>JAROYE020000006.1:22558838-24023217 GCA_029619315.2 Dynastes maya | reverse complement strand
TAGGTGATAGTAAGCTAGCCTGTAGATATGATTAAGTAGGTTACTTTAAAGATATTACTATTATCGTTATTGTAAGTTAGTCTTTAAGCTAGTTGTAAGTTGCGGTCGTTAACGGGGCTAGTCTCATGTTGTAACCTTTAAGTCGGATTCACGTTGTAGCCTCTAAACTAACGTCGTTAGGATACCGTAGCACCTAAGCAATAGGAATAGGATAACGTCAGCGCCGCAGCACCGACCCAGTCGACCCTATTCAAATAGGTTAATCGAATTCTTCCCCTAGAGGATGAATATGATAGGAGGTGCTCGTCGGCCGGTCGATCGATCGTTCGTCAGAAGGCGGCTCTAGTAACGCATTTCGTGGACGAACTCGACGAATTCAAACGAAAAGTTAGTTAGTTAGTTAGTTAGTCAGTCAGTATCTGTTTGACAGAATTATCGTCGGTAGAGAAGTAGCTATGGCGAGCCGTTAACCTTTTATTGAAATATTTTGTGGTTCTGAAAAGAACCGTAACGAAAAGGAAGCGTGACCTTTGCAATCGCGAACGCTCACGAGAAGGTGGTCGCCGTCTATTTCGAACTGGTATACTTGGTCACGGCCTTTGTGCCCTCGCTAACGGCGTGCTTCGCAAGTTCGCCGGGAAGCAATAGACGAACGGCGGTTTGGATCTCGCGACTCGTGATCGTCGCTCTCTTGTTGTAATGAGCGAGGCGAGACGCTTCGGCCGCGATCCTCTCGAAGATGTCGTTAACGAAGCTATTCATGATGCTCATCGCTTTGCTGGATATGCCGGTGTCCGGATGAACCTGCTTCAGGACCTTATAGATGTAGATGGCGTAGCTCTCCTTTCGGCGACGTTTCTTCCTCTTGTCGCCTTTCGAGATATTCTTCTGGGCCTTCCCGGCCTTCTTGGCGGCTTTACCGCTCGCTTTAGGCGGCATGGCTACTAGCGATACACGTAAGAACTGTTTAGATGCCGATAAAATCTAACGACGTGACGCCGAAACAGCGGATCGAAATATGGGGCCTGTCCGAACGATGAACGATATATATATATATGCCTGGTATTCGAACGGCAGTAGGCCACGCCTCTGACCCATTCGGTAGTCGCTAACTCCCGAACGGAGTTCGGTTGGTGAACGCCGGGCGCTATAAGTACGTAGCTGGGGGGCCGATTGGCGAGTAGTCGATGTACGAACGTTAACGCAACCGTCGTCCATCCGTATCTTACTTCTTTTAATTACTCGATCAACTTATCTCGTAGCGCGCAATGTCCGGACGCGGTAAAGGAGGAAAGGTTAAGGGAAAGGCGAAGTCGCGATCTAGCCGTGCGGGGCTACAATTTCCGGTCGGTCGCATCCATAGACTGCTACGTAAAGGTAACTACGCCGAACGCGTAGGCGCCGGCGCGCACGTATATCTAGCCGCCGTAATGGAATACTTTTCCGGCCGAAGTACTCGAGTTGGCCGGCAACGGCGGCCAAGATAATAAGAAACCCTTATCATTCCCAGGCATCTGCAGCTGGCCATACTCACGACGATAATTAAACAAACTACTCTCGTGAGTAACCATCGCCCAGGGCGTGTACTACCGAACATACGAGGCGTTGCTTTCTACTAAGAAGACCCGAGAAGAAACCGTAAACTCGCACGAGACAAGCGCGATTATCGGTCTCATTGACGCCTACGCCCTTTTCAGGGCCACAAATGCGATAACAACAGTGAAACTGATCGTCGTATACGCACGACGACCGCGCGAAGATCCTACTACTTTGTGAATTCGCGGTAATAACATAATGTCGCGAGTTAGTTATTAAGGGATATATATACGTTAAGTATAATGGGGGTTAGTTTTATTATTTTAACGTTTTATTTAAAATTTTCATAGTGCCTCAGGTACGGATAAAACTTACACCCGTTACTATCGAGGCGTTTGCCATAGAAGAGGGGCGAAGCCCCCGGGCCGCCTCGTCATTCGTTTCGCCTACCGAATGTTCTACGCCACATGGGAGAGTAAGGACGGCGCCTTTTGCTCCGAAGATTAAGACATGCTGCTCGGTCGAACGTACGGAACTCGTACGTCCATATTAATCGGCTGATATATGTTAGTAGCAATGAAGGCGACGACGAGTGTTTTATTATGTATTTTCATACTGTATTTAGTATCACGAAATAAATTTCATTATAATACTTATTTTACATTACTTCCATACTATACCTGACAGGCGCATCGGGTGCGTAGAGCTCCGACAGCGTACATTAACTAGCCGAAATAAATGTCGCGTGGCAGCATTTGCCGAACGTGTAAGGTTTGCACGTGTCGTCTCGAGTCGACATGGTTAGAAACCGCGCGCGTAATATAACGGTCCGCCGTCTTCGACAAACAATATTATACGACACGATGCGGCATATTCAAGTAGCGCGTGTTCTTTATCTTAATATTATTGATTTTTGGTTCTGAAAAGAACCGGTCGTTAAAAACAACGTCGTCGTCCGATCGGAACACAGGGGACGACGAACGTAAGGCGTGTCCTCGGGGAACGGCGGCGTCTCGCTTAACCGCGAAGCCGTATAGCGTCGTCCCTGCACGCTTCAGCGCGTACGACGTCCATGCCGTTACCGTCTCCTCTTTGGCTGTTCTGGTGGTACGTGACGGCATCGCGAATCACGTTCTCCAGGAATACCTGAGTACGCTCGGGTCTCCTCGTATATCGGCCCTGATAGACGCTTCACCCCGCCGCGACGGGCCAAACGCCTGATCGCCGGCTTCGTATTCCTTGGATATTATTCGCGAGAACTTGCGATGTCGTTTCGTCGCCCCGTTCCTAGGCCTTTACCACCTTTTCCACGCCGGTCATTTGCTCGTCTACTCAAACGGAGGAGGAAGTGACGGAGGAACGAAATTTCTAGAGCCTATAACGCCTACCTCGATTAACGACGTTTCCAAGTTCGGCACGCGTAGCACACTAACGAGTCGACGTACGATGCGTCCCGCGTTTATCGACTTCGGACTTAACTGCCCAGCGCGCGGAATCGGTTCCGACCAATGACGATGCGCGCCGGGGGGCGGGGCGGTAACGTCGCATAAGGGTTATAAGAGGCGTAATCCCGTACGGCGAGAAGTCATTTAAGCGCCGTTCGACTCGCGATAGAAATTTGTCCTGTTGCATTAACTACTACGATATAGACGACGACAATGAAGCGTACGAAACAGATCGGCTAGAAAGTCGACGGTAAGGCGCGCGCAAACAACTCGCAACGAAACGCGGCTCGCAAAGCGCTCCGGCGACCGTGCGGCGCTAAGAAGCCCGCATAGGTCTAGACCCGTAACCGTCGCTTTGAGTGGAGATTCGCGTTATCAAAGAGCACCGAACTGCTCCATCATAAAATTGGACCCTTCCAGCGGCTCATAAGAAAATCGCCCAAAGATTTTAAGACCCGAATCTGCGATTCCAAAGGTCCGCGGTGATGGCCCTCAAGAAGCCAGCGAGGCGTCCTGGTCAGGATTATTCGAGCTACAATCTGTTCGCCATCCATGCAAACGCGTCACGATCATGCCTAAGCGATACTTCATTTAGCCCGACGTATTTCGCGGCGAGCGAGCCCTAAATCGCAATCGCATTGTAATCCAAGAAGGATAGGGTATGGCGCTGTAGCCTCTCGCTTAATATTACTTACGATCAGGTTCTTTTCAGAACCACAAACGATATTCCAGAAAGCAAAACACAAACGTTTTACAGGTACAGACTCGCGAATAAGAGAGATAGATAGAAGTAACATAATCGATAAGGGAACGGATGGAAAAGATTAAATGGAAAAGGGGTTACTGCCCGTAGGCTATAACTCATACGATATCCCTTATATCCACATATATCGCGTTTCGAGATCGCGAATAATTCGTACACCGCGTTCACGTTCGTATACGTAACGTCCGAATTAGCCTGCCGCATTGTGTTCGTCGTCGCGGATCTCTTACGCAGGGCAATCGAAATGCTCGTTTATTAATTCTAGTAGCCCACACTCCATTGTCGGGACTTTGATGGAGGGTATTGAGTGTGACTATTGATGTTTGGGGCTACGTACGCATGACAACGTCCATGCTAACGATATCATAATATTAATATAAAAGGGACGTACGTAATAAAACTAATACAAATGAAATTACTATACAAAAGACGGTGTATGGGATATATACTACAACGGTATTAGAAATTTTCTCAGCGATTCATTCGAAAGCCAATATAATATAGCTCTGGTTACGTTAGAATTACTTTTGCGACGTGATTTTTTGGCCGGCGCTGGCCTCGTTTTCCTCCCAAGGTTTCCACCTCCTTGGTGGGGTCATCTTGGGGTCTGCCTATCTGAAACATAAAGCAACTTGTAGGGGGGAGAGGATGATTCTTTTCCTCATGAACGATATAGTACCGGGGAAGTAGCGAAATACGGGAAGACACGCCCCTCACCTACCTGTATCGGCTCGGGAACAATAAAGTGCATAATCGTTCGATTCGGCGTAATTAAGAGTGATCGAGCGAGTGCGCGACCGACGAAGCGATACCAATCGGTAACGAAGACGCGCGATTGCGTTTTACCGTAACCGCGGGAGAATAAGCGCGTGAGTTGAAGTGCGGGGAGGAGTGAGTATGAGTAAGTTAAAATAAAGTGAAGAAGAGTGAAATAGTTAAAAAAAAAAAAAAAAAGTGAACAAATAGGCGAACTAGCGCCAAGGCAGGAGGCGGGCGTCAGGACCGCGCGAGGACGTGCGTACGAGGTAAGTAAAGTAGATGATAAGAAGCGGACCTGCATGAAGGTATAAGATTGCCATCCGATCGTGATACGGGTTTGTGGCCCTGAAAAGGGCCATTTCGAGCGATCGCTGCGGACGCGCTCGTTCCGCCGCCGATCGTTTAAGCCTTCCGCCCTGTTTCGGCGGGCTATTGTCCCGTCGCTCCTCGAAGGAGGGGGCGCGCGACGCGCCTTTCTGGAGACGTTTCACGCCGGCCGCCCCAAACTCCCCCCTACGTGGTCTTGAATTCCTGTGGGGAAGCGCCCCCTCCGGGCTCGCTCACGGACGACGCCTCTTGGCGGTCTTCGGTTTCGGCGCCTTCGGTTTCTCGTCGGACCTTGAGGCCTTTCTTCACTTTCGCGCGATTTGGGCTGTTTTGCTGGCCTTCGCGCCGCGGCGGCTTCTTCTCGCCCCCCGCCTTCTTTCGCCTTGGCGGCCGCGGTCGACTTTTTTCTCCGCGCTGTCGCCGGCGGCCCCGGACGCTCTCTTTCCGCCTTTCACTCCGCGGCGATCTTCGTTCAGGCGGCTTTGTTCCTGGGCGCGGCCGCGGCGCGGCGGCCTTCTTCTTCGACGCGCCCCCGCGGAGTTTGCCCGCCGCGCGTCGGAGGCGTCGCCGCCCCCGCCCGGCGCCCGATTTCTTGGACCGCCGCAGTTTGAACGAGCGACGCTCCCTTTCCCCTGGTCTGAACGAGCGCGCCCGAAGCTCCCGCCCGCCTTTAGGTACTTCTTAATGAACGGCGACATCTTCTCGGCGTCCACCTTATATTGCGGCGAGGTATTTCCTTGATCGCTGCAGGGACGATCCGCCGCGTTCCTTTGAGGCTCTGATGCCCGTTTTACCATTTCGGGTCCGGAGGATGCGTGGGTTTCGATCAGTGGATTCTTTCGCCTTTTTCGCCGCGCCGACGTTGCCGCCCCGCCGCCTCCGCCTCCGCCCTCCGCCCCTTCTTTCGCCGGACGGTAGCCGTCGCGAAGGCAGAAGGGTTTGTTGTTGCGTCGTCACGTCGGCCATCTGTTCGCTTCAGTCGCCGTGGTGGATTACGTAATCGTTCGTCGGTGGATGTTAGCGAGGAAGAAGTTGCTTTGCTGCGGCTGCTGCTGCTTCTGCTCCGCGAGTCTTGCCGCTGCGAAAATATTCGCACTTTCGAAGCCAAAGGTTTAACGTTAGAATATTGCTATTCGTAATATTTAGTCTAGTAATATATTGCTCGTGCGCCGCGCGCGTGTACGCGTGAGCGTGTTTACTGACTGTAATTGAAAAAGACTCTAAGTCCGCAGATACACTTGCGTTACGCGTACCGAATGCGAAACTCCTTACGACGGCTGCGGAGGTCCGTTCAACGGGCGACGACCCGCTTCGGTTTCGCAGGCTTCTCTTCGACGACGCCGGGGGACGACCGACTCCGGCCATCTCGTGTCTCGCATCGCGGCGCCGTAACGGATGTCCGAAGACGCGGCATCGGGGGCCCCGGCCGCGAGGTGTCGGTTTAAGGTCGCCGAAGAACGCGACTCTCAACCGGACGCGGCATTGGAGACCTTAAGAGCGTCACTTGCGCTACGTTCGGAATTCGACCCCACGGAAGAGCGCCGGGCCGCCGCGATCATAGCGATGCGAGGTACCCGTTCGAAAGACGGATATTTCAGATGCGACCGGAGGTTTCACGTAGAGTTTTGCGCGCCTCTCCGAGATTTACGCCGACCCTAACCGATGGCGTGTTCCCGAACGAGAACGCGGTAGCGTAACGCGACGTCACCGTTCGACGGGACGTTCCCGGACCGCACGAACGGGCCCGTCGACGTCGCGTACGTCTCGCGGACGGTGACACCCTCGTCGTAACGGGAATAAGGGATCTCTAACCGACGGTACGGCGCCGTAGGGAAGACCGAGAGCCCGGTACTTACGGTAGACGAAGGTCCGGTTGAACGAAACGAACGCTAGGTCATCGGGTATGTATACGCGTCGAAGTCGTCGTTCTATACTTACGGCGATCGGGAATGCCCGCCGCGTGCGCCCGCCAGTGAAGACCGGAAGCGTATCTGCCGACGACGACGTAGGAGATGGGACGGGAGTCTGACCGATGGGATATAACGATTTATAACGCCTACTAGGTCTGCGACCGCACCGAAAGTGCCGCGTAACGTTACTACGTACTACTTAACCGTCGACCGTTACGTACGCCGGGCATTGTAGTCGTCGTATCGGTCGGGACGGAACCCGAGATTTGACGATGTCGACGACTTTCTTTCGTATCCGCAACATTCCGACGTGGCTTCCCGGAACGGCATCTGTCGACTACACTAAATATAGATCGCAAGTTTTACGCGAGTCGCCCCGATGGCGCACGTGGGAGCCGGCCTGTCGGATAAGAACGTGTCCTATAACAGCGTACAAGTCGCCCTTCCTTAGCTACTAGCATAAGATCAACAGCGCGCTATTAGATATCCTACTTACATATCACCGGCCATACCAACCGGGGGGGTGAATATGCCGGTCTCGTCCGATCACCGAAGCCAAACTCGCTCGGGGCGCGGTATATTAGATGTTGACGCTTGGGACACCGCGGGCCGTTGGCTCATTTTTAACCTATTTCTCTCTCCCTCTCTTCTCCCCCGAACCTTCTCCCTGGTTTTTTTTTTTTTTTTTTTTTTTTTTACATAGAACCGGCATTCGTCCCGTCCTATTGCGCGGGCCGCTGCGAGCTACGGCGCTATGGCCTGGTCCGCAGCGCTCCGACGCTTCTCAGAGCCTGGAAGCTCTCAGACAGGACTCCTCGCACATCGTTGACGCCCCTTGGTTCGTAAGGAATTAACAATTCGTCCGTAGATCGTGGGGGGCATTCCTTCGAATTCGAGAGTATCTCGAGAAGATCCTCAGCTGCGGCGTGGGCAAGGGCCCCCCGCGACAGCGAGGAACCCTGCGTGCAATGGTCGCGTCCCTCCTCTAGTGAAGAGTCGTCGCCCAGCGGATTTCTTCAATCCGGCCGCGCAACGCCCACGTCCCAGACACCATCCTTGACTCCCCGAGGCTAACCCTATTGTTACCCAGAAGTCATGAACCCATCCGAGCCCAAAACTCCTCTTTCTACTTTAAATCCAAGCTGCGGCGAACAGGCCAGCTCCATCATAAAATGATCAAGGGGTTTCAGGTCATTCAGTCCGACCCTACTTCCGATAGCAGTCCCAGTGTCCTTTGCGTGCGCATCGATTATTTTTAAGTTTTAATTATCGGTTGGTTATGTTTTTGTTTTGTTTCGTTTTAAGCTGTATTATTAGTTTTAAGTTAGTATTTATTTTAGGCGTAATTATTAGTATTTGGTATTATTATTACGATTTTATTAGTTCGCACCGTAGTTTTGTTTAGTTTGTAGTTGTAGTTTTATCATTAGTTGCGCTTATTATTAGTCCGTTTACCATTCTAGTTGTATCGCACTATTCAAAGGCATTACGATATAATACGATAGTGGGTCGGAGTCGTCGACGTACACACAAGAAGGTGGAACGTGATGTACACGTAATTTGCGAAATTCGTAGGCAACGGCATACCACCTGAGTAATGCAGTGTCCTCGTCCGTCACTGAAGCCACGCCGGTCGGGCGCGGTTAGTACTTGGTGGGTGACCGCTTGGGAACCCGCGTGCTGTTGCCTCTTTTTTTAGAAAAGGAGATTGCTCTCTTTTTTTTTTTTTTTTTTTTTCTCTTGTTTACGTTGTTCGTTTTCTTGGGTCTATGTATATATTATCGTTAGTTTGGTGATAGTAGGCTAGCCTGTAGATGATGATTAAGTAGTTACTTTAAAGATAGTACTATTATCGTTATTGGTAAGTTAGTTAGTCTTTAGCTAGTTGTCAGTTGCGGTCGTTAACGGGGCTAGTCTCATGTGTAACCTTTAAAGTCGATTCACGTTGTAGCCTCTAGACTAACGTCGTAGGATACCGTAGCACCTAAGTCAATAGAATAGGATAACGTCAGCGCCCAGCAACCGCCCCAGTGACCTATTCAATAGGTTAATCGAATTCTTCCCCTAGAGGATGAATATTATAGGAGTGCTCGTCGGCCGGTCGATCGATTCGTTCGTCAGAAGGCGGCTCTAGTAACGCCATTTCGTGACGAACTCGACGATTCAAACGAAAAGTTAGTTGTTAGTCAGTATCTGTGTTGGCAAATTATCGTCGGTAGAGGAGTAGCTATGGCGGGCCGTTACCTTTCTATTGAAATATTTTGTGTTCTGAAGAACCGTAACGAAAAGGAAGCGTGGACCTTTGCAATCGCGTAACACGCTCACGAGAAGGTGGTCGCCGTCTAGTTCGAACTGGTATACTTGGTCACTGCCTTTGTGCCCTCGCTAACGGCTGCTTCGCAAGTTCGCCGGGAAGCAATAGACAACTGCGGTTTGGGATCTCGCGACTCGTGATCGTCGCTCTCTTGTTGTATGATCGAGACGAGACGCTTCGGCCGCGATTCCTCTCGAAATGTCGTTAACGAAGCTATTCATGAGGCTCATCCTTTCTGAATATGCCGGTGTCCGATGAACCTGCGTCAGGACCTTATAGATGTAGATGGCGTAGCTCTCCTGTCGGCGACGTTCTTCCTCTTGCGCCTTTCTAGCTTATTCTTCGGGCCTTCCCGGCCTTTTGGCGCTTTAACCGGGGGGGGGGGGGCGCGGCTTTAGCGGCTGGCTCCTAAGCGATACACGTAAGAACTGTTTAGATCCGGGGATAAAATCTAACGACGTTGACGCCGAAACGCGGATCGAAATATGGTTCCCTGTCCGAACGATGAACGTATATTATATATGGCCCTGGTATTCGAACGGCGTAGGCCACGCCATCTGGACCCATTCGGTAGTCGCTAACATCCCGAACGGAGTTCGGTTTGGTGAACGCCGGGCGCTATAAGTACGTAGCTGGGGGCTGATTGGCGAGTAGTCGATGTACACGTTAAACGCAACCGTCGTCCATCCCCACAGTATCTTGACTTCTTTTAATTTACTCGATCAACTTATCTCGTATCGCGCAATGTTCCGGACGCGGTAAGGAGGAAAGGTTAAGGGAAGGCGAAGTCGCGATCTAGCCGTGCGGGCTACAATTTCCGTCGTCGCATCCATAGACCTGCAGCGTAAAGGGTGAACTACGCCGAACGCGTAGCCGCCGGCGCGCCCGTATATCTGGCCGCCCGTAGATGAATACTTGGCGCGAATACTAGAGTTGCCGGCAACGCGCAGAGATAATAAGAAAACCCGTATCATTTCCCAGCAATCTGCAGCTGGCCATACGCACGACGAGGAATAAACAAACTACTCTCGGGAGTAACCATCGCCCAGGGCGGTGGTACTACAGCATCCAAGCGGTCTTCTACCTAAGAAGACCGGAGAAAGAAAGCGTAAACTCGCACGAGACACGCGCGATTAGCGGTCTCATTGACGCATACGGCCTCTTTTCATGGCCACAAATGGCGATACACAAGTAAATGATCGATCGTATACGCGACGACGACCGCGAGATCGCTACGACTTTTGTGAATCGCGTTATAATATGTCCCGAGTTAGTTAGTTAAGGATAGATATACGGTTTTCAGTATCATGGGGGTATTTAGTATTTTACGTCTTTATTTAAAATTTCATAGTTGCCTCAGGGGTACGGATAAAAAGTACACCCGTACGATCAGAGGCGTTTGCCATAGAGAGGGGCAAGCCCCCGGTGGTCCGCCTCGGTCATTTCGTCGCGCGAACCGAATGTTCTATCGAAGATGGAGAGTAGACGGCGCGCTTTTGCGTCCGAAGATTAGAGTGACGTCTGCTCGAGCGGGAAACGTACGAACGCCCCGTACGTCATATTAACTCGGTCGATATATGTTATAGTAATGAAGCGACGACGAGTGTTTTATGATGTGTTTCATACTGTATTAGTATCACGAAATAAATTTCATTATATAATTATTATTATTACTTACCATACTAATACCTGCAGGCCGGCATCGTCGCGAGAGACTCGCAGCGTACAATTAACTACCGAAATAAATGTCGCGGCAGCTTGCCGACGTGGTACGGTTGCACGTGTCGTCCTCGAGTCGACATTGTTTAGAAACGCGCGCGGTAATTATACGGTCGCCGTTTTCGACGAAACAAATATTATACTAACCGATAGCGGCATATTATCAGTATGCGTGTTTCTTTTCTTAATATGTATTGATATTTTGGTTTCTGAAAAGAACGCGGTCTGTTAAAAACAAACCGTCCGTCCGATCGCAGAGAGGGACGACGAAACGTAATGCGTTGTCCTCGGGAACGGGCGCGTCTCGCTCCGCCGGAGCCGTATAGCGTACGTCCCTCCGCTGCAGCGCGTAGACGACGTCCATGGCCGTTTCCGTCTTCCTCTTGGCGTGTTCGGTGTACGTGACGCATCGCGAATCACGTTCCCAGGAACATACCTTGAGTACGCCCTCTGGTCTCCTCGTATATCAGGCCCGATATACTCTTCAACCCCGCCGCGACGGGCAAACGCCTGATCGCCGGCTTTCGTAAGTCCTTGGATATTAGCGCGCACGAACCTTGCATGTCGGGTCCGCTCCACCTTTTCCTAGGCCTTTACACACCTTTCCACGGCGGTCCTATTGCTGCGATCTACTATACGGAGGAGAGGAGAGGACGAAATTCTAGAGCTATAACCTACTCGATTACGACGTTCCAGTACGGCACGCGTAGCACACTACCGAGTCGACGTACGATGCGTCCGCTTTTATCGACTTCGGAAGGTAACGCCCAGCGCGCAGAACGGTTCGACAATGACGATGCGCGCGCGGCGGTAACGTCGATGAGGTTAAAAGGCGTAATCCGTACGGGAGATTCATTTATTCGCCGTTCGATCGCTATAGAATTTGTCTGTTGCATTAACTACTACGATATAGACGACGACAATGGCTCGTACGAAACAGACGGCTATGAAAGTCGACGGCGTAAGGCGCTGCGCAAACAACTCGCAACGAGCGGGCTCGCAAAAGCGCTCGGCGACCGGCGCGTTAAGAAGCCGCAAGGTATAGACCCGGGACCGTCGCTTTGAGGGGATCGCCCGTTGTTTCCCCCAGAAGAAGCGCCGGGGGGAACTGCGCATCAGAAATTTGCCCTTCCAGCGGCTCGTAAGAGAATCGCCCAAGATTTTAAGACCGATCTGCGATTCCAAATGTTCGCGGTGATGGCCTTCAAGAAGCCACGAGGCGTTCCTTGTAGGATTATTCGGATACCAATTCTGTGCGCCATCCCTGCGAAACGCGCACGATCATCCGAAGGATATTCAGTTAGGCCCGACGTATTCGCGGTCGAGCGAGCCTAATCCCGCCAATCGATTTTAATCCAGAAGGATAGGTATGGCGCTTAGCTCTCGCGGCTTAATATTACTTACGATCGGTTCTTTTCAGAACCACACACGATATTCCAAAAAGCAAAAACACAACCGTTACAAGTACAGGACTCGCGAATAGAGAGAGATAGAGTAGAACGTAAACATAATCGATAAGGTAAAGGATGGAAAAGATTAATAGGAAAGGGGTTAATGCCCGTAAGGCTATAACTCCGGAACGTATCCGTATATCCACATATATCGCGTTTGGGAAGATCGCGAATAATTCGTAGACCCGTTACGATTCGTATACGTAAGCGAATACCTACCGCTTGTGTTCGTCCGTCGCGGATCCTCTACCGCAGGCAATTCGAACATTGCATCGTTATTTATTCTAGTAGCCGTACACAGTGCTACGTCACGCATGACCGTCATGCGAACGTATAATAATATTAATAAAAAAGGGGAACGTACGTAAATAAACTACATACAAATGAAATTACTATACAAAGAGACCGGTGGTTATGGATATATACTACAACGGTAATTAGAATTTCCTCAGCGATTCATTCGAAAGCCAATATAATATATTCGTTACGTAGAATTACGTTTGCGACTTTGATTTTTGCCGGGTCGTTGGCTCGTTTCCTCAGTTCCACCTCCTTGGTGGGTCATCTTGGTCTGCCTATCTGAAACTAAATCAGAATATAGGGGGGAGGGGATGAGTCTTTCTAATTGAACGATATAGTACCGGAAAGTAGCGAATACGGGAGCCACGCCCCTCAACTACCGGTATCGCGCTCGGAACAATAAAGATGCCTTAGGGGATCCGTTTCGATCGGCGTAATAAGAGTGATCGAGCGAGTGCGCGACCGATCGAAGCGATAACGATATCTGTAACGAAAGCCGAATTGCGTTTTGCAAGAAGGACCGGCGGAGACTAAGCGCGAGTTAAGGGTGCGGGAGTAATGTATATGAAATAAGTGAAAATAAGTGAAAGAGTGAAAATAGGTGAAAAAAAAAAAAAAGTGAAAATAGGCGAACGCGATCGCCGGCAGAGCGTGCGTCAAGGACGCGCGAGGACGTGCGTACGAGTAGTAAAGTAGATGATAAGAAGCGGACCTGCATGAAGGTATAGGATTGCCATCCGATCGTGTACGGGGGGGAGGGTTTTTTGTTTTTGTTTTGTTTTGTGGCCCTGAAAGGTCCATTTCGAGCGATCGCTGCGGACGCGCTCGTATCCGCGCCGACGTTAAGCCTTCCGACTGTTTCGGCGGCTGATTGTCCGTGCTCCACTTCTTCTTTGGCGACGCGGCCTTTCGGAGAACGTTCCGCCGGCCGCGGACGCCTTGAACGCCCCCGCCGCTCGCTCCGGACGACGCCTTCTTGGCGGTCTCGGTTTCGGGGCGCCTTCGTTTTCTTCGTCTGACCTTTGGAGGCCTTCTCACTTTCGACGGCGATTGGGCTGTTTGCTGGCCTTCGCGCCCGCGGCGGCCTTCTTCTCGCCGCCGCCTTCTTCGCCTTGGCGGCCGCGAGTCGACTTTTTCTTCCGCGCGTCGGCCGGCGGCCCCGGACGCTCTCTTTCCGCTCTTTCCTCCCGCGGTTCGATCTTCTTTTCCGGCGGCTTTTGGTCCTTTGCGGCGGCCGCGCGGCGGCGGCCTCTTCTTCGCGGCGCCCCGGCGGATTTGCCCGCCGCGCTGTCGGAGGCGTCGCCGCCCCCGCCGGCGCCCGATTTCTTGCCGCCGTCAGTTTTGAACGAGCCCGGACGCTCCCTTTCCCTTGGTCTGAACGAGCGCGCCCGAAGCTACCGCCGCCTTTAGGTACTTCTTAATGACGGCGGCATCTTCTCGCGTCCACCTTATATTTGGCGCGACGTATTTCTTGATCGCCTGCAAAGACTATCCGCCGCGTTCTTTGAGGCTCTTGATGGCCCCGTTTACCATTTCGGAGGTCGGAGGATGCGTGGTTTTCGATCGTGGGTTCTTCGGCCTTTTCGCCGCGCACGACTTGCCGCCGCCGCCGCCTCCGCACTCCGCCTCCGCCCTTCTTCGCCGGAGCTGTAGCCGTCGCGCAGCTACGGTTTGTTGTTGCGTCGTTCACGTCGGCATTGTTCGTCCCTTCAGTCGGCCGTGGTGGATACGTATCGTTCGTCCGGTGAATGTAGCGAGAAAGAGGGCTTTGCTGCTGCTGCTGCTGTCTGCTGCTAACCGCCGATCTTGCCGCTGCGAAAATTTATTCGGACTTTCGAATCGCAGGTGTAAACGATAGAATAGTGCTCATTCGTATATGTATCTATGTATATATGCTCGTGCGCCGCGCGCGTGTACGTCGTGCGCGTGTTTACTGACTGTAAATTGAAAGTAAGAACTCTAAGTCGCGCAGGAAACACTTGTCGTTTACGCGTACCGATGCGAAACTCCTTCGACGGCTGCGGAGTGTCCGTTCACGGGCGACGGACCCGCTCGTGTTCGCAGGCTTCTCTTCGACGACGCCGCGTGACGACCGACGCCGGCCTTTCGTTCTCGCATCGCGGCCGTAACGGATGCCCGAAGGACGCGGCCAATCGGCGCCCGCGAGTCGGTTAAGATCGCCGAAGAACGCGTACCTCTCAACCGGACGCGCATTGGAGCCTTAAGAGCGTCACGTTGCGGCTACTTCGGAATTCGACTCCCGTAAGAGCGTCCGGACCGCGAATCTAGCGACGAATGTACGCCGTTCGAAAGCGGTATTTCAGGATGCTACCGAAGGTTCAGGGGGGGGGGGGGACGTAGTTTTCGCGCCTCTCCGAGATTTTCGCGACCCTAACCGATTGGCGTGTTCGCCGAAGAGGAACCAGCGGTACGTAACGCTACGTCACCGTTTTCGACGGGACGTTTCCCGGGACCGCACGAACGGGCCCGTCGACGTCGCGTACCGTCTCGCGGACGGTGACACCCTCGTCGTAAGGAATACAGGGAACTCTAAACCGACGTACGCGACGTAGGGAAGAACCGGAGCCCGGGACTTACGTACGACGAGGTCCGGTGACGGAACGAGGCTAGTCACACGAGTCGGGTAGGTATCGCTCGAGTCCGTCGTTCTATACGTACGGCGATCGGAATGCCGGCCGCGTGCGCCGCCAGTGAAGACCGAAGCGTATCTGCCGCGACGACGTAGGAGATGGGAACGGGAGTCGAGACCCGATGGGATATAACGATTAATAACGCCTACGAGGTCTGCGACCGCACCGAAAGTCCCGTAACGTTACTACGACTAACTTAACCGTTCGACCGTTACGTACGCGGCCATTGTAATCGTCGTAGCGGTCGGGACGGACCCGATTTTGAGCGATTGTCGACGACGTTCTTTCGTATCCAGGGTCGCAACAATTCCGACGTGCATTCCCGGAACGCATTGTCGACTAAATAAGAGATAGATTCGCAAGTTAATCGGAGTCGCCCCGATAGGGCTCAAACGTGGGATCCGGCCTGTCGGATAGAAGAACGTGTCCTATAACAGCGTACAAGTCCCTTCTTAGCTAACAACAACTAAAACACACACCCTCGGACCAACAGAAACGTAAATCACGTTCCCTCCCTAGCGAAGATCACACGAGATATTAGATATCTACTTACGGCACGAGCATATCCAAAAAAAACCGCTGTTGCCGGTTTCTTCGTCGATCACAGAATACAGCTCGTTCGGGCGCGTTAGATACTTAGATGGGTGACCGTACTTGGGACCCGCGTCCGATTGGAATCATTTTTTAACCGATATTTTCTCCTCTCCCCTCTCGGCTCCCCGAACTTCTTTCCCTTTTTTTTTTTTTTTTTTTTTTTTTTACATAAGAACCGGAATGTCGTGTCCACGTCCTGTGCCGGCGCTTGCTGGCTAACGGACGCTATGGCCTGTTCGCAGCGGGGCTCCGACGCTACTCAGGACCCTGGAAGCTCTTCAAACAGGACTCTTCTCCCACATCGTTACGCCCCTTGTGCGTAAGGATTACCAGATTCGTCGATATCTGGGGGCCGTTCCGTCCGATTCGCAGTATCTCCGAAGATCCTCAGCTCGGCGTGGCAAGGCCCCCGCGACAAGCGAGAACCCTGCAGTGCAGTTGTCGTCGTCGCCCCTCCTTCTAGTGAAGATTCGTCGCCCCCGGATTTATCAATTACCGCACGCGCAACGCCCACAGCCCCAGACGACCATCCGGACTCCCAAGGATAACCCTATTTGTTAACCAAATCACGACAATCCGAGCCACAACTATATGTACATACTTCATCCCAAACTGCGCAAAGAGACAGCCTCATCATAAATGATAGGTGTTCAGGATTCCGCTCCGACCCTATTCCGATAGCGTTCCCAGTGTCCTTTTTGCGTTGCGATCGATAGTTTTTAATTATTTAGTATCGGTTGTATGTTTTGTTTGTGTTTTATCGTTTTGAGCGGTATTTAGTTTTAAGTTAGTTTGTTTAGTTAGCGTATTATTATATTTGTTATTATTCATTAAGATTTATTATTCGCCCGATAAGTTTGTTGTTGTAAGTTTGTCCAATGAGTTGCGCTTATTATTTCCTCATTACCATTCTAGGTTGTATCGCTATTCAGGCCTTACGGATTAATACGATATGGGCGGTCGCGCGGACAACACAAGGTGACTGATTACGTCTATTTTGGCGAAATTCGTAGGCAACGGCCATCCAAACCGTGATATGCAGTTACGCGCCGATCACTGACAGCACGGTCGGCGCGTTAGTCTTGGATGGGTTGGCACGCTTGGGTAACCAGCTGTGCTGTTGCCTGATCTTTATTTTCCTTCCTTCTTTCTCCTCTTTTTTTTTTGTTTTTTTTTGTTGTTTTTTTTTTGTTTTTTTTTTTTTTATTTTTTCTTTTTTTCCTTACCGTCTTCCTACGCGCCCCATTCCTCCCCGCACTCCTTTTCGCCCCCCCCCTTTTTTCCGTCACTTCCCACCTCCTCTACCACACCCCCCTCAAATGTCTCTTGTTGTACGTTGGGGTTCGTTTTCTTGTCTATGTATATTAATCGGGTAGTTGGTGATAGTAAAGCTAAGACTGAGATTAATAGTTAGGTCTTTAAAGTTTACTATTATCCCGTTATTGTAAGTTATATACCTTTAGCTAAAAGTTTTAAGTTGCGGGTCGTTACGGGCCTATCCCGCATGTTGTATACCTTTAGTCGGATTCACGTGTGTGCATCTATACGTCGTTTAGGATACGTCACTAGCAATCGGAATAGGGATACGTCAGCGCAGCAGACACCGACCCGTCGACCTCGATATCAAATAAGTTTATCTGCATCTTGCCCCTAGAAGGATGAATATTGATAGGGAGGTGCTCGTCGCCGGTCGATCGATCGTTCGCAGAAAGCGCTCGAGTACGCATTTCGTGACGAACCTCGGACGATTCAACGAAAGTTAGTTAGTTATTTAGTTAGTCTCGTACTGTTTGATCAGAATTATCGTCGGTAAGAAGTAGCATATGTCGTGAGACGTTAACCTTTTTTTGAAATAGTTTTGTTTTCTGAAGACCGTACAGAAAGGAAGCGTGACCATTGCAATCGCGCGACGCTCACGAGAGTTTCCGCCGTCTTATTTTTTTCGAACTGTGATATAACTTGGTCACGGCCTTTGTGCCTCGCTAACGTGCGTCTGCCAGGGCCAGTCGCCGGAAGCAGTGCGACGCGGTTTAGGATCTCGCGGAATCGGGAGTCGTCGCTCTCTTGTTGTAAATAGCGAGCGAGACGCTTCGGCCGCGATCCGCTCGAAGGATGTCGTAACGAAGCTATTCTGTATGCTGCCTACGCTTTGCTGGATCTGCCGGTGTCCGGATGAACTGCTTCGACCTATATAGATTTTAGATGCGTACTCTCCTTCGCTGCGACGTTCTTTCTTCCTCTTGTCGCCTTTCGAGTTTCTTCTGGGCCTTCCCGTCCTTCTTGGCGGCTGTACCGCTCGCTTTAAGGGCGGCATGGCTACAGCGGCAGTAGAACTGTTTGATGCCGATATCTACGACGTGACGCCCGTACAGCGATCGAAATCTGGGACTGTCCGAACGATGACGAGAATTTATTATGCTGGTATCGAAGGACTGGCCACGCCTCTGACCCAATTCTGGTAGTGCGCTAACTCCGCGGAGTTCGGGTTGGTGCAGCGGGCGCTATCAGTAGTAGCTGGGGGCCCCGTTGGCGATAGTCGATGTACGCACGTTCAACGCACCCGTCGTCCATCGTTCTTAACGTTACTTTTAGTAACTCCCAGGTCAACTTATCTCGTATCGACGCAATGCCGAGCGACGGTAAAGGAGGAAACGGTTAAGGAAGGCGAATCGCGATCTGCCGTGGCGGGCTTACAATTTCACGTCGTCAGGGATCCAATAGGCTGCCTACTTAAAGTAACTACCCCAGACGCTAGCGAATGCGACGCACCACTTATTACTAGCCGACTATGTAATACTTGAGGAACCGACGCCATTATACTAGCGTTAAGCTTGACATGTTTAAAGATAAAATGCGTGCGACTGCGATTGATGTGTGAAATGCCCTCCGCACCCGCCCAGAAACAAATCATTGATGAGTGTTTAAGATACACATAAACAATCGCAAGTGTGTGTGATTACAAACACTACATAGATAGTATGCACCCAACGTGACAAAATACGTTAGGGTGGGTACATAATGGTAAAACGACATCAACACAGCGCAGATATGGTATGTCATAACTAAAGGGTCTAATTCTCCTTCGTAACATCAAAGAACAACAGGAATTACAGACAGCACACATGTAGACATATTACGCAAAGACGTTATCGGATCAGTCATCTACCTAGACGGTTATAAGGGTTATGACACAAATGATTATACTCGTTATATACAGGACAATAACAACGAGAAATAAGGAAGCCTAGATGTGCCAGAACAAAGTGCTGAACATATATAGTAACAAAAAACAAACAATGATTACGGATATATAAATGAGGGGTGTATAGAGCAAAGGAGTGAGTGTGTTGGCAAAAGTGAGCGTGTGACTAAGCAGTGGCGGTGCGTAGCGTTCTAAACGCGCGGTGGCTTTGCTGACCTATGCGAGAGGGTCAGGAGGCTGTATTGTGTGGCATACATGGTAGGAGTAGAAGGATATACGATGTGTGCCAACTGCACACAGTGAGGGGAAAAGTATGACAGAGTTTGGGGGCATAAAAACGTACTGATAGCAAAAATGGACAGAGTAGGCGAACCAACAGAGAGGTAGTATAATCAACGAGGCCGCATCGATTATTTATCATAGCAAGTGATGTGGAGTACAGACCAAATAGAAAGTAACTCCTAGAGCGAAAAAAGCCATGAAAGAACAAGCCGTCGGGGGACCGAAAATTAGACAAACAATGAGAAACCCTTCACTTGCCATAAAGAAATACTGTAATTGGTATCATGATTGCAAACGCGCCAGTGAGGAAAAGAAGAGACAAGTAATGTGCTGAAGATTGCATGAGACATAGAACAGAAAGATAAGATAGTACCGTCAAGTAGATAGTACACGTGAGTATAACGGGAATGATGATGGAAACAACTAAGTGTGAGGAGAATAAATAGGCGAAGTGCTTAAAGACAGGTAAAGATGAATGACTAGATACACAAGAGAAGATGACTGCTACAGGCATAGACAAACAATATCTCAAAGGAGAGACATACACACATAACATGGCTTACAAAGCACAAAAAACTAGGAGGTAAATAACGGCACATACGTGCAATAGTTGAGAGACAATCGATCACGCGCCAACAAATGTCGAGTGGACAACAGAGGACTGATCATAGAAAATAAAGTGGACAAACCAGAAGGACGGACGAAATCATCAACCAGTAGCATAGTGAGTGAGAAGCACAATACTCATAGAGAGAAGGCAAAGAGACATAGAAAAACACATTAAGACAACATAATATGGTAAAAACAATCCGATACGTGCCTCATACGAGTGCATAGTGATGCTGAAGGTGTGGTAGGCTATGATACGCAGCTCGTCACAAGGAACACAACCGAAACGAACATAAGAATACTATTAGAAATATGACAGCGCTACGCAAGTGACAAGGAAGATGAGAAGACAGGGCCAAGGCAACAGATGGCAACTACGAGAGAACAACGCAAACAGTAGACCGATGTGCAAAGCAAATACGCGTATTACAGCCGAGCTCACAAACTGAAAATGGAACAAGATTTGAAACCAGCGTATTATAAGGACCACATGTAAAAGATCGGTGTATATCGAATAAGATAGAGCTGTTAGCGTAGGTACTGAGCGTAACAAGGGTGATGTGGGTGATGAAGAGGAGAAAGGCGTGAGTCGCTAGCCAATACAACCGTGAGATAAAGAGATTGTAACACAAACAACAGAGTGCGAAGACAGAGCGACGGACAAACATCCTGAGGTCTGCTGTAAGTAAGAAAATACAATTTGACACACGAGACGCGAAGGCTAGTGTGAGGTACAGGGCGGGGATAAAGGTGGTATAGTACTAGGTATATATACAGTATACCATCTAGACACACCGATAAGCACACAGTAAGAAACATACAAGAGACCACAGGACAGTGACATGTTACAAGATTGTTCTGTATCACCATACTATAACATACATCTGTCATTGAGTGGGTGTAAAGTCGTATTTTGTGTTATTCGGTAAATAACAGATTAGCTATACGTTGGAGTACGTAGGGATACGCATAACATACATAGGTCATAGCCGAACTAACTTCAGGAAATATCCATGTTACGCACCGATATTGTAATATCGCACAACGCAGAATAGAAAAAGACAATGCGTTGTAGAAGCACACTGAATGGTCATAAAGCCAGTGCGAGATTGTGTTGAATCGCGCCTTTGAAGATTCATAATATCATAATTGACACATATGGTAGATTGTATGGATGCGCAAATGGGTGTGATGGAGTGTCGTAGCCCAGTACTCCGGCTTCAACAACGGTGGGGTATATGGTAAAAATACAACTAGCAGACATCCACACACAGGGGAGCGAAGAATTCCCTATCAGACGAAGATAAAAAAATATAACCACATGATGTGCAAAGACGTTTCGAACAGTCAGCATTTTGCACTGTGGAGAAGATATTGATTGCAATAGGTATGAACAAATAGTGCCACTACTCATGAATTACATGGTAGACCACACTTCAAACAAAAAAAACGAACTCGATGAAAGATAAAAGAGGCTTAACTGCAATACTCGACCCTGGGGTAAAGCAAATTTTATTGCAGCAACATACTTTAGAGCGAAGATAGAAAATCCAAGTAACCAAAAAGCTTTTAAAAACGTATACTGATCATATTATTTCAACCTTATGCAGACATGTAACGAAAACCTAACGATAAACTAGGGTTTTCTTTAAAAAAGTAAAGTTGCAACAAACATAGTTGAATGAACCGGATGGGGAACAGGCTACAAGCGCTATATTTTGGCAAAAAATCTGAAACAGCTTAAAACTGTTTTTTTTTTATTAAAAGCAATGCGATGGCGAAAAAAAGTATTATTCAATGCAAGCAAAGTTTCTTCAAGATCTATCTAATAACAATTAAAACAAAAATAGAAGGTAATTTTAGTGACTTACAAAAACATGAAATATTTTAAACTCGAATTTGAAGAAATCTATAACACTATTATATTTTGAATAAACTAAGACAGTATCCGGAGACTTATCCGTTATGTTGGACGAATAAAATTTACTGTATATTGAAAAAAACCCGGCAGACGTTATTTTAAATATTTTGTGAAAAAAATTTCGATTTTAGATTTGCAATAAAATATTACGATTATTTGCTATATTAGCTTTTATTTTGCACCATCATAAGTTGTAATATCGGAGATCACTCTTTAACGTTGAAATGGCATTTCACATCGAAGAAGACCAAATTTGCAAACGAACATTTGGAAAAAATAATATAGCGCTAAAATAGTGACCTTTATTAACGCAATCTCTAATGCATTAACATTTTAATAGTTTATATTGATTTAAACTACTGTACTTAAATTGTATAAAATATGAAACCAAAACTGCGCGCCCACTGATGCCGCGTTATCTTTTCTTTGGACGACAATCACAGTTGCAATCGGTATAGACGTTGATGTATGTGTCGTTCACTAGTTGCCCGAGCATGGCCCGCTATACATTTGATGCTAAATACAAGATGTCTCATCGAGAACTGCTTCGATCGGTATATGAAATTGTAATACATTGGAAAATTTAAAAAACTGGTAATATACTATGGCCTATATGACTATTAAACTAAAAATGCTTTAATAATCTGACACTTCCGTTGTGCGAACATAGCTGCCAACTTTGAATTCCTAATTTCAATTTTTAAACTTATTTGGTAAAACACTATGTTGCTATTCTAACCTTTTTGAAATATTTTCATTTTTGGAAAATTTTTTGACGATGAGCGGTGCGGTGTAAACTTTTATAACTGTGGAAAGTGTTTTAACTCGAGAAAATTGAAATTTTGCAGAACTGTTGACTGTATAGGATAGCATTACAATCCGAATAAATTTTTCTGAAAACATATGTAGAGCGTGTCGACGTTTACGATTAAACTCCTCAAATGGAAAAAGTGTCCAAAAATTGAATCTTTTTTAATACAACTACGTATTTTCTCTTTCTTATCAATTGCTCATAGAAAAATACAAAAAAATGTTATATTCATCACGCTCTAGAATGGACACTTTTTAAATATTTAGAAATGTGGTATTTGGCACAATTTCGTCATAAAAAAAGTACCCACCAATGTATGTTAAGGTGTAAAATGTAGCTTACGTAGTTTTTTAAAATATTCGCTATATCTAAGGTTAGTCATGACCATTAGGAAAAACATCCAACATTGACGAAAGTCACTTAGTTTACAATATAAACAATGCCGGTACATTAAATTATACGAACGAAGATTTTTAAATTTGGTAGCGGAAATGTTATGGATAGGGATAGCTATCTTCCTTCGGAGATTTAATATTGTTGGGAATGTTTGAAAATCTCTATATATTTTCCTTGCGATGTTGCGATATAAGATGTGGGTAGAGTTAAATTTGGATTTGGTGGCCAGTTTCCAGTCTATGCTCAGCCAGTGCGGGACCCGGCTACACGCACACCGCGTACAACGCTGGTGCTCAATAACAACGAGTGCTGACTGATCGCTTTGTTTCACCGATGTACACACTACTGAAACGGCACGAACATGATCTGGTAGACACCAGGGCTTCTGGATGATTGCGGTCTTTGATGGAAAGTAGTCTGAGAGCTTGAAATTGGGGTTTGAAGATGGTTTTATGTTCCTGAAGAGAATCTTGCTGACCGCGATCGGTGACGCACGATGAATGTAGAGTTATATACCTTGCTTACGGAAATTAGGGTAGATGAGAGGGACTTGCTGTGGAGACGGGTTTGTGTAGTGAGCGGTTAATGGTAGTTCGAATGTCTTTACCTAGAATAATTATTTGCGATCAGAGTTTCAGTGATGTATTTCAGATTCTTGAGGAAGTGAATTGGTTTCAGACAGGGAAATGGCCCTTTGGATAAAAGAATTGATGACACCAGCGTTTTTGGCTGGATGATGGTGTGAGAGGCATTGAGATATCTATCCTGTGCGTGAGTTTCGTAAACGGAATGTCCAAAACATCTTAAGAAAGGAGTGCAACCGTCCCGATTCGATCTCCATGGTGAAGCGAATGAGAATCATGTTGGGAATTTCAGAACGACGAAGGAAATTTTTGAAATTTGGGGGTCCATGAGGCCATATGACAAAGGTATCATCAACGTATCTGCATCGACACATTTGGCTTAAGACTTGTAGATAAATATGGCTTGTTTGTTCGAACACTTCCATAAAAATATTGGAATAGATACTCATGGCCTCTCACACCATCATTCAGCCCAATAACACGGTGTCATAAATTCTCTATTTAAAGGGCATTTCCCAGTCTCTGAACCCAATTCGCGCTCCTCAAAAACTGAACACATCACTGACTCTGATCCGCAATTAATTATTCTTCTAGGAAGAGATTCACACACCATTAACCGCTACAACAACCCTTCTCCACCCAACTCCTCTCACCAACCCTAATTTCCATACGCAAAGTCCCTCTCGATGAGAGAAGCGACCGATCAGCACTCCTGTTTACTGAGCACGAGTGTTGTTACGGCGTTTTGTTGCATGTAGCCGTTCACACTGGTAAGCATAGCTGGAAACTGGCCACCAAATCCAATTTACCTCTACCCGCATCTTATCCCGCAACCCTCACTATTAGAGCAGGAAAATTCGTGAATTCTATAGAAAGATTTTTCAAACATCCAACAATTTTAAATCGCGAAGGTGGCTATCGCTATCTATAACATTTCCGCACCACTGACCGAAACAAACCCTAATTAAACCCTCCGGATGAATAGTCCCTCCAGTCTTGTGACAGTAACAGCCCTGAAGATGTCCCATAATGTGTGGATGAAACGTCCGGCAAAAGCTACGACAACAACGCGTTCCACCCGGAAACCAAGAGTATAGTATTTGTTTAAAATTTGTTTATTATTTATGGGAGAATGCAATAAGTTATAATCAAGAAACATGCGATCCCTTTGTCGCTTTGCTCGGTATCCCACAAAAACCGAAACGCGTCGCTAAACAACGTTTAAGCGAATATGATTTTAAGACCTTCGATTCGTCGAGGCCAATCCTTCAAAATCATCAAACATATTGTTCATGATGCCACATGGAAACCGTCATGTTGGGATACTTCGCAAGCCTAACCAACAATGTCTTTAAGACAAGCTGCGCTGGAATCAGAGTTATCTATGGTGCTCAATACATAGAATATTTCGCAAACATAAGTTTCGCCTATATCCCTATTTTTCCATGGCTCAGCAACTAAAAGAAATTGATTCCCAAAAAGAGTGGCTTTTGTGATTTAGTTTAACATGGTCCCAGCGAATTATTTTTGAAAACATAGTCTGTAGGGGGGGGATGAAGCCAATTTACACAAATGGTCTGTTAACCGCACATTCTCATTACTAGACGCGATTGGAATTGCAGCGATTGAGAGGAGCAAAACTTTCAGTGAGGCTGCGATTTTTTCAGCGTTTCTTCGCGCAGTAAAAAAATGATGGTGTGGTGCATTTCATATCTATGGAAAGAAAATTTAAACGATAAATACAAATAAGTGATTTGTTATCAGAAAATGGCACGTTTTGTTTCTTTGTAGCTGATTGTTACGTTGAGTATATTACAAAATTTTGAAAATATACATATTTATAAAACCTTGCCGGGCTGCCGAGCTTAGACAAATCTTTTACCAACATGACACGTATCTCCTCACATGGTTAAAAAATTTTTTGCAGAAGTATTTATTATCACTGGGTAGCTACGAGTGGACCTTTTTTTGTGGCCACCATCGTCGCCTGGATTTAGTTGTTCTTGGATTTTTTATATGGGGCACATAAAGAATCGATTATGTTATACACCATTACTACTAAAACGGTTGTATGCCTCGAGTAAGGTATGCATCTGAAGTTTTGAGCCAAGAATCATTAGAAAGGCTACTCATGAAGAATTAAATTCGGATATGCGAAAAATACCTGGAAGTTTCAAGACGTAACCTTGAGCATTTGTTGCAAATAAATATTACGTTTTCTATCGTTTATTTTACTCTTTTTTTGGTAGTGTAAACATGATGTACGTTTGTTTTTTACTATTAAGTATGCTAAATTAATTTCCATGTTTGCATCAGCAACTAACAAGTTTTATGCCTTTGAACTATTTGCCTTGGAGGATATACTAAATGTATAAATACCGTATTGTTTCGATTAACTTGCTTTTGGTGACGATTTCGGTTTTTGTGGATTATCAAGCAGCAAAGGCATCGGGGGGGGGGGGGGGAATAATACCTGAACTCTATAAATTAATAACAAATTTAAACAATCCTTCATTCGTTTAATTTAAACGCCGGCATTGTTAATAATTGAAAACTAATTGACATTTCATCATGCCGGATTGTTTCCTACTGGTCATGACTACACTTACAGATATACCAAATATTTTAAAACTACGTAAACTACATTCTTGCACCGGCCAGAGATATTTCGATATAAAAACGTGGTCATAGTGGCACAACAAAAATTTCAAAGAAACGACAATACAGTTTTGTCTTTATCTAACACCCCAATATCATGACTAACGCTGGCCACGACGGTACCCGCGCATCGGCGTAGAATCAGTTCGGACCGAGAGGAACGGTATTATTACTTTCGTCTGCCGGAGCCATTAGCGGACAGTTTCGCTGCCGGTCATTGCGCAATTGTTTTACTGTCCTAGAAAAATTTGATTTCGTCAAGCAAAACCGACCGCGGTCTACAATACCTTCAAAATTTATTTGCAGAAATTCCAGACCTTAATATATGAAGGTGCAAATTAAATGTGTAATCTGTAAAATGCCAGTTAATGTGTTGGCCAGACAACATTGTCTACGAACACGTAAATAGTGAAAAGGCATGTTCTCAAAAAGAAATTGCGGCAGCGAGACAATGAAAAATGTAATATTTTACATTTTTTAAAAAAAATTGCGTTTCGTTTTATCGATTATATCCGTTAATTTACTAGACAAGGAACCATTTAAATCTGCTTGTCGGGGAATAACTATTCGGAGTGCAATTAACAAGTCGAACATCGTTACGAACTCGCATAGGTGGTGGCGCGTCTACTGCGTCGTGCGTGCGGACAGACAACCAATATAGTGGACAAACAGAGGGGACAACTCAAAAGCGTGAGTATAGGTAACACATGATCAACACAATTATGAATGGGTTATGTGCATAGAAATCGACAGACTAACACAATCGCGACCAAACGTCGTAGTATCTATAAAGCCAACTAAATAGGCATCCTCAGGTAGACAACACCAGAGGCTCAGTCAGCTGCACAACACGCTCAAGTGTCATTGGGAGTCTATCAGGACACGTAAATACAAAGAGTGTACAACATGAAGAAGGGGACGCTAAGGAGTATCAGAAACGTGCAAGGTGCAGAAAGTAACACTTAAGAAACATGAGTTTAAGATCGTGCACACACGCCACACCAAGCGCGACTCTTGAAGGGTTAGTGTGCGCGACAGAAAATGGTGACGATAAGTGTGCGATGGAGGAACTCGACAAAAGACTCTCTGTGTGCTGTAGGCAGCCCGGTCCCGCTACAAGAAAAGACGATTACTTGCTGATATATATTATAACGATTAGCGGTAAAGACAAACAGATAAAAATATATATATGCCAAAATGCTCTCATCTTGTGACGGATAGTATAAGGAAAATGTTATCCTAGGTAGACGCTTTAATCAGCCGCATACCGAAAGCAGTATTTGTCAAATCACCGGAAACGTATTCGCGAATTTCACAGACTGGTGCCCCAGTATACCATAGCCCACCATAACCTATTCTAACTCGTTGGGGACAATGGTTGCAAGCCGCGTTTTAATATCATAAATATTTTGAACAATATTAAAACGTGGTTTGACATTTCGTACAAGGAAGCTGCCGCTATCCAGAAAAGCAGTCGACATTTCACAAGCATAGTCAGGTTAAAATAAGGATTTAAAAATCATTCAGCGGGGACACTTACGTCGGGGCGTAGCAGATGCAAATAGAAAGGATTACAAATCCTGCGGCTGCCGTTAGAAGAATCTCTACGAATAGTTGCAACATGTTCACGCACAGCTATGCGCGATTTGAAGACACAGGAGAAAGAGGAAGGAAGGAAAAGGAGAGAGGAAAATCACATAGGTAAAAAGGGAGTGTTTTTGAAGGAGCTGTTCAAGAGATGGAAGGAAGGGTATGAAAGGAGAAGGGAGAGGAGGGAAGGGGAGAGAGGGAGAGAGGGCAAGGGGTAGAGGGGGGAGTGGGAAGAGAGAGTGAAAAACGAGATAGATATTAGTGGAAGGGAAGGGGACTATAGAGGACTTTGTTTAAAGGGGGGGTGGGATGAGTCGAAGAAGGTGGGGGGAGATAAAAATTCTGAATTTGTGGCACTTTAGGGACACGGAGTTTGTGGAAGGTGCGCTATAGGTGGGAGGGGGGAAGGGGGAGGTGGGGATGTGCGAACAGAGCAGGGTGGGTCTGTGGGTATAGGAGAGGTTGTTGTTAGAGAGCTAATTATTGTTGACTTCTGCAAATATTACGACACTCGTGAATGGTGCTGGGAGTCGTCTGGGGATGTCATATAAGAAACGGGCATTTTTTTTCCTCATGCCGTACTTATTTTTGGCCGCAACAACAGTTGAAACATATCTAGATGTTGCAGGATATTTAAAGACATTATATCACGTTTGTGTTTTTCACACGGAGTACTCTTAAAATGGTAAGTGTTTAAGCAAACGTGTATATTTAATTTTTATTCAAAAGATGAGCGAAATTATTTGCGGTAGGGGAAACCAGCAACATCTCTATTAGCATAATAACTCTAGTGGAACGCGAGCCTAGTCGACTCTACGCTACTGCGGCGGTAACCGCTCGTGGCCAGCTTTAATCATGACGTCGACTATGGTCATTTAATGGGTCAATAACCTACCAGGGGCCCGCACGGGTAGTCGGAGACAGCCTTTGTTGTATACCACGTTTTCGCTTTTGTATTTTGCATTGTCAAGTTTAATTCAACTTGTGTTTACGGTAAACAAAATTGCTTGAGAATTGTATTGGCGGCTTTGTCCGGCACTTCTGTTTTGACTACCATAATGTAAAGCTTTACCTACACATTTGTAAAAGAAAACCACCCGTATTCTCACAGCAATTTTGATTTTTACTACTACTTTAAAGTAAAGAACGATGTCGTGAAACGCGCATGCGCTATTTCTACTTTTTTGAACAATACTGGGTGATTAAAGAGGCTATTACCAATACGGTTTTACACAAATATTAGGCTAGTGCTAGCCTCACAACCGCTTATACGATCTACACGTGTCTCCCTGGCATTAACGCATGGATAGGTAAAGCAAGACAGGAAAGTGCATTTTGAATTTTCATCTTTTAGGTTCAGCCGATGCTTGCACACTAAGTACTATGATAATTTACTTACTCTGACATTGTTTTTTGAATAACCCTGTTTATCGTATCTCCTACAAAACATCTTTTTTTTTAACTAATTCAAAAAATTCCTTCTTTGTAAATTTCCAGGATATACTTAATTTTCGGCATAAAATTCTGGCCATAAATTACTATTTCAAGCATGGCTGAACCCCAAAAGAATGGAATTTCTCAACTCATTCACTTTTTCTGACTGCCTTACCTATCCATGCGTTAATCCTGGGACACGCTGATAGATGTTATAGGGTGAGCATCCTAAAAAAATTAAAGGCCGTCTATGTCCGCTTAACCTCTTCAAGGACGATTAATTTTTGGCAATAAATTTATTTTTAAAAAATATATTCGTGTAGCAATTACATTTTATTGTAAAAAATAGAAATAAAATAAATTCATTATTTTATTACAAAAAAAAACGACCACGCTTGTGTCCAATGGTGGCTGTGGTGTCCTAAGGCGTATAAAAATTTGTTTATACATTCTGGACACACTGTTCATCGCAATTTTTCACACCTGTATCTGGTTCTTCTTAAACAAAAGTTTATAGTGGCAGCGGGGTGGGTTTTTACATTCTACCTTTATTGGGTGAGGTTGAGATGGAAAAGGAGGCTGAAGGAGAGGAATCCGGGAAGCGACGGGGAAGGAAGGGTCTATCGGTATAATCTGTGGTGGCTTTTCATACCAAAGTATGGGATTTAGGTGGTATAGGAAGTGTATGTCGTGCTGTGTAGTCGGAGGGCCGTTCATGCCTGCGGTTTGGTTGGGTGAAGGGGTATTGTCCTGGCTTTTTGGTAGGCAGGAAGGGTAGCTAACAATCCCTAAAATCTAAGACAGTTGAAATTTTTTTGTGATTGTTTCTTGTTGGTTGAATAGCAGGCCAACTATCGGTGGTGGAGTGGGAGGGAGGGGCAAGAGCAGAGTGAGGAGAGTAGTGAGGGGAGGAGGTGGCTAATATTTTATAAAAAGAAATGCTAATTCTCTATAGCATCGTTTTGATTTTACTCCATGGGTGATAATGAGCTGTCGCTCCTGTCGGCAATGTCTAACGCCTCCCATGATTTGTTATATTTGTACAACGGTATCAGGTCTGTCTACTTCGATATAAGACCTTATTTTTACGATTCCCATCGTTTTGCTTTAGTAATACGGACTCTTTTCCAGCAAATGGTGGACACCAAATTGCACAACATGGAATTGATTAACCATCTCCAGATTGCGAGCGTTCTTGTTAGATGTTGTTAGGACTGATGTAGTTCCCCGGCCTTTTTTCTTCATAGTTTTCAAACTGTCAAGATGGGCTTAATTTGCACCACACATTCTATTCATTTAAGCGTCCCAACACGTACATTTTTTTCGTTAGAGAGGTAGTGAATAAGCGGATGGAAGTAAATACGTTACCTAAAAAAAAAGTTATGATTCATATTTTCAATTCCCCCACACAAAGCGAAGAACTAATATTTCCTATAATTCCTAATTCGGGCTTCAGTATTTCTTTGATTTGCTTTTAATACATTTCGAACTTCGATACGTATCCATTAGCGCCAGGCTTTCCACCCATACCTTGAAACACACTTTTTTGGTTTGCTTTTTATATATTGTTTCGCAACGAATTTCTGACCTTTGAAATAGTAATGATCATTTCATCAATCGAATAAAAATTCTGTGGAGCGTCGCTGCTTTTTTCAAATGTTTTCGAACAAAATAATCCAAGGCAATGGACGTACTTTTATAAAAATATCTCTGTTATGTCGGTCAATGTATCATTATGATAAAATGTAGAAAGCGTTTTAATTTCTTCAATCCTTTTCAAGACATTGCATTAGCCAATAATATCAAAATCTTACACCACTGGGGATTTTGATTGGACCAATAACATTTTCGATAGACCGGATACTTTAATATATGTTCATAATAATAATTTCTCGTAATATACTGTTTTTGTTTCACAGCTACAGATGCCAGAGAATTATCCTTTTCCCTTTTGAATAGCATATCTGTGGCTTTCGTCAAGCCTCATTTGGAACATTTTTTTCTGAACAATAATTGTAGAAAAAAATTAAGCGGGGCGTTTCTCCATCTATACTAAACAACAGAATTTCTTAAAAATTGAGTATTATTCCACTACTAGTGCTACTGGGATCACTGTCTTCATTTTTCCTTTCTGAGGAATCATACACTTGGCAACATCAACATCGTCCCTCTTCATCTATATTTCACCTCAGAGTCTTGAATTTTGATCATTAGGATGCTGCAACTGTAATCCAATATATTACACTTTTCGGTTTTTTTCCCATAAAATAAATTCACCGGAATACTAGACATGCTAAAATAAAACACAAATATAAGTTGAAGATAACGCATATTATTAAAAATATCCATTGTACACATTTATTACATGTTATGTGTACGTTTAACGATTTTTTCTATAAAAACGATGACAAATATATAAAATAGGTTTATATTGCACAATAACCTTTGTTAATACCTACATTAGTTACACTTCAATATTTTTAATTTTGGTAAATTATTGATATTATTGAAACGAAAGAAAAACACTTGTCCATGGAGGCACTTTTAAAAGGGTATGTCGGGATGTAGAAAACGGTCAACGGTTCAACAAAGACAACTGACTTTTTTCACAATGCTCTTGTAACGAGAAGATTTTAGGCGCCACCTAGACCTAATGGATTATTAGGTTATTACGTGTACGTGGCAATCGAAAGTAAGGTGGTGTTTGCTGTTGCCCAGGTTGTGTAGATCGGTGCATTTGTATACAGTTTTAATAAATTGAGTTTTTTTAGCAGATGAAACGTCCACAAATTGTGTACGTCCCCTCGCTCGAAGAGGTAAACTGTGTAACTTTTGTTAAAGAAATAATTTATGTAGGTCAATACAGAAACTGAAAAATTGTTAGAATGTTGTGGATAAGGGTATATTGAGGGCGGTGATGTTGTTTTGTTTTTTTATACAAAGGTGTTCTTCAATTCTTTGATTATCTGATCAGCAGTTGTAAATCAGAAAAAGTGTTAAACATAAAAGTGTTTCGTAATAACAGCTGCATATTTGGGGTAAAAGGAAGTGTGGCATAAGTGGGGAAGTGGCATTTAGCCATTGTATTCTAGTAATTTAATACATGTCATTTTCTTCTATATATAATACATTCTTTTAACAGAATATCCGGAAGGAATAATGGAGATGCCCCAGATTATCACTTATCGAATTTTTCCAAGATGGCCGGAAAAGAATCTAGACGGAAAAATTATCGTTTATGGAACGGGACATCAAATAACCAAATGTTTCCGTAGCGAACGTGCTACCTTAAACGTACACTAAGATTTTTAAAATCGGAATTTTAAAGCAGCATGGTCAGCCGCTAATAACAAAAGAGATCGTTTTTATCTGAAGAAGAAATAAAAATGGCTCAAACTTCAATAAGGTTAACTACCCGGATTAACAACAAAAAAAACACAAAGGCCGGTCGACCATCCGAACTAGATGGAGTAAAACCAATGATTTGAGGCGCAGGGTACCTGCTGATGGAATTAACAATATGCCGCCCATATGAGTCAGCGTGCTGCAGGAAGAGCGATGTATCCAACTTCTTAAAAAGATAACTACTACATCAACAGAGCTAAGAACTTCGAAAACTCATCGCTTCTGCGCAGAAACCTACGGTCAGAGAAGCACACACCCATCAGAGGCATTGGCAATCTTTCTGGATGGGGATTTTACAAAAAAAACAGTGGGAGATATTACAAGCTGCTAACAGAATACGTATCCTTGTTATTCATTAATTAAAAAAGCGAAAAAAGGTTGTTATCCGAAAGAAGAATCACATACGCAGTAACCTGAAACCTCTGTTGAGATTAACCTTCAGATTTTCCTGTGGCCATACTACTTCTCGATTGTGTCAATATTTAGAAGAAGTATTAAAAAATTATACGAAGAAGGAAAACGAGAATTGAACTTATACAAAATGGGGGTTGTGATGGATAGCAGCAGTCACAATTCAAGCAAAAATTTGTTACTGTTCTTACAGTGACGGCAATATTTTTCCCTTGTTCCTTTGAGAATTTTACACTAATATTGGAGACGAAAAAAATCGTAATGGTCAGAATCCCAGTACATTCGTCAACAAGCCTATGTAGGCCAAATAAGAAACGTTTTATCCATGAAAGCGACGATATAACAAATGAAGAAATAGAGTAGTAGAAAAACCAAGCCAAGGATTTTACAAAAACGGATTCCACGCCCTAGTGGAGTTCTGTAGGTTAAGCATAATTTACTACTATAAAATAGTTGATATAAGGGTGTGGGCAACGCCAGCCATCCGATATCCTCGTCAACAAAGAGGTGGCTATATCTGTAGGAAAAACCTCTACGGATTTTAATGAAGCTTAGCAACATTTAATTGTGAAGAAAACACTTGAAACTCTCAGATTCGGACTTTCAATTCTACATGCTAAGATTAGGTTTTTTGCGTCACTTCTACAATCTCTCATATAAATTCCTTTTAAAGAACTGACAGGCCAGGACAAAATGCGAGAAGAATATAGTCCAAATAAACTAAGGATACAATGCAAAAACAATTTTAAGCAGTAATGGTTTAATTGGTGGATGTAGCCAGCAGGGTTTTGGCAATACAAATGCTGGGAATAACATCACGAACATTTTTTTCCGGGATCCTCAGACCCTCCAACATCACTGGTGTTGACTTAAATTTGATAATTAGATTTAAAATAATACTTGCGCTATTTCCAGTGGATTCAGAATTTAACGGTTGGGAAAAATTTTGCTGTGTAGGCACTTGAGAAACTGCCGAACATTATGTAACAGCTATATTGCTTAGCATCCAATGTCACCCACGCTACCCGAAGGTGTTTGTCCATGGTGCTGTTTTGCCCATGCAATATTTAACCTATTGGGGGGTCGCTTTTGTCTGAAGAAGCTGCCCGAGGCCCCAACTAGCATTTCAGAACGTAAATAGCAGAACTTTTCAACGAAAGTTTTCACGAGAGGTGTGCACAGAGACATCTTAATAGACTTCTATTAAGCCAAGACTCATTAAAAGAGGTGAGTGAAAAAAACTGAGACATCCTTAAATAGACTTCTATTAAGCCAAGACCCCCTGTTTAAGCAGTAAATGAGAAAACGCCACGCCAAAAGAGTATTCCATTCTCAAGTGAAACTTTAAAACTTTTTACTGCCAGAAACACCCACAAATAAGAGGAAGATGAAAAACCTAAGAATCCGAAGAATAACGAACTATCCGAATCCGATGAATCAGATTCCATGAGAATTGAAGCATATTTTTTTATATATATTAATAGAAAATATACAAATATTTACATAATCGTTTTTTTAATTAATGCAATTCACCATTACACAAAAACCCATAAAATATTGTTTGGCTATTTTTTGAAGTGGAGATACTGCTATGTGCACCCGTCGTCATTGGCAGTTACAGGTCTCGCATTGTAGGGATGGGCGAGTCCCGGACGCTGTCCGAAAATAGCTGGTCGGACATCGTTCGTAAAATTCATCTTTGAATGCAACATGCAGTGGCGTAGCTCGACTTATTTTTTAATTTTTTAGCATAAATAAAAAAACGGCTATAAAGATAAAAGTGTATTAACAAATCTTTGTTCCAAAAATTATGCAGAACTTGCGTTCGCCATCCCTAAACGCACAAACTCGTACCTTTTATTAGAAAATTGTGCTACAAATAACACATTTTTCCTAAATATCTTGAATTTGTAATCCCCCGACGAAATTTCGCGACTACCATTAATGAGCGCTTTGCCACTATGCCATATGTAACACACGAGTTTTAAACCAGGTGTTTAAACACGTTTTTTTTTGTTTTAAACATGACTTTGAGGTGAAATAAAAAACATGTTTTAAAAATAAAAAAAGCATGTTATTTTCAACCCCGTTTCGTTTCCCATTTTTTATAAATTCAACTAGTCTTATACCGAACTTATGGCTAACTGAACAGCATCACGTGAACTTTAACTTTGAGCAATTTTAGTTGTGTGAGAACCACAAGGTTCACAATTTGTGCCTTCTTAGTGTCGCACTTAACTGTCGCTCGAAACACGAATACTACTAAAAATTGCAGCAACATGTTTTGTGTACCCGATTTTTGATTGTAAAATTGCTTGTGTTTCGATTTTGATTTGAATTTCTCATGAGGACAGCTGAATACCCCTTCAAGAGTAATTTCAAGAATACCATTTCATCATATTTTTCATTAATCTTAACACGAGTGCTTTCATATACATTTGCGAAAGTTTTACAGGTGCTCCGTTTTTATTGGCGAAGGCTGTAATAAGTAAAACACAATTTTTTAAGCCAAGAGTACCATATTATTATTCTTAGTAATGTATAATTGTTTTCTATCGTAAAAACAATCAAATCTAGAAATTACGAATTTCGTATATCCCTTGAACTAATTTTAAAGAGTTTACGTATCTGTTAGCCGATTAAGAAGTTCCTAGAAAGGCTCTAACTTATTCTTATTACATAAACTTGTTTTTACATTAAATATTAGACAAAACATGATAATGTCTAAATATCATGCATTGTGGCTATTATTATGTGGAAGATACAAACCACATTCAAATTGAAAAAACAACTTATTTTCGAGAAAAATAATTATAAAGATAAATTAAATCCATCGGCAAAACATGCTAATTGTATCAGCACTGAAGGGCAAGCTTTTGGAAAAACAAAAATAAAGTAATTGATTAAGAAAACTCTATGCATGAGCCAGTGCTATAGTGTAAGAATGGTAAAAACACAATGAAGGTTTATCTCGTCGACCAGTCGTTTAAAAAGGTTTTAAATTAAACCGAGTTTACGAAATGTTTAAATCCTTGTTAACGTTTTTGGTATTTGTATTGTTAAGTTATTTAATTGAAATTCATTTAAATAATTTTGAATATGATATTTCAATTAAATTTAGAACCACAAATATAATAAAACCTTTAACGAGGGTTATACCTCGTAAACTCTGTTAAATTTATCAAAAATTCAAAAACAAAAATTTAATTATTTCTTTACAGTTAATTCTTAATTGCTTGTATTTTTATATTTAAAATCTTAACTACTAACTACTACTGCTACGGGAGCTAAGTTTTTTTCCTGATAAACGGTAAAAATATTCCTAAGTGCTATCATTGATGGTTTCCGACTGTTGAATTATTGTTAAAGCTAAAATTTTAAACTAAGTGTAAATCTCTTCTATTAAGGATTACATCAATTTTTGTTTGGATGGAAAATAGTAAAGGAACATTTTACGAAAAAAACCTTTATTTCTCACAGGAACCAATATAGAAATATCGAAAAGGCAATGATATCTTTTGCTGTCTCGTAATTATGGGAGGAGGTCAAATTTACTTTAAATGATACTTTCTCAGAAGATTGGAACAAACGCACTTGATTGTGAATATTTCTAAATATTCTCATATTATTTCCTATTATTATGATTCTTTTTAAGCAAATGCGGATGTATACCTTGTTAGGAGGGACGTTCAGTAATTAATGAAACAACTGCATATCGGGTACACTACTGAAATATTATTAGATGAAACATTTCCGTGGGGTCAAGATGGCAACTTTGGGGACACAAACTTAAGTCGGCTGTGAAAGAAACAAAGAAGCAACAACCTCTTCTGGTTCATCGTTCAAAATGTCCGGCTCCTCTCGAAGCGCAGTATCTGTGGAAGAGGCAACGTTTTTCAGTGATAAGCTTTTTGTTATTCAAGGGTGTGAATCCGGGCCGAAAATTTACTCGAGAATTTCAAACAGTAGGTGAAAAGTGTTTAAAAGCCGCCGAAATCTGCATCAGTGGAATTGAAACAGTTTAATGGGTAAAGAACAAGTGTCACCGATATTCATCGTTCCGGACGACCGGTTGAGGTGTCGACCGACGCGCCTGCAAAATCCAGCAATAAATGAACCTTACTTTTTCGATGACAAACGTAAAAATCATGACAGTAAAGCTGAGTTTGGTGTAATGTTAGTGTTTGGAACTGTGTATTCGATCATTCAAATGACAAGCTGAATTACCGCAACGCGGTTCGAAATGGGATTTCTAAGAGAGTTGACGTCAAGTTCCATAAAAGACAACCCGTGTTGTCGCATTTGTTTTGAACTTACGGACGACGGGTTTTTAACGGAAGGTAAATGACTAATAACTTTCCTAGGAACCGTGTTATAGACCTGGCGATGAAACGAACCACTATGAAAACCTGAATAAAACTGCAAAGTCCCTTGAATGGAAAACATCGTGATTCGCGCCCGTTAAGAAAAATATTCAAAACTCTCGCGTCTGCTGGTAAGTAAAGTATGTTAAATGGGCCTTCTGGAACTCGTCAATGCCAAATTTTTGTGACTCTTTGAGAATGAAAACAATGTACTGTGAATAGTGAGTATTATTGTAACTTACTTCCAACGACCAAATGAAACAACGTTCGCGATATAGAAGAAAACGCCAGGGTGCTCTCGTCAAAAGGTGGTGATTCTGGCCTGCATCTGCTGCAAACATAACGGCCCCCCCGACGCTCCCCCGGCCCACGCCTCCATACTGCTAAAAAAAAAAAGCGTAATTAAAAAAAAAAAATAAAAAAAAAAAACGCAATGAGATGTCGAAAAATTTAGGATTGGGAGTGTTGCCCCATCCATCCTTTTCAGTAACTGGTACCCTCTACTGTCCGATTTTGGAAAGAAAGACACAGTCCGAAATCAAAGAGCGTATGGATACGGTTTTTAAAGACTGCACCATGCTACAATTAAACGTTGGTCAAAATTGTTTAGTTGGGGCAGAGAATTTCTTGAAAATGATCAACGCAAGGGAGAGCCCGTAACTGTCCTTGACACCAGAAAATATCAATTGGTGGAGGAAGTCGTATTGAGTGATCAAAAACTAGTGGTTTTGAGGATCACTAAGCATTTGGGTACGACAAAAATTCGCACAAGATAGATCCCTAATTGCTTTAGTGCGGTTCAGATGGAACAATGTGTCGAATGTAACCGGAAGTTTCTTGAGCTGTACGAAGCCGACAACGCACCATTAACCAAATAGTGACTGGGGATGAAATAATGGTTCTATACCACATCCTTTTATCTAAAACAAAAACTCATTGGAAAGGTGAGCCCACGCCTAGAATGCCAAAGTGACAAAAAGGACAAAAAGGGTGATGGCTACAGTTTCATTAGGTGGCGAAGGCATCTTGTAGTGTTGCGTTCTTTAAAGTCGATTAACAGACTTTAAAGTCGATTAACAGACTTTAAAGAATGCAACACTACAGTAAACGCAATATATTATGCTGACTTGGTTCGCCAGTTAAGACAAGCCATCATCGAGAAAGCCGAAGAATGCTGGACGAGGTGCCGCTCTTGTGCGACAATACTTCTGTCCACAACAGCTGTAATTTCAAAGGGCTAACTGCGCGCCAGTGCAACTTCCAGGAACTCGATCACTTACCGTACAGTCCGCGACCTTTGCCCCAAGTGACTATTTTTTATTTTCACAATTAAAATCGGAGCTAAGAGGGAGAGAAATGTAACACCGATGAAGAAATCCATAAGGCAGAGCATATGAGGACAAACAGGTATCGTATATTTATAGCGTGTTGAAGCGTTAGTTAAATGATCTAAAAGTGTGTTGAAATAGCAGGAGATTTTATTGAAAAATAATAGAGATTTTTTCTTCTTTTCCTCTGTCTATGTTACGTTTAAGTACCCCGGCCCCCACCTCGAATATTTTATGAATAAAGCTGGCCACAACGGTACCCGCAGTAGCGTAGAGTCGACCAGGCCTCGCGTTCCACTAGTTTATTCCGCTAATAGAGATGTTTGCCTTTCCCGAAATAATTTCCCCATCTTTTAATAAAAATTAAATAACAAAGTGCTCAAACACTTAAACCCTTTGAGTCCTCCGTGAAATCACAAAATGAATAATGTCTGTTAAATATCTGCAACATTAGATTTTGTTTCAACTGTTGTTTCGGCAAAACTAGTACTGCATGAGGAAAAAATGCGTTTATATGCAGAGAAACGAACGTTCTACATCTAGTGACGTAATATTTGCGTAAGTAAAATAATCTTTCAAATAACTTAACGATTCTGTTGACGCACCTTCACAAATGTGTCTTAATGTGCCAATATCAGAATTTTTCTCAAAAACACTTTCAAATTTTTCTAGAACAGAAACATTTTTTTGCGTCTTCAATCGCGCATAGCGTGAACATGTTGCACTATTTGTAGAGATTCTTCTAACGGCATCGCAGGATTTTGTAATTTTTCTATAGTCGTGAATGATTTTTAAATCCATTTTAACCTGACTATCTTGAAGTTTCGACTGGCTTTTCTGGATAGCGGCAGCTTCCTTTGTACGAATTGTAAAACCATGTTCTTAATATTGTCAAAATATTTATGATAATAAAACGCGGCCTGTACCCATGTTCCCCAACGAGTTAGAATAGGTTCTGGTGGCTCTGGTATACGGGGGCACGGTCTGTGAAATTCGCGAATACGTTTCGGTGATTTGACAAATACTGCTTTGGTATGCGCTATTAAAGCGTCTACCTCAGGATAACATTTTCTGATACTATCCGCCACAAGATTGAGAGCATGAATTTTACACGTAATGTGTAACAAATTAGCAGAATGCTTTTTAAGAGACCGGCCTACAGAAAGCATGTTTGCAGCACCATCACTCACTAACATCAAGAGTTGTTGAAGGTTCAAACTTGTCCAATGTATTTAACACTATCTTTGAAATTACTTCGGCAGTACAATGTTGTATTCGTTTGGAGACTAATAGAACTGAAGGTGCCGATTGATGAGGTTCCAATTTGTGTGCCATTACATTAAGAACAGAATGTTTCTTCCGATTTGTTGTTTCGTCGACACATAACTACAATTTTTGATCTTTCAACTCCGATTTTATTTTTTGTTCAATATGTTCGCGCGCAGATGGCACACATTCTTCGTAACGATGTTCGACTTGGTAATTTGCACTCCGAATAGTTATTCCAAAAGCAGATAAATGGTTCCTTGTCTAGTAAATTAAACGGTATATTACATGCAATAAACGTAACGCATAAATTAAATATAAATTTTTCATTGTCTCGTGCGCAATTTCTTTTTGAGACATGCTTTTCACTATTTACGTGTCGTAGACAATGTTGTCTGGACCAACACATTAACGGGATTTTACAGATTACACATTTAATTTTAGCACCTTCATATATTAAGTCTGGAATTTCTGCAATAAATTTTCGAAGTTTGTCCGACCGCGGTCGTTTTGCTGACGAAATCATAATTTTTCTAGGACAGATAAACAATTACGCAAATGACCGGCAGCGAAAATGTCCGTACTGCTCCGCAGACGAAGTAATACTATCGTTTCCTCTCGGTCCGAACTGATTCTACGCCGATGCGCGTACCGCTCGTGGCCAGCGTTATTGATGAATGTGTATGTGCTCACAGATGGACCTAACTATACTTATAAACATTATATTTCTCATATTTAGAGAAAAATCATTGTTTATTAAATTTTTTCTTATTTTGAAAAATCATCGGAATATTAACTAAATCTACAGAGTGATTAAGAATTAAGAGAAAGGAAACCATATCAAAAGTAAAATCCCAATTATTTGAGAATTTCAAACGGTATAAGTAAAAGTTGTTTTCAAATGTCACTAGAAGTTCAGATTTGGATGTTATTTTCCATTGTTTACACTTTTACCTTGGTTACCTTAAATTAACAAGTTGTTGGCTCAAAATATTCATTAAGAATGTTGTTTTTATTGAAATCTAAACAAATATGTATTCCATTTTATGTTTAAAATATCATTTATTAAATCGAGATTGACAATTATTAAAATATATGAAATAGGATTAATTTTTTTATTAGAACTTCTTATTATTAACAGAAAAGGCTCTTCAAAACAAGGAAAAGTTTTATAAAATATAATTTTCTTTGTAGAAATAAAAATAAAAATAATATAGTTAGGTTTCACCCCCGACATACTTTTATATAAAAAATATTCCTTTTTAATTTTCTGATAAAAAAAAAATACATTTTTTTTTCTTATTACCCAAGGGGCCCAATATGTTTTTGTAAAATTTAAAAGGGAAAAAGTTATAAATGATCCACAAGTATTATAAAATATTTTAATTTAAATTTTTCCCTGTAGTCACAATACGAAATTACCAAATTTTTTATTTACTAACAAAATTTCCAAAGTTTTACATATTTAAGGTTTTTGGGGCAAAAAAGATGCAGATTCAATAGCTTACTATTTTTTTTAAAATTTAAAAAATTCAAGTTCCCTTAAAAAAACGGGGCGAACGTTACATATTTTTAATGAATTTTTTTAAGGGAAACCCAATTTTTTGTTTTTTGAAAAATAAAATTGGAAAAAAATTTTTTTCCTTTTGGAAAGAAAAACTAACTTTTATTTTACCCCCAAAAATTTTCTCACGACCAAAAATTAAATTTTCAAAAAAACTCCTCGTCCCTAGGGTTAGGGAGACTATCGTAACTTCTTTTTTAATTTATTGGGGGGTTTTGTAAATGGGTTTAACCCCACTAACAACAACCAGTAATTTTTGAAGAAAACAACCAAAAATTTTTAAAAAGGGATATCCTCATTTCTATCTCCTCCCAAATTTGGGGGTTTTAAATTTTTTTGTAAGTAACGGACGCCTCTTTTTGGGTCAAATTAAACTAAGATATTTTTGCGAACCGTCCAGTATTTTATGGCGTATTTTCCTGTATGGGGGGTTTGGCACCTGCATTTTTAGTTAAAAATGTCATCCAAACATTTTATAACTTTGAACAAGAACGGGTTTTGGCTTAATTTTTGTAACGCCCAAAAATACACACAAAAGCGAAAAAAATCTGTAAAGGGATTTTTTTTTTCTATTTTGGCCCTCTAAAAAATCAAAATTGGGAAATTTTACCACCTTCGAAACGTACAAGGGGTTTGAAAATGGATGTTTCCGGAATGATGCCCCAAAAATTCGAACAAAAAAACCCGCAGAAACTATCGCAAACAAGTTAAGATTTGGGAAAGGTTAACGTAATTAAAATTTACAAATAATTTTGACCCGTGGGCCCGCTTTGTATGAATTACAAATAATTTTTTTTCTATTACGGATTTTTTTTAATTACAAAACATGTCCTATTTTTTTAGGTAAAAAGGGAAAAGAATGTGACTTTTTAAAATTTTCGTGTACTGGTAATTACCGCAAATTAAAATAATTTTCCAAAACACATAAAAATATGGGGAAAGGAAAAATCCATACTAATGGGATTAAAGGAATACCCTTTTTTTTTAGAACTGCTCAAACAGTTTCAATGTTTAAAAAAATCGATAAATGGGAACTGTTAAATTTAAAAATTTTTTTTCTACCTAATTACCGAGGACCAAAACCCCATTTTAAAAATGTTAAATATTTCAAACCCCCTAGCTTTAGGTATGGGGAAAATGTTTTTTACATAACACTACAACACCCAAAAATGTATCAAAAAAAAATCGACTAAAATCTTACTAATTTTTGGGTGTCTAAAACCGAAAAATAACTTATTTTTTTTAAAATTATTTTTTAATTTTTTAGAGATAGGGTATGTCATGTGTCCCAAAATATATTAAAAACGAAACCCGCAAGTCCGCCTTGTACTGAACAGCCCCTGTATACAAAAAAATCCCAAAAACCCCACAAACGCCACTATGCAAATATTTTTTAAATTGAATAGAAAATTCTCAAATTTTCTCGAATTTTTCTCTAAAAATTCTAAAGGGCCGAAATTTGCGTATAAAACAGCTACAAAGCGGAGGGGGTTAGTCAGTCGAAGTTAGTGAGTCTAATCAAATATTTTAGATTAAAAAGATTCTCGAAAATGTGTAAAAAATTCAGATCACTTTTTTTATGGGGGGTGGTGAGGTGGCTTTTGCGCCCCTCAAAAGGGGGCCCCAATTACCCATTGATAAAACAGGCATACCCCGCTTTTTTTCGGTTGCAAAATGGGATCGAAAAAACATTGGGCGCCAACATATCTGCTGTAATACTCCCGCTTCAACCTAAAAAACGGGTTAAACAAAAAAAAAAACGATCAAAGGGGGTTTTGGGCTGCCCCCAAGGGCCCTGGAAGACCCAAACCAAATCATGTTATGATTGCTATTTCTGCATGATACCTCGTTTTGGGGCAAGGCCCGGGTTTAACCCCAAGAAGAAAAATGGGGGTTTAAAATATCCAAATTACCATCTCCCATAAAACCTTCCCCCAAAAGTGCGATTTCTTTCCAAAAACCTCCAGGAAAAATTCACTTACAAATCAGATAAAAAGCGACCCTTTGCGATTTGCCCATGAAGAAGATATGCCATAAACATCAAAAAATCCTAAATTTCACACCCTCAGGGAACAAACCCCCAAACCCAGCCCCAAAAACCCATTTCCAGAAGACGATTTTTTTCGGTATTTTTTTTTTTCGTAATCGCAAAAAAGGCCCTAGTACCTTTTTTTTAAACAGGGAAAAATAACTTGGCTTTCTGCAAACATTACGGTTCTTTGGGTCGGCTTTAAATTAAACTACAACCAGAGGAATGGAGTTTTTTTTTATAAACATTTTCAACTTTCAGTTTAAAGGCAGAAACTATTGCTTTTGGGAAATTTTCTGCCGTCTATTCCTGTTGGATATCCCTTTTGCATGAGCAAAATCAAAACGAAAAATAGGGAATTATCTTTGGGACAAGCATAAAAACTTTGAGCCCCCAATGGCAAAATCTGTGGGCGACTTAAAAAGTTGTTGCACTTTTATTTGGGTTTTTGCGATAGGCATATCAATTTTTGCTTTTTTTTTTTTATGTGAATGGGCCAGTCGGGAAAAGGCACTTCATTAAAAAAGAGAAAAGACGGGCCTTTTCGCAATCTTTTCGAGCCGGGTTTCAAAAGAATGAAACAAAAATCCCATTGGTAGACTCCAAAAAGATTTTGTTTCCACCATTGCACATAAATTTGGGGCCCTTTTAATGAAAAACTTTTTTAAAGGGCCACTAAATAGAGATGGGCCAGCTTTTCAGTACCTGCTTTAAAAAATTCCCGGCTAATTTGAAGCAAAAAGTAAAGAAGGTATTTTTGGGGGTGCCACAGTTTTGGGAAAAAAAAAATTTCTTGGAAAAAACCGGAAACCCAATTTTAAAGGGGAAAAAAAAACCCCCCCCCTAAAAAAAGAAAAAGTTGAAAAAAATTCTTTGGAATAACCCTTTCGCCTTTTTCGTGGTTTAAAAAACCCTTATTTCCCTTGGGAAATAAAAAAGGGGCCTTAAAAAAAACAATTTTCGTTTATTTTTCTTAATTGAAATTTATTTTTTTGGCTGTCACGTATAAAAAAATTGGGTTGCAATTTTTCCCTCAAAAAGATCCATTTCGTACACTCACACCTGGATTTTTTTTCCGGGAAAACTGGGAGCTGTGGGTGAGGGCACGGCGAACAAAAAAAAATCGGAATATCGAAAATGAAAAAAAAGTAGGGGGAAAATTTGGAAATCTTCCATTTTTCCGACTACTGTTGGACTCTTTTTTGGGTTGCTCCAAAAAAATTACAATTGAATTGCAAAAAAAGGGGCGCATTTAGTGATTTCAAAAAAAGTTTTAAAAGTTCTTTTTTTTTATTTTTTTCTTTAAAAAATAAAATAAAAAAACTTATTCTTGAAACTGCCACAAAATTTTTTAATTTCATTGCCCTTTTTTACTCAGCGCCCCCAAATTAACAGAAAAATGCATTTTTTCAAAAAAGAAAACAACAAATAAACTTTTTTTTTTTGTCCATGTATTAACGAAAAAATGTCTTAAAAATTTAAAAAAATTTTAAATATTTTGACTTTTAAAATAAAAACCCAAAACGTATTTCAAAAAATAAATTTTTTCTCCCTTTGGCAGAGAGGCCCTATGACAGATATTCCCAAATTTTTGGGTCGGGAAAAAATTAGGAAACCCCCCCTACCGGCAGAATTTAAACTTTCCTAAACCTTTTAAAACGTAAAATGCCCTTTCCCCCACAGCACACTAATAAAAGGGAATGAATTTTGATGCTTTGTAGAAAAATGGTTAAATTTTTGGGGCAATTTTTTGGCTTCAATTTAGTGTCATCTCCGCACCCAATGTTTTCCCTTTTTTCCCGAAAGGGGGTTTGGGTTTAAACCCCCGCAAAAAACCTTTTCCCACAAAGGTATGAGCGAAAAAAAAGCTATCAAAACTTTTTTTTGCAGAAATCCAAACGCAGGATAAGCAACAAAGTATATTTTCTAACCCAAAACTCCCTTTTCTTCTTGTAAAAAATATCCGTTCTTTGGTGTTGAAAATATGCAACCTACTATTTTGGGTGGTTTTTTCCCCTAGTCGAAACACCCTCAAAGCGGGTTTTGTAAATGCCCCTGTATAAATTACCTTTTAAATTTTAATTTTAGACAAAAATTTCCCTTCATAGTTATAGGGGAAAATATTTTGCCCAACAACTTGCTAAAGGAGCGGCATCAAATTTATACACAAATGCCGTTTTTTTGCATAGAATACGGGGATGCGCTACGTAAATACGGAATAGAGGTACGAAGGGGCCAGGCGGGGCCCGTCATGGGCCATTACCGTCGATGTAAAAGACCTAACTGCTCTACACAGCGGGCTGGGGCGTATATTTGGTTTTAGGTGAACGATCAGCCCTAAACGCTTTTTTTACACGTTCAGACCTCTCTTGCTTTTTTAAAATTGATTTTTTGGGGGTGGGAATTTTTGGGTTTTTTTTTAAAAAATACGGGTTTGGGACTTTTTTTCGTTTTTTTTGGGTGATACCTGAAAATGTTTTTTTCGGGTGCTGTAAAAAAGGCAAAAAAAACCCTTTTTTTTTCCTAAAAACGAAAAAAACCCAAAACGTGACGCAGGGGGGCTATTTATAGTACTGGGGGCGTCGTATACTAGTGTTTTGTAAATTAAAACCATTTTTAAAAGAAGATACCGGTGAAACTATAATTTAAAATTTAAAAAAAATTCCTAGAAAAAAAAGATGCTTTTCCCAACTCAATTAAATAAAACGTTTAACTTTAAAAATCAGGGTTCTATGAAATATAAAAATTAAACATTTTAAATAAAAATTTATCGTTTTCCTAGCGAAGTTTCAAAAAAATTTTTCGATTTTTAACCCCATTTTAAATTCGTTTAAAGTGTTTTAAAAAACAAGAAATGTACCGACATCCCTAAAATAATTTTTTTGGGAAATTTTTTTGTTGCTATTTACACAAAAAAAACTTCAGCGCGAAATTGCCTTTACAATCATAAACTAGTGGTTTAAGACAACCTTTCACCCTCATAAATTAAAATTAAAAAACCCTGGGAAACTACTTTTACCCTTAAAATTTTTTTTGTTCAAATTTTTTTATATTCTTACTTATAATTTTAACGAAATTATTTTCGAAACAAACCCAAAAGATGGGTTTTTTTAAAAAAGTGTATAATAAAAATTTTTCTTTAATTTCAATATATTTTAAATTATATTTCCGAACATAGCCCCTTTGGGTCTGGGAATGTCCCTATTCACAGCATTTAACGTATTGCAACAAATTTTAATAAATTGGGTTTTTGCAAATACCCTACTTAAAAATTATTGTTGGGGAAAAATAAAAGATTAGGTTTAAAAAACCCCCATAATGGAAAATTTAAAAACCCTGGGTTTTAAAAAGGATGTCCCGTAAAAATTTTCGTGAAATTTTAACAAAAATTCGAATAAATTGCAATTAAAAGTATCATTTCAACCTTAGTTTCGTCCCAAAACAGTCAATTACAAAAAATAATAATTAGGAAAATTAAATAAAAAACCACAAATACACTTTTTTCAAAAACGGTTTCTCGGGTTTCTGTTTGGTTTTTTTTTTTGAAGCTTCGTTTTTTTTAAAAAAAAAAAACGAATAGGAGCGAAAAAGGGCTCGTTGCCCGGCCCGGCATCCTCTTTAAATCGGGGGGGAAAGGTTGCAAAAAAAAAATCAAAAAAACGATTTTCCTTTTTCCGTTAGGCTAATATCGGGGCATGGCGATACCTCCCTAAACAGCGTGAAATTTATTTGAAGAGGGGCTGTGACGTTATTTTCGGTGGTAACGCATGGGCCAAACCCCCTACTCGGGAGCTTTAAAATTTTTCGCAGGCCCCATTGCGTATTCCTATGAAAAATACGGGGGATCTTAGCCGTTAAAATATTTCAGCTTTGTGTGTCGGAAACCCCAAAAAAAAATTCCCTATCCCTGGTTTATTAACCCAAATCTGGTGATTTCCCTCTGCTGCAGTTGATATTATACAGGGGCCCTTCACAAAGATGGGCCCGTTTAAAAAAATCTCTGGAATAATTAAAGTAGCGAGTTTTGGGGGTTTTGACGGATTTTTTTAAAAGTATTTTCAACTTCCTGGCAAATTTTTGATAAAACAGGAAACGGATTCAACCCCTTTTCCCTTTTTCCCAGAAAAACGGATTTTAGGCCCAAAAGCCTCTTTGTTTAAAATTCAAAAGGGAAATTAAAAATAATACAAAAACTATATTTTTTCTCGAAAAAATTCCCAAACGATCTAGCTATGTTTTTTTTTTGCCTAGTTTTCCTATTTGGACTTTTTTTTTTAATTTTTTTTTAAAAAAAATGGTTTTTTTACACAGCGCAAACTTTTTTAAAAGTAAATTTTGTTTTTTCCGCTAAAAAGCATAAAAAACTTACAAAAATGGGTTTTTCCCCTCTATTGTGTGAGGGGGGGAAAATTTGGATTTTGGGCCCGCCGTAAAATTTATATTCGACCCCAATTTAAAATTATCCTCAATTTTTCGGGTTATCGCTCTCGGGGTTTTTTACCTGACCCCGTTTTTTTTTTACCGGGGGAAACCCCATCGGGCCTTTTTTACGCCCTGGGAAAATTTTAAACCCTAAAAAGGGAAATTTCCCTTTTCCCTGTTAACGTGATTAGTGAAAACACGATGCCCCCTTCATAAATTTAATTTCAATAGGGCATCTTATATTGCAGTTTAGATTTTACATTTATTTTCTTAATGTTTCTTTTGGAGCAATTGTGTGTTTCCCCTTTGGGGAGGTGGACATTGAAAGAATCATATATATTTAAAGACGTACTTTTAATTTTTATTTAATAAAGGGAGCTTTTCAACGAATATTTTTTGGTATTTTTTGGGCGGTTTTGGGGCTTTTTTTTATCTCCCAGTGGTTTTTGTATTTCCCCTCTTTCAACAATGCCAAAATCCCAAAGGGAAACACATAGGATAAAGTTCCCAAAAATGGGTAAAGGCAATTTTGGGGGCACTACTGTCTTTCAGCTGATTCCCCAAAAAACCCCAAAAAAGAGGTTGTTTTGTAAAGCGTGCAGAAAAATTGGTAAAAAGGGCGTTTTTTTTTTTTTTCCCAACTTGCTTCAAAAAAATTATTGTAGTTAAATTGCAAAAGGGGAAAAAACATTTAGAGGGAAAATGGGTAAATGCTCCTGGACACAGGCAAATCTTAGGAAACCGTTGAGGAACCAAATGTTTTAGGAACACCAAAAAATTTTGTGGAAAAGGGCGTTTTTTTAAACGAAAATTTTTTGCGAAAGCTTTTAAATTTTGCAAATATTCCTCTGGGAAAAGATTAAACTATTCAAAAAAGCGAATTTTTTTCACTAAATACTGCAACAAGAAGTGGCAAGCGTGAAAAACCCTTAAAACAACGTAAAGTAAAAATGTTTTCAATGAGGTAATTAATATAATAATAATAAATTTAAAAAAGCATTTTTATATTGAGTGTCAAATTAAAATTTTTTTTTTACACCTATAATATTTTTTTTTTTAATTTTTTTAAAACTATTAAAACTTTCGCGAAAAAGTTGGTAACAACGATATTTTTGGGTATCTTTTAGATAGACGAAAGCCCCTAAAGGGCGTATTTTTGGCAAAAAGGGTTTTGGGTAAGCTTTGTTCGGGAAAAACCCAGGAAACCCCTTTTACTGGCTACAAAGGGAACTTGAAAGAACAAATTCAATATAATGGCAAAATTCCCTGAACCAAGGGTTTTGGTTAAAAATTTTTATGCAAAAAACTTACTTTAATAATATTGTAAATTTTTTAAAGCTAGAAAAATTTAAGTTAAAGGCAACTCTCGTATTTTAGGGGTTTTTGTGGCCAAAAGATGGAATTAAATACGAAAAATCAACTTTTTTGTCACGGATTTGGGGCTATTATATGCTCAAAAGTGGTAAAAAATTTGAAGATTTTTTATAAAAATCTTAATCATTTAAAAATGTTTTTTTCACATGGACTCATTTTGGTTTTTGAAAGTCTAAGAAATCAATATGCCCAATGTTAAGGTTTTTAAATTTTAAATACCAAGAGAGTCTTTTTTAAAAAACTCCCCTGGGGGTGTGGCAGTGTATAAAGAAAATCTGCCAAAACTCCCCTTTTCCTCCCGAACCTGTCTTAGCACGTTGGGGAACTTGGGGTTTGGGGGTAGTTTTTTATGCTAATATTTTTGAAGGGAATAAAAACAGTAAGTCTTTTTTTTGCAAAATTTTTTAAAAAAAATTGTTTTTTTTTTACGCTTTTTTGTTTTAGGTTGTAATATCGTTTGGAAAAAAGAAATTTACTAACTGTAAATTTAGCAAGCGGGAAGAATACCCTTTTTCCCAAACAAAATTTTCCAAAAAAGATCTTTTTATACATCAAGCCCCATTTTTAAAAATTTCCCATTATAAAATCAAAAGATTTGAAACTGACCCCTTCCCCTTACAGATTCTGTTGCAGTTTAAAAAATGGGGCCCCAAGGGAAACTCTCAAAAATGCCCCGGGGAAAAAAATTTGGCCCAAAAAATTTTTTTTCAAAATTTTTAAACCCCGTGATTTTTGAAAAAACCAGGTTTCAAAACGTTTTAAAAATTTTGCTTGAAAAACCTTCTCCAAAAAAGTTTGGCGAACCAAAAATTTTAAAAAATACCGCTTTTAAAAAACCAAAAAGCCTTGAACTTTGGTCGCCAATAATTTAATTTTTTGTCTTCACCCCCTTTTGACGTAGAAGTTCATTTTTTTTCGTACAAAAATGCTGTTTTCCCGCCGAAGAAAAAAATTTTTAAATAAAGACAACTTGGAAAAAAATCTTGTGTGCAAAGCAAAACGCGAAATTTAGGGCCCCGTTACACGGGGATTAAAATTTATTTTTTTATTTTTTAAAACCCAAAAGAATCTAATTTTTAGTTATTAGTTTTTAAAATTTTTAAAAGTTTTTTTTTTTCTTTTTTTTGGGTGAAATGTACCCTTTAAAATTTAAAATTAAAAATGTCTTCCCTTAAATTTATGTTTTCTTAAAATAAAAAAGATTTTTTTGTTTTTCCGTTTTTTTTCAAGTATTTGCCTAACATGGTAAATCACAGTTTTTTTTGCCCAAATAATTTTTTTAAGGCCTAAAAAAAGGGGCCCTTTTTTCTATTTTTTTTCGTCCTAAAGTCCCTCTCTACTTTTTTCATAGACTTTGCCAGTAATTATGCATCCTTTAAAAAATCTTACAAAGACAAGTTCAACGATTATACAAAAAAAATTTTCCTGGATGTAGAGTGTACATACCTTTGAGATTTTTTAAACTTTTTTTTGAAAAAAGAAAAATTTTAAAACCCAAAAAATCAAAAAATCTGCTATTGGGTTTTTTACCCACGTAAAAACCCTTTTTTTAGATTTTTATTGGCAACACAAAATACTCTTTAAACCTTTTAAAAATCATACAAAATGTTATAAAAAGAGGGCTCCAAAAAAAATAGTCCAAACCTAACTATTCCAAATTAAAAATTTTAATTTTTTTTTAAAAGGCAATCCCATTTTTAGTAAATGTTTAATTAATAAGGGGTAAATTCAACTGTTCAAGAAACTATACAAATTTAAAAATAGGTTATAAATGATCAAAACAATCTCCATCTAATTGCAGACACTACAATATCCTATGGAGCACGGAGTTTACCGCTCTTTGGACTTTTACTTCGCTAATGGCCAATCTCATCCAGATAACTTAATTTTTAACTTAACAAAATACCACTTAAATTACAGAAAAATATGCGCCATAGGTAAAACTTACTTGTTTAAGTGATACTTGGTGGTTTAAGAATTACTTATAATCATATCGGTGAGATTAGCCATAAGATTAGCAAAAGCTCTCCTTGCTTGTCCCTCCAAGATTTCTCGAGAATAAATGGTTCGTACACCATTGTTTCTAAACAATCCCAAATAAAGAAATCGGGAGGAGCTAGGTCAGGAAACCTGGCCAGCCATGCCAAGGTCGCTCACGCGTATAATGCGCTGGAGTCCACTAAACTGTTACCAACATACTCACATTTCGTTCACATTTAGATGATTAAATTGGGTACGAAAGCTTCTTATCTTTTACGGCACAAAATACATTAAAGCTAAACTTTGTGGAAATTTTGAAGTTTTGTTAAATGTGGACTAGCGGTGACCCAATAATGTTTACTTACACACATCCATCGCTTCTCTCGAAAATACTTCATTGGTTGGCAATTTCTACCACTTTAGAAAGAAAGATTGAATTCTGACATAGACACAAGCGCAATGTCATTATTGCAATGTTCATTTGTCATTAGCTCAAGCAAAACAAAGCCAACCTTGTCAATTCTGGTTGTTTATTGGAAATAAATAATCAATTTCATATATTTTTTTAATAACCTGGAAACGAACGAATTTAGGTATAGGAAGTAAGTAAAATATGTTTTATCCGCATTTTTTCAAGAAGAATATGTAGCCATTCTTATCTGCACAACATTCTGGGTATACATAACGACAATAAAGAGTATTTCATGTTGCTAATAAAAATCTCAAAACTGGTTTACATGGGTAATACCAAACAGAAGATAATAATGTTTATTGCCCAACAGTATAATATCAAATTAAGGACAATGTAAAACAAACAAGAACGTGTATGGAAAATACATATGAACAGTAAAAGAAAATACATATGTAACAGTAAAACCTCTGTAAGTGACCACTCTCATAATGTGACCACCGTATAACGACGCGTATAACGACCGATCCTGAATTCCCGTATTTACGAATGGAAAATCTTCGTTCTTTTATACTCCCTTATACCGACCAATACCTTAAACGACTGCGGGCACCCATCATCGAAATTTCCAAGTACACATCAATGTTAAAACACCTCATTAAAGGGCAATAAAATAATTCCGACAATTCTTAAGAAATATAATATGTAGGTACTGTATATAACTATTTTAAAATATACGGAATAATCACGTTAAAATACCTAACTCAATCCAGATTTCTTAGAAATCACACTTCAAATTGTATAAAAGCCGTTACAAAACAATTTCGCAGTATTGTCTTCCCAAGAAAAAAATATTCGTTGTATGAAGCAGATGTTTTGTTTTTTTTATGGCTGCAACTGTATGTAGATAAAAATTACTTACAAGGGAACACAGGGAAGTGTCCCTCACCGATTTGAATGAAAACTTGGTGGGTTTGTAGACTGATGCAGTGTAAGAACAACGGTAACTTTCATAGATGCTAATCGCCCGTTTTCGGGGATGGGGCGGCCTACAGCCAACGCTACGTTTCGCTATTTGCTTTAATATCTCCAAAACTATAAGACATATCAAAAAAGTTGAGACAAATATATAACTGTTTTATGAGTACTAAAGGATAGCGACAATGTGCCTGTCCATAGTTCTTTTTTTTCCAGAAACAACCCCCACCCCCGTATTTTTTTAAATTTTAAAATTTTTATTTGCTGGAAAAATACATAAAGTTATGCAGAATTCACCGATATGTATTAAACATGCTATAAAATAACTCAATTAAAAGAAAAACAATAACATACGAATTGAGTAAGTATACCTCCCTATGTACATATGTATGTAGGTATATATGTAAATAATAATTTACTTATTGTTATTGATGTGAACAAATCGTAGAGATATTTTACCTAAAGTATCTGTCTAAATATCTTTAATACTTTTTAGATCATTTATACCTTATCAGCATTACTTTCCATTATTTATTCCTCATCGAAACTTCATGTGCTGATTTTCACGTGCAGATTACATGATTTCTATAGTATTTAAATTTTATCTAGTTTAAAGGGTGCCACCCCGGTCAACACTTGCTTCCCATCCTGAAGTTGCCTACTTGATTTTACCTGGAACAAATGGACGCCAAAGATACAAATGCTATTATTAGTATTGATGTATCAAACTGTGCAAGATATCTTTATGTACTAGTTTTAGAAACTTTCCCTTACGTATTTAAATGTTTAGATAGAATAAGAAATTTACATATTATATTACCTTTCTAAATCGATTTTGGACAGATTCCAACGAACGTCGTTTCGCTTTTCCACTTTTCCAAACTCAACGGCTCGCGTTTTTATATTCAATATCAATTGTGAACTACCTCCTTCTTGGGTACACAGTCTTCATGTTCATAATCTTCATCATATTCACTTCTTGGTTCAACGAATTGCGGTTCCTGTGGACCAGCCAAGTCTTCAAATTCCAGCGCTACATCTGCCTCAAATGCAAAAGATGCCTCTTCTTGAGCTCTCACAATGATATCCGTTATAGCTTCGTGTAACTCTTATTCTTCACATGTTATAGGTGTATCAGCGATATTTGCAACAAGGAATGTTGTACGTAGCAAATTCAGTACATTAGCAACGTTGATTCTCATGACTTCAAGAAACACTTTTCGACAGCCTAATTGCGAAACGTTTCTCGTCGTCAATAAACTGAAGACTGCAAGTACTAATTGTAACTTGCCTTGCTTTATATATATGCGTATGCAAAAGCATGTATACAAGATATCCTAATACTTACATTAATCTAGATAAAATTTAAATACTATAGAAGTCATGTAATCTGCACGTGAAAATCAGCACTGGAAGTTTTAATGAGGAATTTTATAAGTATAACGGATAATACGCTAATCGAATACTTCTAAAAATAAATAATGGAATGTAATGCTGATAAGGTATAAATGATCTAAAAAGTATTAAAGATATTTACACAGATACTTTAGATAAGTATCTCTACGATTTTGTTCACATCAATAACAATAAGTAATATTATTTACATATATACCTACATACATATGTACATACGGAGGTATACCTACTCAATTCGTATGTTATTGTTTTTTTTTTTAATTGAGTTATTTTATAGCATGTTTAATATATATGGGTGAATTCTGCATAACTTTGTGTATTTTTCCAGCAAATAAAAATTTTAAAATTTTAAAAAATACGGGTGGTGGGGTTGTTTCTGGAAAACAAGAACTATGACAGGCAAACTATTCTCGCTATCCTTTAGTACTCATAAAACAGTTATATATTTGTATTTTTTTTGATATGTCTTATAGTTTTGGAGATATTAAAGCAAATAGCGAAACGTGGCGTTGGCTGTAGGCCGCCCCATCCCCGAAAACGGGCGATTTAGCATCTATGAAAGTTACCGTTGTTCTTACACTGCATCAGTCTACAAACCCACCAAGTTCATTCAAATCGGTGAGGGACAATTCCCTGTGTTCCCTTGTTAGTGGCAGGCAGTAGGCAGACAAAATTTAACATTAGTTTATTTTGAACTTTTATTTGTTAACTAGTGCGGCGTACTGCTCGAAAACGTGAAATCTTGCCCTAAATTATGCCCCAAAAGATGTTTTTAATGCAGACGAGACAAAAATATATGCATTGAAGAATGCCAAGTGTTGCGGAAGAGAAACTGCAAAACAACGAATTACAACTTTGTTCTGTACAAATATGGTGAAATGGAGGAACCACTTATCATAGGCAAAAGCAAAAATCCTCGATGATTTAAGGGGGCACACATCGATAAGTTGCCTCTCCAATGGGTTTCCAACAAAAAAGCATGGATGACAGCAGACATTATGACTACATGGTTCCACAAAATTGACACAAAGATGAAAAAGCAAAATAGAAAAGAGGTATTATTTCCGGATAATGCTACATCTCACTCCAAAATTGCACTGGATAATGTCAAACTTATTTTTCCTCCACTCAATACCACCTCACATTGCCAACCCTTGGACCAAGGTATTATCCAGAATTTTAAAATGCTCTATAGAAGCTACTTTATTAAGAGGCTTTTAACATGTATAGACAGTGGTTATCCTATTCAAGAAATAGAGAAAAACATAGCCATAACCAACGCCTTGTTTATAGGTTACGGTGGCTTGGCGCAGTTTGTCGCCGATGACAATAAAGAAATGCTTTGCTAAAGCCGGATTTTACGTTATGTATAATACAGATATCGATGGTTTTAAAGAATAAAATAATATTCCGCCCGCACTATCCGATTTTAGCACATTAAAACAAATTTGTGATGATGTATCGAAATATCCACTGACTAAGTACAAAGAGTATTTTAATCATGCATGTATAACATCGGTAGATGTTTGAACGCTCTTTTTCAAAATATAAACTAATTTTCTCACCACGGCGAAAAATCGCTCACCGAGACAACTGTGGAAACACATCTAATGGTGTCAACTTTTTGCCACTCTTATCCATATGATGTTAATACTGATAATGGTGCTTCTATTTTTACTGTTCCGTAGCCAAGGTTGCTTAAAAGGGTGAATGTTGGTTTACAACAAAACAAACATATGCCAACAATAGTGCTTCATTATCAGGTAAATTTGATACGTCTAGTTGAATAGCGAAATAGTTTGTTTGCAGACAAGTACACAATAAGCTTTCCACATTGTGACATATTTCATCAACACGTCTTTGAACTGTATTGTCGCACAAGGCAATTCTTTAAAGTACATCATATGCCAGCGTGTGTTAAGAACAGCTTTTAAAACCTTTTCAAAACTAGCAAATCAGCTCTTCCCCGATAGTATGAGGTTTTCGTGATTTTGCTATGAGTAATAAGATATTATAAGACGCCGGAAAACATTATCGCCTCTTTTTGACGTTGAAGCGGACATACTGTCCCTCTTCATTTCACCTGAACCGCTTCCCGCCAAGTAACTTCTTCAAATTCGGAAAAAAAGCAAGGCTTAGGGGGCCAAATCTGACGAATATGATATTATAAGACGCCAGAAAACCATTATCGTCTCTTTTTGACGTTGAAGTGGATATACGGTCCCTCTTCATTTGACCGGAACCGCTTCCCGCCAAGCAATTTCTTCAAATTCGGAAAAAAAAGCAAGGCTTAGGGGGCTAAATCTGACGAATATGATATTATAAGACGCCAGAAAACCATTATCGTCTCTTTTTGACGTTGAAGCGGACATACTGTCCCTCTTCATTTGACCTGAACCGCTTCCCGCCAAGCAATTTCTTCAAATTCGGAAAAAAAAGCAAGGCTTAGGGGGCCAAATCTGACGATTGCCGATGAATGGGCCGGGACGTTATCATGATGATAGAAAATGTTTTCTTTGTTAAGTGAGGCCCTTTTCCCTTTGGTTCAGTGTCGAATCGGCCCAATAAATCAGCATAGCACTTCCTTTCTCCAAATGACCAATTAAGATTATGCCTTGAGAATCCCAAAAAAATCGTCGCCATAACTTTTCCAACTAATTGTATCGTCTTTCCCTTCTTTGCTGCACTTTCGCCGGGAAAAGCCCATTTTGCCGTCTGATCTTTGGTTTCTGGTGTGTAATAATGTGTCCATATCTCATCTACAGTCACATAACGCCGCAGGAACTCACTCGTATTGCGCTTAAACATGCCCAAACATGCACCCATCTCGTCCACAACTTTCTCATACTCAATTTTTCGTGAAGGATATTTTGCACACGATCAATCGAGATATTTACCATATTAGCAATCCCACTAATCTACACCCGACGGTCTGCTAACACGATATGATGAGCTTTATTGATCATATCGTCCGTAGTTACTTCAATGAGATGACCGGGCCGCTTCTCATCAAAGACGGATGTTCGGTGACGCTTAAATTCACTAAACCAGCAACTGATGGTAATCATTGAAGGTACATGGTCCTTGTAAACCCGCATCCAACTCCTCTTTGATTTTTGCACAGGTTTTCCTGTCCAAAAAGAAGTAGAATTACCGACCAGTATTTTCCTGTTCCATGATTCCACAAATATATAAACTTGCTCACTTTCAAAGGCTCTCTAAACATCACTACCCCATGAATCCTCCGAAATTTTGACAAACGTCGACTAAAGAATAGTACTCACAGTCGGTAATGCAGATTTTTGCACAAAACACCATCTGTCTCCAAACACGGGTAATTCTCATACCACCCTCGTAGTTAGCGAAGAAAATGAAGAAAACGCGAACTATGTCCTTTAATCCTCGTTTTTTTCACCAATTTTTTACAGACAAAAAATGTAAACACCTGCAATTTAAAAACGACTAAAATCATCGGCAAAAGCTTTAAAAAGGCATTTCGCTAGTCAAAATCAATCTAATAGGATAGTCAGTCAATTTTCAACCAAATGCCTTCTACCACAAATTTTTAACTCGGTTGCTTGTAGGCGGTAGAATGGCAGGTAGTGTATGATGCAACATCAGGAAAGCAGAAAGAAAGTATATAGGTACATACATATATGGCTTTTACTTGAAACCATGCACCATACACACTGCAGTGCAGATCTAACAATTGATGCATTTTCTCGTATATAAGGTTGAGGACCAGTAAAAAGGCAATTTCTTCGTCTATTCGTACCCCCACGAATCGCCGATAGGATCTGTGCGATATGTTATAAGAATGGCGAATTTTATTCGATTTCTTCGACTTTCACGTGCGGTTTGCGATCGTCGCTTATGGCGCGCACATAATCTGAATTACTGACTGGCTGCGTCTGACTACAAGCGTGCATAACCGGAGTGAATAGATGTATGGTGACCAATTATTGGGATCGAGATTAAAATGCAACATTGAAGATAGGTAAGCTGTATTGTTACTACTGTTACTATTGTTACTACTCTTTTCATTTTTTTCCAACTTAATAAGTTACTAACTTAACTGAAACAATGATACTATAAAGTATTTTTCCTACTATCGGCTATGTAAGTCAATCATTTACATAAGATGTAATGGGATTTTACGTCTCTAGGGAAGTAAAGTAATAATACACTAATATAGCAAGAGGTGTCAATACATAACAGAAATTAACAACATTGCGGTTTTCCGCCTGGGCGCCGCACTATGGGGCCACGCGGTTGAAATCCGACCAAAAATGATTTTTTACAAAATTTCACAATTCCCATGCCAAAAATAGGCTCACATTACTCAGAAAAGGTCAGAGTCTAACGTACAGATGTTTGTTTTTAATTTTATAGCGAAACAACTTTGTACCGCAGTTTCAAACCTTATTAACAAACTACAACTGAAAATCGCTACATTTGCGTAAATTAATTCATCGTAGAATTAAAACGTGAAATTGGTATGCCTGCATTAAGTGTCATACATGGATTGAAAGAGCTCGTCTTGCTCTACATTTTAGCGTTAGAAAATTACAGATTAGCAGATTTGTATTTGGGTAATGACCTATTGATTAGCGGGTGTCAAATTAAAGACTTATTAAATATCGTGGAAGGGTTTCAACTATTATCAGGGTCTATCCCGGCAAAACTGATGATACATATAGATAGTCTCGGATGTCCTGCATAATATCCTAAAAGAAAATCTTGCGCTTTTGCTGCGTTTGTTGTACGTACGGCTAACGAAAAACGGTCAGCATGCGCTTAGTTTACAATTTCTACCTTGGGAACTATTACACTTGTATCTTTTATTTTGTTACCTAATTTGTTGCTGTGAATTTCAAATCAGTGTTGGGATAAATTATAATTTGTTAAAAAAATTCATAAGTGATTGATTTTCAATTTGTCTTGATAATATAGCTTTTGTAACTTTTAATTACTTCATTTTGAACGAACTTAAATTTATTGGTTTTTGTAAATTTTATTCTTGTACTTTTACTTATATCTTTAAATTGGCTGTGTCTAGAAAATGCCTTTTTACAGTTATTTGTTTGATATTTGAAATAGTTATTGAAAAATAACTTCTTTCAAACTAGAATATCTATAAATTTTAGAAGGTTGTTTTACAACGCCAGACATATTGTTGATAGGAATTTCACAAACATATTTACTGAATGTTAAAAAGGAAACAGAAAACGACCAATAACAGAGGATTGAAAAACAAGACTATATCAAAATAATATTTATAAGAAAAATATTTCTTGTGGTTTATGTAATATTCGATTTAGTATATATAATCCCAATTCCAGTTCAGACATATGCAGTTAGTGTTAAGACATTCTACGATCCAAAATATTTTGTACTTAAAGGGTATTTGACCAAAATGAGTAACTTTAAAATCGCTAAACGTGCTTTCTGCGCTGCTTTCATAGAACACGGGAAGCATATTTCAACAGCTGAGACTTATATTCGGCAAAACTTTAACCTTTCCGAACATCAGTTGAAATGTATAATCGTGAATATTCAAAAATATGTATTTCCTGAAAATCCGTTTGAAAAAGGCGGTACGCAAAGTTCACAAAGTTTTTAAAAATAAACAAGGATTGGTTAGACAGTTGTGCAATTTGAAGTAAGGGAAGAACTTTCGACGTCATCTGGAATGGTACGTGAAAGACCGTGAAAGAGACTTTTGAAAATTCAGCTGAAACGACCCAAAGGTGTAAAGCAATTAAACTTTTTCGCGAATCTGGATTGGATCATATTCACAGCTCATATGTACGAGGATTGCGCTCAATTGGGCAAACCGTTGAAGCTGAAATTATACAAGAATTTTCACGCGGCATCAATAGAAAAGAAAGGGTTCTACTGCAAATGCTAAGAAACAACACAACTGCGGAACCATTTACACCGGATGAAGCTCTGGCTATATACAACGATATATCTTTAACAAGAAACAGGTACCAATATTTATTAAACTGCTTGCACACTAACACGTGTGCAGTTTATTGCCATCGTACAAGAAACTGAGGGATGCTGAGGTTGAATGTTATCCAACTCCAAATTTAAATTACTAACATAAGTGCGAAAGTAACACTACAGTCGCTCCTCGATCACAGATGCAAGAGAATTTTGATGATCGATTGTATTGACCTGCAAAAATCATCACAGTTACGTTTATACACTAAGTGGGGCCGTGATGGTTCTTCAGGACCAAGTGAATATAAACAAATTCTTCCTGGTGAAAGCTAATTTGCCAATAGAAAAGTTTACTTTGATTTAATACAAAATTGATTTTGCATTATTATTAAAATGACCATAAATTAACATTTTTTAAGCAAACAATCGTAAATTTGTTGTGGAGGATTTTGTATTTATTTGAGATCTTAGGCATTTCTGTACATGTCTGCCAAATTTCACTGCTATATTTCTATTAATAAGAAAGTTACAGATTGTTTACCATCGCAAAGCAGTTTGGCCCCATAGTGCGCCGTTTGCTTGCCTTCCGCGTGAGGACCCCGGCGAGCGAGTGCAGACCCTGCGTCTGTAGTCTTTTGCTGGGCCAAGTGCCAAAATAATAACAATAATAATAAAAATTATAATAATAAAGTATATAAGCAAATATCAAATATTTCGTAGAATGCTGATTTTTTCTAAATCTTGGGCCGGTAGTAAGAAAGATATTGTATGCCACATCTTCGACCGCAAACTGCACTAAGCTTTTTGGGACATAAATAACTAATTATTTCAGTCAAGGTTTATAAAAAGCTTTGTTTCTCAAATATCCCATCTGAGGAGAAGTCAACTTTAAAGATATACTTGAAACATTTTTCTTGTGCGAGTAATGAAATAACTTCTGATTTATCAAAAACAATTATTGTAACACCTAGTGAACTGTGTATTAGAATTACATTCATATTAAATTTTTGCGAAAAACTGTCATTAAAAGTTAACGTTCCCATTCAATTTTCTAAATGTGAAAATGACACTTTAATTAACTGGAACAAAAAACTGTTTTGTTCTAGAATGTATTTATTTCAACTGAACAAATTCTACAACTTAAACTAATCAAGTACCTATACATTCGCTGTAAGATTGCAGCGATAGAAAAAATAGGCGAAAGATTCACGACTTGTGATTGGCTAATAGACGTGGCAAATTCACACACACAAAAAATATTCTATTTAGCAATTAAATTAGGTTGGATACAACGAAATATCACCTATATCTAATGTCATCTATCAAACATCTTTCTTGATTTCGGTTTTGTGTTTATTGCTTTTTATTGCCGTTCGGTATAGTTTTTATAAGCAAGTTATCACAAAAATGGTTATAGTAGTTACATAATAATATACATATATAATATGGAAAGGCACTACAGTACTTACCGCAAGACAAGCATTTGTGGAAAGGGTTACAACGGAACTGAGGAATCCTGCAGGAAAAGGAAAATGTTTGGCTGTGTTGTATATTGGTAGCGAAGATGGTTTCCTTGAAAATGGTCTCCTCTCCTTTGAATCAAAGAAAACAGGAGATTGCCATGAAGACACTCACTATACGCTGAGTGAATGAGAAATATACTACGTCTTCTTGAAGCAGTCGAGAGAAATGGGCGAAAGGAATTGTAACTGATAATTCTTTATTAAGCGTTGAGTTACTTGAACTTGCAAAAAAAGGATTGTAGATAGCTCCATTACATACGTTATTGATCAAATGGTATTAGACAGTGGTGGTACACTTTCAAGATTGCCTCCATCATGCCTACATCAAAAATTAAGTGTCAAATTTAACGTATAAATTAAATGTTGACGTACTTGTGTTTTGACACTTAATTTTTGGTCTAATCCTGTGTAATTAACGGGTCACAAAAAGGTAGTGATTGATTGTGTATTAACGCAAAGGGAATCGTAATGGAAGTACAAAATAGAATAAGTAGGGTTTAATGTATCAGCAAGTGTTCAAAGTGCCCACCTTCACATTCCATACAGTTTGCAAGCCGATTATGAAATTCCTGAAGAGAAAAAACTAAATGTCAAATTTGACGTATTTATATTTTATTTTCTGAAATGATCCCAGTAGCTACTCGCCATGCTAAACGCCCCTATGTTCAATTATAAAAAAAAAACGTGTCAACGCATGGAAGGCAAATGCATATGTTCAGTGATAAAAAAAATGCACGGTATATTGTTTTTATGATCAACTGAATATGGTACCCTGTTGGTCTTTGTCTTCTATGTGTGGAATTACCTACTCTTCAACCATACCATCGAAACTTTATTGTTTTAGAATTGGCAGAGTTTACCAGCGGAGGGATTTACCTCATGACAAATTATTGACATACCGTGATGTGATACCACCACGCATTGACAAATTTTTGATTCGAATTTATCATTTGCAATATTGTGATTTTAAAGTTTATCGTATGACTTTCGCGTTCTCTTCGATTAGCCCCAAATACAATTCATTTACTAATATAATTAAACACGCTCCAAATCATACAGGTAATTGAAATTGATTTCAGAAATGATGTTCACTTTTACTTTATTATTTCCGTATTATGTTATCATGTCATAATATAACCATAACATATTGCGAAAAACTATAATTACATTCGATATCGTGCTGTGCTATTATTACAAAATTTCGATATCCCACACTTTTACGCTCACGACGCTCTCAATTCGCCGCTGGGTAAATTTCTCCGGTGTAATATGGACGCCGATCATAGCGCTATCTACTGCAATCTTAACGTGAATGAAGTATACCATTATTTTTCTTTGTTCAAAAATTGCAAATTGAAGTTACCAATATTACAGTGGATTGAATTTACTCCTACGTGGAGGCAAGATAATCTTTTAAACAATCTTGTTCTGAAGCCTCAATTATGGTGCAGGAATAATTTTTCGGTGGATTATTAAGTTTCCACGCTGACGGAGCGACTGAATCAGAAATTTCAATCACATTCGAAAATATTCTATTTGAAACCTGCAGTTTTAGAATAGAATCTTCGATTTACGTTTCCGCCATTGAAGTAGATTTCCAACCCCCATGTCTTTTGATGGAGGTAATGTCTGTCCCAGAATCGACTGAAATCGTCGCAGAAGAGTATCTGAAACAGAGGCTCGTATAGTTTTCCAGATGCGGTAATTTCAAATATGCAGCAATTCCTCTTGGAGTACTTCTTATTTTAGTAATACCAACCAGTTGATTGGCATATTACCATTAATGTATCTAATGAAAAATCTACAACTTTGAGTTAACATAGGGCGCAAAGCAAAGTATTTTCTATACAATGTAATATCAAATACATCTGAAATAAGAAATGTCCTTCGAGTATGTGTCTTGCAGTCAGGAATTTTAATGACAACCACATTACCTTTATCTTCTACGTATATCTTGCACTGTCATGTTTAGTAATTTTCTTCTCTTCTATATCCATTATTAAATAACCTTCGGTAATAAGAATTGTTCGTGGGGGGCTTCTTGTATAAATGTTTCGATTTCTACTTTCGTCAATATATTAGAATTCTTTGGACGATATCCAACAGATTGGCTTTTCAAGTATGGCGCCAATCTTGAATATCTTTTTATACTAATTTGTTTCTTTAATATTCAATATACTTTTTGAGTAACATTTACATTGGGTAAATTAACCATAATGTTGGAGGTTTCACTCTCGCGATCTTGTATTCAAAATAAGCTAGTAATACATTTCAGATATTTTCTTAACTTCCTTTTCAGTATTCCACTTTTCAAAGTAATTATAAGTTTTTTCATACTATCTTGCAGATTTTTGTGGAATAAGTTGTGATACTGCACTTTCTGTGGCTTCTTGAGAGGTAAATGTTCTCCATCACTTAAGAAATCCATCAATCATACTTAATATTTGAGTCGTAATATTTTAATACTGATTTCTAAAATATTCACAGAATTTCTTAAGACAGGGCAATATAACAATTATGGCGACCAAAACCAAATAGCTTAATATTTTATTTATCCACGTTCTATAGTTACTTGCCATGACCTCTGCCTATGACATAGTAGAATCTGATCTGATGAATTATATTTCTGCAATGAACGTCAATAATCAAATAAATTAAACGACCAAATCAGTGCATTAAAGATGTGTGTAGTAAACCAGACGAAACCCCGCATACTCAAATAAGAGCATTAAAATTTGCAAACATTTGGCCGTTTTATTTATTATATTGCCTACATTTCGCAAGCTCCTTAAATTTGAGTTTTTTTAACCAAAGTAACGCTACTACAGCTTATGGCACTGATAGAATTACTCACGGCAAAAGCAATGTGAGGCTGACGGATATGTTTCTGCCTCAGTAGCGTCATCAGCGTTGCTCCGAGCGCCTCCCTACTTCACATCGCTATTTACCTGTCGCTAATCTCCAAAAAACAGCAACAAAAATATTTCCTGACGCTATCTAGAGTCAAGAAATATAGTCATACCTTCTAGAAGCCAGTGACAAGAAGCCGGTTACAAACGCCAAAGCAACTTTCCAGCAGTTCTTGGACTGCTAGTCTCGAGATAACGTAGTACGTGTGTGCTCTGGTACCTGCACATGTAAATGATTCCGACAGGCTCAGCATGATGTATTAAAACCACTTCGAAAAATGTGTTTAGGAACAATAACCAAAGTAATGCTAACATAGCTCATGGTAGTGATGGAATCACTCGCGGCAACAGCAATGTGAGGAAAAAAGTACTAGACAACGGACATGTTTCTGCCTATGTTTTTTAAAACTTACGTGAATGGTGTGGTAAATATCTGTGTCAAGGAAGACAACGCAATTGCTTTGCATTTAGTAAATTTATTTCTCGACATAATCTCCTTGTAGCTCTATACACCCAATCCAGCGATGTTCCAACTTTTTAAGCCATTCTATAATAGGATTTGTTGAACTCCAGCAAAATAGGCCTCTGTTTTCGGCAATCACCTCTTCATTTGACGTGAACTGTTTTCCGCCTAGCCATGTCTTCCAGTTTGGAAAAAGAAAGAAGTCACAGCGGACCAAACCTGCCGAATATGGGACGGGGCACCAATTCGTACCGTAACTGGCCTAGTTTTGCCGTCGTAATTGCCGATGTGTGGGTCGGGCCGTTATCATGATGGTAGTGAATTTTTTTTCTTCGCTAGATGGGGCCCTTTTTTCTTTAGTTCAGTATCAAATCGGTCAATAAATCAGCATGGTACTGTCCCGTGATTGTCCTTCCCTTCTCCAAATAATCAATTAAGATCATATCTTCCCAATCCCAAAAAATCGTCGCGATAACTTTTCCACCTGATAGAATCATCTTCACCCTCTTTGGTGTACGTTCGTCGGCAAAACCTCATCTTGCCAATTCACCGTTGGTTGCTAGCGTGTAGTGATGTATCCATGTCTCATTGCAGTCACATAACGCCGCAGAAAACTCACTCGCATTGCACTTAAACATGTTCAAACGTTGCTTTGATGTTATCACTAAATTCCGTATTTGATCAATCGTCAGCAGACCTATCTCGCCGGTAGCTTTCTCATACTCAATTTTTCGTGAAGGATGTTTTGCACACATTCAATTGAAATGTCTACCATATTAGCAATCGCTCTAATCTTCACCCGAGGGTGAGCTGACGCGGTATCATGAACTTTTTTTGATCATATCGTCCGTAGTTACCTCAATGTGACGACCTGGCCGCTCCTCATCAAAGACGGATGTCCGGGCCTCGCTTAAATTCATTAAACCAGTATCTGACGGTAGTCGTCGAAGGTGCGTGGTCCTTATAAAATGCATCCAACTCTTTGATTTCTGCATTCGTTTTCCATCCAAAAAAAGAAATCGAATCGCTGACCGGTATTGTTCTTTTTCCATAATTTGACAAATACATAAACTTGCTCACTTTCAACAGCTCTCAAATAACACTACCCGATGAATCTCTCCGAAATTTTGACGAACGTCGACGAAAAAATAATACTCAGCCTGTAATGCAGATTTATACACAAAATGCCATCTATCTCAAACACGGGTACTTCTCATATCAGCCTCGTACAAGTGCAGGTACCAGAGCATTCGCGCGCTAGGCCATCTGGAGCAGGAAACCAGGAAATTGACTGAAATTGTTGCTTTGAGTAACATACACAGATGCAGAGAAAAATATATCATTCTCAATGTTTATGCCTATTCTAACATTTTTCACTTGGTCTTATTTCTTACTGTGTAATAGAGTTCATAAGAATTTAAATTTATTCTACGGTTTACATTTAAAACGATTTTTTTTTTCTTCATATAACTCCTTAAAAGCGCAAACACAATTTCCTAATCAACCAATAAGTTTGAAAGTTTCGCAAATTTTCCGTCGGCAACGTAGTAGCGAAAGAGAAAGAAATAGTGTCAAAATTCACCTACGGCGAAGCACTTTTTATTTCTTGTATTTTTAAACTGATTTATACAGTGATGTGAAGCGGAGTAAAGGTAATATATGTACCATACCTATAAGTAAAATACGAGCAATAGTATTGCTCTTATATACCTCGGGCGCAAGTAAACTAATTGCAGAGTTGAAGAATGTTATTACGCACTTTTATTCTCAATATTTAATGAGCATTGGGAATAGACACGTTGTAAAATACAGCAATTTTGAAACGAGCTCAAAGTTATGGAATTTTTTACATTCAGTATAGGAAATCCTGAAACACAATTCCGTTATCTGTACATGTTACGTAAAAGTACTTGATAGATTCGTATCATAAACCATCCAAAATTGTGTTCAATATTATTACCTTGTAAATTCACATATTAATTTTCTTTTGTAAAAAATTAAGAAAATGTACTTGCTGCGAATCAGAATTTGAAACAAAACTTTACATAAAAGGAGCAACAATGATAAAAATAATTAAAAATTTTCACAATTAGTTTGTTACAGGTTCTTTAAAAATATATTTCTTGACTTATCATCATTCGAGAAAATATTTATCCTTTCCAATAATTATACGAGTCAAACCGTTACCTCCGATATATGACAAGGCCTAAGCGCTTTGTCGTCAGTAGGCTGCGACGTATTTGAGTAGGTCGTCGATCAGCCATATTTGTACATTCACACGTTCGGATCGTTTCTTGCGCTTTGAATTGGTTTATCCAAATTATATTTGTTTTATTTAAAAAATACTGTATAGTGATATTTCCGTACTTTGTTGGTGATACTTGTAATGTTTTTTCTATGTTGTATAAGCGATAAAACCTTTTCTGAAACGATAAAAACGGGGTAACCTAAAAACCGTGGCGTCGGCTGTTTAGTATGTTTTGTTTGTGAGTTACACATTGGAAAAGAAGATATTATTTCTTTTTGAACAGCTACAGATTCAAGGACCGGTGAAACTATAACTGTAAGTTTAAAAATCCTAGGCTTGAAAAATATGCTATTTCAACTCAATTCCCTAACTGTCCGTTGTATTTGACAAAAAAAAAAGTGAAGATTTTATTGTTCAAACAGTTTTATATTCTTACGTTATATTTAACAAAATTATTTTTGAACACGAAGAGATGTTTTTAAATGTGTATAATAAACGTTCTGTTTTAATACAATATATTTCAAATTATATCACCGAACATAGCCATTTGGGTACTGATATGTGTAAATGTCATATTCACAGCAGTGAACGTATTGCAACAATTATAATAACTTGTTCTATAAATACCCTACTTAAAATTATTGTGGGAAAGTAATGATAGATTAGTTTCGTCCAAATACATGTACAATTACAAATAATAATAATTTGTTAATTAAATTTCAACCACAAATACATCTTTCACGAAAACGGTGCTCGGTTACATGTTTGGTTTTCGCTTTGGAACTTCATTTTTCCAAATAAAATCGAATGGGATGCGGAGAAGGGCTCAGTTGACAACTGGCAACCTCTTTAAACCGGAAGCCCTTCAAAATTTAAAAAAAAAGAAATGCAAAAAAAAACGATTCCTTTACCGCTTAGCTAATATCGAGCATGGCGATACATCGCCTATCGCGCGTGACGTCATCAAAAAGCGCTGAGGCCTTCTAGTTTCGGAGATAACGGTCAAGCTCAGTATTCGATTTTCGTTCCACAAAGCTAACACATCAAATTCATATTGCTTTTTATTTTTGTCTTTCGAAAAAATTCGAAAACAGGTCGATTAGATTTTGTAATTATTATATTTTTGTGGTATTTTACAAATTTTACAGAGTTGTGACGCTTTCGATAAAATGTTTTAAGAGCCTTTGATAGCCCTCTTAATGAAAAATTGGTTGCATTTCAAGGAAAATAACGAAAGCGAGTATGTTTACAAGTTTTTCGTTTAATAACATGGAGTACTGCGGGGAAATACTATAAACTTTTGTTTCGCTAAAGATATTCATTAAAACTGATCTGTAAACATCATCTTTATTGGCACAATTCCAACAACTACTTGAAGTAGCCATCATTTTCTTATACACATTGTCTAGTAAGATAACAAGCACGTATAAATAATAAATAGAGAAAATTAGCAGACAAATTAGAGTTCAGCATAAAACGAATAGCATCGTACACACAAGTTTTTTCAGCGATGAAAAATATAATACGAACATACTGAAAGTTGTTAAAAAAATTCGCAATTTAGCTAAATAAAAATGTTTATGAAGATGTCTTCTGGATGAATTCCTTAAAACATTGTGTAGCGTAGACATTACACAAGATATTACTCCCGAAATGTTAGTAAATGAATACAAGGAATTGCCTTACAGTTTACATGAAGGTAATGGTACCCGTTTCGAATAGATGTTATTTTAACATCCATTTAATTTATTATTTATATCATATTTAATTTATGCATAAACATTGTGTTTATGCAGAAATTAAAATTAGAAAAATAAAAGCTTACAATATTTCGTCGCAGCATCATTTTGGCTTATCTGCATAGCATCATATTTAACCCACTGAAGAAGGACGTATTTTAAGTATAGAGAAATGTTTACAAAAGAAAATTCTAGAACAGTTCCTCTTTCAAATTCTTGAAAAGTATACAGAGTATTCTATTTAAAAGAAAATTGAAATTGCATTAATCAACCATGGCCATCTTTGTAGACGTTGGTTAATATAAACTGCAGTCCCTGGCCATATTACTTGAAACCTGTCATAAATCAACCCTTTTACCTGGAAATTCCCATCCTATTATAGTGATATTCTTTTGCTTTGAATGCAATCGTTTATAGGGGGACTAGATTATTGTATCAATAAATAAAAATACCAGAGAAATGATATTTAGAAGAGTAAAGTACGTATATACAAATATTTCAGTAATCAACTTACATTTAGCGAGTTCACAGTTTAGAGAATGCATCGATATTTTTGAAAATATTTCGTCATAACCGTATAGAAGCTAAATTGTGGAGTATCGTTAAGTGTTTTTGTTGATATATCGTTATTCTATCTCTCTCTTAATAATTAATTATTTGGAATTTGAAAAAAAATTGAAATATTTGGGGTTTTTTTTGTAGAAATACCCGGGAAAGATTTAACAAGTGAACAAAAAGCCGCTATACAAGCTCTTCTACAATCAAACAAACATTCACAACGAGAAATTGCAAAATTACAGAAAGTATCTCCTTCTTCTGTATCGCGTTTAGCTAGAAACTTAAACGAAGGAACTAGCACATCGACACAAAGACGGGCAAAGTGGGGTCGGAATAGAAAAACTTCGAAGAGATCTGACCGTGAAATTGTTCATCAGGCTTTGAGCAATAGATTTGTTACAATTAAAATGATTCAAAAAAATTTTCAAAAGAGAGAGGAATAGAGATTTCGAGCAGAACTGTTAGGCGCCGATTGCGCGAAAATCGCCTAATGGGCCGAAGACCTGTAAAAAGGCGTTTAACAGAAAAAAAATGAAATCTGCTCGTCTCACCTTTGCAAGAGAATATCGACATTTCACAGACGAGAATTGGAAAAAGGTGAATAACTTAACAACATGATTTTTACTGAATTAATGTTTGCATTATTTAATAGGTTTTCTTTAGTGACGAGTGCTCGCTCTGTGTGTTAGTGCAGCGAGCACAATTTGTTCGTAGACAGAGAAGGGTGTTATTAAAAATCGTGGGTTATAGACTAAATATTAATTACTTATTTAATATTTACATATGTTACATATTTTTAGAATATATTTTATAAATAAAAAAATATAATACATGTATAGTTTATATTTTATTATGAAGAAACTACAAAATATTGAGTGTTTCAAGTAATTTGGCCAGGGACTGTATTTTGCAATGTATTGCTGAAAACTCCAAGATATACTCAATCGAATAAAATTTGAATCACCGCTCTAGCATGTAAGGCGTTCAAAACATTAGCCATTAAAAAACAGTGGAATTTCGCAGAAATCTCACATTATGTCAATTATCTCAAAAACTACGATTGATAAGAATAGAGAATGTTGATGTAAGTTGACATTACACGTTTCATTAAGGGGCGAGTCCGGTTCATCTGCTTATCGTAAACAAGAGTGGATTCTACATACGTACGCAAAATTTCATGGCTGTAGCTCAAAAATTTACGAAGTTACAGCCGTTCGAATTGACCGTGCAACGCTCCCGACCGCCGCCCGAGAGCGCTCCGGCGGCAGGTAGCAAAAAGGCCTCGCATCAAACAAAAGGAACGATATTTGCGGGAGAACGAATTGCAGGAATCGGAGGAGGGTATACTTTATGCACCGGGTTTGGGAGATTAATAAAATATTGGGCGTGGCTAAGTTGTAAAACTTTAAATTAAATTTCCTCAAAATTATGTTTTCGAAATTGGCCGGCATGATTGCATCTAAACTAACGATCCGATTTGGATGAAATTTTCCAGGATGATAGCCAACCGATTTCTCTTGGATCTGAAATTCACAAATTACACTTTTTCAACAATTAAATAGTTTTTAAGACCCCTGAAAACGAAAAAAAAAGGAAAATTTCAAACATTCAACTTTGGACACCCGCCATTTTATTTAAACGTTTTCTACACATTTCGGAATTTCAGACCCAGAAGAAATCGATTGGCTATCATTCTGCAAAATTTGGTCAAAATCGGATCATTCGTTTGGTCGGAATCATGTCAGCCAATTTACAATGCATTCTCTGCAGTGCTATGTTTACCATCATGTATTTTGCAGATAAACGAACTTTGGACTAAAAAGAAATACTGGAAGAAAGTTTATTTCTAGGTTAATAAACCATCGCAAACCGCATCCCGAAATTCGCAATAGTTTGCCATAAAAAAAAATCGCGAAATTTCCTTCATTTTGACGCCCGCGAACCGAAATCAGAAACGTAGAACATACAGGGCACTCCTTATAAAAAAAACAAACATGAGTATAATTTTATGTTATCCAGCATTTGTCTCCGAATATCTTTTATTTGAAACCTTTTTCTCTAAATTCCACAGAGAAGGAATTATCTTTCATCCACGCACACACACAGCGAATAACCCGCCACATAATGTAAAAAATTATACAAATTTTTGGAGCAGGCTGTACCCCGAAATTGGGCGGTTCAGCCGCAAAATGGCTTGTGTTGTTCTTACACCAAGGTTACTCTTTCAGTCTCTAGAGCATATATGGGCAACCCCCGGCCCCCGGGCCAGATACAGCCCTCCACCAGCTTCAATCCGGCCCGCGAGAGAAATTCAAATAACGCGCCAAAAAAATTAAAGATTTAGCACACATACTTTATTTGTAATTACCGTCAACCAACCTAAAACTGTATTTATTCAAATCATAAAGACTAAAATCGATAAATAATATTACTAAGCGTACGCAATGGAACGCCACAGATCGAGTCAGAAATAGTCGTTAGAAAGAGACAAACAGATAAACATTCGGGAAGCCACCCGATGACCTCGAAGCGCTCCAGAGCCGACTGTTATTCATAACGCGGCTAGCATCGCATATTCGCGTACGATCGAGAGTATTCTAGTTGCTTATTGCGGGTAATATATAAACCGCTCAGCGCGCGTGTCAACTCATTACTTCTTAACAACTGATAAGAAAAGACGCGGGAAATATTCAAGCAAATTCAGCTCAGAAGAAAAAAAATCTATCAAGATGTCTGGTTTAAAAAAGCGGAAAGTGGACACAGAATGTCGTCAATTCCAAAACAAATGGACTGAAGAATACTTTTTTATCATGCACAGTGGTAAACCTATGTGTTTGCTGTGCAATGAAACAATTTCTGTTTTAAAAGAATACAATATGAAGCGGCATTACTCCAGCAAACATTTCGCTCAATACAAATTACTTACGGGCCAGTTAAGAAAGGATAAAATTTAAAAACTCATTACCGATTTAGGGAAACAGCAAGAAATGTTTCATTCACAAAGATCAAATCTAGACAGTGTTGTTAAAGCTAGTTTTATAGTTAGTTCCAAAATAGCGAAAACATCGAAGTCATATTCTGAGGGAGAGTTTGTTAAAGAGTGCCTAGTAGATGTTGCAGAACTTTTGTGTCCAGAAAAGAAAAAAGAGTTTGAGAAAGTGAGCTTATCGCGACGTACTGTTGTTCGACGTATAGATACGATGGCTAGTGATATTAAAAAAACATTGACTGACAGACTCGATGGTTTTCAAGCATTTTCGATTGCTTTGGATGAGAGTACAGATTTATCTGACACAGCCCAGTTAGCTATTTTTATACGAGGTGTTGATGAAGAATTTGTAGTGACAGAGGAATTACTGGCTTTACGGCCGCTACAAGGGACCACTACTAGAAAAGATATTTTTGCCGAGGTGCAAAGTACTTTTGAGCAATATGGTTTGCAGTGGTGCAAATTAGTTGGAATGTGCACAGATGGTGCGCCTTCAATGGTCGGTCCACGAAAAGGTTTTATTGGAATTCTGAAGGAAAGAGCAACCGCTATGAATGTGCAAGAATGTGATTTAATAATTCTGCATTGCATTATTCACCAACAAAACTTGTGCTCTAAGTCCATTCGACTGAAGAACGTTGTGGATGTGGTAGTAATTTTATTAGATCCCGCGGTCTTAACTGAACTCTCTTCAAAACACGATGATGTGACATACTATTGCGAAGTAAGGTTGCTAAGCAAAGACAAAATGCTAAATAGATTTTATGACCTTAGAAAAGAAATAGCTGATTTTATGGAAATGAAAGAGAAAACACTGCCGCAAATTTGTGATCCAACATGGCTTTGTGACTTGGCATTTCTGGTAGACATCACAGGACACTTAAACGACCTGAACTTGAAGCTTCAAAAACAAGGGCAATTGGTAAATCAGCTGTAGAGTTTTTCGATTTTAGGAATATGGATAGCACTTTCAATATTTTTGCAAATCCGTGTAAGTGTAATGTGGAAGATGCTCCGCTTCACCTACAAATGGAGTTGATCGAGCTTCAAGAAGACTCATATTTGAAGTCTAAATTTGATGATGTGGAACTAAGCGAATTTTACAGAACATACCTTTCCGAAGAAAAGTATCCACAGCTGAGAGTTTTCGCAAGAAAAATAATTTGCACATTCGGAAGCACGTATACATGTGAGCAGTTTTTTTCAATCATGAAAATTAATGAAAATAAGCATCGTACTCGGCTTACAGGTATTAATTTAGAAAACACTTTGCGCCTATGTACTAGTGATATTGACTCCAATATTGATCATCTTGTTTCTCAGCTTCAAACTCAAGTCTCTCATTGATTTTCATTTGATTTTTCTATTATAATTATAATAAATAAAAAAATGTGTGAATTTTTATCGCCTTTTTATTCACTACTACCAACTTATTTCTTGCCTACGGCCCGCGACCTGATTAAGTCCCGAAATTACGCCCTCAGCTAAGCAAAGGTTGCCCATACCTGCTCTAGAGCTTCATCGGCATCTTATGTTTCGAGTTGTCGATGTACCCTTGTTAGTTAGATGAACCAAATATGCACTCCTTGTATGTTTTATAACGTGACGAAGGACGTTCAGACTTTAAACGTATAGTGCGACTCTATTTTGTACGTTCACTAATTAAACAATTGCGCAATTAAATTTTGCGTAAGACACGGAATGCAGCCGCATAATACCCTTCTGCGTTATGGCGTTATTTATTCTGCATTTTCAACCAACTTAACGTACATAGAATATATCCATATATCCGATTTTAATTGAAATTCAATTTTAATTTCCAATCACGTAATCGTTTAATTAATATCGTAAATATGATACTATTTAATTTCTAATCGAAATAAAACCTATGGATAATTTGATTTAAAGACAATTGATCGATTGACATGTTTTATCTGGAAAATAAATCGCGAATTTTACCGACCGAGAGTATTATAAATTTATCTTCCGCATTTCTCGTTTTGAATTTATGAGTTTCCGCACCATAATATCTATGTACAGTTGCGGCCAATGAAAAGTCGGATAAATAAAACATTTTAAATTTGTTAATTTTCTGATAAATTAACAATCAATGAATATTGAATACTAGTATGGATAAGAGTATCTAATTAAAGATACTCTAATCACTGAAAATGTCGAAATTAATATTTATTTCGACCTCTATAGAAGTGAGCAACTCGTGATGCTCCACTTTTCTTTATTACTTAATTACCTCTGGCGGGTTAAGCCACTAGTCGAGCTGATACCCTCACAGAAAACGCGCGTCCGTACATGGTGGTTAAAAGGTCACTACAATAATTTGATTCCGGAGCGCAAGATAGAACATAAAATTTATTGAACAATTTACTTAATAAGAAACTAATGAAGAAAACAGATTATTATTTTATTGTGACACCATCAGAGTCTATGACCATTTTGGGCAGTTGCACCGACATAAATTAAAACATAATCTTGAGTTAAGTTAAAATGATGGGTGGAATGTGTGATAGGTGGAAAAGGCTGTCACATTCTACCTGTAGTTTTTATTTTATTTTAATTCATGCCGGTGCAACTGGCCGTAATAATAAAAAACAACGAAGTGATATTTTATTGCAGCACCATCAGAATCTATGACCATTTGAACTTTACCACCGGCAACCGCCTCAAATTTGTTAAAAGTGACATTTTCAATGACACTGACATTAACAGCTTTAATTAAGGGAAAAATTACATAATGCAAAATTTTACGAGAATATCAAAATCGAATGTTCGGCTTTTCAATGACCGCAACTATATATACCTAAATTATGTTTCTAGTCATTCTATGTTTCGTTACGGCAATAAATCTACCACTTTCTTTTTTTCTCTTTCCAGGCGCTGGAAATAATATGTCTCCTGATGATAGCTGAGGTTTAACAATTCAAAAAAGTCGAGATGGCTGTATCGACAACGTGGTACCAACAACTGCCACCGTCGCAAGAAATCTACTACAACAATCGTGTAAACCATGCAACAGGTGCTGACAGTAGAAACCAATGGTCGTTAAATGATGGCAATGAGCAGTTGAATGACTACATTAACAATCGAAGTAAGCATATGTCATGATTTCGTAGAATGTAATGACATTCTAAAACATATCGAAATAACATGCTGTAATTGCTATTTGCTTCGCTTCAGAAAGAAATACGGTGTTTAATAAAACTGCCACACTACAAGGTAATCTTCAAATTTTTCAACTCAACTGAAGATGAGGGCAATTATATAATCGCTAGAGATGTTAATGAAATTAACCTAAACTCACAATCTGATTTAAAACTTCAGCAATATTAACATCATTAGCTACTTTTGACCCTACGAACTTGCTTTCAGCAGTAACACAACCAGTTCCTCAAAAATGTTCTAAACCATTATCAACTGCATGTCCATTCGTAAATCATTTTTGTTCTAAATTTTCGTATAATTTTAATTAAATTTAATAATCCAAAAATTCTTTTGAACAATTGTGGCTGTACAAGAATACGCACCTCGTTTATTTACGAGTTACAGCAGTACTTAACACTTTAATTTAATTATCAAACTATATTTTTTTATTATTTATGGAGAATAAAGTGATATTAAAAACATGCGATACCTTTGCCGCTCGGTATCCACAAAAACAGAAGCCGTTAAACGAAGTTAAACGAATAATACAGAATTTGAAAAACTTTGGATCGGTCAAGGCAAAAATTCAAATATGTAAACATATTGTTAGTCACCCAAACATGGAAATTGTCATTTGGGATACTTCACACCATATCCGACAATATCTTTAAGACAAACTGCGCTGGTATCAGGATTATCTGTGTGTACGCAGAATACTTTGCAAACATACCTGTTTGCCATGATTCAACAACTAAAAGAAATTGATTTCCTAAGAAAAGGGATAACATTTAAAAAAACTACGTAAGCTACATTTTTATTGACGGGTACTCTTTTTTGGGAAGAAAATTGGTGTACAATACACATTTTCCTAAATATCTTGAAAAATATCAATTTTAGACACGTAATGAATAGGACATTTTTTTGTTTTTTTGTAAAAGCAATTTTATCAAAGAGAAATATAGGTAGTTGTATTAAAAGGAAATAAATTTCAACACTTTCTGCATTTAAGAATTTAACCTTAATTTTCGAACACGTTGTATAATGTTTCAAGAAAACTAATTCCGTGTCTAATCCTACCTCATACGCTCAATAGTTCTGCAAAATTTGAGATTTCCAAGTTAAAGATCTTCACAGCTACAAAAGTCGTCCACGTGTCAAAAATTTTTTAAAAATGCAAATATTTCAAATATGGTTCTAAATAGCAACATAAATAATGATAGCAAGGACTGTGGGGTAGTATGGCAAAACAAAATATTCTGAGCACACTCCTCACCACATAAATTATTAATTAACTCGGAAAGGCCGTTTCGAAGACACTTGGGTCATCATCCTCAGCCGTGTACCGATTGATGTGAAAGAACATATATTAAATTTAACGAACCCACTCTATCTAAATTTAACGAACCCACTCTATCTTTACTTTTCAAGAAAAATATATACAACTACCTACTTTTGCCATTTAGGCTAGAAATCAAATTAAAATAAAGAGAGAGAAAGGAGGAAAAGGTTTGTTACCACGAACCGAGACATGTGATCATTCTACCCTAATAAAAATCGAGTGAGACAACGGTTATGTCATTTCTGTTCATCAAATTTGTGTTCTTTCTCGAGCGATAGGTACTACATTCAATGAACACATCATGTGTTACAGGTACGGGAAGATAGAAGCGTCAAGTGTCGCACAACACATAAACGATACCGGGCACAATATTAAATTAGAAAACCTAAAATTTATTAAAAACGTGATTTCGCCACGTGAGCTGGATGCCTATGAGACTATTTACATAAATAAGAATGCAAACCTAATCAATAAAAAGAAGGGACCTCTACACTTTTCATGCCTTTTCGATTTATTACGGTAAGAGGTCAGTTGATGATTTATGGTTGTGCTATGACAGAGACGTCGACCCTCTCGTACATTCCGCATGCATCTCTAGTTTTTAAAGGAGAGAAGGAAAGAACACAAATTTGACGAACAGAAAGGAGATAACCGATAACCTCACTTGGTTTTTATTAGAGTAGAATGACCGCGTGTCTCGGTTGCTTTCTAGCCTAAACGGCAAAAGTATGTACACTTCTATTCAGACAAAAAGCGTACAAGGGGTGAAGGTATGTGTAACTGGCTTTTCATTTCTAATTTTTTAACTTTGCTGGTTGCAGCCAATCAGGCATATAAATACCAAATATTTAAATGAATCAATTACTAAATCATTGTAAAAGCGTGTAATAACAAAATATGACAACAACAAGAAAGTTAAATATAGTCAGTGAGAGGTCTGATAAGAAATAAGGAATAAACTAATAATTAATCCTGGCCCCATCCCTTCTAAAACTTTATGGAGTCTTCTGGGCATAGATCCAATTAAATTTTGAAAAAAAAATCCATTCAAATGAAGACCTTCCCAAGCACTTTCAGTGGCTTCCCACAACTCTTCCCTATTCCGAGGTCGAAAATTTCTTTTGTACATTTTTTGACCATCCAACCCCAAACATTCTCTATTGGGTTTAAGTTAGATTGGCCACGGTAAATTTTCAATATTTTGTTCCACAAACTACCGCTGAATAATGTTTGCCGTGTGGATTGGGCAATTGTCCTGTTGAAAAGTGGAGTTATTGTCGCCGTATATTTCCTGAACCGACGGCAACATAACATCATTTAAAATGTTGCGATAAACGATAGAATTGAAATTTCCACCATCAAGTCTCCAGTAAACACCAGCTCCATTAACATTTATCCACGACCACACATTTACTGCAAATCTTCCCGAAGCCCACCAGTAACGTATTTTTCTTCAAATCTTGTGCCGTGTGGTCTGTGAACTCTTAGACGTCCATCCTTACAGGATTTGAAGAGCTTTTCATCAGTAAACACAACTCTGTTCCAAAACTCTGCATCCCGGTTTAGATGATTTAAGGCAAACAAAATTCTACCCTGTTTTACTTCTGCAGTCAGAATGCCTTTTCTAGCACTTGCATAATTTTTTATATCTGAAGCAAGGATCCTCCTGCAAGCAGTCGGTCTGGAGCCGGGAAAGTTTGCTTCAAATACAGCGGTAGCAACCGTTTCAAATGGGTGGTCCCTTAAGCAGTTATCAAGAGCCATATCTTGGACGTCGCTTGAAATTCGTTTTGCACCAGGACCGACTTTTCGACTAAATGTTTGTTCCAGATCAAACCTTTTCTTGATTTTCAGTATAGTGCTCTTATTCACACCTAAATCTGCCGCCAACATGCCGATTGACCATCCACATTCAAGTTTGGCCACAATTTGTGCTTTTTGAATATTACTTAATTGAGGTGGCATTCTGAACTTCGAAATTGATATAATTAATGAATGTTATTCAAATTCAAAATATATTTTGTGACAGTGACAATACTGACAGCCACGAATATTTTGTGAAGTCAACAATTAAAGATTAAATTAGACGGCTAAAATGTAGCTGTACGCTTTCTCATTGAACAGAGGTGTACTTGTATATATTTTTCTTAAAAAGCAGGGATAGAGCGGGTTCGTTAGATTTCATATATGTTCTCTCACATCAATCGGTACGCGGCTGAGGATGATGACTAGAGTAACCAAAACTTGCTGACTCGCATAGGCGTCGGTACTACGGGTTAATATAAGAATACGAAAAATTCATAAATAAACTTACTTGCTAATTATTCAACAAATTAGGGGCACCAGGATGTGAACTACTGTAAACTTGCATCATTGCATATGTTTCCACAGTTACTTCTTTAAACCTTGTGCGTCGACAAGAAAAAATATTCTTATACATAGAAAACGATCTCTCCACATTTAAGGAAGTTACATTTGCATGTAAAAACTGTTTTTCAAAATCACTTAAAAGTTCACTATTCTTACACTTATTATAAACGGCCTCTAAAGTATTAAAATCGGGATTTTTCCTTAAAACATCTGCCAACTTTTGACTAGCGCATAATCCTGGCGTATCATTTAATGTGTGTAATTTATTTTTTACATTCTCCACTATGTCTAATGATTCCTGGAATGACAATTCAGTACATTGTAGTTTTCTGATGGCATCTAGTAATACTGTTTGGTACATATTGTTGTTAAATCTTCTAAAAGTTGAGGAATTTGAAATTCTCTAATTGCTTTGGATTCATTCCGATTAAATCGCATTATAACTGATTGAATTTGTTGAAAATGGATCAAATAGTAAAAAGCTGCTGTTAGCCAAGTACCCCATCGCGTTAAAATTGGTTCAGGAGGTTCTGGAATACCTGGACAAAATTTACGAAATTCTTTTAAACGTTTAAGAGATTTACGAAACACTGCTTTAGTACTTCCAATCATCCGATCAACGTTTCCGTAATGTTGTCAAACAACTTCACCAACTAAATGCAAAGCATGCAGCACGCAGGTTATATGTATTAAGTTAGGAAATATATGTTTTAAGGATCGCCCAACACTTAACATCGTTGCTGCACTATCTGTCACAATCATCACAACTTGATCTTGGGCAATTTTAAATTTTTTCAAAGCGTTCATTATCACTTTTTGAATATTTTCCGCGGTTGAACACGTTTGCAAGCTAACAAATATCGAGACGCTGTGTTCTCACTAGATAAAACGCGAGCTATTACATTCACAATACTGTTTTTCTTTATATAGGTCGTCTCATCCACGGTAATCCATATTTTTTTGGAACACAAATCACGTTTACACACATTTTCTAGCATCTCTTTCATTCGCGGCAAATGATTCTGTAATTGTGTTTGTGAGGGTAATGGGTACTTTGGAACATATTGTCGCCAAAACGTTTTAAAAGCTGCTTTTCTCACCAACGACAACGGAAGATTACAAGAAGTAAACATAATTAATAAATGTTTGAGGAATAGTGTATAAGGTATTTCAGTTCTTGCATTTCTCATATGCTTAATACCATTGACATGCCTCTGGCAATCAGTTCTGTCCAATGCAGCCAAACGAACATTGCATATTAAGCAAAAAACTGCACTACCGTCATAATTTAAATGGCGAAAAAGTGACACATACTTATGTACATTAGTAGCAAATCTATTACGAGGCATTGTTTTCTTAGGTATGTAAATATTAGTTCTACATGAAACGATACACTAATTATGTACATGGTATAATACTACAACACACAAAAAACACCAGCTATATTTTCAAAAGCGACACGTAAGTACATAACCTTGACCGTTCGACTAATCTCTGCAACAGCTCAACCGGTACTAAAACGAAATCTCTCTCAGCGCGGTTTAACATGATTTATATTCAAGGTCGACACTACATGCCTGCTTCTTTACCGGTTTAGTTTGTTTATGAATTTTTCGTATTCTTATATTAACCCGTAATACCGACGCCTATGCGAGTCCGCAAGTTTAGGTTACTCTAATGATGACCCAAGCGTCTTGGAAACGGCCTCTCCGAGTTAATTAATAATTTGTATGGTGCAGAGTGTGGCAAGAATATTTTGTTTTGAGCAACATAGATGTTTAATCAAGTAAAATTTAAAAATGAATTAGGGATTCAAAAATGTAATAATATATTGAGTGTTCCATTTAACATAACAAAGTTGACAACTACTTCCGGTATAACAGAAAGTGTCCGATTATTAAAAATATTTTAGTTAGCCAATTTTAGTGTTCTGCCAAGTTTTCAGAATTTTGCAATGTATACTCTTTCATATACCGACCAATGCAGTTCTTCATGAGACGCCCTCTATACCAGAAACGTCTGTTGCGCCCTCATTTCCTCTGCATACTCTTGCCCGGCTTTATCCTATATTGGATTCACTTCTCCGTTAAGTTATTAAAATCTTAAGTTATTCAAAGTTATGGTGGATTCTTACACGTAAAAGCTCCATTTCATCAACATAATGCTGCATGTTACTCTCTTTCCGAGAAAAGTAAAACTTTCATTAAGCATAAGCAGGTGCAACCTTTTTTAGACAATTTAGAATAAACTAAGAGAAAAAACATACTAAGACTTTCAAGAACTTTTTTCCCTTTTTTCACGAACCGCGGTCGATTAACACCATCTCTTACTCTAGAGTATAATGCGCATACAATTTCAGGTCATTGATTATACCATGTTACCTCGTGATTTACTTTGCTTATTACAAATTTTACTGATTGACTGGCTTTCAAGCAAAAAGAAAGAAAAAAGAACGGAGCAACGGTTACGACCTATTGAATAGCTACACTACCGTTCGTAAGTTTAATCGACTCGCGTAAAATGCAATAAAATTTAGATCAATAAAACAAAACAAATAAACTGGATGTAGAAAATGCATTAGTATTATTATGAGCTGGGTAGTAAATACTACAACCATCTATAGGTACAGAATTTATAAGGAAATACCAAATAACTGTAAGCAATAAAATTTTTAGTAGACCCTAGCGGTAAATAATGTAATGAGTAACGCTGGCCATGAGCGGTACCGCGCATCGGCGTAGAATCAGTTCGGACCGAGAGGAACGGTAGTATTACTTCGTCTGCGGAGCAGTACGGACATTTTCGCTGCCGGTTATTTGCGCAATTGTTTATCTGTCCTAGAAAAATTATGATTTCGTCAGCAAAACGACCGCGGTCGGACAAACTTCGAAAATTTATTGCAGAAATTCCAGACTTAATATATGAAGGTGCTAAAATTAAATGTGTAATCTGTAAAATCCCGTTAATGTGTTGGTCCAGACAACATTGTCTACGACACGTAAATAGTGAAAAGCATGTCTCAAAAAGAAATTGCGCACGAGACAATGAAAAATTTATATTTAATTTATGCGTTACGTTTATCGCATGTAATATACCGTTTAATTTACTAGACAAGGAACCATTTATCTGCTTTTGGAATAGCTATTCGGAGTGCAAATTACCAAGTCGAACATCGTTACGAAGAATTGTGCCATCTGCGCGCGAACATATTGAACAAAAAATAAAATCGGAGTTGAAAGATCAAAAATTGTGGTTATGTGTCGACGAAACAACAGATCGGAAAAAACATTTTGTTCTTAATGTAATGGCACGCAAATTGGAACCTCATCAATCGGGACCTTCAATTCTATTAGTCTCCAAACGAATACAACAGTGTACTGCCGAAGTAATTTCAAAGTTAGTGTTAAATACATTGGACAAGTTTGAACTTTCAACAAACCAACTCTTGATGTTAGTGAGTGATGGTGCTGCAAACATGTTTTCTGTAGGCCGGTCTCTTAAAAAGCATTCTGCTAATTTGTTACACATTACGTGTAAAATTCATGCTCTCAATCTTGTGGCGGATAGTATCAGAAAATGTTATCCTGAGGTAGACGCTTTAATAGCACATATCAAAGCAGTATTTGTTAAATCACCGAAACGTATTCGCGAATTTCACAGAATTCTGATTTTGGCACATTAAGACACATTTGTGAAGGTGCGTCAACAGAATCGTTAAGTTATTTGAAAGATTATTTTACTTACGCAAATATTACGTCACTAGATGTAGAACGTTCGTTCTCTGCATATAAACGCATTTTTTCCTCATGCCGTACTAGTTTTGCCGAAACAACAGTTGAAACATATCTAATGTTGCAGATATTTAACAGACATTTTTCACTTTGTGATTTCACGGAGGACTCTTAAAATGGTAAGTGTTTGAGCACGTGTTATTTAATTTTTATTTAAAAGATGAGCGAAATTATTTGCGGCAGCAAACATCTCTATTAGCAGAATAACTCTAGTGGAACGCGAAGCCTGGTCGACTCTACGCTACTGCGCGGTACCGCTCGTGGCCAGCTTTAGTAATGAGTTAAACATTACAAGTAGGAAAACCCAAGATTATTTTAATTGTATTAATACACGGGAGGTAGGAAGGGTGCCTAAGGCTGTGTATTTCAAGCCATTATTATTATATTATTTCTCGGTCTAAAATAGTAATTTATTAGTAGTCAATTGATTAAATTGCGCAAGTATGTCGAAAAGAAAGGAAACAGATATCGAGACAGGAGCCAAAATTTGTCCTTTTCACGAAATCGATTTACATGTTACATGTACGTCAAGATCTCTTCATTAACAGCTCTGGTTCACACAGCCATTAAAAAAACTTAGAAATAAAATGACTGCTGGTTCATTCTTCTTCTTATTCTCTTCATTTTACTACTATCAACTGCTGCTTTCCCTAATTTATGGAAATGTACTAAGATGTATCTGATACTGAAGAATTCTTGCATTCCTTGACCAAATTGTTACTGGGGATGAAACCTGGGTGTGCCATTTCACACCTGAGACAAAACGCAATTTCATGGAGTGGCACCATCCACGATCTCCAACAAGGCCGCGCAAGTTTAAGCAGTCGTTTTCCACGAAAAAGGTTATGGCCTCAGTGTTCTGGGACCGAAAAGGTCTGTTGTTGGTTGATTTCATGCTCCAAGGGACGACCATCAATGCGGACACATACTGTGAAACACTTCAAAAGCTGCGTAGGGCCATCCAAAACAAGAGGCGGGGAATGCTGACAAGTGGTATTGTTCTTCTGCATGACAATGCCCCACATGGCTCGAAAGACCACTGATCTTCTTCGGAAGTTCAAGTGGGAGGTTTCTGACCACCCTGCCTATGGCCCGGACTTGGCTCCAAGTGACTACGACTAAGAAAAATGGAAAATTTGACAATGAAATAAACGAGAGAATGAAAAAATAGGAAAAATATTCAACACAATAAAAACGACATTCTTAGGCAAACGGGAAATTGATGAAAGTATAAAAGCCGAGGTAGTAAAGAAAATAGTCAGACCAGCGACAATATACAGTAACGAATCGTGGACGTTAACAGAGAAGAACGGATCGAGAATAAATGCAATAGAGATGAGATTCCTAAGGAAGATTAGCAAACAAGAAGAGACAAAATACGAAATGAAACATTCAGACATTAATTAAAACCCATCCTATCAACGACAAAATAGTGGAAAATCAACTAAGATGGTTTGGACACTTATGCCAAGTGTCCGATGAAAGATTTACCCGAAGAGTATATGAAACAAAAACACCAGGAAGAATACCGAAAGAAAGATCCAGGAAAACATGGGAGAGAATAAAGGAAGATGCCGAAAAAAGAAGAATAACATGGGAAGGAATAAAGGAACACACAAAGAACAGAAGATTGGGGAGAGAGAAATGTCAAAGAAGAAGAGAAAGAACTCAACTCAAATCGCCATACGATAGAATGGCATAGTTTTAAGAGGAAGAAATTCATCAAATTTTTTTAGCAAACTCTTAAAAATAAAATAGGATATACAATTTTATTTTTGAAACAATTTGGATTTTTATGGCGTATAATGTAAAACAATCCAGTGCTAACGATATTGGAATTTTGTTTTCTGACTTTCATATATTTTTGAACTATTGGATTAAACTTATGCGCGGTAGTGTATATAGCAGTATTTGCTGATTGCGTAAGTTTCGCGCGTTATAAGTTATAGCGAAAAAATGTATAAATATATCAAATTCACGCCGAAGAAAAAAAAAGTCTATTTGTTTCGTCAATGTAGTTGTAAAACGGAGGTCATTTTTTTCTAATATTCGCAAAATTAGGATATATAGAACGTACGCGGCAAACAAACCAGTTTTAAATTCGAAATTTTAGTTTTATTCGTCGCATTCGAAAGCCTTTCACTTAAATGCGCAGCAAAACAAACATAAATATCAATATAAAGGTAATAATCGTAATCCGTAATACCAATAATATTGAAAGTAATGTCGATCTAAGATCAAGGTCGGCTCACGCCACAATTGTAGATTACTTAGATGCAAAGAATTGGTTTCAGGCGCAATTATGTGCAATAAAAACTGCTTTGCAAAATCGATTTGGTTTTTCAATGAAGGCGTATGAAATAAGATAGCACGTGAATATTTTTTGAAACTATATGTACAACAAGAACCGGTTTAAATTTAAGCAGAAAAGGAAAAGAAAAACTTCCGGCAACAGATTCAAACATATCTACATTCGTTTTTGTAGCGTTGTAATTTTTTACATAAATATTAATTCATTAGATTACATGACATTTAAACCAGGCGTAACTCCACAAACAAAACACGTTGATTTTCTTTCCTTACATATGCATATATTGTATATACATAATGCATCACACAAGTATGTAGTATTGTACACGCCTACAAGTTCTAAATACTAATATTATGCGGATTTATGCGAAAGTCGCTCAGAAATTGAAAGTAAAGTAAAACAATAGACTTGATGATTAGATCCAATGAGTATTAGTAGGTTGCTCAATACCAATGAGTTTGCTCTCTGTAACACCCATACCTTAGTTACTTATACTCATTCTAATCACATCCTTATTCGATTGTTTCTCCATGGTTATATTTTTTTGAAAGAAAAACAAGTGGAATACATCGTAAATCACAAGAGGATAACCATTTTAAAAAGCATCTAGCTATGCCTAACAACAATAGTAAGTGTTTTGAATCGTATTAACTATAGTATTAGTATTTTGATTACCCTTTATTGTTATTGCGACATTACTTTGCCAGCTATTCGCAATTTGCAATAGGATTAGTTTTCTGGGAAAGAACAATTGAGAGAATAAAATTACACTTAATAATTACCATTTATTGCAAAAATAACGCAACAAATAAGTTGTGAGAATAACTTTATAGTTAGACTTTCACGACTAAGTTGAAGATGTATATTAAAGGATTACGTATATGTTTTAATTGTTTATATTTAGATGCACAATCGTGGAATTCCTTGAAAGTCCCCAATTAAAATTTAACGCGAAGGATGTGCTTTGTATGGCGGTTTTGTAGTTTTAGAATCAATTATTTCGAATTTATGTACTTACGTTATATTATTGCCATTTGTGGTTGCAATTGTGATGGAATTCATTTTACGACAACAATTACTTCTTCAATTTGCATATGTGAAAAGCTCATTATTAAAAGGCAAGTCCCCTTTATTACACTTTGAAAATGAACTCCTCATATGTAGAGATCGTTTTTCTGTTAAACATGCAATTAGTTAAAGAAATACAGTGCCGACCACCTGAAATATGGTTAAGTTCAGCTTGTAATACCATTTCAGATTTTATTCGTTTATGTTGCAATTCCCTGCGATCTTTTGCAAAATAATGATCGCAACTTTGACAACTAAATGCACAGTTGCATGTTTTGCTTCTTGCACACAAAATAATAACAATAATAATAATAATAATTTGGAGAGTCCGTGAAAACGGAAAATAAAAAACTCAAACTAGTTTCTGTCTATTCGGTGTTGCAGTGTTTTCGTTGTAAAAATGTTGTTTCAATAAATGCGTTTCAGAATATATCCGCCAATGGTAAATATTAACAATATCCTTAAAAATATCAATTTGACGTTTCCATATATTCCTTGACAGATTTACTGTTGTTGTTTTATTGGATATATGTATGTACACCTCTGTTCAATGAAAAAACGTACAGCTACATTTTAGCTGTGTAATTTGATCTTTAATTGTCGATTTCACAAAATATTCGTCGCTGTCAGTATTGTCACTGTCACAAAATATATTTCGAATTTGAATAACATTAATCAATTATATCATTTTTGAAGTTCAGAATGCCACCTCAATTAAGTAATATTCAAAAACCACAAATTGTGGCCAATCTTGAATGTGAATGGTCAATCCGCATGTTGGCGGCAGATTTAGGTGTGAATAAGAGTACTATACTGAAAATCAAAAAAAGGTTTGATCTAGAACAAACATTTAGTCGAAAAGTCGGTTCTGGTGCAAAACGAATTTCAAACGACTTCCAAGATGTGGCTCTTGTTAACTTCTTAAGGGACCACCCATTTGAAACGGTTGCTACCGCTGCATTTGAAACAAACTTTCCCGGCTCCAGACTGCTTGCAGGAGGATACTTGCTTCAGATATAAAAAATTATGCAAGTGCTAGAAAAGGCATTTTGACTGCAGAAGCAAAACAGGGTAGAATTTTGTTTGCCTTAAATCTTCTAAACTGGGATGCAGAGTTTTAGAACAAAGTTGTGTTTACTGATGAAAAAGTCTTCAAATCCTGTAAAGATGGACGTCTAGGAGTTTACAGACCACGCGGCACAAGATTTGTAGAAAAATAAGTAACTGATGCCCAAACTTCGGGAAGATTTGTAGTAAATGTGTGGGCGTGGATAGGTGTTAATGGAGCTGGTGTTTGCTGGAGACTTGATGGTAGAAATTTCAATTCTATCGTTTATCGCAACATTTTAAATGATGTTATGTTGCCGTCGGTTCAAGAAATATACGGCGACAATAACTTCATTTTTCAACAGGACAATTGCTCAATCCACACGGCAAACATTATTCAGCGGTGGTTTGCGGAACAAAATATTGAAAATTTACCGTGGCCATCTAATAGCCCTGACTTAAACCCAATAGAAAATGTTTAGGGTTGGATGGTCAAAAAATGTACAAAAGAAATTTTCGACCACGGAATAGGGAGGAATTGTGGGAAGCCATTGAAAATGCTTGGGAAGATCTTCATTTGAATGATTTTTTTTTAATTTAATTGGATCTATGCCCAGAAGACTCCACAAAGTTTTAGAAAAGGATGGGGCCAGGATTAATTATTAGTTTATTCCTTATTTCTTATCAGATCTCTCACTGACTATATTTAACTTCCTTGTTGTTGTCATATTTTGTTATTACACGCTTTTACAATGATTTAGTAATTGATTCATTTAAATATTTAATATTTGCATGCCTGATTGGCTGCAACCAGCAAAGTTCAAAAATTAGAAATGAAAAGCCAGTTACACATAAATTAAAAATTGCAAAATCGACCTTCACCCCTAAGAATATCTAGGGTATTTATTTTTCTTTTCTTTCATTTCATCAGAAACTGCTTTTATTTTCGTCTTTAGAATATCTTATTAATTTCGTCTAAGCTTCGTAGCAACAAGGAAATAAATATACGAAACTCTCATTTTCAGGCGACCATGACTTCAAATTATTACGTGCATGCTTGTACACAATAAGTCTACAGCCCAACGTTGTTACAAGCATACTTAAGGGGCGACTCGCATCGAATCGATCGGATTTCACTTAGTCCCCTCCACGCTCTCTCGCATGTACGGCGAGAGAGCTCATAAACATCAACAGTTGCTTTGTTGAAAGTTCAAACTTTTCCAATGTATTTAACACTAACTTTGAAATTACTTCGGTAGTACATTGTTATACTCGTCTGGAACCTAATAGGATTGAAGGTGACGATTGATGTGGTTCCATTGTACGTACCATTACATTAACCACAAAATCTTTTTTACGATCTGTTGTTTTGTCCACACATAACCACAGTTTTTTATCTTTCAACTCCGATTTAATTCTTTTTTCAACATGTTCACGAGTAGATGGCACAATTCTTTCTAAAGATGCCTGACTTGGTAACTTGTAGTCCGAATATTTATTCCAAAGGAAGACATATGCTTCCTTGTCTAGTAAATTAAACGGTAGATTACATGCAATAAAGATAACATATAAATTAAATTTAAATTTGTCATAGTGTCACGTGCAATTTTTTTTAAGAATGCTGTTTACTATGTACGTGACGTAGACAATCCCTTTTGGACCAACACATTAAAGGAATATTACAAACTACACATTGAATTTTAACGCCATCATAATTTAGGTCAGGCATTTCTGCTATAAATTCTGCAACTTTGTCCAACATTGGTCGTTTTCGCGACGTAGGCAACATTTTTAAAGCAAACGTAGAACTATGAAATCGTATTTACGGCAGTGTATACACAACAGATCTGGTTGAGACTCGCAGTTATACTGAGGGTTGTATCGAACCTCCGCCACTGCCCGTTGGCGCTAGTGAGCAACTCTAGTAATGACAAATGAACACCATGATAATGACATTGCGTTTGTATCCATGTCAGAATCCAATCTTTCTTTCTAAAATAATATGGACCGATGAAGCATTTTCAAAAGAAGGGATGTATGATTCTAAAAGTAAACATTATTGGGCTACTGCTAATCCACATATAACAAGACCTCAAAATTTCCAATAAAAGTTTACCTTTCATGTATTTTGTGTCATAAAGAAAAATAACCTTCCGTATCAAATCTATGATCAAACTTTAAATGGCATTAATTATTTAAATTTACTACAGTCTACATGGAATTTATGGTCTAAATGTGGACGAAATGCCAGTATCCTGGTACGAGTTAAATAAACCTCCAGTGCATTGTTCACATGACGTTACCGATCAATTAACGCAAATGTTCGATGATCGATGGAACACTCTCTATAACATTTTTGATATATATGTATTTACAGCAATAAAGAGTATTTTATATTGCTAATAAAGATCTCAAAACTGGTTTACATGAGTAACATCGAATAGAAGGCATTGATTTAAGTTAAACTCTGCGTTTATGAAATTTTTCACAAAGAGTGTAACATCTCAAAGATGGTGCATTCTACATCTATGATACTGTATATCGTTGAACTTGTCTTTGAAAGGTCTTTCTAAAGGATGCATAATACACGGGCGATACCATTTGAAATACGAAAGTTGATATCCGTTTTCGGTTTAATCAAGGGTGCCATGAAGTTGAAAATATTTTAAGGAAATACATTATTATCCATAATAGCGTCCTACAAAATTTCAAAGGGATACTGTAATTATATCCAGAAATGCTTTTAATAGGCAATGGTCGTGAATGACCCTATATTTGAATGACATTTTGGTTAAAACCATTTTAGAACCTTAGTCAAATTTGTTTAATAAAAAAAATCGCTAATAATATTTTGCTATTTTCGAACTCGAAAAATAATCATAGTGTGCCCTCAAAATTTAGATGAATTTCTGAAATTTTGTGTGGAAATAGACTTTTGCTCCACTATATATTCAAAATAATTAATTTCATTTTTGTGCAAAATATAGATTCTATAGGAGTGCTTCAATTTCAAATGGGTCACGTTGTTCATATAATAAAAACTATTCTCTTTTCAAGGAACATCGGCAAACATCAAACATATCCTGCCATATATCTTCTCTCTCGGTCTACTAACCAACAGCAATCTTAACATCAACTCCAGAAAGGATTCTCTCAAACCTTTTGAGACAACGGGTCCCTTCAAGACATGGTACCAATGGAAGGAAGTGGATTTTGCCTTCGAAACGGAATTGGACCGACAAGTAGCTATCGAAAATGGTGAATTTATTAAAGAAAATAATCTGCCTTTAGGTCTAGAGATTTACGAAAATAGATTATTCATAAGTTTACCCAAATGGAAGCCAGGTGTTCCGGTTACCTTAGCAGTATTACCCAAAATACCAATGGAAAAATCACCCTTGCTGGTGCCCTATCCTAATTGGAAGTGGCATCTTTCAGGTATGTTTACTCAAACTAGCAGTTGTTATTACTAGAAGAGAATCATTCACGATGATGACCTATTTTAAACGTATCTCTAAACGTAATCAAATATAATTTAAATTTTAGTAAACGATATTAGGGATAAAGATCCAGTTTCTAAAAATATTTACAATTCATGGTTACATCGGAAATGGATACAAACTTTCTTGTTTCAAGGCGGGCATCCTAGATTCAAATAGAACTTGCTTGATAACAAATGACGCATAAAAGTCACCTGAAACGCAATCTTTGTACAAAATTACGAAAAAAACTTCATTTCAAAATAAGGAATTGTTAAAGAAACAACTGAAAATACAGCTCAAGAGAATATAAGTCAGACATAACACGGGCACAATTCATTGATAAGGGTGAACGCGGTATCCTCTTCCCATGCTTTTCCAAACAAAAATTTAATAACAACGTCATAGAATTCCGATTATACATACTGTGCGATTTTTTCAAAATGATCCGGCTGAAATATTTCAAAAACTAAATCGAAAATAAAAATTTCCAAAAACGCATTTACCTTTGTTGCAAAGTATGACGTTTACCCATCGTGTGGTACCTTAAATAAAAACTTATTTTCCCAAGAAAGTGTATATTTTTCTGAAAAAAAAAAAAAAAATTTAGAAACTAAAAAATTAAAAATTTGATCTACATTACGAATCTGACGATTAGTCTTTAAAAATCTAGATAGGCATTGACAACAGCATATTCTTATATGGATGTCTTGCTGTGACACGAACACACTCGTTACCATAAATGAGGATAGTTTCCATCCTTTCAGCAATAGTGTACACCATTTTTATGGAAAACAGTGCGGGTGAAACTCAACAAATGGAGAAAATTAGCAATTCTCATGACACTGGTAAAAAAGGCAAAGCTAGAGTAATTTATCTAATGATAGAGGAACCACAATAGATCTGAAAAGGTCGCAGTGGGATAGATCAAGAACCACCTCAAGAATGAATCTGATCTAATCTAATATCATGACAAAACAAAAACTTTGCTTAATTTTATATTTTATTATTATGAAAGCCTACCTGAGAGCTCATGAAGTTCGAATCATGATGTAAATCTAAGTTGGTCATTTTTAAGACTCTACACAAAAAAAATAAGCAAATGATACACCAACATTATCGTAAGAAGATCAACTTTCATTTGAGATACCATACGATGGGTTATTCCATTTCACATTTTTTGGGGGTGTTCATGGGGTAGCAGGTGTAAACGTGTGTGTGATTCATAAGCCAAAGCATGTCGCCTTTACAATAAAAATAGATGGGTTTTTGGAAAATTTTATTTTACTTTTAGTTTCTGAAATATTTTAGGTGGATCGTTTTCAAAAAAATTACACTGCATATAACAAAGATAGTGATAAGATATGACGCTTTATTAACTTTCAATAAGTTATCCAATTTAGTTGCTGGTCTGAAAATCTATGATATTGCTGTTAAAACGATTTCAGGTTCTTGTTCAAGGATGACGTCAGTCTTTCGCATGCAAGCTGATACTTGCGGCAGGCTTTGGGTGCTAGATTCAGGACAGATAAATGTCACCATAGGCCCGAAACAGATCTGTGCGCCACAAATTCTCATCTTTAACCTCGCGACCGATAAACTATTCCGCAAATACGAACTTCCAAGCGAATTTGTCAAACAAGACGGTCTATATAGCAACATCGCGGTAGACATAAGAAATTCCCAATGCGATGATGCTCATGCTTATCTTACTGACGTCTGGCGATTCGGTTTAGTCGTCTATAGCTTGAAGAACAATCGAAGTTGGCGGATTACTGATCATCTGTTCTTCCCCGAACCCTTAGCTGCCGCTTATAACGTAAATGGGTTGCGGTTCGAGTGGACCGACGGGCTGTTCGGGTTGGCATTAGCGCCTTATGATCATAAAACACAAGATAGGCTGCTGTACTTCCACCCGATGTCGAGTTTTAGGCAATTTTACACTAGAACGAGCATCGTTTGCAATGAGACGGGTTGGCAGAACTATAAAGACGGCTTCAAAGTACTTGGCGAGAGTAGGGGACCATCTGGACACGTTTCCGCATCAGGTAAGGTCGAAATTTGAAGATATAAACTTAAAACCGAATGCTTATTCTGCAGGAATGGATAGAAACGGTATATTATTCTTCAACATGGTAACCAGGAGCGCGATCGGTTGCTGGGACTCTAAAAAGGCGTATAAGAAAGCCAACTTACACCTGATAGCGAAAAACAATGCCTCCTTAGTGTTTCCAAACGATTTGAAGTTGGACAATGAACCACGTCAAAGCGTTTGGATTTTGTCAAACAGATTACCCTACTATTTGTATTCCAAACTGGACAAAAAGCAGTACAATTTTAGAATAATGTCAGCTTACGCCGATGAAGCTATTGAAGATACAGTTTGCGATCCCAGAGTACAATTGCCGGGTTCTTACCAGGAGGTAACAGAAGATTGTTACTAATTCGCTAGGTCATTTTTACAAATGGCGATAATTTCTAGGATGTGCTTTTTGTATATTGAAGCTTTTTGATAAAAGATATAATTTATTTTTGTACTCAATAAATTCTTTCTGTGTAAACATTGTGTTAGTATCCTTCTCTTCCGTACTTATAAAAAGACACACACACACTTGTATTTGTAATAATAAAATATAATAACCAAATTACATTTCTCACTACATCGCCTCGTTTGCAACTACTTTCAACCGTCAACAACTTGTCTGTCTCTACATTACCAACATATACATATTTAACAAGGCGGGAATTTCAAATTTTATTTAATTCCTAACAATTGATATATAAATATGTAAATATACTTGTCAGAAAATCATTTTGCCTTTATCTTTATCTACCAAGTACGTAAATACGTTTTTTAAACAAATAAAATAGCATTGATTAATAAGGTGGGTGGACTGTTTTACATCACATAAAGAGAAGTGAAGCAAAAAATAGCTGGAAATATACAAAGAAATATACAAGAGAAACTTTGACATAGATTGAAGTAGCTATAACCTAACACCCATTGGCAGGCATTTTCTTTAAAAAAAGGTCTAGACACCCTCATGAGATCATTGAACTCTATTATGATAAAATTAATAAAATAGCAAAGCTTCATTATTCAAATCGGCAGTCACTGTCTTACGTTTAAGGTTAAGGTTAAGCACTAATACAAAGTAAATAATGACGCATCAATGTTGATTCTTAAATAAGTTGGAGACTATCAATGCTAACCTCCTGTTAGAAATAAGCTGCTTGTAAGCAATAGAAGGCTATAGGAAAACAATATCCGAAATCCTAAAGGCCGTCTAACACGCTCGTGATTCCGTCCTAATTTACCCGGTAAAAGTGAATGCGTACGGAGAAATCACCTGTGAAAAGGCATAGGAACGACCACGAACAAAATCAGATTCATTTTGATTTCCCGGTGTGACGTCACGCTCTTCGGATAAACATGCATTTAAGACCAAAAGTATATTTGCACGCAATGAACAAAATATTTATATAAAACTGCTCGTTAAAAACTGAACATTCAACATTGAATAAAAAATCGAATCGTGTCAATAGTTTTATTCGTTTGTCAATTAGTGTAATATGGAATAGCTCGATTTTCTAAATTGCGCGTTCGTTTGTAAAAAAAAACAACTGGCAATCCGATGTTTGTTTGTATACGTTGGACAGTTTCCGACAGTTTTGAACACAAACTTATTCCCCCCCAGGAAATGGAGTAAGTTCAGTATAGCTGTCATTAGGTTTGTTCGTTTGTCTTGCTCGCGCTAGTTCTATAAAAGCTATATAGTGTAATAGGATTATGATCACGTGATCGTTTTGATTGCCCAGAACTACTCTGAATAGGTACAAACGAACCCTACAAATTGGCATTTGCATCAGGGATGTTATAGCTCCCACTATAGTGGGAGATTTCCCTCACTGTTGCGTTTTCTACCACGCTACCACCCCTAAAGTAAATCTCCTACAATTTAATGGAAATTAAAAACGCCAAAGAAAATAAAAACTTGAAATTTTCATTTTTAGCATAGACTCGTGGTTATATAAATTATGCCATCTACAGTATATAGAATAAGCTAAAGGAGAGGGTATTTCTCCTTTTAAATTTCCAAGTGTTAGTGAAGATATATTCTTAAGTTGGCGCCGTTTTATTAATAGTTATTTTAATACTTGAAGTTGGTATCGATGTATTAATATACCTACCTAGTTATTTTATATTTTTAAGTTGCCTATTCAAATACCGTTATGTTCATAGAGAAGCGACTTTCGGCGCAAAACGCTAATCAAAAATAGGTTGTCTAGAGTCTAGGACAAGTCCAGTAGTAACACTGTCGTTAGCTGTTAATGTGTAAACAAAATGGCGAAATATTAAACGTTGTTCTTGTTAAACAAGTTGTGCAGTTATTTTTGTGTTGAAAATTATCCTGAAGAGTAGTACCCTTGCACAAGTACCTACATTATTAAATTGGTCAATAACAAAAATGCGTTAGAGGTATTTAACAAGCCCTAAACACAATATCATTAACATACAAAATTGAATTTGGAAACAGTTTGTGCTAGGGAGGTTACAACAGTTGGTTAAGTATACGGAGATAATTATAATTTTCAGGCATCTATTAAAAGCAAACCAACTACAACGACAAGAAAAAGGTTTTGTAGGGATGCCGATTTTCTATCACACTTTGAAACGTTCTTTTCTTTTTAAAACAACCTTCGTTAACCACGGTTACAAAACTCATATATTCCTACCTTCTTTCATGACTGACACGGTCGATAAGTTAGGAATCTTACCATTGGATTTCCACGGCTAACTTAATTTAAAATTGTCCGCTACAGTTTAAAGATTTATGGACTGTAAAATATAAGTGGCTTGCAAAAAGATAATACAAACAATTGTGTATGCTTGGCATGCAGCATACAAATTATAGGTGATGCCTACATCATGAAAAAGTACAAAAGTAGTACAGTAAACTTCCGCTAATCCGGCATCTCTGGGTATTGTAGGGTGCCGGATTACTGAAAATGCCGGATTACCGAACGTCGTACGAAAATATGTATGCACCAAAAAAACAGGTTTTAGACGCGCAAAAAACGAAGACGTATGTATGATCTGTCCGGAATTTGGCTTAAATGCCTTATTAAGAAATGCATACTGTATGTGGAAAGCAAATAAAGAATTATAAAGGAGACGATTAAAATACAACATTTACCAACAGATTATATTGTTAAATATACACATTTCATTTGAAAAAAGACCTAATGTCTCTTTGTTTTTTTGAATCAGATTTCTTCTTCAAAAATTCATTTCGCACAATACGTAAATTAACAAGTTCTGAAGCACTGTAAGAGTTGTTACATTCAGCAAACCTTATGAATGTGTCGATAGCGGCACTTGCTTCACTCTACGTAGGCGGAGGTGTTGAATTATCGTCAGCTCCCTCTTCGTCATCTGATTCAGCATCCACAGGCTGAGGCTCTGACTGAGGTCCTAAAACACTTTCTATAAGCAGTTCATCAGTAATCACTTCTACAACAGGCTCTCCACGATTAATATCAATCCTATCCAAAATTTCCTCTTGAGGCAATTTCCTTATTTCATCTTGAGAACTGTGTTTCACCAAATCCATAACTGCTTTATTGTGGACTGTAATAGTAGAGTCTTCTTCTTCGTAGGCTTTAGGCCAAAGTTTTCCCAAAGACTTTTGAAGAGTAGTGAGCCTGACTTTATTCCACGCTAAACCGATTCCGAAAATGGCATCTTTAATGTTAAATTTCTTTTGAAAGTCAACCACCGTACAGTCTGAAATTATTCACCCTTGAAGGAAAGAAGCTCTATAAAAACACTTAAAGTTTTGTATCACTCCTTGATCCATTGGTTGAATCAAGGAAGTGACGTTTGCTGGAAGGTACGTGGTAAAAATATTTCCAGAGATCAATTCACTCGCTGCGGGGTGAGCTCTACAGTTGTCTAGCAACAACACAACTTTACTACCTTTAGATAAACCACGTTTTTTCAGATTGTCTTTTACAGACGGAACGAAGTGATGAAAAAAACAATCCCTGAACAAATCTGAATTCATCCAGGCGTTGGCCTGAGCCCCATAAACTACAGGTAAGTTTTTAATGGCTTTCAAAGGTCTTAGTTTTATTGATTTTCCGATGACAAAAGGAGTCAACATATGGTCACCAGAAGCATTACCACACAACAAAACTGTCAAACGGTCCTTATTTTTCTTAAAGCCTTTTGCAAATTTTTCATCTCCGGCTACCAAAGTCGAGTTAGGCAAACAACGCCAAAGTAGTCCAGTTTCATCAGCATTGTAGATTTGACATGCTGATAAGTTGTGCTCTTTAACCAGATTGTCAAAAAAACCTTTATATTCTTCAGCAGCATCTTGGTCGGCTGATCGCAACTCCCCAGCTATATCAAGCTTACGTATTCCATGACGATTTTTAAATCGGTGTAGCCAGCCATCAGAAAACACACAATCAGTTTCTATATTCCTAAATCCTTACGAAACTGTTTACCTTTTTCCATGATCATGGGCCCGGTCACAGGTTTTCCTTCGGACCTTTTGGCACAAAACCACTTGAACAAAATTTCATCCAGCTCATCTAGTTTAGGCTTTTTTAAAGTTTGTCGAGACTGAATGTCTTTTACAGCGACGGTTTGAGAAGCAAATTTTAGAAGTTGATCTTTATTCTTTTTTATGTCATAGATTGTTGATGAGCCAATATTATATTCTTGCATAACCTTGTTTCTATTCTACCTTTTTCAATACTTTTATAATGTCAAGCTTTTGATGAATAGTAAGCGTAACATGCTTACGTTTTTTCGCCACTTTACTTGAGACGCGCACGTTTAGAAAACATAGCACAGAACGTTTTTTTAAAATAAGACATAAACACAAAATGTAAAGCAACGTGTATAGTACACAGCAGACACTCGACTGATACAAAATGGTGGGCGGCTGTTAACGTCATACACGATCTCTCCCGACTGAATTCGAACTCTTCTGACAGCTCTGCCGAACTTTACTAAAACTAAATTGCGACAAAAAATTACTTTTTAAGTCGTGTTTTTTTTCAAAATCGGTGCCGGATTATTGAAAGTGCCGGACCATTGGATGCCGGATTAGCGGGAGTTTACTGCACTATTAGTATTACAGACTATTCTCGCAATTATTCCTCATTAAAATAAAAATTAGAAATAGACTAAACATTCCAACATGCACATGTTAAAGAAACGCGGAAGCAACATGGTTCTGCTGGTAGCTGGAAACCTGCCAAGACTATGTTGAAATATAATCTTCATGAAAGCACTTAATATTGAATATTAATAAGTTATTAATATTCAAAAATTATTAATAATAACTTTTTCTTTATTGTCTAATAAAATTTCCAATGTTATATTTTAAATAAAAATTCACTTTATAAGTAAATTAAATAAATTTATTTTGTCACTTGTTTTTACTGATATTTTTATGGTGTTAATATTATATGTCAATTAAAAAGACAGATTATTAAATACTCGATATTTTTAGTTTTACCCACCTCCAACAGAGGACGCCAGTTGCCAGAGGTACAAGTTAAACGTGAATCGTAGCAAGTTGTTATTCCCTTTGTTAGAATTATTATTAAAAGTTTACATTTATCATAACTAAACGATTCTATAAAAGTGCTCCCTTTTATTTAAAACTCTGCGACAGATATTAACTTTTTTAACAAGCTCAAAAAATATATTTAAGCTTTAACAATTTAACTATGGCGCCTTATCTCCCACTATTTTGTTCATTCTCCCACCATGTTACCTTAAATTTCTCAGTATGTATCTTCCCTAACATCCCCGATTTATATGGCACACATAACCTAAGAAATCGAGTATGGTAACAATTGGCAATCAAAATCACATTAAAAAATCCCTATTATTTATTAAAGAGAGTAATGAAACCTTGTTCATCAAGCTCTATATTCTTTCACATACATCAAAATTCTACGCTAGATTTAATGGACATAGGGTATTTAAATTTGATTTAAATTACATGCCATAGATAAAGAATATTACATACATACGCGCAGCTACAGAATAGCAAATATCATCACTTTCCATGTAACCTACAATTTCAAAATAAACAAATAAACCCACGTTTGAAATTGAAAACATCGGTCTTTTTGGTTCACGTAAAGGATTAAAGGCGAGATTAGTAGTAGATTGATAATAATTATATTAATCAAACAATAAACGTTTTACAAGCGCCAAGAAATTTCCTTTAAATTGGTTCTATGTACTTTGGTAGTGCATTAATTCGCTATTTTGTAACTAGATGGCCCCAATTCTGCATTGTCCGATAATTTTTAAACTACGTTGACTTACGATCTTGCCGAAAGATGGCAAGATATAAAATTCTTGTTGTATCATCTGTTAGCCAAGTCAAACATTACATTGCACGCTGGTACAATCTATGAAGGATGCTATACTTCATAGATAAAGGATTGATAGTAATTTTACCAATTTAAAGAAATGTTGATAATAAAAGAACATATAATAAGCTACAATTTTATTAATTTATAATTTTTACAGACTTTAATTCCATTCTGAGATTTCTAGCAATGCGATATAATTTTCTTGCCTTGGTGGGTCGATTCAATTGCCCTTCTTACATTTACAGACGAAAGCAAACTTATTCTTCTTCGGAAATTTGCAATAACATATTTACATGAAATTGATTCATAATATTATTTGAAAAAAATTTATATCTATTAATTTCAAAACTTCAGCAGTACGATACACATAAACAAAGCAATTTTATTAACCTTTACATATAGAAGGTGTTCTCGCTGATTCCAAACTATTTCCATTTCCAGATCCAACAGCTATCTCCTGGCTCATATTATTTAAACTCCCTTCTGCAGGTAACAAAGCTTCGGTCATTGTATTAACTATAGCTGAAGCTAATACATGAACAGGTAACGAAACTTTACCTACGTTTACATGACTGATCTCATGTATATCTACAATGTTATTCATGTAAAAAAACATATATACATATATAAATTTTAATATTAGTTTACCAGGACAATACAAACTTGGAATACTACCCCATTTTATATTTGTCTTATTATTGAACACGGGAAATTTATCATCATCTGAGAAATGCTTGTCGCACACACGATAATTCTTTCTCTTATCATATAGGATGCTCCTCCCTATAGCTTGGCACCATTTTGAAAATAACTAAAAAGAAACAAGAATTATTATGTCAGTTTGATACGAGATACATTTATAAATTTTCTTTATGAATTATAATGAATAAATTTTACTTAGCATATAACTACCTCAGGATCCTTAGACAAAACATGCATTTTGGTGGATTTTGCAGTTTCAATACAGCTCACCACACATGTTCCAACACCCATACGTGCTAAAATTATTTACAACAGAAGGAATGTACTATCAAATCTGTAGATGTTGGAGATTGACAACTTCTTCTTGACATTTTTAAAGCTTGTATTGATGAATTTTACAGTAAAGAAAATTCGAACACGTAAGAACAATGAAACTAGATAATTGTGAGGAAAGCTCTGGCATGGATGATGTAATTGAAGTACTTTGAATTGCTCTTTCGTCATTCAGAAATGGATGGAGTGGATTTCATTCGTCTTCTTAATGTCTTATTTCTGCTTCGTAGCAGCTTATTCGTCAGCGAGCTTTTGCTTAAACTCTTTGGTGTTTGAACGTTCTCATCGACAAATTACAGAAATATTAATGTGTATTGGTCATACTTACACTAAACTTATTACTATAGGAGCAATTACAGTTTTGTGTATATTTTCATTACAATTTAACAAATTGCACTTACAATCTGACTCTACTACTTATTGAACCTTATACATATACTATTCAATATTCACCAATGCCAACATGGCTTTTTATAATATCAGATTCAGCACGAACTGCTACAAAAGATTGTCCTTTGCTACTTGGCCCTCCCTGTGGTTTTACCATTAGTCAAGGTCCTGTCAGTTCAATATTATAAATTCATTCAATTATCCATGCAGACAGCTCTTGTAATTAACATAAGTGGTTTGAAACAAAATTGCAATTATGGTAAATTCATCGTTTACAGTGCCTCTACTACTAAAGTTAATAAGTACCGAGAAATGCTTTCAGCTACTTACCAATAACGATATTAATCTGCAGAGAGGATGTCCAGTTTTGATATCGATATATTACTTTTCCAACGCAAACATCTATAAAAATTGAATTACTGTTTTTAAACGGCAATAAGAATATATGCCTATCCCACATGAACTCATCTTTCAGAAAATGAAAATAGCTCCATTGAGGGTGAAATTATTACGACAGCACACCCAAAATGTGGCCCCCTCTTTATACCACTCATTATTAAATCTTATAGTTCGAAAACTGTACCAATGTAATATAATATTTTTATAAAGGAATCCGAAATTCCTACACTCCGACAGTACGATAACTAAAATAAACATAAACAAAACACACAAACAAAAACAAGAATTTCTTGGCGCATACAGTTTGTAAGCCCAGATACAACGCATGCGTTATGAAAAACTGGTGCAAAATAATCCCTCTGTTGAAACTACTGTATAACACTATACTGTGGTTATACTAAGTTTGTTCGTTTGTCAATAAGTGCAATACGGAGTAGCTCGAATTTCTTAATTGCGCGTCCGTTTGTAAAAAAAAAAAACTGGCAATCCGATGTTCGTTTGTATATGTTAGGCAGCTTCCAACAGTTTTGAACTGCACAAACTTACACCTCCTCAGAAGGCGGAGTAAGTTTGGGCAGTTCAGTGCAGCTGTCATTCCATTACTTGCCTAAGCCAACTTTACTTCGTATTCATACAAAATGACATCCGTTGTAATCATTGAAAGTGAAATGCAACAATTACTAAATAATGATTTTCTAATGCTATCGTGATTGCCAATTGCCACCATTCTCAATCTTTTAGGTTATGTATACTATATAAATACCAATTTGTACTGTTCTTTTGTATCCATTTAGAGTAGTTCTGAGCAATCAAAACGATCACGTGATCATAATCCTATCACACTCTAGAACTAACGCGAGCAAGACAAGCGAACAAACCTACTGCTCTACAGTACGTACCCCTTTACAGTTCGTATGTCAGAGCCATCTATGTGCTGATAGGCAGGCAAACCTCAATGATGCAGTGTAGTGTAACGATTTGATAAACTAAAATGTTGGTACGCAACCACATTATTTTTGCTGGCAACCCATTACAGAGCTATATAGTTTATATTATAGGTTCAGTGTAACTTTCCTACAGTAACTTTCGTATTACACTATATAGGGGCCCTTTTATCATGTACTTTTTGGTTACGAAACTTATTTTGCAACGGATTACATCTCTAAAAACAGGACAATTAAGAAACAAACAAATTTATTTTAAAACTACGATCATTTTTATTAATGCAAAATTAAATAAATACACTAAAAAAGTAACAAAGCTTATTAAAAACTAATTCACACATACTTAGAAACCATATAATATAAATAATTAAATAACTATTCTCTAATATATCACAAAATAGCAGTAAAAAAATAAAAATAAAAGATATTCAAAAACATAAAGAAAGATTTTACTAATGAGTAGAGTTGGCATTTTTTTTTTAATTTCGCGGATGATTTAAGTTGGTAGTTCCGGCAATAAAGGACATATTCATCTATAGGTTTGTTCGTTTGTCTTACTCGCGTTAGTTCTAGAGTGTGATAGGATTATGATCACGTGATCGTTTTGATTGCTCAGAACTACTCTAAATGGGTACAAACAAACAATTGGTATTTATATAATATATATAACCTAAAAGAATGAGAATGGTGGCAACTGGCAATCACGATAGCATCAAAAAATCCTTAGTAATTATTAATTGTCGTATTTCACTTTCAATGATTACAACGGATGTCATTTTATATGAATATGAAGTAAAGTTGGGTTGGGTAAATAATGGAATGACAGCTGCACTGAACTGCACAAACTTACGTCACCTCCTGAGGAGGTGTAAGTTTGTGCAGTTCAAAACTAGCGGAAGCTGCCCTACATATACAAACGAACATCGGTTGCCAGTTTCTTTTACAAACGAACGCGCAATTGAGAAATTCGAGCTACTCCGTATTGCACTAATTGACAAACGAACAAACTTATAATTTCGTTAAGAATATGCCTTTTATTGTCGGAACTACCAACTTAAATCATCCGCGAAATTTAAAAAATGCCAGCTCTATTAATGAGGAATATTTACCGTACTGCTGAAACTGTTACGTAAATATCATCATTTACGAAGAGACGTGAACACTACTGTACATTTCAGTTTAAAATCCACAATTAAACTTACCGTATTTTATTCATGTTGCAGCGGACAAAAGAAATCAAAATAAACCATATGAAATAAATGAAAGTGTCAAACTGGATACTTCACATTTCTATCAATTCTTGAACACCATAGAAAAGAAATCAAACATGTCACTTGTATTTCTAGTTTCCCAATAATCCGTTGCACGTTATTCGCGACTGCAACAAAATATTTGTATTCGTTGAATAGTCTTTTTTATTAGGTTGCTCCCGAGCTACCCCAATCTACCCATTGTCATAAATAAACAGCAGAAATGACACGATCAACAAAATGACAGATAATCTTCCTGAAATAGAATCTGGTTACATACCGCCTCCTATTACAAAATGTGAAGGAAATTTTGCAGCCTCAGATCAGAAAAATGGTGAAGGTTATCACACGTGGAATAAAGAATCTTTTCAAGAATATACCGGAAATTTTGTTAACGACAATCTTCACGGTTATGGAAGATACATACATTTGGATGGAAACAAAAGTTATATGTACGAAGGTACAATGTACGCTAATGATTTTGAAGGTTATTCAAATATAACATATTTAAATGGTGATTATTTTGAGGGATTATTTAGACATAATAGGAGATTCGGGCCGGGTGTTCATACCTACGCAAATGGCACACAAAACGTTGGTTTGTGGTACGGAACACAATTGATAAGACTCAGTACGGTAGTAATGTGCGAATGGGTTCCAAAATTAGCCATCAGTAGCGTTGCAAAGACTAAATTATTAAAATACAGAAAACTAGTTCCTGTACGACAAGAATATAGAGACGTGGCCAAAGATATACTGGTAAAGCTAAATGCAAGTCCCGAAGTGTTAGCCGCATCAAGTAAACTATACAATCCATCTGTACGCAATGTAAATAGCCTGTTTTTCGACAGAACAACTTACGATGAAAAATTTTTTGGGCAAATAGATTATACAATTGATGTTGTGAATGAAGATGATGGTTTCATTCCCACAATGTCATCATTGAACCAGTGTACACCAGCAAAAGAAGAAGAAGAAGAATCGCCAAAAGATATAGTTAAAGATTTACTGTATTACTTGCTTGAAAATGTAAATATTGTAGAAAATCTTTCTGAAGCAGAAAGAAAAGTATTTGTGTATGAATCGATATTGGAAGCAAGAAAACGATTTCAAATAAAGCGCGATGGTACTGTTAATAATGTTATTGAAGAGATTTTAGATTCTTTTATGAAAGAACTTGACAACTTACTATCGGAACCAAGTCTAAAAAGAACTTTAATACTAAACAAAAAATGTATTAGAAACCTATTACCGCAAGATAATAAACCCAAAATGAACATAAATTCTCGGAAAGTTGTCGTAACCGATTTATTAGCTTGGAACAATGATGAATTGTCTATCGAAATATTGAAACATGTTTTTGCACATAGAAACAGAGAAAATAGTGTATCTTTTTCCATACCAAAGCTACTAAGTGGCGACAGAGGAAAATTCAGTACACCTGGAAAGTTGGAAAGAAAATGTATCCAATTTTTAACCCACTGTAGTTCAGGAAATGTAAATGAAGCCCTTAAGATATTTAAAGATAATAAATTGAACCCAGATTTGTGTGATGCAAGAGGAAACAGCGGCATCATATTTGGCTCAGCTAGGGATATGTGGAGAGTAATAACAGTTCTGTGTGACTTTGGTGCTAATATAGATTTGGTAAACGATGAATGTTTAACAGCTCTTGCAATCTCTCTTTTGAGATATATAGCTATAGAACATAATATTAAGGATTGGCAAAAAGCGTTTATACCAGATGCTGTAATTTCTCAAGAAGAAGAACTGCAAGTAAAAAATTGGCACCCGCATGTATCTTTAACAAACATAAATTTGTTAAGTGTTATGTCACTTGTAGAACCTCATAATATTTCACAAGAAAATGGTTTTCATGCAGAAAACTATAATAATCTAGGAACAGCTTTAAAAACTATAATGAGTGACAGCAGTGAAATAACACATGCAGCCATGTATAAAGAATTAAGAAACATTGAGATTGGTATGATTTTTAAAAATTTTCAAGAACCCTATTCTCAGAGTGTAGACTTAACGCAGGATTATATTTTTAAAGTCAAATGTTTGTCGCCAACTATGAACACACCAACGAAATTGAGAAAACCTAGTCCTTCTGATGCCACGAATAAGAATAAAAACCCAAATGATGAATTTATTAAAAATAACAAATTAAAGGTCGTGATGAAAACAATAAGAGTTCTGTTAAATAATGGCGCAGACCCTAATCTAAGCATAGTACCTTTACCAGTACTGCATCTCGCTATATTTTGTAAGAATGCATCCCTTATTCAACTACTCTTAAAGTCGAATGCTAATCCTAATATAACAACACAAGACGAAGGCTTAACTCCCCTACATATAATTGCTTCATTACCCTTTTCCAACGATAACTTAGAGATGTTCCGCATTCTTTTAGAAAATGGAGGCAATCCTAATCTTCGAACTAACACTTATCATTGGATGCAAGAAAAACAAAAAATAATAGGGAAAGAGAAATACACGGAAGATGATTTAGGCAAGACACCGTTACATATACTTTCTATGAGATACGATTTTGCAAATAACGAAATTATTCAAACAAATATGGTGAATTTATTGCTGAACAACGGCAGTGACGTTTACGACTCTTATTTAGGACATAATGCCCTGACTCTAGCTTTTTTGAGAGGTAATACAGAGCTCATTAAATTTTATTTAGAAACTAAGAATGTGGATCCCTATAAGAGCTTGGATGGAAACATGGGTGTGTTATCGACTATTTTAACATTGAAACGTTACGCTGAAATTCTTTCCGCGGAAAAAACTAAGAGGGTTTATGAACTATTAGCTGCAAAAAATATTAATCCACTTGTAGATGTAGACGAATATGGTAATGCGATAGAGTTTATGGAGCGGGAATATATATCTAAAGATTCTAACCGTAAGAATGCAGATGGAGCCAAAAAAAGAAAAACTAAAACTAGTGTTGCTACAATTCCCGAATATATCAAACCAACAAAAGAAGTAAAATTGCGTGAAGGTCCGAGAAAATTTCTAATAGAGTTAACTAAACGTATGTTAGAACGACACATTCAATATCAAGCGTTTAAATATTTAAGGAGATTTATCATGCAGAATATATCCTTGCAAGATGAACTGATGATAGTCTTAATTAAATTTTTCTCTGTGAAAGACTTGGTTAATTTACTGCAATTGTTGATTCATAGAGGCATCTTAAAACCAAAACCAAGTAATCTTTATATAGCAATGATAATGCTTCAATTGGTAAGCAAGTATGATAAAACTAAAGACAAGAAAATCAAGAATGGTGATAGTACACCAGCAGTAATTCTTAAAAAAATGGATTGGTCTGAGAAAGAACATGTATTGGGCTATTGTAGTGTAGAGCCTGAACTAGACACTGAATTGGAAAAGTACAAAGTATGCTTTTATTGCCTAAAAAAGACAAACAAGGATTTGATCGTATGTCCTGTCTGCGGATTGGTTTACTTTTGTTGCCAAGAATGCAATAAGCTAAGTATTAAACAGACAACGATACATAAATGTAATGTCTTATTTTACAATACCCAAAAACAAAACCGCGACTATGCACTTGCAAATAATTTGGAATATGAAGAATCTAATCTACAGAATAAGCTACATGAATTGGACGAAATCCTACGAAAGAAGTATGGAGCTTTGCTTCCTGAAACTGGTGATTTAGATTTTGATAAAGTAGGTTCCTTTATTTATGATCAAATATCAGAAAACGATCCAGACTTTATTAAAACAATGAATGAAATGCTGGAAAAAGAGGACCTAATACCGAAAAAGGATAAAGAATCCGAATTTGATGTAAGTTCAATCACCACCAAAGGAAAATTAGAAGGCCGGGACCAAGTTCAAGTCTCTAAAAGAAAGGGCGCAAAGAAAGATTTGGATAGAAAGAAAATTAGTGATGATTCTAAAAGGTCACCGAAAAGAAAAGAGAAGATAGGCTCTGAAAAACGGTCTGACAAATCGGAAAAACAACGAAAATCTAGTAGAGGCTCTAAAAGTAAATCTGATAGATCAAAACGAGAAAAACGCAGTGAAGGATCTATAAAGTCTGTTAAGGATAAAAGTGGTACATCTCATAGTAAAAGCACGAAGACATTATATCGACGAGACAAAAGCATGGGGCGGTATTCTGGAGGTGACAGATCTAGTAAACAAGCAGTGTACAGCCATGATATTTCCAAAAGTGATTATACGAGAAGTATGAAAGGCAAATATGATCTTGAGCAGATCAAACTGCGGCAGCAATACGAAGATAAGCCAGGGTTTCGCGATTTTATGCATGGCGGCAAATTTGGTGTCAGTACGTTCGATAAAATAAGAATGAATATTTTTGAAAAATTCAGCAGACTGCCTCATAAATGTCAATATTGCATCGAAAAACTTAGTGAATTATTTCCCGAAATTGATTTTTCTCTGCTTTTTTGGCCCTATGTATGTTATGTTGACGGTCAGTTATATTATAGATTTCTTGAAGAACGGCCAGTATTTTTAGAAACGTTCAGTAATGTTTGAAGTTTATGGAAAATACGTAAAATCTGTAGCATGTATTTTAGTATGCACGGCGAATAAAAAATTACGAGCTTACCAAATTTTTTAATTTGTGCAATATGTAAAATCAAAAATTCACACAGCTGAATCTGTGGAAACTAGATTGGTCCTAACCACTCTAGCTAATGAGGAATATATTCAATTGCAATTTTTGTAAAAAAAAAAACACCAACGAGATGAAGTCGATCACATCGTTTTCGCCGAATTTTGTTCGGTTTTGAGGCCAGGTCTAAAGTACTTGATTTTATATGATTTTCTTAAATGAATTATGTTTGCTGTGGTGTGAGGTGCGCCCATATTTTCCATCCAAGTGCAGTTAACCTTTCAATGAGTTACTTCTACTTGTGAGTTGCTGCCGCAAAATATCTAAGATTCCAAGTTGTTAAGGAAATATCCTTTGTTGGCAGTATGTAATATCTTAAAACCCGTGTTGATATCAAATGTATGGCCACTCTACAATAGGTGTTGTTAGAAGAATCCGGTTGCGAACATCGTAATTTTCCTTGGAATTTTCGGCGCGTTAGCAGGCATTAAATAGTGAACTTCTTCACATAATCTCCGTGGCGTAGTGGCTAACGCGTCCACCCGGAAAGCGAGAGATGTGAGGTTCCGATTCCTTGCCGCTGACATAATCTTAATTTAATTACTTACGTCGAAAATTCCAAGAAAAATACAGAATTTCATAATTCTCCGACGAAAGCCAAATATATTAATCGTAAATGTTTTTTTATTTTAGTCGTCTGGTCGGGCACTTGAGCGGCTTTGTTTTTTATATAAACAGTTTACATCATTCTATTAAATTCACCCCAGAGTCGAAAATAAACAAACAAATTAATTTTTTTGATATAACCATTTTAAATTCGCAATAGCTTAACATTTTGTTATCTTCAGAAAGCATACCCACAATGGCATCACCATTGATGGTTGCTCCAATCATCCACATAACCAACACTTTTACTCTTTTTACAATTATCTTTATAGGCTGGTTAACATCCCGTTGTCGAAAGAGTTATTTAACAAGGAAGGATTATCAGACAAATTGCCCAACTTAATCAATACGATTCTCATATCGTAGATAAACTCCTGGATAGGATCCAACGAAAATTTGTGAAGGTGCGTGTGAAGATGCATTAAGTTGTTTCAAAGATTATTTTAAATATGCAAATATAACATCGCTAGATGTCGAACTGTCGTTTTCGGCATTAAAAAATGTTTATTTCGCACGTCGTACTCACTTGACTGAAACAGCTGTGGAAACATATCTAATGATTCAAATATTTAACAGATGTTACCCAATTTGTGATTTCACGGAAGACTTTTAACACAGTAAGTGTTTCAACACGTTTTATAATTTATTTCTTACCTTCTATTTTATGTGTAAACTTTTATGCGCTCGCCACGCCTCTGGCTGTTACCGCATATTTGCACAGGTTAGACATAAGTGTATATATTATTTTGTTTCTGCTATTCGAGCTAATCAAAAATAACAAAAACTTACTTGAGCGGTTGGGTGGTAATTTTTGAATATGCAGGGTCGAGATGCATTAGCCATAGAAGTCGGTCAAGTTTAAGTGCTTAATTCTTAGAAAGAGAATTTGTAAAGTTGAGCATTGTATTCTCTCCATTAATATTGGGATTAGAAGATGAAGTACGATTTTAAGCGTTTAAATTTGGTACACTAGATATTTGGTTTTTAACGTACGGAGTTTTCCGGATTTTGTTCTTGCCACTTCTACGATGACGCAAATAAACCGCCCTACACCCCAGGTATGAAAATAATGTAATAATTAGTATTCAATGTTTGCTTGTATAGACTGTAGTTAGTAATACTCGTTTCTATAGGTTTTTTTTAATATATGATACGTATATTGTATATACGAGGGAGGTTTTAAAAGTCGGCACGAGAGCGCGTTGGTCTGGTCTACCACGTGGCTGCAACCACACTATTTATTGGCCATAGAACCCTGTATCGGAAAAGGGCCAGTTACCTTGGTCCGCGGTGAAGTCGATCACCTTAACCAAAACTAAAAATAAAGTGCTCACTCTCCGGCTCTGATGCAGTGACCAATCGACAGCCTAAACATCAACGAAGCTATATTTTTAATGGCTGGGGCCATGGAGAGGATTCAAGGGATTTAAGATCAATCGAGGTTGCTTGTGTGCGATACGATTTACTTATTATAATGAAAGTAAAAGTGCCGTGATGCTTTTTGGGAGGCGTGGTCTAGTACACTTATTTCGCGATGATGTACGTCTGACTTTAAACAACACTATACCTACCGATCGTTGAGGAGGCAAAAAATCTGGCTCTGTTTTTAGATAATTCGAATTAGAATTTCGATTTCGCAAACAAATTTCTATGCACATTCTGCGCGCGTACTTTGCTTTAAAATTCTTGTATCCGCACCGCGCTTATATTCGCCATACAATCTATATTATGTAATTCTCTCGTGCTCTCACAGTTCTCTTATTGACCCTATTGTGTTATAGTTTATTGACGATGTTTAGACGCGTTGTCAAGAATTAGGAATCAGAGCGTGCAAAACGCATGTTGAGGGTTTCCGTAAATTTCAACATATTTCTTATTGACTCAAGATAGTGTTATGTGACAAAAACAATTAAAAGATTCGAATTGAGGAGATAATCTGTTTTGTTGTTTATTTTAAGTATTTACTTACAATGGGAAAAATGAATTTTATCTAATTAAAATTACTTACAGTTATATTGTGGCGTGTTTTTTATATGTGTGTGTGTGTGTAAAATCCTACTGGTTCCTGGTTCCTTTTTCCCTCTACTTCGTGAAATCCTCTTATTTTTGATTCCTTCTTCCCTCTGCTTCGTAAAGTCCCCTTGTTTGGAAGCCCTCTGATGGTTTTCTTCAATTAAATTTCTTCAAATGGTTTTTAAAATTTTGTAACTGATTAAATATCGTTAACAATCGTTAGATACCATTTATAGTTCACTTGAAACGTTTTTTATATATTTGCACTGGTGACCTTCACGATGTTTTAACTTTTTTGTCTCAATTTCCTAAAAGTCAATCGGAAAGATGTTGTTATCTGTCAGAATTGTTTTTTGTTGCTGACTTCTGTATTTTCTCGTCGTCCCTAGCATTGCCAATCTAATGACTTGATATTTAAATTTTGATGTTTTGAACTTCCAACTCGGTGTGGTAGGTAACGTAAGGGATTTTAACGGTCATTTCCAAATACAATGTGATTTGTGTGCGTGTATGTGTTATTTTTACAAATAATGTCTTTAATATATAAATAACTTAAAATAAGCTGAGATTTTGACTCTCCCCTGTAACATGTCATTAACCGAGTCTTTTTTTTTTAAGAAAAGATTGATAATCAATAATGTCGGAACTCGAATATTAATCGAAAATAATTCAAGTTCCGCATTAAACTCTATTAAAATCTAATCTCGGCGAATTTTGATATAATATTAATTATAATGAATTTAACATACGCTGTTCACGTTGAAACATCCCACTACAATAGCTTGATATGCATCCCCTATTACCTTCATACTGCCTCCTTTATCTATTCTATTATTATCTCTCAATTTCCCAGTTGCCTGTATCATGAAATTGTATTTCGTTATGATGTACACAACATAAATATTCGTAGCGGGGGTTTGATCACACCACCTCAATATTCCACCGCCCAGTTTGAAAAATCTTTCGCGTTTTTGGTTACTACGGCGTATAACGAGATTCCTGAACATCTGAAATCATTACCGTTAATTTGTTTCAAAACCAAATTGCGCTTCCTTAAGTTTATGTATCATTTTCAATAACTGTTAACCTTTCAGACACTTTCGGAATACTTTTAAAAACTGATTTAAAGATTTAAGTGCCCCCTAAACTTTTGCAAAACACAAATTACTAAAAATAAAAAAAAAACACTTCACTTTTTTATTTTATTGCAAAATATAAAATATTTATGAAGGAAATCATCTTCTTTCTTATATCTAAAAACAAAAAAAATCTTATAGTTCTTTTAATATTTTTTTTTGTAAAACAACCTAGTGATGGAAATGTGAAATGGGGACGGAAATGAGAAATTAAGACCGAAAAGCTAAAGTAAATACAAAAACTATTTAAAAAACGCAAAAAAATTCTATAATTGCTAGTAAACAAAACGTTAAAGTTACTTCACTAGTAATATTGCAGCTTACGATTCTTAACCACTAAGTATTTGTAACGTAAAAAAAAAAAACTTTATAGTAATAAACACTATTCGAGCGCTGCCAATAAAGAATCTACTTCGGTCATGTTCTCAAATTTAAATAGTCGAGATGATATCTTTGTTGGTGCGATTAAAGTACAAGAACTAGTTTTTAGGAATATTTTGGATATCAACCTTTTAGGCCCACAAAAAAACCTTTTTGATTTCTGTATGAGTGAAGTTGCCTTTAACATTTAAAATCTCCCCTGGGAAATATTCAGGTTCAAATGTCATAGCAACCCAATCGCCTTTTTTTTATGTCATCTACCACAACATCTTCTACAACATTGTCATCAATAATGATACCAAGGACTGTGGGGTTGTATGGCAAACAACACGAAGTATCGGCACACTCCTCACCACACAAAATATGAATTAAATCAATTCGGAACAGCCGTTTCGAGGGCTCATAGGCATCCTCACTATCAACCGAATGACTAAATAAATCTGTCAAATTGTCATCAGCTAAAAAGCATTGAGTTGAGGAATTTGTTAGTTTTAGTAAAGGAAATACAGCATATCTGCATAAATGAACATTATAAAAAGGATACTATTAGGCACCAGTGCCAATTTGGTATTCATTTTGATCCAATCTATTGTGCAAACACAACTGTTTGCACTGAGAAATGACAGTTCCCTCAAATTCAATAAATTTCCATTGATTTCGTTCCACGTCACTTGGTCAACGGACGCATTTAAACACCTTTGTTGTACTTTAAACAACAAACTTTAAACAACAAACTTAATTATAGCTACTAGTTTTGAGGTTGTGAATGTAGCTTTAATCTTAAACAGTTTCTATTTGTTTGTAGCCTTTCTGATCCTATTTTCCGTTGATCGACGTTCGTTAACTTGTTTTTTAAGATATTAATTGTTTAATTTTTTTCGTTTTCACTTGGGCTGATCGTTACTGTTACACCTTCTGAACGACCATTAATTGAAACGCATACTGAAGAATTCTGTTCCATGTTTAAAGCTGAAGATAGTAATGTTTTATAGAAATTTAAACATTTCCGTCACATTTCATTATTTTGCGAGCGTAACGACTAAAAACTTCTTTTCACAAAAAAAAACCAAAAAACACGATATTTTGCAGGAAGAATCAACTAATTTACACACGCTGTCTATAAGGCAACATAACCATACTCTGTCTAAGAGCTCCTAATGCCATCTAACGACTGATTTCACTACTTAAACCATGCGTGACGGAAAAAGCAAATCGCGGTTGCGCAAGGAATATTCGTGCTTTAACAATATTCATCATTGGCACTTTTTAATTTTTAACCAATTTTAGAAAGTCAAGACATGACAGATTAAGCAAAAATAAATGATACTGTAATCAATAGTAATTATAGTAGTAAAAAGTAAGTGGCAACACTGAAAATGTCATAGTTACGCATGACGGAAATGAGAATTTCATTGTTTAAACATTTAAAAAAATGTACAAAATTAAAAGTTTTGCCAAATTTTTGTTTCTGCCTTATGAGAACGGGTCTCAACCCACCTGGTGTAGCAGAATATACTTTGTAAATTTACGAAATGCATGTATGATATCCCAGTATCATCAAAGTAAAAAGTTATTGAAAATGACCTTTATACGTGCATGATTGTATATGTTTGCCTCTGTTTAGCTGGAATGTATATCACAGAATTAGATTTAGTTTGTTTTTAGGCACTTTTTCCGCAATTCCTCGCAATTGCATTGTTAATTAATTGTTATTACTATTAAAAATGTAATAACTTATTTTTCAGTTATCTGAAAAAATCCTAATTTTTTGATCGACTTCACCCCAGTTGACAGTGCGCTTCTGCGTGGTGTATATCTATGAAATATTCTCTTCAATGTTAGGTACATGTATATTTATTATATCAAATTTGGTTGTCAACCTGTATACATTTTGTATCATACGAGGTGTGGCAACTAAATAGCAGGACTGGTACTACTATTGGCATACAGCGAGCACGCCACGGCAAGTTTGAACATATATGTGCTTGTAGATGCTTCCCCCACCCTGAGTTCGATAGGCACGGTTGTACGTCTCTCAGTCTCGCTGTAGCAATTGTCCGTTCAAGTGCTTACGCAAGCGTCGCGTCGGAAAAATGCAGAGTGCTCAGATCGAGCAACGAGTTAACCTCAAGTTTCTTGTGAAACACGAGGTTCTAACTACCCTTCGTGAACGAGTGAGAAGACGAAGACCCCATTTGTGGAAGAGCAAATCCTGGATGCTCCACCAAGACAATGCGCCAGCCCATTCCGCCTTGTCTGTGAAGGCGTTCTTTGCGAAATCCGGCATCACCGTGTTGGACCACCCACCGTACTCGCCCGACCTGGCCCCCTGGGACTTTTTTTTATTTCCTAAGGTAAAATCGGAGCTTAAGGGGACAAGATTTGACAATGTGGAAGCGGTGAAAGCGAAAGCGACGGAGGTTCTCAACAAGCTGACAGAAACGGACTTCCAGCACTGCTTTCGACAGTGGAAAATTCGTATGGAGCGTTGTAGGGATCGACAAGGAGAGTACATTGAAGGGGATAAACTTTGTAATATAATTGGTGATCAATAAAATGTTTTGTAGCACCAGTCCGGTTATTTAATTGCCACGCCTCGTATATTAAATTCCCAGACGAGATGTTCCATTAAAAATGTACTAAAAATTTGATTATTCCCTACTAATTGTTCTGTAATATAAAGAAAATACATGCTTTTTGGTTAACACTTAGCGCTGTTAAATAGGAATTACGTATATTTAATGTTCATCTTTCCCTTGATTGCTCTTTAGAAGCATGAATAACATTAAACACAAAATTCCAACTGATGAAGAAAACAGTGCGAATACTTACTCATCAGAACAAACACATATTATCATTTAAGTATTAACGCCACGTGCCTTCAGTGGAAAACACGGACTCGCCTTCTGCTTCAGTCTATTTTCAGTATCTTTTAGGTCAGTAAATCGATCCGTTAAGCAATATCAAGGAGATTATTCTTCAGCGACAGTAATGGGCTTTTCATGCAAAAGAGGAGTTGTCGCCTTCATGATAGTCGTATTAAATTGCCAATACAAGTATTCTTTAAAATAACTACCAATTCTATTTAACTATAAAAAATCTTGTGTCCTCGAATAGAGTTAATAAGAAAAAAAGCATTTTTATTATTGATTTGACAACAAAAAGTCGTTCTTTATAAAAAAAATTTCCTTGCTCAATGAGTAAGTTTGCTACGAAAGAATTTGAAAGAAATTTGATGTATGTATGAAGGTGCTAATAACTTAATAAAACATGAAAATGGCACCTGAGGTTATATCGGCTATTAAATATTTCAATCTTTATGTCAAAGCATCTTCTTTGGCTACAATTTGCCGATGGTATAAAGAACGCGAAAGAAGTTCTGTTCGGCATTAGAAAGGAGAAGGACGTCCTTGTACGGCCCTCAGCGAAGAAAATATTGCTGCTGTTAAGAAAATAATTAGAGAACAACAGAGCCGCGTATGCTGTAATAGAGCTTCAACGCAAGATTGGATCCTCAGACAATCGTACATGATCACCGGATCTAAAAAAAAGGCATTTATTTTGTACCGCACCAGTTTTCTCATCTTCAAAAAGGTCGTGTGTGAGAATTTGCAATGAAACTTTAACTCTTTTGAAAAATGACGCACACTATTTTTTTTTCTAAAATTGTAACAGGTGGCGAAATGTATATTGCGATTTTCGATGTAGCTACCTACCCGTCAAGAGAGTTGGGTATGGAATCATAAGTACAAAGAAACACCAATAGTGATGAAAAAAGATGTTTGCGGTGTTCTTTCGAAGTACGGGGATGGTATGTGCAATTAAATTGGATGAATAATATACAGTTACAGCTAAACGGTATACCGATTGTTTGCCTGAGGTGTTCAATAGAGCTCCTGAGAAGGGTATTATCCACAGAGAAAAATGCATTGTTAAAATAAAGATAAATATTGTTCTTTTATAAGATTTTCTAATACTATATGTGACGGCAACACTATCTTGTAATCATCAATACGATTTTTATTTCATTAAGTTATGTGCTATGTACATATACTTATAGATCTATCATGTATACGCTAGTATTCAACGTAACCAACAAAACTAAATAAGAATCATATGTATTATGTATAACCTGGGCAAGTATGCGGTAACAGCTAGAGGCGTGGCGAGCGCATAAAAGTTTACACATAAAATAGAAGGTAAGAAATAAATTATAAGACGTGCTGAAACACTCACCGTTTTAAAAGTCTTCCGTGAAATCACAAACTGGGTAACATCTGTTAAATATTTGAATCATTAAATATGTTTCCACAGCTGTTTCAGTCAAGTGAGTACGACGTGCTGAATAAATGTTTTTAATGCCGAAAACGACCGTTAAAATAATGTTTGAAACAACTTAATGCATCTTCACACGCACCTTCACAAATTTGTCTTAATATAAGAAAATCGGAGTCTCTCTCTAAAACACTTTCAAATTTTCGTATTACACACCAATTTGTTTCGCCTTCTACAGCGCATAACTGTGCGTGAACATCATTCACAATTTGAACAGAATCCACTAGCGACATCGAAACATTTTGTAATTTTTCTATTCCCTCTGCTAGTCCGAGGTAATTGTTGTGAATACTTTGTAAATCTCTTTTAATAATAATAATAATAATAATAATAATATGTTTTATTAAGCAGAAAAGAAAAAAAAAATATCATATAGGAGTATACATAAAACGCTAAATATTATTACATTAATTCTGCTTAAAGGGATCAGAATCATCTTAGCGATGCTCTTCCTTCTGATCCGTCAACTGTAAAAAAAAAAAATATCGACATAAGTGCAGAACATATATCATTATAGCACATAAGTTCATCGGTATAAATAGACAGTAATACAAAAATCATGTCATGTCTGCAACAACGCAATCCGATGAAGTATAACCCCAATCAATATAGAGACCATACAATAGTCCTAATATGCCGAGCCTAAGCAACACCGAAAGATCACTCATCCCCAATAATCACCCGGGAAAGAAAAAAGCAAAATAACGCACGTCTAGTGAGAATAAAATCATTGCTGACCAAGAAGTAAATATTCCTTGTACTTACGCTTAAATCCTGCAACGGACAAGGATTTGAAGTTCGGAGGGATAGAATTATAAAGAATAGCAATGTTATAGGAAAAAGACCGCGTGAAAAGAGCAGTATTATATAAAGGAGGTGTAAGCGTACCCTTGTATCTAACGTTAATATTATGAACGTCAGTTCTAAAGGTCAGCCTTCGATGCAGATAGGGGGGTATCTTATACTTCATTAAATTGTAACAAAAACAAGCAAGGTGCAGTTTTCTTCGCAACCCCATATTAAGCCAACCCGCCCAAGCCAATGTATGGGAGATATGCTGCCTTCTTCTGATGCCATAGATAAACCTTAGACAAGCATTCTGAAGTTTTTGTATTCTGCGAATATCCTCCGAGTCTAAACAGGGACCATAAATAACATCGCAATAATTAAATCTAGATAAAATAAGAGACTCACAAAGTGTCTTACGCAGTTCCACAGCCAGAGAATCCTTACTACAATACAACACTTTAAGTTTTCCGAATGAGGCCCCTACAACCCCCGCCACATGCTGCCTAAATCTTAAATCACAATCAATTGTGAGGCCCAAGTTCTTGATAACTTTAACAACATCCAGATTTTTCCCATTCATGGTTAAATTAATCCTATTGAAAACCCTTTCCCGCGCTTTAGGTCGACCAAACAGGATGACTGCTGTTTTACTAGTGTTAATGGTAAGTCCGTGTGCCAGAGAAATGTCAAATACTCTTTGAAGGTCCTCATTTATTTGTGCAATACTAGCATCAACCCGGTCAACGTCGAATGAGTGATAAAGCTGCACATCATCAGCATACATATGATACTTACAAACTTTTAGTTCCCTTAACAAAAATGAAGAGTAAATAGAGTATATTAGCGGACCCAAAATACTACCTTGGGCAACACCAACATCCAAACGTTTAAACTGCGAGAAATTATTATTAATTCGTATTTGCTGTTGTCGCCCGCTAAAGTAATTTCTGAAGAAAGAAATAGAATTCGCATCTAAGCCAATATAGTGTAAAATACTAAACAGTAATTCGTGGTTGATAACATCGAACGCTTTAGAATAGTCAAGGCAAACAAGAACTGTTATTTTGTTATTGTCAATTGAACTAAATATGTCATCTGTTATGTGTATTAATGCTGTGACGCAACTATAACCAGACCGGAACCCAGATTGATAGGGAGGCAGGACCGAGTGAGTCTCCAAATGTTGACGTATTTGAATAGCAACTAATCTTTCAATTACCTTTGACAATACGGGTAAAACACTTACAGGCCTTAGATCCTTGTATTCCCTAGGATTTTCTTTCTTTGGCACTGGGATTACAATAGCCTTTTTCCAATCGTTTGGAAATACTCCTTTACGCAAACAGTAATTTATAATAAAAGTTACATACGGAAGTAATACCGGACAGCAAAGCAACAACATTCTAGCATCTATTTGGTCGGAACCACATGATTTCGTTTTTATATCTTTGATTATAGATAAAACTTGCTCGTCAGTCACATCAAGGAAAGAAAATAAATGTTTAAATTCCCTAACTAGATTAGTGTTGTAATATACTAGCAAGTTAATGTCTACAGGTTGGGACGTCACACTGTCAACAAAATAAGAATTAACAGCCTCAGGATCACACAAATGCTCAGGTAAATTGATATCTTTGTTAGAAAGTAAATTCATATCTCTTAAGTCACTCCAGATGTCTTTAGGAGACCCGGTACGAATCCGATAATTTAAATAAGCTTTCTTTTCATTTTTGATAGCTAAATTTGTGTAATTTCTGAGTTGTTTATAGTAATCAAACGTTGGCTCGTCGCGCTTTTTCCTGAAGTTCTTAAAAGCCTGATCCCTCAAGGACATAAGTAATTTGATGTTATCAGTTAACCACGGAGCAGGAGGTTTTTTAAACTTTACTGAAACGATTGGTGCATGACAATCAAATATGTATTTAATATTGCGAGTAAGAACAGTTAGCATGTCATTTACATCGTGAAGATCATATAATAAACCCCAATTAAAATTTATCAAGTCACCCTGAAAGAATGTGTTGTCAAAATATTTGTATGAACGAAAATTTCTAGCAACAGGACCAACTTGTTTAGCTTCATTAATTAAGCAGGCAGCATATACCAGCAAATGGTCGGAGACTCCCAAATCCAACGTACCGGATTCACCGTATTTCATATTGGTAATGATAAAATCTAATAGAGAAATACACCGCTCGTATCTAGTCGGTTCATCAATAATTTGCGCAAGTCCTAAGGACTCCAAAACTCGGGTAAATTGAATAGCAGAATTACTGTTTGAATCAAGTAGGTTAATATTAAAATCTCCCATACATATAACATCACATTTACTAAATATATCGAAGAGAGTATCTTCAAAGTCAGTAACAAATTGCGCACAGCTAGTGTAAGGTGGTCTGTAAATCACACCTAATGCCAAAGAACAATGTCCAAAAGTAAGCTTCACCCACAACTGCTCACAACTTGCCACAGTATTCAGGGTTATACTATCACACGAATAGCTGACCTTCAGAAAAATACATACGCCTCCTCCTCTTCGATTACCAGGTCTATCAGCCCTTATGAGATTGTAACCCGGAATGGACAACTCCATAGAATTAATACACGGAGTCAACCAGGTCTCCGTGAGAGCAGCGGCATCATAATTATATAACAAAATGTGATCCCTCAGTAATCCAAAGCCGCCCAAGATCGACCGTACATTCAAATGCGCTACTACAAACATGACAGACCAAGAAATTGCGATAAATCCATAAGAAATAGTAACTGAGTTTTGAACATGTTAAAAACTAAAAGAAAAAAAAATGAAGCATACAAATAAACTGTTCTCTAAATGAACAACAATATATTTAATACCTTAAAACAGCTTCTAAAATTTTTCAAAATAATAGTATGCACGCTCTGATAGGTGCAAACCAATACAATGAAAATATTACTGCAATCCACAACTAAAACTAAAGATACAAAGTGTTAGCCAAACTTAAGAAAACAAATTTTAATTTTAAACCGACTCCAATCACGGAGCTATATAATAAGAAGTAATGGAGCAAATTGTATAGTAAATATAAATTCTAAACAAAAGCAAAGAGCGATATTCAAAAATATATATATATATATATATATATATATATATATATATATATAAATATGTACATGTATACACTGAAATACTAAAGATAAGAATAGTTGTAAATGTTTGAAAAGCAATGAATGTTATAGATACCACTTAGTGGAAGTACTCCGCGTTAACAACATTAAGCCGTCAAAATGGCCAGTTTAGCGAGGAAAACTATGAAAAAAAAAATCAATTTAATTTAGAATAACTGATCTTTGTATTGTATTTTGTGTACTTGAGTCCCTGTTCTGACGAAAATTTCTCCATTAAAAATCCAAGCCTTCCCTCTTCCAACTTTCTCCTGTGCAGCCTTATAAATGCGATGTCGATTCCCAGTCAAATCTTCTGTGATAAACAATCTATTTCCTTTAAGTTTAATTCTATTCTTCAAAATTTGCTGCTTGGCTGAGTAATTCGTAAATTTAATTATTACAGGACGAGGTGACGAGTCCACTGATTTCCCTTTACCCAGCCTGTGACATCGATCTACTAATTCTGGCTTAATATCGATATTTAGTTTGTCCTTGCACAGACCAAGTACTTTGTCTTGCAAGTTTTCGCCAGTTTCTTCATTAAGCCCAGTAATCCTCAAATTGTTCCTTCTGTTGTATTGTTCTAACTGGTCCATTTTGTTCATAAGCATGGAATTTTCCTTTTGAAGATCGGTGTATTTATCGGTAAATACGTGTATTTCTTTTCGGACTTTTTCTTCTATGTTTTGCGTGATGCTCTCAGTTAAACGTTGAATGAAACTATCGTTTGCTAAGAACTCTTGAATACATTCTCTTACTATAGCTTTAATTTCAGAAATTAAGTCCCTAGTTAACGGCATCCTGTAATACACACTACACACTATTATCAGTAACTTTAACTTTAACCTGACTATCTTGAAATATTTCCTGGCTTTTCTTGTTTGCTGCAGCTTCTGTCGGATTGAATTTTAAAACTACCTTCTTTACTTGATCAAAATATTTGTTGTAGTAAAACGCAGCCTGCAACCATGTTCTCCAACGTGTAATAATCGGCTGTGGTGGTTCAGGTAAATCAGGACACATTTGTGAAATAGTCAGGTACGTTTCGGGGACTTTAGAAACACTGCCTTTGTACTAGCAAACAATGCATTTACTAGTGGAAAACATGTGGGAATCGTTTGTGCCGCAAGATTTTGAGTATGGATTTTACACGTTACATGTAAGAAGTTACCAATGTGTTCTTTAAGAGATCGGCCCAAAGAACGCATATTTGCGGCACCATCACTCATAAACATTAAAAGTTGCTTAGTTGAAACTTCAAATTTGTTCAATGAGTTCAACGCCACCTTTAAAATCTCATCGGCAGTACAATTTATAACTCTTTTGGAAACAAGTAAGAAGCAGGATGACGGTCAATGTGGTTCCATTGTACGTACCGTTACATTAACCACAGAATGTTTTCGACGATCTGTTGTTTCGTCCACACACAACCACAGTTTTTTATCTTTCAATTCCGTTTTCATTCTTTTTTCTATATGTTCACACGCAAATGGCACTACATTTCGTATCGATGTCCGACTAGGTGATTTACAGTCCGCATGTTAATTCCAGAAGGAGACAAATGCTTCTTTGTCTAATAAACGAAACGATAGATTACATAAAATAAGAGTAACACATAAATCAAATTTTTCTTGGTCTCGTATGCTACTTTTTGCAGAAGAATGCTGTTTGCTTTCGATGTGACGTTGACAATAGCTTCTGGACCAACACATTAAAGGGATTTTACAAACTAGACATTGAATTTTAGCGCCATCAAAAATTAGGTCCGGCATGTCCACTATAAAGTTTTTAACTGTGTCTGCCATTGGTCGTTTTCGTGACGTACCTAACTGCGACATTTTTAAAGCAAACATAAGCGTACAATTACGAAATAAGTTACGACAGCCTACATGTACACAGAACTACTCGCACACAGCATCGATTTAGTACTGACGCTGTGAACGCGTGAAATAAATAATCGCCGACTCCGCACCACATATCTACTACACTGACTGTTACCGCTGTTTGCCCGGACTAATTATGTATATAAACTAGACATGTACCTTGAAACGTCAGAATATTTTGTAAAAATTACAATTCAGGGTTATACTTACGTTTTAAATAAAGAAATATTTTTATTATTTTGAGTAGATGTGTTACAACTTCTTTTACAATAAAAATATTTTTTATGATTAGTAAATCAGTACGATAACGCATCGTTCCATACCCCAGCTCTCACGATCTGATATTTAGCTGAAAAAAATGCTAAAGTAGTAGAACATCCTCCGTAGTCATCTAATTTAGCAATGTGTGACCTTTGGCTGCTTTGTGGGCTTAAAAACATTTGAGAGATACGAGATTTTCGTGTGAGGAAGAAATTGATACAGCCATTCATAAGTATTTTGCAAATATTCCAAAAGAAGATTGGTTAACGGCATTTACGAAGTGGAAGGAGAGAATGGCCAAATATATTATTGGTGAATGGAATTACTTTGAACATATTTAAATGAAGATTCTAAAATACAGTTGTCTCACTTTAGACGGCATCACCCCAGTATTTTTTTATATTACCGATTTAAAAAAATATATTTTTTCTGACTATACCCCTCAGTAAATTGTACTTTTAGGATATGTTACTTCCCCTTCACGGTAAAATGCTAGACTACTACGATTTAAAATAAATTGCAAATTGGAAAAAATCGTATTGGGGACATATTGTTAATAAAAGTTGTTCAGAATCGTTCGAATAAGCGAAATCCGAAATTTCATTAAAAACAAAAAAAAAAATAAAATCATTCTCGAATCTCACAAGTTTGCCATGATTTTTAATTTATTCTTTTAAGTCAATACAGTAACAAAAAACCATGCTTAATTATTTAAATAACAGTATTTCCAACTAAACCACTATTAGTACGTATTTTTCTATTCGTTTTCTGTTGTTCCCGAGAACATTTTTCAGTTCTCGACTTATGTCTTGGCAGGCTTGAGTTCCCCATAAAACCGTATATCATCGAAATCGATGCCACGTTTGATTCATGCAATTTTATTTTTTTTTAGTGGATAGACAAATTGTTCTAGAATTTTGTTTATAAACATTTCCCCCTGTGTTGTTCTTTAATAAATTAAATATAAAGCTACGCAAATAAGTTTTTTACTAAAATACGTAGAGTGCTGTGGCGAAATGCTATAAACTTTGATTTTTCTAATGATATTCATTAAAAATATCTGTAAAATTTATTCCTTCCTGCAAACTGTATCGCGATTCCTTGTATTTCGTTGAATATTTACCAACATTTCGGAAGAGTTGGGAGCAATATTTTGTGTAATGTGCATTGAGAAATTCATCCAGAAACTTTTTTCGTAAACATTTCAATTTAGCTGAATTGCGAAATTTGTTAAACAACATCCAGTATAATATTATATTTTTTACTGCTGAAAGGCAGTGTGAACTATAATCAACATTTGTCTGCTTATTTTCGCTATTTATCCAATATATGTAGGTGTTTCTTAAATTGCTGACAATAGCTGTGTTCTTTTTAATTATATTGAAATATCAGTAAAGAGCTGAGCTGAGTGGAGTAACTCAGTCAAACTCACTTTCAAAAAGAACGGAAGGTGTTGCTCTGTCAAATTAAATTAAATACACGTAACCTATCACATAATTTTATATTCAATAGTTTCTTGTTCTCACAGGCGTCGTCCTTTTACCCTATTAACTGCATATTTATTGATTCGAAATCACCATATTTGGCACTGACCTGATAGCGTTCCATTTACAAATATTCAGTTTCGGTGCAATTGCCAAGATATTTAAGTTCAAATCCTAATCATTTATTTTTCCTATTACCGGCTACGTAAGTTAATCATTACTGCCCTGATTGAAGGTATATACCATTGCTGTCACAAAAATCTGGTACAACTCCTATGAACTCATTTTAACGTCTTTTTAATCTTACCTTTACATCTAATCACTTTATTTTCAGTTGAGCTGGTTCACTTTCTAATCACTTGCAGAAATGTCAGTTTATAATCACTTAGTTATTTTATAAGAGGAGATCGCCTCTTGTGTTATTTGTATACTTTCATAAATAATTACTATTAATCACAAAATTCCGAGTATAGCCAGCAAATGGGTAAAATTAATTACTTAATTTAATTAAATACACAAAACTGACATAAATTTACTGCGCATGCTCAGAAAACACTCAAATAAACTCGTCAAAGCTGCCACCTCTTTACGTATGCTTCATCGGTGCGGGGGGACGCAAGAATCTCACAAAAACTATGAGGTAAGTCGTTACTACCGTAACTAGAAGGCCTTACAGTTCTTCGATGACCGTATTTAGGCGATGCGTGATGTATCGCCATGCACGATATTAGCCTAAGCGGTAAAGGAATCGTTTTTTTTTAAGTTTTGAAGGGCTTCCAGTTTAAAGAGGATGCCAGTCGTCAACTAAGCCCTTTTTCGCAACCCATTCGATTTTATTTTGGAAAAACGAATTTTCAAAGCAAAAACCAAACGCGTAACCGCGCACCGTTTTCGTGAAAGATGTATTTGTGGAGGATATTTAATCGTCTAATTATTATTGTTTGTAATTGTACATGTATTTGGACGAAAGTAAGGTTGAAATGATACAGTAATTGCAGTTTTATTCGAAATTTTGTTCAATTTCACGAGAACATTTACTGACATGCTATTTAACCAGGGTTTTAAATTTCCTATTATGCGGTGTTTTACCTAATCCGTCAACGCCCTATCCGCTATCCAATGCTAAACTGAACTGAGTGATGACGATTTGTCGTGTCGTATCATAATCGACCAGCTCTCCCCGCCCACCTAAACATAGTCACACCGCCGCTGCGATTGCTCTCCAGTTACCGGGCTCTAGTTATGAGTACTGCGCATTTGACATGAGAACAATAGTTAAGGGTAAGTAGTAAAGTGGAATAAGTATATTTAGTTAGTTCAACAAAATATTTACTTATTTTGATTACTAATGTATAGAGTAACCTAAACTTGCGGACTCGCATAGGCGTCGGTATTACGGGTTAATATAAGAATACGAAAAATTCATAAATAAACTAAACCGGTAGAGAAGCAGGCATGTAGTGTCGACCTTGAATATAAATCATGTTAAACCGCGCTGAGAGAGATTTCGTTTTAGTACCGGTTGAGCTGTTGCAGAGATTAGTCGAACGGTCACGGTTATGTACTTAAGTGTCGCTTTTGAAAATATAGCTGGTGTTTTTTGTGTGTTGTAGTATTATACCAAGAACATAATTAGTGTATCGTTTCATATAGAACTAATATTTACATACCTAAGAAAACACTGCCTCGTAATAGATTTGCCACTAATGTACATAAGTATGTGTCACTTTTTCCCCATTTAAAATATGACGGTAGTGCAGTTTTTTGCTTAATATGCAATGTTCGTTTGGCTACATTGGACAGAACTGATTGCCAGAGGCCATGTCAATGGTATTAAGCATATGGAAATGCAAGAACTGAAATACCTTATACACTATTCCTCATACATTTATTAATTATGTTTACCTCTTGTAATCTTCCGTTGTCGTTGGTGAGAAAAGTAGCTTTTAAAACGTTTTGGCGACAATACGTTCCAAAGTACCCATTACCCTCACAAACACAATTATAGAATCATTTGCCGCGAATGAAAGAGATGCTAGAAAATGTGTGTAAACGTGATTTGTGTTCCAAAAAAATATGGATTACCGTGGATGAGACGACCGATATAAAGAAAAACAGTATTATGAATGTAATAGCTCGCGTTTTATCTCAGAACACAGCATCTCGATTTTGCGCAAACGTGTTCAACAATGTACCGCGGAAAATATTCAAAAAGTGATAATGAACGCTTTGAAAAAATTTAAAAGTGCCCAAGATCAAGTTGTGATGATTGTGACAGATAGTGCAGCAACGATGTTAAGTGTTGGGCGATCATCAAAACATATATTTCCTAACTTAATACATATAACCTGCGTGCTGCATGCTTTGCATTTTGTTGGTGAAGTTGTTCGACAACATTACGGAAACGTTGATCGGATGATTGGAAGTACTAAAGCAGTGTTTCGTAAATCTCCTAAACGTTTAAAAGAATTTCGTAAATTTTATCCAGGTATTCCAGAACCTCCTGAACCAATTTTAACGCTATGGGGTACTTGGCTAACAGCAGCTTCTTACTATTTGATCCATTTTCAACAAATTCAATCAGTTATAATGCGATTTAATCGAAATGAATCCAAAGCAATTAGAGAAAGTCAAAGAGAATTTCAAATTCCTCAACTTTTAGAAGATTTAACAACAATATGTACGAATTATACAGTATTACTAGATGCCATCAGAAAACTACAATGTACTGAATTGTCATTGCAGGAATCATTAGACATAGTGGAGAGTGTAAAAAATAAATTACACACATTAAATGATACGCCAGGATTATGCGCTAGTCAAAAGTTGGCAGATGTTTTAAGGAAAAATCCCGATTTTAATACTTTAGAGGCCGTTTATAATAATGTAAGAATAGTGAACTTTTAAGTGATTTTGAAAAACAGTTTCTACATGCAAATGTAACTTCCTTAGATGTGGAGAGATCGTTTTCTATGTATAAGAATATTTTTTCTTGTCGACGCACAAGGTTTAAAGAAGTAACTGTGGAAACATATGCAATGATGCAAGTTTACAGTAGTTCACATCCTGATGACTCTAATTTGTTGAATAATTAGCAAGTAAGTTTATTTATGAATTTTTCGTATTCTTATATTAATCTGTAATACCGACGCCTATGCGAGTCCGTAAGTTTTGGTTACTCTACTAATGTAGATACTTGCTTTGACTACACCTTATATTTGAATAAAACAATGAATTTGTTTAAGTTTACACAGTACAATTTGGGAAAATCAAACTAAATCGAGAAATTTATTTGTTTCAGACATGATATTTGTTTGCCCATATTCAAACGTAGATTTTAATTGGTTTAACTATAATTTGGTTGTCTCAACTAAATGGGTCTTCCAGTGTATTGGCAATAATATCGTTGAACTGCCTTTAGTGATTCATTTTATATATAATACCCTCGCACACATAATAATTTCATCCTCAACAAAAACCTTTTCATTTATTGCCAACATTGTACTAGAACAAATCATTCTGTAGTTGTGCATGGCGGATTCTATATATATTTTAGTGATATTCAACCAGTCTTACCTAACAACAAATATTCTTTCTGATGCATAAATTTTACACAAGCGTTGATTTTTCGTATGCAATCTACGCTTCTTCATGGGCTACCCAATATGAAAAGGTCAGTAAGACATTTAACCTGTATAATGATAACATAATACTTCATATTCATGTATTTAATTAAGTGTGAAACGTATATGTACGTTAAAATATGTATATGTGTACATATACAAATATACGTACACTTGGATAGATGCACCAAAAACTCAGTCAAGATGACTCGGTGCAATGCCCCAATAGCACTCTCGAAGGCAGGGGGGTAAACGCATGGATCAATACGTTGTCCTGGGAGCCGCCCCTATATACATCAGTTAAAACGTAGCCGCTCTGCGAAGTAGACGTAGTTCGTCAGCCTGCAGTGTTACTCCTTTGCGTATATATGTAGTGCGAGAATCCAGCCACAAGCACAACCACGCAATACTTCGAACAAAGCTATTGCGTAGCGACCAATCTCTTATAATCTACAACTCCATTATCTAATTTCAAAAAATTATTTTTTACGTTTCAATAACTCAATCAAATTATACCCGTGATCAGTGTGAATTAATAGACGTTATATTATGAATTAAAAATTTACGCAAGAATAAATCACAAAGTTTAAATAATTCCCATACACCAAATAATATCCCCTAAAACGAGTATAAATGTAAAAAGGAGGAAGAAACATTCAAAAACAAAAGGACAATTTCTATTTGCCGCTAGAATACTTTCTGCTCTACTTTTAACGTCCACAACTGTAAGCACATACCAGGTTTGTGTCATAGATGTTGATCACGTTGTTTTTTTTTTTTACTATTACATTTATTTTATTAAAATGTTTTTTTACAACAAAATATACGTATGTTTATGCGTCATTTAATCATAATTTAAAAGGATAAATCTCATAAAAATAAATAAGTAGATTACATCAGGCATGTATAAGTGTACGTAATTACGATTTTAGATGTTACTAGTAAGATTACTACACATTTGTAATAAGGTACCTTATGGAACTGGTTCTAGAAAGTGTACAAAAAATAAGATTTATACATTAAATATAAAAATTAAATTACACATCGCGTATTAGCTATCGTATTTGATTTTTTGAAATTATGTACTAATAAAACATTACAAGATTACGTGTGAATACACCTGAACACAGCGGCGGCGCGTGAGTTTGATAAATGTGTGTTCTGTGATTAGCAATTGTAAAAGAAATCAAATTACACTTACATACGCATTATAACATTGACGTAGATAATAATGTTACAATAAGAAAAAAGTTTTCAATGTCTATAATTACATAGTTAGACGCACTACATATATGTACAAATATATATGTGCATACATACTTGTCTGCATTTGATGTCTTGTCTCTATTATTGTTAATGAAATTAACATTAAAATTTAAATATTCACATTTTATAAATTAGTTCTATACGAATATTATTCGCGGTTGCAAATTTTTGAATAACCTTTTCATTGAAATCTACAGCTGCAGCTAGGGCGTCTGTATTATGTTCTTGAAGATTGATAAAGCCCCAAAATCTTTCAAATGGATTTCCTTAACTGACATGTAAAACCACACTCACTTCATATTTTGAATTCATGTGTTATAACAGCTAACTAATTTGTATCATTTATCTCTGCTATAATGCCTTCTCTAGATACTTCTAGCATGCACTGCAGGAATTCATTCTGAATATCCTTTGAACTACCCTTCAATGTAGTAGCAAAGCAACTCATAAATGTTCCCGAAATATATATCACTATAGTTGTGCACTAAAATTTATTAAACCACGAAATACATCGGGATTCACTAGAGTCATAATGTCCTCGAAGAGCTAGTAAAAAAACTCCACAGAATCTTATACGCAGTTTATAATTCGCGGTAGCACTATCGATTTCTATCAATTTGTTCACTGTGTTTCTACACATCAATCCAGTAAGCAGAATCCAACTGTTTTTGAATATTTTGATTTTCTAATGAAGCAACACTTACCTCGTCTGTGTGTTATTGTTATTTCGTGTCGCTTGATATTTTGACTTAAGTTGACTATGTTTGTAACACCAGTGACTGTCCAGCTCTTGTTGCCACCAAATAACTCCCACAGAAAATAAAATAACGCAAATCCACTTTGCATTAAGATAAATACTATTATGAAATTAACATTTATAACCTTTACTTCTACTAGAAACGGCAACTTCATATTTTATTTTGAATGTCGGTCTAATTCTTTAATTTTAGTTTTATCTTAGTACCTTAACGAGCGAAATTTATCTTGTTATACTAATCGGGTACTCTAAATCTATAGCACTGGAACAGTTCACTAAAACCCTTACCACAATACTTAAGTCGTACCGGACGCACGTTTCGATAGCCAAGCTATCATCATCAGCAGTAAAACTGAATTAACAAATTACGCAATATGTGAATTTAAAATAAGCATAGTAGTCCTTAATTCTATCTTAATTATATACATACCCTTCTACTTTAGGTGTTTCTTGATGAGCCGCTTCGTTGTACATGACTATAATTAAGCCTAAAATACAAATCTAAAGATAAACCATAAATTAAAATGTAAATGGTCAGGATGACCTAAGTTATTAAAATCCTTGTTTTTCAATGAAGTGGTTCATTGCACATGCTTATAATTACAGCTGTACAAAGGATAAAGGCTGGAATCTAGTGGTCATAAATCTGAATTCATTAAGTGATTTTTGTTTTTGTAAATTTGCATGCCTTCATTACAATTTAATTGAACAATGCTCTTTACATTTTTAATTAACTTTATATTATCAACATTATGGTTATTTTCAAGCATATGTAGGGCAGGGCTAGATTTATCAAACCTTCTGAATTTGAAATGAGCCAAATGTTCTTTGTACTTAATTAACAATACACACTTGATCACAATGTTTACATGAAATTTTGTAAATTCCTGATTTATCCATGTTATCTACTGGGTCTTTGGAACTTCCTAAAAGGTTTCTGAGGTTATTGCTTGAAAAAAAAACTATCTTGTGTCAACTTTAGAAAAGACCTTTCGTGTAACTTGGATAAAAGGGTAATTTAATATATTTCTTATTATTACGGCCGTTAATGCGTTCTAGTGTGCTTGTATTTCTAATTCTTAATTTATTCTTATGTTTCTTAACAATATTATAAGACGACATCTTCAGAGAATCCGTTAAAGTTAGCAATATTGATGATTTCTTTTAGTTCATTTTGATATCTATCTTTAGTTAAAGGAAAATTGAATAACCGGTGCACCAAAAAGTTAATAGCCGAAAGTTTGTGTTCATATGAGTGATTAGAATCCCGTAAGATAAATCTATAATTATTAGTAGGTTTTCTATATACGTCTATTTCTAACTTATTTTTATTTCTTATTACTAACATGTCGAGGAATGAAATCCTATCCTATCCTTTCTCTTCTTCGTGGGTAAATTTGATAGAGGGAAATTTTGAGTTAAGTTGTTCCATGAAATCCGTTATTGGACATTTGCTGGTGTCAAAGATGCAAAAAATGTCATCGACGTATCTGATCCAAAGCCGAGGGAAATAAGCCAAAGTATTCTTCGGGTCGGTTTCAAGTTTACCCATAAAGAGGTTAACCATAAACGGAGATAAGCTGTTACCCATTGCCGTTCCTTCCGTTTGTTGATAAAAAGTGTTGTTAATTTGGAAAAAGTTTTGTTTCATGCAAAGTCTTGTTAAAGAAATTAAACGGGTAATTTCCTCTCTATCCATTTGGTTATCTAACAAAAGCGTTTCTAAATATTCCAAGGTTAAATCAACCGGTATACTAGGCAACAGTGAACCACAAAATGACTATATTTGCAATAATTAGTCATGTGTAGCGATATTCTTCGTTCGGTTCTGAATCGAAAATCTTAATGTTACATTTTGTACGTCTTTAGGAACCACTTGAAAGAAACATAAATTTAGCAACACTGTACCCGCATACTACTCTAATAGTAGGTACCGTTATATTTTATAAATTTCATTTTTAAAGTATTAAATGGCTAAGCTTTACGTTTTAAATTCTACACATTACGCGAAATATGATTTGGAATATCACAAATAAATTCGATCTTTCATCATTGCATGAGATATTGCCGCTTAAATTTTAAAACACTTAAATAACAGAAAACTTTGTAAAATACGTTGCACGTTATACACTTTCGACAAACACAGTACGATTCGTGTCATACCCACAAAAGTTATAAGTTTATTATAACATTTAACCAAATGGACCTAAACTAATTAATACAATATGATCATTAAAAAACGTCATCGACAGGACCATGTTTTTTTTTATTATATATTGTATTGGTTATAACTACGTCTGACAGTTAAATCTTCAAATTACGTTTGACATTTATTGATAAGTTTGACAGTTCATATTACATTTGATGTTTAGTAACGTATCTTATAAATTTTTACTATAATGATATTAAGAACTGTAGGTTAGTATGGCAAACAACGCAAACTCCTCACTACACAAAATATTAATTAAATTAATTCGGCTGTTTCGAGGGCTCCTGGGCAACCTCATTATCAACCGAATAACCGAATAAATCTGAGCGAGAAAGATAAAACAACTCTAATATAAATCTATTTGTTTATCCCTCCCGCGGAAAAAGATATATGTATTTACAAAAGATATATATGTATTTACAAGTACCTGCAATTTGTCGTTTAACACTAAACACATACGGAACGAAAAACGTCTGACCCCGTGTCCCTTCTACCCTCATAAAATAGAGCAAGAAACCGATACGTTCCCTCTCGTCAAATGCGTTTTTCTTCCGTCTATACATTTCTAATTCTAACCATGCAAGATGTACAGGGCGCGACAATAAAGTCTTTTGTCAATGTAGCACGTAATATACATGAAAAACAAAAAACAAATAGTTGTTTCACTCTAATAAATCAAAATGACAGGAGCAATGAAGAGGTGGAAGGTCTCTGTTCAGTAAGTTTCGATCCCTTTTTTTATATATAGTTTCAAAAGCGTCTAGCTCACGAGGCGATGTTACGTTCTTAATCGATTTCAGGTTTTTTAATTTAATATTATGACCGGTTTCGTTTATGTGTTGTGCTACACTTGACGCCTCTGTTTTGCCGTACCTGTAACACCCGACGTGTTCCTTGAATCTAGTACATATTGCTCGTTTTGTTTGACCAATATAGGCTTTATCACAGTCATTACATGCAACTTTATAAACTCCAGAACTTTCTTTCATGTTAGATTTATCTTTCGGATTTCCAAGAAAGTTTTTGAGTGTATTACGTGAACTGAAGCATACGTTCATATCTTGCCATCTAAAAACTTTACTCATACCTTTCGATATTCTGTGGAAGGGAAGTTCACAAATTTCTTGTCGCGGGTTTCTACCTGGATCAAGGTGGTGGAATTTCTTACAAAATGCCTGGACTTTCTTAAGAATACGGTCGACATCTATAGAAGAGTAATCATTAGAGTAACCAAAACTTGCGGACTCGCATAGGCGTCGGTATTACGGGTTAATATAAGAATACGAAAAATTCATAAATAAACTTACTTGCTAATTATTCAACAAATTAGAGGCATCAGGATGTGAACTACTGTAAACTTGCATCATTGCATATGTTTCCACAGTTACTTCTTTAAACCTTGTGCGTCGACAAGAAAAAATATTCTTATACATAGAAAACGATCTCTCCACATCTAAGGAAGTTACATTTGCATGTAGAAACTGTTTTTCAAAATCACTTAAAAGTTCACTATTCTTACACTTATTATAAACGGCCTCTAAAGTATTAAAATCGGGATTTTTCCTTAAAACATCTGTCAACTTTTGACTAGCCCATAATCCTGGCGTATCATTTAATGTATGTAATTTATTTTTTACACTCTCCACTATATCTAATGATTCCTGCAATGACAATTCAGTACATTGTAGTTTTCTGATGGCATCTAGTAATACTGTATAATTGGTACATATTGTTGTTAAATCTTCTAAAAGTTGAGGGATTCCGATTAAATTGCATTATAACTGATTGAATTTGTTGAAAATGGATCAAATAGTAAGAAGCTGCTGTTAGCCAAGTACCCCATCGCGTTAAAATTGGTTCAGAAGGTTCTGGAATACCTGGACAAAATTTACGAAATTCTTTTAAACGTTTAGGAGATTTACGAAACACTGCTTTAGTACTTCCAATTATCCGATCAACGTTTCCGTAATGTTGTCGAACAACTTCACCAACTAAATGCAAAGCACGCAGGTTATATGTATTAAGTTAGGAAATATATGTTTTAAGGATCGCCCAACACTTAACATCGTTGCTGCACTATATGTCACAATCCTCACAACTTGATCTTGGGCAATTTTAAATTTTTTCAAAGCGTTCATTATCACTTTTTGAATATTTTCCGCGGTACATTGTTGAACACGTTTGCAAGCTAACAAATATCGAGATGCTGTGTTCTTGCTAAATAAAACGCGAGCTATTACATTCACAATACTGTTTCTCTTTATATCGGTCGTCTCATCCACGGTAATCCATATTTTTTTGGAACACAAATCACGTTTACACACATTTTCTAGCATCTCTTTCATTCGCGGCAAATGATTCTGTAATTGTGTTTGTGAGGGTAATGGGTACTTTGGAACGTATTGTCGCCAAAACGTTTTAAAAGCTGCTTTTCTCACCAACGACAACGGAAGATTACAAGAGGTAAACATAATTAATAAATGTATGAGGAATAGTGTATAAGGTATTTCAGTTCTTGCATTTCTCATATGCTTAATACCATTGACATGCCTCTGGCAATCAGTTCTGTCCAATGCAGCCAAACGAACATTGCATATTAAGCAAAAAACTGCACTACCGTCATATTTCAAATGGAGAAAAAGTGACACATACTTATGTACATTAGTAGCAAATCTATTACGAGGCATTGTTTTCTTAGGTATGTAAATATTAGTTCCATATGAAACGATACACTAATTATGTACTTGGTATAATACTACAACACACAAAAAGCACCAGCTATATTTTCAAAAGCGACACGTAAGTACATAACCTTGACCGTTCGACTAATCTCTACAACAGCTCAACCGGTACTAAAACGAAATCTCTCTCAGCGCGGTTTAACATGATTTATATTCAAGGTCGACACTACATGCCTGCTTCTCTACCGGTTTAGTTTATTTATGAATTTTTCGTATTCTTATATTAACCCGTAATACCGACGCCTATGCGAGTCCGCAAGTTTAGGTTACTCTAGTAATCATTATAGATAGCTACATTTTTTATGAATTTAAACTCTTTGTTGTACCTACTTTTAATGAAAGGGAATATCACTAGCCTATTAAGAAACCAATCGCGACCATTTTGTGTTATCCACAATAGTTAGAATCGGTCATAATGTATCTATTAGTGTTTGTTTCCTTTCTGTAAACGTCTATTTCAAGTTTTTTGTTGTTTCTAATTACTAAAGTATTCAGGAACCCATCAGTTTCGAATTTTGAATTGAGAGTCGCGAGGAAATCTGGTATAGTGCTTTTCTTAGTATCAAAAACCGCGAAAATATCGTCTACATACCTCAGCTAAATTCTAGGAAAATATACGAGGTCCTTTTTCAAACACGTTTCAAATTTATTCATGAACAAGTTGGTTATGAAAGGCGACAGCGGATTGCCCATCGCTGTACGTTCTAGTTGTTTGTAATATTTGGCCCCTATTTGAAAATGATTTTGGTTCATGCAAAGCAAAGTTAGTCTTTTATATTCTGCAAGTTTGGCATCGTCAATTTTATTAAGCTTTAAGAACTCAACTAAATATTATATGGTTTCTTAAATTGGTACGTTTGGGAAGAGTGAATAAACATCAAATGATACTAAAATTTTCCCATCTTCTAATTCAATATAATTGACCTTATTTACAACATCTAGTGAATTTTCTACTTCTAGACATGAAAGAATGGTCGGGAATTTATAAAATTGCATGTAGTGACTGTTATAAAGCCTATATTGGTCAAACAAAACTAGCAATAGATACTAGATTCAAGGAACACACCAGGTGTTACAGGTACGGCAAAACAGAAGCGTCAAGTGTTACACAACACATAAACGAGACCGGGCATAATATTACATTAGAAAACCTGAAATTGATTAAGAACGTAACCTCACCTCGTGAACTAGTCGCATTTGATGCTATATATATATAAAAAAGGATCGAAACCTACTGAACACAGACCTTCCACCTCTTCGTTACTCCTGTCTTTTTGATTTACTAGAGTAAAACGACCATATGTTTCTTGTTTTTTACACTACGTGCTACATTGACAAAAGTCTTTATTGTCGCGCCCTGTACATCTTGCATGGTTAGAATTAAAAATGTATAGACGGAAGAAAAACACATTTGACGAGAGGGCACGTATCGGTGTCTTGCTCTATCTTATGAGGGTAGAAGGGACACGGGGTCAAACGTTTTTCGTTTCGTATGTGTTTAGTGTTAAACGACAAATTGCAGGTACTTGTAAATACATATATATCTTTTGTAAATACATATATCTTTCCGGAGGGAGGAATAAACAAGTATGATAGAATTAGATTTATATTAGTGTTGTTTTATGTTTCTTGCTCAGATTTATTCGGTTATTCGGTTAACAATGAGGTTACTCAGGAGCCCTCGAAACAGCTGTTCCGAATTAATTTAATTAATATTTTGTGTGGTGAGGAGTGTACCGATACTTCGTGTTGTTTGGCATTTTTACTATAGATCACTAAACATTTATCACTGAAAGCTATTTTCGTAATGGACAAAAGCAACGGAATGAGAAATTGTCTTATTCCATACAATGTGTGGTTGAACTTCGACTTTAGTTTCAACATTTTGCAGTATTATATCTTGATCTCTATCAACAAATTGTTTGCTGCGTTAAAACTGGCGCAGTAAGTCGCAAACCCGGTAGTGGGAGACTCAAGAAAAGAACTGCTGAAACTATTGCGGATGGGAGGAAGCGTATATATCATTCACCTAAAAAGTCAATTACAAAGCTTTCACAGGAAATGAATTTGTCATATGGTATTTGTCAGCATATTCTTGGAACATATCTCGAAAAAATCGATATAAAATTTGTGTTGTACAAGAATTCGAGCCCATTCCATCTCGCAAGTGAAAGTGCAATACAGCAATTGGTTTGAAAATCACATAAATGATGATACTATCCCTGACAAATCTTTTTTCTCAAACGAAGATTTGTTCCACCTTAATGGTTTTATTAACAAACAAACCATGCGTAAATGGTCCAGTGAAAACCCTCATGTCATGATACAGAAATCATTGCATTCTGAAAAGGTTGGTGTTTGTATAGCAACTTCACGGAGAAGAATTACTGGTCCATTTTTTTTCGTGAGACTGTAACGTATTAACTTAATGCAACCTTTTCTAAACCAGTTGCATAATGACGAACTAAGGGATGGATATTTCCAACAAGACAATGCCACAGCTCATAAAACACTCTTACATGAATATTTTGATTACCGTGTAGTAGGTTTTTCTCTACGTTCTCCCGATTTTTCTCCTATTTTGGATTATTTTATTTTTCTACGCCTAAAAATTACAGCTTTTAAAAATACACCCCACGCAATGCAAGAACTTATCGAAGCAATTCAAAATGTTTGTGACACGATAACGCCTCAACACTTCGTCAAACGCATTTAACAACATGAAACGACGAGTAAGGATTTGTATTTAAACCGGAGGAGATCACTTTGAGCATTTACTACAATTGTTTGCTAAATTCTTTTTTTACTTTTACTGGGAACTACAGTTTTTAATCTGCTAGTTTTATTATTTTTGACCGCTTTATTGTTATTGACCGCCTGACACGCCGTAATTCCTTCTTATGTATATGTATATTAAAAACAGAGGAATACCATCCTTACAAAATACAACTACTGCAAGAACTCAATGAAAATGATCCTGATCGCCGAATGTAGTTGTGTGATAATTAAAGCTGGCCACGAGCGGTACCGCGCAGTAGCGTAGAGTCGACCAGGCCTCGCGTTCCACTAGAGTTATTCTGCTAATAGAGATGTTTGCTGCCGCAAATAATTTCGCTCATCTTTTAAATAAAAATTAAATAACACGTGCTCAAACACTTACCATTTTAAGAGTCCTCCGTGAAATCACAAAGTGAATAATGTCTGTTAAATATCTGCAAGATTAGATATGTTTCAACTGTTGTTTCGGCAAAACTAGTACGGCACGAGGAAAAAATGCGTTTATATGCAGAGAACGAACGTTCTACATCTAGTGACGTAATATTTGCGTATCTTTCAAATAACATAACGATTCTGTTGACGCACCTTCACAAATGTGTCTTAATGTGCCAAAATCAGATTTTTTCTCAAAAACACTTTCAAATTTTTCTAGAACAGAAACACTTTTTGCGTCATTAATCGCGCATAGCTGTGCGTGAACATGTTGCACTATTTGTAGAAATTCTTCTAACGGCACCGCAGGATTTTGTAATTTTTCTATTGCATCTGCTAGCCCGAAGTAATTGTCGTGAACGATTTTTAAATCCATTTTAACCTGACTATCTTGAAATTTCGACTGGCTTTTCTGGATAGCGGCAGCTTCCTTTGTATCGAATTGTAAAACCACGTTCTTAATATTGTCAAAATGTTTATGATGATAAAACGCGGCCTGCAACCAGGTTCCCCAACGAGTTAGAATAGGTTCTGGTGGCTCTGGTATACGGGGGCACAGTCTGTGAAATTCGCGAATACGTTTCGGTGATTTGACAAATACTGCTTTGGTATGCGCTATTAAAGCGTCTACCTCAGGATAGCATTTTCTGATACTCTCCGCCACAAGATTGAGAGCATGAATTTTTCACGTAATGTGTAACAAATTAGCAGAATGCTTTTTAAAAGACCGGCCTACAGAAAGCATGTTTGCAGCACCATCACTCACTAACATCAAGAGTTGGTTTGTTGAAAGTCCAAACTTGTCCAATGTATTTAACACTAACTTTGAAATTACTTCGGCAGTACACTGTTGTATTCGTTTGGAGACTAATAGAATTGAAGGTGCCGATTGATGAGGTTCCAATTTGCGTGCCATTACATTAAGAACAGAATATTTCTTCCGATCTGTTGTTTCGTCGACACATAACCACAATTTTTGATCTTTCAACTCCGATTTTATTTTTTGTTCAATATGTTCGCGCGCAGATAGCACAATTCTTCGTAACGATGTTCGACTTGGTAATTTGCACTCCGAATAGTTATTCCAAAAGCAGATAAATGGTTCCTTGTCTAGTAAATTAAACGGTATATTACATGCGATAAACGTAACGCATAAATTAAATATAAATTTTTCATTGTCTTGTGCGCAATTTCTTTTTGAGACATGCTTTTCACTATTTACGTGTAGTGGACAATGTTGTCTGGACCAACACATTAACGGGATTTTACAGATTACACATTTAATTTTAGCACCTTCATATATTAAGTCTGGAATTTCTGCAATAAATTTTCGAAGTTTGTCCGACTGCGGTCGTTTTGCTGACGAAATCATAATTTTTCTAGGACAGATAAACAATTGCGCAAATAACCGGCAGCGAAAATGTCCGTACTGCTCCGCAGACGAAGTAATACTACCGTTCCTCTCGGTCCGAACTGATTCTACGCCGATGCGCGGTACCGCTCGTGGCCAGCGTTAGTGATAATGCAGGAATTATCATTTCATTTTTTGAATAACAGCATTTATCTTTGCTTTTTGATGTTAATAAAGTTTATGTTTTTGAGTCTTTAAATGAGTCTTTTACTGGAAAATGTTTTGTGTGGTATTAACATTTGAATGGTACCATTTAGACAATTCATGGCCAGTTGCACCGGTTCACAATCTATCTGTTGTTTTAACTTAAGATTAAATTTGAATTCGTGTCGGTGTAACTGACCATAAATGACATGTCACAATAAATAAAAATCGGGTGTTATTTAAAAAACTGATCGCAATTGATTGATGGAGGTTAGTTATTGTATATATTGAAAGATTCCCAGAAATAAAGTGACAAATTTTTGTACAATGCTGTAGAAAGGTTTTTAAGTGTATATACGACGTCATATTTGTGAGGAATGGATTCCTATTTTTTATGATACATTACAGGCCGCAGATGTTTACTTGCTCACAATTCAGCGTTTATTTTTAAGACGTTGTTTAGTTAAAAGCACAAGAACTGTTTAATATTACATTATCGACGCGCTGTGAATGTTGACTCAACTGTAAATATCCACAAAATGAGTTTAGGTAGTGCCTAATAGATGAATTTTCCAGAAAAATGTCTCTAATCAACGACCACATATTTTTAACTGAGTTTGCAGACACAGCCTGGTATTTTGAAGAAATTAAGTGGCATTATTCCGCCATTATTTCCTGAAGTGCTTGTTATTTTTATGGAAGTGGACATTCCTTTGCTCATGATTCGAAGAAATATACACAGTAAGAAATAAGACCGGATGAAAAATTTTAAAGTCGGCGCAAAAGTCTAAAGGTAACATATTTTACCCTGTATCTATGTAAATTATATACATCATTAGCTCAAAGCAATAATTTTACTCAATTTCCTGGTTGTCTAATATTAGACACTTTTGTGCATTAGTTTTCGAGTTCAGTTTATCATAGAACTCTATTACAAACTGTACATGACGCCTGTGGATAAATTATTGTATTTCTTACGTCTAATTTTATTAAATGTATTCGAGTTCCTGCGTGTTTGCATTTTTGTAAGTTGTTACTGACAAACACAATAAATTAGTATTTGGAGTGACTACATACATACATACATACATGCGCATATTATAGTACAATATAAAAAAAAAAACGTAATTGAGCGGGCAATGTCTTTCTTTAATTATTTTTATGTTGGTTACAACTGCATCTGATAGTTAAATCTTGCTTAAATCATAATTAGAGCAACGCAAACTGCGCTGAAAGCCAGTGGCTGACGCATAAAAGTTTACATAAAATAAACATAGCCGGGACAATTCGGTATAAGCGTCAGTATAACTGCGACTCGAAAGCCGATCTGTTGTGTATGCATCTACGCTGTCGTATACTATATCGTAGTTCTACGTTTGTTTTGAAAATGTTTCCTACGTCGCGAAAACGACAAAAGTTGGACACAATAAGAGAATTTATTGCAGAAATGCCTGATTTAAAGTGTGATGGCGCTAAAATTCAATGTGTAGTGTGTAAAATAGATTTAATGTGTTGGCCGAAAAGTGATTGTCTACGGCACGTAAATAGTGCAGGGCATGTTTCAAAAAAAATTCCACACGAGATTATGACAAATTTAAATTTAATTTATGTGTTTATTGCATGTAATTTACCATTTCATTTACTAAGGAAGAAAGCATACGTCTCGTTTTGGAATTAATATTCGGACTTTAAGTTACCAAGTGAGAGAACATTACAGAGAGTTGTGCCGTCTGCTCGTGAACATGTCGAGAAAAGAATTAAATCGGAGTTGCAAGATAAAAAAACTGTGGTTATGTGTGGACGAAACAACAGATCGTAAAAAACATTCTGTGGTTAATGTAATGGTACGCACAATGGAACTACATCGACCGTCACCCTCAATTTTACTAGCTTCCAGACGAATACAACAATGCACTGCCGAAGTAATTTCAATGTTGGTGTTAAATATATTGGAAAAGTTTGAACTTTCAACAAATCAACTGTTGATGTTTATGAGTGATGGTGCCGCAAACATGCTTGCTGTAGGTCGATCTCTTAAAAAACATTGTGCTAACTTGTTGCATATTACATGTAAAATTCATACTCTCAGTCTCGTAGCAGATAGTATCAGAAAATGTTTTCTCGAGGTAGACGCTCTAATAGCACATACAAAAGCTGTATTTGTAAAATCCCCAAAACGTATTCGGAAATTTCATAGACTATGCCCCGGTATTCCTGAACCACCACAACCTATTCTTACTCCTTGGGTAACATGGTTAGAGGCTGCATTTTATTATCTTAAATATTTTGAGAATATAAAGAACGTGATTTTAGAATTCGACCCAAAGAAAGCTGCGGCTGTCAAGGTAAGCCACTTGAAATTTCAGGATAGTCAAGTTAAAACAGATTTGGAAATTATTCAGAACAATTACGTGGGACTAGCGGATGCGATAGAAAAACTACAAAATTCTTCGGTATCGTTAGTAGAATCTTTGCAAATAGTGCAACATGTTCACGCACAGCTATGCGCGATAGAAGACGCAAGAAATGTTTGTGTTTTAGAAAGGTTTGAAAGTGTTTTAGATAAAGACTGATTTTGGCACATTAAGACAAATTTGTGAAGGTGCGGCAACAGAACCGTTAAGTTATTTGAAAGATTATTTTACTTACGCAAATATAACGTCGCTAGATGTAAAACGTTCGTTTTCGGCATACAAAAACACTTTTTCTTCACGCCGCACTCACTTTGCCGAAATAACTTTGGAAACATATCTAATGTTACAAATATTAACTAGACATTATCCACTTTGTGATTTCACGGAGGACTCTTAAAACGGTAAGTGTTTGAGCACGTATCACATTTAATTTATTTTGTGTAAATTTTTATGCGTCCGCCACTGGCTTTCAGCGCAGTTGCGTTGCTCTAATCATAATCAAGATAGAAACTTCAAATTATGTTTGACACAGTTTGATATATTTGGCAGTAATGATGCAAATAAGTGTTTCGTTCCAACCTTACCCGTTCAATTTACGCGTAAGCTATTAAACCTACGGGTAAATTATAATACTGACCGCTAAGAAACCGCAGTTGACCAAAGATACACCATGAGCATTCTCATCCACACTAAAACAAATATTTCAAGTTTCAGATCTTCATTCATTTTCTTAGGACGCCCTGTGTTTGACATGCCCAGTTTCTCTAAATTTTCTCTCGATTTTACTGGATTGGTTGATATTTCTATTTGGGTATTTCAGATTAAACAAATTGCACACTTCTTCATGAGTTCTGGTTCTATTGTCATCCAACAAGAGTTAAAATTTCTATGCGCTGTTTCACTATAATCTTTACTTCTTTAAGTTTTTAACATTTTTTTATTAGGGATAATGAGTATTTGGCATCTATGTATAAAACTTTTCTGTATTTTGAGTGATACCTACTTAACCTGTAAAAGCTTTACTTTTTGGTAGGCTTTTTGTTAGAAGTAGAATTTATGAACAGGTGAATACCATTTCAAACATTTGATATAAGGAAAACAATCATTTCATTTCTTGAACAACAGCACTTACCTTTGCTTTTTGTTTTTAATAAAATTTATGTTTTCCGCTCTTTGAATGACTTTTATTCGAAAATGTTGTTATGTCAGAAGTGGGGGAAACTTAAAATTGATGCAAAAATTTTTACTTTTAAAAAATAAAATTAACCTGTTGAGTATTTCTTTTAGAAACAAGTTGCTTCATATTTATGGAATTTATTCCATAATTTTGCCGCGTATAGTGTTAAATTTATTATGTTATTTATGTTAATTATTTACGTCAAGTTATTCGTTTAGTTATTTTTTTTATTCTAAGTTGGCTATATTTGTCACGTTAGAAATGTATAAGGTAACTCGCAAGTTGCCCACGAGGGTGCAAGCAGTACAACAAGTGTAACATAGAGAGCATAACCTCAATGTTGTTTGTAAAATCACGTACTCATAGTTATCAATAAAAATTGTAAAACCAGAAAAAATACAGTTCGTTATGTCGTAACATATGGTCCTTCGAAACGAATTCAACGGATAGAAGAGAATTGGTATACGGATGCCGCAAATAACTAAAGAATAAACAAAGCACATGTCACAATTGCGGTAAACACAGCATAGACGAAAACGGAGCCGAAAATTACGATTCAATCCATTCAAGTAAGTTCCTTTTCTCAACCTATTGCATTCTATTTGCACAATTATTGCAATTTTTCGATGTACAATTAACAATTGAATTGCAACAATCACAATACATATCCATATATGATAATTTCTTCTATTCAACTCAACTCTACAATTTTTAACTACAATTTCCACAAACATTCAATTTATATATATATATATATCAATCGCAACTATTCAATTTAAAAAACACACACTGTCTATAACAATGGCAGAGCTAACACAATTTACCCGCAAACGGGGCGCAATTAAACACAAGCTCACAAATTATGTAGCATTCCTGAAAACCATTCAAGATGCATATGAAAACAAACAGGATATCGATCAAAAAGTCCTTATAGATCTTCAAATAAGGACAGATAGGATCGAACAATTACAACAAGAGTTTGAAGATGTTCAAATAAACATCGAATACATTTGCGATGAAGACAAGCTTAACGAACAATATGCAGAAAGAGATAATTTCACAGAGACTCTTTCTCAAACATTAGCATCGGCAAAATTTATATTGCAAAAACACAGCAGCAATAATCATCCAGATAATTCAATTAAGGAAAGTCCTCAAAATATAAAACTTCCCATAATTCATTTGCCGAAATTCAAGGGTAACTACAACAGCTGGTTGGAGTTCAAAGATACTTTTGAATCATTAATTCATTTAAACGGTTCTGTAAATTATATACAAAAATTTCACTACCTACGTGCATCACTTGAAGGTGAACCAATGCAGGTTATCCAATCATTGGAATTTTCAGCAAGCAATTACTTGACAGCTTGGGAGCTCTTATGTAATCGCTACAATAATTCACGTCTACTAGTACATAATCATATTAAATCAATATTTCAAATAGATACTATAACCAAGGACTCATCTATGGCCTTGAGAAATCTATTAGACACAATTTCTAAACATTTACGAGCATTATGTACCTTAAAACAGCCCACCAATCATTGGGATACCTTAATTATCTTTATCATAACCACCAAGTTAGACAAAATCACTGCTCAAGAATGGGAAAAATACAAACCTACAAATGAATTCCCTACATTAGATGACATGTTTGCTTTTCTTAGGTCAAGAGCTGACTTATTGGAAACTTTAGAAATTAATCACAATATTAAAAATACTAGAGATAATAAGGATCACAAGAACATCAGGCAAGTTTCATTATCAGTACAAAATCGCAAATGTAATTTTTGCAAGCAATCACACTTAATCTATTCTTGCAACGATTTTTTGAAATTACCAGTTCTATCTAGAATTCAAAAAATAAAAGAATTACGTTTGTGTGAAAATTGTTTACGTTCAGGTCACAAGAAGAACGAATGTCGTTCAGGATCGTGTAAAACGTGCAAGGGCAAACACAATTCACTAATTCATATAGACAAGTCAGAAGAACAAGAATCTCAAGTTTCTATGGTATCTCATAACTATGATAACAGTCAAATCATATTATCAACAGCACTTGTTTCTATAAGCGATTCACAAGAAGTTTTGCATGATTGCAGAGTTCTGTTAGACAGTGGCTCTCAGTCAAATTTCATTTCTATCGAGTTTTTCAAAAAATTGAATATTTCAAAACTACCAACAAATATTTCTGTTGTAGGAATTAACAAAATTTCATCTACAATAAATTATAAATGTGACTTAAAAAGTAACATCTAAGTGTACTAATTTTTCAATGATTATTCCTTGTTTTATCATTCCAAAAATAACAGATGACTTACCAACAACTAGTTTCAATATAAATTCCTTAAATATACCAGATAATATACAACTAGCTGACCCAGAATTTAATATCACAAACAAAATTGAACTACTACTAGGTGCAGGAATATTCTGGACACTATTAAAAAATCAGCAAATTCATTTAGGTAAAAATTTTGCCGATTTTGCATAACACGAAATTAGGCTGGGTAATTGCTGGACAAATTAACACACCAATGTTTAAAACATATTGCAATTTTTCAAAAACATCAAGACTAGAAACTGATTTAAGGAAATTTTGGGAATTAGAAGAATCAAATGACACTAAAGCTCTTTCAACTGATGATATGCAGTGTGAAAAACATTTTTTAGAAAATGTGTGCAGAAATGATGAAGGTCGGTTTTGTCGTACGAATTCCATTAAGATATTCTCCAAGTGAATTAGGAGAATCTAAGACAACTGCAATTAAAACGTTTTTTACAGTTAGAGCAAAATTTAATTCAAATCAGTCATACAAAAATCAATATGTAGATTTTGTAAATGAATACATTAACCTAAAACACATGTCTTATCTGTCTAAAATTGATGAACAAAAATTGTCATATTTCTTCCTCATCATGGAGTTGTAAGAAATGACAGTTTAACTACAAAGCTACGGGTAGTTTTTTGATGGTTCAGCAACAACAACTACAGGGTGGTCTTTTAATGATATACAAGACTCTGGACCGGCTATACAAAATGACATTTTTGAAATTCTTTTAAGATTCAGACAACAATCATTTGTTGTAACAGCTGACATAGCAAAGATGTATAGGCAGATACAGGTACATCCTGACGATAGACATCTTCAGAATATCGTTTGGAGAGAGTGTCCAGACAGCGACATATCTGTTTATCAATTAAATACAGTAACATATGGTACCAAAGCCGCACCATATTTAGCTATCCGGTGTTTAAAAAAGTTAGCTGATGATATTAAACAAGACTATCCAGTTTCCTCGGTTATTATAGATCGCGACTTTTATGTTGATGATCTGATAACGGGCTTTGAAACAGAAACCGAAGCAATTTCTACATGTCAAGAAATTTCAAATTTACTTCAAGGTGCTTGTTTTCCATTACGTAAATGGAATTCAAACAGTATCAAATTGCTAAATCAGTTACAAGATGATACAGAATCAATGAGTATTTTACAATTAGGTGATAAAGATCAGACAAAATTGCTAGGCATTCAATGGGCAAGTCACATAGATAAATTAACATATCAAATAAAACTTGTTTCTAAAAAATCTGTAATTTCAAAAAGAACAATACTGTCAGATATTGCAAAAATTTATGACCCGCTTGGTCTTTTAGGACCTTGTATTATTTTAGCAAAAATTATCATACAGAAACTATGGACTTTAAAATTAGAGTGGGATGATCATATCCCTAATAACCTAGAAGGCAACTGGAAAACATTCCGTGAAAAACTCGTATTGTTAAATGAATTACAAATAGAAAGACATGCCTTATGCCATTACCCACATTCAATTGAGATGCATGGATTCTGCGACGCATCACAGAACGGCTACGGGGTGTGCATTTATCTGCGAAGCCTTAATAACAACCAAAAAATTAGGTAAATCTTTTGTGTGCCAAAACAAAAGTAGCTCCACTAAAATCCGTAACAAACCCAAGACTAGAATTATGCAGTGCACTTATGTTGTCACGTCTCGTAAATAAAGTTCAAAAAGCACTAACTTGTAAGTGTAACATTTTTCCCCTGGTGTGACTCACAAATAGTGTTATGCTGGCTTCAAACACAACCACATCTACTACATACCTTTGTTGGGAATCGTGTCTCTGAAATCCAAACAATCACCAATATAAGCAATTGGAACTATGTAAACACAAAAGAAAATCCTGCTGATCTAGCATCACGTGGGGTATACCCTGATGTGCTAATAAAATCCAAATTATGGTGGCATGGTCCATCCTGGTTATCGCTTTCAAAAGAATATTGGCCAAAATTTTCTTCTTCAAATGGTACTGCAGAAATACCAGAATTAAAACGACAAAGACAAGTTTTCACTACAATTAACGACTTATCTTTATTTGAGAAATTTTCTAATTTGAAAAAAACTACAAAGGGTAGTCGCATACTGCTTGAGATTTATAGCAAATTCGAAAAATTCACACCAACGACTATGTGGCCCTTTGACGGTTAGCGAATTAGAAAATAGTATGAAAAAACTTGTTAAAATTGCTCAATTTGAAAGTTTTGCCGAAGAAAATCAATTTGTTAAAATCAAAAGGGTTAAACTCAAGACACAAACTAAAGGCACTAACTCCCTTTTTTGATTCTGCTGACTTATTAAGAGTAGGAGGTAGACTAAAACATTCAGAATTAGATTATACTTCAAAACATCCTTTGCTCCTAAGTGGTAAACATAAATTGACCAAATTGGTTCTCACTCATGAACACAAACGATTATTACATTGTGGTCCTCAGTTATTGCTGGCCAACATACGTCAAAATTATTGGCCTACTTCAGGAATGAATGCTGCAAAAGGTATTACTAGAAATTGTGTAAAATGTTTCAAATTCAAACCTAAATCAATCACTTCTATGATGGCAGATCTACCAAAACAAAGAGTTACAGCAATGAATCCATTCTATGTTACTGGCGTTGATTACGCAGGTCCTTTCAATTTGAAAGATCGCAAGGGTCGTGGTTGTAAATTAATAAAATGCTATATATGCTTATTTATCTGTTTTTCAAGCAAGGCTATGCATCTTGAACTGGTTAGTGACTTAACCACAGAATCATTTATTGCTTCTTTGCGACGTTTTGCCTCAAGAAGAGGAAAACCCGCACACATTTACTCTGACAATGGGACTAATTTCATTGGAGCTCAAAAAAAAATTAAGGGAATTATATAACTTTATTTTAAATTCAAACGATGATATTACAACTATATGTGCCCATGAAAATATCTCATGGCATTTTATACCACCAAACGCACCACACTTTGGAGGTTTGTGGGAATCTGGTGTAAAAAGAGTAAATATCACTTACAAAGGGTTCTAGGTAATATAACATTAACTTATGAAGAATTTCTAACTGTTCTTGTGCAAATAGAAGCAATACTAAATTCACGACCGCTCCATCCATTATCCTCTGATCCGAATGATCTTCAACCATTGACACCATCTCATTTCTTAATCGGCAAGCCGTTGATTACCATACCAGATCCAAGTCTCAAGGATATCCAGATGAATAGATTGACGCGGTTCCAGCTACTGCAACAGTTGAATCAACATTTCTGGAGACGTTGGTCAAACGAATATCTGTCATGTCTGCAACAAAGAAGAAAATGGAAAGAAGAATCTCCAGATCTGAAATTGGATACTCCAGTTATAATTAAAAATGACAACTTACCTCCATGTGCTTGGCTCACAGGACGAATTGTGGACGTTCATCCTGGTCCTGATGACATCGTCAGAGTTGTCAGCGTGAAGACTGCAAAGGGAGTCCTAAAGCGTCCAATCACCAAGATATGTCCTCTTCCGGTCCCTGAAAACGAAGTCGAAGTTAACCAGTGAACATTTGTGTAACACAATTGTGCAATACTTACCTAAGATTATTTATGTAACAAATACCGTATGTACATACATTATTATTTAATTTGATATTGAACTCCTTAACAATAGTTCAAAGGGGGGAGTTATGTTAAATTTATTATGTTATTTATGTTAATTATTTACGTCAAGTTATTCGTTTAGTTATTTTTTTTATTCTAAGTTGGCTATATTTGTCACGTTAGAAATGTATAAGGTAACTCGCAAGTTGCCCACGAGGGTGCAAGCAGTACAACAAGTGTAACATAGAGAGCATAACCTCAATGTTGTTTGTAAAATCACGTACTCATAGTTATCAATAAAAATTGTAAAACCAGAAAAAATACAGTTCGTTATGTCGTAACATATAGTATATAGGGTAAAGGATGCAAATATGGAATATGTTGGTAATATAGGTAATATGGAATACCAAGGTTTCTTAAAATATACAGGGTATTAAAAAAAACGTTTAAATATTTAAGGAACATATGTTACGATCAAAAACAAGTAAAAAAGCCCTAACGAACATGGGTCCGCCAAACAACCGTTTTCGAGATAAGTGCAATTGTTCTTTTTATTATTTTTTTTGCATTTTTGAGCGTTTAGCGCTATAGAACACGATAATCACGTATGTTCGAGATGTCCTCCTTCCATTTCAACACAGGATGTACATCTTCTTAAGAAGGAACTCCGCACCCTTTCCAAAAAGCCCGGTTTTGCTTAAATTGTTTGATAACATTGTTCAATTCGTTGTTGCAACCCGGCAAGATTATTTACTGGTGTTTCTTACACTAAACTTTTCAAGTAACCCCAAATACAAAAATCTAAGGGATTTAGGTCGGGAGACCTAGCAGGCCATGGAATGGGACCCCCACGACCTATCCATCTCCTATGAAATGTTTCGTTCAGGTGCTCCCTAACAAGTGTAAAATGCGGCAGTGCCCTATCTTGCATAAACCAAACATTCAATCTCCGATTTAGAGGGACATCTTCCAAAAGTTCGGGCAAGGTGTTTACCAGAAAGTTAAGGTATGCAGGACCTGTTAAACGTTGTGGCAAAACAACCGGTCCTAATAATTGATCTCCTATAATGCATAACCAGATATTCAGACTGAAACGCTGTTGATGTCTGGATTCAAGAACAGCATGCGGATTTTTGTACGACTAAACGTGATTATTGTGGCAGTTGAAAATCCCATCTTTAATGAAACCGGCTTGATCAGTGAAAAGGATGTTAAAAGAAAAATTCTGGCGTTCGGCAGATTTCCTTAAAAACCACTGACAGAATATCTTTCTTGCTCGGTAGTCAGGACGAATAAGGGCTTGCGCCCGTTAGATATGGTTTGGATATAAAAATTGTTGGTGGAGAGTTCTCCAAACAAGAGGACTACTTACGCCTACTTCAACCGAAATTTTTCTCACACTAGTTTCAGGGTTTTCATCTACTATTGCCAAGATTTGTACTTCAACCTCAGGCATACACAATGACCTTGAACGTCCGCTTTCGTAAGCGCGTTTTTTGAAGGAACCACTATCCCTCAACCGCTGGTAAACGTTTCCAAACATCACATGCGAAGGCCGTTGACGATTAGGAAAAGTCTCGCAATAAAGGCGACGTGCTTCCAAAGCGTTCCCATTGGCACGACCATACATGAAAACCATGTCGGCCATTACAGCATTTGAATAAGGCATTGCAAATCGGAAACTAATTTCCCTTGCGTCGAAAATAAATTTACTACCAGAAAACAGCTTATGAAAATGTTTTATTTAAAGTTGTTGTTTTTTTTTATTAAATCGCATGTATTTGGAAAACAGCGTATGCATAGCACTGCGAACTGATAATAAAATTTATGAAAACAATTGTTTTACTTTAGAGAAAGTCGTAGTTTCTATGACTAAAGCAACCAAAAAAAAAAAAAAACGCTAAACTGATAATGAAAATTGTGGCGTTTGTTGATTTTCAAGAAAGACAAATACACTTCTCACGAAAACGGTTGATTTGCGGACCCATGTTTATTAGGGCTTTTTTACTTGTTTTTGATCGTAATATATGCTCCTTAAATATTTAAACGTTTTTTTAAATACCCTGTATATGTCGTTACATCTGTCAAACAAGTCGTGAACTTTTAGCCTACATCTAGTATTAAGGTTACAGTGACCCAGAAACAAATTTAGGATTTCCACCGTTTAACAGAAGCGATATTTCTAACTGCATACTTTCAAACCTTTAACAGGTACAGGTCTCACGTTGTAGGATGGCGAGTTCCGGCGCTGTCCGAAGGTACTGTCGGACATTGTTCGGGAAAATTCAAGTTCAAATGCAACATGCAGTGGCGTAGCTCGACTTATTTTTTAAATTATTTTAGCACAATAAAAAACGACTATAAAATAAAGTGTATTAACAATCTATGTTACAAAAAATTATAAGAAATGCACTGGCATCATTTTACAAATCTTCATCATCCCCATCGTCACTAAAATGGAAGTCGTCTTCACTAGAATCCTCATTTAAATTAATTATTAATTCTTCGGTTCTGACGTCAATTATATATTCACTTTCCATATACTTTTTTTCAATATTTATTATGTGTTTGCACCTTTTTTGCCTTCAGCCGTGACTGCATTAAATTCTTCTTCGGCTAATTTCCATGTATCGTTTAATTTAAATGTAGTATTCCGTTTTCCCACTTTTTGTTTTACTGTTGCCCATATTAATTCAATAGGATTTAAATCCGGATGATATGGCAGAAGCTTTAAAATAGTGTGGCCGTTTTCTTGAAAAAAATCTGATCAAATTGGTACTGCACGTAGTTCTTTTTGTGAACTTTTATGATTTCGTAAAGCTATGGTTTAAGCATTGTGGGTGTAAATAGTTTTTTTTTCTGTCAACCATGATATCATTTCGCCTTTCGAGAAGTACTATTGGGTGGACGATTAATTTGAACATTACGCTATGGCGCATTATCTACCACCACAACAGATTGAGGAGATAGGTTTGGAATTAATTTTTCTCGCATCCATTTTTCAAAATTTGTTCCGTTCATTTCTGAGTGATAATCGCCTAATGCAGTACCAAACTTAAAGATTTGGAGACATTCTGGCAAAAACCTTGTTCTCCACCTGCATGAATAATAATTGTCTGTCCCCTTTAGAGATATTTGTGAACACACCATTATTAGTGTCGTCATTCCAGCTTTTGGCAATAGTGTGCCCACTATGAATATACGTTTCATCGAGAAAAATTAGAGGACGGTTTTGTTCTCGAAAGTATTTTTTTACTTTTTGTAGATAATCGATTCGACGTGCTCGAATATCACCTTTTTCGATTAGCAATTTGCGATTGTTTCTTGTTTTTCAAAACCTGAATCCTAAGTCTTTGACAATTTTCCTTAACGAAATTAACTGACTGGTCCATTGTAAATCTCACGTAGTTTTTCTCGTAAAGCCCGAAGTGTAATTCGACATCCAGTTTTATGAAAATTGTAAATTATGTTTCGAAAATCGAGTTTTTCATAATCTTGAAGCTCAGTAATTGGGCACTTGTGGAGACGTTTTTTGTTCGGGCTTTTGAAAATAGGCTCATTTTCATGTCGTGGATTATTTCCTTCTTTCACAATCCTTTCAATGGTTCTTATTGATACACCTGTAGCCTTAAACACAATGTTTTTTCATTTCCGTCAAACTTTTATCACTTTCTGTTTTGAAATAATTGAAAACATTATACACAATTTCACGAGCTTGACTGTGAAGCACTTTATTTGCAGCGATTGTTGATGTAATTTCTTTGTAACAAGCGTATTCGAAAATAAAACTTAAGGCTAGAGTTTTCGCCCTCAGTTTTCGTTACGGAAACTAAATTACAACTGAGTAACTGAGTACATGTTTTCGCCAAAATGGCTATGATAGAACACTAAAATTTTCTTCTAATAGCAATTTAATGTTCATTTAAACAATATAAGCAAACTCAAACGCCAGCATTATTCAAGAAAAAACTATTTCATTACCTTCTTCTGGTCCAAAGCTAGCCATTAGGCGCTTGAGTTGAATGGTTGGGCAACAGCGATCTGATTGTTTTGATTGTTTTAACTATTTGTGTTATTTCAACAGGCATATATGCGAACACATCTCTCTTTTAGGCTTAAGTTAGTTTTTAGTAATATTCTGATTGAGTGGAAGAGCAGACGCCTCTATGAGACGGTCTTAACTCCGCCAGATTTCTCAAACTTAGTGTTTATTTTGTTTTTTGTAATGTATACTTCATAATTCTTGAGAAATAGAGTCACTATTATTATTATTATTTTTTTTAACAAAACAAAATATATTTCTATCTAATTGCAAAAACAATAACTTAAATTCAAATTGAGTGCACAACCAAAAAAAAAAAAAAACGGAAATACAACACATTTAATGATCATTTTAGCTTTTTAATTCAGTCTGTTGTCAATTACTCTTCGTTTCGGCCTTTTCACAGTCTGTCGGGCATCTCATTCTACAGTGTTCTAAACAAAGATGTACACTGCAAAGATGATATCTGGTCAATCTTCTTTGTTTCTCTTTTCTGCATACCTCGCAGTGTTCTTTAGCAATTGCTTCCTCTTTTTTCAACTGAAGAAGTAGTTTGATTTTGTGGAACGCGATTTTTCAGAGCTAAGGATATTGTAGGTAACCCGGTGTTATTTATCTAATTGTTCTGTTAGTAGTTCCATCGCAAGTTTTCTGAGAAACTCTCTTCGGCCTTTATTGTTTCGAAATGCTATTGGAATCTGAGGTTTGTTTTTCTTCATTGTGCCGACTAAAGAAAAAAAAAAGGTTTCTCAAATCTGACACAAGGTTATAGTTACAAAACCAGTTGTCAAAAGTGAAGTTTCTGCCAGAACCAATAACTGGCTGCACTAATCTTTTGACAACATCGACAGCGCTATTACTTAAAACATAAAGACCTTCTGGCTGCACTGAAGCCTAAATCTCTAAGTTTAAGGTATAATTTATTCGAGAGCCAACCAGCGAACATATTTTGATTCCATATCGGCTCCCGAGGATTATGTTGCCGAAAACTACATCGGTCGCGGAAAGCGATTAACATCTCATCTATTGTAAAACTTTCTCCTGAAATGTAATTTGCTTGACAATTGGAAATATACCTCTCAAAGCAATCTCTAATGGATGCAAGTTTGTCAAATTTCTTTCTTTCTGCTCTAATTACCGTTGCCGTCCATATTTCACTACTGTATAGCCTAGAAGATCTTACAACCTTCTTTACCACTTCAACTGCGATGTCAACCCAGGACCCTGCCGTGGCTTTAAAAAATATTAGGCGAATTACGTAAATGCCGCCCTACCCCGTTAAGAATACAAAAAAATAAAAAGTACCACCCCAAAATTTAAAAACTTTAGACTACTAACCGGCCGCCTAATGAGAACCCTGTATCAACCAAATTTGAATTAATAACTATAGAGAAGAAAACACTTCAAAAGTATACACCACGTGATAGGCCGTACCACCTAACATCCCGACTACAACATTATTTTCTCTGGAAGATACATCGCTATTAAATCCGTTTTTATTGACAACTGGTAAATCAGCGATATTCATATTTTGAAGCCAATATTTTGTAATAAAACTCTAAATAAAAAAAATAATAACTCGGGGTTAACGCTTCTATAAATTATAGGATGTGGGGGATCTACTTATTTTCTTTTGCTAACAGAAACGAATAGATAATGAAACAATTTTTAGTTTTAAGAGATACAATATTTTATTTTGAATAAAAAAAAAAACATATTTCTTTTGACAAAGTTTTCAATTTTTAGACAAAAACCTAGCGCAATTCTTAACCTATAGCTATATTCACATTTTAGTGTATTTCCTCAATCCTTTTTGACATACTGCCAATGCAACTTTTTATTGTTTTGTTAGTTTCGTCGCCATACATCTACAATATGTTGTCGCAGTTCCTCCTTTGAGTTGAATTTCGTATACTTACGATGTTTTTCAAGACATTCCACACATTTTCAATTGAGTTTATGTCTGGTGAATTGCCTGGCCAAGGTAGTGTACGCAGATTTTTAGATTCAAGGTATCGCATTACACTCTTTGCCTTATGACACGGTGCATTTGTCTTGCAGGAAAGTATATGGTCCTTGAATCGGATCCAATGAACCAATATAAGGTATTAAATAGCTTTATACATGCGAGCACATCTCTCTTTTAGGCTTAAGCTAGTTTTTAGTAATATTCTGGTTGAGTGGAAGAGCAGACGCCTCTATGGGACTGCACTAAAACTTTTTTATATTGTTTTTGTTCCATTGTTCCGTAGTGCTCCTGATTCTTCTGTCGTAATACATAACCAAACCATTAGAGACGGGAGTTGTTTAATAGATTTTATCGTACATGCTTCTTTATAACGCTCTGAAGGTCGTGATTCGTCGCCATAAATAATCTAGGAAAAAGTAAAAAATAAAGAGAAACACTAAGCGAACTATGAGGATGAATTTACCAAAAAATACAGATGATAAATGAAACTTACCTTTCCTCAATCTTCAACTGGATATTTTTTATATTCTTTAGCCCATTGAAATCGTGTTACTTTCATTTTAGATGTTAGTCTTGGCTTCTTAGACAGACGTTTGCATTTCAAGCTTGCTTCGTGAAGACGTCTACGGACTGTTCGGGCTGATATTGATATACCTTCTACACTAAGGATTTTATGAATACCTGTAGTGGATAAGAAACGATGTTCTGTAGACACTTTTACTATACAAGGATCATCTCTTACAGTTATTTTGCGTTTGCCGGCATAGTATGTTCTGCCACTATTTGTACTAGGAATATTCTCCTTAATTAATTTCGCGATTCTCAGAATAATTTGATGTGATACATCCTCTTTTTGTGTAAATTCACGTTGAGAGAACTCTCGCGTCTCTAGAAGAGCAGAAATTCGTGCTTTTTTCTCTGTATTTATATCCTTCTTCTTTCCCATTACGATAATAATTGACCGCGAAAATTGACGCACACAAATAAAATTAAAACTCTTTGAAATAAAGTTCTTTGGAAAATCGGTAAAAATACTGTTTTTATTTAGATTTGCAATGATACTAACGAACTAATGAACGACATAATTCAAATTAAACATAATTATTGTACGTAGGAATGGCAAGGGGCGTGATTTATAGCAGGATAAACGGTTTATTGCACTCCTAGGCGTTACTTCTATAACCAGCAATTATTTGTGGCCATAATGTATTAGGGTATTACTCAAAAAACAATTATGCATTTATAGATTTTCGAAATTAAAATTATATTTAATAAAAATTCTTTATTTAATATTTCTCAAGTGGTCCTATTTCCATAGCCAAGGACTGTAAATGCAATCAAATGTTAAAATAAAACACTTTCTAACTTGAGTAAATAAATATAACAATATATAATACATATAATGATTTTGACCCAGTTTCTAGCAAGCAGTTTTGATGTGGTAAAAAAGACAGTTTACTGGTGTCAGTTTATGAAAAAAGCCGATATGCGCTTGGTGGTAAAAACGGGACGCCTATCGATTATTCCACTTTGCAGAAAGAGGATAGACAACGATGTTAGAGGTCACGAATATTTATGTATGTACATAAAAGCGTCACCATAAAGTAACCAATCTACCCTTTACTATGTCTACTTCTGGGTTCAGGCGTGGCAATTTAATTTTGTTCCTCACATCGATTTACAATACATGGCGTATTGTGATGAAATTTTAACTAGAAAATATTTCTACCTTGTGAATGCATGAATACATTTACGTACCTTTCAAGACTATAGATATAATAATAATAAAGGGTCGTTATATTGAACTAAAATACAATTTATTAAAGACATAATAGCAACAAAAGTCGTTGAAAAAATTGTTGTATTGTTTTGAGGCAGTTTTGTTACCCTAAAACCGTGCATGAATTTTACTTGTACAAGTAAAATTTCAATTGCCACATAATTTTATTTGGATTTTCTTCCATTTTACTCGAAAAATGTTTTTATAAATTCATCAGCATGCAAAATCTTAATGAAAATGTCAAACAGTCAAAAATATTTATCGAGAAAAATTCCAATAGTTAAAAAAATTATCAGTTATTTTTTCCTTTTAATGGGAATAATCAATAAGTTTTGATCCAAATTAAATGCTTCACAGAAAAATTATATTTTTTGGAATATATCTGTATATGTCTTTTTAATACGATAATCAAAAAACACTGGAGGCAAACATAAATAGATCAGGCCTAATTTACCACAGAAAACACCAGTGCCTAGCATTTGCTGACGATTTGGTGATTCTGGCCAGAAGTAGAACTGAACTTACAGAAACTGTAAAGAGACTTGAAGAAAAAGCAAGAACCAATACATAAATGATGCGAAGACAAAATACATGGAATGGTCGGATAAGGAATTTACCAGTGGACGATATCTAAAGGTAATGACAACGGAAGGAAAAACATAAATTTGAAAAGGTCGAGAGGTTCGAGTATCTAGGAACAGTATTTTCACGCAAGCCGGGTAACCGGGAAGAAATCCAAAGAGGAATAATGTCTGGAAACCGCTGTGTACATGCCCTAAATAGACTATTGAGAAGTAAAAACATATCTAGAGGTGCAAAAATAAGGATATACAAAACACTGATAAGGCCAGTAGTCACATATGCATGTGAAACATAGACAATGACAAGAACAGAGCAGGAGAGACTTGAAATATGGGAACGAAAGGTATTAAGAAAGATATTTGATGGAAGAATGACAGATGGTACATGGATGCGAAGAACAAACGCAGAACTAAGAGAGCTGTTCAAAGAACCCAGCATGGTAACAATAATAAAAGCTCAGAGACTGAGATGGTTGGGGCATGTGCAGAGAAAAACACTGCTAACACATTCAATAGGAAGAAGGAAACGGAGAAGAAGACCCAGGACGAGATGGACAAAAAAGGTGGAAGAAGATATGAGAAGACTGAACGTAGAAAACTGGAAAAGAAAGGCAATGAACAGGAAGGAATGGCGAATGATAGTAAACCAAGCCATGGGCCTACTATGCCTGTAGAGCTAATATATATAACCGTAAAACAAGTGTATCCGGTGTCTGTGTATGCTATATATAAACATATATAATGTTTTACGAAACATTTTTATTTACTTTAAGACAACGAACACCTATACCACACCAAAAATGTTAACGCTGTGTAGAAGGTGCTTTCTTTTTCCTTCAGTGAAGAACTAACCTGAAAATAAACTAAAGTAAGTACAGGGTGAGTCAACGATAGAGTAAAGTAAGTTTATGATTTATCGGTAAAATTTGCGATAAAACAACAGAATGCTAAACCTACCTCCTCTTGAGATTTATATCAAGGGAGAAGCCAGAATGGGGGCATACACACTGAAAAATACTAGCAACTGGAGATCCCACAGTGGATCTGGGCACACCAGAATAGAAGCAGTAGTAACAAATCCTATCTATGATATGGGTAGTGATACAACAATCTCCAGGATCTCCTATAACAAACCTTTCAAAGTTTTCTTGAATTGGGAAGAATGGAGGGATGGAGAGGGGCGAAAACCAAGAACACTAGTCTGGTACACAGATGGGTCCAAAACGGGCACTACATCTGGCGTTGGTGCATATGAGGAAAACCAGGGATACAAAGTATGTGTATCACTTGGGCGATACACCACGGTATTTCAAACAGAAATATATACTATACAAACCTGCGCGTGGGAGAGTCTGCGTCGGCGACCGCAGGGTGAGACGATGTGCATTCTCTCTGACAGTCAGGCAGCCTTAAAGGGACTAGCATCTTATCGCATAACCTCCAAACTAGTATGGGAGTGCCTGCAAACCCTAATGGCTCTGTCTAAACACAACAAGGTCACACTGGTGTGGGTGCCAGTGCACAGGGGCATAGCGGGCAATGAAATTGCAGACCAGCTAGCGAGGGAAGGTTCAAAAATGAATTATATAGGCCCTGAACCGGGTCTAGGTATTACCAAGAGTGCAGTGCGTGATGCAATTAATGAGTGGATTATAACACAACACCAATTAAATTGGAAACATGCAGCTGGACAAAAGCACAGTAAACGGATGATGGGAAGACCGTCGCAACATCTGACTGCTGACCTGCTTGAATTAAACAAGATACAGCTTAGAGCAGCAACATGTCTGTTAACAGGACATGGCTGTTTGAGAGGCCACTTGCATAAGATAGGGATCTACAAAGATGAGCCCTTATGTAGACTTTGCAATGAGGAGGAGGAAACAGCCTCTCATATTATTTTCGAATGTGCAGCGTTAGCTCAATGCAGATTCGCTATGCGAAGCACAATTGAACTACCAATGGAGAAAGATTTACTACATAGGCTGTTAAATCTGATTGCGGGAACTAACCTGTTTAAGTAAAACAAAACCGAAGCAGGAATAATACAATAAGCTACTAAGCTTCAGTGTTAGTGATGTAAAGACCAGCCCTGCTCTGGTAGAAAATCAATCAATCAATCAATCAAATCAATCAACGATAGAGTAAAGTAAGTTTATGATTTATCGGTAAAATTTGCGATAAAACAACAGAATAATTGGTCCATATTTTTTTAATCAGACTTAACTGGTCTTAGTTATCTAAACCTTTTAAGTTAAGAATTACCTTCATTACTTGAAACACTTGATGTAAATTAGCAGGAAAATATGTGGCTTCAACAGGATGGTGCGCCGCCGCACTACCACCAAAAATGGATTGGGCGTGGAGGTTATATTAAGTGGCCACCAAGATCTTGCGATATTACCCCATTAGATTTTTTCTTATGGGGTTATATAAAAGACCGGGTGTATGTTAATCAACCTACCACAAGAGAAGACATGCAGAATAGAATGAGAGATGTCTGCCGAAGCGTAACACCACTAATGTTATCAAGAGTCAGAGACGACATAAGGAAAAGAATAAATATGTGCGTTCAACAAGAACGTACGTCATTTATTTGAACATTTATTAAGAAGAGATTAATTATTTTAACCAGTAAGTTTCCTTTGTTAAATATATTAGATATATACCTAGTATGCTTTTTTGCCTTATTTTAATTTATTTATTTTGTTCTAGTTAATAGGAAAATTGCTTTGTAATACATTTTAATTGTTTTTGACAATATATTCTTTCATGGCCTATTTTATTTGCTCAATACAAGAAAATGAAAAAAAAATGTACCTCAAAAAGAATTGAAGATAGGTATAGGACATATTCAATAAAAATTAGAGGGTTCTTGGTCTTTTATAAGATAAAATAAAAATATACAGGGTGTGCCACTTGAAAAAAGTGATTTTTTTAAGTTTAATTTTTTTTTTCATGTTTGGACAATTATATTCAACTACCTGTAGCCGATATCTGAAATGTTTTATAGAGTACCTATTAACTTAACATTTGTCTTTCCACTTACCAAATACATACGTTTTTCTTCCAGAAATGACGGTAAAATTTTCGATTAAATAGATGCTTGAAAATGTGAGTTTTTAAAGCTGAATAAATCGAAAACTATAAGATTTCAACATAACAAATACATAACCAAAAAGGTTTAGAATTATGCGTAGAATTAAAAAAATAATTAATATATACATATGTGTCTTGTTTAAAAGAATACAACTTTTGGTTGCTCTACTTTTTTATCGCACCCAGTGTACTTTTATATATTTTTAAAATGTGCGGACTTACTAACCGTATGATACGATATATACAGTTTTATCGCAAATTTTACCGATAAATCATAAACTTACTTTACTCTATCGTTGACTCACCCTGTACATGTCGATTTAATACTGATAATAATATGGAAACTTTATCCAGTAGACTGATAGGTGAAAATAAAACAAAACAGAGATGCTTTAATTTTTTTACTCAAAAAGCTCTAACCCCATTATCAGCTGACACTTGCACTTTGGGAAAAAATTCACCATATTTTTGGTGCTTTAACTTGTATAAGTTTATGAAAGATAGCCGCACAAGAAATAATCCTTGAAAATTTAGAAACAAATATCAGCAGTGTATATTATATCAAATATTAAATACAGAACTAGAATATTTAAAAATGAAATACCGCTGATATCCCAAAGTGTTTCTTACTGCCTTGTTCTTTGGGACAGTAGGAAGTGTGCTTTGGGACTTGAATTTACCTTACCATATTAATTGAAAAATCTATGTCAAACATTATCTCTTTGGACTTTCTTGCTCTACCGCCGACAATACGAGGTTTATCGAGGTTCAAATTAATATCTTCATAAAGTAGATCGTACACGGTACTATCTTCATGGAGAAAGGAAGAAAAACTTGAATGCTTCTTTAGGTATTGAATTCCTAAACAGTCATCGTTAATTTCAGCAATTCTTTTCCTATTATTTCATTATTTTCCCAGGACGGTGGATATTTTATTTGCTTTAACATAATTAATGGATTGTTCACTTCTGTAGTTGACAGACCAAAGTACATTTTTACACTTTGAATCAAATAAGCTTCCAGCTCTTTCTCTTACTCAGCATTCAGAACTAGTTTAACATTCTGTGTAGCATAATAAATGAAGAGACGACCTTCTGCTATATATTTCTGTAGATATCCAGTAGTTCTGTAGATAACGAGTGCAGATTTTTTTACATCGTTTCCTTACATGCTCCTTTCAACGTAAGGCGATTCTTTAAAACCGCTTCATCTGCTGCAATCATATTTATAGGTCTTTTTAGATTATGTTTACTTCGTGGGATCTATAAAAAGGTATATAAACACAGTAAATATTAGAGTAGGCATACATTTATATATATCTTGTACTTTGGGACACATCCCAGGTTACAAACATTGCTGTGTCCCAAACTACAAGTGCAGTATATCTACCTTGCTTTCAGTGAAGCTACTGCAGTTTATAGGTTAATATCCATTTTGATGCAGGAACATCGAGCATTAATAAAGTTTCATTTAATTCTACGTTCGCCGCTGAAAACCGAATTCCCTAATCAAAATACTTTGTTTCTTTCCATAGTTATGTGCCTGGATTTTCTCTTGTCGTGTATATTCAAGAAGTAAGCATGTTTTCTTTAAGAAAATGAATATCAAAACACAATCTAACTGATATATTTGTATTAATCATTCCTTTAACCTCATATTATAATTTGTCGATTCTACGTTTGCATTTACGTATACTGATGTTGAAAAACGGTTAAAAATGAGACCAAGGTATGTGTATTATTTTTCATAATTTGTATGTCGAAAGCTCCATTCCAACCATAATTCATATTAATGGATACGTAACATCTGTCACACAAATAAACATATCCAAATTCTGAATATTGAATCCCATAAAATTGAGAAACAAACACGCGAACATGAAAAGAGTGAGCACTACCATTTACATTTAATGTTATTATAAACAGATGGAATAAAAAAATTATCATGCAGTTTGTACGATGGGACAAAAGTAAACTTGGACGACTGGCAAGCGACGAGGTAGTATTGGCAGTATACACAAGGAGCACTTTCGTACGGCTTTACTGCGTGGCGATTTCAATATAAACATACGCGTTTGATACATTAACTGTAAGAAGCTATATAAAAAATTGGATAATATCGGAATACGAGGCAACGCTCTTGTTTAAGAAAATACTTCGCCAAGAGCTATCGAAGAAAGCTAGACGAATATTTTAAAAACTCTATCTGTGATGTTTAGCCTATGACGATTTTACTTCTCTTTTACACCGTGTACTTGTTCTATACATTTTATTATATATTTTTTGTACATTTACTTCTTTTGACGAGTTCTATGCACTATACTGCAACACTGAATAAATAATCTATCTATCTATTTATCGTCCTGGTTCACATTTGTCCCATTGCACAAACGTATTATCAGAATCGTAAGGAACTACATGACTATAATTATTTAGTGTATGCTCTCACTTTCGTTTGGGTTATGCACCTAACTTATTGTTCCATATAAAAACACATGGAGATAAAAAAAGAATCCTAGCTAAGCTGGACTCTAGTTATTCAAGGGCTCGGCGGTCCAATGGTGGGAAGGTCTATTCCTAACTGTGGCACAGTTAGGCGTTGTGGGTTCGATTCCTGCCAGGGTCAAGTGGCAGATTTTTATTGGAGATCTCATACAATCTCGAGTCACCGTTCGTATGTTGGGGAATAATTACACTGGTTAACAAGGTTTTTGTCCCAAGTATAGAAATGCCTGTTTCCTATGTATTTTTGCGCGCTGAATTCAAATTCACTTTCAAAATTACTGCATCACCCACAGTTTTTCAGTTCCAGTATATCCACGTAGCAAAATACTGTGTGCTTTATATTAAAATGCCGATAAATATGCCGGTGATATTTAGGTATTTGAAATAAAATGTTACACAATATTGCGTAATTCTAAGTAATCTTGCGTCATTCGGAACAGGCAGAACAGGTCTCGACAAGCTGGCCGGGAGCAATATAAGATCTTTGGCCGGGAGCGCAGATGCAGTAAATTGAATGGCTAGAGAACAATGCAGTTCCACATTTACCTTGTTCTAGCCCTTGAGAAAGTGTGCTGTTGTGTTTAAAGTGTTGTGCTGATACCCCAGTGCCACTGAAATGCCGAGAAATTGTAAAAATAATCCAAATTCGTTCAGCTACGTCTGCAGCGAGTTGACTTTTAAAACCCAGAAACGTTCGTTTACACCGTTAGTTAGAAAATGTTATGAACTTTATTTTGGTTGTAAAGTAGGCGGCCAGAAAGAAGTGGGGCCCCCATATTTGCTGTGTCACATGTGTTCGGCTTCTCACAGCATGGGCAAAAGGTTCATGTCATATGCCTTTTGCAGTTCCTATGGTATGGAGAGAACCTAAAGACCACGTTTCGGACTGCTACTTCTACCTGACAAATATAACTGGTATTACATCAAAATCTAAACACACTGTTGTATATCCTAATCTACCAGTACTTCATAACGAGGAGTTACCTATACCAGCACCTGCAGAAAACATTACTTTGAGTGATGATTAGTCTAGTGATGAGAAAGCACATCAAGTAGCAGAAGAAAATTTGAATTTGGATCCCACATTTGAATCAGGATGTTCTTCAAATGAACCACATTTGCTGACTCAAGGAGACCTTAGTGACCTCGTTCGCGATTTAAACCTGTCTAAGAAGCAAGCCGAACTTTTGGGATCCAGATTGAAGGGCTGAAATCTACTTCAGAGTGATACAAAAATTTCATTTTATCGTAGTCGCCATGCAAAATTCAATGATTACTTCTCCCTTGAAGACGACCTGATGTTCTGCAATGATATTGTCTCGGTTATGAGTGCACTAGGTCATGAATATCACATTGATGAATGGCGTTTGTTCATTGATTCATCCAAAGCTAGGTTAAAAGCCGTTTTACTTCACAATGGAAATAAATTACCCTCAATTCCTCTGGCCCACTCAGGCAACATGAAGGTAACATACGACAGCATGAAGATTCTTTTAGAAAAAATCAAATACGATGAATTTAAGTTGAATATCTGCGGCGATTTAAAGGTTGTGGCGCTATTACTCGGATGCAACTCGGCTACACGAAGTACTGTTGTTTCCTGTGTGAGTGGGACAGTCGAGACAAGAAAAACCATTATGTAAAGAAAGTGTGGCCGACGCGAACATCATTGACTCTAGGAACTAAGAATGTCATCAACCCATCTCTTGTCGATCCTCAGAAAATTTATCTGCCCCCTTTACATATACAACTAGGACTTATGAAAAATGTCGTCTAAGCAATGGACAAAAACGGTCCCGGATTCGCGTATTTGAGGAATAAGTTCCCCAGAATCAGTGATGCTAAAGTAAAGGAGCGTATATTTGTAGGATCCCAGATCAGGGACTTGTTTTGAGACGAAAAGTTCGATATAGAGCTGAACAATGGAGAAAAAAAACAATGGAAATCAATGGAATAAGTAAATAAATAAATGCGTATGCGCGACTTTTTTTTTTGATTTCTAAAAACATTAAGCGACCGTCTCGCTGCTTAATATCACGACAGGGCCCTGTATTTGAAATTAATTTACAAAATTGCAAACACGCTCGAACACGAACACATTCCATGTATAGTTTATTTCAAATTATAAGAATATAACTGTAGACTTACAAGGCCTTTAATAATTTTATTGCACCTTCTGTGACGATAATAACCTGGCAATGCATATTGAATCTAGGGGCCGTATTGACTACAAATTAGGGCCCTATAAGATAATTATATGTTTATGTATATATATTTTACAAACAGTATAAATTTACATAGTAAGCAATTCGATGTTACATGTAATTAAAGAATTTACATATTAAATGAGATTTAAATGTTCAAACAGGTAGTTATGCATATCGCAAATCATAATTTCATTTCTATTCAATTCACTTAAATTTTGTCATTAGTGTCATTACGGTCCTCAGCAGTTTGTTTGCGTATCCAGGTAGTTATTACCGCTCATAAACATCAACACTTTATCTTTTGAAATTTGAAATTTTTCCAACGTATTAAGTACAACCTTCGTAATTGCTGCAGCAGTACACTCTTGTAGTCTTCGGCTAGCTAGTAACAGTGGTAATGTAGGTTTACTAGGGTCTAGTATGCGTACCATAATATTTACAATTGAATTTTTCATTATGCGTTTCATTTTCTTTTCCACGTCATCGCGTACAAATGCAACATGCTTACGTGCCGTGGCAACCGCAACTCGGGATTGTATTTGTCCCAAAAGTCCTTAAACGGTTGTTTATCAAGTAAGCCTAGTGGCAAATTACAGTTTATCAACATAAGAATTACATAAAAAAATGCACTTCTCGGTGGCATGCCCAATTTTCGTTTTCTATGCTATGCAGAATTTACGTGTCTTGTACAGTTCCACTTCTTATTTGACATCAAATGTATTTTGCACACTTTACAAACTATCTTACTCCCGTTGTAAAACAAATCGGGAAAGTCAGAAATAAACTTATTTACTATGTCTTGAAAGGGTCGTTTTTTAGCCTTCGACATGTCTGCATCAATAAAATCAAAACGCACTACACTAAATAATAACTACAATTAATAACTACGTCTATATCAATAAAATCAACACGCCCTATCCGCTATCTAATGCTAAACTGAACTGAGTAATGATGATTTGTCGTGTCGTATTATAATCGACCAGCCCTCCCCGTCCACCTAAACACAGTCACACCGCCGCTGCGATTGCTCTCCAGTTACCGGGCTCTAATTATCACCAATATTTTCCAAGTAGAACGCAATTTCGTTGATGTGTTGGTACACATCTAACTGTAGTTTACCTGGAAATATGTACATATGTATGTATTACATATTTTCTTGGAAATTTCTATTATAAACTTCTCAAATAGCCCATATTAAAAGTTCAAGTCCATATTAACCGATGTATTATTACGTTAAGTAGGCTCTTTTTTCGGGACCACGCAAAAAAGTCCATTGTAGCCGAAAGTTCACTTTAACCGAGTCCATTTTAGCCGTCGTCGACTGTAATTTTAAAATAATTTTATGCAACTAAACTCAAAAATTAACGCACAAAAGTGTCCAATATTACACAAGTAGGAAATTACTCTCAGATGTGTGGGTATAACTTACAATGATGCAAAGTAAAACATCTCACACTTTTACGCCGACTTCAAAATGTTTTACTGGGTCTTGTTTCTTACTGTACAACGAAGCAGCTTAAACAAACGAGAATTCTAGAATTCGGTTCTATTTTCACACAAAAAGGTTTTTTATTGTTGCCTAAATAACTAAATGCATGTTTACCGACCATTACATTGTAGATAGAATCAACGCCATATAAATGCTTGTCAACGTAATGGTCGATTCAATGTTTGGTCATGGATACCTAGCAAAAGTCTAGATGTATGTTGAACGACTTGATGGAAATTATTACAAAACAACTTTGACTGATATTATGTTACCAACTGTTACACAACAATATCCTGAAAACTTTATCTTTCTGCGTGACAATTTCGCCGTTTATTGAAGCGTTTTTTAACGCTATCGCGTGCTTCTGTGTTATGGCGTCGCAATCTTAATTCCGAAATAAAAAGCTGTAAATGTTTATGTTCTACTCCCTGTGCGTGTTTTATCCATAAAAATCAACAAAATTAAATTATATATGTAAATAAGTGTGATTAACGAATACCGACTTCATCCTAAAAGTTAAATACATGGAGAAATATTTCTGACAGAAATTTATCTGATGAAGTAGAAACTGTTTAATAAATAAAAAATTAATAAGAGTCTACATTATTATCGCTACTTCCATTACCGCGGTGGTCGCGAGCCAGAAAAGTCTATCATGTATACCTAAAACCAGTTTTACTCGGTACCTCTAATTTCAGTGCGCACTGCTAAAGAACTGGTACTGCTCTTCTTACTAATAGTATATTCATAGAGTATGTGCTAATGCAGTGCCTCCCGTCAATGATGTTTTCAGTATTTTTAGATCTCCTCTCATGAAGGGTCTTGGCAAAGTGAATATAAATGTCTTCGCCTGTATTTACACCCTTCTTTTAATGTACCAACGTAGTTTCTATGACCCAGCTGCTTTAAATATTATGAGAATTCGAGCATCAGACTAAATTTGTGTTTATAGAAAAGTCTGTAGTTGCATATCAGAGTTGCCCTTTATCCAGATTTTTTTTTTGTGCAGATATTTAGCAAAAAACTCTGAATAATGCTGGCTTGCGCTGGGGATGTAAATCGATATTTAAAGGTCACATTTTATCCTCTTCGCTAGTCATAATTTACAAAATAATTGCCTATATGATATTGAATAGACTACCCAAATCATTTAAAAATGTGCCCTGCGTCTAAAAATGTGTGTATTTCTTAAAAGCTCCTCGAAAAAGAAACATGTATACATATATTAAGTTTTCTATACAAGGTGATTAATTGAAATCATTCGTTAAAAGTATTATGGGTTGTAGAAATGTTGAGCACGTGCAACATCCCACAACACCTAGTAGATAATGAAAACTTTCGTTCTTTTTGGGATAAATATGTTCCATCATGGAAGCTACCAACAAAAAGACAATTGCGATACAATTTACCACATGTGTAAAGTACAGTAAAAGACTATAAAAGACGAGTCGAGAAGTCAAAAAATCTGGCTCACTGTGGACGAAACTACTGATGCTAAGAAGCACAACGTAATTCATATTGTGGCGCGTCCTTTAAAACGTAAAAGGATTGAAAGAACTGATGCCGAAACCGTTGTAACCATAATAAAAAATATGTTAATAGAATTTTGTATCGTAGGAGCCCAAATCACCATGTTAGTTTCTGACGGAGCCGCAACAATGCTGAAAGCTGGTAGGACGTTAAAAGTATGCTTTCCGACTCTTCTTCACGTAACATGCCTCATACACGCATGTCATCTCGTAGCAGAAACAATTCGAAGCAAGTATCCTAGGGTGAATGATTTAATATCATCTACCAAAAAAGTGTTTGTGAATCTCCCAAACATATGCGCGTATTCAAGCAATTGTATTCGCAAATTCCGCTACCACCTCAGCCTGTATTGACGCGATGGGGAATATGGATCAAGGCAGTATCTTACTATCACAAATATTATTCCCAAGTAAAAGATGTAATTTTCAAACTTAATTCTTCTAATTCTCAAGCGGTTCACGAGAGTTAGCAACTTTTGTCCGATTCGGACGTTCAAAAAGAAATAGATGACATTTCCATAAACTATTCTGTAGTGACACAAACTATTTCGCAGTCAGAAAATACTCACTTATCTATATAAGACTCGTTAAATAACATCAACAATTTAGCAGCCGCTCTAGAAAGCTTGACGGATCCTATAGGACTAGATGTCGCGCAAAAATTTCGTGCAGTTTTAAATAAAAATCCGATCTATATCTGGAATTCAAGACTGTACAGAAGAGATACGGGAGTATTTGAATTTCGCAAATCTTACTTCATTAGATGCTGAACGATCATTTGCAAAGTATACCCGCCTAACTGATCTTCTACGTATTCCTAGTTATAGAACGAACGCACTACTTACGGTTCCTCTAACGCACATGACATGTAACCTTCATTAATACTATCCTAATCCTTTCCACTAATACTTTCTTTAAGTTTTTCCTTCGCTCACTCTTTCCTTTTCCTTTTACCTATTCACACTTTCTTGTTACTCATCTATATGTATATACAAATAGTAGCTCTGTACTTTTGAAAATTCAATGTATCTATTATATTTGTCCTGTAATTGGTTTTTGACTGTTGGATAATAAAGATGTATTATTATTATTATTATTAATATACGTCACAGCCTGCTGACGTCAGAGTTAGGCTTTCTTATATATCGGAGGTAACGAGCTAGCGCTGTTAGGAAAATGCAGGTTATTTATATTTTTGTACATTAATTTTTTGTATTATCGATAATTCATTTGCATTTCCGATATCGCCGGAGAAGATGCCAACTTTCTTAACTTAAATGGAACACCCCATGTATTTTTACGTTTTTGGAAAGGTGATGGATAGATGAACTCAACGATACTATACATATTATACTTTTACTCGTATAATACATAGTATCGATCTGCCTCTCTTTAATAAGGATTATAACTAAAGCTGGCCACAAGCGGTACCGCGCAGTAGCGTAGAGTCGACCAGGCCTCGCGTTCCGCTAGAGTTATTCTGCTAATAGAGATGTTTGCTGCCGCAAATAATTTCGCTCATCTTTTAAATAAAAATTAAATAACACCTGCTCAAACACTTACCATTTTAAGAGTCCTCCGTGAAATCACAAAGTGAATAATGTCTGTTAAATATCTGCAACATTAGATATGTTTCAACTGTTGTTTCGGCAAAACTAGTACGGCATGAGGAAAAAATGCGTTTATATGCAGAGAACGAACGTTCTACATCTAGTGACGTAATATTTGCGTAAGTAAAATAATCTTTCAAATAAGTTAACGATTCTGTTGACGCACCTTCACAAATGTGTCTTAATGTGCCAAAATCAGAATTTTTCTCAAAAACACTTTCAAATTTTTCTAGAACAGAAACATTTTTGCGTCTTCAATCGCGCATAGGTGAAAGTGAACATGTTGCACTATTTGTAGAGATTCTTCTAACGGCACCGCAGGATTTTGTAATTTTTCTATTGCATCTGCTAGCCCGAAGTAATTGTCGTGAATGATTTTTAAATCCATTTTAACCTGACTATCTTGAAATTTCGACTGGCTTTTCTGGATAGCGGCAGCTTCCTTTGTATCGAATTGTAAAACCACGTTCTTAATATTGTCAAAATATTTATGACAATAAAACGCGGCCTGCAACCATGTTCCCCAACGAGTTAGAATAGGTTCTGGTGGCTCTGGTATATGGGGGCACAGTCTGTGAAATTCGCGAATACGTTTCGGTGATTTGACAAATACTGCTTTGGTATGCGCTATTAAAGCGTCTACCTCAGGATAACATTTTCTGATACTATCCGCCACAAGACTAAGAGCATGAATTTTACACGTAATGTGTAACAAATTAGCAGAATGCTTTTTAAGAAACCGGCCTACAGAAAGCATGTTTGCAGCACCATCTCTCATTAACATCAAGAGTTGGTTTGTTGAAAGTTCAAACTTGTCCAATGTATTTAACACTAACTTTGAAATTACTTCGGCAGTACACTGTTGTATTCGTTTGGAGACTAATAGAATTGAAGGTGCCGATTGATGAGGTTCCAATTGCGTGCCATTACATTAAGAACAGAATGTTTCTTCGGATCTGTTGTTTCGTCGACACATAACCACAATTTTTGATCTTTCATCTCCGATTTTATTTTTTGTTCAATATGTTTGCGCGCAGATGGCACAATTCTTCGTAACGATGTTCGACTTGGTAATTTGCACTCCGAATAGTTATTCCAAAAGCAGATAAATGGTTCCTTGTCTAGTAAATTAAACGGTATATTACATGCGATAAACGTAACGCATAAATTAAATATAAATTTTTCATTGTCTCGTGCGCAATTTCTTTTTAAGACATGCTTTTCACTATTTACGTGTCGTAGACAATGTTGTCTGGACCAACACATTAACGGGATTTTACAGATTACACATTTAATTTTAGCACCTTCATATATTAAGTCTAGAATTTCTGCAATAAATTTTCGAAGTTTGTCCGACCGCGGTCGTTTTGCTGACGAAATCATAATTTTTCTAGGACAGATAAACAATTGCGCAAATGACCGGCAGCGAAAATGTCCGTACTGCTCTGCAGACGAAGTAATACTACCGTTCCTCTCGGTCCGAACTGATTCTACGCCGATGCGCGGTACCGCTCGTGGCCAGCGTTAGTAATTACTTTCTAACTTGACCACTTTAAAAAGAACACTGTCAAAAATGGTTTGTAATTGCTACTTCCATGAATATTAACAGATTGCATCGACTAGCGAAAACGATATCAAAAGGTAACGTATAATGAAGTCTACAACGATCAAAGTAATTTGACAAACGTATTTGACTAGAGGATTATATCAGCAAATGTATGTAATGGGCGAAATTTAGAAGTAACTTTGCAATATTGGCTGTTTTACCTTCCAGGAATCGCAAAAGTAATTTAGAACATGCAAGTAGCATTTAACGCTTTAAAATTTGATGCAAATTTCATATAATAAGAAAATGAACGGGTTAAACGTTTTATAGACTGTAAAACATAAGACGTAAAATATAGCGAAAACTTCTGCTACATCTTCGTGTAAAAAGCTTAAAAGTATGAAATTAACTCAGACGAGCTAGTTGTTAATTAATGTGGTTGTTAAAAACTGTAATGATTATAATGATAGTAATAATAATGAATGTATTCTCCAGTAGGACGAAGGGATATTTTAAATACAGGATCACAATTACAAAATACACTATGGCGCAGGCTATAGAATTTACTTAATGTATGTTAGTCTTTATGGCCAAATACAGCAATAAACTATGATAAAGTAAAAGGGTATATGTTGCATTTTCAGTACACTGTTAACACAAGAATAATTCTAACTTCCTGCGTATTTCGGCTAGAGAAGTATCGCAGAAACAAAATATGGTATTAAAATGGCATTAATTATGAACATAGAAAGCAGTTAACTACATTACAACTGGATAACTTACTACACAAAATCCGTTAATAGAATAACTAACAAAGATAACATCATACATACCTTAGAAAATTCTCCGCGTAGGTACTGATTTATGTTGCTGCGTATGAATAGCAATTGTTTACATAACGAAGTTATGTACTCGTTTAGATTTTTCGGCTAGTACAAGGATCTTGGTCATCACAAAGATGTTTAAAAAAAGTTTCAGTAAATATCTACAAAAAATTCCAACACAACGTGATAGGATTAACAAAAGCAAATAATTTGTAAAAGTTAACCGATTAAATTGGTGTAATTGTTTTAAATAAAGACTTTAAAACAATATTCCAACATTTCTCCATTAAAAAGCAGTTTAGCACGTTCGCGGACACTGAAACTAGACAATATTTAAAATCTGTAGATGATTTTCTTACATCACTTAGCATGTTTAGATTGCTTTTTTTATAAAAAAAAAACATTGTACGGCTGTAGCCGTCATGTGCCACCAGACCACTAATTTCTGCAAGCTGAGGCAGCCGTCTAAGCGCTTCTTCTACAAAAGAAGCATAAATGTGCAATAGTCAGTTAATTTGATTACTTAAAAATAACACTGTTAAATGCTTACACACTTTTATTCAAAAATTATAAGAAAAGTATAAAACGAAGTAACAAAAGAATTAAGTATGTAAGATACTCTGTTGTGTATCGGTATGATTTTCTTTAAAGCACGATCCAGCGCCTAGGGCAGACTTGTTTTCGCAATCCTTGCACCTCCAGGATGGTTCCTTTCTTATTTTTTGGAACTGCAGCGTTTGAAGCGAAAATGTGTAACCTTCAAGTGTTACCAGCAGGAATTGGAATCTTTTCTTGAAAATGATTCGTTAGTGCATCTTCTAGGGGCTCAATTCTTACGCTTACCTCCATGTAGTGACCTTGGTTTGACGAATGTTCTTCCGCCGTGAATCTGCCTCTTCCTAAAAGACTTTATAAGCAATTCTCTTAATTCTAGTAGAATGCATTTTGAGTTGCTTTTGGCCTTAAATAGGTAGTATGCGTAACATCGAACAAATGAAACAGAACTTTCTTATACCAACGTACCGATTTTCTAGGACATGAATAATAGGCAATCATTTGATCTAATCTGTCCACGCCAAACCTGTAGTTTCAATTATTTGTGGATGGTATTCAGTTGTAATAGATCTGCACTTTATGTCTCCATTCATATTCTCCTCTTTGTAACGTGCCACTTGTAACATCCTTTGGGTTTTCCTTTCTGTTGCTACGCAATATTTCAGTTGTATGCGTTGCACAGTGATACACTTTTGTAAAAATTATCCATGAATATTTATTCATTCATCATTTGATAGCCATTATTCAGATACGGTTTCATGAGATGAAAAACAAGTGAGCCGATTTTGGAATCTTTTTCATGTGAAATATCAGTTTTGTCTTTGTATATGTCGATGTTTAATACATAGCCATCCAGTGTACGCAACTCATAAAATTTAATTCCATATCGCGTCTTCTTTATATACTGCCGGAAGCTAAGCCGGTCCCGAAACAACAAAAGCGCCTCATCTAAATACAAATTTATTCTAGGACATAGTGCATTCTGGAAACGTGGCAGTAGCAGGTGAAGTAGTGGTTTAATTTTTTGGCAGTGATCTTCAGTATCTTGGGTACTGCAACTGAAACAACGTAAAATCTGTTGAAATCTCCGGCCAGACATTTTAGCAGAAGAAAAAAACAGGATGGTTGTATAGAGGATCATTGGAAAATATTTTTTTTTACAGATGGAAACCCCAATCGTCCTTGAAAAAGACGCAACCCTAAAAATTGCTGCAACTCAATCATATATATGTCATTATATTTAGCCGAACGACTATACCTTGTATGTGGACGTGGCTGTTTCTTCATATTATTTCCATACATGTTAGTAGACGATACAAGCAGATTCATTATTTCTGTGGTCTATAAATGATTGAAAACTCCTTCTGGTAGCAATGTCGATTTTTATTCCAGAATGATCATCATCAAACGGAACGATGGTATATCTTCTATGTCCTTTACCAAAACATTTGCACTTATACTGCCATTCGCTGCCTCAGACCGTGTTTCCATATTATCGTTTTCGTCTATTTCAGGCTCTTTCTCAGATTCACTTTCTGAACAAGATTCATCGTTCCCAGGTACATAATTATCATTCTAGGAATCGGTGAAGGGTTCCGAATCGTTAGATTCTATTTCAATTTCTTCGTACTACTGTAAAAGGTGCCCTTCCTCGCGAGCATGCATAACGGCATAAAAATTTGAAGAAAACAAAACACGGTATATATTAAGCACGAAACATAAGTATCAAACTTACATGGATTTCTATCCAGACAACGCGTCAATATCATAACAACGACACTTAAACACCGACTTCAATAAAGTACCTAACCTCATAGACTGGCTTGTGACAATTTAAATTTATTATCTCTTTCCCGGGACATTGATAAGAAAACAAGAACTCATCTGAGACATATCATAATTCAATGGTACATGGTGGGGCAGAATGGAGTCCCCCATTTCACGGGTGAATTGTGTGCTTCGTGATAAAAGAAAAAGGTTTTTATTTTCAGAAAGCACATATCATGCCATTTTTTTGTTTAAATTTTAAAAATGATATCATCCATGTGGCTTCCTTGACGGGCGATACACATATTAAGTCGTTCGACAAAGTTGTCGGTCATTCTTGCCAGCATATCTTGTGGAATTCCGGTGATTACGTCCTCAATTACCACCTTCAGGGCTTCCAGGGACCGAGGTCGAAATTTGTAAACCTCAGCTTTGAGGTAACCCCACAGAAAAAAATCGCAGGGGCTCAAATCTGGGGAGCGGGATGGCCATGGAATATCCCCTCGTAAGGAGATCAGGCGACCGGGAAACATCCCCTGTAAAACTTCACGTGAATGACGGGCAGTATGGGCCGCTGCTCCATCCTGTTGAAACCAGAAGGCTTCTCCGTCATACTCTTCCATTTTGGGGCGTAAAAACGTCTCCAGCATCTCACAATAACGCGCGTCACAATAACAATTGAGCCTCCTTCTTCAAAAAAATAAGACCTATAGAGGACACTGCGCACCAAACTGTCACTTTAGAGCTGTTGAGGGTTTTCACTTGAGAAGGTACAGCTGTTAGGATTGCATTGCAAGCATCTCTACGTTTCATGTAGTCTTGCGGGTTCAATCTCTGAGCAATCATTATTTTGTAGGGATGTAACTTAAGGTCTGTGTGTAAAATTCGCCCCACTGTTCTCGACGATATTTCAAGGGCAGTGGCATGTTTTCGCGCAGAACGCGTTGGAGACTGTTCGATAGACGCTGTAACTGCCGCGATGTTTTCGGGAGTTCTTACACTTTTAGGTCGCCTGGCTGGTTTTTTAGGAAGTGCAGATCCCGTCGTCCTTACAAAACTGATCCATTTTCGAATGGTTTTAGAGTCAGGAACACTGTCGTGACAATTTAAACCGAACCGCCTGGGAAAGGCCCTCTGCGTCGCCACCACACTTTCCCCGTTTTAAAGAAAGTCTCCACGACAAAGCCCCGTTGCTCACCCGACCACCGCATGGTAACTACCGAAAATGGCGTTGTTCGCCCGACCTAACGGTACCTGCCCCACCCCTCTACCTGCTCTAGCGCCCCTTGAGTGAATTTTTAAAACTAGGGACTCCATTCTGCCCCACCCTGTATATCACGTATAAACAATGCGGTTGCAACCGTCCTGTCTCTGGAGGGCTTAAAGCATAAGACGGCCATAGCCGTCTTGTCCCTCAACGACGCTTGTTTTTGTTTTATTTGAAAACGGTACTTATTTTAAAAACACGCCTCGTATTACAGACACTCTAATTTAACACTTTTCTTAACAATTTTATTTTTACATGAAAGCCTATACCTTATTCTACTTTTCGACATAATTTCCACCAATATTGAGGCATTTATCATATCCTACAATCAGCTTTACAATCCCATCGTCATAGAAGTCTGCCGCCTGATTTAACAACCACTGGTCACAACTTCATAGAAAACACTTCTGGAAACTTGAGGAAACTCATCAGATAACGATGAAATCGTAAAGCGTCTGTTCTCTTTCACTTTTTCGTCAACTTTCTGAACCAAATCTTCAGTAATGACAGAAGATCGCCCACTTCGTTCCTCCTCATGGACATCTTTAAAAGCTCTCACCCATTTCCGTACCATTCCAACACTCATAATGTTTTCTCCATACACTTCACAGATCTGACGATGAATGTCAGCCGATTTAACGCCTTTAACACTAAGAAAACGAATCACAGCGCGTATTTCACAGTCGGCGGGATTCTCGATCGGCGGAGACATTTTAAATAGTGACAAACAAACGTAAACACGGTCGAATCTGTCTGTAATGGCGTCTGTGGCTTGTCAACAGATGTAGGTACACAGCGCGCAAGCGTAGAAAGCCGCCGCAGCGCTCACGTAGCAAAATTTCAAAACGGTACTTACTTTAAAAACGCGCCTCGTATTTATCCAATTATAATATAACTTCCAAAGACGTCGGTGGTTGCAACTCTTATAAAAAGAAGAATTCTCGTCAACATTCGTTAAAATTTCAAATACTCAATTGATTTAAATTCGGCATGCACCATGATAACAAACACAGAACCCGCAAGAAAGTGATTCAGGATCAATAATTTGCACGCAATCGTTTTAGGTGTGCAGTATAAACATTTGCATTCATAGTACTACATACATCATCTTTCTATAAATAATTTTAACATAGTGACGTATGGTTTTCGCAATAAAGTATGACGTGTGTTTTATAATGGTTGTGGTAGCCTTACTATCAGCAAAATTCATCAATCGTGTTAGCAGGTAATTTCATTTTTATAAATTATGTTTTAACTATATCCCGAATAGTTTTATTTATTTGTTCTAAAGCTCTAGATAATCTATTTTAGGGAACAATGTACATTCTTCCCTCTGCAAATTTAACATACTGATGTGGCTTTTTTCAATTTTTTTTCTTTTCCTCTTTCTTGAAAGATGTCAAGTTAATGGTATTCTATAATTCTCTTTTAGGGAGTTGAATAAGTTCGAACGTTATATTGTAAACGTTCAGTACTTCCTCGAAAGACTCGCTAATGCGTAATGTATTTATAAACTTATATGATGCGTAAAATTACCCCTTTATTTATAGCGTTGATAATATATTACTTACAATTAGAAAGTAATAGAAGCATCGGCTTTTTAAACTGATTGAATTAACTTTTCTTTAGAGGAAAAAGTATTTACTTGTTTGCAGGACCAACCAGACACAAGCAGACCCCCAGTATGTAAATGTACATATATGATATACATACATATGTATCACAAGCTAAAAATTATTTTGATATACATATGTATGTATGTATGCATACCGGGTATCCAGGATAACATGAAGTACATGGGTATATTGGAAACCGATAGAGATACAAGGTCGATTAAATGGGGAAAAAGTCGCACACTTATACGGTAAGGTACAATCCGGGATTACACTTTTAAAAATCCATTTCGTTACTGAGTTACAGGGTGAAAATCAAAAATATGCGTTTTCTAAAAACCTTAATATTTTCTTTATTATAAAAAATACAATCATCAAATTTTCAGCATAGGGCTAGTTAGCAATGGGGACTTTAAAAATGGCCTTAGAAAAATTCTATGCTCACTGGGTTCTTTGCACTTGTACACAATTTTTGTTTTTCTTATGGGCGCCATATTAGATTTCCACATTTTTGAAATGATCATAAAAATGCTTTTCAACCATGTGTAACATCTCTATGTTCGATGAAGAAAAACTATAAAAAATAGCAAAATTACGATTTGACCGTAGTAGGCTGTGATTTAACGTACATATGTGCTTGTTCGTACTACTTAAAAGTGGTTCACAAGAACACTGACGACCTAGCATCATTAAAACAAAAATGGGAGCAATATAAAACGTACTAATACTATTTAATCAAAATGACCGAAATCAGTGACTGAGACAACAATAAAAAAATTATCAGAATCCTAGAATTAAGGTTGAAATAAGTATTCAAACAAGCCACCATTCTATCGTATGCACAATCTACAACGTTTAACGACTGCCTCACATAATTGCCTGATTGTGTCTGGACCAATTCCATTGGTCATCGATTTCCAATACACTTATCCATGATATTCGTTATTTAAAAAATTTGTCACTATTTGAGTCTTGTGTGCAGGAAGAACATATTTTGCAAAGTAGCAAGCGGGAGTTCCATAATTCGTTCTGTTACATTTGTTTGCAAGAGGCTTAAATATCTAGCCGAGTTTAAGTTTTCATTACAAAAGATAGGGCCAACAATATGGGTGCCAATAACACCTATCCAAACATTAAATCCCCATTTCACTTGCTACCTAACTCCACGAATTAAATGTGGATTTTCATTGGACCAAAAAACAGTATTTTTGTAATTAAATATAACGCAGTTGGTGAAACGACTCTCGTCCGACCATAGAATTTTTATAGTAAAATTTGGAATTTCATTATGTTTTCTAATGAACCATCGATAAAAATTCCATTCTTCTCATTTCGTCACCGTTTTGAAGCCCTGGGCAGGGCCGCTAACGATAGAGACGGTATTTGTAACGTTTTCAAATGCTACTGGCTGTTGATCGGGCAACGCCTATGGTATTTTCAATTTCGCGTAAAGAAGTACGGGATTTCTCAACTATGGCTTGCAGAGCCATATTTTCTTTATTTTCGTCTGTGCGCTTATTCTTTTTTGACTTAACAAAACTTCCATGATTTATTAAATTTTCACGTAATCGCCGAAATATGCTTCTACCTGGCTGAAGTCTTTCTGGGCATTTATTGAAATACATTTCTGGGGCCATCTCATCATTTCTCCAACAGAGAATAAAACACTCCAACATATCATATTTATCTCTGTTGGAAAAACGATCCATTTTAAAATCACAAATCACTGGCTTTTTAGACCACAAAGACTGTTTGATAGCTAGAAAATTCAGAGCCGTTACGATTGTTTAATAAATGTAATAAATTTTGCTATTTTTGATAGTTTTTCTTCATTTAATATAGGGATGTTATACATGGTTGAAAAGCATTTTTATGACCATTTTAAAAATGTAAAAATCCAATATGGCGCCCATAAGAAAAACAAAAGTTGGGATGGTATTTTTTATAATAAAGAAAATATTAAGGTTTTTAGAAAACGCACACGTTTAGTTTTCAGCCTGTATCTCAGTAACGGAATGGATTTAAAATGGATGTAATCCCGTGAATCAAAAGAAAAAGTTACATATCGAAGTTATGCTTTTAGTAATGAAACACCTGTATGCTAGTACATATTTTGGTTTGTACTCGTGAATATAAGGCTGCTTTATATAAGATTATCTAAACCTTAGATTCAATTGATTTCGAAAAGTGGTTTGTGCAATGCTCTGCAGAAATAGCTGTAGGTTACATAGTATCTGATATCTTGCTTTGTGTATTAAGCAAGGGCGACTGGTGGACTGTGGCTACAGGGCTGCAGAACACGTTAAAACATTTCTTACCATAAAATATTTATTACATTGTTGAAATTTACTTTGTCACTTCAAATTTTTTAATTGACATTTGGATAACACAGAGCAATATAGTGATTCATTTTATGGAAAATCGCTCGGATGCGTCAATTTTATTTTTATTTTCTACATATTTTAAAAATATTTTCCATTATACAGAATGGTCCAAAAAGCAGGGCGCAAATTAACTTTATTTTTTTTAATGGAACACCCGTATATTTTTACATTTTCGGATTCTACGTAAAATTTTAAACAATTTTCGTGTAGCATGTAATATATCTATGTAAACTATTTTTAGAATTAAGTAGCGTTCACATAGGGCATCGCGGGGGTAAGGTAAGAATTAAGAATGTTCGCACAATGCAATTAAATACGACTGTTCAGACAGCAGTGTAAGGCAAAATTAATAATTGGTGTACGGCCAAACTATGCACACGTTAAATTATCGTACTACCGCAGCGTTAGCAACCGACAGTGCAGGTCGCGGTTCCTGTCAATTTGTACGCATACTCGTGCATACTTTTGAGGTTATGACAAAACAACACATAGATACAAGTGGATTCTGAAACTAGAATGGTCACAGAAGCTCATCAAGAAGATTTAAAAATATTTGATGTCATTATATATATTTAGATAACAATAATGCAGCTACAAGTGACATGGGATTGTAAATCAGCAAAACCGGGGGCTCAAATTCATTTTGGAAATATAAGCTCAAAATAGCTCTCAGAGCCGAAGGTTCAGAAGACTCCAACAAATGTTTCTGGTGATTTAAACATTTCATTCAACTACATGACATTGTTGTCTCTTGAATTAGTGAATTAGCATTGATTGTAAAGTTTCACACAGAACATAAAGATGCAAAATTAGGTATTTGCTTTAAATCTGTCTTTCTTGGGACCAAAGATATATGAATATGTAAGCAAAGCACTACATTTACCAAATATGAGAACATTAAGGCGAATGATTGTTTTAGATGGCGTAGACAACTTCAAATATTCATTTATATAAAAAGGAATGTATATTGTGTATAGTTGAAGTGAGGTTAATTTGTTTTGTATCAGTATAGATGGAATCGTAGTGTTTCATAAAATAGAAGTATACGATATTAACCTTAGAAATTTGTTGTGGTGCTTTTCATAAAAGCATCCATATAAATTGGAAACAACCTGAAGGGAGAAAACATAACGCTTGCTCTATATTTATTGAAATTCTTTATACGATATAGAATTTTCTATCGATTAAAATTTATTAAGAGAGTGTTAACATTCCAAAAGAAAAGGATGCGAAGACTGCTATTTCATTTTGGTAGATTAGCCTTGTATAACATTATTCTGGAGGTAATCGTCTAACTCATAAAATAATCTGTTGAAATTCTACATATTTGCATTTGAAAAAAGAATAAACTATAAGTTGTTTTCTTTCTAGGTATTTATTCTCATGTAAATTAAAAAATAAGATTGACAGCTAAAATTTCTAACCTTTTAATAATAACAATGAAGTTAGTGTCAGTATACAGTGCCAATCTACTATATCAAAGTCTGTAGCCTAAATCTGGCAACACTTACTGCTGTTCCCATAAGTGCAATACTTCCATCGAACGTAGGGTAGGCCGTTGGTGTCAACTTCCCGCTATATATTTATTTATATTTGAGTTACATTAGTAATCTAAGTTGGTAATACAAGTGCACTAAACAACGGCGCGTGCGCAAGCACTAGTTTACCTAGTTTTAGTTTTTCTGTTTGTATGTTAAGTCGATATAATTTGTTGTTTCACGTTCTATGTAATATTTAATAATAACAATCAATAAGTATGTAACAAGTGTTGTATAATAAACTAGTAAACATTTATCGCTGTTTTTCTTTTCGGTAAGGTTTCTAGGTTGAAACCACGTCATATATGCGTCAGAATACCAACATTTTGCTCTCGATTGCCCTGGACTACATCATGTCAAACGTTGATTGTTAGCAGAGTTTGACATGATGCGACCCCGAGGGAGTTCGATCGAGAGCGAAACGTCAACGTAGATACGTAACGCATTTTCAACCTGGAAACCTTTCTAAAAAGAAATCACTAAGCTAGCTACCGTACGTAAGGTACAACCATTTCATAACTAAAAATTAAAAAATTAAATCGAAGTATATGTTATTTAATTTACTACATTCATTAAATATATATATGTATAGAAATATATTTCAGGAATACTATTCGTTCAGTAAATAATTATTCTAAACCCTTACATTTTACATTTGTAACACGCAAGAAATAGTCCAATTTATATAAAAAAATATTAATGAAACATTTTTTGTTACAGAAGCAATTTGTGCTGTTCAACTTTTGGGACCAACCAACAGAAGACAAAAGATACATCTAGTCATTTTACGTATATTTACATGGGTAATAATAATTTCTAGTTCAAGTAACATGCACTTGAAGACAATTCCAAACCATCTATGAGCGAAAAAAGCAAACCCATGCGAAAAATAGGTTTTTGTCCACATCGAATTTTTTAAGCAAGTATAAGAACATATGACCATGAAATCAGATAGCATAACCCAAACTCTTCGTATACGTTAAGAAATGTAACCTGGGACTGGGTGGTGATAGTTAGCGACAAAGGCTGAGAGGAATACACATATATCAAGGTAAAGTATTTTATTTACATTTTTTCTGTGTTAATTTTCTTCCTTTTTCTATAGTTTTATCTAAAAATAAAATTACAGTATGTTAAAAACATCTATTTATATATAAGTAAACGCTATTTCGGCAGTTATTTCTTGAAGTATTACCACATTTCAAATTAATACAGAATTCAAAATACGAAGAAATAATTATATAATAAGAATGCATATTTTTTTTTAATTTCTTATTTTTTTATTACAATTATCCTATCCAGGGTGATTCAAATTAGGTGCGCATCATTTATATGCCCGTTATTATTAAATAAATAGTTTAAATTTGCAAATTAGTTTTTGATTTTTTACTGTGGACTAATATGCAATCTGCAAATAAAAAAAAACATATGTCAATATAACGCATTTTAAAGAAACTTAAAATTTTTCAATGGAACATCCTGTATATTTTCAATGGAACGTCCTGTATATTAAATTAAATCACCTTTTTAAAACTTTTACATTTAAAAGTTGCCCCAAATGTGTGGAAAGGAACAGTGGAATAGGAAATAAATCCCCATAAACGCCGTCTAAACGTTGTTTAATATGATTAGGCGTATGCCCTTATTTTGTTAAAAATTTAATGACTGCGCGGTACTCAATGTTCGTAACCTGAGACATTTTCATGCACTAGTCACGTTGTCTGGCTGGGTATTAAAAACTACTACTCTTCGAGCTGTAATACAAGGTGTCTCATTATATTTTGACTGATTTTACAAGTTTATATTTTCCGAACGGTATTAAGTATTAAGACGTGGTTTTCTCCATTGAGTTTTATATGAGTCCAAGTTTTTTATGGCTTTTATGGATATGTTATTTCTTCTATAAAAACCGAAATGAAAATGGCATAATTTGCGGACCCGATATACTGAATTTTTTTAATGCAATGCTTTATTTATCCCCAGTAATTTGAAAAGGCACTTCTTTTTAGCCTTTAAATGTTATTTACAAAATTGAAATCGGTTGAGAAATTACAGAAATAAACGTTTATGAAGATACCACTGTAAAATCAAATAGTGCGGTCCTAAAGTGTGTTCCCCCTCCCCATGCTAACTTTTGAACGACAGAAGCTAGCGTTTTTAGAAAACATTGGTCGATTTCTATTCTTTGTGAATAAACTTCTGCCGTTATCAGCATTTCAATTATATTTCCAGTTTCACCGGAAGTGACGTCAACTTTCTTTTATTAAATAGAATATCCTATATATTTTTACATTTTTGGAAAGGTAATCGAAAGGCAAATCCAACGATGCCACATATGTTATACTTTAACTTAAGAAATATGACGATATGCAGCAAGGTTTTGGTAATCTGTTTCTGTTGTTACGCAAAGTTGGCTAGGAGAGAGCCCCAAATTGTGACGCCAGACTGATCACACATCGCTTTCTAGTCGTAGAGAACGTTATAGTGCACGATTTTTTTATAATCTATTAAATAACCAAATGGATTCATCGCTTATAGCAATAACAGTACCTGAGCATAACACCCGCTTAACTGATCTTCTACGTATTCCTAGTTATAGAACGAACGCGCTACTTAAGGCTCCTTTAACACACATGACACGTAGCCTTCATAAATACTATCCTGATCCTTTCCACTAATACTTTCTTCCAGTTTTTCCTTCACTCACTCTTTCCTTTTCCTTGCACCTATTCACGCTTTCTTGTTACTCATGTATATGTATATTCAAATAGTAGCTCTGTACTTTTGAAAATTCAATGTATCTATCATATTTATCCTGTAATTGGTTTTTGACTGTTGGACAATAAAGATGTATTATTATTATTATTATTATTATTAAAGAGCTAAAGTAATCATAACAATTGCCAAACTGTCAAATCTCAATTCCAAAAGCGTAAATTATTTTTGTTATTATAACCTGCATTTGTCATACTTCCGTTCTTTGTGCTCGTTATTATTTTATGTAATTTTAACTTGTTTTCTTAATTGTTGTTTCTCCTTTACTTCATCGAACTTTATTGTAATTAATTAATTGTGGTAGGCTTGTTTGAATTTGTTAGTTTTTGACAGGCAATGCGCTTAAATTTCAGTTTCCTATGTTGTTGGTTTTTCAAAGGCCTCCGCATGGACCACGTAAGATAAACATCAAGTATCTAATTTTAATATTCAGTAAATTTTGCAACAATTACCACAAAGTGGAACCTAATGAACACTGCCCTTGTACAGCCAGAAATATTTGAACTTTGCGCTAAGTAAGCATAGATAGTATAAAATGTACAGGGCGAACTGCTTTAACAAAAGATAATATAATTTAAGGTAGATATACATAATATTATAATTGACCCATTCGTGCCGAAACCATCATAAAAGTAACAACAAAAATAGCCTAAAAAACAGACATTATCTATCAAAAACTAACATATTTAAACAAACTTACCATAATTAATTAATTGCAAGATCGTTCGATAAATTGAAGAAATAATACCAATTAACAAAACAAGTTAAAATGAGTCAAAATAATAACGAGAACAAAGAAGGAACGTATGACAAATTCATGATATAGTAACAAACAACAAGAATAATTTACGCCTTTGGAATTGAGATTTGACAGTTTGGCAATTGTTATGATTACTTTGCTTAGCAACGAGCTCATTAGATCGGTCTGGCGTCACAAGAAATAATTTAGCGCTCTTTCCTAGCCAACTTTGCGCAACAACAAAAACAGATTACCAAAACCTTTATTGCTGCATATCGTCACATTTCTCAAGTTAAAGTATGGTATCGTTGGATTCGTCTTTGGATTACCTTTCCAAAAACGTAAAGATATACTGGATGTTCTATTTATAATAAGAAAGTTGACGTCATTTCTGGTGAAAACGGAAATACAGTTGAAATGCTGATAACGGCAAAAGTTAGTTCACAAGAAATAGAAATCGACCTATTTTTTCTAAAAACGCTAATTGTTAATTAATTTATTGGAAACTTGCCCATTGCCCGAATTGTTTTATTAGATGTATCCGTAATCTAAATATCGCTTTGAATTTTTGGCAAATATCGTGACTAAAGTTTTATTTTCTCAACTTCAAGGCATTCTTGATTAAAACTGAAACAGATGCGAACTTTCTTACTTAAAACAGGACATTCTGTAAATTATACGTTGCTGCTCGCATCGCTCTTTTAAATAATATCGCATATCACTACATAGAAAAAAAATCGCATAAAGATAATTGCAACAATATTTCTGATTCTTGTGTAGAAAATTCACATAATTGGAGAAAACAGTAACAGGATTTGCTTTAAAGATAGGGATAATTTACAAAATGTAGTATAATTCCTAATGCTTGAATAAAAGAATACGCTTGAATTTACTGTTTTGATGTTTAATAAATATTAAATAAACTTATCCATCAAAAATTAAGAATTATGTTATTCCGTATTATACCGGTTCAAATAATTGTAGGAGAACCAAACAAATTAACGAAATTATTATATCCTTCCTGTATTTCTGCATTATATTTTATGAAAACGTGTGAAATAGTAAAAAATTGCTCGGGAATATCATGTGCCTGAACGATCGCATATTGGAGAAATTACCTCTCTGGTAACATTAGTCGTACTTCATTGCCTGAACGTTTACATGAATTTTCAATTAGTATTTATTTACTACTGGCTACATATGTTCACTAAATTTTATTTAACCTTCTTTGTGTTTAAACTTAGCAACTTACAATTAGTGCAAGTTCTTAACTTTATATTATTAAGAAAAATATTAGTAAACTGTTTTTAGAATTATCTACTATACTAAACCAAGAAAAACTATTATTACTATTAGAATTTTCTCAGTCGCAATTAAAGATTGTATTCGCTGGGGTAGGTACGTACCTGTAGTTGTATAAGCTTTATTACGAATATTTACTTGTAGCACTTATACCTCAACAAGACTGACCGCAAAACTATCGATTTTTAAATATTAATAATAATTGTATTTTATTTCTTTTAACATCCACACTTGGTTATGACCACAGTCCGGCGCGCTTTATGGGATGCGTCATCGCCGTAAAGGGAATATTTGCAAGACAGGGCTGCAATGAAGCTACCGAGCGCAAAATTTTAAATCTCTTTAAAACAAAGGTTCTGATGTTCTACGTATTAAAAAATGTATTTCTGTGGATGTAAGTAAGTAAGTAAGTGTATAAATATGGCTGTAATATAGCTAAGAGTGGTGTAAAAGAACGGAATTAATTATTGTGATAAAATTCTTTTCGTTTAAATATAAGTATATATTTAAATACAGAAAAAAAACCTTTTTACGTAACAACTAGTGAGCGGAGCTGTATTCAAATAAGATATAAAATGTGTAGACTTCGAAATTGCATCAAATGTATTACAATCTTTATATAAGTATGTAATTGATGCAAAATATTTAACCGGATGATCAATTTTACGGAGTCAGAGAAACGTTTACTACTAAAATGTCTCGGTCTAGTCTAAGTGGATGAACTAAATGTTTCCTGTCTCAGTCTGCTTGCACACGCCTGCTTTGTTCTAGGGGAATCGCTTTGCGTGTGCCGGTAGCACCGGTTGTGTTCAAGCAGCGTTAGATCTCTAAATAATATAACTCGTCGCGTAGACAGTTTTGCCGGAGAGACAAGTAGACGCGTTTCCAAATTAACTGTATTTACAAAATGTTACGTGTGATTACATGCACGAGCATGTTTGTTATAAGAATATTATTTCTGTTGCCTGCATTATTTGAGTGTAATTGCTCTCTCCATCAGAGCCAAAAATGTGAACATTCTTCTAGATACTCAATTTATATTGAAAATTTAACCAAAAAGATGAAACATTTTAAAATTTGAGATCACATGCACAAATATGTGAACAGAATGTTGTCAACATTCTGTTTTTCACATTCTTCAACCCGATGAAGAGTGAAATTATGCACAATATTTTGGTCATAGAAATAAAGAAAATTATCTTTCTAACTTTTTGCCTTGATGGAGTTGCTTGACCAGCATTACAATGTAGTCGTCGCGTTATACTCCGTTTTGCTCAACATAAGAATATAACTTGATATCACAAATTATGTTTGTTGTGTTTGACAATATAATTGGTATATTTCATTTAGTCTACCTAGTACTCACATATTATTAAAAATTTAGGGTTTGAAAAACCCGATCATAAAGAAATTATTAGGCGTTTCTTAATTTCTAAGGGATCCGTTGATTTAAAATTATAGCAATTTGGTGTTTAGTCTGGTAAATTTTATTACAATATATTTTCCTTCTTTTTGTAAATGCACAATTAATTTGAAAACGTGGATACTTATCTTTGCGGCTAGTTGTCTACGCAACGAGTTGACTTCGCGGCGAGTTGTCCTCACGGCAAGTTGTCTTCACAACGAATTATTATTATCGCGACAAGCTATCTTCGCGACGAGTCGTCTTTGCCTAAATGACTAAATGACCGCGGCGAGTAGGACCGTTTCCTCCGATATTAAAGAAGGCCTAACGACTTTGACGTCAGCAGGCTGTGACGTATATTGTCTTAGGTGAACGATCAGTCATAAACGCGTTTGTATGTTTAGACCGTCTCGGTGTTTTGAATTGATTTATTCAGATTATATTGGCTTTATTTAAAAAAATACTGTATAGTGATATTTCGTACTTTATTGGTGATACCTGTAATGTTTTTCTAGTGTCATATAAGCGATAAATCCTTTTCTGAAACGATAAAAACGGGGTAACCTAAAAACTGTGGCGTCGGCTGTTTTGTATGTTTTATTTGTGAGTTACACTTTGTAAAAGACTATATTACTTATTTTTCAACAGCTACAGATTCAAGAACCGGTGAAACTACAACTGTAAGTTTAAAAAAAGATGCAATTTCAACTCAATTCCCTAAGTGTCCGTTGTATTTGACAAAAAAACGTGAAGATTTTATTGTTCAAATAGTTTTATATTCTTATATATTTAATAAAATTATTTTTGAACACGAAGAGATGTTTTTAAATGTGTGTAATAAACCTTCTGTTTTAATGCAATATTAGTATTTTTAATTACATCACCGAACATTGGATACTGATACATATATGAAAATGTCATATTCACAGCAGTGAACATATTGCAACAATTATAATAACTACAAATACCCTACTTAAAAATTATTATGGGAAAAGTAATGATAGATTAGGTAAAATACCACATAATAGGAAATTAAAGACCCTGGTTAAATAAAATGTCTGTAAATTTTGTCGTGAAATTGAACAAAATTTCGAACAAAACTGCAATATTGTATCATTTCAACCTTAATTTCGTCCAAATACATGTGCAATTACAAATAATAATAATTTGTTGATTAAATATCAACCACAAATACATCTTTCACGAAAACGGTGCTCGGTTACGTCTTTGGTTTTTGCTTTGAAACTTCGTTTTTCCAAAATAAAATCGAATGGGATGCGAACAAGGGCTCAGCTAACGACTAGCATCCTTTTTTAAACCGGAAAACCTTCCAAACTTAGAAACGAGATGCAAAAAAAACGATTCCTTTACCGCTTATGTTAATAAAGGGACCGGTAGCGCAGTGCCCAGTGCCTAGGGCCCGTCACTCTCAGAGTAAGGTTTTCCGTAGTTTTCCTTGCTCTAAATTTAGCGAATGCTGAGGGTGAACATCTTAAGACGCTTTACGGGTGCAGGCGTAATAATATCTCATGGCTGGCCGATGCCCCCTGTAATTGGCGAAAGCTGTTGGGGGATGTGAAGGCATGAATTATTATTAATTATTATATCGTGCACGGCGATCACTTAAACAGCGTGACGTCATCGAAGAGCGCTGAGGCCTTGTAGTTTCGGCGGTAACGGTAGGACGCAACGAGTTGTCCTGGACCGGTTAGAACTAAACCTAAGTAGTGCTGATTATTCACATACATATTATATCGTAACGGCTACAACTCAGCCCAAAGAATCTATTAGACTAATGCAGTAACTACTAAAATTCGTAACATTAGTATTTCAATAAATACGATACATACGCTTGCAAAGTTGTTGAAAAATATGTAGCAATATTATTTTAATAATTGCTACAAATTGTCGGCGAACTTTATGTAGAGGCATTTGCTATAATCATTGTAGAAGTAATTTCATTTTTTTTGTGTGGAAAAATTAAAAGCCACTGTAACTTTCAAAATACTCTCCAAATTTAAAAAATATGCTTAACAAAATTTGTGCAAAAATGCAATCTATTATTTTGCCGATTTAATCAAGTTCGTAGGACCAATAATAACGGAATAGTAATAGTGACCCGTTAATTTGGATCGCCTTGTATACTGGGATAAGCAACAATATTGCACCTAATTTCGACTGCATTAATAAGTAAAGTGAAAAATATCTTCAATAGATTTTGCAGATTTTTAATTTTTGTTTTTTTTTTATCTCGGCAACTAACGGCAAATTAGAATAGATATTCACATTTAAAGCTAGTTAGTTGCGTATATTGACTTGTTGTAGTCATGTCATCCACTAATCCTAATCTAATAGGACATGCTGTATAATTGAAATTTAATAGTACACCTGTATTATTGAAGTTAAGAGAAGATATGTATAATGTTAAAACGCAATAGTTTTAATAATTAGTATGTGCATCAATTTTTTAGCTCGGTACGTTGAAATAATAAATCTATCATCCACAAGTTTAAACATTCTAATTTTAGTTGATTATAAACATTTCTTCCCAAAACCTTTTGCCTATACATTAGATATGTTGATGCACTAATGTTGTGTTAATAACAGAATATTTCCAAAAATTTACATACCTTTTCACATTTAAAAGATCTTTATCATAATTTTAATAGTAACAATTCGAACTAATTTTATATATTGTCGAGTATAGCAAGAATCAAAGCAATATATTATTTGTATTATGTGTACACTAGCAGTATATTCCACATCTATTTTTATATAAAATATTTAATGTAGATGCTTATTCATTTAACGGGTTCAAATTTCAACATGACAATAAGATTGCGGAATAAAAGCTCTAATTAACGTCGGCGCCGCGGCGTGCCTGTCTAATTCGACATATGTCTTTATTTGTATTCCTTGCACTTAACAGAACTTGAAGAAAACTTAGGCACTTGCGTTCTGGTTGGATGCTTATTACTAAAAATAAAGAAGCAAACTTTATTTGTTGTTTCCTATATATTTTTTTTATTTACTCTTTTCCGGTCTTTATTATTTCCGGTCTTTATTATTTCATAATAAAGACCTTGAACGGATGTTTTTGGTTAGATTATTTAGCGAGATTGGTTCGTTTCTTCTATATATTGCTTGTAGTTAGATGCAGATAAGTACTTGGTCGTTACCACAGAGACTACAAGGGCTCCATGCTCTTCGATGACGTCACGCTGTTTAGGTGACGCAAGCAGTAAAGGAAACGTTTTTTTTGCATTTCTTTTTTAAGTTTTGAAGGGCTTCCGGTTTAAAGAGGATGCCAGCCGTCAACTGAGCTCTTCTTTGCATCTCATTCATTAGACAGTCTGAACGTGTAAATGTCAAAACGATAAATATGGCTGATCGTTTATCTAAACCGATATACGTCACAGCCTGCTGACGTCAAAGCAGTTAGGCCTTGTTATACCGGGGGTAACGGCTTGGTTCGCTAGTATATCACCAACCTCGAAGCACGAGTAAAACCGTCATCACGAATATCGCGGTTTTGTGTTGTTTAGTATCCATATATATTTGAAATCAATTCCAGATAATGTGCTTTTTACACATACTGTCTAAAAATATTTTTGATCCATCAAAATTCATACTACAGAATTCCAAATGCATAAAAATATGGAACCGTCGTAGAATAAGTAAATCCAATGGCTATGGACGTAATACACGTATCTGAACGCCTCTGGTGAACATACCGGCGCGTTACACCTTGTTTATTTTTTCAGTTTTCGCCATACTCTGTATTTAATACAAATATTAAAGCACAAAACACAACTTTGTATTCGCAAATACCGGTTGTCAACCAAAACAGATTTAATAGCTGTGCATCCAACAGAGAAGAGAATATTGTAGTGGGTACGTGAGGTGGTATCGCCTACTACGTGATACGTATACTACATACCTATGAAATGTTCTTTTCTCTGTTAGATACGTCTGTATTTATTAAATTAAACTTGGTTGGTAACACTGTGCTCGAATTGGAGACTTTTTTTGCAACAAGCTGGGCACCAGGTCGTGAACCTAATCCGAGTTTAAAAGTTAGCTCGCGTTCTCGAGCAATTTCAATTTAAAAATTTTAGGCTCAAAGACCCCCAAAAACATAATTTTTATCATTTTTTGACCATTTATTGAATTTAAATCAATGGAAATCGATCGAATAGACATCGTATTGACGAATACACATCGAATAGAAACTATTTGAACAAAATTGAATCGATTCAGTCGATTTTTCATCATTTTCTTGCAAAAAAAAAAAACATTTTACATACGGAGCAATCCGTATATCCGAACATCTGCTGCCAAAATGTTCGTTTGTTTCAAGTCCTTTGCCAAAAGAATAGATTGTCGCTGTGATAGTTTCGGGCTTCTTATCACACTATTCAAACGAGATTGCGTTATTTCAATGTGACTGCATGGCGCAGTGACATTTGATAGTTCATACATTGATACGCCTGCTTGTTCGATTTATATGGTTTCTAATGCTGATAGCTCAGATTGTTCTGTTGAAATTGGTCTTGTTAAAACAAGAATTGTATTTAAATGCAGCAGCGGCAATTGAGTATACGTTGTCGGAATGTATTTCAAAGAACCATTCTGTTCATACCGTCAGTATAATTCACATACGCATAACATTCAGCTGGATCATGTTCTCTTGGATCTATCCAAATCTTTGACTTCTGAAAATAGACTGAGCTCTCAGCTGTTAACAGCACTGCTTATATACCCATTTGACCAAGTGACAGTAGCAGGGATGGAAGTTTCTAGAAGGTTCACAAATGATCCATGGAAGGTTCTCGAAGGTTCCAGAAAGCTCTTCGGCCATTGATCAGATTTTTCAGAAAATTCCAGAATGTTCCAGAAGGTTCTTTGGGCTTAAAATTTTTAAATTGAAATTGTTCGAAAACGCTAGCTAACTTTTAAAAACGGTTGGCACCATTGGATTCAGCGTACTGGAATTAGGTTTACCCCCCGGGTGCCCAGCTTGTTACATTTTGTAACTAACACAATCGGTGCAAAAATCGGTGCATTTATTATTATATTATACACTAGGTATCACATAGCAATGTACGTACATAGCACCCATAAGATGTAGAACTTTTCTGGATAGAAAAGACATACTCTCCATGTTAAAGCAAAAATATTGCCAATTAAATTTCAATCCAAGGCTAAAAAGACCTACTGGCCTGTTAAATTGGAATCTATGTTGATAATGCTACAAATAAATATATTTTTAAATATATTATTTACAAATATCAGCAATAATAAACTTACCACGCAAATAGGTTTGAAAAGACTAATTTTTAAACAAATAACTGATCTAAACAATCACAGAATGGACAAATCTATTATCACTCCCAGAAAACTGTGGATAAACGTACAAAACCGAACAGTAACGCGACGAATGATATTTCTAACCACAGTTACAAACTCCGAAACCCTAGTTACAAACCGGTTATAAAAGAAAGATACAGGTTGCGGCATGTCCATCAGAGAATACAAACATAGTTTTTTCGTTCTTTCCAGTAACATTAAAAAATGCAATAACATACGGATTAAATTCTAGATTTTTACGATTCTTTTATTCTTCGTGCTGTTTTTCCTAGCTACGTGTAATAAGTTCCAATAGATTACATTCACGTGTGAAAATTTCGTTAGCCAACCTTGTAAGTAAATTTCATTAAGGAAATATGCGAGGGAAATGTATAATGGTAAAAGCAAAAGCACATACCGGCGCTTACTATTAGAAATCTATTTCCTATATCGGAAGGTATTGTTGCAAATAAAAGCACGTATTTCTTGTGGCTAAAATTTAACGATTTTCGTTAAAAACATTTATATTGTGTGGTAAATAACCACTTATGAAACAACATTTATTTTGACGCTTTTAGGTCAGTTTTTAAACTAGAAGATACGCCTTCTGAACGAAATCTGCTGAATGATTCAGGTAAGGTGCAATACAAGATAGGTGTTTTTTATATTTGTTTCTATTTTTGAGGTCACCTTGATGAGCTAATTTCAATGACCTATAACAGTTATGACTTAAATCAGCAAATTATTTGCAATGTGGTTAAAGTCGGAAATTCTTTAAGAGATTTTGCAAAAACGCGAAAGTAAATAATTAAAATCAAAATTCTTTTTCTACAATGCTTGTCGCGCTATTTCGCTAGATAATTAGCAATAAACAGAACCTAAAACGTTCATCGCAGAAACGTGTTCTGCAGACATTTTGCACAGAAATAAAAATAACCTGGGCAACTAAACAATAGAATAAAGTCAGTAACTTCTCCTATGACTCCTACAGTAATGGTGACATTAGTAATAAAATGTCTTAAAAAATAATTTGGTATATAGTAAACAATGCGATATCAAATAGAAATTTTGATCATCGGATACAGAGGTATGTAGAAGTCAAAAGGAAGTTACTGAAATCTTTAATCGTGAGTATTTTGATTTGCCCAATATTTCGCGGGGAACTGTGTCCAAAATTCAAGCACAGTTTAAAGAACTTGGATATGTTAAACCACTAAAAAGAAAACCCCATTTCGTAGAAGACGATGTGAAAGTAGACGTTTTATTGAAACAGTTCACTAAAACCCTTACCACAACATTTAATTCATACTGGACGCACGTTTCGATAGCCAAACTATCATCATCAGCAGCAAGACTAAACTAACAAGCTAAGCGAAAAACTAACCTTATAAGGAAAATAATTTATGCAATATGTAAATTTTAAATCGTAAAATTTAATGAACCGCTTCATTGCACAGGACTATAAATAGCCTAACGGTAAATGAGCAGAATGAGGTGAGTTATAAATCCTAGTATTACAATGAAGCGGTTCATTGCACATGTGTTACGTTAAAAACCTTTTAGGAAATTCCAAAGACCCAGTGGATAACATGGATAAATCAGGAATTTACAAAATTTCATGTAAAGATTGTGATCAAGTGTATATTGGGCAGACAAAAAGATCAATCAAAATTAGGTACAAAGAACATTTGGCTCATCTCAAATTCAGAAGGTTTGATAAATCTAGCGTTGACCTGCATATGCTTGAAAATAACCATAATGTTGATAATATAAAGTTAATTAAAAACGTAAAGAGTACTGCTCAATTAAATTGTTATGAAGGCATGGAAATTTACAAAAACAAAACTCACTTAATGAATTCAGATTTAGGACCACTAAATTCCAGCCGTTATCCTTTATTACATCATGTTTAATCATTTATAGTTGTAATTTTAACCATGTGCAATGAACCGCTTCATTATAATACTAGGATTTATAACTCACGTCATTCTGCTCATTTACCGTAAGGCTATTTATAGTCCTGTGCAATGAAGCGGCTCATTAAATTTTACAATTTTAAATTTACATATTGCATAAATTATTTTCCTTATAAGGTTAGTTTTTCGCTTAGCTTGTTAGTTCAGTCTTGCTGCTGATGATGATAGCTTGGCTATCGAAACGTGCGTCCAGTACGAATTAAGTGCTGTGGTAAGGGTTTTAGTGAACTGTTTCAGTGTTCCAGTGCCACAGTTTTAGAGTACCCGTTTAGACGTTTTATTAAGTATTGAAGAGAATCCAAGAACAAGTACATGCTAAATTGCACGAGAAAATATCATTCCTATAAAATGATGTTTGCCCAGGAACTAACAAAGAACGATCCAGAACTTAGAGCACAGTTCTGCGAAAGTTTCATGAATAAATTGGACAGAAATAAGGTAGCTCTTGATTCTATTCATTTTTCGGACGAACTGGCAGAACTGTAGGTATTGGACTGCGGAGAATCCTTATTGAATGCGTGCCACGCAAACACAATATCCTCAAAGGGTTAACGTCTGGTTAGGTGTCATCAGCCACCATACAATTGATTAATTTTTATTGAAGGGAATTTGACAATCGAAAAATATTTAAATCTCATGAGAGATGAAGTTACTCCTGTTTTGACATTCAAAAATAAAGTATATACAACAAAGCCAGATAACACTGATGATCTCAAAGAAAGAATACAAACAGAAATACGGAATATTTCATCTCAAGGTTTAGAAAAAGTTAGGCAGCAGTTTTAGATTACGTTATTGCCAAAAAGTAAGTAGAGCTTATTTCAAACATTTAACACTAACATTATTTCAAATAAAATATTTCAATAATCTCATAGTTCTAATGCCTGTAATTAAGTAATCAACCAGTTAGATCATAAGTGTTATAGGTCGTTGAAATCAGCTCATCAAAGAGACTTTAAAAATACAAAAATAAGCAGGATGTTCCATTAAAAGAAAAACACCTATCTTGTACTACATCTCCATATCTCAAATTTCGTTTAGAAGATGTAACGTTTACATTAAAAACTAACCTGTTCGAGGGTTTCGCATAAAACTCTAAAATAACGTAAAAATCAATTTTATTCTATAAGTGGTTATAACGCTGTATAATGTCTGGATACTCAAATTTTAAGAAACATCATTTAAATTTATTATATTGTAAATCCTAAGTATCTTATTTAATCCGTCCACTATCACTACCTCAAAGGTCACCCATCGATCGCATGCATTTTTATTTATTCCGTTTACCCAGTCTTTGCCTTCATTTTCCGAGCTATCTAATCAATACCCTTCTGAATATTCAACATTCCGCATCGTATGTCCTTGGGCGTAGAAAAAATAGAAGTGTCATCCGCGTGTACACCAATTCAAGTCCTTGCATATTCGAACTGTTGGATATGTAGATATTAAATTGTTTGGGATCTAATAGACAGCCGTGAGCGACATTCGCCTTAAAAGAGAGTATTGACATCCGCTCGCACCCTAGATCTGCGATTCAAGAATTAAAACCCATATCACTCCTGACACTCATTCCATTTATTTCTACTTCCATGCATAAATCCAAAGTATATTAGCGTGTTTACGTTCATGTGGGAAGATTAAAATCAGCCGACTTGAGTCAAGATCGATTAGGGACTATATAACATGGCGCCTAGTTCCACAGTTTTTATGTACAAACACAAAATATTTTCACTTTTCAGTAATAGGTGTATTGCATAGTACGAGGGTCACGCTATATATTTTGAGATACAAGAAAACTACAAGTCTTTTTACGAAAATGATTTTATTTATGTTCAAAATAATCTCCTCCTGCATCAATGCACTTTTGTAACCGAAGTTTCCACAACGTAAAAGCGTGAAGCCAGTCATCTCTTGGAATGCTCTCAAAAAATACATGAATTGCTTCATCTATCTCATCCTCCGTCGTGAAACGTCGACCACGTAAATGTTTCTTTAGGTTGAAGAATAACCAGAAATCACACATGGCCAAATCAGGCGAATAGGGTGGATGTTCAATGACTTTTACCTTATTTTCACGTAAAAATTCAACTGTCTGCTGTGCACTGTGTGACGATGCATTGTCGTGATGCAACATTAACCCGCGAATGTTGGCTGACTCAAGAACTGCAGGTAAACATTTTGTGGTGTACCAGTTTGCTGTGACTGTACGTTAATTTTCCAGCTTCATTGCTTTTACTAATCCGGTACTACGGAAGGAAACTGCGTACATAACTTTCTTGACAGCCCTTTGCCTTTTGGCCATTGTTGGTGTTGGTGCATCTTCGTGGATCCACACGCGGCTCTCCTGGCGGGTAGGAATATCGTAAAACGGCTTGTAAGTTTCATCACCTGTTACTATTTTTGATAGAATGCGATGTCCACCATTATTTAACATTTCCAATGTTTCCAGAGCGATTCTTATTCGCTCTGCTTTTTGGAAATCGGTAAGCGTGTGTGGCACCCAACGAGTAATAATTTTTTTCATCCGATGATGATCATGTAAAATTGAATTTACTGTTGCGGATCCAAGGGTTGCCTCAATCACTTGATAAGTGCATCTTGGATCTTCGTCGATCATACGTCTCACACTCTCAATGTTTCCAGTGGTAACTGAAGAACAGGGCCTACCGGTACGTTCCTCATCGCCAAGCGATATCCGTCCTCTTTTAAATTCGCTATATCAGCGAAACACAGTTGCACGTGAAGGACTTTCATCACCAAATGCGAGTTGCAATCGTTCAAGACTTTGTTGTTCACTTAAACCGACCTTAAAATCGTAGTAAATCATTGCGCGTACATGTCCTCTTCACAAGTCCATGTTTCGATGACAAATCGTACCTACCACCTCTATGACAGCAGCGACTCAACTGACAGTCAGAGTTTACTACTTAAGGATGGTGGTATTTAGAAATGCAGTGTTGCCAGCTCTAACTTCTCTACTTTTGTGGCATCTCAAAATATATAGCGTGTCCCTCGTATTCACCAATTATGTTTTAGTGACAACTAAGCTGTTTAATAATAAGAAATAATTATCTGTAGGTATATTTAGGTAATCAAAAGTGGATGACCACCTTATAAAAGTTATTAAATGCGTTTACTTCTCCGATTGCAATATTACCATGAATTGAAATACAGGTGTCCATGGAGAGGGTTACAAAAAGGAAAAACTTTTTTAATATGCTTTACTGAAAAAAGTTATTCTTTATAAAAAAGATCTACTTTCCCCAAAATGTCCAAAAACATATTTAGAATTTATTACACACGTACATTTACGTATAAATTCAATTATCGCAGCTGATTATTATTTTTCAATTAAACAACAATCACTAAAATAAGTAAATAACTGTTAATTCTTAACTTAAAGCAGATCTAACAATCACTATTCAATATAGCTGCCTCCAACTTGTACCGATTTTTCAACTGTTTTAATAAATTTATTGAAAACTTTATGTATCGTAGTAGGTACATTAATCTCATCCAGCGTATCCTTTACTGCTTGTTTTAACTGATCTGAATTATATTACCACAAGCATACACTTTTTCTTTTAACGCTCCCCACAAAAAGAAATCTATTGGTGCAATATCAGCTGTCCTGATAGGCCATTCAACTGGGCCATTTCTGCCAATCCATTTCCCATGAAATTGACGATTTAACAAATCTGTTATCAACACAGTTGAATGAGCTGGAAATCTATCTTGTTGCCGATAAATGTTTCTTTGTATGTCAGGGTTAATGTTGTGCAGCTTAGGTAACGCAAACAATTCTATCAAATCCAAATAAACGTGTTGAGACCAATAATACCACCATGGAAAATAGCACACCAAAATCTAATTTAATGATAGTACAAAGCAAAGTCTACTACATACTTTATTTTAATAAGATAAATGGTTAGTATCTCTAGACACTTAAACCGAGTACGCAGTTTGTACGTGATTGCGTTCCAATGATTAAAACTTATGAACCAAGTATTATTATAAATAACCTGGGCAAATATGCGGTAACAGCCAGAGGTGTGGCGAGCGCATAAAAGTTTACACATAAAATAGAAGGTAAGAAATAAATTATAAAACGTGCCGAAACACTTACCGTTTTAAAAGTCTTCCGTGAAATCACAAACTGGGTAACATCTGTTAAATATTTGAATCATTAGATATGTTTCCACAGCTGTTTCAGTCAAGTGAGTACGACGTGCGGAATAAATGGTTTTAAAGCCGAAAATGACCGTTCGACATCTAGCGATGTTATATTTGCATATTTAAAATAATCTTTGAAACAACTTAATGCCACACACACCTTCACAAATTTGTCTTAATATAAGAAAATCGGAGTCTTTCTCTAAAACACTTTCATATTTTCGTATTACACCCCAATTTGTTTCGCCTTCTACAGCGCGTAACATCGCGTGAACATCATTCACAATTTGAATAGAATCCACTAGCGACATCGAAACATTTTGTAATTTTTCTATTACCTCCACTAGTCCGAAGTAATTGTTGTGAATAGTTTGTAAATCTCTTTTAACCTGACTATCTTGAAATATTTCCTGGCTTTTCTTGATTGCTGCAGCTTCTGTCGGATTGAATTTTAAAACTACCTTCTTTACTTGATCAAAATATTTGTTGTAGTAAAACGCAGCCTGCAACCATGTTCCCCAACGTGTAACAATCAGCTGTGGTGGTTCCGGTAAATCAGGACACAGTTTGTGAAATAGTCGGGTACGTTTCGGGGACTTTAGAAACACTGCCTTTGTACTAGCAATCAATGCATTTACTAGTGGAAAACATGTAGGAATCGTTTGTGCCGCAAGATTTAGAGTATAGATTTTACACTTTACATACTCATAAACATTAAAAGTTGCTTAGTTGAAACTTCAAATTTGTTCAATGAGTTCAACACCACCTTTAAAATCTCATCGGCAGTACAATTTATAACTCTTTTGGAAGCAAGTAAGGAGGATGACGGTCGATGTGGTTCCATTGTACGTACCATTACAATAACTACAGAATGTTTTTGACGATCTGTTGTTTCGTCCACGCACAACCACAGTTTTTCATCTTTCAATTCCATTTTCATTCTTTTTTCTATATGTTCACGAGCAAATGGCACTACATTTCTTATCGATGACCGACTAGGTAATTTACAGTCCGCATATTTATTCCAGAAGTAGACAAATGCTTCTTTGTCTAGTAAACGAAACGATAGATTACATAAAATAAGAGTAACACATAAATCAAGTGTAAATTTTTCTTGGTCTCGTATGCCACTTTTTGCCGAAGAATGCTGTTTGCTTTCGATGTGACGTTGACAATGGCTTCTGGACCAACACATTAAAGGGATTTTACAAACTAGACATTAAATTTCAGCGCCATCAAAAATTAAATCCGGCATGTCCACTATAAAGTTTTTAACTGTGTCTGCCACTGGTCGTTTTCGCGACGTACCTAACTGCGACATTTTTAAAGCAAACAAGCGTACAATTACGAAATAAGTTACGACAGCCTACCTATACACAGAACTACTCGCATACAGCATCGATTTAGTACTGACGCTGTGAACGCGTGAAATAAATAATCGCCGACTCCGTACCACATATCTACTACACTGACTGTTACCGCTGTTTGCCCAGACAAATTATAAACATAAACATAAAATTGCTACTTTACTTGTTTATTTCAAAGAGTGATTATTGCTTAATTCAAAAATAAAAGTATCGGCTGCAATAATATAGAATTTATAAGTAAGTGTATGTCTGTAGTCAAATCTAAATTGTTTTTGGACGTTTTGAGGAAAGCAAAATTTTTTATAAAGAACTTTTTTCTGCAAAACGCATATTAAAAATGTTTTCCCTCTTTGTAACCCCATCCATGGGCACCCTGTATATTCTTTGATTCGTTACCTCTTACATGTAGAAGGGGGACAAGACATAAAGAACACCTATTAAGTGATAACAATTAAATAAATGCTCACATAAATTACTGCTAGATGTAAGACAAATGTGCCAGTATAGTACTGGAATAGAGGTGGCCATCTTGAGATTTATGTAGGCCCAGATTAGCCCGGCCCAACAGCATATAAGCTCGGTCCGGCCCGACACGTTTACCAACCCAGCCCGACAGCTTTGTCAGTTGTCGACCCATCATATTCTTTTAGTCGGACAAGCTCATTTTTTTGTTTGACAATGAGAAGGTCAAATCCGTTCGATCAGCGTGTCTATGTGGAAGTGGGTGGCACTACTCTCATTACATGTTTCTTGTTGAACTAATTGCTAAATCGTTTCTACAGAAGTGAGCAAATCGTACTGTAGAAAGTTATACTCCATAAAACTCAATACTTTGATCTCCCTACCTTCCACATATATGTACATGTGTACTGAGTGTTCCAAATTAGCGGAGCACTATTGCTAACTTCATTATTATCGACGCTACAATGTAGATTGAATTAGCAAATAGTGTTTTAAATGCTGATTGAGATGGAATTAGTAAAATCAGTAATTGATAGGTACTAATAAATTGGTAATGGTGTCACGATAATCTAGAAAAGCCATACAACATTATCCTATCGATCACTTTGTAGGCGATTGTTGAACTTAGGTAACCTTTTCTTAATTAAGTTACATGTTTATATTAGCACTCCATTACGAAGGCGATAACTTTTTGTTTGTTAATCAATACATGTTCCATAATTTTCGATCGTGTGTCCTTCATGAGTAAACTCTTTTGTAAATGTACGTGTATAGATGATATAATAGTGTCGTACCAATATTGACACTGCTACCACATGCAAATATATTTTTATTTAACCATATATTTCTTTGCAATCAAAAGGGAAATTAACGGCAAGACTAAAAACAATATTCACAAGGTCACTTTTCGCAATGTCCTGTCTTTATTACAGCTCCATAACTTATCTTTAACCAATGTTGAGTTTTTAAAGAGGAGCTATGGGAATATGTATTCAATTAGTTAAAACGAAAGACGTGTATGTATATTGATCTTCCAATCGAAAGGGCGAGGCGATAAGCAGCGCAATATCGATACCTTTCAGCAATACCATGTAAGTACATACACTTGTCCTTTACCACCTTTACACGTACATACATACATATTATACTACTTTCGATCTGTATCGCCTGGAGTAGAAGTAATCAAATGCTTATCCATCCTACTTTAATATCCGTAAGTACCTGTAATACGTCTACGAAGAGAAGGAGAAGAAAACATAAATGATAACAAGTACAGAATGTTTTCTTACTAATAATTAGAGTAACCAAGACTTGCGGACTCGCATAGGCGTCGGTATTACGGATTAATATAAGAATACGAAAAATTCATAAATAAACTTACTTGCTAATTATTCAACAAATTAGAGGCATCAGGATGTGAACTACTGTAAACTTGCATCATTGCATATGTTTCCACAGTTACTTCTTTAAACCTTGTGCGTCGACAAGAAAAAATATTCTTATACATAGAAAACGATCTCTCCACATTTAAGGAAGTTACATTTGCATGTAGAAACTGTTTTTCAAAATCACTTAAAAGTTCACTATTCTTACACTTATTATAAACGGCGTATCATTTAATGTGTGTAATTTATTTTTTACACTCTCCAATATGTCTAATGATTCCTGCAATGACAATTCAGTACATTGTAGTTTTCTGATGGCATCTAGTAATACTGTATAATTGGTACATATTGTTGTTAAATCTTCTAAAAGTTGAGGAATTTCAAATTCTCTTTGACTTTCTCCAATTGCTTTGGATTCATTCCGATTAAAACGCATTATAACTGGTTGAATTTGTTGAAAATGGATCAAATAGTAAGAAACTGCTGTTAGCCAAGTACCCCATCGCGTTAAAATTGGTTTAGGAGGTTCTGGAATACCTGGACAAAATTTACGTTTAGGAGATTTACGGAACACTGCTTTAGTACTTCCAATCATCCGATCAACGTTTCCGTAATGTTGTCGAACAACTTCACCAACTAAATGCAAAGCATGCAGCACGCAGGTTATATGTATTAAGTTAGGAAATATGTGTTTTAAGGATCACCCAACACTTAACATCGTTGCTGCACTATCTGTCACAATTATCACAACTTGATCTTGGGCAATTTTAAATTTTTTCAAAGCGTTCATTATCACTTTTTGAATATTTTCCGCGGTACATTGTTGAACACGTTTGCAAGCTAACAAATATCGAGATGCTGTGTTTTCGCTAGATAAAACGCGAGCTATTACATTCACAATACTGTTTTTCTTTATATCGGTCGTCTCATCCACGGTAATCCATATTTTTTTGGAACACAAATCACGTTTACACACATTTTCTAGCATCTCTTTCATTCGCGGCAAATGATTCTGTAATTGTGTTTGTGAGGGTAATGGGTACTTTGGAACGTATTGTCGCCAAAACGTTTTAAAAGCTGCTTTTCTCACCAACGACGACGGAAGATTACAAGAGGTAAACATAATTAATAAATGTATGAGGAATAGTATATAAAGTATTTCAGTTCTTGCATTTCTCATATGCTTAATACCATTGACATGCCTCTGGCAATCAGTTCTATCCAATGCAGCCAAACGAACATAGCATATTAAGCAAAAAACTGCACTACCGTCATATTTGAAATGGGGAAAAGGTGACACATACTTATGTACATTAGTAGCAAATCTATTACGAGGCATTGTTTTCTTAGGTATGTAAATATTAGTTCTATATGAAACGATACACTAATTATGTACTTGGTATAATACTACAACACACAAAAAGCACCAGCTATATTTTCAAAAGCGACACGTAAGTACATAACCTTGACCGTTCGACTAATTTCTGCAACAGCTCAACCGGTACTAAAACGAAATCTCTCTCAGCGCGGTTTAACATGATTTATATTCAAGGTCGACACTACATGCCTGCTTCTCTACCGGTTTAGTTTATTTATGAATTTTTCGTATTCTTATATTAACCCGTAATACCGACGCCTATGCGAGTCCGCAAGTTTAGGTTACTCTTAATAATAATTGTAAGAGAATTGAGTGAATTGGATAGTAAAGTGGAACAATCAAGCTACAATCAAAAGTATATTTGTCTAAAATGATTTTGTAACTAGGAGAAGAAGTACAACTGCAGGACAGAAAAGGCGTGGTAAATATCTGTATGTAGTTAGTAATATAACCAATTTAAATATGGTGGAATTGGAAATTTATAGAACGAAGAGGTTAAGTTAAGGAAAGGGAAGAGAATAATGAATACGCAGAGATCTGTAATTACATATAGCCCTGGCCAATAAACCTGAGCACTTGCAGATTTCCCCAAATGCACCGGGTGTGCCATTAATGTGTCGGGGGAGTTTAGCCTGAAAGCTACCAAAGATTGAGAAATGAAGCTTTCTGTACGCATATGTTATATTGCATCGTATTTTGTAAAATTATTTACAAGTATACAGGTTTCAAATTTCCGCAACCACCTTCAACTTTTTCATTTGAAATGAATTACTATACTTTTTATTAATCATTTTGATAGCCACTTAAATTACCCTTGTAACGATATATGGTTATGTGCACTTTTGATAATTACTTTTGGCTATATTGCAAATTTTCTTAAAATGTTGACAGTTGCAGACGTTTTAAGACCTAGCCTGAAAACTAAAGCTGGCCACGAGCGGTACCGCGCAGTAGCGTAGAGTCGACCAGCCCTCGCGTTCCACTAGAGTTATTCTGCTAATAGAGATGTTTGCTGCCGCAAATAATTTCGCTCATCTTTTAAATAAAAATTAAATAACACGTGCTCAAACACTTACCATTTTAAGAGTCCTCCGTGAAATCACAAAGTGAATAATGTCTGTTAAATATCTGCAACATTAGATATGTTTCAACTGTTGTTTCGGCAAAACTAGTACGGTATGAGGAAAAAATGCGTTTATATGCAGAGAACGAACGTTCTACATCTAGTGACGTAATATTTGCGTAAGTAAAATAATCTTTCAAATAACTTAACGATTCTGTTGACGCACCTTCACAAATATGTCTTAATGTGCCAAAATCAGAATTTTTCTTAAAAACGTTTTCAAATTTTTCTAGAACAGAAACATTTTTTGCGTCTTCAATCGCGCATAGCTGTGCGTGAACATGTTGCACTATTTGTAGAGATTCTTCTAACGGCACCGCAGGATTTTGTAATTTTTCTATTGCATCTGCTAGCCCGAAGTAATTGTCGTGACTATCTTGAAATTTCGACTGGCTTTTCTGGATAGTGGCAGCTTCCTCTGTATCGAATTGTAAAACCACGTTCTTAATATTGTCAAAATATTTATGATAATAAAACGCGGCCTGCAACCATGTTCCCCAACGAGTTAGAATAGGTTCTGGTGGCTCTGGTGTACGGGGGCACAGTCTGTGAAGTTCGCGAATACGTTTCGGTGATTTGACAAATACTATTTTGGTATGCGCTATTAAAGCGTCTACCTCAGGATAACATTTTCTGATACTATCCGTCACAAGATTGAGGGCATGAGTTTTACACGTAATGTGTAACAAATTAGCAGAATGCTTTTTAAGAGACCGGCCTACAGAAAGCATGTTTGCAGCACCATCACTCACTAACATCAAGAGTTGGTTCGTTGAAAGTTCAAACTTGTCCAATGTATTTAACACTAACTTTGAAATTACTTCGGCAGTACACTGTTGTATTCGTTTGGAGACTAATAGAATTGAAGGTGCCGATTGATGAGGTTCCAATTTGCGTGCCATTACATTAAGAACAGAATGTTTCTTCCGATCTGTTGTTTCGTCGACACATAACCACAATTTTTGATCTTTCAACTCCGATTTTATTTTTTGTTCAATATATTCGCGCGCAGATGGCACAATTCTTCGCAACGATGTTCGACTTGGTAATTTGCACCCCGAATAGTTATTCCAAAAGCAGATAAATGCTTCCTTGTCTAGTAAATTAAACGGTATATTACATGCAACGCATAAATTAAATATAAATTTTTCATTGTCTCGTGCGCAATTTCTTTTTGAGACATGCTTTTCACTGTTTGCGTGTCGTAGACAATGTTGTCTTGACCAACACATTAACGGGATTTTACAGATTACACATTTAATTTTAGTACCTTCATATATTAAGTCTGGAATTTCTGCAATAAATTTTCGAAGTTTGTCCGACCGCAGTCGTTTTGCTGACGAAATCATAATTTTTCTAGGACAGATAAACAATTGCGCAAATGACCGGCAGCGAAAATGTCCGTACTGCTCCGCAGACGAAGTAATACTACCGTTCCTCTCGGTCCGAACTGATTCTACGCCGATGCGCGGTACCGCTCGTGGCCAGCGTTACTGAAAACAGATGTAGTGTTGCGAGTTACTCCTTCGCTATCAATTTAGGGATTAACACTTTATATGTTTCAAGATGATATAATGTAAAAATATATATAGAGTGTTAAATATGTTGTGCAATATATATCGAAATTGAAACGGGCCCTTTTCGATTCTTTTAAATAATACCAATATGCTTTGATATTACTAGCAATTTCCTTGCAAAATTACCTTCAAAATGGTACCAATAATGTAATACTTGTTTCCAATAATTTCTAAGATATTACACTTTTGTGAGAAATACTATGTAATGCAGCTATAGAACCATGATTTTCAAACAAAAATCAAATATCAAATGGTGCCTTTTATGCGGATATTTATCGTCTTGCTTACCATAAAAGAGTATATTGTTGTCTTTATTCCCAGCACATTCTGAGGTATCGCAATTCTAATATGTATCACCACATAACGCAGAAGGCAATAATTAAGTACCACGTTTCTTATACTTGGTTTTAAAATTGCAAGTTAATAAAAACGGAACCAATTACTTCTACTGAATTGTTCCTTTTTATGCAAATTGTTTAAACTATTTATAAAGTAATCAGAAGCCGTAATACAAAATTATTATTATTATTAGGTTTTAGACTTTTGCACAATAAAATAGCCTTAATTCAAAAGGTCCTCATATATGTCTCCATTCTACTCTGTGCATATTCTCAATCGTCTCTATACGAACTGGCTTACATTTTGAGCCAAGTTGTTCTGCTGCATATTTTTTGCCGTTATAGCGGGCATCGTGTATACAATGTTTTTTTATAGTAGGCCATAGAAAAGCACAACATCCGCTGACATTCTTGATGCTAAGAGTGGATTTCTGTTGCAAGCGCTAAGAACGAATACCATGTTTATAAACTCCTCTTTCGAGAAATTCGTTTTTAGTTATCGAAAGTTAGTAAAAAATAACAGCAACAAAACGATACGAGTGGCAACAAGATTAAAGCAGTACGTAACAACTAATAATAAAAATATAAATAATTCAAATTACAATTAATGAGCCTCAGTAAAGTTATAATAAATACTAAAACGCGATGATGGCAAAGAGAGACTACGAAAGTTAACTTTACGTGGAAATTTTAAGTAGAAGTTTGACGTTTCAATAGTATTATGTTAAATATTTACTTTGAAAATATCATCTGTCAGTCTCAAACGTGTAGGGTATTCAGGACAGCCACCCGATAGTAATAAAAGTCCCTCTGGCAGATAAAAGCTATTTTTCGAAAGCCACAATTTCCCCCAGGCCAACCGGCCTTGGAGTGTGGGTACTAAATAAAATACATAAGTCCAGATAACGGCAAACGTGGAGAGACGGTGAAGTTATTTCTCGTTAGTTCATCTTCGTATTTTCGCAACTCTTCAAAATTAATGTAAAATTCTCCTAAAACAAACAACAGCGTAAATTCAAAAGTATTTCACACACATTTCAACATTATTTCGTTTATTAAATATGTACCGCTAAGGTACCTTCGTTTTTGGTAGTAAAATTTCGTATTTAGACGTTGTCGGTTGTATTGAGCATTGATTCGTCTAGTTTGAGTCATCTAGTACCGTCACCACAATCATGCTACTTCTAAAAATAACGTTATTTATCAAAAATTCCTGGTTAGATTATATTTGGGTAGATATCATCAAATTTTGCTGTGGAAAGAAACAATCACCATCGCGATTAAAATAAAGGAGAAAAGGAACGCCAATTAATTGATCAATCCTTGTTAAACTTTCTTCGAGTTAACTAGTGTTTTGGCTGCGGTCCCAATTTAAAATGTCTGATATAGAAATTAGAGAATAAATTCAAGGTAGAAGAAAAGATTGCAGGTTAGAGCAGGCAGATTTCCAGTAAATTTGATAAGGAACATAGTGTTTATATGACTTAAAATTAAGGTTAGTTACATTTTTTTTTAAATTTTAACATTCATTCATTTCCATTTATTGGCATCAAAATTCATTAACAATTGCCGAAGGAGTATCAAAGAATACTCCCGAATCCCACAAACGAATTAAACATTTAATTAACTTGCAAAATTTCAATTTTTTAACAAAATCCCTGGGATAAAACATTCAGTAGATAGTAGTTTTTGTTTGAAAATGATGGCCATGTAGCTATATTAGATGTCCCGCATATTGAATATTACAAACGTATTTTTAATATTTTCTAAAGTACTGGAAATAGGTATTACATTATTGGTACCATTTTGAAGGTAATTTTACAAGGAAATTGCTAGCAATATAAAAAATATAGGTTCTATCTAACAAAATCGAAAAAAAGCGCTTGAATTTCGATAAATGTTGCATGACATATTTAACAGCCTGTATACATTTTACATTATACCACCTTGAAACATACAAAGTGTTCGCTTCCAAATTGATAGCAAAAAAGTAACTCGCGACGTTACAACTGCCTTCGTGCTAGGTCTTAAAACGTCAGAGCTTGCGACTGTCAAAATTTTGTAATATAGCGGAATGTAATTATCGAAAGTATACATAATCATGTATCATTGCAAAGTTAATTTAAGTGGCTATCAAAATTATGAATAAAAAATGTAGCAATCTATTTAAAGTAAAAAGGTTGAAGGCGGTTGCGGGAATTTGGAACAGCCTGTATATTTGTAAATAATTTTACAAAATACGCTATGGTACCCTCCACCGATCCACTAATGGCACACTCGGTGTAAAAGTATTCGTTGTTTTAATATAAGCGAAAAGGTAATGAAATATTATTATGCAAGTTACTCTAACATGGCATGCAGGAGAATAAGTGTTTTCTATAAATATTTACTATTGTTACGGTAAAAAAGCGACAGTTAAAAGAAACTAAGAGGACACAAACCATGGTTTTGAATTCTACAGAAATCTCTCAAACTAAAATAGCTCAAAAGTTAAAGTGTTCACGTCATGCTGTTCAACTAGCCATAAGTACGTAGATATAAGACTACCGGATTTTATAAAATAAATAAGACAGGATGCAGACGTCCCAAAATAACAACAGCCAAAGAGACTGTCTGTTAGACCTTCTTTTCAATATAGGAAAAAAACTTTTCTGCAGCTGTCTGCAAAAAATTAGTGCAGCAGGTGGTCCAAAAAATTTCGGTTAGAACAGTTAGAAGACGTTTAAATAGTACAGGATTAAAAGATTGGAAGACTGGAGAAAACGCCATTATCGTCCATGATGAACAGAAAAAATCAACTTTGGACAATTGAAAATTGAAAAAGGGTGTTGTAGTCCGACAAAACGAATACTGAAGCAATTATTAAAAAGGTATTACTTTCAAACAAACAACATGATAATGTTAATTTTAAAGGATAAACATTGCTTTTTATCATTAAAGTACGAGGAAGTCATACACGATATTAATTTATATGTATAGTCACTATTGCAAATATATTTCAATAAAGTTTTAAGTTTTTCAAAGTTTAGGGTGCTCCGTTTTATTGGCTAAAGCTGTAAATAACACAAGTTCTAATTGTTATTACAACTCATACTTTTATTCGATAAACGACACTATACGCACTGTAGACCCGTGGCTTATATTAAATCTATTTCTTTTCAATTTTCCTCGAGCTTTCTTTTACTATTTTCCTGCAACTTTTACGATCATATGATGTTTTCTCCCAGTATTTTACCCCAACGGTCTTTAAATCATCGTCGTCTGTCTTAATCCGTATCCTTCTGGGTCTGTTGCTTCATCGTCTTTTACTATTACCTTGATTTATTACCTTTTTTGCGTGGTGATTGCGCATTCTATTTATATGCCTCAAATAGTTTGTCTTCTTGTGAGTTCTTTCTCTAAATTGTTCTAATTATATGTTCATTGCTTATGTTTGGCATCCATACAATAGTATATATGTACTTTACTCAAACGCAACTTAAGCTACTCCAATCCTAATAGAGTAAACTTTTAACATTAAGCTAGCTAACTCAAAGAGAGTGAAAATTATGCATACATGGTGAAACTATTAGCTTTTCTTTGAGAAGTTTGTCTATTACTCAATTTTTTTAACGAATTTGGATTGAAGTCTGGAGTCGAGCGACGCAGTTGGTAGTACAATGACACATGTTGACCTTGGAACATACCGCGCATGTGCTGTGAATCACAGCCACCTAAGTCGTCTGGTTTGTTTACAGTAGCGTTTCGTTGTTACGTCTGCATCGTTGTTTATCGTATTTGTCATGTAAAAAAAAACTGATCAACGAATTTGTATCAGATTTTGTAAGAAACTTGGTGAAACATGGAAAGACACGTACTTAAAGTTACACACAATATATGGGGAGGAATGCATGAGCCGTACCCAAGTTTACGAGTGGTATAAATGCTTCAAAGATGGCCGAGAAGGTGTTGAAAGTGGCGAGGCCCATAACAAGCAAAAGTGAACCCAATCTGGAAAGGATACGCGCAGCCGAATCACTATTCGTGAGTTATCTGAAGACTTTGGTCTTAGTTTCGGTTCAGTGCAGTCGATTCTGACGAACAATTTGGGCATGAGATGCACCTCAGCCAAATTTGTTACAAAATTGCTCTCCGATGACCAGAAACAGGCCCGTGTTTCAGCTGTTCGTGACCTGCTTGAGTGCGTCGAAAACGACGAAAACTTTTGAAAAACTACGATTACTGGTGATGAGTTGTGGGATTACGGGTATGATCTGGTATGGCCGAAAACGGGTATGGCCGAAAACGGGTATGGCCGAAACTAAGGCTCAGTCTTCACAGTGGAAAACTCCAAACTCACCCAGACCTAAAAAAGCACGACAGAGCCGCAGCAATGTCAAAACGATGCTGACTGTGTTTTTCGATTATAGGGAAATTGTGCACCACGAATACGCTCCACCAGGTCAAACAATAAATAAGGAGTACTATTGTCAAGCCTTGCGCTGTTTGAGAAACGCAGTACGCCGCAAAAAACCGGCATTGCATGGGAAAATCCATCATGACAACGCACCTGCACACTCATCTCAGCTTATGCAGCAGTTTCTTGTTAAACACCACATTCCACAGGTCCAACAGCCACCATATTCGCTATATCTCGCACCCTGCCTCCCCAAAAATTAAATACCACTTGAAAGGACGAAGATTTCAGGATGTTCAGGAGATACAACAGAATACGACGAGGCAGCTGTTCGCTATTTCCGAAGATGACTGCGAAAATTGCTTCGTGTAGTGGAAACAGCGCTAATCTAAGTGTGTTGCTTTGGAAAGGGACTACTTCGAAGGAGACTAAATAATATACCTACAAGTGTTGTATTTTTCTTTTAATAAACCCAATCCGGATAGATTTTGATCATACCTCGTACACCTTGTTGTTCTTCAGATTTTGAAAGTATTTATGTATTTTTCATTATCATCATAAATTTTGTTTTTTTTTTTTATTTGTAGCTCAAATGCTTTTTCAGCAATTCAAACATCTTTCCTAAATTTTTCTTGCAACATCTGATAGAATAAATAAACAAACAAATTGAAAACAATTGTCATCGCATAACAATTTAGATTCTGAAATTACACTATGAAAGGTACTGCTATACTAGACTGTTTTCTAGTCTAAACCTTTCGGTTCTTCCGTTCCAAGGTTTACAGGAAACCAAACAAAAGCCAAAAGAAGTTATTTTAAAATAAAACATATTTTTGTACTTGGAAGTGTCGCAAAAATAACGAATTTAGGATTTATCATCATTTAATTTAAAAGTATTCGAAATATTTCAAAATAAAACATCTTTACCAAATTATTATAAATGATTAACTTATTCCTAATAATAATTGTATATCTCATAGCAAAGAAACTAAGTATAATATTATGGATAATTATTTAACTTTTACAAATCAACTCTCAGCTATGAATTTTGTGTGATATACGAAGAAGCATTTATTCTAATTCGTAATGCCTTGTGACGCTGTAGATGCAATTAAAGTTCATACATTTTTTTATTTCGTGCTTGTTTGAAATGTTTGTCTGGTGTGATGGCTATGTTATACATTCCAAAGTGATTATTCAAAGTTATACATCTTATTCCGATCACGTTATTCATCCTAGCAATATAAATTCGTAACATGAATAGATATTCTTGTCAGTCACTGCGAGCTACTGAAATAAGAATGTATCGCATGGCCGGTGCAAGAAACAAAGAGCATGTTTACAAATAAATTCAATCTTGATAATTTAATTTAGAAAGTGAAATTGACTAGCAATTGTTTGTAGAAAGTTTTAAAATATAATATCCACTAGACGATGAAATTTTTGATTCTACTACCTGGTATTGTCATAGAGATAACTACCAACATAATGGGAAGTCAACATTGCCTTGACAAAAGTACAAAACAAACAATTAACCATGTTGTATCGTAACCACGGTGATATAAAATTAAGCCATAATTTTACGACAGCAATGGTAAACCCATTATCTTTAGTTACAATATTACGAAAATATTTAAAAGCTTGCAAACATGATATCATGATTATCCTCCTCAGACCAATACATAAACTTGTGTAAATATGAAGAACACATTTCAAACAAAATAATTTAAGTCATACAGCGTGTCCCCGGATTAACGCATGGACAGGTATGGCAGACAGAAAATTATTGAGTTGAAATTTAATCTTTTGGGGTTCAGTCCTGCTTGAATAGTAAGTAATTTTATTGTCGAAAAATCAAGTAGATCTTGGAAATTTACAAAAAAGGATTTTTTTCAATTAGCAAAGTGTATTTTCTAAAGGAGATACGATAAGAGGGTTATTAGAAAACAATGTTCAGAGTACTACATGACATGGAAATTGCATCGCAACAAAATCATAATTATTTTCTTTGAATAGTTGTACGTTTCTACCAAATTTGGTCAAAAAATTCGCACCCCTTCTTATGCATGTGGACTATGGATATGAAAAAATAAATATGTTCTGACAGTTGTTAAAAATAAATTTTGCTAACTATTGTAGTGTTTTTTGTGCTTTAGATTAATATCAATTTACTAAAATACATACAACTGGGAAATTAATTATGCTAACTTTACAAGAATGGATTTACCTAGTTCACTGTTATGGCACTGGAGAGTTATCTATTCCAGCAGTTACTAGGTTATTTAATGTTAAATTTCCGAACACGGTATTAGTTGAGTCCACCGTATTCACACTCATTCAAAAATTCCTCACTACTGGCAGTATACATAATATTCCAAAGAGAAAGAAGAGCTATGATGAAAATGACGTAAGCACTATGTTAGCGATCAATTCAGTATCTGAACAGCCCAAGCTATCATTAAGAAAGCGTTCCAGAGATATTCGCATTAGTAAGTCACACTGACAACGCGTATACAAAGCAAATTAGATAAAAGCATGCAAAGTTCGAATTCGTCATACGTTAGAGGAAGGGGATGAATCTCGAAGGTTGGAATTTTGTCTTTCTTTGGGTGGCAAAATTTTACAAGATAGAAATTTCCACAAAAATATCATTTTCTCGGATGAATCGATTATTACTACTAACGGTGTACCTTCGTCGCAGAATTGTCGATACTGGTCTAAACATAATCGCGATTATGCAATAAATTCTAGACGGCAGTATTTTAAAAAAGTAAATGTCTGGTGTGCCATTTTTGACCGCTATAGTATAATTGGTCCATATTTTATTGAAGGAAAGCTTAACCAGCACAAGTATTTAGAGATTCTAAATGAGTTTATTGACGAACTGCCATATGAAGCTCTTCATACTTTCAACATGACGGTTGCCCTGCTCACTCGACTTGGCTAGTATGTGAATGGATGCTGGAAAAGTTTCGGGAAAAGTGGATAGCTAATGCTGGTCCTATTTTATGGCCGCCCAGATCCCCGGATCTAATAATTATGGACTTCTACTTTTGGGGTAAAATAAAACAAATAGTGTATTCTGAGAGGGTCCCAAATGATGTCCAAATATTAAAGAATCGCATTAGGGAGGCTATAAATTCCATTTCTCTACAGGAAATAAGAACAGCATTTACTACTTTTCGTGAAAATATTGGTGTGCGGATAAAGGCGGCGGACTATTTAAATGAGTGAATCTTTTCAATAATAAGAATAGTGATATTTTAGTTAAAAAGAAAAGCTAACATTAATATTTTCAGTGAATTGTATGTAGTTTATGTAGTTTATAACTTTAGATTAAATTTTAAACCTTACACTGTACTCTTGGTTTCTGGGTTGGAACCGCGTCGTTGTAGTAGCTTCTGCCGACGTTTCGTCCACACTCTTATGGGACATATTCAGGGCTGTTACTACACATTGAAAGTGTCCCATAAGAGTATGGACTATACGTCGGCAAAAGCTACGACAACAACGCGGTTCCATCCCGGAAACCAAGAGTATAGTGTTATTGACGACCGCGGAAGCCTACGTACCACATTTATCCCTTATAATTATTTATTTTATACATTACTATTATGACGCCTATTACGGTTAAGATTATTATTATTATTAGGGAAAAAATATCATTATTATTTTATGTAATTAAATATCCGGTTTAAATTTAAATAAAAGTATCCCGATCTTAAAAGCACTTACACACTAGGTACTGGCATATTTTACTACTCTGAACATTGTTTTATAATAATCCCCTCATCGTATCTTCTTTAGAAAATACACTTTGTTAATTGAAAAAAATCCTTTTTTGTAAATTTTCAAGATCTACTTGATTTTTCGGTGGTAAAATTATGGCATAAATTACTTACTATTCAAGCAGGACTGAACCCCAAAAGATGAAATTTCAACTCAATAATTTTCTGTCTGCCTTACCTTTCCATGCGTTAATCCGGGAACACGCTATATATCCTATATGCTAGGCAAGGACAATACAAAAATGTATAATACTATTATTATTTATTTATGAAATAAACATCAAGATTTGTTTAAAATGCATTGCTAACTTTGCACCATCTCCACAAAAAAGGTTTACGTCTACGTATTTTGAAAAGAAATCAATTTTTTTTTTTTCAATTAATGTTTGTACTGCACAGAACAAGATCCAAGCATTCTTTTTGGGCGTAATAAAGCTTCAGCGGAAAGAATAGACAAGGGAGCGATGTCAAACTCAAAAACTCGAAAATTTGTCATCAAAGCCTCCACATTCGTTTCCGTTGTTAATATTACGCTATATGTCTTCATCCTCATCCTCGCTGACATAAAATTCAACAACGGAATTTATTTATTTACCTGCTAATTTAAAATCTACTGTTGGTCCTAGCAACCGCGCCCCCTAGCGATCAAGTTTGGAATTCAAAAATATTTTCATTAAGTTTCCCTTTGCCACTTTAGTCACGAAAAATTTGTTCCACTATAGCTATTGTAGTTTCCAAAATATCGCCGATCCCCACTCTCAGTGGGACACGCCGTATATATAGAAACACAAGATTGTATTTCCATCAAGTAATTTATCATTGTGTCCACATAGCGCATAGGCGGAAGATAATTCTTTCCATATGCGATTTAGAGAAAGTGTTTCAAAATAAAAGATATTTAGAAGCAAATCCTACACAACATAGTATTATGCTCAGTTTTATGCTAAAAGTCATTTGTTGAATAATGATCTGTTTCCAATTAACAATAACATCTTGTTTGTATATACAGTGTATATACAGTGCGGACCTAAAGTGTCCCCTCCCCATGCTAACTTTTTAATAACAGAAGCTAGCGTTTTTAGAAAAAATAGGTCGATTTTTATTTTTTGTGAACTAACTTTTGCCGTTATCGTCAGTTCAATTGTATTTCCGGTGTCACCGGAATAGACGTCAACATTATTATTTTAAATAGAACACTCTGTATATTTTTACGAGAGAATATTGATAACTAATGCCTCCATGGCTATAACTTTTATAATGATGGGCCAGACAGTGTCAAAAGTGGTTTGCCATTTACCTTAACTGTTGGTACATAAGTTCTAAACACGGTTCTAAAAATGGCGACCGGCATGGACGTGCGGTTAAAGCAACGAGCTGTCGTCGAATTTCTTATTGCGGAGGGTGTAGCGTCCATTGACTGTGAAAGACGAAAATCCTGCTAAAACGGATCTCCAAGATCAGGCACGCGGTGGTCGACCAGTGTCTACGTGTGGTGAAAGGCAGATGGCTGTCGTGGATGAACTGGTTCGTGAGAATCGACGGTGTAAACAAACTGACATTGTCAATAGGGTGGGTATTTTACAAGAAAGGGTACATCACATTATCTGCAATGTGCTGAAGTACAGGAGAATATGCGCACGTTTGGTGCCCTGAATGCTTACCGATGAAATGAAAGCTAATCGAAAACAAATTTGCGAACAACTCTTGACTCGATATGAGGCAGAAGATGATGCTTTTCTCCACAAAATTATGGCCGGCGACGAGTTCTGAGTACATCATTACGACCCTGGAATGAAACGTCAGTCCATGGGGTACAGACATAAGGGTTCGCCACAACCGAAAAAATTCAAAGCAGTTCCATCTGCAAAGTCATGATTACCGTTTTCTGAGATTGCGATGGCATTGTTCATATTAAATTTTTAGAACGTGGCTGTACTGACAACTCCGAAAGATATGTTAACACTCTAACAAATCTGAAGCGACGGCTGCGCAGGGTTCGTCCAGACAAAGTGCTAATTCTGCATCATGACAACGCTCGATCTCACACAAGTCAGAGAACGCGTATAGCACTGGAAAAGGTTGCGTTTCATGACGTTTTACCTCATCCACCTTATAGCCCAGATCTTGAGCCTTGTGACTTTTTCCTCTTTCCGAAGCTTAAGGAACATCTCAAGGGCAAGCGTTTCTCTTCGGATGCAGGGGTGATAACGGAGGTGCGGAAATGGTGCCGTGCGAAGACTTCAGACTTTTTCCGTGACGGATTTGCGCAACTCGTACTACGTTGGCGTAAATGTATTGCTGTCAATAGCGATTATGTGGAAAAGTGATTATATCAGTGGGTAGAGGACAGTTTATGCTATCATTTCACACTTATATGTAAACAATATATTTATTACTAATAAAGTTATAGCCATGGATGCATTAGTTTTCAATACGCCCTCGTACATTTCTGGAAAGGCGAATCCAAAGATACTATATATATATATTATACTTTAACTTAAGAAATATGTTGCAGCAATAAAAGTTTTGGTTATCTGTTTTGTTGTTACGCAAAGTTGGCTAAGAAAGTGCGCCAGATTGATCTGAAGGGCTCGTTACTAAGCAAAGTAATCATAACAATTGCCAAACTGTCAAATCTCAATTCCAAAGGTGCAAATTATTCTTGTTTATTGTTATTATATCCTGCATTTGTCATACGTTCCTTCTTTGTTCTCGTTATTATTTTCTCTCATTTCAACTTGTTTTGTTAATTGTTGTTATTTCTTTAATTTATCGAACTTGCGTTAGTATTTGACAGACAATGTGTCTGTTTTTTAGATTTTTATGATGGCTTCGGCAAAAACCATGCAACATTGCTGGTTCAATTTTAATATTACGTAAATCTGGCAACAATTGTCACCTTATTTGCCATGGTTGCGCAACAAATTGTACAATAATTTAAATCACATTATCTTCTGTTAAAGCAGATCGCTCTGTAAATTTTATAATATCTATCCTTACTTAACCCAAAGTTAAAATATTTTCAGCTGTACAAGGGCAGTGTTCATTATGTTCCACTTCGTGGCAATTGTTACCAAATTCATGGTATATTAAAATTAAGTACTTGATGTTTATTTTACATGGTCCATGCGGAGGCCATTGCAGAATCAACAACATATGAAACTGAAACATAAACATAAGCACATTGCCTATCATTAACTAATAAATTTAAACAAACCCACCACAATTAATTAATTACAATAAAGTTCGATAAAGTAAAGGAGAAACAACAATTAACTAAACTAAAGTTAAAATGTGATAAAATAATAACGAGCACTAAGATCGAAAGTATGGCAAATGCAGGTTATAATAACAATAAATAACAAGAATAATTTACGCTTTTGGAATTGACAGTTTGACAATTGTCATGATTACTTTGCTTAGTAACGGGCTCTTTACAACAGTCTGGCGTCATAAGAAACAATTTGGCATTCTTTCCTAACTAACTTTGCGTCACAACAAAAACAGATTACCAAAATCTCTATTGCTGCATATTGTCATAACTATTTCTTAAGTTAAAGTATAACATATGTGGTATCGTTGGATTCGCCTTTCTATTTCCCCTTTCACCTTTCCATAGACGTAAAAATATACAGAATGTTCTATTTAAAATAAGAAAGTTAACTTTACTTCCTGTTAAACCAGTAACACAATTGAACTGCCAATAACGGCAAAAGTTAGTTCACAAAAAATAGAAATCGACCTATTTTTACTAAAAATGCTAGCTGTCGTTCAATAGGGGGGGCGGACTTTTAGGTCCGCACTACACAGGCGTTCCGTTTAAGAACCAATTATATCGCGCGCAGTGGAAACTGAGCACCTGTATATCTGAATATAATTTTATGTTGCGTCGAAGTTGTCACCGATTTTTAACTTTTTCTCTAATTTTGATCAGGGAAGGAATTACCTTCCATCCACGCCTTAGTTCGACACGCTGTATATGCAACGTTTAAATATTTTGTGCATTTTGCATTTGTCATATTTAATTATTGAGACCGTAAACCGGAAATAAAGTAATAAATGAGAATCATGTCTTATTTAATATATTGTGCATCCAGTTTTAACGATATGTTATAATAACTGTAGCACCAAACCATTAGCAATAAATTATGGTTATATAGGACACTGTTATTACATATTTGTTGGTTTCTACTTTATTAATTGTTAATAAGGCGATATTTTATCTCACAGACAGTGATGCATTGTGTTTTATGTGCAATTAGTGCGAATGAGTGAGTGCTATAAAAGTGAAGTGATTAAGTGCTGATACTAGATGGCGTTGCAGATGCACGGAACGGCGGGCCTCCATTCCGCTATGGCCATCAAGAGACAGCGGCGTCTACGAGAGCAGGCCAAGAAACGGGCTTTGGAACGAGAGAGACGCCTTTCGTCAAGGACGAGCAGTACGGACAGCATCGACAGAGAATACCACTACACGCAAAAGAAGCCCGCAAGGGAGAGCACCCTGGCCACGTCTATCGGCATGCTACACCTTGGCGTTTGCTTCCTCGTCTTCGGACTCTTTCTCATAGGGTCGGGTCTTCTTCCGGACGACATGGTCACATGGCGCAGCGGTGGATGGTGGAACGAATTAGTAGCCACCGGAATTTTCGTCGCTGCATTAGGTATATTTTTAATAATATTAAATAGAGTACTCAGCAAACACGAAGAGGAACACCTTAATGAATACGTCCAACGCCAATTAACAAGATCCAGAAGCGGGCATCGTTTAGAAAGAGACATAGAGACCGGTTGTTTGACGACGAAGAACCATCGTAGATTAATGGAAAGGAAACGCGAAGATCTAGAACGCGGATTGGGTTCAAGTGATGAATTACCGGTTGTCCATTCGCCTTTAGCGAAGACGTCTCCAACTCATATACAAAACGGAGACGCTTATTTAGAAAAGATCGTAGAAGAAGACGTATTTTTGTCACAAGAAGAAATGCCCCCTCCTCCTGATTATGAATCTTGCTTTTACAAAGAGAATATATCCACAACTACTACAGCCAGTCCCGGTACCCCCTCTGAAACGAAGGAATTGATAGGAAATGACAAACACCATCAACATTTTAACAACAACAATAATAACCAAAAAGTTTAAATTACAGCGACCAATAGCTTGATTAAAAACTTTCCAGTTAAAATCTTTACGTTTTACACGTAGCTGTTTTGAAGAAATCTTTTCACCTATTAATACAAAACGTCAGTTTAGGCAATTAATTTATAAACATAAATTTGCCACTACAGAATAGACTTAGGAAATATTATATCTAAGTGAAAAGAGTTACCTATCATAGGTGAATTAATGGTACGCAAATACATTCCTAGCTTGCATGTTAATTAACGAACTTAAATATCTTCAAAGCGAAAGAAATTATTTTTCTTGAAAAATAATTTAAAAAATATTCAATTGCAAAAAACTAAAGATTAACTATAAGTATTTTCAAAATTATAATATAACTTACATAATTCCTAAATACCCACTACAATATTATATGTTGTTTTACACGTGATCGTAAGTGTTTAAACGAGCATTCCACAAATTAAACCCAAAAATGTGTAGGTAACTCATTCTACTATTCACCTACTTTTATAAGAAAAATGTCATGACATTCCGGTAACCATTTGTGCAAACTGGTACGCCATCCAACTAGCTGTAAGTGGATTTGCTCTAATTATTTTTTGTAATCCATTTAAAACACGCTGTCTTGTATATATGCCAGCAAAAACAGACGACATTATTGATCTAGCATTTCATTATACTCAGAAAGTGTATGCAAAAGCAAATTTATAGTAGCAATTCTGCAAGCTTATTAAACAGTATCCTTTCTAATCTTTTCAAATTGAAGATTAATTTTTTAAATATTTTCATTTTGAACATTATAGACAACCCAGACTAGTTAGTCAAACGTTACCAAATACGAAATTTCAAACACGTTATTTAATTTTTTTAATAAATACAAAGATAGTAAAAAGAAAGGATTAAAGAAAATCTTACTAAAAATAAAGTGAAAGTTAACTAGTAAATATAAAAACAATGAACCATTTTCTCTGGTTTTGAGTAACATTTGGTTATCAAAAATTACTTCAGAAACACTTAAATTGCAGTTGTAAACAAAATATATTTTATGTGCGGATGTTTATACCGCTATGCACATAAAATGGTGACTTAAAAGCCTTATACTCCTTTGCCAAAACATCAAACTAAAACTCGCTGTGATTTAATATGTATTCATAAATTAAATTTCGAAACAAGTACATAAGTACATATAATCCGTTTTATATATCGCTTGCTTCTTTTTCACAACAGACAATCAATTCACTTTGTTACATTATGGGAACTTTTGTTAGGTACATGTCGTGATTTTAACCGTAATTATAATAACAAGTAGTTGAATTGAAAGTCTTATTGACGGACTGTTATCCACAGCGAAACATTACAGAGACACCTGCTGGAATTCTCTTCAAAATTCTGATGGGTATTTATAATTTAAATATTCTCGGTGCGGGAGCATATCGATCTTGTCGAAAGCTTTTACATCTTCGCAAGGTTGACCTAGATAATACGTTACAGAATTCTACGATAATTGTCGGTGGATTTTAGTAAATATATTTTGAAATTGTATCTTATACTCTTCTGCACTGTCTATGTAATATCTAGTTGTTGTATCGATATTTAATGTTAAATTTTATAAATGTAACGTAAGTCATACTTTTGACCACATCTGCACCAAATGTAAGAATACTTAACACTTTTTATATGCTAAAAAAATAACGACACTATGAAATGAGTGGTAGTGACAATTGTAATATTTTAACTGTTACTTCACCACTAAAATTAAGAAGTTATTTTACCTATATCTTTTCCTAAGGAAATTGTTGCTTTGAGACAACACATGGAAAAGAACGATCTTGGTAATATTGGACGGAACGTAAATCATACCTATTCTTATTTTAAGCCATTTCATTTCGCTTTATCAACAAAATTATTAGTTGTTTAAGAAGTAAGTAATGTATAGAAAGATCAAATATGGAACCGTACAATATTATATGCTGGGCGATCCTTAAATAAGAAATCATCAGGTCCCTAACTTAATTGCATAATATACTTCCTACTATTAACTACTGTCTACAAAATCTCACAATGATTAAACAGATATTTCACCAAATATAGCATGAAGTCTTTTTTAATTTGCAAAAATTGACTGTGGTAACTTGAAGAATTTTGTTGTTGGGTTTGGTTACGCTTCAGTTATTAAATTAAGTATGGACAATTAATATCACGAGTACGATAGCTACTTACTCAGGCCACAGATAGTAAAATAACCAGAAGTGAAACTATTACTTTTTGAAGGATATGCGCATCCCTGCTCGCGCAAGCCATGCCTCCATGTTCTTATAACTTGCATTAACTTCATAATATTATTATTTTAACTTTACATAGAATCCGAAAAAAAAAAACGTGTTTCGGAAACGGGACCTGTTAACTACATCTCGCGCCTTGGAATTTGAAAGTTGTAACCAGATAAAATGGCGCCAAGGTCACCGATTTCGTCTGAAAAAGATCGAAGGTTCCCACAAGAGTTTCCCTTCTGGTTGTTTTGCTATTCTGTGCTCCAATATCCATTATCTAAAACCAGATATTTTTAATTATCCAAAATATATGCTCTAATATTAAAAAATGCGACATGTAAATGAAATATTAGCGCCACGAAGAATACCATTCAGCCACCAGCACTCCGGCAATCTCTGTCAAAGCTAGGTCGCGTTCACGTAGGGTAGCGCAGGAATTTGACAACTGAGACCTTTGATTATATAAACCAGGTATGGGCAACCTTTGCTTAGCGGAGGGCGTAATTTCGGGACTTAATCAGGTCGCGGGCCGTAGGTAAGAAATAAGTAGGTAGTAGCGAATAAAAAGGCGATAAAAATTCACACATTTTTTTTTATTTATTAGAATTATAATAGCATAATCAAATATATAAAAAGCAAATTAACAAAAAAATCAAATGAAAATCAATGAGGGACTTAAGTTTGAAGCTGAGAAACAAGATGATCAATATTGGGGTCAATATCACTAGTACATAGGCGCAAAGTGTTTTCTAAATTAACATCTGTAAGCCGAGTACGATGCTTATTTTTATTAATTTTCATGATTAAAAAAAACTACGTGCTTCCGAATGTGCAAATTATTTTTCTTGCGAAAACTCTCAGCTGTGGATACTTTTCTTCGGAAAGGTATGTTCTGTAAAATTTGCTTAGTTCCACATCATCAAATTTAGACTTCAAATATGAGTCTTCTTGAAGCTCGATCAACTCCATTTGTAGGTGAAGCGGGGCATCTTTCACATTACACTTACACGGATTTGCAAAAATATTGAAAGTGCTATCCATATTCCTAAAATCGGAAAACCGATCAGTGAAGTGCTCTGACAGTAGTTTCAGTTCTTCAGCATAGCGACCGTAATCAATGTTTTCGTGACTGGATAATGTTACAAAACGAAAACAGTTTTTACTTCTCATTTATGTTTCCCACAAGCGAGTTTTATTTTGAAAAGCTTTAAGATGACTGTACAGCTGATTTACCAATTGCCCTTGTTTTTGAAGCTTCAAGTTCAGATCGTTTAAGTGTCCTGTGATGTCTACCAGAAATGCCAAGTCACAAAGCTATGTTGGATCACAAATTTGCGGCAATGTTTTCTCTTTCATTTCCATAAAATCAGGTCATAAAATCTTTTTAGCATTTTGCCTTTGCTTAGCCATCTTACTTCGCAATAGTATGTCACATCATCGTGTTCTGAAGAGAGTTCATCCAAAAATGCTTTAACCTGGCGATGGTTAAGACCGCGGGATCTAATAAAATTGATGGTATTTACTACCACATCCATAACGTTCTTCAGTCGAATGGACTTAGACCACAAGTTTTGTTGGTGAATAATGCAATACAGAATTATTAAACCACATTCTTGCACATTCATAGCGGTTGCTCTTTCCTTCAGAATTCCGATAAAACCTTTTCGTAGACCGACCATTGAAGGCGCACCATCTGTGCACACTCCAACTAATTTACACCACTGCAAACCATATTGCTCAAAAGTACTTTGCACCTCGGCAAAAATATCTTTTCCAGTAGTGGTCCCTTGTAGCGGCCGTAAAACCAGTAATTCCTCTGTCACTACAAATTCTTCATCAATACCTCGTATAAAAATAGCTAACTGGTCTGTGTCAGATAAATCTGTACTCTCACCCAAAGCAATCGAAAATGCTTGAAAACCAGCCAGTCTATAAGTCAATGTTTTTTTGATATCACTAGCCATCATTACTATACGTCGAACAACAATACGTCGCGATAAGCTCACTTTCTCAAACTCTTTTTTCTTTTCTGGACACAAAAGTTCTGCAACATCTACTAGGCACTCTTTAACAAACTCTCCTTCAGAATATGACTTCAATGTTTTTGCTATTTTGGAACTAACTATAAAACTAGCTTTAACAACACTGTCTAGATTTGATCTTTGTGAATGGAACATTTCTTGCTGTTTCCGTAAATCGATAATGAGTTTTTAAATTTTATCCTTTCTTAACTGGCCCGTCAGTAATTTATATTGAGCGAAATGCTTGCTGGAGTAATGCCGCTTCATATTGTATTCTTTTAAAACAGAAATTGTTTCATTGCACAGCAAACACATAGGTTTACCACTGTGCATGATAAAAAAGTATTCTTCAGTCCATTTGTTTTAGAATTGACGACATTCTGTGTCCACTTTCCGCTTTTTTAAACCAGACATCTTGATAGATTTTTTTCTTCTGAGCTGAATTTGCTTGAATATTTCGCGCGTCTTTTTTTATCAGTTGTTAAGAAGTAATGAGTTGACACGCGCGCTGAGCGGTTTATATATTACCCGCAATAAGCAACTAGAATACTCGCGATTGTACGCGAATATGCGATGCTAGCCGCGCTATGAATAACAGTCGGCTCTGGAGCGCTTCGAGGTCATCGGGCGGCTTCCCGAATGTTTATCTGTTTGTCTCTTTCTAACGACTATTTCTGATTCGATCTGTGGCGTTCCATTGCCTACGCTTAATAATATTATTTATCGATTTTAGTCTTTATGATTTGAATAAATACAGTTTTAGGTTGGTTGACGGTAATTACAAGTAAACTATGTGGGCTAAATCTTTAATTTTTTTGGCGCGTTATTTGAATTTCTCTCGCGGGCCGGATTGAAGCTGGTGAATCCGGCCCGAGGGCCGGGGGTTGCCCATATATGATATAAACTATAGATTTAGTCTAAGAGAGAAAAGTTGAAGCAAAGTGATCGGACGAAGATAGATATAGTTGATAATGAAGAGAATTACGCATGCGCTAGTCCTAACCGCGAAAGTTTTGAATTTGAAATTATTCGTAGATACTTTTTACATGCCTACGGTTTGCTACTGAAGGATAATCTTAATCGTATAAATAACCCTTTTTTGGAACATATTGAAAGGTGTAAGTGGAACTGTGTATGAAACAAAAACTATTTTATTTCATACAAACGAGAATTTATTTAAATAATCTACATCTATAGTAGGCATTCATGGTTTTCTTACCTTTTACATAATTTGCTTTTCCTAAGTAAAGTGAGCACACTTCCTTTGCATAGATTTCTGCGACCAGATATAGCATCAACAACAAAACAATTTTCTATAAAGTGATTAGCACATATTCGAGTATTTACAAATATATCGTCCGTTCTAAAAGAAAAGAATGCTAACCACTGTTTTCGGAGGGTACGATCCTTTGGAAACACACGTAAAATACACTTTACACATGTAACAATACATTTTCTTTCTGTTTATTTATAAATGCTTACTTATTGGGCTTCGTTGACAGCTAATCATACAGCTAACATAACCACAATAAACAACACCAACTTTAACAACAGTGATAGAGTGCGCAAAATGGCGCATGCGCATAAAGTATCTCTATTAAATATACCTATCTCTCCCACTCACTTAGCAAAAACTTATTCCTTCTTAGGGCGTTTTCACCTTGCTTCACAAATTTTTTCATAAGGTAGTAGGATAAACACTCAATCCATAGTTTTAAAATAATCAAGACAGACCAATAATTCCCCTTGTTATAACCTTACCTAAATTATCTGTTAATATTAACAATTGCTTTTGTAATGCAGGGAAATTACACAGAAACGTTCCCATGGTAGGGTTTATTAGCAGTTTTGCAGTAATCATGACATACAAATTCAAAAACAAACGCAAAAAAAATGTTAAATTTTAACGGTGTTCGCGATACACAAATTTCGCGCTACCCTATGTGAACGCTACTGAATATTTTTTAAATACAGTTCCCATTTTAATTGCCTTTCTGGGTAAAATTTACTCTACATTCTAATTATAGTTAAAGAAGTTGTACACAGCTAAATTCTAACGAATTAACAACTAAAGCGACATTAATGATTGCGCCATTGATATTTGATATAAAGTAATTACCAATCTACAAAAAAATCTGCAAGAAGTGTTGATATACTATACTTGATGAGTTCTTATCCCCCCTTTCATACTTCATGTGCTCCGGTGATATATATTAGAAGAAAAACTATGTGATCTACATTCAAGGCTGATTCTTTTTAAAGAATACTCTATCTAAATGTTTACTATTTTTTTGTGCGTTATTTTCTCTATAATTCTAGCCACATATGCAAACTATTGCATGTTTTGAAACGTTAATATATCTAAAAAATTTAAATAATGATATTTTTGACATGAAAAACTATATACTCATATTCCTTGGTATATTTATAAATTAATGTTACAGTTAGTTTACAACATATCTTATTTTTGGTACCATGATTATGAATTTATAATTATAGCCAATTATCATAGTATATGTATATCTTGTTCGTGTTTTGCACCATAATATTAAGATAAACCTAGTAAACGTAACGTAGCTTTTTTGCAATTGCATGTTTTCTTTCTTTTGAATATACAACTGCATTACATCTTAATAAACAATCATATACGTTTTTAATTTCCCAAAAATTTTGTTTAACTTTTAGCCTTATCACATTACACTAAATTATATCTTTTTGCAGTCCCCAGAATCTATTTTATCTCTACCAGTAGCAATCAGTTTACAATGATTTTGCCACCCCCAAACGGTAAGTTACAATTAAACGCCGACGTTACAATCTCCGTTGAATGGCTAAAAAATATGGCGTGCCTAGTTTGTAGTGTGACAAGCTCGTTTTATAAATACTTTTCTTTTAAATTCAATAATAGACATTCATGGGTAATTATCGGTAAGAATCGCAAAATATGTTATAAAACATGTCTTTCATTGTTTATTTCATGCATAATTATGACTAGAGACGGGATTTTAGGACGTAAAAAACACTAAAAAGGCCCTTTTTTTAGGCCTTAAAAACCATTATTTAGGACGAAAAACTGTATTTAGGCATTTTAGACAGTACAAAAAAAACGGTAAACAAAAAAATCATTTTATTTTAAAAAAACGAAAAGAAGACGATATTTAAAGAAATTTTAGGTCATTTCCCCCATAAAAAAAAATAAAAATAAAAATTTTAACTAAAAAACTAAAAAGTAGATTTTTTTGGTTTTAAAAAATAAATAAAAAATTAAATCGCCGTGAAAACATGCGTCAAATTTTTCGCGTTTGCGTAGCACAAAGATGTTTTTCCAAGTTGCTTTAGAAAAAACGCATTTGTACAAAGGAAATGAACGTTTAAGTCCCCCCGAGGTTTAGGACAAAACTTAACTATGGCCCAGTCAGTTTGGGGTGGAAAAGGGGTAGCTTCAACTGCTTCGCCATGAGCGCTCAGCGAACTCTTTAACCGTTTTGAAACCCTGGATTTTTCGAAATATTGTTAAATTTTTGAAAAATTTTTTTGAAACTTTTCCTGGGGCATTCTTGGAGTCTTCGGGGATTTTTAAATTACTGCAACGAATCGTAAGAGGAAGGCCGAATGTTTCTAATCTTTTGATTTTATCAATGAGAAATTTATAAGGGAAAATTTGATGATAAAAGATCGTTTTGCCTTTTGATTGGAAAAGTATTTTGCGCGCTCAATCAGTTAGCTAAATTTTTGTCAAACGATATTACAACCAAAACAAAAACCTTTAAAATAAAAGCAATTTTATTTAAAAAAATTTTGCTAAAAAATACTTACTGTTTTATTGCTTCGAAATTATTGGCATAAAAAAAACCGCCTTAACCAAAGTTCCCAACGTGTTAAGACAGGTTCGGGGCAAAGGGAGATTGGGCAGATTTTCTTTTACATCCCCAACGCAGGGGAGCTTTTAAAAAGACCTCTTGGTTTTTGAATTAAACCTTTTAAATTAGCATATTGATTTCTTAGACATTCCACACCAAATGAGTCCATGGCAAAACTTTTAAAATGTTAAAATTTTTTATAAAAAATCTTAAAATTTTGTCCCACATTTGAGATAAAAGAACACCACCCGGATAAAAGCTTGACTTTTTGTCTTAATTCCATCGTTGGCCACAAAATACCTAAAATACGAGAGTTCCCTTTACTTAAATTTACATTAAATTTAAAAAATTATTAAAAGTTTTTTTGCAAAAATATTTTACCTAAAGTTGGCCCAGAATTTTTCCCATTGTATTGCAATTTGTTCTTTCAATTTGTTTTGGTACCCAGTAAATCGGTTTTTCCTTTTTTTAGAAAAAAAAGCTTACCCACAACAATTTCCATAATACGACTTTAGAGTCAGTCTCTCTCTATAAATCCAAATACTTGTTACAATTCTTCGGAATAGTAAAATAGTCTTAAAAAAATAAAAATATTAAGGTGTAAACAAACTTAATGACACCAAGTATGAAAAAAATTTTTAAAATTTTAAATTTTAAAATTATTTTAATTTACCCCTAGTGAAAAATTTTTCCTTTTTAAATAGTTTAATCGTCCAGAGAAATTTGCGACATAAAAGCGCGGGCAAAAAATCCGTTTAAAAAACGTCGATTTCTCTTAAATTTTTTTGGTGTTATTAAATTGGTTTCCTCAACGGTTTCCTAAGATTTGCCTGTGTCCAGGACAGTAGCATGTTGTCTAAATGATTTTTCTTTTTGCAAGTTAACAAAATAATATTTTGAAGCAATTTAGGAAAAAAAAACAAAAAACGCCCTTTTACCATTTTTCCGACCTTTCAAAACAATCTTCACTTTTTGCTTGGATTCAGCTGAAAACAGTAGCGCCTCCAGCCTTAGCCATTTTTGAACTTTATCGCTATGTGATTTTTTGGATTTTGGTTTGTTTAGATGGAAATACACATACACTGAGTAGATAAAAAAGCACAAACCACAAAAAAACTACCGAAAAATATTCTTTTGCAAGCTACGATATAAAGAAAATTCAAAGTAGTCTTTACAAAACTGTTTGTCAATAGTCCACCTCGCATAAAAAACCACACATATACGCTCCGGAGAAAATTAAGAGAAAAAATAAAAATCTAAATTCAAAAAATAGATGTCCTTTTGTATAAGCTAGAATGGGCATCGCGGTTTTTTTCATTATCACTTTAACAGGGAGAAGAAATTTGCTTTATAATTTTAAAAAATTAAGGGCGTAAAAAACCCATAGGATTCCCGTAAAATAAAAACGTGGGTGCAGGTAAAGAATCCGAGAGCAAAAGCCGATAATTGAGGATATATCTTCAAAGGGTAGAATATAAATTTTGGGGCAGGCAAAATCCAAACTTTGCCCCTCACAAAATAGACGGGAAAACCCTCGTTGTATTAGTTTATAGATTTTACTGTAAACCAAAATTTCATTTAAGAAAGATGCAGTGTGTAAAAAAAATATTTATTTAAAATTTAAAAAAAAAAAAACGTTTAGACCCCAAATAAATATGTTTTAGACAAAATAGGCAAAAACCGATTTAGGTTTAAAAGTCCAAAAGGCAACTAGACAAAATAAAACATAGCTAGATCGCTTTGATTTGTCGAGAAACATATAGATTTTGTATTATTTTTAATTTGCCTTGAATCTAAACAAAGAGGCATTTTGCCTAAAATCCCGTCTCTAATTATGACAAAATATAAAACAAAGTTAGCCGCATACGCAGACAATGTAATGTGAGGAACAAACACCAAAGCAAATCAAGAGAATACAAAACATATAGGTGTTTCACGAGTAGCGCCTTGGTTTATTATGGGCAGGTCACGTTTTTTCTTGAAAAAACCCAAACCCACATTAAAATATTTTGGAATATACACGGTGTTTCAAAGAAGTGTAGAATACCAAATTTGTTTTTTTAAATTCAATTGTATATTTTATTAATTTTTTTTAAATTTCGAGAAAAATAGGTCTATATTTTCAAACTCCTTACCTTTACTCTCCCCTCACTGTTTTTTTGAAAAAAATTTGTAAGTAATGAAAGATTTATGGAATATTTTTTAAACAAGTCAGGGTTTATTTTTGAATATAAAGTACAAATTTTTTGAGATTTGTTGTGATATTTTTCTAAAATTGAAAAATTTTATGGGGGTTCGTAACTCCAATACTTTGTTATTTTAAATGACGCAAGGTTTATATTACATAAAAAACACCAAAAATTTAATTTGCCCTTTTAGGATGCATAAAGGCCCTTATACCTGTTGGAACCTATGGATCTAAGTAATTATTGTTTTCGTTATTTATTGGTCTTTTGCTAACAAAGAACAATTTTTAAAAAAAAAACGAATCAGCTTAAAGAAAAATTAAAACAAAAAAAAATTAAAATGAAAAAGAATAAAAATTTAAAAGACACCCTAAAATCTAAAAAAAAAATAAATCTACTCTTTTACCAAAAAAATTGAAAAAGGGTAATTTAAAAAGCACGAAAAAATAAAACCCTTTAACAAAATTAAACTCTCTCCCTTTAAAAGAAAGTTTAAAACAGGTAGGAATTTAAAATGCAGAAGTTTAATTTTTTTGCATAGGGGCCCTTTTATGGCACCTGGTTTCATTTTTTTTTTACCTTTAAAGCCCAAAAATTATCCGTCTGGCATTTCTTCTTTTGACGGCTAAATTTAAAAAAACATTACTTTATTAGCGGACAAAAAAAATTTTCTAAACAACCTCTCTGGAGATTATACATCAGCAACTTTCCCTTAATGCCAAATTAATTTTTGATGCGACCCCTACGTTTGAATTTTTATAATTACATAGTTTTTTCATATATGGTTTTTACATATTTTTTTTTTTTGCTAACTTAAACCCCTTGAAACAAAGATTCACCAGCATTTTCTTAATTTTTTAAATTGAAATCTAATATACATACGTCTAAATAAAAAAAAAATTTTTTTAATATATTTACGCAGGAAGAAAGGGTTTCAACTCGGTTTTATTTTTTTATGGTTTTTGTAAAGCCGGTCACTATTTTAATAGTTGTGTTCGTCCCTTTTTTACACAAATTTTTTCACATTTAACATTATTTTTTCGATAAGTGATTCTTATTTAATAAAATTATTTATGTTTTCAAGTTTAATTTGAGTGGCCACGCGCGCCAACGGGCAGCGGCGTTGTTTTGATTAGGCCCCCGGGTTCCCCTAGACTATTGTGTGTGATGTTTGCTTCGTAAAAACTTTCGCGTAGTTTTTTAAATAAAAAAAAAAATAAAGCTGTCAAACACTTTTCCATTTTAAGAGTCCTCCTAAATCGCAAGTGAATAAGCCGTTAAAACGCAACATTAGATATGTTTAACAGTTGTTTCGCGACTGAGTGGGCGCGAGGAAAAAATGTGTTTTTATGCAGAGAACGAACGGGGTTTTAATCTAGTGACGTTATTTTGGAATTTAAAATATTCTTTTAAACAAAATTTAAGGGTTCTGTTTAAGACCTTCACAAAGTGTCTTTTAAAGTGCCAAAATCAGAATTTTCTCTAAAACATTTAAATTTTTTTTAGAAACAAAAATTTTTTGCGCCCTTCCTAAAATAATTTTATTATATAGATAATAATTTTATCAAAATATTATGAGAATATTAAAAAAGTGGTTTTAAATTTATCCAAAGGAAGCGCCGCTATCCCGAAAAGCCCCTCGAAATTTTTAAGTAGTCGGGTTTTAAAAAGATTTAAAAAAATTTTCACAACAATTTCATGGGGCTAGCGGAGGCAATAGAAAAGTTACAAGATCCTTTTGGGGGTCGTTTAGTGAATCTGTGCAAATAGTGCAAAAAATGTTTTACGCAAGCATACGCGATAGAAGACGAAAAAAATTAACCCATATTTTTGAAGTTGTTTCATGTTAATGTGGTTGTCATTTATGATTCCGATTCCCTTTTAATTTAAGTTCTGTTTTTATATACTGTTATTTTTGTTTTAATTCATTTTTTTAATATAAAATACTATTTTGTATAGGTACTACCTTCCTTAAAATCATCTCAACACTTTTTCATTTCCCTGATTAAAACTTTAAAAATGCCAGGGTGTTGTGTAAAGAATTGTATGAATAGTGTCGCAAAAGGATTCCGTTTATTTCGTTTACCAAGTGATGACTGATGAGACAAATACCTTTAGAAAGCAAGAATAGTTGAATTTGATTGGAAAACCTGATATGCCCATTAACGCCAGGATTTGTAAGAGGTCGATACGTATTTGCAAAGAAAAATATACACATCAGTCCACTCAATTAGATACACCCCCGCGTGGCGAAATTATCCGACTGCATCCAACGAAAATCGACAAATTCCCAGCACGTGTGCGTGTAGTTTTGAATTTGACAGTTCGTGCTAATAACATTAAAACTCTAACGACACGTATGTAATTGTTCAATTGTAATGTTTTATTCAAATTATCGTCATTAGTGTCATTACAGCTTGTTGTGAAAAATCAGTGTTTTCTATTTCAATGCTAACGAATATTTTACACGCCGCGCCGTATCGATCGACATTGAGTCGCAAGGCAAACAAATGCCAATTTAATTGTCGTTTGTATCTAGTCAGGTTGACAAGACGTTCTCTTCTACAATTTAAATTGCATTTAATCATAAATTTTGTATTGCAATACGTCTATAAAACAATTTTTCTAGCAATAATATACGTTATTATTTAAATATGTATACCAGATGTTTCGATAGTATTTCCTATAAAATATTTTTGCACTACTTAAGACTAAACATAAGACTGGTACTGGCGTCTTTTAGGTTGGTAAATGATGAGAATTAAATTGCAAGCAAACTAAAATAATAACTCTCTCTTATTAAACACAAGTGAAGGCTCATATAGGGTTGCCTAAGCAAAAGCCTCAAAAATAAAAAATCTTAAAAGGTATAAACAAAAAGGAAGCTATATGTATTCTTTATTAAAAATAAAAGATAGATTAAAAATAAAAGATAGAACAGGATATATTAAAAAAGTGTTAATACACAACAAAAAATAACCAAAGCTAAATTCTACCGAATAATTTTTCGTCAGAATTCATCCAAAGCATTTGCTTTTTGGGCAGGTATACTAAAGATCTTACTTTTTAAATAACTCCAGAGCAAAAAGTCATTTGGGGATAAATTCTGCGACCTTCTTGATCAACGAATATGTCCAGGGCTATTTATTAAACGGTTTCCGTATGTATTAAGTAAATATTGGCACACTAATAAATTATTATGTCTCGCGATATTTTGCACTGTTTCGCAATAGAATAACTAGACTGAGTAAAATCTTGTTCTGCAAGAGCACATACTCCTATTTCTCGTAATTCTTGTTCTTCACTATTAACCAGCTGTGGCTCTTGTGGTTACGTAGGGATAAACAACCATGTGTTTCAAACTTATTTTAATGCCAGTTAGACGCATTATAAAATAAATATTGAATTTCTGTTATGACCTGCATAAACATATTCATCATATAAAGTTTTCTGTCTACTGATAGCTTGAAGAAATAAGGAAACCAGAAATATGGCCTTCTGGCGTAAGAATAAACCGTTTTTTAGAACGAATTTGGCTCAAATCACAACAAAAGACCTAAACAAAATCAACATTAATAAATATTCTGTATTTCATCAAAATATACACTGCATAACTAATAAAGTAGAGTACATAAATGAATTTTTATATATAGAAAACTTTAAGTACTCTGTATTAGCATTCACAGAACATTAAACCTCATCATTTAGAGATCATTAAAATTAGAAATTATAAATTAACTTCATGTTTTCTAAGATCTACGCCCAAGCATGGAGGTTCTTGCATTTTTACTCTGGATAATATTGATGCCCACGAACTGCAGTATCTGAAACAGAAAAGTAAAGAGTCAATATTAGAATGCTCGGCAGTAACGATTCCTAAAGCCAAATTTGTAGTATTAAATATTTACAGACCACCGTCTAATGACTTTGAAAGATTTATAAATACGTTGGAAGATATTTTACTATCATTGACTGCAAATATAAATAACCACTCAGTCAGTGGTACTCTGTGGAGATTTTAATTTAAATCTAATGAAAGAAGACGATAGGAAGGCGAAGGTTAACTTTTCTTCTATCACTTGAGCCACCAGAATATGTGAAACAACAGCTACACTTCTCGGTAACACTTCGTAAATCCAGCGTAAACTATAATAGCAAAACATGCAACACTGCGTTATCCGACCATTAGCGCAGAAAGTTTCTTCGAAACTCCATTAGAAAACCTAGAACTATAAAGTTTTTAGTTAGAATTCTGTCGGACGATCAAATTGACGAAATAAGAACACAGCTGCAACAAGTCGACTGGCACGCGTTACAACAAGAACACCGTCCAAACAAGTACAGTTACTTATTAATTTCCACTATAGTTAAGATTTACCAAAGCATTTGTCCCCAAAAAACTAAAATAAAAAACACAGATAAACGAAACTTACCATGGATAAATGACGAGATCAGAAATAAATGCCAGATCAAACGTCAATTATACGAAGCAATGGTAAATAAACGAATTACGAAAAACTACTACAAAGACCACTGCAACCATTTGGACTTTGTCATGCACAAAGTCAAAAAAAATCACAATACAAACCGCATTCTTCAATCCAAAAACAAGATGAAAACGACTTGGAATCTAGTTAATGATATCACTGGTAAAGGTAAGCGGAAACAGACAGATATCGAAAAATTCTGTAAACATCACAATACAACAGCTAGTGAAATAGTAAATCACTTTAATTCCTACTACATCAACTTAGCTAAACCCAATGCCCACAGCAATGGCAGCATGGAGTACGTCTGTCGAAATAATAGATCCATGTTCCTATACGAGGCAGAACCAGCAGAAATCTTCAACTTAATAATTTCTTTGAAAACACCTCAGCTGTGGGATCGGACGAACTACCCACAAAATTAATAAAGACCTGCGCTGACATTTTATGCACACCACTAGCAACGTTAATAAATCTCTGTTTCCAAGCTGGTATATTCCCTGACAACCTCAAAGCAACTACGATAATGCCTGTCTATAAAAGTGGAGAGGAACATCAAATTGACAATTACAGGCCTATTGCCTTAATTTCAATAGTCGCAAAAATTGTAGAAAAGGCACTTCTAGTACGTTTAATAAAATTCGCTGAAACCTGCAACATAATAACACCTTTACAAAACGCTTATATGCAAGGACGTTCTACTACCAGGCCATAGCAGGTGTGTTTTTAGATCTTTCAAGAGCTTTCGACAGTGTAGATCATGAAATTCTGCTACAGGAACTAATGGTAAACGGATACTCTAAAACTGTGGCACTGGAACACTGAAACAGTTCACTAAAACCCTTACCACAACACTTAATTCGTACTGGACGCACGTTTCGATAGCCAAGCTATCATCATCAGCAGCAAGACTGAACTAACAAGCTAAGTGAAAAACTAACCTTATATAGAAAAATAAAATTATGCAATATATATTTCCAGATTTGGCTATTAAAAATTCTTACGAGTTCATTGAAAAAACTAAGAACATTGAGCTTACTGACAAAGAAATTTTAGCACCGTTTGACGTAAGTTCATTGTTCCCTAGTGTTCCGGTTGATTTAACTTTGGAATATTTAGAAACACTTTTGTTAGATAACCAAATGGATAGAGAGGAAGTTACTAGCTTCATTTCTTTGACAAAACTTTGCATGAAACAAAACTTTTTTCCAAATTAACAACACTTTTTATCAACAAACGGAAGGAACAGCAATGGGTAACAGCTTATCTCTGTTTATGGCTAACCTCTTTATGGGTAAATATGAAACTGACCTGAAGAATACTTTGGCTTATTTCCTTCGGCTTTGGATCAGATACGTCGATTACATTTTTTGCATCTTTGACATCAACAAATGTTCAATAACGGATTTCATAGAACAACTCAAAATTTCCCTCTATCAAATTTACCCACGAAGAAGAAAAAGACAACAGGATTCCTTTCCTCGACATGTTAGTAATAAGAAATAAAAATAAGTTAGAAATAGACGTATATAGGAAACCTACTAGTAATAATAGATTCATCGTACAGGATTCTAATCACTCATATGAACACAAACTTTCGGCTATTAACTTTTTGGTGCACCGGTTACTCAATTTTCCTTTAACGAAAGATAGATATCAAAATGAACTAAAAGAAATCATCGATATTCCTAACTTTAACGGATTCTCTGAAGATGTCATCTATAATACTATTTGGAAACATAAGAATAGATTAAGAATTAGAAATGTAAGCACATTAGAACGCATTGACGGCCGTAATAATAAGAAATATGTTAAATTACCCTTTTATCCATGTTACACCAAGGGTCTTCAAAAAATCTTTTCTAGGATTGACCGCAAGATTGTTTTCTCTTCGAGCAATAACCTTAAAAAACCTTTCAGGAAATTCCAAAGACCCAGTGGATAACATGGATAAATCAGGAATTTACAAAATTTCATGTAAAGATTGTGATCAAGTGTATATTGGGCAGACAAAAAGATCAATCAAAATTAGGTACAAAGAACATTTGGCTCATCTCAAATTCAGAAGGTTTGATAAATCTAGCGTTGCCCTACATATGCTTGAAAATAACCATAATGTTGATAATATAAAGTTAATTAAAAACGTAAGGAGTACTTCTCAATTAAATTGTTATGAAGGCATGGAAATTTACAAAAACAAAACTCACTTAATGAATTCAGATTTAGGACCACTAAATTCCAGCCTTTATCCTTTGTTACATCATGTTTAATCATTTATAGTTGTAATTTTAACCATGTGCAATGAACCGCTTCATTGTAATCCAGGATTTAATAACTCACGTCATTCGGCTCATTTACCTTTAGGCTATTTATGGTCCTGTGCAATGAAGCGGCTCATTAAATTTTACGATTTTAAATTTACATATTGCATAATTTATTTGCCTTATAAGGTTAGTTTTTCACTTAGCTTGTTAGTTCAGTCTTGCCGCTGATGATGATAGCTTGGCTATCGAAACGTGCGTCCAGTACGAATTAAGTGTTGTGGTAAGGGTTTTAGTGAACTGTTTCATTGAACTAATGGGTTTTAGAGGAATTGTACATAATTTAATAAAATCGTACCTAACAAACCGGATGCAATGTGTACGCATAAGCACAAATGGTGAAGTACTACAGTCTCAATGGTTGAAGGCTGAGAAAGGCGTAGCGCAAGGCTCAATATTAGGAGCATTTCTGTTCTTAATATACACAAATGATCTACCTCGAACAACAAATCATTTCATCAACATGTACGCCGATGATACGTCGGTGATTATTTCGAGACGAAATGACAACGAACTTGAAGATGAAATCGTCAATGTTATGATGGCAATGGATAATTGGTTTGCTCAAAATAACTTGCAACTAAATGTAAACAAAACAAATATAATCAAATTTACCTTACGACAAACTGACCCTTTAAACCTAAACTAAAAATCAACAATTAAAAAGTGTTGACCATGTGAAGTTTTTAGGACTTCAACTCGATAGTGTCCTGAAGTGGAAGGAATACGTAAGTGCACTGACGAAGAGAATTTCAAGAATGGTGTACGCGTTAAGAGTTATATCTACTCAAGTTCATGTAGAAGCTGCATACCACGCCTACATAGGTTCGAGGTTGTCGTATGGTGCAATCTTCTGGGGAAATTCCGTTGACGCAGGTCGAATATTTATCATGCAAAAATCGTGTTTAAGAAGCATCTTTAACCTGAAAAAAAGAGAGTCTTGTAAAAGTATTTTCACACAATACGGCATACTTACCCAGCCAGCGCTGTATGTTTTCGAGTGTGCATGCTTTGCAAAGAAACACTACAGTGAATTATTACAAAAACATGAAACTAACCATAATTATAACACCCGCGAATGTGAGAAATCGATGTTACGCATACCACAAACAACATTCACACAAATACACAAAAGTGCTATCACACAAGTGCTAAAAATATACAACAATATTTCAAGTGAAATCAAAGTGAAAGAAATTAAAATTAAAAAAATTATAATAAAGGAAAAATTGGTTGAAAAGTGCCTGTACAACACTATTGGCTTCTTTGAAACAAAAATTTAAACAAAATTTAAATGTAATTTCTGATAATTTTGTATACGCATAGATATTGTTTTTATGACGTGTTTCATACTGTATTAGTATCATGAAATAAATTTCGTTATTATTATTATTATTATTAAAACCATTTAACGATTCCTACTTTCTTTGCCGTTTAATACACATCCATCTCTTTAAAAGAATATCACACAGATCGCTCTTAAAAAAAAGCTTACATACAATTCACGCTTACTGAAATGAAGTGTGATGAATAACGCTGGCCACGAGCGGTACCGCGCATCGGCGTAGAATCAGTTCGGACCGAGAGGAACGGTAGCATTACTTCGTCTGCGGAGCAGTACGGACATTTTCGCTGCCGGTCATTTGCGCAATTGTTTATCTGTCCTAGAAAAATTATGATTTCGTCAGCAAAACGACCGCGGTCGGACAAACTTCGAAAATTTATTGCAGAAATTCCAGACTTAACATATGAAGGTGCTAAAATTAAATGTGTAATCTGTAAAATCCCGTTAATGTGTTGGTCCAGACAACATTGTCTACGATACGTAAATAGTGAAAAGCATGTCTCAAAAAGAAATTGCGCACGAGACAATGAAAAATTTATATTTAATTTATGCGTTACGTTTATTGCATGTAATATACCGTTTAATTTACTAGACAAGGAACCATTTATCTGCTTTTGGAATAACTATTCGGAGTGCAAATTACCAAGTGGAACATCCTTACGAAGAATTGTGCCATCTGCGCGCGAACATATTGAACAAAAAATAAAATCAGAGTTGAAAGATCAAAAATTGTGGTTATGTGTCGACGAAATAACAGATCGGAAGAAACATTCTGTTCTTAATGTAATGGCAGGCAAATTGGAACCTCATCAATCGGCACCTTCAATTCTATTAGTCTCCAAACGAATACAACAGTGTACTGCCGAAGTAATTTCAAAGTTAGTGTTAAATACATTGGACAAGTTTGAACTTTCAACAAACCAACTCTTGCTGTTAGTGAGTGATGGTGCTACAAACATGCTTTCTGTAGGCCGGTCTCTTAAAAAGCATTCTGCTAATTTGTTACACATTACGTGCAAAATTCATGCTCTCAATCTTGTGGCGGATAGTATCAGAAAATGTTATCCTGAGGTAGACGCTTTAATAGCGCATACCAAAGCAGTATTTGTCAAATCACCGAAACGTATTCGCGAATTTCTCAGACTGTGCCCCGTATACCAGAGCCACCAGAACCTATTCTAACTCGTTGGGGAACATGGTTGCAGGCTGCGTTTTATTATCATAAATATTTTGACAATATTAAGAACGTGGTTTTACAATTCGATATAAAGGAAGCTGCCGCTATCCAGAAAAGCCAGTCGAAATTTCAAAATGGATTTAAAAATCATTCACGACAATTACTTCGGGCTAGCAGATGCAATAGGGCTAGCAGATGCAATAGAAAAATTACAAAATCCTGCGGTGCCGTTAGAAGAATCTCTACAAATAGTGCAACATGTTCACGTACAGCTATGCGCGATTGAAGACGCAAAAAATGTTTCTGTTCTAGAAAAATTTGAAAGTGTTTTTGAGAAAAATTCTGATTTTGGCACATTAAGACACATTTGTGAAGGTGCGTCAACAGAATCGTTAAGTTATTTGAAAGATTATTTTACTTACGCAAATATTACGTCACTAGATGTAGAACGTTCGTTCTCTGCATATAAACGCATTTTTTCCTCATGCCGTACTAGTTTTGCCGAAACAACAGTTGAAATATATCTAATGTTGTAGATATTTAACAGACATTATTCACTTTGTGATTTCACGGAGGACTCTTAAAATGGTAAGTGTTTGAGCACGTGTTATTTAATTTTCATTTAAAAGATGAGCGAAATTATTTGCGGCAGCAAACATCTCTATTAGCAGAATAACTCTAGTGGAACGCGAGGCCTGGTCGACTCTACGCTACTGCACGGTACCGCTCGTGGCCAGCTTTAGTGATGAACTGATGAAATGTAACTGAAAGAATCTAGTACATCTTTGCTTGCCTTGCCACCAAATATCGATACGACGCGACGTATAAATTATTTGTTAGCATTGAAATAGAAAACACCAATTCTTCACAACTAGCTGTAATGACTCTAATTTCAATAAAACATTACAATTGAACAACAACATACGTATCGTTAAAGTGTTAACGTCATTATTACGAACTGTCAAATTCAAAACTACTCGGAATATACAGTCGGATGATTTCGTAACACGGGGGTGTACCTAGTTGAGCGGACTGATCTGTATATATCTTTAAATATGTTTTTAGTAATTCTTCCGAAAGTGAAATGGAGGCTTCACCACATGATGGAAGAAAATTACTTCGACGATATTATTCTTCACACAATGTTTATGTCGCTCACATGTTTCAAATTTACGTCCCGTTCGTATTACGAAGTTTATCGAAGAAAGGACCAATCACGTAGTTGCAAATTTTCTCCTATACACTAGGAATAGAAATATCGCCTGAAAATCAGCAAAAGTCCAAATGCATAGGTTTTTAATTGAATATAAGTATCTATCAAACTGTTTCAAGTATCAGAAACAACATGCTTTTTAAGATTTTCTATCCCAGGCCATTTATATTGTGCAGCAAAAATAGTTTTCCATCGCTCTAAGTTTTCTAATTCACTTTTAAAATTAACAAATTTTTACACTTCACATTGCGTTGATATATGTATATTTATGGTCCGGATTTTATTTATGGATTTTAATTTTAGGCAAGAAAGTTTTAATGAACAATAATTCGAAATTTGTCACAGTACCGATGTTAAATGAGCTCTACATTTTGGTACTATCAGTGATAAGTAACCTGGGCAAGTATGCGGTAACAGCCAGACGCGTGGCAAGCGCATAAAAGTTTACACATAAAATAGAAGGTAATAAATAAATTATAAAACGTGCTGAAACACTCACCGTTTTAAAAATCGTCCGTGAAATCACAAACTGTTAAATATTTGAATCATTAGATTTCCACAGCTGTTTCAGTCAAGTGAGTATGACGTGCGGAATAAATGTTTTTTAATGCCGAAAACGACCGTTCGACATCTAGCGATGTTATATTTGCACATTTAAAATAATCTTTGAAACAACTTAATGCATCTTCACACGCACCTTCACAAATTTGTCTTAATATAAGAAAATCGGAGTCTTTCTCTAAAACACTTTCAAATTTTCGTATTACACACCAATTTGTTTCGCCTTCCACAACGCATAACTGTGCGTGAACATCATTCACAATTTGAACAGAATCCACTAGCGACATCGAAACATTTTGTAATTTTTCTATTCCCTCCGCTAGTCCGAAGTAATTGTTGTGAATAGTTTGTAAATCTCTTTTAACCTGACTATCTTAAAATATTTCCTGGCTTTTCTTGATTGCTGCAGCTTCTGTCAGATTGAATTTTAAAACTACCTTCTTTACTTGATCAAAATATTTGTTGTAGTAAAACGTAGCCTGCAACCATGTTCCCCAACGTGTAACAATCGGCTGTGATAGTTCAGGTAAATCAGGACACAGTTTGTGAAATAGTCGGGTACGGTTCGGGAACTTTAGAAACACTGCCTTTGTACTAGCAATCAATACATTTGCTAGTGGAAAACATGTAGGAATCGCTTGCACCGCAAAATTTAGAGTATGGATTTTACACGTCACATATAAGAAGTTACCACTGCGTTCTTTAAGAGATCGGCCCAAAGAACGCATGTTTGCGGTACCATTACTCATAAACATTAAAAGTTGCTTAGTTGAAACTTCAAATTTGTTCAATGAGTTCAACACCACCTTTAAAATCTCATCGGAAGTACAATTTATAACTCTTTTGGAAGCAAGTAAGAAGGAGGATGACGGTCGATGTGGTTCCATTGTACATACCATTACATTAACCACAGAATGTTTTTGACGATCTGTTGTTTCGTCTACACACAACCACAGTTCTTTATCTTTCAAATTTGTTTTCATCCTTTTTTCTATATGTTCACGAGCAAATGGCACTACATTTACGTATCGATGTCCGACTAGGTAATTTACAGTCCGCATATTTATTCCCCAAGGAGACAAATACTTCTTTGTCTAGTAAACGAAACGATAGATTACATAAAATAAGAGTAACACATAAATCAAATGTAAATTTTTCTTGGTCTCGTATGCCACTTTTTGCAGAAGGATGCTGTTTGACAATGTTGTTGACAATGGCTTCTGGACCAGCACATTAAAGGGATTTTACAAACTAGACATTGAATTTTAACGCCATCAAAAATTAAGTCCGGCATGTCCACTATAAAGTTTTTAACTGTGTCTGCCATTGGTCGTTTTCGCGACGTACCTAACTGCGACATTTTTAAAGCAAACATATGCGTACAATTACGAAATAAGTTGCGACAGCCTACACATACACAGAACTACTCGCATACAGCATCGATTTAGTACTGACGCTGTGAACGCGTGAAATAAATAATCATCGACCCCGCACCACATATCTACTACACTGACTGTTACCGCTGTTTGCCCAGACTAGTGATAAGTTATTTAATCCAGTGGCGGAGATCTGGGTCTACTGTACCTTTTTTTAATACTTTCTGCGCCGCTGACTAAAATACAATTTTGGTTATTGGTATCTAGCAAAATAATCAAAATAATATTTTACTGAGTTATGTAGAAAATATTTAAAAAAAGTACATTAGGCCTAGATCTCCGCTGCTGGATTAAATAACTTATCACTGATAGTTCTGTATCTTGAAAACTAAAAGTCCGAAGGCATATGTACCAAAATGTAGAGCTCGTTTAGCATTGATACTGTGACAAATTTCGAATTATTGTAATTAACCTATTTTCGAAATATTTAAAGAACATTATTTTTTTCGAAAATATTCAATTCCCTGTATCTTGAAAGCTAAAGCTCCGAGGGAATATGTTTATTAAAATTTTTTTATCCAAAATTACTTGAAAAATCGCCAGTGACATTTTCATAGATAAAATCTGGACCATCCTAATTTGTTAGTTCTAGTTGAAAAACTGCTTGGTCAGTATTGCAACAAGGTGAAAAATTCAAATCGGTCGATTTAATTTCAAGGGGCCTCAATAAAAACGATAAGATTGCCGTTTCCTCTCTAAACTCTAAAATCCGCCACCAAATTCGGTAAGCGATTAGTGGCATTAAAAAGTCTTTAAAAAAGTTTTGGTACATTTACGTGTTATCTTTTGTTTCACTCAAATTTAAACTTAAAAAGGGTCACAATTATGCATTAAAAGAGCCGCATGCGTCTCCGGAACCACAGGTTGCCGAGCCCTGCCCCTATCATCTTGAGAAAGTGCATATTTAAAATATTTATAGTTTCAGGCGATGCACATATGTTACAAGTTCGTTGTATATTAAAATATGTTTAACGCTTGTGTAGAATAAGGTTCATGAAGGCATTCTTTTCAGTTTTCAAAAAATACTAATTTCTAAAAATCATTTTGTAGAATCAAAAAGATTTTTTGGCACTTATGCATTAGATGAAAATATCTAAATTTCCAACTTCGAAGGAGGTCGCTTGTGAAATTTGCAATGTCAAATAATAAGAATGTGGCTTTCATTAAATTGCATATGCCAAAATAACGAGTGTGTTACAAATGTAAACTGTAATCGAGCTATGTCGAGATATAATTAACCTACTATATAATTTCCGTTTCAGCAAGAAACTGAATTCATTAACCGACCTTACTAGTTTATCGTTTTGCGTGCGTCTAATGAAATTTAACGGTGTTACACGAGCACATAAAAAGGAGAACTAAAAGAATTTTCCGCTGAATACATTGTAACACGCTGATTATGAATTTTTACGATGGTCTGGCTTCACTGGATGTATATCACTTTTCAAACCTGTGTACTACTACATACTGTAACCAAAATTTGCATGTATCATGTATACAATGTACTCGTAAAGTACGTATGTAATAAATAAAAGAAATACCCTAGACGAAACTGAATATAATACCTAATTTACCGTTAAAAATATCAAGTTGAGAAATTATTAATCAATTGCCCGAAGAGAACATACATATCTATAATATGTCATTTATAATAATATTATTTACCATAAATTAGTTTTAACGACGACTCTTTCACTTTTTGAAAACATTATGCTGCTGCACTTAAATGTTAATTTTTCTTGTAAAACATTTCACTACTCACAGTTTTATTCATAGATAGAACATGTCTAACAATAGTAGCAGTTTTTATAATACCTTAACCACTTTGATCACATTTACAGTTTCCCAATAAATCCTGCAAAATCCAATTTCTCTCATTAGATTTCAAATTGTTTTTACTCATTCTTAAGGGCTAAATAGCAAAATTCATTGTAAAAAACACTGGAAAGCTACACATATGTGTATTAAATTGAAATAATTTCATTTGCGTCAGCTTATTAACCCATTAATACCCAGCTATTAAAAAAATTGACAAATTCAAATCTTGTGTTTAATTGACAATTATTTAAGAACAGAATATTACGTTTTGAGTAACATTTCGAAAAAAAGCATCCAAGAATAAAAAAATAATGATGCGTTTACGTACGCTTGGCCTTAAGTAGGAAATTACAAATTACAGCTATAACAAACAATAGGTAATTATTTTATTTGTTTTATTTTTTGGATTTCATTTATATGATGTGGTAAGCATCAAATCATTCGGAATGTAAGTGTACATCGCACTTTTTACATAAATATATGGTCCGCTTCTTGCAGTGGTGACATCTTCTGCGAGATTTTTTCCATGTACCTTTATTATATAACCAATATTGTCAAAACGTATTTCTCTTGGTAAATTTCTTGTCTGAGGTCTGCCCAGAGAGGTACAGGGTTTAGATTGTTCACACTCTACATTGTGCTGCCATATATGAACGAAAATGCAATTGAGAAATTTGTTTTCCCGGTTGTAGGCGATAAATTTTCCAGGTGTTGACAATTGCGCTTTCAACCAAGTTTGTAAATAACGGCCACCACCATTTTTTGCTCCGTATGCGTATTCTGTAATTGGCAATGGCATTATCATGCAGATCTACTCCTCCCATATATTTATTATATTGCAATATAATATGTTGCTAAGGAATAGATACTTCTTTTCTTTATTTTCTGTCGTAGCGTTTTGCGTTGACTAAGGGCAAGACTGTTCCAAAGTTAGTCGCAATAGTAACAACAGCACTATTGTTCCATCGTACCATCAAAATTTCTGAAGAATTATTGAAAGCTATATCATAAAAACTTCTGTTCTTTTTTGAGAGAATTGGCTGATTCCAATATATGCATTGTTGTGATAAACGATGATACCCAGAAAGAATGAGAATTCCGAGAAGCTCGTAAATCGGTTATTGTCAATTGGCATATTTATTTGAAAATTTGACGTTTCCCAAAACTTCATCTGTGAAGTATAAACGAAAACGAAGTGGTGATAACGAAGTGGTGATAACGATTCAACTTTTTCTTGGATGTTTTTGATGTAAACAATTTCCTTATTCATGTCAGGTACATTACTGTAGCTAGGATTAGTCTTCTCCCATTTGACCTGTTTAGTATCTTTCAATTTTCATTTTTTACTTCTGCCAGTGGTTTTCCGTCATCCTGCATATTATCATTATCAAGGTTTTCTTCATCTATTAACTGATCAACCTCCTGATAGCACTTGCTATTGCCTAAGCGTGCGCTAACGCACAGAAAAGTTGCAACCTGTTTTACGACCAAGTGGGTGCAATTTTGATCATGAAAAGCAATACTACATCAACTATTGAAAGGTTACTGTAAAACCTGACTTCAATTTTCTTATTAAAACAAACGTTATAATATTATAGAAGAAGAATCAAATAACCCATAATTATTTTTGAAAATCATGTTACTCAAAAATATTAATTTTTAGTAAAATATGTAACTATTATTTTTTTTTCTTACTCTACGGCAAAGAATTGATCGTTAATGGGTTAAATAACATTTAGCTATCTAAAGTGAAATCAACGCTTTTAGATACGAAAGTAACCAAATGCATGTTCCGCCATTGGTGAAAAATCAATTTTGTAGCAAAACCGAGAGAAAGGATGCAAACGCCATATTTGCTTACAAAATCGACTTTATGCGGGCTTCACGCCAGCACATATCGACTAGTATACGATACTGCTTCTATTACTCTTCTTTGGAATAAAAAACTTTGGACGTCAAATCAGATCTTCTATAATATGGCAACTACTAATTCTAGGCCATAGGTACGACCATAGGTATAACAATTTTTATTTTTCAATATAATCACCCCTAACTTCAATACATTTATTACAACGATCGATTAATAATTCCATACCCTTAAAAATAATTTAAAGTTTTTCCCTCCAAATGTTGTATTACAGCTGCTTACAACTCATTAATAATCACTTGAAGCCATGTCCGAACTATACGGTGGATGTTCCAATTCTTGAAAGCCACATTCGCAGATGGCAGCTTGTGAAATAGCGGCCGTATGGAGAGGTCTATTGTCGTGCAATAATCGAACACCTTTTGTCAATTTTCCTCGATGTTTTGCACGAATATTATCCCTTAATTTATGCAGCAAAAACGCGTAATATGTACTGTTGACAGCTAATACCATTTCTTCAATAATTTAAATGTTACACTTTTTTATAATGGAATATGAAGGAGATAAATTACCATAAACGCCGTCTAAACATTGTTTAATGTGATTAGGCGTATGCCCTTGTTTTGTTCAAAATTTAATGCGTGGTACTCGTTACCTGAGACATTTTCATGCACTAGTCAAGTTGTCTGACTGGCTACTAAAAACAACTACTCTTCGAGCCGTAATATATATCGTGTAGGCCTCGCATATGTGCAACTCTGACACAACGAAGTTTAAACAGGCTCGAACCTGTATAAGCCTGTCAGATCGAGAATTTATGGCGCCAACAGAATTCCAAAATGGAAAAATATACAGAAGATTCCATTTAAAAAATATGTTTAATAATGGAAGCAGTTACATAAGCAAAAATAAATGAGTAGAGTAGAAAATGCAAATATGGAATATGTTGGTAATATGAAATACCAAGGTTTGTCGAGTTTGTAAAAAAAAGCAGTACAGTGAAGAAGAAATGAATCTGGCAATTACAGCAGCCAGAGAAAAAAGAATATGACTGATGAAAATAATTATGTTATTATTGCAATCATATTTGTAAGTTTTATCAATGAATAAATGCCATGAAGCAAAGTTCCAGTGTATTCCATATTTGCACCCCAGACCCTCAAGTAATAATTTTTGCATTTTTTTCAAGAATTTTTTTCCAGGATGTATAGGACCACAAGATATCTAAGTAAAGATCTTGGTCCGTAACTGTTTTGAGTATGTTCTAGGGAAATTAAACTAAATAACTCGATTTACAACGAAGATGTACTCATAAAACAAAATGGTACTCCATATTTGCATCTTCTATTTTATTTTTTTCAAAACATGTTTGGTTTAAAAAATAATGAATTTGGTCCATTTATAAATAGGGTATATTCACATTTGATTATTTTAATAACCATATATCTTTCTATCTAATAATGGATATTATTTAATTTATCTCTCAGATGATCGGTGCAATGCCTGCCGTGGCAGTGCGCCACGAAAGGAGGAAAGGTCAAGAGAGGAAACAAAAAAGACCAAGCCAACTGTATATAGCCGGACATTGCTTACCACCTACCAGCCCTAGTCCAACTCCAAGTCCAAATGGGCCAATATGTGATACAGATGATAGATTACCAGAATATTATGTTTGTGGAAAAGTAAGTTTATTTTCAATATTTACTGGAAATAGGAATAAAAAGAAATGGGGCAAAATTTGCTCCTACTAAAATTTGAAATTACAAAAGTAAATTGTAGATGATAAGAAGATATAATTCGTTATCAATCCTGAAATACTAATATCGTCCTTTTTGGTCACCCTCGATATGTACTCAATGGACTGAAATTATTAAATAATAATAATTATTACGCCTTTTACGTCTATATTTTTACACATATGTTAGTGAATGACACAAGCTACACAAATGAAAAATAAAAGGATAAATAAAGTTAGATTATCGTATTTGACGGGCAAAATAATCAAAATTGAAATGTATGTAGTTTAACTATACAAATTACATACAGTGAGGTCCTAAAGTATCTTTTTATCTCCTTAAAGAGAACAACTAGTATGTATACTTTTACGTTTTTGGAAATGTCAACAAAAGATGAACCCAACGGTATCATATACAGTACCGTTCATGGAGGTTCGGGCAAGCTGACAAATTATATTAACTGTTTAGGAAAAAATTTTAAAATTATATAATATACATTTCTGTGAGGAATTATTAAAACTAACCTTTTCTGGAAGCCTTTTACCAATTTCCAGGTAGTATTTGTCTATTATAAGACCGTTATCATAAAATATATAATTATGTTGGAAATCCCCAATAATTACAGTGACAATAAAGCTTTATAATAATCCCTGGGAGGGTTAGCTGATTCACTCGTGTTACCTGGAAATATTCGTATCCCCTTTATAAAGTATTATAACATTTGTAAACGCAGTAGTTCTGAAGAAATTGTTATTGTGAAAGTATCTGTGGTTGTGCAAGTGAAAAATAAAATAATTTCGGTTTGACTGCTTAAACTGCCCCGTGGAAAGCCTCTAGCTGTTTCAAAACGATCTGCTATTATTACCTTGCATCAGGAAGGGTACGCAGAAAGACGGATTGCGGATAAATTAAAAATAAAAAAATCTACAGTACATGATACCATAGTTCGATTTAAGACAACCGGTGACGTGTAAGATCGTGATCGGCCAGGACCGTCAAGAAAAACGACTCCTGCGGAAGATTTACGAATAAAAATAATTAGTAAGCGCAATAGAAGACTAACAGCATCAGAGATTGCTGCAGAATTCAATAATGAGCGAGATTCCAAAGTTTCTGTGAATACTGTGAAACGTCGACTCAAAGAGGCTGAGTTGCAGGGGCGAGTGGTTTGTCGAAAACCGTTACTCCGAAGAAGAAATAGGCTGAAACGACTGAAATGGGCACAAGCTCATAGAGATTGGACAGTGGACGATTTTAAAAACGTTTTGTGGACTGACGAATCCAAGTTTGAGGTTTTTGAAAATAGACGGAGAGTTTTCGTACGCAGATCAAGAGGGGAAAGAATGTTACGGGAGTGTATAGTTCCTACGGTGAAGCATGGAGGCGGATCTGTAATGGTTTGGGGTTGTTTTTCCTTAATCGGAACAGGGGACTTGCTTAAAATTGAGGGCATAATGAAAAAAGAAGAATATCGAAAAATCCTGGAGGAAAATGCCATACCGTCAGGAGTCCGATTAATTGGTCGTGGATTTGAATTTATGCAGGACAATGAGCCCAAACATAAATCTAAATTGTGCACAGATTACCTGCAGCAAGAAGAAAATGAAAGAACCCTAAAAATTATGGAATGGCCGCCACAGTCCCCCGATCTGAACCCGATAGAGTTGTTATGGGAAGAATTAGACCGATGTGTTAGGAAAAAGTGTCCAAAATCGAAAGGAACATTTGTGGACCATTCTCCAGGAAGTATGGACAAGCTTGCCCAATGAAACATTAGCAAAATTAGTGAATCGAATGCCGAGAATAGTGGCAGCAGTCTTAAAGGCAAAAGGTGGATTTTTCGATGAAAATCGGATTTAAATTATTTGTATTACATTAACTTTTTCTTTTTAATAAATTTATATTTTAAAATATGTAAAATCATGTAAGTAAGTATTAAATACATGGCCATTTAATATTTCTCTTATTTTCTTTGACTTCCGTACATTTTTTTGCTTGCCCGAACTTCCATGAACGGTAGTGTATGTTATACTATACCTTGAGAAATACTACGATATGCAGCAATAAAGGTTTTAGTAATCTACTTTTGTTGTTACGCAAAGTTAGCTAGGAAAAAACGCCAAATTGTCTTCTGCGACGCCAGGTTGATCCAATGAGTTCGTTGTTAGGCAACATAATCATCAGTTACCGAACTGTCATATCTCAATACTAAAATCGTAAATTATTCTTGCTATTTATTGTTTTTATATCCGACATTTTCCATGTTTTCATTCCTTGTTCTCCGTATTGTTTTTCTTTATTTTTACTTGTTGTTATTTCCACACTTTATCGAACTGTGTTCGAATTAATGAGTTATGACAGGTACTTAAACTACCTATGCCAGTACAAAAATTCATAGTGTTGGGTTTGATGATGAAATACATTTCAAGGAAAAGTGCTTCATTAATGATTGCTTCAATGCCAAACCAGCAACATTTTCAATATCAAATTAGTAACCAATAGAATTACAATGGTAACGTAACTGTTTTTATTTTGAGTCTCTTTTGAAAAGGCCCTATATTAGAACGGATAGCAACAACAACGTCCAAGGAAGGTAAAAAAAAGCCTGCCATCATTCCTCCATAAAAATCCATGACACCGTTTCTAAAGATGAAGTTAACATTAATAGGTAAAGCTTTCATACAGCCAAATAAATTAGATAACACGATTCAGACATCCTAGAAGCATGCGATGAGTCCTTAATTTTTATTTTGTGCAAACTATAAGGCCTTAATTTAATTTTGGTAGTCATATAACACCTCGAGAAGCTCAAATTTCTAAACCAAAGCCTTCGATATCTTAGGACAAACTTCCCCCTTAGTTTTTGTGAATATCTCCGATTTTATATGCCAAAATTCTATTATCTCCTCTTTACAAATTCTTAAAATGTCTGAATCAGTCGGTATTTTAACAGACTACGTCAAGGATTATTTCTGATGAAAAGTTCTTCCATCGGAAAGCTAGAAAATGCATTTATAATCGTATTTTTTCCACGGTTAAAGTGAAGAAAGATTTTAATTGACGGCTCCATAATCTTGCGTCGCGACGGTCGTCTGACCTCGTTTAGTTGCCAGCACGCTTGGGTGAATAACTCGACGCGACGTTCACAACAAATTAGATCGTGTTATCCGTAATTTAATAACTCCTTATTCAGTATAATAACGAGGCGCCAACGTCCACCAGCTCATTGTTTTTCATTATGCAATCAGTAATTTAATGTATAATGCAACGAACATTCGATAATTCATCATTGATAGGTTATTTAGGCAGTAAATAACCTATCTTACGATGATCAAATCTTTCTGTATACACAGCAGGTGGAAATGAATAGGGATGGGGAATGGAAGCATTCAAGAAATTTATTAAAATCAGGCTAAGTAGACTCGAAAACCAAATACATCATTTTTGAAGCGATATACATACAGTGTGAGGCAATAGTGCGACATTTTTCGATAACATCCTTACAGCGGCGGTACCCAAAAGTTCCCAGGATGTAGCAATAAACAAAAATGAAAAATACTAAGATTTCATTCACCTCCGTCACTTTCAAAGTACTTCCCTTGGAAGTGCAAACACCGATCCCGGCGCCTCTGCCTTCAGAGGAATACATTCTGGAAGTTTTGTTTGATTAATGTCTTCAGTGCTGCGTCAATTCCCTCTATCGTGTCAAATTTTCGCATTTTCAACTTTATTTTCATCTTTGAATAGAGGAAAAACTGACAGAGAGCCAAATTAGGCGAGTACACTAGATGAGGAACAACGGCCATGTTTTTCGCCAAAAACTTCTGCACAATGAAAGCGGTATGTGGTCTCGCGTTACCATGGTAGAGAACCCAATTGTTCCTGCGCCACTTCTCTGGATGTTTAATAATCTCACAATATTACAGATGTCTGTCTGGGTCTGCCTATGATCATTTACAACTGTATTCCGAACAGCAGCGACATGTTCTGATGAAATACCGGTTCCTGATCGTCCGGAACGTTAATCGTCATCAACTGACGTTCGGCCATTTTTGAAATGTTTAAACCAGTCATATGTTTATGTTTGACCTAAAGCATCGTCCCCAAATGCTTCCTTTAACATTTTGTGTTTCTGCATCAGTTTTACCGAATTTTAAGTAGAATTTAATACGGGTGCACTGTTTTCTCAAATCGACCATTAAAAAATCGCAAACGCAAGCAGACATAACAGTGACAAATTGTTCACCAATAGAGAACGTTGTCGCTTACAATGACACCGCTTGGCATCAAGGTTGGTAAAATGTATGTATTCTAAAGGTTGTCTCAGTTCCTATCTTGCAATACTTGACTGAAAGTTTGTGGACGCAGAGGTGAAGAACGCATATTTTGACGTGATTGGTAGTAATATATAGATATTAGTTCGTAACAACGTTTAAATTGATGAATCGCATATGTTCCATATTCCACTACCACAGATGTCATTGCGCACGCTATTTTTAAACTGAGGCCACCTTTAGAGTAAATGTATTCTACCAATCTTGGCTTGGCATAGCGACTCACGAACGGCGTAGACAACTCCACGTAATGGCGTTTGATTGTAACTGCGCCCGCTCACGCGCGTAATTCAAATTTCGAGAATTTTGGATACCACCTCGTATTAGTAATACAAAAAAAAACACCCTGTCACGGAAATCATCGATATGAATTAATGCCACAATTTTAAATTTTTAAACATATAGAGGGTGAACTAAAAAATGTTACGTATCAAAGCAATGTTTTTTTATTGCAATATACACGCAGAGAAATAATTTCTTGCAAAAATCAGTCCCTATTCAAGAAATATTTTTATTTCAAGACAATAAAAATGTATAATGTAAGAACATAATTTTCTTGAAATTTTATTTGGATTAAATAAATATTTTCTTAGAGTTAGAAAATCCGAGATAGAAAAATGTTTCTTCCAAGTAAATCATTTAATTTTAAATTAAGAAAATATTCATATTAAAGGTAGGAATGAAAAAATGGTCCAGATCTCACAAAGTTCTATTAATAAACTAGGCGACCAGTTTCGTGTTCAAAAAAGATATCATCAGGATACTCAATACAAGGATATTCAATAAAAGAAAAAAATAACCTAAAGTTAATAATTAAAATTAGGAGCAAGTGAATGAGCTAATAAAAAAGTTTTTTTTTATAAGTTACAGTATAATTAAATTATCTCTTTAACAATGTAATTAAATAGGGACTATTTTTATGTAGTTTAATAATTAATGAGTTAATATTTAAGTTAATTTATTCCTTTTATTATTATTATTATTATTATTAATTATATATTAAAAAAAATTAGTTAAATTTGACGTGGTAAATAGTAAAAAAAAGAAAAAATATTACATTAACCGGTATCTTTTGAAAATGTTTATGAAACGTTGTACGTTAAAGGTTATATCATTGCATGGGTAAGTATGCCATCTATATTCCGGTTTTAATATTCGCTCTTCTCTAGGACGGCATGGCAATAACTACTGACACTACGCTGCGCCAGGAAATATTTCAGTTGCTATTTTTGCAGATTAGTGGGATAAACTAGAGATGCTTCAATGCTTTTTCTCTTCTCATATTGTTTCTGTTGGTAGTGATTCTATCAATACCAGGACTAGTGATGGGCAAAATCGTTATTTTAAAATAACGGTTTCGACCGTTATTATTATTTTGAAATAAGGGTTGCAAAATAACAGGTTTCGCGTTATTTCGTAGTCTACGGTTCTACACGATAACGCATCGTGATTCCGCATAGCGCATGTGCAACTGCTGATCTTGCAGCACGCTAAAATTTAAATTCAGAAGTTTTTCGTAATATACATAAATATTTTATTGCGTTTTTTGCAGATAAATTATAAACTGGTTAATAGATTAAAATAAATTAAGTGATAAACTGTTCACTGTTGTACTATCAGATTCAATGCAATCATTGTAACAGCAGCGTTTAGTTTCCACCATTTTGACTGATCCTTCTGTTATTTTTCTTATATTTAATCTTAGTTAATGTTCGAAATGTGAGAAGATCTATGTGCTTAAATGCTATATAATAAATATAACGGTTTTATTTTTAGTTTTTATAAGTAATTTTTTTATATAACATCGGTCTTTTATTTTACATTTGATAATTCCAATACATACACTCATTTAGAAAATATGTCCATAATAAACGTCCGACTCGATGTCGACTACCACCGTAATAACCGTTCGAGAGGATATTTATGTAGGTATGTACGTGATAAATTATTTTTCTAGGGGAATTGTAACTATGATCTGTAATAAAAGCGGCTTCGATCAGTCAGTCGTAGCGCCACGCAGTTGAGTACGCCGCAACGGCGGTCGATGATATGTTCACAACAGTCCGAAAACAACCGTGCTATACCTGTTATTTTCCCAGCGACATAACAGTTGCAACCGTTATTGGTTCCATAACGGTTATAAAATAACAGATATTATACAGTTAAATAACGACCCATCCCTAACCAAGATCTATTTATTGGCATTATCTATCTTGGTTATTGTTTACAGGCATTTTTTCCATGTGTACTTCTACATTAAGTTCACTTTTGTTTGAACATTATTCTGTAAATAACCTCTACTCTTAGCCTTTTTTAAAACCCCAAGCAATACAGCATTATGTACGGATGTCATCCAGTTTTATATAAGGTAAGCGCAACTAATAATATGCATTTCAAAAATTCTGAGTAAAAAATGCTTTATTTTAAGAAAATGAAACTATTGATTTATGAACAATATCTAAATGCTTTCTGGAATTAACAAAACTATTTACTATCCTTAAGAAAATATTGTTTTGCTTATAATGGCCATTTACTTATACTAAGAATCGCTTTCTTCAATTTTTCTGCAAGATTTTCTTGAATAATGTTAACAAGTGTCTTAAACATAGAAATACAATTATTTCATTACAAGTGTATACTTCTCTTAAGCTGAGAAAGAAACGCTAAGAAAATATTTCGTTTGATTTAAAACAGTTATTGTATTGCGGATAATTGAAACAGTAATTGTCTTGAATTAAGGCGGACAGTTTTAATACAAGTAAACGTTTCTCTGCGTGTATAGTGAGAATGTCAATTATTAGTGCATAGAAATACGTTACAATATAAAAATATTGAACAATGATTAGCAGTACATATGATTTAAGATATTTTTTCGTCATTATGGTCACATCCATTAAGGTAGGAACAGATTATTAAAACGTTACGCCACATGACGTGCCCACCTCCGATGCGAACCGTGCACACACATAACACCCAACGCCATCAAAGGCGTCCTCCTTTTACCCTATTAACTGAATATTTATTGATTCAAAATCACCATATAATCGCTTTGACGCTAATAGTATTCCACTTACAAATATTCTGTTTGGGTTCAATTGCTAAGATACTGAACAAGTATGTAGTAGTTATTTTTGATGCTAGATTACCAAATACCATTTTTGCGAGCGTTAGCAAGCTATCCTTGCCTGCTGACATTTTTCAAAGTTTTAGGTCTTGAAATGCAAATGTTCCGCTTTCTTTACGCAGCACAGAGGGCCTGAAAACTCGAAAATCGGCCAAAAATCGATATTCATAAAAGTAATAGCATCGTTAACAGAATTTGCAGGTACTTAGAAAAATAGACGATGTATGTTTTCCCGGAATTTCGAGCAAGTAGAAGGTATTTTCGTTCAGCTAGCTGCTCCCAAACACAGACCTTCTTGTAGCGTCCGTACAGATACAAGCGTTCGTTCATTATATTGCCAACTTTCGACTTGTGATTGTGTATTATAAAGCGTTTGCATCAAAAGTTTAACTGTACAGAGGTACTCAAGATCCTCAAGGTATGTATTTTCATATTATACGAGACGTGTCCGGGAACGAAGGTACACTCGCTTAGAAGATACAAATAAATTTATTAAAAATTAAAAAGCGTATTACAGGATGAAAGTGCGGTCCTTAAACTATTTTTCAACGTAGTCACCAAGCCGATTGAGGCACTTGTCCCATCAGCGGACGAGGTCTAACATACCCTTAGTATAGAAATCAGGTGCCTGTCGACGCAGCCACTGTGTTGTGGTTTGGATGACGTCCTCATCCGACCGAAACCGTTGTCCTCCCAAAAAACCTTTCATGTCTGGGAAAAGATGAAAATCCGAAGGAGCCAAGTCCGGATTGTGAGCTGGGTGAATGATGACTTCCCATCCGAAGCGACGAAGCTTATCCGTGGTGATTCTAGCGGTGTGAGGCGTTGCGTTATCACGAAGAAACTTGACTCCGTGACTAAGTAGACCAGGCCCCTTTCGTCGAATCGCTTCCCGTAATTTATCGAGGGTTTCCCAGTATGCTGTTGTTCCATAACGCTTAAACTGCCACACAAAAGTAGCGAATGATTGCACGAACTTTCTGTGGGACGCATTTTAACAAAGGAGGCTCCATTATTATCGCAATAATTTCCAAAGTACTGACGGGAACAAAATAAACGACGCACTAACATTGAGTGAAAATATGACACAATAGGAAGACTTGATTGCACGATTGAAATCACGCGATATCATGCACATGCGCAGGAGTGTACCTTTGTTTCTGGACACGCTTCGGATATACATATGAGACAAACTTAAATGAGTCTATACATACGAGAGAAAATAAGTATGTAGTTGATTTTATTTAATTTAAATTTATGTTGAGCCACAAAAATTTCCAGGCCAGATCCGGCTTTAACCAAATAACTAAAATGTAACTTGAACATTCCCTAATAACATACTAAAATTTGATAGGCGCATTCAAGTGCTCTTTTAAGATATTTCGATTTCGCTTAAGTCTTGTTGCATGAATATGCACCAACCGTAACGAACGCATGCATTCTAAAACCGAAACTGCACATTTTATTTCTCTGAAATCTAATGATTTCAACAATTTTTTCTTACCAGAAGACAACTTTTTGACGTCTTGTATGAAAAGGATGGTTTAGTCGTTCATATCGAACGAAGCATCTATTCAACTATTTAGTGGAACACTATAAAATCTAGAGTGATGAAGACGCCATGTTAAAATTGAAGAATAGTAATTCAAAGTTTTGCAGCGCCGTTTATTCGAAGCTTAATATTTATTAAGCTTCGCGCAAGAAAAACGGATAGATTTTTGGGGAAAATAAGGAGTGATTAAGTGCTCAATTTGTATTTGAACAAACCCAAGAAGAAATTGATCCGGATGCTGAGCCACAACGAGGAACCTCATCTGGAGGTGAAAGGAGCCGTGCCCGTGGTCGTCCGGCTTTAGAATTTTCTGCGAGCAGTGAAGGAACAAAACGTCGAAAGAGTGCAAAACTGTCGTCGACGTTCGAAACCGAGGAACTAAGTTCGGCTGTAGGCTGTAAGCGAAAAACTTAAGAACGAAGGAAAAGAGGCTGCAAAACTTGTCTCATAAGCAATTTTGACCACTCCGACTCGAGTCAGTAAAATGATGAGAGCTTGACAAAAGAGTCAGAAGTCAAAAGAAATAATTCCACTTACCCCGGACGAAGCTCTGTCAGTAATGATTGAGGCGAAAGATAGCAAACACTTGTTCATAGACGGACAGCAAAAGAACATTTTGCCGATATCTATCGCTCCTATCACAAGCAGCGGGAAGCAAGATTACGTTGTTATCCCCGGAAAGAATGACAAATTGTAACCGAATCGTCTGCAGAAATTTTATTACAAGATCTCTTGGACCATACAGTAAAACGGATACTACAAATGCAGAAACCAATTCTTCTTTCATTATCAACTGATCTTCTGATGAATTCGAAATTGTTGATAAAATGGAGAAGTGATGGAAGCACATGTCACTCACAATACAAAAATTTGCCGCCGAATTTGGTATTGGTGATGGCGTTTTGTTTCTAACATCCATAGTGCCATTACAATTACATGCGGAGCAACCTGGGAAAGGTAAAATTATTGCGTGGCAAAATCCCCGTCCATCGTCAACTCGATTTTGTAAACCTGTACGCTTCAAATTTAAGAAAGAAGCGAAAGCATTGACGGTACAGGAGGCAGCATACATAGAAAATCAAATTTCGGAACTTCGACCGACTACTGATATGTTAGAAAATGAAGAAATTGCAGTTTTTCATGTTTGTGCAATGACGATGGTAGACGGCAAAGCGTGCAATGCAATTACGGAAAGAACTTCGTCACAAACATGCTATATATGTAAAGCAACTCCCAAAGATATAAATTCCATCGAAAAAGTATTAAAGAGAACAGTTGTCCGGAAAAATTTGAAATTTGGATTGTCAAAGAACTTAAAGTTTGGCAACTTCGAGGAACCGAAAATAAAGCAGTTTACGAAAACAAGAAACGTACCATACAGCAGAACTTCAGAGATAGAATAAGATTGCTCGTGGATATACCTAAGAGTGGAGGTACCGGAACCACTAATGACGGAAACACGGCTCGACGATTCTTTGCTAACCCCTCACTTTCCAGTAAAATTACGGCCGTAGATGAAGAAGTTATTACGCGATTTGGTGTGATATTACGCACCTTATCTTGTGGGTATCCAATCGATGTGGGAGCGTTTGAGGAATATACTTTGGAAACCGCAAAATTGTATGTCGCTAAATATACGTGGTATTATATGCCCACTAGTGTACATACATAAAAATTACTTCACGGAGCCATAATAATCAAAGAAGCTATTTTACCTATCGGTCAATTGTCAAAAGAGGCCCAAGAATCAAGAAATAAGAATCTCAAAAATTTTAGAAAGAAACACACTCGAAAAATATCCCGTACAACATTAAACCAAGATTTGCTGAATAGACGCCTAGTGCGCAATTTCTTTTTGAGACATGCTTTTCACTATTTACGTGTCGTAAACAATGTTGTCTGGACCAATTCATTAACGGGATTTTACAGATTACACATTTAATTTTAGCACCTTCATATATTAAGTCTGGAATTTCTGCAATAAATTTTGTCCGACCGCGGTCGTTTTGCTGACGAAATCATAATTTTTCTAGGACAGATAAACAATTGCGCAAATGACCGGCAGCGAAAATGTCCGTACTGCTCCGCAGACGAAGTAATACTACCGTTCCTCTCGGTCCGAACTGATTCTACGCCGATGCGCGATACCGCTCGTGGCCAGCTACTCATTAGTGAAGGACTTGACATTTTCTATATTTTTTAATAGAGATAACTAGTCTGGGCAAACAGCGGTAATAGTCAGAGTAGTAGATATGTGGTGCGAAGTCGGCGATTATTTATTTCATGCATCCACAGCGTCAGTACTAAATCGATGCTGTATGCGAGTAGTTCTGTGTATATGTAGGCTGTCGTAACTTATTTCGTAATTGTACGTTTACGTTTACTTTAAAAATGTTGCAGTTAGGTGCGTCGCGAAAACGACCAATGGCAGGACACAGTTAAAATCTTTATAGTGGACATGCCGGACTTAATTTTTGATGGCGCTAAAATTTAATGTCTAGTTTGTAAAATCCCTTTAATGTGTTGATACAGAAGCCATTGTCAACATCACATCGAAAGCAAACAGCATTCTTCTGCAAAAAGTGGCATACGAGACCAAGAAAAATTAACATTTGATTTATGTGTTACCCTTATTTTATGTAATCTATCGTTTCGTTTACTAGACAAAAAAGCATTTGTCTCCTTCTGGAATAAATATGCGGACTGTAAATTACCTAGTCGGACATCGATACGAAATGTAGTACCGTTTGCTCGGGAACATATAGAAAAAAGAATGAAAACGGAATTGAAAGATAAAGAACTGTTGTTGTGTGTGGACAAAACAATAAATCGTCAAAAACATTGTGTGGTTAATGTAATGGTACGTACAATGGGACCATATCGACCGTCAACCTCCTTCTCACTTGCTTCCAAAAGAGTTATAAATTGTACTGCCGATTAGATTTTAAATGTGGAGTTGAACTCATTGGACAAATTTGAAGTTTCAACTAAGCAACTTTTAATGTTTATGAGTGATGGTGCTGCAAACATGCGTTCTTTGGCCCGATCTCTTAAAGAACACAGTGGTAACTTCTTACATGTAACGTGTAAAATCCATACTCTAAATCTTGCGGCACAAACGATTCCTACATGTTTTTCACTAGTAAATGCATTAATTGCTAATACAAAGGCAGTGTTTCTAAAGTCCCCGAAACGTACCCGACTATTTCACAAACTGTGTCCTGATTTACCTGAACCACCACAGCCGATTGTTACACGTTGAGGTACATGGTTGCAGGCTGCGTTTTACTACAACAAATATTTTGATCAAGTAAAGAAGGTTGTTTTAAAATTCATCCGACAGAAGCTGCAGCAACCAAGAAAAGCCAGAAAATATTTCAAGATAGTCAGATTAAAAGAGATTTACAAACTATTCACAACAATTACTTCGGACTAGCGGAGGGAATAGAAAAATTACAAAATGTTTTGATGTCGCTAGTGGATTCTGTTCAAATTGTGAATGATGTTCATCCGGTTATGCGCTGTAGAAGACGAAACAAATTGGTGTGTAATACGAAAGTTTGAAAGTGTTTTAGAGAAATACTCCGATTTTCTTATATTAAGACTAATTTGTGAAGGCGCGTGTGAAGATGCGTTAAGTTGTTTCAAAGATTATTTTAAATATGTAAATATAACATCGCTAGATGCCGAACGGTCGTTTTTGGCATTAAAAAACATTTATTCCGCACGTCGTACTCACTTGACTGAAACAGCAGTGGAAACATATCTAATGAATCAAATATTTAACCGATGTTACCCAGTTTGTGATTTCACGGAAGACTTTTAAAACGGTAAGTGTTTCAGCACGTTTTATAATTTATTTCTTACCTTCTATTTTATGTGTAAACTTTTATGCGCTCGCCACGCCTCTGGCTGTTACCGCATATTTGCCCAGGTTACTTATAACTTCCGATCCAGTAATTTCATATTTGCAATGCCCACCGCGAAGATATTCGAATATATCTCCTGAAGTAATTTCGTTATTAGAGGCACCCTCGCTAGAATCAACGGAATCAGAATCTCTTAGGGTTCCACAGCCTGAGACGCGAAGCAGTGTAGTTTCTTCATCCGACGAGGAAGACGAAGACGTTAGTGACATAGACTTTTAGTATTAATCTTAATATTAATTATACTGTATTTAGTAGTAGGTTATGTATTTTATTGGGATTCAATTATTTTTGTTAGTAATTTCTTTGTTTATAAATAGTTTATTGCAAAATGATCAAAAAATCTAGTAAATTTATTTAATAACTTTAACGCCCTCTATAAGTCACTCCTGGGCAATTTAATTTTTTTAATTATTTTTGGCCGCTTTTCGAATTTTCTGGTCCTCTGTGCGCAACTGCAATTTCGGGCATCAATACTCATCCACCAAAGGTAACACCAGACGCGGATGTTAAGAAAAAAAACGATTTCGAAGTTACAGAAATTCGAATATTGAAATTTTAAAATTTTCGGATACAGTAACCTTCTCAGTTGTTTAGCTTTTTGAAACCAAGGTTGATAAGTTCCCATCAGTTAGGAGATTCGGAAAATCTTTGGTATATTGAGGTGATAAGCTCTGTGAAACTTCATCAATAATTATCTCTCATTATACATACTAAACAACATTTAAGACCAAATTGCTTCATTGTTCGCTAGTGTAATTTGAATTATTAATACTAAGTAATTAATTTAACCAATCCTTGCAGGTTATACATATAAATTACGTTTAGAAGCAACTGTTAATCTTACGCAACATTGCATAACTAATATGTTATCGTGTATTAGTAAATAAGAAGAGGTTACAACCGCAAGTAGTTCTAGAATTTACTATTCATGCATTCAAGGTAAATTGGATTAAGCGATTCCATCGTTGGAATAATAGGTTATGAATAGATGCCGCAGAGATCCACTTCTAACAGCATTAATTCACAATCAACATTCGGGGATACGCATACAGAATGGGTTTATCCATAATCTTTGCAAAATGATGTACATCTTGGCTAACCCCAAGCCCGCATACACAGAGAAGAAAAAGTTCTTGAATCAAATAAATATACAGCGTGTTCCCGGATTAACGCATGGATAGGTAAGGCAGAGAGAAAATGAATGAGTTGAAATTTTATCTTTTGGGGTTCAGCCATGCTTGAATAGTAGTAATTTATGCCATATTTTTATTGCCGAAAAATCATGTAATCTTAGAAATTTACAAAAACCGAATTTTTTCAATTAGTGAAATGTATTTTCTATAGGAGATGCGATAGTAGGGTTATTAAAAAACAATGTCAGAGTAATAAATTATGCTAGTACTTGGTGTGTAATCATGGCTGAACCCCAAAAAGATGAAAATTCAACTCAATAATTTCCTGTCTGCGTTACCTACCCATGCGTTAATCCAGGGACACACTGTATGCCTTTGAAATTATTCATTTAATTCAACAAGAGATTATTTCAATGAAAACACATTATTTTTTAAGGACAACTGATTGAATTTGTTTGAATGTACAAACGTTTTTATTTTACATAATTTTGCTGAGTCAAACAAATATATGTTAGAATCCTGCTCTTCGCGCGTCGTCCGCAATTTCCGTTGTTTGGCAGTCGCAATCGTAGTCCTAGTTTAGGTTATGTAAGATGGTGGTTCGCAAGTGGTGAGATGTAAATGAAGAAAATAACAGGTAAGTAGGATAATGAATTTATATATTTTTATCATTGAATATTTAACGTTAAAATTTCTGTATAAAAAAAAATAAAATAGCGAAAATTACAGTAACACCAATGTTAACAGTTTAAATAAATTGCGATTCAATTCACCACACATTTAACAATGCTTTGATCTTTCCGTTTTCATATATTGTAACTAATTGTTAGTATATTTCCTCCTTTTTTCATACTCCTTTTTTCATATAACAGGTATTTCAGCAAAGGCAAATGATAAGACATGCTGGCACGTATAAGTCCGTTAAGGTATCCGCTGTTCTATCTCCTACCCTTTTTGTCGTAATACCTAGCACCCTTCTAGCACCTAACTGTACAGTTATCCCTGTCACTAGTTCGCGATTCTCAGAATTCCTACGAGATTACCGAGAGAATAAGTTTTGTAATATTCTTTGCAAACAAAAGTAGTACAAGCATCATTTTAATCTTTGTGTATCTGCACATACAACACACAAGTTATTTTGTAGTTATATCATCTTCGTCGAAATAATTTTGTACATATACAATTACAAAATTACGTACACATAGATAATTATTGTTTTTATACGAGGGATGATCGTAAAATAAGGTTCCCAAAGCCCTACAGCAGCAATAAGATATGCTAGGCGAAATCCGACAACATTGGCGTGTGCAGCAGCTCTCCCACTCTATATACGTACCACTCCCGCTTCGCTACGTCGCTCAGTGTTGGCTAAGCAGCCGTCCGAGTGGAAATTCCCGATCGCCGCTACCGCTAGGTGCGAAGTTCGCACTGTGATACGTTTTTTAAACGCGAAAGTGGTTTCACCTATAGACATTCATCGTCAATTAACCGAAGTTTATGGAGAAAAGTGTATAGCTATTTAGCACGTCCGCAAATGGTGTAGGCAATTCACTGGAGGTCGGACGGAAATTCACGATGAAGAACGGAGCGGAAGACCATCAGTTTGAGAGGAAATCGTTGAAAAGGTCGAGAGCATACTGCTTGAAGATCGGAGGGTCACCATTCGTCAACTCGCTCTTCGGATTCTTGAGATTTCCAACACCACAATTGAAAAGATTTTGACTGGCGGCAGAATTTTACGACATGGGGATACAGAAGTTGGGGCACCGTCTGCGAAAATGCTTGGATAGAAATGGGGATTATGTCAAAAAATAGCTTAAGTTTTTACCTTTAAAACGATGTGTAATGTTAAGGTAATACAGAATGCTGTCTATTTTTTAAAAATATGGGAACCTTATTTTACGATCATCCCTCGTAGATACCTATATAAAAGTGCATACATTTTAACAATTTTATTGTCGACATATTTTTGTAGCTATATATTATAATAATTTGGACAGTTTGCTTAAAGTTATCAGCACACTATTCCTAACTTTGATGTTATTAATATTATTAAAATCAAGTTACAACTTCGACATCGAGGCCTAATTTAACCTAACTAGATTCACTTTACAGGTTCCTGGAAAATGTGCGTAATCTGGAAGAAAATTGGAGGAAATCTGTAAGATTTAAAGTTCACCGTTTTTCTTTGCGACCACGTAGATCTTTAGGAAGGCCTTGATATCACCTTAACGTAACGGAGGAAGTTAATGGCATTTTAGGGAGCTGGCGTTTATTTACAAGTACAAAAGCACCACGTCACTGGAGCACCACGTCAATGGAGATTAATTTTCGACATTGTACTTATTTTTGATGTATTTTTATTAGTATAATGTTAATAAAGTTTTTCAAAGATTGTGTATTTTTAACAAATTGTCACCCTATGTGGTCATAAATGGATGCTTTCTTCTCTGAAGAGAAGAAAGCATCCTTATTGTTGAATCAAACATATTACGTTTGTTAAATCAAACAGATATATTTTCAAATCAAACGAGGTTATTTGTTTTAAGAGATCATATGCTAGAATCAAATAATGATGAAAAAATTATTTCTTTAAACTAAAAAAAAATATCTTTGCCGCCATTTAAAATTACGATTTGGTTGACTGAGTACATATTTGAACTTTTTTTCTCTGTGTACATGTTACACTTACTATCTTTTAGAATCTTGAGATTAGTAGTAAATGAATAAATATATTCATATTTCAACTGTAACAATATCAATATTTTATTAAATCCATTTTATATATACGTTTTTCAGTGACCGTAAAGAAACATCAGATCCCTTTGAAATGCAATCACTAGGATAACCACTAACAATACATAATTATTTACATAAACAAAATTATACAATTTATTATTTTTTGAGACTTCAAGTTGCGAGAAAATAATTTATACGGTGTGTTCACGTAGTGCGGAAGATAATTCCGTACCTGAGCAATTTTTTTCAAATAGAACATATGCATAAAATTATGATCAAGTATACAAGATATTTAGTTTCCCCTAAACACAATGCAAGTTCGGTGTTTTAATGGAACATCTTGTATATTATTGCGTTCTTGGATACCCTTCTGTAATGCATGTCAACTATTTTCAACATTGTCTATACCTAACTTAGTTTTTGAGATAATTTGAGATTTTTGCGACATCCGATATCTTAAACGTCCTACGTTCTAGCGTGGCGATTCAAATTGTATTCGATTAGGTATCTCTTGAAATTAAAGAAAAATATATCAATTACATTTAACAAGATGACCATCGAAATCGTTGCCAATTTTGATGCGTTAGTTCAATTTTTTTAATGGGATATCCTGTATATTTTCCAAAATCTGATAGAGAGACTCTCCTAAAAAAATGTTTATACGCATTTCCTTATACATAAATACATCCTTAGTAAATTAAATATGAAGACATTAATTAAAAGTAATGTGTTCAAGTTATTCGTTTGGTACAGCTCCAGCATTTGTTCAAAGTGACCACCATTTTCCTAGATACATTGTCCAGCAAGTTAATAAGCAAGTCTAAATAATAAATAGCGAAAATAACAGGAGAAATGATTAAAATTGAATATTAAAGTTGTTTGAAAATGTACGCAATTTAACTATATGAGAAACGTTTATGAAAACTTTCTGGATAAAATTCGGTTAAAATATTCCTCCTGAAACGTTAGTAAATGTTCAAAAAAATACCAGGAATCGCGTTATATTTTGTCTGCAGGAAAGCGGTGATCACTTTTAATTTTACAAAGAATTTTTTAAAAAACAAAGATTGATAGTCTTTTTGTTTGTATACATTTTAGCAAAATCTGCATATTTAATTCCCTGAAAAAGGTCGCATTTTAAGTATAAGGTAATGTTTATAAGTAAATTTCTAGAAGAGCTTCTTCTTCATACTTTGGAAAAAAACATGAATCAAACATGGCAACGATTTCGATTGCCATCTTGTAAAATCTAATTGATATAAAAAAATCGTTAAAGATGTGATGTGGATAAATTATAATACGAGGATGTAATATGTTTATCCTTTTAACTTTTAACTCAGAATATAAAACGAATAAATAACTGTTAATATGAGCTAGTACATGGCTAATACCAATAGGTCTCTAGTTCTTTAGCTGCTAACCCCTGACAATCACATTATTACCAACATACATTACAAAAGAAATATCAGCATTTCGCAAGAATCTCAAATTATCTCGAATTATCTCAAAAACTTCGTAGCACCGTGGTCAGAAATTCACGGAAAACTCTTTGATTAATTTTGAGTCCTGAATCCTAATTTAGAAAAGTTGTATGGTCATTCATTATGGCATACAAGACCATCAAAGTTGAAAATGTGCAAAATACGCTGAAATGTAGATGGTATTTGGATTTTGCAATGGAAATGCACACACGACACCCGCACCCATCTGGTAATACATTCCGAAGATTAGATCAGAGACTTCATACATCAGGCAAATTTGTCTCCAATTATCGAGATGCAGTAAACCAAGGCATCGTCGAACGATCTAGGTAGAAAAAGGTATTTTGGATATTGTTCACGAGGATCCTACTTGCAGCACTAGACAAATAGTCCTGCAAATGAACATTACAAATAAAACAACCTTTTAAGACCGTTTCATGTGACACAAGCGCAACTACTATACGAAAATGGCACTGTTCAAAGAATAATGTTTAGCTAAACTTTTTCAATTATTTTGTGGAGTGACGATTGCATGTTCACAACAGATGATGTCTTTAATAGTGATGATTTTCATTTTTGGGCGGATGAAAATTCCAGAGCGATTAGAGAATTTGGACATGAAAGGAAGAGCCAACATGTTTTACATGTACGATGGTGCGCCGGTTCATAATGCAAGAATTTCAAGAGCATGATTAAACGAACATTTTGCAAATAAGTGGATCGGGCGAAATGGACCAATATCATGGCCAGCAAAATCTCCAGATATGGATTCCCTTGACTTCTTCGTTTGGGGCTTCTTAAAGGTGAAAGTATATGCGACGCCTCCGGCCAATTAACAAAAAAGTAATTAATAGAATTCGTCACAGCTCAATTAATTACTCTCGATATGTTGCAAGGCGTCCTAAATTCAATTCTACAAAGACTACAGCTTTGTATTCAAAGTAATGGCTACCAGCTTCAGCAAACTGATAATTAATAAAATTAAATAAAATTAATAAAATTATTAAGATAATAATACTTATTATTATTTTTATTAGATTTGAATAAAACTCGTATGTTGTCATATCATTCCCACTGATTAATTACTGGTTTTATAGGATGTTACCAAATCTACACTTCTTTTAAATAATCTGTATGGCTTAACTGATGATCGCCCAAATTTTTTAAATTAGGAATGTCGACTCATTAATTCATAGAATTGCCCTACCTGACGATTTTCCGTGAATTTCTGACCATCCTATACCGGGTGATCCAAGATGGATGGCGAGGTACCATATATGAGGAACTAAGGGTCGTATGGCTGTGGGAAAAAATCTTCATAAGAAAAGTGGTCAAGAAAAAAATGCTGGAAATTATTTTTAGTCCCTATTTCTACCGCTAGGGGGCGTCCCACTATAAAAAGAAGGATTTTTCTAGAAAATATGCCCATATAAGTTGTCAAATAAATTTTATCCTTTTTGGGGGGCATTTTTTTCTGTAGAACAAAAAATCAAAGCTCATGGGGTGGGGGGGGGGTAATGTTTTATAATTAAATTGGCTATAATTTCGGCTTTGAATCAATCGAATTTGATAAACAAGATCTCATTTGAAAGAGGAAGCTTTACTGATTAAAATAAACAAAATAACCATGACCTATTGAATGTCAAAGCCATCGCTAGAGGGCGTCATTTGGAAAATCACAGTTTTTATCAATTTTATCAGAAATTTCAAACGAAACGAGCTAATTATTATACCATATTTAGAAAGTAGATCAAATTTCCAAGAAAAAATGTTAAAGAAGCAATTTGATATATTTATTAGTGTGAATTATCGCCAAAAGAATAATTAATAACACGTTCAATCTTACATGGTCCTATGTAAAATTAAAAAAAAATTTTTAACTTTTTTCACATTTAACTAAGCCTCTTTTATACCAGTTTTAGTGTTTCGCAACGTTCTAGTTGATTTATAATTGTCGTTCTCCGGACCTTCCTTCGCACCTTTTCCACGCTTAGGACTGGTTCAAATTATGCGGGACACAAAATTTGAAGCGTGTTTAAAGGCCAACGGGCCTAAGCAACAATGGAAACAAGAAACATTTTAAAATTAATCAAACGTTCAATGCAAAAACAAAACATACAAAAACGGGAAATTTATAATTGTTCAAAGAGACCCCCGTTTTGCACAATGCAACACCCACATCTGTTTGTAATACTGAAAACAGCACTTTCAACTTCAGCTCGTGAAATCGTAGCAACGGCACCTCGAATTCTCGAAACATATTTTCCCGTGTAGTTGGACATGTTTGATACACAATATCTTTTATTCTTCCCCGCACGTAAAAATCTAGTATGTTATGATCCGGAGATCTAAGAGGCCACGAAAACAAACTACCCCTTCCAATCCAACGATTTGGAAAAGCAACATCTAAAAAGTTGCGTACTCTTGGAGGAAAGTCTGCCGAACATCCATCATGTTGGAACCACAAGGATCTCCTTATATCCAAAGGAACATCTTCTAAAAGAACAGGAAGTTCATTTCTTAAAAAGTCTAGGTATGTGTCGCCATTTAGACGATCATTGAAAATAAACGGTCCTATAAATCTGTGTCCTAAAACTCCGCACCATACGTTGACACTCCATCTGTTTTGATGATCAGTTTCCCACATCCAGTGAGGATTTGCTTCTGACCAATAGTGCATGTTGTGTAAATTAACAAAATTAGTAAAAGTAGTCCATAAAATTTGAAATGGAAATTAACGAATTTCTCTGCACATATTTCTCAACCAGTAGCAATAATCCAGCCTCCTGCCAAAATCGGTATCTGACAGAGTCTGATGCAAAATTAGATGATAAGGATGCAGCTTAGAATCCCTAAGAATTCGAACCGACACTTACATCTAAGCGTAAAGAAAAATATTGTCTTCATTTCTTACCAATCGTCTTTTAGTGGGAACTCGAATAGAACGCACACTACCCGTTTGTCTTAAACGCATTGCTGACCGCCGAAACACCTTTCTGCTATGATGTGTTCGTTCAGAATACCTGGCAGCATATTCGCGTTCTGCAAGAAGCGCATTTTCAAAACTTTGAAAATATACGGCAAGCATATCGTAAGCTTCGGCATTAGAATAAGCCATTTTTGACGAATACAAAACAAATTTAACAAACGATGAACACAAAACTCAAAAAGAATCAAAATAAAAAGGAATTTTTACAACATGACGCCTATCAAAGCTTCACTCATTTGACATTTCAATTTATTTCCATAGACGCCTATCACTTTTGTTTTATAGCTACATTAGAGAATATTTAATACGACAAATAAGTAAATTTAACTTAATCGAATTAAGTAATCGTAAAATTGATGAAATAATTGAGAAAAATCTAAAAAATTAATACAGAAAAGTTAAAAAAAATTGTCAATTTTACATAGCATGCTTGACCATGTAAGAATTAACGTGTTATTAATTATTCTTTTTTCGATAATTCGAACACTAATAGATATATCAAATTGCTTCTTTAACATTTTTTCTTTGAAATTTAATCTATTTTCCAAATAATGGTATAATAATTAGGTCGGTCCGTCTTTCTGAGAAAATTGATAAAAATTGTGATTTTTCCAAATGACGCCCTCTAGCGATGGCTTTGAGAATCTATAGGTCATGGTTATTTTTTTTTATTTTAATCAGTAAAGCTTCCTCTTTCAAATATCTTACTTATCAAATTCGATTAATTCAAAACCAAAATTACAGCCAATTTAATTATAAAACATTACCCCTCCCTTTGAGCTTTTATTTTTTGTTCTACAGAAAAAAAGCCCCCCCAAAAAGGCTTCCAAACTCTACTAGCTCTACGACGATAAGATTTTTTTGACAACTTAGGTGGGTATATTTTCTAGAAAAATCGTTTGTTTTATGACTATAGTGGTTACGCCCCCTAGCGGTAGAAATAGGAACTTAAAAATAATTTCCAGCATTTTTTCTTTGCCACTTTTCTTATGAATATTTTTTTCCACAGCTATACGACTCTTAGTTCTCCATATATGGTACCTCGCCACCCATCTTGGATCACCCGGTATAAGGATTCATATTTAAAAAACGAAACATGTATCGCGTGTATGGCAAGTTGAATTTTATCTTGTACAAGACTTATCCCCGAAAATTTTTCGTTTGAAAACTTTTTATCTAAATTGTTCAAGGAAGGAATTATCTTGTATTCATTGCATTAGGTGGATATACTGTATAACAGATGTTTTTGACATTTAAATTGTATACAGCGAACTTGAATAATAACAAGACTTCCTTTTCAGGTTTCCGCTTTACAATTAATAGTCGGTTCCATTTTATTAGGAGCCATAGTCTTAATAGTGGGATTAGTACAACTGGTGCCAAATGCCGCAGATGCGGATCATCGCTACATCTTCCTCGGATCTGGAGGCGTTCTGTTGTTTATAGGGTTCTTCCTGACAGGCATCCGGTGTTACTGCATACACTGTAAATCGAGCCATATAGCTGCCATAGAACCGCCTCCAACGTTGAACACGGTCAACAGTATAGAAGTCCTGGTTCAGCGAAGAGATACACAGGTCAGTAGCGCAATAAACTTTAACAAATTACAACGTGCATTAACTTCCGATGAACTAAGGGTTGTACCTACATACGTTATTTAAGAGAGCGTGGTTTAAGAAAAAAACCACTAGTCGATAGAACAGTGTTTTGTTTCGAATTAGAATTAACACTTTTTTATTATTTTTTTTTACTTAGGTTTTAATACTTAATGTTGCCGTGTTAATCTATTACACACATGAAATTTATAGTTTTAATACGCTCTGCACACGGAAGTGATATAAAATTCTATAAGAGATATAAATAGATGCTTTGTTGAAGTGTTATAAAATTACCAACATTCTAAAGTAACTGGTACTTCATTTAGTGTTCCCCGAGTTTTATTGGTCATCCTTCCAACTACAGAAAGCATGCCAATGCAAATACGTATAAAATGCGAAAGTAATAAAAGATCATATTCAGATCCTTCGTACTTTTAACTCATATTATCAACGCTAGACAATTTGCTTATACCATGTTTTCAATTTAGGTTTACTATTCTACTATTTGAGAATATGAATATGCATAACATTCTTACTGGGGTTGCCACCCGTCCTCGTTTCGCTAGTACTGTCCTCATTTTGAGAGTTCGTCCTCTTGCACCGAAGGAAATGTATAGTAAATTATACCACAATTGTAGTGTATCCTACCAGAATCGGCGGTTACTATAGTGACAACTATCGAAGTAAGCAGTTTTTTGAAGTGGCTGCCTGTATTCCACATTTATAGTAAAAATACCCCAAAATGATTATAGTAAAAAAGGTACTAACTACAAAATTGTAGGTAAATTACCATACACTTGTAGTAAAATTGACGTTAAAATAGAAAATTTGAAGAAAGGAATTCTTAGTATAAGTAAATGACCATTATAACTAACCTGGGCAAATATACGGTAACAGCCAGAGGCGTGGCGAGCGCATAAAAGTTTACACATAAAATAGAAGGTAAGAAATAAATTATAAAACATGCTGAAACACTTACCGTTTTAAAAGTCTTCCGTGAAATCACAAACTGGGTAACATCTGTTACATATTTGAATCATTAGATATGTCTCCACAGCTGTTTCAGTCAATTGAATACGACGTGCGGAATAAATGTTTTTTAATGCCGAAAACGACCGTTCGACATCTAGCGATGTTATATTTGCATATTTAAAATAATGTTTGAAACAACTTAATGCATCTTCACACGCACTTTCACAAATTTGTCTTAATATAATAAAACCGGAGTCCTTCTCTAAAACACTTTCAAATTTTCGTATTACACACCAATTTGTTTCGCCTTCTACAGCACATAACTGTGCGTGAACATCATTCACAATTTGAACAGAATCCACTAGCGACATCGAAACATTTTGTAATTTTTCTATTCCTTCCGCTAGTCCGAAGTAATTGTTGTGAATAGCTTGTAAATCTCTTTTAACCTGACTATCTTAAAATATTTCCTGGCTTTTCTTGATTGCTGCAGCTTCTGTCGGATTGAATTTTAAAACTACCTTCTTTACTTGATCAAAATATTTGTTGTAGTAAAACGCAGCCTGCAACCATGTTCCCCAACGTGTAACAATCGGCTGTGATGGTTAAGGTAAATCAGGACACAGTTTGTGAAATAGTCGGGTACGTTTCGGGGACTTTAGAAACACTGCCTTTGTACTAGCAGTCAATGCATTTACTAGTGGAAAACATGTAGAAATCGTTTGTGCCGCAAGATTTAGAGTATAGATTTTACATGTTACATGTAAGAAGTTACCACTGTGTTCTTTAAGAGATCGGGCCAAAGAACACATGTTTGCGGCACCATCACTCATAAACATTAAAAGTTGCTTGGTTGAAACTCCAAATTTGTTCAATGAGTTCAACACCACATTTAAAATCTCACCGGCAGTACAATTTATAACTCTTTTGGAGGCAAGTAAGAAGGTGAATGACGGTCGATGTGGTTCCATTGTACGTACCATTACATTAACCACAGAATGTTTTTGACGATCTGTTGTTTCGTCCACACACAACCACAGTTTTTTATCTTTCAATTCCGTTTTCATTCTTTTTCCTATATGTTCACGAGCAAATGGCACTACATTTCGTATCGATGTCCGACTAGGTAATTTACAGTCCGCATATTGATTCCAGAAAGAGACAAATGCTTCTTTGTCTAGTAAGCAAAACGATAGATTACATAAAATAAGAGTAACACATAAATCAAATGTAAATTTTTCCTGATCTCGTATGCCACTTTTTGCAGAAGAATGCTGTTTGCTTTCGATGTGACGTTAACAATGGCTTCTGGACCAACACATTAAAGGGATTTTACAAACTAGACATTGAATTTTAGCGCCATCAAAAACTAAGTTCGGCATATCCACTATAAAGTTTTTAACTGTGTCTGCCATTGGTCGTTTTCGCGACGTACCTAACTGCGACATTTTTAAAGCAAACATAAGCGTACAATTACGAAATAAGTTACGACAGCCTACATATACACAGAACTACTCGCATACAGCATCGATTTAGTACTAACGCTGTGAACGCGTGAAATAAATAATCGCCGACTCCGCACCACATATCTACTACACTGACTGTTACCGCTGTTTGCCCAGACTGGTGATTAATTCAAGAAATGGTATGTAGTCATAGTATTCGCATCGAGCTCTCTCTTCAAATTATTCTACATATATTTATTATATCTATTCTTTATTTCGTTATTGGGTCCTTACGGTATTTGACTATACAATACTTCGAAAGTCGAAATATAAAACTGAGAGACGCATTCAATACATTAAACGATGCTATCAATTAATTAAAAAGTATTCCCGGTGACATTGGAAATAAACTGATTCAAAAAGTTAATGCACTGTTCGGCAGAAACCCCGATTTAAATACAATATACCAATTGTCTACAGGAGAAATTCAGTGGTACCTCGGTTTAATGTGATTGGTTCCAAAAACATTTCGTAATCCGAAATTTCGTAACCGGAATCATATGTTTCTATAGGAAATAAAGGAAATAGAGATAACCAAAAATACAATCATAATTTCATTTTATGCATTTTAAATACAATTGAACATATAGGAAATAATGTTACGTAGAGACATCAATAAAAACTCATGATTTAAATTAAAAAGAAATAACTTCATTTACTTATACTACTTTTAATAAGGGCTCTTTGTGGCGTATGAAGACAGTGAGGGTGAGGTGGCTTTTTCATATACAATTACAGATTTTACACAAAGATAAAAAGATGCGAAGCGGTGGAATAGTGGGAAGTTAACCACACAACCCATCGCATTACATTGTGTACAACTATCTCTTTTTAGCATCTACACAAGTCGCGCGGAAATTGTGCCGAATCCGTAAAACTTGTAAGCCGCGTTTCGTATCCGGAAGCAAATTTCTGTTTTCAAAACAAAAAAAAATTATCAACATTTTCTTCCGTAACCCGAAAATTCCATAGCAAGATACTATCGTGAACCGAGGTATAGTCCGTTTCATTTTATTTTAATTTGACTAATGGCCAGGTAAATACGTTATATATAAATATATATAAAAAAAATTATTTACTATTTAGTCAGATTAAAATAAAATGAAACGGACTATACCACTGTATACGTATAAAATATAACTTTCTTATATCACATTTTACTTTTGCTCCGCTTACAAGTTGTAAAGTTGAAAGAACGTTTTCAATACTGACTAACGTACTAACTACAAAAAGAACCAGTTTTATTGCAGGAAATATAGGAAAGTCTTTTGTGGTAATGGCTAATTCCTTTCTCCTATTTCCTACTTGAAACAAATTTATTACATATATACATATCATCTATTTCAATTTATAATTAATATATCAATTTCGTTTATATACAGTTACATAAACTTGCCCTCTGAAATATGCAACATATACTTAATGCGTCTCCGTATCATGGTTACGATTCGGGGCTCTGAGTTATACCCCTTACGATTTTGCCGTTCACTGGTTACAAGCATGAGAATAAATTACTACACTATGTACGGATATGTTGTACTGTTTTAAATAAGGTACACCGAGAGAAATGTATGGTAAGTTGTTGTAGTGTATCCTAACAGAATCGACGGTTACTATAGTGACAACCATCGAAGTAAATAGAAAATACCCTATTACTGTAGTCTTTTGAAGTGGCTGCCTATCCTCCATATTTATAGTAAAAATAGTACTCCAAAAGTTTAAGCAGTTCTAAAAACTGTGGTAAAAAGTACTACAAAATTGTAGTTAATTACCACACACACTTATAGCAAAATTGTTGTTAAAAAATATGACTACAAGATATACTCATTACCGCACGCATTATTAATTACACTATCCTTGTTCAAAGGTAGTACGACATATCCGTACATATTGCAGTAAATTATTCTCTTGCTTGTAACAGAATAATATTCAGACAAAATAGAAGTTAGTGTAAGTTTACACATCAAAAAAGTGCATAGTGACAATAATCAGGTCCATGCTAATAATATATAGCCCAAGACCGCCCGCGTGTTGATAGAATCACTACTGCCAAGAAATCAATGTAAAAGAAAATAAGCATTATTGCTTGTTATTAATCGTATTGCTTTTTACATCTCTCAACTTATGCTTATATCTTCAAATACAGCAAGTGAAATATTTCCTAGCGCCACCTAGTTGGAGTAGTTATAGTCATGCCGTCCTAGATAGTGGAAACCGAAATACAGATGCCACTTACCCATACAAAACACAACGTTTCATAAACATTTTCAAAAGATGTAATATTTTTTTTTCCTCTTATTACTGTTTGCTTAACTATAGTTTTTTAAATATATAATAAATAATAATAAAAAAAGGATAAATAAACTTAAATATGAACTCATTAATTATTAAATTACGTAAAAATAATCCCTATTTAATTACATTATTAAAGAAATAATTTAATTATACTGTAACATAAAAAAACCCTTTCATTAGTTCATTCACTTCTTCTTAATTTTAATTTTTTTCGTGAAAATTTATTGGTTAAGTAAATATTTTCGCACGGTTAGAAGAAGAAAATCCAAGATAGAAAAGTGTTTCTTCCAAGTAAATCATTTAGTTTTAAGTTAAGAACATATTCGTACATATTAAATGTAGGAATGAAAAAAATAGTCCAGATCTAACAATGTTCTATTGGGAAATTAGGCGACCGGTTTGGTGTTCAAAAATCAGTTCACAAGGATATCCAATAAAAGAAAAATTACAATAGTGATAAAAAAACCTAAAGTTAATAATTGAAAGTGGGAGCAAGTAAATGAGCTAATGAAAAAGTTTTTTTTTATATGCTGTAGTATAATTAAATTATTTCATTAATAATGTAATTAAATGGGGATTATTTTTATGTTTAATAATTAATGAGTTAATTTTTAGGTTTATTGATCCCTTTTTATTGTTTAAAAAAGCTATAGTTATATTAGTAAACCGGAAGAAAAAAAATATTATATTAACCGGTATCTTTGGAAAATGTTTTATCAATGTATGGCATCTACATATATTAGTGTGTCTACCGCCACGCTTTAAGACTACATCACTAGGCGCTAGGTGACGCTGCGAAATTATCTCGATTATTTCTTTTTTCATGTGTGATTCTATATGAAGTTCACTTTTGTTTGAACGTTATACTGTTACAAGCATGAGAATAATTTACTACATTATGTACGGTAGGTGCAATTATTTCATTACACGTATGTACTTCTTCTAAGCGGAGAAAAAATGCTAAAAAAATATTGATTTAAAACATTTTATTGTTATTGTATTGGGGATAATAGAAACAGTAATTGTCTTAAATTTAGGCGGACAGCCTTGATATGCAAGTAAACATTTCTCTGCTTGTAACACTAATGTTTGTTCAACAACAATATTGTATTGTATGTAACCACAGTAAGTAACAACAACTATTTTGTTCTTTTCACTATAATATGTCACTCATTGCCATATTGCGTGTTCGTAAAATCTACTAAAATTACAAAAATATAGTTTATGTTGCGTTTATTGTAGTAAAATCTACGTATGTATATGTTTGTTGCGAGAACCATAAATGGGGTGGATACCACCACAACGCGTTAACTACAAATATATTGTATGCCTTACCACTACATTTCTCTCAGTGTGTCCTCTTTGGACAACAAAAAACCTCGTAAGACAAGCTCTTTAATCTTTTATTGGTAAATAAATAGTAATTCTCGCATCATTTATAAAAGTTACTGATAATATAAAGCAAATCTAAAAAGAACGATTGCACCAGTTAAATCGTATTGGCTACATAGTAGAGTCGTAGTAAATCAGTATTTAGCAATATAACCTACATTTTGTTCTGTCTTCGATTATTGCTCTGTCGCTGTGTATTGCATTGTCTTCCCACCTACATGAAAACACTAAATGTTTTGTTTTTTTCCGAGGATGTTATGTGTAGTGAAGAATGTATTTGTATATTGTACCTTACTTGGAAGATCTGAAGTTGGCGCTATACGGGTCTCTCTTAGATTTTTTTACTTATTTATTTTGACATTGACCAAGATGTACCTACCCTCCTCCCCCCAAGTAGAGACTTGTCCACGCCGAAAACATACAAAAGGTGGCAACCCTAATTCGCATAGATGCCTGCATACTTCTAGATGCAATCGAAATTATGGGGATGATAATTAAAAAATTTTATAAATTTGTATGCAAGCGTTCCTGTAATGGCCTTTTCAATAAAAATGGTTACCTGAAGATCATGTCAACTTGCTTACTTTAAATAAAACATTTTGTATACTTTACTATTTTCGGATTTCGATTTATTGGCAAGTTATGAGCCTCACACTGTTAATGGAAATGAAAATGCCTTCGTTTTTAAAAAACATCTGCTATTAGTGATAGTAAAGATTTAGTTACACTTCTGGATTGTTTAATAGCATTGTAAAATTCTTCATTTATGAACGGATATGCGTAGTTTAATTATTATTCAACAGGTTCAACACTATTTTTGGTGTACCATATATTTCTTGTAGTCAAAAAGTATTAAATAATTAATAAGGGAATACACATTTATCAAACTGAGATTTAAAATCAGATCCCAACTGAGAACTAATAAAAACCTATGCATTACCTTGCATTTTGGAGAAAAACATTATACGTATTTGTTGGCAAGCCTATTTCATTAAAACAGAAATAACTGAACCATTCCGCACGTTAAGAATCATTTTATTTCTTCTAAATATTCTAGACAATTTAATAAAGAACATCTCCTTATGCCTGCAAGTAACCATTATTACATTGTGTTTTATTATTTTATTTTTGCTAATATGAAATATGTAAATTTATAGAGGATGGAAATTAGATTATTTCATTTTCCTTATTCTCTTTCTTTAATTTGCATGACTCTATTTAACTTTCATTTACTCAAAGCTTCTGCGGCTTACATTTTGTTTTTTGAGGTACCGAAGACCGAATCGTTTGATATTGATACTAATATAATTCATTTACATACGTTTAATCAAGTACTGAAGGTCATATAATAATGATACATCGGTGCCTCCAAAAAAAATTTTAATTTTTCAGAACTTTACACTTTTTCTTTCTTCTTTTTTAGGTTAAAACGAAGGGACTTGGATACATTTTATTGACTTATGAGGACGACTCTATTGATAAACCAAGATATATTAATTAAAATATTTCCAAATTGACAAACACACTATTTTAAAATTGAAGCGTGTGCACAGACACTACCAATTTTGAATATATTTTTAGATAGTTTTGTGAATAAGAAAGAATATTTTTATATCAAATTATACATCAAATAGTGTATTTTATATTGTTAAGTGGCTATAGGCTTTATATATAAGTATTTCTCTGAATTGACTAGTTAAATTTGCCTTAGTAAACATAAGCTACATAACCTACTTAACTCTGTGTATGTTCTGAGAATGATAAAAGGTGGTGAAGCTTTTATTAATCATATTAGCTTTTGTATCATATAATTGGTTATTGATACTTCTCATTTTGAACATATTGCGGTATTAAATAATGCTAAATACTTGGATTTTATGTTTCAATACATATATCATTTAAGCTCCTAACTAATTCTTTTTATTTGTTCCTCACTTGTAAACATCAATTTATCAAGTCACTGTATTCACCTTGAAAATATCTTAACTTAAACTAAAATTTTGCACCTGTGCTCATATATTTTATACTATTATAATTTGAAATGACAGCCAAAGTTTTTAACAATTTATTTATTATTAACGTTTGAAAATTGTCTTATTACTATCATATGCATTAAATATCTTAGTGCAGTTGTTATCTCTACTAATATTAAAGTTTCCAAGCGATGTTATTTGCACGTGTATACACTGTAGAAGTGGATGGCGTGAATTCTTTAAGTGGGAACATTCTTTTTGGCAAATCAATCTTGTTATTAATTGAGTCATCCACCTAGCTCTCTACAATTGTTGTTGATTTCCATCCCCCTGCACGTAACAAAGTTAAAATATCACCACCCGCATCAACAACCATCGTTACTCCAGTCCGTCTAAATGACTTACCTGTATACGGTGCCAGGCTCTTGTAATTCTAAATATTCAGCAATTTTCTTAGGTACTGTGCCAACAGCATGTTGACCTGCATTTAGGGCGACACATTTTCCATTCCGGTTCATCAAGAACAACCGCAGGTCCTTACTTTAGTCGTTTTTGATAAACACAAGATTTAAAACTGCAGTCATCATCCGTTATTGTAAACTTCCTGGTTGTTAAATTTTTGGTTTCACGTGGGGTGACAACAATATATTTGTCCAAATCCTCCACGTCATTTAAAGTGAGAGATAGAAGCTCATCGCATCGACAACAACCAAATATACTAAAAATGGTAATGACTTTGGCAAGCAACCACTTCTCGTCAGGAGCTTCAAATATAAATTTTTCCACTTGCTCCTTCGTCAGAGTTTTAGCTTCCTTAGGAACATATCGTTCATTTCGTCTTTTCAAAAATGCAACCACTTCATGAAATCCAGAAATGGCAAATAAAAACCGTTTTAAAAGAAAATTGGAAAAAAAACAAACCTGCGAGCATCAATGTTTTCTCTAACTCCCAAACAACTCTTAACCATTGACCACTTCGACCATAAAGAATTCGGGCCGAATTTGTTGAACAAATTATTGATATACGCTAATAGAATATCTTCCGTGACACCAATCACGCTGTTTTCCTTTTGCCACTTTTTGAACTTAGCGTACTCGTGAAGATTTTTCGGACAACAAACTTGCAGCCACACTTGCTGCTTCATCAATAGTAGCTTGCGTGCCGCAAGCTTATTGAAATGAGTGTGCCACTCATTTCAATAAATCGAAAACGATAAATCTAAATGACATAGCTAAATAACAAAATAAGTGACGTACGTTTCCAAAGCAATACGTCTACAGCTCATACGATTTTTTATATATATAGGAATTTCCAGAATTTTTTATAGTTTATAATAGTTATTTACAAGTGAGGAACAAATAAAATATTTAACAATACACGGCAAGGTAACGTGTTTTTACTAGCTCCAGAAGGTGTCTGGGTCGCCTTCGGCTCACCAGTCATATCCTTCTATCCGCCAATAAAAACCCTTTTACCATGCTAGTAGCGTTAAATACTATTGATGGTGCTAACCAATGAGCACATCTCAAAAAATATTTCAGATCTCCTGCGTATTGCACAGGTTTTATATGCATAAAAGGATAATCTAGATTAATGTAGAAAAAAAATTAAAATAGTTTCAAGTACGTACAAGTAGGAACAATTATGGCTAACTAAAAAAAAAAAAGGTAAATGGAAATTTGCCATAGCCAAGTGACAGGTGATACTTTTTAAAAAATCAAATACAAATTAATTATTTTCTCTAATAAAATTGGACGTCTTTTCCGAGAAATACTGAATACGAGGACCAATCTGATATTATTGAGAATAAAAAAACGGTTAATATATTTTAGAATTTTATTTTAAATATGTTCAAAGTAATTCTCTTCAGCAATAGTACATTTGACCATTCTCTCTTTCCACTTCTTGAAGACTGCTAATCAAAAATACTGATCAATCGCCGTATCAATTTCTTTCTCAGTATTTATTTTTTTCATCACAGATCGTAACATGTCAAAGAAAAAGAAATACATTGTATGCATAATTGTCCGAAAAAAATAATAAACATTGGTACAATAGGAAAGTAACCATGTTATAAACTAAAAGAAAAAAAATTAAGAAATATATACGTACCTCGCAAATGTTTTTTAATCCCACAAAATAACCAAAAGTCAGACACTACCAAATCAGGTGAGTACGGTCGATGTTATTACTTTTATACAGAGTGAGTCTAGAGGAACAGACCAAACTCCAGGAGTGTATTCTACACGTTAAAACAATGTAAAAAAACTCGTTGTTGTTATCCGATTTTCATTTGTTTTCAAGTTCTTGTAAATAGTCCAAATGAAAATCGGATAACAACATGAGTTTTTTTTACATTATTTTTACGTGTACAATGCACTCCTGGAGTTTGGTCCGTTCCTCCCGACACACTTTTTCAGCCAAATATTGGATCGTAAGAAGAGCTGCGATATGGAACGATGCGTTGGCGTGATGCAAACAATTTTCGGTGTACCATTTAATTACACATACTAGGTCCATACTTCTAAAGGATACCCCATACACAATTTTTTTCATTGCTCGTTGCTTCTTTGTCATTGTTGGTATTTCTTCGTCTTTATGGATCCATACACGACTCTCTTGACGAATAGGCACGACGAAAGACGGAATATACGTTTCGTTATCGCAGGTTCTGCTTTTTGGAAGTCAGAAACCTAATATGACACAAAACGACTGCTAACTTTCTTTAAACACAGGTGATCGTATATGATTGTCTTAACAGCCGAGGACCCAATCTTGAGTTGATGCTCTATTGTAGCATACATGGTTCTGTTGTCCTCTTCAATTATTTTCTTAATAACAAGCAATATTTTTTTCGGCGGTACTAGGACGTCCTGCTTCTTTCTAATGTTGACAGAACTTTTTTCGCGTTCAAAATCTTATATCAGCAGTAAATTATCGCCAAAGAAGGTACTTTTTCATTAAAAGTTGAATCAAAACTTTCTTTGCATTCATAAGCGCTTAAATGTTTTTGAAATCATAATAAATCATGATTTGAAAATGCTCTCTAGTAAATTCCATTTTTTCAGCTGTGCTAGCACTTACTTGCTGCTTACTTATCCTCGACCTCTTCTACCATGGGTGTAGAGGTTATTGTTCTTCTCCGTTTATTTCTATCATTAGCTTCTCGTTTTGCTTAAGTCCAGTCCATTCCTTTCCTTCTTAATATGGCAATTATTTCATCATTCCACGTCCTTCTCGGTCTGCCTCTTCTTTTCTTTTCTCCTGTCTCCCTTTCCCATATCACTTTCACCATCTTATTACCGTCCATTCTTACCGCATGCCCGAACCACCTTAGTTGATGAGTTTCAATTTTTTGAATAACACTTTTCATTTTTAGATCTTTTCTTATTTTTTCACTTCTCACTTTGTCCATTCTCGTCATCCCCGCAATATTTCTTAATATCTTCATTTCACACGCCGTAATTTTACTTTTTAATTGTTTACTTAAGACCCATGATTCACTTCCATAAAGCGTGACTGAACCTCCTATACCTTACTTGTGTTTTGAGTACCTCATAAGACTGTACATTCTTTACGGTTCTGTTATTCTATTCATTACTTCTTCTTTGAATCCTCCATGTGTTTCTATTATTGATCCTAGATATCTTATTTTTCTACCACTTTGATTTCCTCACCTTACAGATCTATTTCCATGTTCTCCGTTTCGTTTGCGATCATCATTCTTTCTGACTTCCCTGCGTTTATTCTTAGGTTATATTTTTCTAGCTCTTTTGCCCATCTTTCTATTCTGTTTTTTAATTCTTTTTTTGTGTTTGCAAAGATTATTAAATCATCCGCGTAAAGTAATTCACTTATTTCTACCGGTCTTAGTCTTCTGTTGCCTAAATGGGTCCCCCTCTTCCCTCTATTTATTTACTTTGCTATATTGTCCATTATCATTATAAATAAAAGCAGGCTCAAAATACTTCCTTGTCTTACTCCGTTGTTAGTTATGAACTTTTCCGTTGTTTTCCCCCGTATTCTCACTACATTTTCAGTTGTTTCATATCAGGTACTTATTATTTTTATAAGTTTTCTATTTATGCCCCACTCCCCCAGAACTTCCCAAATTTTACTTCTTAACAGTCTATCAAATGCTTTCTCTAAGTCTATCGTGCTTATGTAGATCTTTTTATTCGAAGCCGTAATTTTCTCTGATATTTGTCTTAAAATATTATTAAACATATACAAATATCCAATCATGTGTGGATCTATCTGCCCTGAATGCTGCTTGTGAGTCTCCTAAAATTGCTCTTATTTTTTCTTTTAATCGTCCTTCAATAGTCCGCTCATATACTTTAAGGGCTGTGCTTAGTAGTATTATTCTTCTGTAGTTATTACAATTATTGCAATTTCCCTTTTTATATACAGGTGTTATCACTGCAGCCTTCTATTCTGTTGTGATTTTATTTGTTCTCCATGCGATTTTCAATATGTTATGTAATAAGTTGATTCCTTCTTCTCCCATGTACTTGATCATTTCCGATCTTATATTATCTATTCCTGTGGCCTTTCCTGCTTTGATTCTTTCTACAGCTTCTACCACCTTGCTTCTTTCAATCTCCCTTTTCTCTTCCGCAATGTTTTCTTCTTGTATTTGCATCTTCTGTTCTTCTCCTGTTCCTAATAATTCCGCAAAATATTCCCTCCACATTTCCATAGTTTTATCTTCTTCAGTGATCATATCTCCCTTTTTGTCTTTTTCCTTTTCTCTTTCCTTAAATTTTTCAATGTGCGGTATAGCATCTTTGCGTTGCCTGCTGCATCATTTTCCATCTTAACTCCGAATGCTTCCCATGCTTTTGTTTTCGCTGCTCTTACCATAGTCTTAACTTAGTGTTAGCACTTAAGAGAATTACATAATCCATGGTGACTGTGTGAGGTGTTCATAATGAAGGTGGAAATAAAAATGGTATTTTCCTCAGAAAACTATTTAATTAAGTCTTTTAAAATGCCACCCGTTTCGTACGTACCACGTATTCTCAGGCCAGCTGAAACAGCAATCTATACTCGATACAAAGAAATCTGAATGTGTAAATTAGATACAATCAACTTTAATACATTTTTTTTTGTATTACAGTTGATTGTATCCAATTTACATATTCAGATTTCTTTGCATTGAGTATGGATTGCTGTTTTAGCTGACATGAAGACGTGCGATACGCACGAAACCGATGACATCTTTTAAAGACTTAATTAACTAGAATTTCGTGAGAAGAAGACCACGTTTATTTCTACCTTCACTTCAAAAGTTAAAGACTTCAATTGTAACTAACGCAAATACAGCAACTAAACCTCAACTGACACATAGAGAGTTGCCCTAAACAACGGTGTATATCATGGCCTACTGGATTTTTTATTTTCAATAATATCGGCTTGATCCTTAATTATACATATTATTACACTATGAGTTATTTATTATGCAAGCACAATTACCATTCGAATAGCTTGAATACGATGCAATAAAACGAAAAATATACGAGATTAAATTTACAATAATTATCTTAACTTCGTATAGGTTGTTAATGTAATTTTTATCAAAAACTAGTGTCTGTCCACAACTGAAAATATTTTTAGAAATATTTTTTAACACACTTTACATACTTTAGCATTATATTGAAGTATATTAATTAAAGGTAAAATTTACCCTGACCAAATTAATCAAGTAACCCTTGCATATCATATATCGATCCGTTTTGATGTTTTTCTACGAATACCTATTTATTAACAACATTATTATCACTGTTAAGTCTTATAAGTATATTTAAATATCGCGAGCAAATGACACACGTGCCTAAACATAAATGTTTTTTGCTACAAAAAGAGAAGGGCAACTACATGTTTTTTATACGCATAAAACTATATTAATAGTATAAAGACTAATAATTTAAGATTATTAAAAAAAAAACCTATGGCAGAAATTATAACTGAAAATCGCGAGGCTATACTTCTTTCACTTTTTTTCACTATTAAATGTAAATGCTTTCACTATGCCCTCCATGTTACTTATGTTTATGCACCTGTAACTAGTAAGATACGTTTTATACATATTTATTATGAAAATATACCTATTTCTATGCATAAGTAGGTGATTATGTGTCTAATTTATTAATATTTTCGAATAAGTTTGTATTATATTATCGACGATTATAAAAATATATAACAAAAATTATTTGATAAAATATAATTTTTCAAATTTAGCCTCGAAACTTAATAAAGCTTCTATAAAGGATAAATTGCTGACTCTTTACTTTACATTTTTGTTTTATTTTTATTATATGATGAAACTGTGATGTATTTTAGCTAATAAAAGGATATGCGAATTGTCTCTAACAAAATTCAAAGATAATGACGACGTGGTACCCTATCATTGCAGTATATGTAATATGATTTGACCCCAAATATCATTTATTTTTAAAATTAAGAATCAGTGCACTTCTGGTATATTTTTTATTTATGTATAGTGATAATAAACTTTATTAGCAAAATTTGCTATAAAAATACATTCAAAATAAAAAAGAATATAAAATTTACACTGTTTCTATGATTTTAATAATTATCTTTCTCAAAACTAATAAATTACTAATCTTCAAAATTCTAATAAACAACCTATGCAATCCAAAGTTCCAAGATTACATTTTTATATCACAAGCAAATTTCATAACTACCAGGGTAGTTTTAAAAAGTCCGTGCAAAATCGGAGAGATGGTACCACTGGTGCGTATCAAGGCTATTGTCAGTAACATCTCTTGGAAAAACACCAACTTTCAGCCATATTGGTTTATTACTCTATGTTCATCGTTCGTTTGAATCGTGCAAGTTGAATGATTTCCTAAAAATGGATGAAAGAGAGTTTTGTGTGTTGATAAAACATCACTGCATGAAAGGTAAATCGCCTTAGGATACTAAAGAGAAGTTTGATAAACATTATGGTGTCTCTTCGATTAGAAGGGTTCGTAACTGATTTCAAAATTTTCGGAGTGGCCATGTGAGCATAAGTGACGCTGAACATTCTGAACGCCCTGTTGAGTCCATTACTCCAGAAAACTTTTGAACCGTTTCTTTTAAACCAGATGGAGTACTGATACAGTGATAACACAAGCAGGCTTGTGTAACACAATTTACTACAACAGTTTTATTCTTTCCGAAAATATTCGCAAAAACTTCACAATAATTGTAACAGAATTACTTTTCTCAAATCCAAAAATAAATCTTGACTTTCTAATTTTTCCTCTGTCCATACTTGTGATGACTCATCGATACAAACATCGCTGTCCCACACGTTGATAAAATCCATGGTCTAGTGACAGGCGATAGAAGAGTGAAGGTGCATGAGATTGCTAGTGCTGTAGGCATCGCGAGTGAATGAGCGCATAATACTTTGCACTAACATTTGCACAGAAAGTTGCTTACAGTTGACCAAAAACGAAATCATGTAAAGAGTTCCATGGGCGATTTGCACCCGTTTCAGCGGAATTCGCAGGACTTCGGCGCCATTTCGTTGCTGTGAACGAAACGGATTTACGCTGAGACCAAAGAACAGTCCAAACAATGTGTAGCCAGCGAAAAATCTACACCGAAAAAGGGAAAGACCGTCCCTTCAGCTGGGAAAGCTATGGCGACTGTTTTAGGAGTGTCAGACAAGCCGGTCCTTAACTAGACGCAATAATCTGCACCACGCACGAGCGGCCAAACAGGCCACATCATGTAATTCAAGAATTAGACATTTTTTTCCTGCATCTGCTTACAGATAAGATATTTTTAAAACATAAATTGCTAGTTGTACACTCAAGCCTATAAGCAAAATCCGATGGGAGAATAGAATTAACGCACTGAGACCCTTCTGCAGAAACATAAAATCTATTGTATAGAACATAATCCAGGTAAGCAGAGACTTTACAAAAGATCAAAAAACAAGAAGTATAACCAAGCCTTTAAAGGAAAAGATTCCTTTTAAATTTATATCCTCGGCTGTTATTTGGTGTGATTTTCTAACAAAAATAAACGTTGTGAGTAAAATGCCGCAAAATCCGAATCTAAAGGAATGCGTCTCAAAAAATATCTTCTATCAAAAAGAAATAATGAAAGTTTTGAAATGTCTATTAAAGAGTCTAAGACTTTAGGGCAGGAAATTGAAGCGCAATCAGATTTTCCTCAAGTTTGAATTCAAGAAGACCTTGACATTTTCAACACGAGTCAACGACTGACCAACTTACAGAGTCTAAGAAAAGGTTTCAGGTAAACTTCTACCTAGCGCTGTTTAATATTGCCACAAACTCTGCGTAGAACGTTTTAAGTTACCAGGAGAACACCACCCCTCGTATGTATTTGTTTTTCATTGTATCTCCTCCATATTCTTTTAATCTAATTAATCAATTTGCCATAAAAATCTATGGCAAATCGATGATCGATTAACGTACAGTCTTCAAACGGATTATATTCGTTAACCGGTCACCCGCTGTACGTATAAAACTGAAGAAAAAATTGAAATCAAACTTATAAAAAGTAGCCAAATACCTGCAATGATAGAATATTTAATATATTAAAAATAAAACTTACAATTCAAGTCCTTACTAAGTTCGTTAAAAACATACGACGTGCATTCAAGTTATAACACCTCTGATTTTTTTTCTCAGAGCTGGAAACAGATAGAAACATGCGGTTTGTTTTAAAATAAGCGGACGCTCTTTGTCAATGCGTGACAAAGATGGCAGCACTGTACGGCACACAGAACCTTTAGCGGCAGCAGTGAGAGTGAGAACTGTTTTTGATACTTCAAATGGTGATGTTTTCATTACAAGATCAGCGTGTAATCATTCGTTTTCTCCATTTGCGTGCTGTGACACCGATAGAAATTCATCGCCAGTTGAGTGAGATATGTGGTGATGGTGTCATGGATGTGTCTAACGTGCGTTCGTGGGTGCGACAGTTCAAAGAAGGCAGAACGTCGTGTGACAACAAACCAAGACAATCTCGGCTTCGCACAAGCCGGTCTGACGACATGATCGTTTTTCAATCCTGAAACGAAGCGCCAGTCTGCTCAATGGAAGCGCACAGATTCACCGCCACCAAAAAAAATTCGGGTAAGCGCCAGTGCTAAAAAAATGATGGTGGCCATGTTCTGGGACAGCGATGGCATAATCTTTACTCATTGCGTTTCAAAGGGCGAAGATGTTTTGAAGAAGAAGCTCCTTCCTGTATTGCGTGAAAAAGGCTGCACGTGTGCTCTTTCACCAAGACAACGCACCAGCGCATCGAGCGAACGTGACGCAGCAGTTTCTTCGTGCAAACAACTTTGAAATGATTTCTCATGCTCCCTACTCACCTGACCTGGCTCCTAACGACTTTTGGCTGTTTCCAACGATGAAAGACACTCTCCGTGGCCGCACATTCTCCAGCCGTGCCGCTATTGCATTAGCGGTTTTCCAGTGGTCAAAACAGACTACTAAAGAAGCGTTCGCAGCGGCCATGGAATCATGGCGTCGACGTTGTGAAAAATGTATACGGCTGCAGGGAGATTACGTCGAGAAGTGACACAAGTTTCATAGTTTTCGTGTGATTAGTTAGTGAGAAAAAAAATCGGAGGTGTTATAACTTGAATGCACCTCGTATTTAAAAGTTCCCGGCTGTAATATAGACCACGTTTTAGTTAGACTGAATAGATTTCCAAGTACCTAATGGCGCAATAAGCAACCAGTCTCAACAAGCTTGAACTTCAAAAATTATGTATTCATTATCAAAACTTTTGATTACTTATTATTAATTTACAGCTGTAAAATACAAAACACAAAGTCAACTATCCATGTCACTTTTTCATCATATTTTATTTTCCTAACCGAAAACCTTTAACATTTCACTAACTAGCTCTTTTAAACTAAATAGAAACAATTCTACTGCAAATACTATAAAAATGATCTATCTTGTCTATCATAGAAGAAACTTCGCTCTCTCTCTATCATTAGGTAAGTCCTGTTTGCAAAAAGTAGTTTCTTACATGCACAAACTAACAATATAGATATAGTACTTACTACCTCTATGATTGCATTTGTTTTCTTTATTTTCTTTTATATAATCGCTATTTGAATATATTTAACAAAACTTTAACAAGGTTAATTTGAAGCCCAATATGCTAATTAGAAAGTATATTTTACATTAGACTATAGAAAGTAGACCAATCAGTTTCAAGATTGTATGAACTTTTCTAACATGGTATATTGATTTTTCAGATATCGCCATCATCAGAACTGGACGCTCTAATCCAAAATAATAAAAATGGACAAGCAACAGAGAAAGAGATTACTGACACGAATACAGAAAACTAATCATGGATATCCCAAGTCTTTTAAGTATTATACATATTATAAGAAGGAATATGTGCTTAGTAAAATACTTCAGATCTGTGATTGACTTAGACAAGCAGAGTATAAAGCATATTAAGATAGCCGTAATAAATAGTAGAAGTAATTGTGATAATTTTAAGGAGCTCTTATCTGTTAATACTGTAATACCCATCATAAAAAGTGTAGCAATTTGAGGAATTTTAAAAGAGACCACTTACTAAGATTTTAGTATTATATTTTTTCACTACATTAGCACACATGACACTACAATATATTGAGAGGTAAGTATAGAATAGAGTTATGTAAGTCGCACTGAGAAACGACTTCGTAAAATATTTCACTTCTGTGATGATTTATAGCATTAGAACTACTAGAATGTTTATAAAATATAATACAAAATTAATCGTATAAAACAAGAAACTACGCACATAGTTCTTCTTTTATTTAATGAACCTACTGCTCTATAGTTATCTCTAACCTGGGCAAATATGCAGTAATAGCCAGAAGCGTGGCAAGCGCATAAAAGTTTACATATACAATAGAAGGTAAGAAATAAATTATAAAACGTGCTGAAACACTTACCGTTTTAAAAGTCTTCCGTGAAATCACAAACTAGGTAACATCTGTTAAATATTTGAATCATTAGATATGTTTCCACAGCTGTTTCAGTCAAGTGAGTACGACGTGCGGAATAAATGTTTTTTAATGCCGAAAACGACCGTTCGACATCTAGCGATGTTATATTTGCATATTTCAAATAATCTTTCGAACAACTTAATGCATCTTCACACGCACCTTCATAAATTTGTCTTAATATAAGAAAATCGGAGTCTTTCTCTAAAACACTTTCAAATTTTCGTATTAAACACTAATTTGTTTCGCTTTCTACAGCGCATAACTGTGCGTGAACATCATTCACAATTTGAACAGAATCCACTAACGACATCGAAACATTTAGTAATTTTTCTATTCCCTCCGCTAGTCCGAAGTGATTGTTGTGGATAGTTTGTAAATCTCTTTTAACTTGACTATCTTGAAATATTTCCTGGCTTTTCTTGATTGCTGCAGCTTCTGTCGGATTGAATTTTAAAACTACCTTTTACTTTACTACTTGATCAAAATATTTGTTGTAGTAAAACGCAGCCTGCAACCATGTTCCCCAACGTGTAATAATCGGCTGTGGTGGTTCAGGTAAATCAGGACACAGTTTGTGAAATAGTCGGGTACGTTTCGGGGACTTTAGAAACACTGCCTTTGTACTAGCAGTCAATGCATTTACTAGTGGAAAACATGTAGGAATCGTTTGTGCTGCAAGATTTAGAGTATGGATTTTACACGTTACATATAAGAAGTTACCACTGTGTTCTTTAAGAGATCGGCCCAAAGAACGCATGTTTGCAACACCATCACTCATAAACATTAAAAGTTGCTTGGTTGAAACTCCAAATTTGTTCAATGAGTTCAACACCACCTTTAAAATCTCATCGACAGTACAATTTATAACTTTTTTGGAAGCAAGTAAGGAGGACGATGACGGTCGATGTGGTTCCATTGTACGTACCATTACATTAACCACGGAATGTTTTTGACGATCTGTTGTTTCGTCCAGACACAACCACAGTTTTTTATCTTTCAATTCCATTTTCATTCTTTTTTCTATATGTTCACGAGCAAATGGCACTACATTTCGTATCGACTAGGTAATTTACAGTCCGCATATTTGTTCCAGAAGGAGACAGATGCTTCTTTGTCTAGTAAATGAAACAATAGATTACATAAAATAAGAGTAACACATAAATCAAATGTAAATTTTTCTTGGTCTCGTATGCTACTTTCTGCAGAAGAATGTTGTTTGCTTTCGATGTGACGTTAACAATGGCTTCTGGGCCAACACATTAAAGGGATTTTACAAACTAGACATTGAATTTTAGCGCCATCAAAAATTAAGTCCGGCATGTCCACTATAAAGTTTTTAACTGTGTCTGCCATTGGTCGTTCTCGCGACGTACCTAACTGCGACATTTTTAAAGCAAACATAAGCGTACAATTACGAAATAGGTTACGACAGCTTTCATATACACAGAACTACTCGCATACAGCATCGATTTAGTACTGACGCTGTGAACGCGTGAAATAAATAATCCCCGACTCCGCACCACATATCTACTACACTGACTGTTACCGCTGTTTACCCAGACTAGTTATCTCTATTAAAAAATATAGAAAATGTCAAGTCCCTCACTGATGAGTAACGCTGGCCACGAGCGGTATCGCGCATCGGCGTAGAATCAGTTCGGACCGAGAGGAACGGTAGTATTACTTCGTCTGCGGAGCAGTACGGACATTTTCGCTGCCGGTCATGTGCGCAATTGTTTATCTGTCCTAGAAAAATTATGATTTCGTCAGCAAAACGACCGCGGTCGGACAAAATTTATTGCAGAAATTCCAGACTTAATATATGAAGGTGCTAAAATTAAATGTGTAATCTGTAAAATCCCGTTAATGTATTGGTCCAGACAACATTGTCTACGACACGTAAATAGTGAAAAGCATGTCTCAAAAAGAAATTGCGCACGAGACAATGAAAAATTTATATTTAATTTATGCGTTACGTTTATCGCATGTAATATACCGTTTAATTTACTAGACAAGGAACCATTTATCTGCTTTTGGAATAACTATTCGGGGTGCAAATTACCAAGTCGAACATCGTTACGAAGAATTGTGCCATCTGCGCGCAAACTTATTGAACAAAAAATAAAATCGGAGTTAAAAGATCAAAAATTGTGGTTATGTGTCGACGAAACAACAGATCGGAAGAAACATTCTGTTCTTAATGTAATGGCACGCAAATTGGAACCTCATCAATCGGCACCTTCAATTCTATTAGTCTCCAAACGAATACAACAGTGTACTGCCGAAGTAATTTCAAAGTTAGTATTAAATACATTAGACAAGTTTGAGTTTTCAACAAACCAACTCTTGATGTTAGTGAGTGATGGTGCCGCAAAAATGCTTTCTGTAGGCCGGTCTCTTAAAAAGCATTCTGCTAATTTGTTACACATTACGTGTAAAATTCATGCTCTCAATCTTGTGGCGGATAGTATAAGAAAATGTTATCCTGAGGTAGACGCTTTAATAGCGCATACCAAAGCAGTATTTGTCAAATCACCGAAACGTATTCGCGAATTTCACAGACTGTGCCCCCGTATACCAGAGCCACCAGAACCTATTCAAACTCGTTGGGGAACATGGCTGCAGGCCGCGTTTTATTATCATAAATATTTTGACAATATTAAGAACGTGGTTTTACAATTCGATACAAAGGAAGCTGCCGCTATCCAGAAAAGCCAGTCGAAATTTCAAGATAGTCAGGGTAAAATGGATTTAAAAATCATTCACGACAATTACTTCGGGCTAGCAGATGCAATAGAAAAATTACAAAATCCTGCGGTGCCGTTAGGAGAATCTCTACAATAGTGCAACATGTTCACGCACAGCTATGCGCGATTGAAGACGCAAAAAATGTTTCTGTTCTAGAAAAATTTGAAAGTGTTTTTGAGAAAAATTCTGATTTTGGCACATTAAGACACATTTGTGAAGGTGCGTCAACAGAATCGTTAAGTTATTTGAAAGATTATTTTACTTACGCAAATATTACGTCACTAGATGTAGAACGTTCGTTCTCTGCATATAAACGCATTTTTTCCTCATGCCGTACTAGTTTTGCCGAAACAAGAGTTGAAACATATCTAATGTTGCAGATATTTAACAGACATTATTCACTTTGTGATTTCACGTAGGACTCTTAAAATGGTAAGTGTTTGAACACGTGTTATTAAATTTTTATTTAAAAGATGAGCCAAATTATTTGAGGCAGCAAACATCTCTATTAGCAGAATAACTCTAATGGAACGCGAGGCCTGGTCGACTCTACGCTACTGCGCGGTACCGCTGGTGGCCAGCTTTACTGATGAGTAGAGCGGGCCAAATTGCGCCATCCAACAGAATCGGAATCAGGCGCAACGGCCGCTTATTGTAAATAGCGTATATGTGAGTCACAGCAGATATGTGATATTTCGAAATTAATACACAAGAGTAAAAAAATAAAAGCTGACGCAATAATAATGTTTAATAATTAATTGAATTTTGCAAATTTTCTATCGCGTCTACTAACCCTTTGTAATTGTTGCTAATATTCTTTAGATGTGTTTCAACAGAAATATCGAGAAATCCCTTCTGGCTCATCCTAATAGCTCTAGCTTCGGCAGGGACGAATTGCAAAATAACGGATTTGACTTCTTGAAAATGTTCATTATAATAAAAAGCGGCTTTTAACCACGTTCCCCAACGCGTAAGAATGGGCTGTGGTGGTTCTCGAATACCAGGGCATAACCTGTGGAATGCCCTAGTCCTCTTAGGACTTTTGAGAAACACTTTTTTTGTGTTTGCTATTAATGCATCCACCTCCGGGTAACACTCTCGAATAGTTTGTGCCACAAGATGTAAAGCATGGACTTTACACGTAACATGTAAAAGTCCTTTACACTTTTCTTTAAGGGAACGGCCTACACTACACATTGTTGCTGCACCATCGCTCATGAACAACAACAGTTTGACTGGTTGACACTTGACATTTTTGTAACGTTTCGAGAACTACGGCCGTAATTGCTTTACTAGTACACTGTTTTAATCTTCTGCTGGCTAATAGAATTGCAAAATTTGGTTTAATAGGATCTAATACGCGCACTATTGTATTCAAATAGAATTTTTTTGCAATCTGTCGTCTCATCAAGACATAGCCACAGCTGTTTATCTTTTAATTCGGCTTTAATTCGATTTTCAATGTCCTCGCGTATTCGTGGAATATCTTTCCGTAACGCTGTCCGAGATGGTAGTATCCACTCGGTATTGTATGTACCCCAGAATTTCGAAATGCTTTTTTATCAAGTATACGAAGTGGTAGACCACATACCATAAACGTTAAAAGCAATTCTAATTGAAATTGACGTTGTTGTGACACACCATTTCTTTTATTTCTGTGGTGTGCGCTATTTATATGTCTTTCACAATCACGTTTGCTCCAGCACTGTAGTTTCTTTTTACAAACTTTACAGAAAAATTGTACTCCCATTGTAGTGTAAATCCACAAATTCACTAAGAAATTTATTAACTTTCGTAGGTAATGGCCGTTTATTTTTAATAGTTACGTTAGACATAATCACTAAAGCGAGCACACCGACGCTTGTTTCTAGTATGCCACGAAGTGGTGCAAACGTAACATCTGCAGACTCGTCATTTGTTGATGAATAGAGCGCGTCATCCGTAAATGAATAAGCGCGCTGTTAGTTCGTAGCCGTCGATGAATGAACTTTTTTTTTGTAGTGGCCCACTGTGAACAACGCCCTATTTATCAACGAACACCCAAACTGCAGGTGTATATTTGCGCGTCTTCACGACGTAATAGACAGTGGTCTAATAATTACATATTTAAATTACCTATGTTTACATACATATATGCGCCCGGCAGCCTGATTGCGAACCTGGCGCGTGGCGCTCTTGGCCCGCTCTACTGATGAGAAACACACACATAAAATGCTTAGGTGCTATTTTTATATATTCAATACAGAGTTTGCGGTAGTTTAATTCTACCATGCTTGTCTATCGCTACTCTCGAGGAAAAGGTATAAGGATATACATATACATATATATATAGATATATGTATATGTATATCCTTATTTACGACAACCTATTTTTCTGTCGTTTATCTCTAACATGCTGGGTATATGCGGAAAAGAAGACGGGTCCCTTATAATTGCTGTGTCCCGCCTTCATAAAGTAGAGCAAGACAAACGATAAGGTTCCTTCCCGTTATTCTTCTGTCCGCACATTCCAAGAAATCTAAACCTTTCAATATGTATGTATGTACATAACACGACGACCCGATGAGCACGTGGAGGGGATTAGGAGTAGAGCATGAATGGATCACGCAACCCATACTCTTAAACGAATGGATGGAGTAACTCTACGACATTCCAGAACGAATACCCGAACTCGTCTCTAGAGAACTCATGTTGGTACCAATGCGTAGTGCAGTTCAAAGCACTGTCAGTCATTATGGAGCGCTGGTCAAGCGAACATCGTGCTTTTGCAATTGAAAGTTTCTTCAAATGTGGTGACAGTGTAATGCGAACGCAACGTTTGTTTCGGCAACATTTCAACATTGGTCGGAACAGACAAGTTCCGTCACGGAAGGCTATTACGAGGTGGGTTAGGCAGTTCAGAACTGCAGCATCTGCAACAAACAAGAAGCCACCTGGTAGGCCACGTACGGTTCGCACCTCGGAGAACATTGCCACAGTAAGAGCTGCTTTGGAGCAAAGTCCAACGCGATCAGTTCGTCGGCATTCGCAAGTCCTTAAAATCACGGACAGAAGTGTGCGACGGATGTTGCATCTGGATATGAATTCCCATCCCTACAAGATGCAAGTGGTGCAACAATTATTGCCCAGAGATTTAGAAGCATGTCAAAATTTCTGTAGACAACACACAACCCGATTTTATCAACAATTTCATGATGTCTGGCGAGGCCCACTTCAATTTATCGGGCAATGTAAATAAACAAAACTTAAGGTACTGGGCGCCTAACAATCCTAATCAGATTCATGAACGACCAATTTAGCGCAAAAGTTACTGTGTGGTGTCGCATGTCTGCACAGGGTATTGTTGATCCGCATTTTTTTGAGAATGACGCAGGCCATACTGTCACAGTCACAACAGATCGTTATGTTGTTATGTTGCATCAGTTTGTAACGCGGGAAATGCATCGTAAGAACATCCATATGCAGTCGTATTGGTTCCAACAGGACGGTGCTACCGCTCACACTGCCAGAAGATCAAAGACAGCCCTACGCAGAATGTTTCCAGAGCACCTTGTTTCCCGGTTTGGAGATGTCAACTGGCCACACCGTTCGCCCGATTTATCGGCTTATGATTTTTTTTGTGGGGATTCCTGAAATCCAAAGTGTATGCAAACAATCCAAGAACTATTCAGGAATTGAAAAACAACATTCTCACCGAAATTTAGGCCATACCTCTTCGTAAGGTTATGGCGAGTGTGCACACTCGTGCCGAAGATTGTATCGCCAAGAATGGTAGTCACCTGAAGAACATAATTTTCAAAAAGTGACAAATGTAAGGAATGGTAGGAAGTGTTCTTTCAAACAGTGTACTATAATAATTTGTAATTGTAATTCTTCATTCTTAATTTTAATGAGTACAATAAGTCACGTTTGCCACACCTTAAAGATGATTCTAAGACTTGTATCGGAATTGAGTACTGCTGACAGCCGCTTATAAGAGTGGGGTACAGGATGTGGTGGGAGAGAGTAAATCTCGGAGTCTAGCTCGGAATTCTGCCAACACTTTCATTTCCACTGTGGACTTCGTGACGAGTTGACGTACGTAAAGTGCAGAAAATTTCTAGGATTTCATGTGCCTCCAGAAAAGGCTTTCTTATAAAAAATTAATGAAATTTCGGATAAATTTTTAATAATACAGTTTCTGCTGAGGAAGCTAATGTTTTAACTTATTATATATTTCCGGATATGTATTATTTAGTATTGCCCAAAGTTAATTGCGAAATATGTAAACAGAGCATTTTAACAAATAAATATATAATATAACCTGAAAATATTGACCTGTATTGCTATATGTAGATCGTTTATCTGGTGGAAAATTAAAATATCCTACCCAAGATTTTATAGCTGTGTTATGTATTATACATTATTTAAAATTATTATAGAAGAATATGAAGAACTCTTGAAACTTACTTTAAATAAAAAAAGTATTCTGATTGACACATTCCATAAACATCTGGAAAACAATTATTGTATTCACATTTAAATTTATTCGAATGTGAATGTGAACAAAACTATGTGATATCTATTATAAAGAGTAAAGTATCTCCTGCATTAACTAATACTTTTTTAAACAATTACTCTAGACAAATAAATGACAAAATGTCCAGTAGCAATTCTGACAAGAAGAAAATAAAAAAAATTAGGTCTCTAAGTTTCTGCAATTATTTTTCAAAGGGGCGCTCAACTTACCAAACAACTTGGTCGAGCAACTTAAGCTGCTCTTATTAAACTCCAAGCCCCTCCACAGCGTACCCATCTGTCTGTTCTGTTCAAGTCGACAACATCATTAAGATTTAGTAGCACGTAACGGTATCCAAAGCCAGCATATTGTTTTAGTAACATCAAAAACATAATGTAAACTTTAAAATGAAGAACGCAGTATAAATGTAGTAAGTTAAAAGGAAATGAACAAGCAACGTACAATAGCTGACAATCAATTGTACCTGAATGTCAGTATAGCATTTAGATTACTACTAATTATCTAGTACTAAGAATGCATATATTATTTCCAAAAATGTGAACTTCTTTATTATTGATTCTTACATCTTACATTTACAGAAAATTGTTTCACAAAAGTATTGAATAAAACACTTATACATATATTAGAGTCATGTTTATTTTTAAAGTAACAGTGATCATCAGCTGATAAAATAGGCAGTGGCGACGCTGCACCTTGGACACTCCTCTGCAAACATCACGCCTCCACTCCCTTACAGTGTCAAAAGTCCTCCGTGAAATCGCAAAGTGAATAATATCTATTAGATATCTGCAACATTAGATATGTTTCAACAGTTGTTTCGACAGACCGAGTGCGGCGCGAAGAAAAAATGTGTTTATATGCAGAGAACGAACGTTCTACATCTAGTGACGTTATATTTGCGTAATTAAAATATTCTTTGAAACAACTTAACGGTTCTGTTGACGCACCTTCACAAATGTGTCTTAATTGCCAAAATCAGAATCTTTCTCTAAAACACTTTCAATTTTTCTAGAACACAAACATTTTTTGCGTCTTCTATCGCGCATAGCGTGCGTGAACATGTTGCACTATTTGCACAGATTCCACTAACGACACCGAAGGACTGTAACTTTTCTATTGCCTCCGCTAGTCCGAAGTAATTGTTCTGAATAATTTTCAAATCCGTTTTAACCTGACTATCTTGAAATTTCGACTGGCTTTTCTTGATAGCGGCAGCTTCCTTTGGATCGAATTGTAAAACCACGTTCTTAATATTCTCATAATATTTATGATAATAAAACGCAGCATTTAACCAAGTTCCCCAACGTGTAAGAATAGGTTCTGGTGGCTCAGGTATACGGGGGCACAGTCTGTGAAATTCGCAAATACGTTTCGGGGATTTGGCAAACACTGCTTTTGTATGCGCTATTAAAGCGTCTACCTCAGGATACAATTTTTTGATACCATCTGCCACAAGATTGAGAGCATGAATTTTACACGTAATGTGTAACAAGTGAACAGAATGCTTTTAAGACGGTACGAAATGTTGCGCACCATCATCAAATCAACAGTTGTTTGTTGAAAGTCTATTCCAGTATTGAGTGACGATATCGGTTCCTTTTACGTGCCATTATATTAACGACCGAATGTTTTTTACAATCTGTCGTTTCGTCCACACATAACCACATTTTTTTTCTTTCAACTCCGATTTAATTCTCTTTTCAACATATTCACGAGCAGATAGCACTATCCTTCGTAACGATGTCCGACTTGGTAATTTGTACTCCGAATAATTATTCCAAAACAAGACAAATGCTTCCTTGTCTAGTAAATTAAACGGTATATTACGTACAATAAAAGTAACACATAAATTAAATATAAATTTGTCATAGTCTCGTGTGTAAATTTTTTTTGAAGCATGGCGCAGTTCCTTTTGGACCAACTCATCAACGGGATATTACATACTACACATTCAATTTTAGCGCCATCATACGTTAAGTCAGGAATTTCGGCTAAAAATTCTCTAACTTGGTCCGCCTTGGGTCGTTTGCGCGACGTACGCAACATTTCTAAACAACACGTACCGCGCTAATGGAAGGTCGAAGCTACGCTGAGGCTTGTATGTAACCGTATAGATACGACGCAGCTGCCTGTTGGCGTGTGTGGCCAACTCTAGTCATAAGTATCATAACAAAATAAAAACTGAAAAGTTACAATTATCTATTTATAATGTGTTTAAACTAAAATAAAATACGAAAAATTTAACATAATTGTGTGACACTATTAGAGTTAGACAAGTATAAAAAATAACATAAAAATAAATATACTAGTAACAATAACCAAAAATTAATGCTAATATAGCTCATGGTTATTGGTGGAATCATTCCCGGAAAATACAATGTAGCAAAAAAATAGCACTAATACACGGACATGTTTCTGCCTACCTGGCGTCATCAGCGTGGTTCTGAGCACAATTTTCTGCTGCATATAATCGCGTTTGCCTCTTAGTTTATGTTGCTAACCTCCAAAAACAGCACTGCATATGTCTCTCAGTGACACCTATCGCCAAGGGACACAGCCCCAGAGGGTAGCAAGGCAAACCGGAGTGTAGATGTCCACCATCTATCGCGCAGCTCCTGGGCTGCCAAACGCAAGGTGTCGCTGCGCGTAGGCACAACGCCACCTCTAATTTCGGTGGTAACGACTTACCGCCTAGCACTGCTTCTGAAAATACATATCTTTCTAAAATACATAAGCACGTATTTTCATACTAAACTTAAGAAGCTTATTTGCCGCAGTAAGTAACCTATTCCGACCTACTGGCTACTAGCATTGGGGTAGCGTTAGGGGTGACTTTGAGACTAAGCCAACCCGGAAGTAAGAAGGTAATATTCTATAGTAATTACGGAATGAGTTACTTAATAGTTTAAACTAAATTAATTTACAACCTGCACTTCTTATAATTAGATACACATCTACATAATTTCCTAATGCAAAGCAAGCAAATCAACTTAATGAGACTGCGGTGCCGAAGTCTCTTCATAGTGTAATCGATATAGTATAGAAATTGTAGTAGGGAAATCGGAGCATCTATTCACTACATGCACTGGTTGTCAATCAAAACCGATTTAATAGCTTCATATGTACCTAACAGAGAAAAGACTATTGTAGTGAGGTTAGTAAGAGTACCGCTTACCATGTAATGTAAACCTTGAAGTGTTCTCTGAAACAGTTCACTAAAACCCTTACCACAATACTTAACTCGTACGGGACGCACGTTTCGATAGCCAAGCTATCATCATCAGCAGTAAAACTGAATTATTCAGTTTTTTGATAGCTTGGCTATCGAAACGTAAGTATTGTGGTAAGGGTTTCAGTGAACTGTTTCAGTGTTCCAGTGCCACAGATTTAGAGTACCCCATTACTTGAAGTGTTCTCTTCTCTGTTAGACGCTTAAGTAAGTAGCTATTACATCAGATTTGGTTAACAATGATTGAAACAGATTTGATCTATAGATATATGCAGAACAGTTTGGAAACTGTTAAAGTGTAATGCACAAGGGTATGCATCCCTTAAAGTATAAGGGCGTAGTGTAACAAATTTTCTACAGATTTGCCCTTTCAACATACAGGGTGTTAAAAAAAGTGTCACAAACCTAGAGGGGGACTGTGTCGCCCAAAACATGCAGAAAAGTTTTATGTACAATGTGTGTCAAAAAGTACGCACAATATGGAATTTTTTTTTTGGTATGGGCTTTTATAAGATTGTAGTAATGCAGAAAGTTTGAGCACCTTTGAAAGCCAACTTGACACCCATTAAACGCAATGTATCTTCTACCGTATACAGGTTGGGCATTTAAAATTGAAAGAGGCTCAAGAGTAAAGTACCCTTATTTTTCAAAATAAAGGAAAATGTTATTAAGAAAAGTTAATCGAGTACTCTAAATCTGTGGCACTGGAACACTGAAACAGTTCACTAAATACCCTTACCACAACACTTAATTCGCACTGGACGCACGTTTCGATAGTCAAACTATCAAGTTCAGTCTTGCTGCTGATGATGATAGCTTGGCTATCGAAACGTGCATCCAGTACGAATTTAGTGTTGTGGTAAGGGTAATTAGTGAACTGTTTCATTAAGAAAAGTTGTTTAGAATTAACAGTTATACAAATATGAAATCACCGCCTCCTGATTCACAAATAAAAAAAATGTATTTTTTTCTGGATCATCCTTTATGCACTTCACATTTACACACATCTAATCTGCTTAAAGTATTCGTAATTGGTATAACTAATAAAAAACGGGAAGTATTGGCACTCCTTAGGTGTTTTGAGTTGTTATCAAAAATTATTGAAAGTTACGTGAAAAATTCACGTATTTTTGGTGCGTTTTGTTCACTTTGTTTACTCGGTGAATTAGGACATCAATGGAAACTATTCTAGAAATTACACTTTAAGATATGTAATATTTCAAATTATAACCTTTTTTCATTAAAGGTTTCAGTTATTTGCTACTACTCAAATTTATGAAGGAATAAATTGATAGACATTTGCTGGTAGAACAAATTCGTTCTTGATTTTACATTAAGGTATCGACAAGAAAAAACACACAAAACTTATAACAATATTGAACTGTAAACACATTAAATTACGTTACTTTGAAATATTACTTATTTTAAAGTGTAATTTCTAGAATAGTTTCCATTCATTCCCTAATTCACCGAGTAAATAAACAAAATGCACCAAAAATGCACGTAACTTTCAATAATTCTTGATAAAAACTCAAAACACCTAACGAGTGCCACTAATTTCCGTTCTTTATTAGTTATATCAATTACGAATACTTTAAGCAGATTAGATGTAAATGTGAAGTGCATAAAGAGTGATCCAAAAAAAAAGGTATTTTTTTTATTTTTGAGATAGGAGGCGGTAATTTCACATTTGAGTATAACTGTTGATTCTAAACAACTTTTCTCAATAAGATTTTCGTCTATTTTGAAAAATAAGGATACTTTATTCTTGAGCCTCTTTTAATTTTAAATGTCCAGCCTGTATACGGTAGAAGATAAACTGCGATTAATGAGTGTCAAGTTGGTTTTAACAGGCGCTCAAATTTTCTGAATTACTATAATCTTATAAAAGTCCATAACAAAAAAAAATCCAATACTTTTTGACACGTTGTATAATAAACCATGAAACCGCAAATGGACGGTTTCGGAAACACGAGACATTTTGCGTTTACACAACTTTTATTATGTACAAATAAACAAACAATGTAATTTATGAACAAACAACAAAGGCAAAAACTCTACTTAGATGTTCAAAGTGCCTTCCTTCCATTTCATAACGTCCACGGCAGGTGCCGTCGAACTCTTTTGAGAATGATTGCGTTGGCTTGAATTCAGTGGCATTCTTTATCTATTCGTTGTTGCAGGTCAAATATCCCTAAGGAAAGAAATCAGAGTTTGAATCAGGCGATGTTACAGGCCATGATACAGGTCCGCACCTTCCTGCACATGTTCAAAAGTTCCATGTACACGCTCTCTAACGGCAATCGAAAAATACTCCGGAGTACCCACAGAAAAATGGTTTCTTGCATCAAGAAAATAGATTTTATTGCAAAAATCAGTCTCTATTCAAGAAAATATTTTTACTTCAAGACTATAAAAATGTATAATATAAGAAAATAATTTTCTTGAAATTTTATTTGGATTAAATAAATATTTTCTTAGGGTTAGAAAATCAAGAAAATCCAAGACAGAAAAATGTTTCTTCCAAGTAAATCATTTAGTTTTAAGTTGAGAAAATATTCATATTAAAGGTAGGAATGAAAAAATCCAGATCTCACAAAGTTCTATTGAGAAATTAGGCGAACGATTCCGTGTTCAAAAAGCACATCACCAAGCCATCTACAAGGATATCCAATAAAAGAAATATTACAATAATGGAAAAAAAACCTAAAGTTAATAATCAAAATTAGGTGCAAGTGAATGAGCTAATGAAAGTGTTTTTTTTATAAGTTACAGTATAATTGAATTATTTCTTTAATAATGTAATGAAATGGGGATTATTTTTATGTAGTTTAATAATTAGTGAATTAATATTTAAGTTTATTTATCCCTAATATCCATAATTAAATTAGTAGACGTAGTAAATAGTAATAAAAAGAAAAAATATTACATTAACCGGTATCTTTTTAAAATGTTTATGAAACGTGGTACATTAAAGGTTATATCATTGTATGGGTAAGTATAGTATCTGTATTCTGGTTCCGTCGCTGCTACCTAGGACGGCATGACTATAACTACTGGAACTAGGTGGCGCCAGGAGATATTTCAGTTGCTGTTTTTGAAGATTAGTGGCATAAATAGAGATGTCGCCAGGAGCAAGAAGCAGTAATGGTTTACTCTTCTCATACAGCTATTTATTAGCATACTATCTTGGCTAGTGTTTCTAGGCACTTTTTCCATGTGTACTTCTACATTAAGTTCACTTTTGTTTGAATATTATTCTGTGATCAACTACTTACTTTGAAACAAGCATGTTCTTCTTAATCACGTTTAACAATAGTCTTAAACCAAAATCAATTTTTAATCCACAAGATATAATTCTCTTTAAACGTGGAAAGACGCTAGGAAACTAGGTTTTGTGGTAAAAATATATGTCATTGTCAGAATAAGTAAAAAGTATTATTTTGAAATGAAACTGACAGCTTTGAGCAAAGTAAACGTTTCTGGTTAAGCATCTACTAAGAAATTGCTTTTGTTGGCCATTACTAATTCAAAGAACGCTTTCCAATTCGCAAGTTTCTGTAAAGAAAGTTTACGGTAATATCACACTGTTAAAACGTTGAAAAAAACGCTAGGAACTAGTTCTTTGTTACAACAATTTTGCCGATAATGAAAAGTATCTTCTGAATTGCTTGATATCAGGAAGTTTTCGTCGTCAGTCCTAGACTCGTTTGTTGCTCGTAAATCACAAATCATCGAGCCATCAATTGTCGTGTAAATCGTTTGATAAAAACTGGCCTGTACCTACGTTTTGATTGATTTGGATATCAGATCATCCATATAAACGCATATCTGGAAATTAAAAACTCTATTTCGTGTGAACCTCGCCTCTGTAAAAAATGAATGAATGAAAACGTGTTTGATAATCAGGTGGGTTTAGCGTCTGCATTAATTCCAACTTAGGCTGATATTTCCGCAATCGCGTCTCCGATTTCTGCTCTATAAAATCATTTCGAATTACATGATTTCAAAATACAGTTTTTAGGATCCATATTACGGACAATGATAACCTCAACCGCGATCACTCTATTATACGGGATCCACTCTACTATATCAATACTATAATATGAATAGTAGTAGTAATAATATGACATATTAGATTTACTCAATTTCCTATTAAATTAACGGAACGGTCTGAAAGTAGATACATGCAATATGCATCTCATCCATTGACATCCATGCACAAATTATAACAACTACCTGAACCATATTAAGCATCTAAAAGTCGCAAACTAACCGCGTGTCGGTAAGAAAGGCACCTGAACCAGGTTATATTAATCACGTTTTACATCCTCACCTACAGATGGCTCTAATTACAATTAACTATTGATAGTGTTCAGGTTTAAATAATTAAATTGATTTTACTAGTACAAATAATTTTAAATTAGTGGAAATTAGTTGAAATAAAGAAAATTGATTTCATAAACGCGCTGGGAGCGATCTAAATGTAAAGCATTAAAAAAGCAATCGAAAACAATCAAAATTAGAAAAAGAATAAAATATTTGTCAGGGTGGGTCATAGCGTGAGTTTGTTCTATAGCACTATTCGTAATAGCACTATTCGTAATAGAAAATAACTTTCTATCATAGTAGCATAATCTAAAATTATTTGGCATACAATATAGGATGGACCAAAAAAGTTACATATCAAAGTTATGTTCTTTAGATACCCCCGTATCTGGGGTCACTTTGTATAGGATTACCTACACTTATCGTCAATTGTTTTCAAAATATTTATGAAAAAGGGTTTTTGAAGTGCTCTGAAAAAATAACTATAATTTGAACGTTTTCGTCATTATTTGAAGTGGAACATCCTGTGTATTTTTCAAATTTTAAATTGCTACGAGTTACAGTGTACAGTACCAACCTCAAATCCATCTACCACGGAAAATCAACCTGAACCTTCCCAGGAACAAGCAATCGATATCTCACGCCATGAAAAAAACTTTGTCGAAAAAACATTAGAATTCCCCTGACTCCACAGAGAGGCAATACGTAGTGGGCGCATGATAAAACCTCCTGTAAAATTAGATTTATAAAATTTTGTTTTTCTATTTTTTCTTTACGTTTTTATGAAAATTGCATTTTTATGAAAACAGCTATGATTCAAATACAAATGTTTTTTTTTATGTTAGATATAATTGTTAGTGTATAAAATATGAAAAGTTAGAAGAATTCATTAATAACTCGTAAGAAATATAGGAAAAAAAAACCATAATTATTTGTCTTAAACTCAACAAAGTGTTTATTTAGTAAAAAAAGACGCAAAACGAACAAAAACACAAAGTATCAAATACAAAATATGCTGACACTATTGTGTCTGATAGAAGGAAAATTTCTATTTGAATTATAGCCTATTGCAAATTAAAATTATGAAAATATCTCACCATATGAAAATATCTCAATATATGAAAATATTTCAACAATTCGCTTTAAATGCTCTTAGGTATTATCGGAAGTGCTTTAGATAATTGACGCACAATATAATCATCCGCAATTCAAAATTTAAAAATATGCAGGCTGTCTATTTAAAATAACAACGAACATGTTACTCGAAAAATAAAATTGTTAGTACGTTGTCAGAGATGGTCTACCTATGACAAAGATCTGCTGTTTTATAAATGAAAATATTCTATAGGATAGTTAAAAGTTAAAATCCAAAATGAAAAACAAAATATCAAATATGAAATTTATAGTTTTTTCTGCAAACTACTCCAAAAACAATTTCTCAAAAACAGTTGAACGTAGGTACAGATACACAGTAAAAGATATTGCCATGTAATCTTCATCATGCTAGGAAATATTCTCCCATTCTTCAATTACTGTATCCACCAGTTGATTGTGGTTGGTAGGTAGGAGTCTACGTCCTCGGACCTTTCTTTAAGATGGTCCCATAGATGCCCAATGGGGTCGAGGTCAGGGCTACTAGGTGGCCATTCCATTAACGGAATATCAACAGCATACAGGTAGTCAAAAAGCTGTCCAGCTACGTTGGGACGTGCATTATCTTGCATGAATAAAAAATTAGAAGCCACAAAAAGATTAAATGGCATTACATGTTCAAGTACGATGTTTTCCAGGTAATAATCCGCATTCACAGACCTCACACGTATAGGGACCAACCCTCTATGAGCACCGAAGCAGATGCCAAGCCCCAAAACATTACAAAGCCACCAAACGGGACCCTTGGAGAAATGTTGCAACTTGCAAAACTCTCTCCTTCCCTTTGCCAGACATGTTCACGTCCATCGGGAGATTTTAAGCTAACCCTCGTTTCGTCAGAGAATAAAACCTTTTAACAATGTTGATTTCTGGCAAATCGCAATCTTTGAACTTCGTGCTCTTGGTAAGTAATGGTTTTTATGCTGGTCTCCTGCTTCTTAGTTCGGCTTCATTTAAACGTCTTCTGATTGTTCGAGACGATATTACAACATTATGATACGCTGATAACTCATTTTTTAACACATCACTAATGGTTCTCCGATTTCTCAGAGTGGATTGTCTCAGAAAACGGTCATCCCTTTGATTTGTACATCGTTTTCGCCCTTGCTCTGGCCTTCGAATGTGAGATCCTGTTTCGTTAAATCGTCTAACCATAGGACTTATGCTGGAATGATTTCTTCCTAACACATTGGCAACACAACGCATTGAGTATCCTTCATCCAGCAGAGTTGATGTTCGTACTGCCCCCTACACCGATAAATTTCTTTGGTGATTCATTTTTCAATTTTGAAACACTCGTAGAGGAATTTTAAAACACGTACGTGATACAACGGATAACAAAAATTACCTTAATAACTTGTCTTAATCAGCAGTTTCTGAACGGATTTTAAATCAATTGTGGTCAAACGTCACTAATTGACATTTTCAATTTTAAAACAAAACAGCATGTGCCTGAATTATTAGAGGAGGTCCAATGCCTACTTGTAAGAGGGTTAGTAGATTAAAAGATCATTATCTCTGAATGTTTAAAAAAAATGTTAGTGGTGCGTTAAATTTGTTCAGGAGTTTATATGCACACGTATATATATTTATATTACAAATGCAACAAACGTTTTCTTATCGTTTTCGGTTTACTAACTCCTTAATTCTGATTCTAATTGATACTTTAGTAAACGGATTGTGAAATTAAGCATTTGATAGGAAGGTTCCTTTAGATATATTGTCGTTCTATATTTGTTATGCAAATTTACATACCCTTTAATGGAAATAAATATTATACTGTGCAGTACATACGCTCATAATGCTATTTTATACAGCGAGGTCTTAAAGGATCCCTTGTTCAATTTATATTGTTTGTGGACTTTTAGCGTTATCGGCAGTTCAATTAGGTTTTCCGTGTAACCAGAAGTGACGTCAGCGTTTTTATCGTTAATAGAACATCCTGTACATTTTTCCGTTTCTGGCAAACGAAAGACGCATCCAACGGTACCATACTGTTATACTTTAGTGTAAGAAATAGTACGATATGCAGCAATAAAGCTTTTGGTAATCTGTTGTTACGCACACTAGACGCAGAGAAATGGTTTCTTTAGATTTTCTTGCAAAAATCTATATTCTCTCTATTCAAGAAAATATGTTTACTATAAAAATATATAACATAAGAAAATAATTTTTTTGAAATTTTATTTGGATTAAATAAATATTTTCTAAGGTTAGAAAATCAAGAAAATCCAAAACAGAAAAATGTTTCTTCCAAGTAAATCATTTAGTTTTAAGTTAAGAAAATATTCATATTAAGGTAGAAATGAAAAAATGGTTCAGATTTCATTTCATTTTGTTGAGAAATTAGGTGACCAGTTTCGTGTTCAAAAAAACACATCAGACCAGCTACAAGGATACCCAATAAAAGAAAAATTACAATAACGGAAAATAAACTGAAGTTAATAATTAAAATTAGGAGCCAACTAATGAAAAAGTTCTTTTCTCTATGTTTCAGTATAATTAAATTATTTCTTTAATAATGTAATTAAAAGATGTCTAAGAAATAGAGGAACAAAAATTTGGTAATTTTTTTATTAGTGTGCGTATTAATTGAATTAATAACATTTGGACGTATGAAAGCGCCAACAGTTGGCTTTGATAAATTGTGACATTTCTGGATGCGTCAAAAATGACGAGACGTGCAAATGAAATTAGTGCACTATTACGTAAATGTTGCTAATCGCCTTAAAAGAAGCACCGTATGTCATTTCTGTGCAGAAGGAATATCGAGATACACTGTGTATAATGCAATTAGAAGATTTGAGAATACGTGAACATCCAATTACAAGACGATACCTGGTCGGCCTACAACAGTAGGTACCATTAATATCCAACGAGTGATTGCGAAGGCATTTAAGAAGTCACCCTCAGTTTCTGTACGAAAATTAGCTCACACGCTTATATAGCAAGATCTACTCTGAGCTATATTAAAGTTAATAAGCTAAAGATTAAGGCTAGGACAAAGGAAACAGTTCCGAAATACATTAACAATCAAGAGTAAACGTGCAAAAACTGGTGCCAGTTATATTGCAAGGAAGTGCGGTCAGAAAATACTAATTATTGATGATGAAACTTATGTTCCTGCAGATCCTGCTGAAGTACCAGGTAGGAAGTTTTACCATAGTTCCAACCCTGCAGAACTAGAATATACACATAAATTTCGTACAAAAACAAAATTCTTCAAAAAATATTTAGTATGGCAGGCCCTTGATCAATTTGGCAATATGAATGCGACAACATATTTGAAGGATTGTATTATCAAACGCCTGGTTCCGTTCATTCGCCAGTACCATAACGAAGATCAAATTTTATTCTGGCCAGACTTGGCAACCATACATTACGCCAGAAATGTTACCGAGTACTTGAATGAACATAACATTCAATTTATACCGAAAGATCAAAACCCACCTAACCTCCCCCAAGCGAGACCAATTGAACAATATTGGTCCTTATGCAAAGGGCGATATGCGAATTACAATAGAACGCCCAAAAATTTAGCAGAATTCAAGAGAATACGGAAGAAAATTGCAACGGAGGTGTCTAAAGACTATGGGCAATCGCTAATGAATCATGGTATGAAGATCCTCAAATAAATTGGACGAAAGGGGATTGAGCAAAGAATGTTAGATATTTTAAAATACTTCTTTTACCGCACTTTTCAAAAAATGTATAGTTCCAAGTAGATCAAGTTTTTGTAAATTTAAAAATATAAGATTCAAATTTGTTCCTCTACTTATTAGACAACTTTTAAACAGGAATTATTTTTATATTGTTTAATAATTAATGAGTTAATATTTAAGTTTATTTATCCATTTTTTTATTATTATTATTAGCAATTTAAAAAAATATAGTTAAATTAGTACACGTGGTAAATAGAAAAAAACAAGAAAAAAGATTACATTAACCGGTATATTTTTAAAATGTTTATGAAACATTGTACGTTAAAGGTTTTATCATTGTATGGGTAAGTATAGCATCTGTATTCCGATTTCTATTACTACCATCTACGACGGTATAACTATAATTACTGGCACTAGGTGGCGCCAGGAAATATTTCAGTTGCTGTTTTTGAAGATTAGTGGCATAAACTAAGAGATGAACAACAACGTGGGTAAGAGCAAAAAGCGTTAGCGCTTTTTTTTCTGACATTATTTTTGCCGGGAGTGATTCCATTAATACCAGGAGCTATTATTAGCATTATCTGTCTTAGTTATTGTTTCTAGAGATTTTTTCATGTGTACTTCAACATTAAGTTCACTTTTGTTTGAACATTATAGTCTGTAGATAACCTCAATCTTAAGTTTTTTAAAATCTCAAGCAATGAGAATAATTTACTGCATTACGTGCGGATATGTCGCACTGTTTTAAACAAGGTAAGTGCAATTAATAATGTGGATATAAATAATATGCATTTCAAGAATTCTAAGTAAGTAAATGCTATAGTTTGAGAAAATGAAACTATTGATTTATGAACAATACCTAAACGCTTTCTGGAATTAAGAAAACTATTTACTTTTAATTCAACAACAAAGAAAGAAGAAGAAGGAGAAGGGAAGGAATACAGGAAATAGATGTAAAGGAATCAACCTTAGAAGAAGTGACTGAAATTATAAACAAAACCAAGAACGCAAAAACACCTGGAAAGGATGGGATAAAGATGGAGTTGTTGAAATATGGAGGCGAACAATTGAAAAAACAAATATACGCATTGATATTAAATATATGGAAACGAGGAGAGAATGCCGAATGACTGGAAAATAGGCCAAATAATAAAGGTACATAAGAAAGAAAGTAAGCTTGAGTGTAATAACTATGGGGGAATTACATTACTACCAACCGCCTACAAGGTTTTGTCTACGTTAATACAGAGAAGAATAAGAGAGGTAAGGGATAATAAAATAGGAGAATATCAATGCGGGTTTACGAAGCGGAAATCGACAATTCACAATGAAACAAATTGTAGAAAAAAATTATCAACATAATATAAACCTCGAACTGCTTTTCGTAGATTTTCAGCAAGCGTTTGATTCTCGAAATAGAAATATGATTATGTTAGCGATGAAGGAGTTAGAAGTGCCAACAAAACTAAGAAGACTTGTAGCAATGACAATGCATGGAACAAAAGCTAGTGTAATAACAAGTAAAGGTGAAGCTGAAGAGTTTGCTATAAATAAAGGAGTCAGGCAAGGGGATACGATGTCGGCAACCATATTTAATATAGTACTGGAGTACATCACCAGAAGAGTCAATAAAGGTAGAATAAGAACAAGAGGGGGACAATTAGTAGCGTACGCTGATGACGTGGTAATCGTGGCAAAAAAGAGGGAGATAATGAATAACATCTTAAAAGAAATAGTAGATGAAGGTAAGAGGATGGGATTGAAAATAAATGAGGACAAGACAAAAATAATGAGAATAGGAAAAGAGCTGAGCAACAGAAAAATTAGAGTGGGGAAGTATACCTTTGAGGAAGTAGACAAGTTCAAATATTTGGGAGTTACCATTACAAATGATGGTAATGAGAAATTGAAATAAAGGAGAAAACAATAGCAGCCAACAAAGCTTTACATATAAATAAACACCTACTAAGAAGCAAAAATCTTTCAATACAAAGATAAACATTTATAGAACAACCATAAGACCAGTGATAATGTACGCAGTGGAAACACTGACAATGACAAAAAGGGATGAAGAAAATTTAAGAGTCGCGGAGAGAAGAATATTGAGATCAATACTTGGACCAGTTAGAATGAAAAATTTGGAATATAGGATAACAACAAATGAGGAAGTAGCGAAAGAATGTGGAGAAGATATAGTTAAGAAGATAAAACAGCAAAGAGCAAAGTGGTTGGGGCATATGTGGAGAGCGGGAGAGGACAAGATATTAAATATAATGACAAATTGGGAGCCATCGGGGAAAAGAAGGAGGGGAAGACGTAGATCTAGCTGGATGAGTGAAGTGAGGGAAGACTTGAAGAGGATAGGGATCGATAAGGCAAAAGAAAAAGCTAAAGATAGAACGGAGGAGAGAAGAATATGCGAAAGAGTGGAATAGGAAGGAACAGGGACTGATCCCCCCCTTAATGAGGGTTCTAGAAACCTTCATCTGAAGCGGCGAAATCCCCAGGAGGAGTGTCTAAGCCATTTATTATTTACTATCCTTAAAAGAAATTGTTTTGTGTTATAACGGCCATTTACTTATACAGTACAAACTCTTTAATCCGAACTCACCTTAATTCGAACATTCAGTAATCCGAACTAACGTAGCCCAAATCGATGGTCCGAACAAGACTGTATAATTCGAACAAAGTGCGGTTGAACGAACGTCGTCTGACAAAATAAAAGTACCGCTAGAAACAACGCGTAGTTAGCTTTATGTGGGTAATTCCCCAGCCGTTTCGGGGAAACCCCTTTTGTGAACCGAAAGTATGGTTCTTAGTTGGAATATCACTATCGTGCAAACATGTCGCAAAAAAGAAAACACCACACGTTACAAATAGTAGAAATTCTAAATAAATTAGATGAAAGTGAATCGGCATCCCAATTATCTAAAATTTATAACGTCGGAAAATCTACTATTACGAATATTAAGAAATATAAAGCGAAAATTTTTAATATTGTCGCTCCTACTTCTGAAAACGGACCTGGAGGAAGAAAAACTCTGAAATCATGTGAACATCCTAATATGGAGAGCGCCCTTTATACCTGGTTTTTACAACAGCGTGCCAGAGGTACCCCGATTTCTGGAGATATGCTATGTGAAAAAGCTAGGTTTTTTTCTGTGAAGCTACGTATTAAGGACGTTAACGCCAATTGTGGGAGAAAAGCTGTCTAATGATTTTAGTGTAGTAGAACCCTTTAAATTAAAATTCTTTAAAACAATTGAGAGATTTGATCTAACTTCTGATCAAATTTACAACGCGGATGAGAGCGGGCTCTTTTGGGGGGTGTTGCCCAAAAAAAGTTGGTTAATAAATCTGAAGCATCTGTAACCGGAAGGAAATTAAGTAAAGAAAGGATAACTTTCATGCCATGTGCAAACGCATCAGGAAGTCACAAACTACTGTTATTTGTTTTGGGAAAGTAAAAAACGCCACATGCTTCTCGTAACTGCCAGTTGCCAGTTATTTATAAAAAAGCAAAAAAAGCTTGGGTGACAAAGGATCTATTTAAAGACTGGTATTATTCGCACTTTGTGCCGTCGGTAGAAAACAAAATGGAGGAATTAGGATTACCTAAGAAAGCTGTGTTACTTTTGGATAATGCTCCTGGCCATCCCGATGCTTTAGAATTAATGAGTGATGATAAACAAATTTCCATCATGTACCTTCCACCAAATTGTACATCGATTCTGCAGCCCATGGATCAACATTCACATGTTGATCCATGGCCTGAATCACTTCAGGCTATTAATTATCGCAAGAAACTTCTCTCACAAATTGTTGATTGTGTGCAATTGACATTGCACACATTTTAAAGGCAATAAATTTAAAAGACGTGGCATTTTTGCTCGACGAAGCCTAGCAAAGAGTAAAAACTGAGCTGTTGAGAAACTCCTGGAAAAATATTTGTCCTAACTTAACTACTGAACAAAAAGATGTCGATTTAGCTATGAACGATGACCAGACTGAAGAAGACTATAATGATGAAGATGATATACCTTTAAGCACATTCCTTCCATCTAATAAAATTCAAACTAGTGAGCTAGCTGAAATCGAGGACATGTTTGAGAAAATTGGTGAAGCTATGTCAGACCAGGATGTACAGGAATAGGTACAAGGGGAAAATGAAGACGGAGCATTTCTCACTGAAGAAGAAATAATTGATGAAGTCGCTTCTGATTCAGAAAATGAAGAGAATGTTGATAACCAAGAAAGCGATGAAGAAATGCAAATAGTTAAGCTTGTGATGCATGAAGAAGCTGTGAAATATTTCGCCACGTGTTTAAGATGGGCTTGTGAAAATAATTTAGCTCCTCAACAAGTAACATTGCTCCGCACATTGCAGTCGAAATGCATTAAAAAAGAAATTGCTACAAAGAAACAAACACGTAACACCAATTGCCTTTTTGATCACTGAAATGTACATTTTAATTTATGTATTTTTTAATTTGTTTTTCTTTTCTATTTTTAATAAATATCTTTCAAGATAACTTTTTTGTTTTATTGTTAGCTTCCTTTTACGTCTTAATTAACACATAAAACCTAATACGTATTCACTATCCAGTAATCCGAAAATATCTGTTTAAACCCGTGTTTTAATTAGTTCGGATTAAAGAGTGTACTGTACTGAGAATTGCTTTCTTCAAATTTTCTGCAAAATGTTGAATAAAGTTAACAAAAATCTTAAACAAAGAAATACAATTATTTCATTACAAGCATATACTTCTCTTTTTTGATAGACAATGTGCTTATTTTTTTTGTTTTCTATCTTGTTCACTTTATAATTTAATATTCGGTGATTTTGGCAAAAATTACTACGGAGTGGAACATGATGAACGCTGCGCTTTGAACTACAGAGCCAACTGCTTTGACAGGAAATAATCAGATTTAAATTATTAGTTTATTAATTTATTGTGCAACCACTTCAAATAAGGTGAAAATTGTTGCTAGATTTACATAACATTAATGTGGACCCAGCAATTTTGGATGGTTCGTACTATTACTATTTCTATTTAGTAAACGTTGAGAGCCTCCAGAGATAATAACTACGAGCCGCCACTGACGTTTAGGTAACTAACTTTCAGTCAAAAAATCTCGGTAAAAAAATTATTGCATCAGGAGTGACGTTATTTAATCCATGCAATTTATGGAATTTACCCGATAAATAATTCCTTGTCATTGAGATTATAATCATAAATTATCATATTATTTTCGCAATGCACTAAATTAGAGATAGAACAAGATAATTTTTTATAAAAACGTAATCGACACCAATCAGATTCCTATAATGAACGTATTTTTGAAAATATACTATATTTCAAAATGAAAAACAACACAAATTAATTTAAGGTATTTATAACGTGCATCTCTGCCCTACACTTCAAATATGTCCTACAAAATTTAGTTGATTTACATATGCCAGTAAACTGGAAGTCATTGTAAATGATCGTAAAGTATAATTCATGTCAAAAAGGGTAACCTTTCTAGGGTGGAGCTTATGGCAATGGGTTGTGCCTAGGCTAGCATCCGCCTTTAGTTAGTATAATTTAATAACAAGGCCATATTTGGCAATAGTACCGTAGGTCACCTCAAGAGGGCTCTGACGCAAGAAACTAGTAACGGTTATATTAGAAAACAAATGTAGTATTATGAAATAAATTCATCTGTACAAATCTAAATTATTTTTTAATTAATTATTGAACTATTTCAATGTATTACTGAGCTTATGTAATAAATAACTTATCTGCATGTAAAATTTCCTGATAGATGGCTCTAGATTCAAATTCACTTACCCTATATATGGCGCCATCTCTCGACATATATCAATAATTAGTCATTGCTCCAAATTTATTTATAGTATAATTGCAATCAACGAACGTTTAAAAAAGTTAGCAAATTAACAGTTTTTGAAATAAGTTCACTAATGTTCTACATTTGATACAAAAAAAAAACAAGGAATTTAAATGTATACAATACGATACTTTTAAATCATTTTTTAATTATGTGTAATTCCACGGTAACGAGTCTGACATTTGCCTAAATTATCCTAAAACTGGAAAAAATTACCTTAAATTACTAACTGTTAGATAGTCATTTGATGATTTTAATGCTTGAATTTGCAGATCGATACTTAAAGTTCCGTTTGAAATACACTCTAAAAAATTGAGAGGATTTTACTGCAATTATATGAGTAAAATTCACTCGAACACGGGGAAAATTTCACCTCTTGCGGAGGAAAACAAAAAGTGGGGTAATTTTACGATAAAGCATCAGAATGTAGGGTAAAATTCACCCAAAATGAGGTTTGTGCGCAGACGCAACATGTGGAAAACACAAAACAGACTTTGTATATGTTCTACGCACGCGTATGGTGTATATCGTGCATCGTGACCAGTTGTAACCGCCAATGTGTCATCCCACATTATGACACGGTTAGTAATAAACGAATTATAAGTGCATAAACTTGACTTCAAAAGGTAACTAAAGAAGCTATGACTTAATAACCAACCACGACAGAAATGAGCAAATAATGAATAATTAGTAAGCATTAGTAATAAGTTATGTGTCTAATCTAACCCAACCGATGCCATTCAAATTCAGTCACTAATTAACATCCTATGTTCACATCTCAAGGTGTATAGCTTGTTATTTGTTGTGGGGATCTACGTATTAGGTTAATTCTACTCATAGACAATAATTTAGCGTTCCTTCCTCTACATATTCTTTGTTTTGTTTAGGACCTAGTAATTTACAAAGTAGAAACAAGAATGTATGTATTTAATACCCAACAGAACATTTCCATGGTTGGATCAGGTACAAAAGAAAATTTATGGAGTTTTAACGACTATTCTGTATGTATCAAATTACAGGTAGAATGCATTTTATTTAGTCCGAGCGTATCTTTCACAAAAGGTAAGAATGTTTAAAATACTAACTAATTTTACTTCTGTTGTAATCTGCTTAGAATACCCAAAATCGTCCCCAAATAGCTTTATAATGAAGCTGTCTTTGAAATTGTGCAGGGATAAATAGTTTTGGAAAATATGCATAGAGAAGGAATCCAAGAACCAAAACTCACTTAAATTAAAAATGAAAGCGTTGAAAATTTCGAAACATGAATCGTAGTGGCAGCACGTACGTACGTAATGAATATGTTAACAAAATAATTGTTTAAAGAAAAACAAACCTTAACAACTACTGTCTGATGACTTTTTATGTCAGTAGTATTTTATATGATTTCTGCAAATAAATACATAATCATAAAATATGGAACCACGAAAATAGTTAATCGAACTGCAAATGCTTATCGAGCGTAACTGGGCAACACTCAAATAATCTTTTAGTAATAGATAAGGTTCGACAAACGCGTGCTACGACAGAAGCGCCGAGAGGGAATTTGGGTCGATGCGAAGGCAGTGGAGAGTTTAGTCATTCGATGAACGCGGAAGTGAACGGTCGTTCGACAATTATAGGTTTATCGGTGTGCGTCTTTTAAAACATGGATCGTCGTAAGCAAGGTTTACCTTTAGCATCACATGTGAATAAATACATTAGCCGTTTCCCTGGGTTGGAATATACATGTACTATCATTCAGTGCAAAATTTGCAATATACGGTTGATAGGTCGCTATACATTTCACTGCAGAAGACATATTAAAAGTAAACGTCATGAACTGAATTTAAGCAACAATATTCCGTACTGGAAATTCCTGTACGATTTTATTTTTACGCTAAGTGTGTGCAACATCCCACAACACCTAGTAGACAATGAACATTTTCGTCTTTTTTTGAATAAATATGTTCCCTCGTGAAAACTACCAACCAATAGACAATTGCGATACAATTTACCACATTTGCAGGGTACAGTAAAAAACTGTATAGTAGACGAGTTGAAAAATAATAAAATTTGCGTAAGTGTGGATGAAACAACTGATGCACAGAAACACAGCGTGATTCATGTTGTCGCGCGTCCTTTAAAACGTAATGATCCAGCAGCTTCCTCGTTATTAACCAGTAAAAGGATTGAAAAAAGTGATGCTGAAACCGTTGTGAAGATAATAAACAATTCGTTAAGAGGATTTTGTATCGCAAGAGCCCAAGTCACAATGTTAGTTGATGGAGCTGCAACAATGCTGAAAGTTGGTAGGATGTTAAAAATATGCTTTCCGACTCTTCTTCACATAACATGTCTCACACACGCGTATCATCTCGTTGCAGAAACCATTCGAAAGAAGTATCCAATTTAATCACATATCCGCGTTTTCAAACAATTGTGTCCGAAACTTCCACTACTACCTCAGTCTGTAATAACTCGATGGGGAACATGGCTCCAGGCAGTATTTTATTATCATAAATATTTCGCAAATGTGAAGGATGCGATTTAAAATTTAAAACAAATGAAACAAAAGCTATATCGCTGTTACAAAACAGTCACTTATCTTTACGAGACTCATTAAATACCTTAGATAATTTACAAGCCGCTCTAGAAAGCTTGACGGATCGCATAGGACTAGATGTCGCTCAAAAATTTCGTGCAGTTTTAAATAAAAATCCCGATTTACAAAAGGTTCGGTCTATTACTGAAAATAAAAACTGCACAGAAGAGATAAAGGAATATCTGAATTGCGCAAATCCTACTCCGCTAGATGTAGAACGATCATTTTCGAAATACGCGAAAATGTTTTCAGACCAACGTCGAAGGCTAAGTGAATCGACAATAAACACGTTGCTTATGTTGCAGTTTTACGCGGTTCGTGAAAGTCCAAACCTCAACGTATAAAATAACTTTGAAAATTACCCGCATAAAGTCTATGTGATCACACTGGAATAATGGAATTGAAACATTGATTGGTTTCACGACATTACATAACCACAGAAAATGTTTTTACGAACGTAGTTCGTCCACATACTACAGTTTTTTTAATCTGGCTTACCGGGGCACATTAAATTTGTCGAGTGGCATCAAAATTGTCTAAAATTAATACTTCAAACACTAACCTTTTAAGCAGTCTTACCGTGAACATCTCGTGAAATGTCTGTTAAGAATTACTGCAACATTAGAATTTTTCGCCAAAATTTCCGCAACCGAGTGCTTGAAATATGCTGTTTATAGCAGGAGACCGAACGATTTAAACTAGTGTACTTATATTTCATATTTATAAATAAATTTGGACCTTAACCGTTCTCAACGTGTCAAAATAGTTTGTGCTCGATATGTGCCAACAATGCGAATACTTTTTAGGAACATTTCAAACACTGCTTTATTAAAACACCAAAACATTTCTTGCGTCATGCGTTTGTCACATGACAGAAAGCATGAATTTTACACGTAATATGTAATAAGATAGCACAATGTTTTTTAAGGGACCGGCCTACAGAAAGCATGTTTGCGGCACCATCACTCATAAACCTCAACAGTTGGTTTGTTGAAAGTTCAAACCTTTCCAATGTATTTAACACTAACTTTGAAATTACTCCGGCAGTACATTGTTGTACTCATCTGGAAGCTAATGGAATTGAAGGTGACGATTGATGTGGTTCCATTGTACGTACCATTACATTAACCACAGAATGCTTTTTACGATCTGTTGTTTCGTCCACACATAACCACAGTTTTTTATCTTTCAACTCCGATTTAATTCCTTTTTCAACATGTTAACGAGCAGATGGCACAATTCTTTGTAACAATGCCCGACTTGGTAATTTGCAGACGCAATATTTATTCCAAAAGAAGATATATGTTTCCTTGCCTAGTAAATTAAACGGTAGATTACATGCAATAAAGGTAACATATAAATTAAATTTAAATTTGTCATAGTATCGTGTGCAATTTTTTTTGAAGAATGCTGTTTACTATTTACGTGACGTAGATAATCCCTTTTGGACCGACACATTAAAGGGATATTACAAGCTACACATTTAATTTTAACGCCATCATAATTTAGGCCATGCATGTCTGCCATAAATTCTGTAACTTTGTCCAACATTGGTCGTTTTCGCGACGTAGGCAATATTTTTAAAACAAACGTAGACATATGTTTACACAACAGATCTGGTTGAGGCTCGCAGTTATACTGAGGGTTGTATCGAACCTCCGCCACTGGTCGTTGGCGCTAGTGAGCAACTCTAGATTGTACTTAGATGCGATTTGTATCTGACTGATAGAAGCGTATAGTACTTGGGTCAAAAACACAGCATCATTCAAGCAAAATGTAACAAACTTTTTGTTAAAAAATGCCACTATAGTGCTGACGATTCTTTAGAGGATGCTATTTGCTAATCCGCTAGTTCAGATTACGTTTTCTTTTTGTCCTTCTTTTTAAATGTTTGTACCTTAGCTTTTCTATTATTATTATACTTTTCGTTAACCAATTCTATTATCCATGTGGATGCTTGGAATGAATAAACTGAAACACTTCATTAAAACCCTTACCACAATACTTCACTTGCACTGGACGCACGTTTCAATACCGAAGCTATCATCATCGGCAGTAAAACTGAACTGTGAATGACTAAAGATTTTGATTATGATTATAAACTAATCTTCCTTCTGCTGAACAATCCTTTTAGATGAAACCAGAGTGCATTACATCCATACACAAAGAAAAAAAAGTCCTTGACTCAAGCAAATATGCATTCAGTCAACCAAATCGTAATTTTAAATTGCGGCAAAGATATATTTTTTTAATTTGAAGAAGTAATTTCTTTTACATAGTTATTTGATACATATGCCTTGAAACAAATAGGCTCAGGTTAGATTTGAAAATGTATCTGTTTGGTTTAATATACGTAATATGTTTGATTCAACAGTGCAGTTCTTTCTTTTAAAGAAATTCGTCAGTTTGAAGTAAATATATGTTTGTTTACCATTTATTTGACTTCACCTTTTAATGGCGAACGTTCCCAAAATGGGAACATATTAAAAAAATCTAATTTTTATTGAATTAATCATGTTATTTGCATATGTTCTAAAATATACACTTTATATTATATTTAATATAACTTTTCTGATTGTTAATTACAAAAATTTTATGCAAATAATACGATTAATTCAATAAAAATTCGATTTTTTTAGTATGTTCACATTTTGGGAACGTTCGCCATTAAAAGGTTAGATAAATGTGTATTTGCTTAACAACATATTTCTGTGGTTTAAAGTATGCTGTTACTTTGACAAATGTTATTCTGTAGATATTGTTACTCCAGTGAAATGGTTAGTACGATAGATGCTTTATTCCTTTTAGAGAAGATAGCATCCACTTATGAGCACATAGGTTAACAATGTATTAAAAATACACAATCCTTTGAAAAGCTTTATGGGATACACTAACAAAAGTACATATAAAATAAATATAATGTCGAAAATTAATCTCCATTTTGTAGTGACGTGGTGCTTTTATTCTTATAAATAAACCCCAGCTCCCTAAAATATCATTAACTTCCTCCATTACATTAAGGTGATATCAAGACCTTCCTAAACAGAAAAGGTGAACCTTAACTTTTACAGACTTCCTTCAAGTTTCTTGGAGATTACTCACATTTTCCAGGAACCTGTAAAGTGAACCTGATTAGGTTAGGTTAGGTCTCGATGTCTCGAAGTTGTAACCTGATTTTAACAGTATTAATAACATCAAAGTTAGGTGTAGTGGGTCAATAACTTTAAACAAACTGTGTTATGTCCAAATTATTATAATATATACATAGCTACAAAAATACATCGACAAAAAAATTGTTAAAAGGTATGCACTTTCATATAGGTACCCATAAAAACAATATTTATCCACATATACAATTTGTGCGTTATAGGATGGCGAACGCTTCAGATGCGCGGTGGAAATACAAGACCGCTCAATCTAAATGTTACCATTGGCGTTTTTTATTATGCTAAAATAATTTAAAAAATAAGTCGAGCTACGCCACTGCATGTTGCATTCAAACTTGAATTTTCTCGAACGATGTCCGACAGTACCTTCGGTCAGCGCCGGAACTCGCCATCCTACAACGCGAGACATGTATGTAATTTTGTAATTGTATACGTACAAAGTTATTTCGATGAAGATGGCATAACCACAAAATAGCTTATGCATTGTGTATACAGATACATAAAGATTAAAGTGATACTTGTACTACTTTTGCAAAGAATATTACTGCCTCGGTAATCTCGTAGGAATCCTGAGAATCGCCAACGAGTGACAGGTATAACTATATGATTAGGTGCTAGAAGGGTGATAGGTATTATGGCAAAAAGGGTTGGAGATAGAACAGCAGATACCTCAACGGACTTGTACATGCGTTGTTAAATGTGTGGTGAATTGAATCCCTATTTATTTAAACTGCTAGCATTGGTGTTACTGGCCATGAAAACGATATCGGCGAGATTTTTGTAATTTTCTGTAATCCCTAATATAAACAGGAATTCTGATATTCACCAATCTGTGCCAACTGTTTTATTATTTTTTTATACAGAAATTTTAACATTAGTTTTCTGACAATAAAAATATATTATTCTTGAATTCCATTTGCAGCCAGAAATATATGATAAGTAAGTGTAGGTACAAACACGACAATTACAACATTTAACACATAGTTACAACAACGTTTTAAACACCAACTCACAGTTACCTACGAATTCATTTAATTGATTTGATTAAGACTGTTTAGTAGTCTATAAGCGATTAATCAAATTCTTATTTCTAATATGAACATGTAGACATTATTAAATCCATTATCCTACTTACCTATTATTTTCTTCATTTACATCTCACCACTTACGAACCACCATCTCACATAACCTAAACTAGGACTACGATTGCAACTGCCTGCGTTTACGCAACGGAAGTTGCCGACGAAGAGCACGATTCAAACATATATTTGTTTGACTCAACAAAATTATGTCAAACAAAAACATTTGTACATTCAAACAAATTCAATCGGTTGTTCTTAAAAAATGTGTTTTCACTCAAATAAACCTTTGTTGGATTAAATAAATAATTTCAAAGATATATATTTGTTTGATTTAAGAACTTTTTTCTCTGTGTATTGAAAATGAAGAATTATAACTACTTTTTTGTTTTGGAAAATATACATTGAGAAGGAACCGTAAAACCAAAAATCAGTTAAATGAAAAGTATAGACATTTTTGGAATCTTTCGTTAAGTATTATTTATATATGTTACATATGTGCAATTATGGAATTAAGTATTGAGACGATTCAAAACCACGCGCAGCTTTGGAGGGCGATCCTGTTACGAGGCTATGTTACCCTCGTAACAGGTAGACGAAGACGTAAGGAATAGTTTCTCGTTCGTCCCAACGATTTATTACCCAACAACGGATTGAACGGATGTTAATTTCAGAAAAAATTGTTCGAAAGCATGTATATATATACATATATACCTCCACACAAGAATTATATATGTATGTATGCATATCTATGTGTATACTTATATAAATAAAAATGAAATAATTTAAGTAATTCTTTTTTTATCTTGATATCATTGAAAATTATTAAATGGCAAATAAAATTATGGGCATGGTGGCTACTTTTACTTATAATTTCAGTTATATAGAAATTAAAGCATACTATCTACTGGACCACAAACAAATATTTGAACAAGTTAATAATGCAGGATTACATGCATTGATTTTGTTGAGAATATAAAATGAATAATAATTGAGATGAAAACGATGTTTTGTAAAAATTAAAACTTATTTTTAGATAAAATAGATGCACACTGATCCATAATTTTATTGAGTCGTTAATACAGAAACATTTCTGGACCTGTTACAGCGCTAAATGTAATATGTATATATACAGAGTGGCGCAATAGTGTGGGCCCATGTATCCGCTATTAAGAGTGATATCAAAAAACTTTTCTAATAAAAATTGCAGACTTTCCTAAACGTAACATTTTAAAATTATTCACATTTATACAGGATGTTCCATAATTCCAGGGTGAACCTAACTTACGTTTTTTTTTTAATGGGGTACCCTATATATCAATTTAAGTTCATCTTTCCCTAATATAGAGTTTCATTACGTTGTACTAGGTATTTGAAAAGTTATGGTCAATTTTATTCTAAAAACATGGCAAACTTAATAACCCATACCTTATATATACGGTGAGAGATAATGAATGCTTAATCTTTTTAGTACTAGAGCTCACCCAAAATGAGAAGTACATATATCGTCATCGTTAGCTGCGCGAACAAAATGTGCCAGCGGCGTTGGTAATTTAAACAAGTAGAAGTGAAAATAGAACGAAAATAGTTTGATGATTGATAAATAATAGGAATTAATAAATGAAAATATTGCTATACTTCATTTAACAACGTTTTACCCAAACTTTGATGCAATTTCATCTCAAAATAATACTTCACTCTCGAAAATTATAATTATATATATACTATTTTAATAATATTATATATATACTATTTTCGTAGATATATAATTTTCTTGCTTCAGATTAAAAATATCTGCGTTTTGTAATTTAAGGAAATGAGATGAATTATCATTATACCCACCCCAGGACTTACTTTTGCTTCGTTAAAGAATCTAAGTAAAATGCCAATTATAAAACTTTCTTTTTCTCGTAAAATATTGTCAACAAAATTATTCAACTTTGTGTAATATTTTATTACTATATTGTTTAGGATTATTCCTTTATTATCTAAAAATAATTATGCATTTTAACTACCACACTTATTTAATAGAAATAGTGTTCTTACTTAAATCCCATTTTCTTTAACACAGCCGCTAATGTTATTAGTCCCCCAGAAAACAATATGCCATTCTCGACTATTTTATTATAAATACCTGAAATAAATATTATTTATTTCATACTAAATGCTTAAATTAATTTGGCATTGAAACAATGGTACCACTATTCATAACTACATACACACTATATGCTCAAGATATTCGTAGGTTAATATTTTAACGAATTGTGATCTACGGAATATAATCTGAATATAGTACCGTTCCAGGTGCGACATGCAACTTTATCTCCAAGGGACAACTTGATGCCAACTTTATTTGAATGTAATTGATCTAATACGGCTCTGTGTGAGGAATACATATTAAAGGTGAATGAAACGTCCACTTTCTCACAATAACTCAATTTTCGGTCGCTCATTTTCATTAAATTGAGTTACTGTGAGAAAGTGGACCTTTCATTCAATCACCTTTAATTTATTTGAATGATTGATATACATATGATAAAAGAAAAATATTTTGAAATACCTTTTAAAGTGGGACGTTTCTTTTCATGAATGTAAAAGTTATGAATAATTGACCGAGTTGTTGCAGTATCTTCTCCACGAACTCTACTCTTCGGACTTTTATGTGATCTCCTCTTATGAGTATGGTTCGACAAACGAGTGCAACGTCATAGGCGTATCGTGCAAAAGTAAGTACGTGAGATACAGTATTATTAAAAAATAATATATTCTTGCCTTTTATTGACGTCTTGATGTCCATTGCGACAAAATATTACGGCATCAAGACGTCAATAAAATGTAGGAATATGTTATTTTTTAATGATACTGTATCTCACGTACCTACTTTTGCGCGATACGCCTCTGTCGTTGCACTCGTTTGTCGAATCTTACTTATGAGAAGTAGAAAAATAAGTAACCTTTCCTGAATGTATATGCTCACACTCTTTCGTAATACTTCAGTATGTTTTTGTAATGTTTCAAGGGAATACTTAATTATCATCTGCCTCTTGTCTCATAAGTTTCAAAATATTGGCGATAATTTCTCTGCCTTGGCTGTGGATAACTTTTCCTTTGACGCCTTCTTTCGATGTCAACGCTATTGCTACAATTTGTGCAATGAATATAGCATATATATCTACCTACTTTATTTATTTGTATTTGAACTTTACCACAGTAATATACCCTTTTAAATGTCTTAAAAAAACAGTTTTCTTAATAAAAAATGGAACGATAGCAGCCTAGAATAACAAAACAACTGAAATCTATCCAAGATAACAAGCTGTATGAACCTAATCAAAGCTTGGCTACCGAAATTTGAGCTGATATCATTCCACCCCTATTTTTCAAATGCCGTGTAATAATAGATTCGCCCGACGAAAATAGTCTTTTTGCGCATATGACGTCAGATGTACTTCTCATTTTGAGTCAGCTCTACCACGAGTTTAGGAATATATTCTTACTTCGCTATCAACTGTAATTTGTTTCCATAAGTGTCGTATTTGTATAAGGTAAGTCAAAATTGAAATTTACGATTTTCTCGTTTTTTTTTTCAAATGGACACCCATGTATGTTATATCTAAAGTAAAAGCAGTACATTACGTACTCTTATCTCTATTAGGCATTCTCTATACCTAAATTCAACGGTTGAGTAAATATTTCAAATTAGACATAGTTAATAAATGACGTTTGACTTGTGTTAATTTATAAAATGGCAAATATTCTTCAAAACGAATTATTCTTTTGATGAGTTAACAGATACTATTCGGGTCTCGAGTGGATGTACGAAAAATTGCTGACTTTATTATTATTATTATTAATATGGTCGGGCCGTGGCACAGATGCTTTTAGTCATTGCGACCTTAATAGTTCTAACTTGCTAACTTGCAAAAAGGATTTATCTAGAGAGATATCCTAGACGAAGACAACCTGACAGAAAAGCGTTTGAAGTACAGACTCAGTAATGCGTGAGAAACACGAAAGAACAAAAACTGTTACTACGGAAAAAAATGTACCGGAACCCTCCAACATCAGATGATCTGAAGAACAGAATAAGAGAATCATTTCATAGTATTCATATAGACATGTTAAGCCGTTCATTTGAGAAACGCTTACAATGCTGTATTGATGTTATGGGTGGACGTTTTGATCATTTGTTATAAAATTTGTTTAATTGCAAATGTTGTTTATTGGAATTATGTTATACTTAATTTTAATTTATATTATAACAACCTTTTTTATATCGAATTTAACAAATAACTTGATGTATTGAAATGATTTCTATAATAATTTGAAATATCTCCTCAACTATTGAATTTAGGTATTTAGGTACAGGGAATGCTTAATAGAAATGAGAATACGTAATGTACCCCTTCTGCTTTTGATAAAACATACATGGGTCCGTCTGAAACAAAATGAGAAAATCGTGAATTTCCATTTTGACTTACCGTATAAATGCGACACTCGTGGAAACAAATTACAATTGATATTAAAGTAAGAGTATATTCCTAAACACGTGATTTCAAAATGTTGGGATGACGACCAAGGTTTCGGGAAAATGTTACTCTTTCAAATTTCATAAGTTCGGTCTGTCTACTCAATTCATTTATTGACCCTGATGAGGCTTTAAATGAAAACGAAATATTGGAGAAAATTTAAGAGTTACATTTGTTTGAAACCTTGGTCGTCATCCCGACATTTTGAAACCACGTGTTTTATATTCCTAAACTCGTGGTGGTACTAAAACGATTGATTACCGGGGAACAATTTGCAACACAATTTCTGTTGAGTTTGGTTTTTGAGCTGTTTTATAGTTAATTAGGCATGCTGGTTTCAAAACTGTAGTTAGTTTTCTTCTACCACGTCATGTTTTATCTCTACACCTTATGAGAATGTGACCACTCTCCGCAAAATCGAGCATGAAAAGAATGCTTGGTTGGCATTCAAAAACATTGTTAAATACTAGCTTGACACTACCACAGAATTACGCCAACATTGTCCAGCAACTCTTGGAGAGCTTCAAACTGCTAGGTTGCAACATGAGCACCTAATTGCATTTTTTACATAGCCATCTTGCTAACTTTCCGGAAAATCTTGGTGCAGTCAGTGATAAGCAGGGTGAGCGCTGTCACCAGAATTTGAAGGTCATGGAGGCACGGTATCAACGCAGATGGGATGTACATATGATGGCTGACTATTGTTGGAGCATCAAGCGAGAATGTCCACAGATTAAACATTCCAGAAAAAGCTATAAGCGAAAATTTTTGCCTTAATATGTAATTACCGTTCGATAAAAAAACAACTATTTGTATGAACACAATTTAACTTGCAGCAACTATTATAGCCTTTGTATGAATAAAATTATTCTTTACAAACAGTATATTTCGTAAGTTTTTACTTTATTTTCCTTTATATGCACAATTTGTATGACTTTTGAGGGTATCCTGTAGCTTAAAAAGTTGACGTGATTGACAAAAACTGCGGTTATTTTTTGATCCAGAGGCCAAAAGTTAGTTGAAAACAAGTCACAGATTTAAGACAACTTTCAACTTTTCAAATACCCAGTATAACGTAATGAAACCCTATATTGGGAATATGGAGCAGATGAACTTAACCAACATTGAAATTAATCCCATTAAAAAAAACATAAGTTAGAGTCATCATAGAATTATGGAACATTCTGTATAAATATGAATAATTTCAAAATGTTACATTTACAATTTGTATTAGAAAGTTATTTTGATATCACTCTTAATAGTGGATATATCGAGCTTTGCTACACTATTGCGCTACTCAAGATTTTATTTATTACATACATACATATGTAGTATATGTATTGTTATGTTATGTTCAACGTCGTGTTTACGACGACAACAACTTTTCTCGGTTGTCATTTCGGTACTGAAGTAAATGTCAGGCTGGCCACTCGTTGGCAACCAAATATCCCTCTTGCGGGGATAATTGGTTGCGTTACCATTTCCCCCCTCAGCCAACCGTCCTTGGGGCGAGGAAGGTAGAAATTAATTATAAGTCCAGATAACGACGAGTGTGGGGTATCATGGACAATTCTACTCGTTTATCAATCTTCCTATTCAATTACTTCTTCTAAATTAATGTAAAAATCGTCTGGAATAAGCAACAACGTAAATTTCAAAGCACAACAGATAATATTTCGTCAATTAAATCCTTATCTGAAAGGTTTCCATAAATTCGTAGTGGATTTTCTCTTTTAAAGCTTGTTGGTGACAATTCGTATCACAGAATCATCAACAAACAACCTCCTGGTTAAGTCACTGCATTCGTTCTCGAGTACAAATATCATTTAGATTGAAAGTCATCAAGAGGTAGTTTCTATTTAGGCAAATTATCAAAATTGGCTGTGGAAGAAAAGAATCGCCGGTCTTTCGCGATTTAAAATAAATGAAAGAAAAAGGACGCCCTCAATTATCATCAATCTTTATTCGGCCTTGGTTGAATCAAAGTTTGTCGTGAATAAAATCCAAAGATAAGTGTTCGTGATGTATTGAAAGTCATTATTAGAAATTCAAATTGGGTTAAATATCCAGAACAGGCAGTTCCTGGGGTGTGTATTTAAACAGAGTGTTTATTTACCTGGGCGTCGTTCGAAAGTTTAAGGTTAGTTAATTTTAAAATCGTAAAAATTCGTTAATTTGATTTCACTAAGATACAAATTCATTCACAATTGCCACAAGGGTATCTAGGGATACTCCTGAACCTACGAAAATCATTTAATAGAGTTAAATTTGAAAATTTAACAAAATTTAGAGAAAGAACCCTGAGAAAAATATTTCAGTATATACATGTTGATGTGTTATATTATATAAAAATAGAGTAGCAAATATGAAATAAAATGGTATTATTCTATTTCCAACGAATCAAATCAACAAAAGAATTTCGTGCCTATACGAGATAAAAAGATAAGTATTATTTCCGAAAGAAACCTTAAGACGACGTAAAAGACAGAAATGGTTAAACTAAAATTATCGTAACGTCCCAAAGTGTCTATTGCCGGCTGTAAATCAATGAATGCATTACGAGACAAATATTACTTGCGTCTTCGTCTACCGTCCTCAAGGTGACGTAGCCTCGTTACAGGGTCGCCCTCTAACCTGCGCGTGGTTTTCGTATCGTTTCAATACAGTATTCCCTCACTGTACATATATAGAGGAAAGTAGAAACAACTATTTAACTACCAATATTTTTATTTTACCCACAACAAGGGTAAAATTACGGGTATCATAGGAGGCAAAAAAAAGTTATATCCTATTTTCGGCACACTTGTAGAAACGTATACTACCATAAATATAAATTTAACGGGCATATCAATGATTTAGTTTTATTTCATGTTGTCATTCTGCTTGTTTTTTAATATACCCCAAAAAATTAAAGGCTTGTTCCAACACCCTCGGAAAACCTTAAATTTACCGTCCAGTACATGCGCAATACAAAAAAAAGAGCTACAGTTAGCATATTGCGCAGATACTGAATGGTAAATTGACGGCTCTCTGAGAGAGTTGGAACAAAGCTTAAGTTAGAGAAGAAAATTTCCCAGACATATTCAAAATAAAGACATTTTTCAGGTGGAACTGAAAATTCTTAATGATTATTTCTATAGTAAAAGGAATTTTCTTTATTATTGATTCTTTTCTCAGAAAATACGCTGTACAATACAGGTATTGCCATCTGCATATAACTATATGATTACAATGTACTTTTTCATGAACTTGAATGTAATATCTGTTTTCCAGTATTATATACCATTCGCTCAGGATTTCAATTTCAACTTTGTTATATACATAAATTGACTTATATACGCAATAATTTAATTTCTTGCACAAAAACACATTCTTGTAATAATATCTAGCTTCATTTAACGCTGATTAAAACGAAACAACTGTTTGTTTAATCTACTATACACACTGCTTATACATCAGGATATATGAACGTGTCTTGTCAATCCATAGTTAATCCTCAAGATGTGCATCTGCTACCCCTAATCATTAAACTCAGCTTAATGAAGATTTTTGTAAAGGCATTTAAGAGAGATGAGCGACTTACCGACAAAATTTGCAAGAATAAGAGAAGTAAAAATTACAGGGCAAGTTTTCATCGGTCCTCAAATACGAGAAATTATGAATGATAGAGAATTTATTGATACAATGAGGTACTTTGAAGAAAAAACATGAAATACGTTCAAATCAGTTCGTACGAACTTCCTTTGGTAAACTGACTAAGGACATTGTGATGATATGATAATATGGTTTCAAATATTGAAATGTCACTGAAATTACATCTCCCCGACTGTCATCTGGATCTTTCCCCTGAGAATTTGGGAGAAGTAAGTTAATACGGTGAACGTTTTACGATTTGAAAATGTTAATAGAACACCAAGTTCATTTTTTAAGTAGTTGCTTATTTCTTTTATTTTCCCATAGGCATTTTTGCTAAGTATACAATATGAACAATTAAAGAATGATTGGAGAGACATTTGCAAAAAAGGTATTTTCCATGTTGAAACGCCCAGTAGCTTTTAAAATAACAAGTGTGAGCTCTTTCTACATACCAACGTACGAAGGAAAGTCAGTAAGTAGGTCACAAAAAGCTATTATAAAAGTAATAAGAGAAATAGTTAGCCAAAAAGAAGGTTTATTTTACAACATTGATACACTTATCCCATCGCTTTATTAATGCCCCAATGCCTGCTGCATAAAAGTGTTTGGGCTGCCGTCTGAACCACGTGCGTACCTCTTGTTGAACATCATTATCACTCTCGAAATGTGTTCCGCCAAGATGCTTTTTTAGTGGACCAAACAGATGATAGTCGCTTGGGGCTAGGTCGGGACTGTAAGCCGGATGTTAAAGAAGTTCCCATCCTAATTCTTCAATTCTCGCCTGGGTCAACTGGGTCGAATGCGGCCTGGCGTTATCGTGATGCAGCAATATTCCTCTCGTCAGTAGGCCTGGACGTTTTCGTCGAATTGCAACCAGAAGCAACAACAAAACTCCACAGTATTATTCAGCAGTCATGTTCTCATTTCTATTCTGGAAATGGGCTAGGAGCACTCCTTGAGAATCCCAGAACACGGTAAGCATAACCTTACCAGCTGAGGGCACAACCTTGCGTTTCTTTGTTGACGGTGAAGAAGGACGTTTCCATTGCATTGAAGCACGCTTTGTTTCGGGTTGGTAGTGGTGCACCCATGATTTATCACCAGTAACAATCCTGTTAAGCATGTCCTCCCCTTCCTCTGCGTACCTAGAGAGGTGTTGCAAGGACAAGCCCATTCGAATCCTTCTGTGTTCCTCGGTCAGTTGTCTAGGAACCCACCGTGAGCAAATTTTTCGGAAATTCAAACGATCGTGCATCAGTTCGTAGGCTAAACCATGAGAACACCCTATTGTAGTTGCTGTGCTGTCTATTGTTACCCGCCTGTCAGTTCGAATCATCTCTTCCACCCTTCGAAGTGTTGCATCTGTCGCAATCTGAACGGGGCGGCCACTTCGCTGACCGTCAACACCTTTTGAGCGCCCTTGTGAGAATTTCTCGGCCCAGTTATACACGGCTTTACACGACAAACACTTTTCACCGTAAACAGGAGACATTTCCTTATGGATATCTTTTGCAGGGAGTCCTTTTGCCCAAAAAAACGCACAACAGTACGCTGCTCTTCCACAGTACACTCTTCGAGCACGGTCGCCATTTTAACACTGCTTGCGTACGCGCACGTCAACTGTCACTTGATTATCATTAAGCTGAATAGTGCTGCCCCCCGATGACAGATAGCTCTCTGGTATTTTCAGCTTTCTCACAACAGTTTGTGACTTATTTAATGACTTTCCCTCGCATTTTTAAATAATTATTGAGTTACGATTTGGAACCCCATACGCATGGTTGTTATTTTCCGTATTTTCCCAATTCTTATAAAATATTGTATGTAACATGGGGACGTAACACGATTATCTTATTTAATTCATGTTTTTAGAGGAGTTATATACATATGTAGTTTAAATCTCTTTAAATTTCATGCATTTACAACAAACTTGAAATACATTTTACTTTTCATTTATTAATAGATATGTTTGCAATAAATAAAGTGAAAAATAAGTTAATGATCCTATAATCAAAGAAATCATTGTTTTCAACATGCATAGAAAATTAAAGTTGGCACTTTCGGGCGGCACGCCAGCATCATAGTAAGTATTGTTATGTTAAATATTTACATCGGAAATATCAGCTGTCAGTCTAAAACGTATAGGGTATAGCCACCCGATAGATATGAAATTCCCTCTGGCGGATAAAAGCTATTTTTCGGAAGACGCAATTTCCCCCCAGGCCGACTGGCTTTAGAGCCGGGGTACTATAAAATTTATATAAGTCCAGATAACGACGATCTTGGTGAATCGGAGATGAAACTACTCTTCTTTTTATTCTCCTTATTTCGTAAATCTTCAAAATTAATGTAAAATTCTCATAAAACAACAGGGTAAATTCAAAGGTATTTCTAGCAGGGTTTCGTAAATTAAATATCTATCGTAAAGTTAATAAGTAGGACGTCAGTGAATTTTGTCATAATTACGTTGTTAGTAGTGTTTTAGAGCATAGAATAGCATAATTTCAGTCGTCTAATTGGGTCACTCCATTCATTCTCTCATTCTACGTCTAAAAATAACTTTATTAATCGAAATTCATCACAAGATTACGTTTAAATAGAAATCAACAAAATTTGCCGTGGATAAAAACAATCGCTATCGCGATTAAAATAAAGGAGAAAAAGGACCCCAATAAATTCATCAATTCTGGTTAAGCTTTCTTCGAGTTATCCCGTATTTTGGCTGCGCTCCCAGATTAAAGTGTCCGATACTGAAATTAGAGAATAAATTCACGGCAGAAGAGAAGATAGGCAGATTTCCTGTGAATATCATAAGGAACACAGAGTTTATATGACATCTTCGTAAAATCTAGGTTAGTTTGCATTTCAATTTTAACATTCGCTAATTTCCATTTAATGATATCAAAATTCATTAAAAATTGCTGAAAGAGTATGAAATCAATTTACAAAATTCCATTTAGCAACTTTGCCAAATTTAAACATACCCCCTACCTTCAATAATAAGCGAGATCCCCATGGTGAGGGTCAGTCTGCATACAACACCCGCAGAACACAATACATCTCCCTTCGAAAGATCGTCCTTATATTCATTTGCAAAAATGTATTACTGCCCGTTATTTTGAAAAATATTCCTGAACTAATCGCATTGACGTGTGCAGTAAAAAATTTTTTTTTAATTCCTAAATGCTGGTGTTCCTTTTACTGACGATTCCACTGGGCACTTCTAATTGTTTTGCTGTTTTAAGTGTGTTTTTATTTATTCCTTTTGATTACCATGTTTTGTAATTTTAAACTACGTTTCACATTGTTAATACACATGTGAAAAACAAAAAATTATTATTATTAATCCTTTAACTCTAAGATTTTTTAGCAACAGATTCAGAATTGTAATTTATTGATATCATTTTCTTGTTAGACTTAACTCTATTGATGTAAAATTTGAATTAATGTGATGTAAGACAACAAGCTACAAGAACATGAAAATAACTAATTGTTGTAAAATGGTTAAAATACAGTAAAATACAATAAAGTTTTGTAACATCTTTGGAATACTAAAGCAGACCTTCCAATGATAATCATATAATATACTAAAATGTTTTGTCTCAGGGAAATTGTTAAAAAAAATGGAATTTTGTAGGTTAATTAAATTTTTAATTCTTTTGTGGGATTCGGGAGTATTCTTTCATACTCTTTCAGCAATTTTTTTTAATAAATTTTGATAGAATAGAAATTAACGAATGTTAAAATTGAAAAATGCAAACTAATCTTGATTTTTTTGAAGATGTCATATAAACTCTAAGTTCCTTATGACATTCACAGGAAATCAGCCTATTCTAACCTCCAACCTTCTTTTTTACTTTGATTCATTCTCTAATTTCAATATCGGACATTTTATTCAGGGAGCGCAGCCAAAATACGAGATAACTCCAAGAAAGCTTAACCAGAATTAATGAATTCATTGGCGTCTGTTTCCTCCCTTATTTTAATCGCGATGGCGATTGTTTCTCTCCACAGCAAATTTTGATGATATCTATCTCAACGTCTTCTTGTGATCAATTTCAATGAATAAAGTTGTTTTTAGACGTAGCATGAGGGAATGAATGTAGTGACGCTACTAGATGACTCAAACTAGACGACTCTATGCTAGTAAATCACCACAACAACCCTTAAATACGAAATTTTACTGCCATAAACGAAGGTACTTTAACGAAACATATTTAATATACGAAATAATGTTAGAAATACCTTTGAATTTACCCTGTTTCTACCAAAAAGCACCGAATATTATAAAGACATTTAGTGACATTGTTAACTTGAACATGCACAGTTTGTCATTTAAGGAACCCGTTAGATATTATGTGTCTGCCACAGAGAAAATAATATCAGAAAGATGGATTTAATGTGCTTGTAGAGATGTGAACGTTTGTTTTAATTTTTATTACCAAATATGTTCCTATTTCTGTTGGAAATTTCCCGAAAAATAAATGGAGATAATGTTATAGTGCGTAATTTTATAAAATCGAGGAAAAGCCGTATGGGAATGGCCCTAAGACTCATCTCTAAGCGGCAAAGAAAAGCGATTGTTGCTGATAAATTGCAGTTTATCTTTCTACTACGCTACTAAGTTTCCACGGAAACGTAGGAGCATCTTCACGAACTGTACATTGTTGTTTTATTATTTCGGTTACGAAACACACCTCAATCTTCTAGGCATCAATTACTATGATCATAAGCCGACCCCACTAGAATTTTGCCGAATCCAGAGATGTTCCAACCTTTGGTAGGGATTTTTAACGCGTCAAACATCGTAAAGGCAAGTATGCTAACCGTTCGACCACCGAGACGGTCAATCTGTGCGTATTTTGCCGTAAGCTTTAAGAGTTGCAGGACGAAGATTCAAGAAGGAACCAGTTTTGACAACCAGACATCGGCACTTACGACTGGAGTTAGCACAAAGATGGATTGATTAGACATGTACAAAAAGACGCGATTTAGTTTGGATACCGTGACTGTTATATTCACAAGAAGAAGGAACCTGGACGGATTCACCCTTCCAACTTTTCTAAGTAAGCAATTATAGTTCTCTACGGAGGAAAATATATAGGAATCTTACTCTACAAGACACTGTCCTGGAATCCGCATTTGGACAAACTAATTCACAAAGCCAAAATGACTCTGAATATGCCGTAAACTTTGTGGTAGGATTTGGGAATGTTTCGCAAGGAAATGTAGTGGCTGTATGTGACGACTGATGTCACTGGTATGTTAAGTACCACACCTAAACTGGCCCCTGAAATTTTCCTGGATCTTATACTTTTGGAAAGGGAAGCCAGGACAGCTGTTTATGGATACTAGCGGTAAATCCTCGGTAAGCTCCACACAAATATAACAAAAAAAATCTGTGGCACTGGAACACTGAAACAGTTCACTAAAACCCTTACCACAATACAGTTTCCCGATTTGGCTATTAAAATTTCTTACGCCTTCATTGAAAAAACTAAGCACATTGAGCTTACTGACAAAGAAATTTTAGTATCGTTTGACATAAGTTCGCTGTTCCCTAGTGTTCCGGTTGATTTAACTTTGGAATATTTAGAAAAGCTTTTGTTAGATAACCAAATAGATAGAGAGGAAGTTGCTAGCTTAATTTCTTTGACAAGACTTTGCATGAAACAAAACTTTTTCCAAATTAACAACACTTTTTATCAAGAAACGGAAGGAACGGCAATGGGTAACAGCTTATCTCCGTTTATGGCTAACCTCTTTATGGGTAAATTTGAAACCGACCTGAAGAATGCTTTGGCTTATTTCCCTTAGCTTACGTCGATGACATGTTTTGCATCTTTGACACCGGCAAATGTTCAATAACGGATTTCATGTAAAGCCTTAACTCACCAAAAAGAAAAAGACAACAGGATACCATTCCTCGATATGTAAGTAATAAGAAATAATAATAAGTTAGAAATGGACGTATATAGAAAACCTACTAGTAATAATAGATTTATCTTACAGGATTCTAATCACTCATATGAACACAAACTTTCGGCTATTAACTTTTTGGTGTACCAGTTACTCAATTTTTCTTTAACTAAAGATAGATATCAAAATGAACTAAAAGAAATCATCAATATTGCTAACTTTAACGGATTCTCTGAAGATGTCGTCTATAATACTATTAGGAAATATAAAAATAGATTAAGAATTAGAAATATAAGCATACTAGAACGTATTGACGAGCGTAATAATAAGAAATATGTTAAATTACCCTTTTATCCAAGTTACACGAAAGGTCTACAAAAAATCTTTTCTAAAGTTGATCGCAAAATTGTTTTTTCTTCAAACAATAACCTCAAAAACCTTTTAGAAAGTTCGAAAGACTCAGTAGATAACATGGATAAATCAGGTATTTACAAAATTTCATGTAAAGATTGTGATCAAGTGTATATTGGGCAGACAAAACGATCAATCAAAATTAGGTACAAAGAACATTTGGCTCATCTCAAATTCAGAAGGTTTGATAAACCTAGTGTTGCTCTACATATGCTTGAAAATAACCATAATATTGATAATATAAAGTTAATTAAAAACGTAAAGAGTTCAACTAAGTTGTTATGAAGGCATGGCAATTTACTAAAACAAAAATCACTTAATGAATTCAGATTTAGGACCACTAAATTCCAGCCTTTATCCTTTGTTACATCATATATGGTACAGTTACCAGCTGTAATTATAACCATGTGCAATGAAGCGCTTTATTTAAAAACAGGGATTTTAATAACTTACCATTTACATTTAGGGATTATTCGTCTTTGGACTTGCATTTTAGGCTTTAATTATAGTCTTGTGTAATGAAGCGGCTCATGAGGATACACTTAAAGTAGAAGGGCATCTATGTAATTAAGATATAATTAAGGATTACTATGCTTATTTTAGATTTACATATTACGTAATTTATTTACTATATAAAGTTAATTTTTCACTTAGTCTGTTAATTCAGTTTTACTGCTGATGATAGCTTGGCTATCGAAACGTCCGTCCAGTGCGAGTTAAGTATTGTGGTAAGAGTTTTAGTGAATTGTTTCAAAAACTATTATATTTGGTCTATTTTTGCGGGTCATTTTTATCTATTTCGTTCAATTCACTTCGACTAGCAAACATTAACGGTCACATTACGACTAATGTACGAATATAAATAGAATCGACATGATAACAATAAAATAGGCATTGCTTGACCCGAAAAACTAACGTTGCTTTTATGATCTGCACAAATAACCGACTTCATAAAAAACTAGTTTGAAATTGGAATTTTTTTGTGTTATACTGTGTAGTAGTAGCATCAGCACCACAACTGCAATCCTACCGTGTAATTAAATGTCGGAATCACTTATTTAAAACAAAAAGTATGATATTTTGTAATTAGTGTATTTAATGTAGATAATGTGTCTATTCCTTAAAAATAAGAATCCAGTTTATATGGTTGTTTACAATTTACACTAAAACCAAGTTATTTGGTAACGTCTGTGAGCTTTCATAACAAAGTTTCTGCAGAATTTAAAAAAATCGCCGTAAATTGCATCTGTATAAATTTTTTGTTTACGAAGCAAAAGATATCGTGAATAAAATAACTTCGTACGCTCGTCTCCTGGTAGGATTGTATAATTTTAATAGAGCGAAATTAAAGGGAATGTGCACTTCCAAATTCAAGCGCTCAAATTCTGTTCTATCTGTGGACGGTGTTCGTGCAAGCTCTGCTTCAGCCATAAATGCAGGCACCGTGTAAGGGCGAAAGCTTCCGATAGAACCCGAACGACAGTATGCTGTAGGAGAGAATTCCAAACGAACTCAGTTTACGCATAGACATGTTTATAAGGTGAATTTATACGTTTATTCGTGTATCCTTACTTGGTTTTTGTGTTTTTTGGTGTTTCATGTATACGTTTAATGTGCCGGTTCCCACGTAAGTCGCGAAAATTATCGGTAAACGGTAGGTACTGACATTAAGCCGCCGAAAGGTGTTGTAGGCACAAATTAAGCGTGACAACTTTAGTCCCGGGGCCAAAATGCTGAAGCACCACCGGTCGTTGCATAGGGTGTACTATGGCATATAGGAGGACAATGTAATAATAGTGTTCCTTCGGTGATTTTAATTTCGTTCTGTGTTCCTGGATGTGATAAGTGTGTGTATTTTATTTTTATGTGAAACAAGAGTATTACTGTGACTGTTTGTTGTGGAGAGAATTTGAGGATAGTAATACACAAATTTAAGGTAATATATATCATAATTGTCTAAAATTAAAATAAAATGTATATAAATGCAATATAATTTACGCCTTCTTTCAAAAAACTTTCGTCATTCTCTATGTTTATAACTTTTAATATTTTATTATTGTAAAAAAATGTTTTAGTTGTATAAAATAGGTTTTAAAAGAAAAGTTTTCCAATTTTAAATGAGACTACGTTAATCCAAGCGCGTATTTTTATATTCTCATTTTCTTTTTATAATCGACTTGCTTTCATGTACACATTATTTAATGTATCTGTTTTATATTCCTGAAACGTTCTTTGCAACTTGTTAGTACCAATTTCAACTATTTGTTGGACATGTTTGGAATCAATATTTCTACACAGATTTTACTGCAATCTAGAATTGCGGACCTATATCTATGTAAATTCTAAGTTGCACAAAACGGCAATCTATATCTACCATTAAATGAGTGTATTTATGTCGGTGCAAGTTATAATCTTCGTATACATATATTTTTGAGAAGCTATTCTAGACGAGTTTATCAGGTTTGCAGTATAATATTGTGTATTATTATTTGTTTACTGGCAATTATAGTATATGCAATTATAAATATTTTTAATCAAATCTAATGGTTTTGTGCTAAATTTATATGTTGCATATGAACATTAAACTTATATAATGATCATATTGTACTTAATAAAGTTGGAAATTCAAAATTCAATTAAGTATTCTACTTATTATTTATTCACCATTCTAAGCTCTAGAAAATAAGCTTTTTGAAAGATATAAGTATTGGAGTAAAATTTGGCTTTATCGTTAAAAATAAAGTTTTAAACTAATTAAATTTTAGTGAACGATTCGATACTAGGAGTATACTTCGTCTAGCAATCTTATTCAAACGTTCTACCTCCTAGAACTTTCTAGACCAATCCCAAATAAGCTATTCTAGAATAAGGAGCGTGTATGTTTCCAGAGGTCAATGTTTGTATTTACAAAATTAACGCCATTCACAGCAACCGAAAGTGTAAGGATGGATATTATCCGTACGATGATAATAACGGCGGATGGTTACGTCATCTTAATAACCGTTGACTTAACGCTGTTTTCATTCTAGCTTTAATTGCTGTCAGACTTTTCATACTCTATGGATTATATTATCATCAAATTTAATTATGTATACATTTTTCTGTATAGATTGTAAAATGAATGAAATGAAACAAGCGTTTTTATAAACCAGCATCCACGCAATTTCCCGGAAACGTACATGAATTTCTACTAGGCGTTAAGTACTTTTCAGCACTTTACTACTCAAATAGAATTTTATAAATGCACTCTCGTTTTTATCTACATAAATGCGAATGATTTTCTACATACTTCAAATGATTACCTTGTGGAAATACTTAAATACCTAAAAGGGAAAACTTTGAAATTAATTTATGTAAATTGTGCTGCTTTATGTGTTCTGTTTCGACTGTATTATATAGGCACTATTTGTAGTAAAATCTTCCTGTGTAGCATTGTCTTTATGTTGCTTTGTTCTAATCGGTTCTTGTATTGTATACTAAAAGTTACAATTAATGTGTAGATTTTGTACAGTACGTGGTGATAAATTCATTGTGTTGCTTTCAACAAAAATAACAAGAATAGTTGAGAACCGTTCAAAAACAGCTTCTACTTTGTGGGAGTTATAGTTGGTATCATTACCTCTTTATTATTATTATTATTCACAATAATTATTTTTCAGCCTATTATTTTTCTGTCATCGCTTTCGTAAAAATCTGGGACAAGCGATATTATTATGGCACAATCCATTTTAAACACGTCTTGTAAAATATGACAATTAAATAATTTAATGTCAAATTCTCTGTTAGTGTCAATCGTAAGTTGACAAGTGTTCTGCAGTATTTAATTATTGAAGTATAATAATGATGTCCCATCAATGTAATATGGTTTTAAATAAAAATGTTTATATTTAAAAATAACCTTTGATATATTTTTTTCCTAAAAACAAACAGTTTTTTAAAATAAACGAATATAACATATAACTTTTAGGTTAAATACAAAATATTTTTTAAGTCATTGTCACAGCACTCAAAAAACATCAAAATGAGCTCATAAGAGTTGTCCCAGATTTTTATGAAAGCGATAGTACATACTTATCTAACACATGCCTTTGACAAAAAACAAGCACAAAATCATTTTTCTGTTTAGAAGTAAAATGAACAAAATCTAGAAACAAGTTTTCAGATTTTGCTCAAGTGGTGTCATTGGAAAAATTTGTTTCATTTGTTGAAATATCTAGGCGTAAAAATAAAGCTCATACGTGTTCTACACGTTATGAAAGAAACTATTGCCAATTTTTCTATCTCCATGATATCCAGGTACTTCCATTGAAGCATATAACGGAAAAATAATAAGAATTCTGCGTTAACTCAAATAAATGTTATAAATTATTTTAAAAAATATCTTTAGTCGTCATAAGAATAATTTATACTAGTAAAACAAATACATAGATGTATGTTATCATTATCACTTCTGCATAAGATAAGAATATAGAGATCCGATAGGAGAGCTAATTGGAATGAAACTACATTTTAATAAAGTTCGTTTAAATTCTAACAACCAATGTTATTAGACAATAAAACGATTACATACAATTTTTATGATCCAAAATGATAAATTGCATTTAATTCTAGGAATATCAATAAACATATATTCGTAAACATATATGAATATGTGGATAATTATATTTTCAATGACTTTGTATAGTTTTTAAAAGGCGCATTTAGATTATACATATTCATAAAAGTTAAATATAAACGTTGCGGGTAATATAGCGAAAATGTACGTTTGATTCTGGAACATTGTAAAAGCCACGGATTAAAGTTAATGTCAATAAATGTGTTGAAAACGCAGAAACTGGTACAGTAGTTTCTAAGAACGCTGTCATATATTTTACAATTTATTTTCTTTATTAAACAGTTGCCACGCTTTCGATAACAGAATAAAATGTTATTAATTCAATTGTAAGGGATTAACGTCTCTTTAAAACAGTCTATGTTCTACATTGGAAGTGTTAACAATCTTAGGTGCATACAACCAGATGTGATCTATGCAGAATTGAACGTGGTGTTCGATACAATAGGTTTTCATGAGAGTTTTAAAAATTTAACATCCTTGATTTAATAAGTAAAAAGTACTTGATCTGAAAAACAATACTACAAAGCTTTACTTATTGTTAATATGAAACAGAAAATGTTAATTTTTAAGAGCATAAAATTTCTAACGAATTCATTACCGCAACTAAATTGATTTTCCTATTGATTACCAAATTCTGTGATATGGCGCTGTTTTCCAATGTTCCCCCTTATTTCAGCCATATACGTTTTCGCCTAAAAAGAGGTGTACAATTTAAAACAGAGGATTGGACAGCCAGATAATTTGATAGTTCAATATACATATTTTCAATTTTCAATCCTATTAAATTTATTTTACTTTTCTAATCACGAATAATAGTATTACATATTTTATTCAAATGTTTATATACTTTGGTAATGGTATCGAAATTTGAAATTCTCCTTTATTTTATTCGTTATTCCGTGACAAATAATTATCTTGGACAATTTTTTGTTTTTTATGGAATAAGAAAATAAATGTTTTTTTATCGACTGGATATATCTGTTCTATAGTTGAAGGGTTCAATATCCAAGTTAAGTTCATAAATATAAAATGTTGAGAAAAAGCAGAAAAATTTAAGTTTTAAACTAATTAAATTTTAGTGAACGATTCGATAATAGTATACTTCGTCTAGCAATCCTATTCAAACGTTCTACTTCCTAGAACTTTCTAGACCATTCTCAAATAAGCCATTCTGGAATAAGAAGCGTGTGCTTCCAGAGGTCAACGTTTGCGTTAGATGTTTATTATAGATTTGTTTTTATTATTTGAAGACTTATTCAAGCTTTACAATGACTAATGTTTAAAAACTTGAGTACACTAACACGCGCCGGAAAAAGTATTTAATACAAGGTAAAAAGATTGGACTTGTCTATAGCTCCAACTCAAGAAGAGATTGGAATTAAACTTGTGATCTTAACATTTCTTTCAGAATAAGAAATTGACACTCAGACCAGTTATTTTACAGGTTATTAGATATTTTTACATATATACTTCTCGCATTTCCAGAGCAGATAACTGGATGTTGTCTGGTTCAATTTTCTTCGTGGCGTTTGCGTCCCGTAAACCGGACAAATCGGTTGTGTCCAGGATACTTGTTGTGAAAAATAGACAATTTCAATTATTCGTCGTTTGATTTCTGTCTTATCCATAGATGAGTTTTAATTATTTTGCCCTAAAATGTTGTACGGTTCTTGTCCCCAATGTAGGAAGTAACTTAAATATTATTCACGTCAATCGGATATAGATCGTAGAGTTGGTCTTCGTCTTATTTTGAATTGACTTTTTTTTTTTAAATGTTGTACGAACATTGACTTAAAATATCTTAAAATAGGATTAATAACCAAAACGCGTTTTAAAGGTTTCAATAAACTTAAAGTTCAATTTTTTTTTATGTTCATTTTTTCTTGTTCTATATGGCTAACTATCACGAAACTTGGCTGATCAGAATTCTTAGCGAGACTAATTTCATTGTCACACGATAAAAATGTACAGCATTTATTGTACGCATTAAGATATTATATTGTGGATCTTTGATGAGATATACATGTTGTTCATTTCTCTCGGTTGCAAACTCGTACGACAAATCGGTCATGTGATGATAAAGGCATATCATCTAGCCGCAGTATAATAAATAGCGTTTATCACAGGACTAGAATGAAGTTACATATAAATTGCTAATGCTTGGCGATATGTTGACCTCATAGATATTGAATATTATCTTAACGTCAGAAGGGATCATAATGCGTAGGAATAGTTTGTTATGATCTTGTACTTTGTCAATGTCCTACGACTTATCATAATTTATGTATATACCAACGGTAACGACCTTCTCATTGTATTTTTTACAATAATAGGTTTTCAAGCAAATTTTTCTAAGGAAATATAACGCTTACGAGAACAACCTTGTTATCTTACATTTGGTATAATTTAAATCTTCAGCATTTCTTTGTATTGATACATACAAGTTCGTTTGAAGCGGGTCTTTTATACGGATATTCATAGATTAAAACTAAGTTAATGTTTATATGAGTCTTTAGTAGATATTACATATAATATTCGTTTACATACACTGTTGTCATAAGGTAAACCACCGTATTTGAATCTTAATGAAAATGGTGGAAAATTAAAGTTAAATTTAAATGTATTTTACAGCTTCACAGAATTGCTTTTAGCTGTGAATTATACAAAGATTGAGATATATAGAAATTAGGAAACTGTATTTTCTTCGCAAACATCAAAACTTATCTGCTTTTCTAGAATTAGAACCCATACGGGTAATAATAACATTAAGTAAAATACGTCAATATGCTAAGCAAAATATCCGTATTTTGAGAATACGGAGATTTGTCGTAGAAAATGTCAGACATGCTAAGAAGAATACCCGTATTTAGAAAATAGAATAATTTGCTTTAGGACATATTTTTTTGTAAAGGTGAAAAAGAGACAATAGCTAGTATTCATTAACTTTTTTAACTAAACTCTGAATTATAACACATGTAATATGTGTAAAAGAAATACATACAATAGGTTTACACACAAGAAATGGTGAAAGAAACACAAGCTTCTTTAACTAATTAAAAGAAATAATTTTTTTGCGGAAGTTCCAGCCAAAATTTCTTTCTATTTTTAGGAATAATATTTCCCAACTGCTTCAAAATATTATCTACCTTTTGTTTTTCGAAGCTATTCGGTTCTGCTTTTATTGAAGGCGCATATTGAAAGGGGCATATTGGAAATATATTGTTTTAGCAAAAAGTCAAGTTTATTCCTATCTTCATTTATAATATAAATTAAACTCATTCCGCTTGACCAAAATCTCAGTGATTTTATAAATGTACAGTTTTGGAGTTTGCCTTTTTTACTTTGCAAGTGGAGGACAAACTTCTCCACATTTGAAAATCTGCCAAGCACATTTTTTTTACATTCACTTTAGCTCTGTTAGATGCTTGAATAGCATTAGCAAAATCTTTGACGTTATAAATTTTTTGTGTCTAAATGATTTCTCAACTTGATGGTGGAAAGAATCTGCAAATATGAATATGTGCCCTGGTTCAAAATAATTTATTTGTATTGATTCTGTAGATATTCCTTGATAATTTATGATGTAAAATAAAAAGGAAAACAAAGCCCAGTTTTTATTTTGGCTAGAGCAATTGTCTAGCCATAAAATAAAATACTTCACATCTCTGTTATGAACAAAAAATGCATTAAATGCGTTTATTATCTCTTCCTGATGACGGCCACTTATAGCTTCATGCCAAAGAACAGCGAGGGGAAAATGTCTTGTTATTTTTCCACTGGACACAAAACTCTTGTTATAAGTTATTAGCCTTTGAGCAAAAATGACTTTTTTAATCATCTTTACCCGCGAAAGCATTACAATCTTTTGAAGAACAACTGAAACACAAAATAGATCATTATCGTAGTTAGCTTCCCCGTTTAAGGAATATCTTTTGCTTTTTTGATGTGCTCATTCCACCCAACAGCGTTTGCAGTCATCTTTTAAGGAATCAGCTTTATGCTCAGAATTGCTTAGCTGAAAAGATTCACAAAGTTCACATTCCTCGTTTCCTAATGTTACAAAAGAAATATTCTTTAACTTTCCTGTACTTGTCATAGGAGCAAACAAAATCAAGGAACTTTTCTCGAAAATTTTGATACATAAGCGTGACTGTTACATCACTTGGCAGGTATAAACGATGAAGTGCATGAACTCTTCGGTAGTGTGAAATGGAAGGATTGAATGAGTTAATATGTTTTTCTGTTTCAGTGTTTGATAATTTATTAAGAGGATCCTTTCTACTTCGTTTGTCACATTCGTTTTGTATTTAGCATTTAGTTTTTGCGTTTGGCCAAATCGAGTGTATGATTCAGTAATTTGTTTTTATACCTCAATGTAGTCAGGTAAAATACCGTTAAAAAAATTACTCATGTTGTGTATAACGCGCGATTATGTTTCGTACTACGCCTAACAGCCGTACTTGAACAAAACTAAACGAGATCTACGTATTTGAATTAAAATACGGGATACCTCTAGCAAAATGAACATACGTGATTTGAACCTAGCATTTTCCAAATTATTGTCGAATACTGGATAAAATACTATCAAATTTAAACCATTTAAAAGCAAATACGGACTTGGGCGTAGAAAATATGATAAATTTGAGTAATAACGTGGTAAATGAAAAGATCCGATTTTTTATTTATTTTTTTCAAATACGGGGGTTTAACCTATGATGGCAGTACACTTATACTTACAAACATTTTGTTGTGATATTTTAGTCAAAGTGTATTTGCATCCATATTTTTATTTAAAATTAACATTTTTATTAATATACAGTTGCAATTTTGGGAGATGAAGTAGTGTTGGTAGCCTCTTCCCTCGTTTTTCCCCTAGTTTACTTTTATGCCTGCGTTACACATTATGGTAAAACCAATCGTGTAAATTCACTAATGTAAAACATAATTCTATTGCTTCAAATTAAATTTATTAAATGCATGCTATATTGGTGCTCGTATTACTACTCACATACAGTATTTGAAATTCTAAATTAAGCATTGAAATAATGGAAACCATATCGCGCATCAAGATGTGACATGCGTTGCTGTGGAAGCCAACGTGTGATGCCAAAATTAGAACCATAGTTATTTTATTTAAAAATTATGAAGTGGACATTGGTTTTGAAAACAAAAACAAGAGAAGAAAAAATTTAAAATTTTTGACTTAACGGAAACTATCTAAATTTATTGCAGTGTATTTATACTGACTTAAAAAAGGCAGACGCTGACATTGCTTTTATTGGCAACACGTGTCGGAGTAATGTCCGCTAATGTCTTTCTCTGACCAAGCATTATTAAAATAAAAAAAGGCCATGAATATATCGCGATAGTTAGTAAGCTTTAGTTTATAAGCAGAGATGTAATAACTGAACACGTAAAATTAATAAAGTTACTACTACAATAGAAGTTCTCCCTCTTTCTATTAAAAAACGTTAAAGATTACTTCATAGCGATCCTGCCTTTGAACCGAGTATTTAAGAAAGTAAATTGAATTAATGTTCTGGGCTAATCTGTATACATGGGCACTAACCGATCAAGAGGGGAGAAAGAAATTATTGTTACACGCAGAGAAGCGTTTACTTGTATCAAAGCTGTCTGCATTAATTCAAGACAATTACTATTTCAATTATCCGCAATACAATAACTGTTTTAAATCAAAAGAAATATTTTCTTAACGTTCAAGAAAATCTTGCAGAAAATTTGAAGAAAGCGATTCTTAGTATAAGTAAATGGCCGTTATAACACATAATAAAATTTTCTTAAGGATAGTGAATAGTTTTCTTAATTCAAGAAAGCGTTTAGGTGTTGTTCATAAATAAATAGTTTCATTTTCTTAAAATAAAACATTTTACTAAGAATTCTTCAAATGCATATCTTTATCCACATTATTAATTGCACATACCTTGTTTAAAACAGTACTACATAATTCAGTAAATTATTCTCTGCTTGTGATTTTAAAAATACTAAAGTAGAGGTTATCTACAGAATAATGTTCAAACAAAAGTGAATTTGATGTAGAAGTACACATGAAAAAAGTGCCTAGAAACAATAACCAAGATAATGCTAATAATAAATAGCTCATGCCAATAGCATGAGTAGTATTGTAGTGTTGTAGCGTAGTGATTCCATCAATATGGAATCACTACCACAATACAATGCGAGAAGAATAAAAACACTAAAGCTTTTTGCCCCTGCCCACATTACTGTCATCTCTCAATTTATACTATTAATCTTCAAAACAGCACTGAAATATTTCCCAGCGCCACCTACTTTCAAGAGACATAGTCATGCCATCTTAGATAGTAATGATAGAAACCGGAATACAGATGCCATACTTACCCATACAATGATATAACGTTTAACGTACAACATTTCATAAACATTTTCAAAGGATACCGGATAATGTATGTTTTTTTTCTTTTTTTTTTACTATTTACCATGTGTACTAATTTAACTATAGTTTCTTTTAGTATATAATAATAATAATAATTTATGCCTTCACATCCCCCAACACCTTTCGCCAATTACATGGGGCATCGGCCAGCCATGAAATATTATTGCGCCTGCACCCGTAGAGCGTCTTAATATGTTCACCCTCAGCATTCGCCAAATTTGGAGTAAGGAATACTACCTTACTTTGAGAGTGACGGGCCCGGGGTTCGAACCCGGTATCCCGGGACTGGTAGCCCGGCGCGCTAGACACCGCGCAACCAGTCCCAAAATATATAATAAGTAATAATAAAAAAGGGATAAATAAACGTAAATATTAACTCATTAATTATTAAATTACATAAAAATAATCCCTATTTAATTTAATTATTAAAGAAATAATTTAATTATACTGTAACATATAGAAAATATCAAACAACATGAATACAGTTGTTTAAAATCAACTACATTGAAATTTATTGGAATATACTACGAAGATCATCAATTTTCGAGCAGTTTTGGAAGTATCGACAGGGCAAGTGTTTCGAAAAGGATCATCATTACATTTCCCTGAAAAACTACTGTGAGTAGCAAGAAATTACCATTTTAGCCAATAGACTTAAAATTTGAAAAATATTTTGTAAAACAATGTAAATTTAGCTGTCAGTAGGTTTTTAGTTAAGTGATTGTAAAAATATCGAAATTTCTAAAAGTATTATAATTTTGTTGTCGATTTTAACAAATGATACTCTTTTTGACATTAGTAACATTCTGGATCCCACTTACCTATTTAATTTTTCATTTTCGTTATCTCGGAGAAAGTTTATTTTTTAGTCTCATTACAATATACACTAAGTTCGTTCCAACACGCTTATAAAACTGTAAATTTACCGTCCGGTACCTGCGCAGTGCAAACAAAGTGTTCTAACTACATTATGTACCGTACCTGGAACGATAATAATAGTGTTCCAACTTAACTTTGTGTCATACAAGTACCAGTTACTTATGTTACTTACTTATTGCATGTTACATCCTTGTCTATCATTTTCTTTCTCAGTAGCGATACACAATCGATTCCAAAAAGCGTTCCAACATCTACGACACTATTTACTAATTCACAAAAGATGTATGCATATCTGACGCACGTGCAATATTCAATGTAACTGGTACACGTACTGTGCAAAAATCGGTAGTTGGAACGAACCTATTATGTTAAGCCAGTCCGACAGTACACTCATACCAAAATAGAATCGAACTTATTTTTCATCCAACTATTCATACTAGATTCCCAATACGTATGCGTGTACAGTATATGCAACAGCGAATTTGAAAACATTTGAATATATGTACTTACTATTATTTCTATTCTAAAATTCGTTGTATAGTTAATAACTTTCTTAGTAAGAATTATTTGTGGATGAATTTAATTTTTTGAAATAAAAATTGAAATGTAAATATCTGTTAAAATAAAGTTAGCTCGCGTTTTCGAGCAATTTCAATTCAAACATTTTAGGCCCAAAGAACCTTCTGGAACATTCTGGAATTTTCTGGAAAATCTGATCACTGGCCGAACAGCTTTCTGGAACCTTCGAGAACCGTCCATGGACCGATCATGAACCATTCGTGAACCTTCTAGAAACTTCCATTCCCGCTACTGCCACTTGGTGAAATGGATATATAAGCGGCGCTATTAACCGCTGAGAGCTCAGTCTGTTTTCAGAAGTCAAAATGTTAACATCTAAATATTAAAGCAAACAACCCAAATCGAAGTGAATAATGAAAAATTCGAGATTGTTCATTGTATTGGCTTGTAAAATCAATTAATTTGAAATATCAAAAATGGATACGTGTTCTAAATTGAATACCTTTTGTTACGTGTTTGGAAAATTTGTAATTAAGACCACTGGGCGTAAAATAAGTGCTGAAACTGCTGTTTTGTATCAACAATATTTCTCACAAAATGTTTTGCTGATGTGTATTGGACACCGTCTATTGTTTGTACAACATGCGGTTTGAATTTGAATAAATGGACAAAAACCGGAGCCGCTATGCTATTTGGTGTTCCGATGATTTGGATTGATCCATGAGAACATGATCCAGCTGAATGTTATGTGTGCGAATTATACCGACGGTATGAATAGAAGAAAAAGTGGTTCTTTGAAATACATTCCAACAACATATACTCAATTACCGCTGCCGCATTCTAACAGAAAATTCCTGTTCCAGCAAGACCAATTTCAACAGAACAATCTGAGCCATCAGCATTAGAAACCATGAAAACCGAAGTAGCAGGCGTATCAATGTATGAACCATCAAATGTCTGCGAACAAGAAGATAATGATACAGAAAAATCAGGGCAATCAGAGAATGAAAAATGAAAAGATTCAAGAAAAATGTTTTTTTTGCAAAAAAAATTATGAAAAAATCAACTGAATCGATTCATTTTTTTTCAAATAGTTTCTATTCGATGTGTATTCGTCGATACGATGCCTATTCAATCGATTTCCATCGATTTAAACTCAATAAATGGTCAAAAAATGATAAAAATTACGTTTTTTTGAGTCTTTGGGACTAAAATTTTTAAATTGAAATTGCTCAAAAACGCGAACTAACTTTTAAAAACGGTTAGCACCATTGGATTCAGCATACTCGAATTAGGCTCACCTCCGGGTACCCAGCTTGTTGCAAAGAAAGTCTCCAATTCGAGCACAGTGTTATTAATTAGGTGTTGGTAGCCCTAGTACGTACGTGAGTACAGATTTTAACCACAAAAACTATTATAGACAAGCTTGAATCTAGTATCAAAGTTGAATAATATTTTTGCCAAGAAGTAGTAAATAAGTCACATGGGCTTTATCCTGAAGAAATTGCGCTTGGGAATAGTTTCCGTTGTAGTAAATGTTGGCTTTTTCTGTTCGTATTTTGTTGTCTTTATGACTAAAACAGGGTTTTATGTAGGTTTAAAATTGCCATACAGCTATCATGAAAAACATTCATTACAAAGGATTCATTATTTTCGATCACGGTTTAATAACAGATACGTTAAAACAACCATTTTTTAGAATTTATTTGAACTGATGTCTATTTCAAATTGAATATTGTTTTGATGCTATTTTGTACAAATATGAAGTTATCTAATTTTACACATGAAAAAATGCCTAGTAACAATAATCAAAAATTTATGCTACTATAGCTTGGTGGAATCATTCCAGGAGAAAAAAGCACTAACACACGCACATGTTTCTGCCTACCCGGCATCATCAGCGTGGTTTCGAGCACAATTTTCTGCTGCATACATTGCGTTTGCCTCTCAGTTTATGCTGCTAATCTCCAAAAAGCCTGAGGGATTATTTGCCTGTGCAGATGACGCAGCGCTCAACAGACACAACAGCACCTTGCGTTCGGTAGCCCGTGAGCTGCCCGATAGGTGGTGGACATCTGTACTCCGGTTTGCCTTGCTATTTTCTGGGACGGCATGACTGTGTCCCTTGGCGCTAGGTGTAACCGGGAGACATATTCAGTGCTGTTTTGGAGATTAGTAGCATAAACTGAGAGGCAAACGCAATGTATGCGGCAGAAAGTTGTGCTCGAAACCACGCTGATGATACCGGGTAGGCAGAAACATGTTCGTGTGTTAGTGCTATTTTCTCTGCTACATTGTTTTTGCCCGGAACGATTCCACCAATACCATGAGTTATTTTAGCATTAATTTTTGGTTATTTAATCTTACTTGAAATTCTACAATGAAACAAATTATTAAATATTTGCACTTATTTCATTTTGAAAGTCTGCCTTGCGCTCAGATATTGCTAACAATGAGGGCAATTCCTAGTCTCTAGTTCCAAATGAATTAATTCTAGAAAAGAATAAGTGGCAATACACCAAAAAATTCCAAAAAACCTGTTTGTTTTTTGTTTTAGTGCATTTGTTTCTTTTCACAAATAGAACTAAATATGGGTATTTGAAAATTACCTAATATTCACTCACATTAAATATAGTAAAATGAATTACAACGGCTGCCCGTCTTATTCTTCTGAATTAAGTATTAGGTCAAGTAGAGCAGACAACACCGATACCAAGTTAATTTCTTTCGTTAAGGAGTTAATAATGAAACGAAATTCTTCTTTTTTTCGAAAGTAAATTATACGCCTTTACATAAACAGCTGTCCTCGCTTTAACTATTTAACGCTTAAAATGTTTCGTTTTGAAATGGGGTCTCCTTGAGCAGATGGTTACGATAGAGCACTGAAATTGTATCGCTTTATCAAACTTTAATTTTGTTATCTATTAACTATTGTTTTTTTAATTTTAAAAACAACAGTGCATTGCATGTATATCATTTTTAACGTAACTTGAAAAACCAGTTATAAAGGAGTACAGTAGTTTGTTGTAGGAGCTAATAAAATGATTGAAAATATAAATAATTTGCCGGATACACAAAATTATCAGCATCCGTTGTACTTTTATATCCAGGCGATAACTAAACTAATTACACAACTGCTAAAAAAAGCTTCATTAATGTATCCATTTGCCGTACAAAAAATCTGCTGAAATTCTTCAATAATATTTGGGTAGCAAATGCCCGCCCAAACTTTACTGTTATAGAGGAGTGTCCTAAATTATATCTCATTTTATACTTACTATATTAAATATATTACATAAAAATAAATAAACAAACAGTATCACTGCAGATATGAAAACCACATGTACTATACAACTGTAGATATGTTTATTTAAACAAACAGACGTTAGAGTTAAACATATCTTACTTCTTACCAGCAAATTAATACAAGTAGAAATATAAGTACGTCAACATTTTGAGGGAGAAAAATTTTGTTCAGAATTTTAAATATACAGCGTGTCCACCTAGTGTGTGGGCAAGAAGATACCTAATTCTTTTCTTGAACAATTTAGAGAACAAGTCTAAAATAAAAAAAAAACATTCGGAGATAAGTTTTGCATAAGATAAAAATATATACAAGTATACAGGGTGTTCAGTTTCCTCTATAAGCGATACAAGTTTCGTTTTTTAAAATAGAATACCCTACTACATTTTCAATTCATGTCAGATTTCTTCGATGTTCCCGATACAATTGAAATAATTTGAGATTTTTGCAAAATCATGTTGTTTAACAGCTATTATTGTAAACGCCTAACATGCTAGAGCGGTGATTCAAATTTTATTCGAGTTTTCGGCAATACATCCAAACATTTTTCACATTAACTAGCGTGTACAAGATGGCTATCGTTGTCATGTTTAATTTATGTTATTTCAATTCTTTTAAGGACTCTGTATATTTTTCCAGAATCTCGTAGAGAAATTGTTCTAGAATTTTTTTTCATAAACATTTCCCTATATTTAAATATGGAGCTATACAGATAAGTTTTTCGTTTAAAAATATAGAGCGTTGCGACAGAATATTATAAACTTTAGTTTGGCTAAAGATATTCAATAAAACTATACGTAGAGTTGGCACTTTCGGGCGGCACTCCATGGTCGTTGTAGGTATATATGTCCCAACAAGCAGCAAACCGACAGTGCGTTGCGAATATTAACATCGACCGCCGATCAGAGATGCATACACATCAGCGTGTCCCAGGATTGATGTTACAAGAAGTATGAGAAACTAAAAATCTTGGAATCCTAATTTAACTTGGAATTAAGCCCTGCTTAGTTTCAAACTTATTTTTAGTTTACTTTCGATTTCTTGAAATCAAGTATGCCTTAGCAGTTGAGCAAAACCTATTTTCGTTTCAGGTAAAGTTCCTTTTTCGTCCACAGTATGCTAAAATGTTAATAAGAAAAGTTGTTCAGAATGAAAAGTTATGGCGTTTTCTGAATGATAGACCTATTTTAATAAAATCCATTATTTGTCAACTTCATTTCAGATAAAGTGCCCTTTCCGTTCACAATACGCCGAAGTTTTACTAAGAAAAGTTCTTCACGAAGATCTACCTACTTTGACTAAATCGTCATTTTTTAGATTAAACAAAATAAATTGTATTTACTCACATTAAATTTACAACACGTAATAATTTTATCCTACAATTAATTATTTATTTTATTCAACATAGTTGCCACTAGTTTCTGCGCACCGTTCTATGCGATGTCTGAATTCTCTGAAATTGTTCTGAATATCCTCTATCTGTATCTGTGTACACCGTTTCGTGTCCTTTCTTTTAGTATTTATCTACTGTTGGCTATGAGTTGAGAGTAAACCAGGTCTTTGAGGCGACCTCATAAAAAAATTTAGTGAGATCGAACGATCTTGGAGACCACGCAATCTGACTATTTCTAACTACTCTATTTAGCTACGCGTGCTGTCGAATGTGCATTATTTTGTTTAATCTAAAGAATGGTTTAAACAAAGTATGTATTTGACTTTTTTTGAAATTTGTTGAAATTTTGTGTAACAATTTGCCATTCTGAATAACTTTTCTCAATAAAACTTTGGCGTATTGTGAAAAGTAGGCCGATCATTCAGAAAATTTGCATAACGGCATAACTTTTCATTCTGAACAGCTTTTCTTAGTAACATTTTAGCATATTGCGAACGAAATAGGTACTTTACCCGAAACGAAAATAGTTTTTACTCAACTGTCAAGGCCTATTTGATTTTGAAAAATCTAAAGTAAACTAAAGATAAGATTCAAACCAAGCAGGGCTTAGTTCCAAAATGCCAAATTGGGATTCAAAGATTTTTAGTTCCGCACACCTCTTGTAACATCAATCCTGGGACACGCTGTATATACCACACAACAGCGGATCCGATCTTGTTGCGCCGCGCAGAATGCCAACTCTACTGATGTGTAAACGTTATCTTTTTTGGTGCAATTTCATCATCTACTCGAAATAACCGTCATTTCCCTACATACATTATCTAGCAAGTTAACAATATGTATAATAATAAATAACGAACAAAACGAATAGATTTATTTAAAGTTTTTGCAGCAGTAAAAAATATAATAAGAATATACTGAAAGTTGTTTAAAAAGTTTCGCAACTATGCTAAGTAGAAATATTTATAAAAAAGAACTGTCTAGATGGATTTCTTAGGACAATGGGTAGTGTGGACATTACACAAAATACTACTACCGAAATATTAATAAATGGTCAACAAAATACAGGGAAATGTATTACAGTTTGTATGAAGGAAAATGGTGTTTGTTTCCAACAGATGAAGTTGTATGCATGAATTAAATTTTGCAGATTATTTTTTATGAACTTTTTAGAAACACAAAAGTTTATAGTATTTCGTCACAGCGCTCTATGCATTTCAGCGACGTATGTGCACACCTCCATATTTAATTTATTAAAGAACGTCACACTAGGTATAGGGAAATGTGTTTAAAGGGATTTTAAAATCAGATTCTTGATATACAGGTTGTTCCATTAAAAGAAAAATTAAATAGCGTGAATGAAACGTGGTAACTTCGATGGTCATCTTGTAGACGCTAGTTGATATAAAAAAATCAATGTATTGCCGAAAATTGCAAGAGATACTAAATCGAGTAAAATTTGGATTACCGCTATAGCGTGTTAGGCGTTTAATTCACCGACTGTTAAAGAAACCGCGGAATTTCGCAAAAAACTTATTTATTTTTTATTATTTATTTAATTTTATGTCCTTTGTACCGTTAAGTGTCGGACTACTGATATTTACAATACAATGCATTATAGTTACATTTGTTTACCATTCTATATATTATTACCGTATGTTAGGGTCTAGGTAGGTCTCTGTGGTGTCTTCTCTTCTTGGCACCTCCTTTATTCTTCTTTTCCACAGATTTCTATCTTGTGCTGTTCTTTTAACTTCGGTCCAACTTATTCCCCTTTTTTCTGCTGCGTTACAAACATGTTCCTTCCATCTCTTCCTTGGACGCCCTACTTTATTTTTCCCCTGCACTCTTACCTCAAAGATTCTCTTTGTTATCCTCCCGTCTCCCATTCTGTATATGTGACCTAACCAGCTCAGTTGTCTTTCTTCGATAATTGCTTCTACTGGGGTTATGTTTAATTGACTTCTAATTGTTGTATTTCTTATTCTGTCTCTTCTGGTTTTACTTTCGATTCTTCTCAGAAACCTCATCTCCATAGCTCTGATTTTGCGTTTGTTCCTATCTGTTATCGACCACGATTCACTGCCATAGATGAGGGATGGCGTCACAACTTTTTTATAGACCTTTATAGAGAACAGCAGTGGGCTTAGGACCCTAGTTTCAGACCGTTGTTTCTTGTGAATTCTGTGAATTCTTCATTTTGTGTTCTTACCTTGTTTTTGTTATTTTTGTACAGCGCTTTTATGATTTCGATCATGCCTTTCTCTATCCCTCTTCTCTTTAGGCTATTCCGCACATCTCTTCTTTTTACTCGGTCGAAGGCTTTCTTCAAGTCGATAAAGCAGATATGTATCTTTCTGCTTTTTTTTGTTAGATTTTGTCCGACTTGCCTTAGTATGAATATCAGATCTTGGGTACTTCTATCTTTCCCGAACCTATGTTGTGAGCCTTCCAGTTGGGTATCCAGTTTTCCTTTTAATCTTTTCTCTATTATTCTTGTTAATACTTTTTCTGTCATACTTGTTAAGGTTATGCCTCTATAATTTGTACAGTCCTTTGTATCTCCTTTTTTATACATTGATAGTATGATTCCTACATTCCACTCCTTTGGTATATTTTTTGTAATTACAATGTTATTTAGTAGGTCGAGGAGACTTTCCCTTCCTTTCGGCCCCATAAACTTTAGCATTTCTGGTGTGATTTCGTCTTTTCCTGGCGCTTTTCCAAGTTTCAGTCTATTGATAGCTTCGCTAATTTTTTCTTCTGTTATTTGTGGGATATTATTTTCAGTTAACTTCTTCTTCTTGTGCGTGTTCTGTTAATTCTTTGAAGTATTGCTTCCACCTTTCCACTATATCCTTTTCGTTATGTTTTTTACTCCTGATGGTTTTTTCCGTCTTAGCTGCTTTAATGTTCAGAAGAAAAATTTTAATTTTTCTGTATAATAAGCTTTCATCGTTTGGCCGAATTCCTCCCAAGATTTTCGCTTGGCACCTTTGAACACCTATTTTATTTCTGTTCTAGACTCCTTGTATCGTTGATGTCCTCCTCCTTTTTTGTTCTTATATATTGTTTCCACCTAATTTTCTTTTCTTTGACTTTGGACTGGATGTCTGGTGTCCACCATTGGTGTCTCTTGGTGTGTATGTTTGTTACCTTTGTTGTTTCGCAGCTTTCTTTCGCTGCCTTTAGTATACTCTTTTTAAAAAACATATTATCTCAAAAACTAAGATGGATGAGTATGAGGCAGTGGCGAAGCGTCAGTGAAGACTTTGAGACTAAGTCTACCCAAAAATAATAAAGCGGTTGCTACGTTCTAGCGCCTTGTAATTGCAAGAGGAATTCAATAAAAAAAAAGAACCCAAAATAACAAAAAGATGCAACAATTTGCCCGCGTAAATTTAATAATTAAATAAATAGTGAATCTTTCATTCAGAGTGCCAGCCTGCTCGTCGACGAGGGAGTGGTTCGGTACTACTCACCAGCAGAAGTAACAGATACTTTTGAAGGCGTCACCTACTTGAATTAACCATGTCGGGTGATTGGGGTAAACAGGATGCAGGTGGGTGGGAGAGGGGAAGGTTACGGGATGATTTGATTAATAAAAAAATCACAAATAAAATTCATTAATGATAACAAAAAAAGGATTGTAAAAGTTGTATGTATCGGTAAAACTTGTATTAGCCAAACAAAAAAAAATTATAATAATTCTTAACAAATTAAAGTGGTAGGGTGTTACCGAATGTAATGGCCAACGCTTCGATTTACAGTGTATATTTACGAGGCAAAACTGGTTCAAAAGATCAGGTTGAAATTAACGAGCACAAATGGCTATAAAGTTATTACCCTAAGTTAGATTTACACAAAATGATGTAGCAAGGGGAAATTCTTAAATTACAAAAAATCAATACACGTTTGTTTTATTTAAAATTCAAGGTTAACTTGTATACGTTACAAAGAACTCGAAACAATTAAGCTATTAAACTATGAAATGTAAGAACGATACGAACAAACTTGAATTAAATAAACTACTAAATTATGGTTCACCCAGGCAAATAACACACAAAAAAGGAAAACGTAGCAAGTAACACTTAGCTTTTCCACGAAAGGTGCTGACTGAACGAAGGTAGCGGTGCCTGCTCCTAAATTTTCTTCAACTCGAAGGAATTATTAATTCCAGAAAGGCAAAGTCAAAAAGGTAAGGCCACACGTAGATCTAAGATAGGTAGTTCCAAAAAGCTAATAATCCAAAAATATTGGGCCAAATCAGGTATATCCATAACCAAAAATTCCCAAAACGAGGTACCAAAAACAGTATACCCAAGAATAGAACCCTTAAAAAGAAAAAAAACAAAACCCCAAAATTATAATGTGAAATATAAACAAATTGAAAGCTTACCGTTAAAACGGGGAAAACGATTAATAAGATGGGGGTGAATAGAAATCTTGACCCCACGTGGCAAATCAAAGATGGATGTTAGAAACGTTATGTTCAAGTCCTATCTAGCAAAAATTCGTAGCCATTTTCTCAAATATTTCCAATTCAATAATCGAGATCAAATGAAGGCAACGGAAAATACAGGTAGGTTTCCAAAATATAGAAGTGTAGACTCTCAGGAAAAATAAATGAACTGTATTTTAGGTGTAACAATTAACATTAATGCGAGAGCAGATCCAATGAAGTATCCCATAACCAAAATAGCAGAAAGAGTAACAAAAGCATAAATAACTAATAGGAAATGCCATAAATAAATAGAATCTGTGATGGAGATTTTATTGGAGCATACATGAGTATCGTAATAAACTAAAATGTAAAAAAAAAACTAACGAGGGCTACGAAAGAAGGTTAAACCGTTATACTAGGAAAACGTAGACAAAAGATTTAACCAATTAAGGTAAACGAATCTACACAGTGTGACTGAAATTTAAGAGCTTGTCACATACGTTAAGAGAAAAATAAGAAGCAAAATTTCCAAAATAAACGACAACGTGTACAATCGCAGAAATAAAAGTCCGCACATACACTGTGCTCTAAGGGAAAAGAAAAACGTAACATGGTGTATATGTATTAGTTATGGAATGAGTACTTTAATATTTTTATCGAAAAAGAGAAAGGTTATAGTAGAATTACTATTAATTATGGTAAGCTGAATTAATTTATAATATACATTTATTACAGTTAGCCATAAATCCGCATAATTTACTAATGCATAATAGGCAAATCAGTATTGTGAGACTGGAACACAATAGCCTCTTCACAGTAACGTTAATATAGTATAGAGCGTCACGTGAAGTTAGTAGTGGGAGAATCGCTGCATCTATTCACTCCACATGCACGACTGAGACCAATCTCGTCCACAGAGCGCAGACGCATATTCTTTGTATTTAAAAAATGCCCGCCATATCATCCTAGACAAGAACCATACAGCATACAGCAAACCTATACGTAGTGTCGTGTCCCCAGTCGACATTAACAAATACCTAGTGTAGTAGAGCGATATAGCCTATTTCGTTAATTTTTTTAATAATATTGAAAACGTCAGGATGACGTATTGTTTAGTATTTAGTTAAAATGATTTGCTAGGTAATTTATACGCATACGCAATATGCCTTGTGCAGATAGGTTGCAATTTGCCTTAAAATCAAATAAAACATCTGTCAAATCTGTGCTCTCGTGTGTCACCTGTTTACTGTTTTACTTGTCGTCTTTACAATTGTTTGCATATGTGGGAATTTAATACCATCATTTTAGTTTCTAATGTATTCCTTTAATTACTTCATATTTTTATAAAAGAAATACTTGATTTAATTCTTCTTAATTTAATTTAATTTCGCAAAATAAGTTTTACTGATATTGTAAATAAAAATTACCTTTTGGAGCACAGTTTTCCCCACGATAAAATAGAAAAGTAATAGATGAACTGTCAGTACTGAACTTTTCCACAGAAAACACTTAGTGCTCACAGTACTTGCTACATCTTCAAGTAGTGAAAGGAGTATGGACAAGCTCAGGCGTATTAACGAATGATCGATTGTTGAATTGAAGAGTATTGTCCAGAGAAAAAGAATTATTAAGCGAAATGTCTAATGATCACACATCTAAAGAAACGTTTTTGGTAAGATGAAAAAAAGGCGAATTGAACTTAATTATAAATAGATAACACTTTTATCTTACATGGAAATTTTTGTGTCCCCCCCATAAATTACACGCTTCGCCACTGGTATAGGGGCTACTGAGGATAGTTGACATAGATTGAAGAGAGGCATCTAAAAGCGTAATAATATATAGGATGTTCCATTTAAAAAATCAAACTTGTATCGTGCGCTTCGGAAACTGAACATTCTGTATAATTGAAAATAATTTTTTGTTGTGCCCCGAATATTTTTTATTTGAAAACTTTTTATCTAGATTACTTAAGGAAGACATTATTTTCCACCAACACAGTAAGTGGATCTGCTGTATTAAATAAGTTATGGTACATCTCAAAAATCCCAAAAAAAATCAACGATACTGAACAGCTGCAACTATAAAATAATTTGAAAAAGACCGTAGCAACGGTACCAAAGGGGGCGATGCCCTGGGAGAATTTTTGCTCAGCCTGAAAAACGGAACACAATAATTAACAATGTAATAAACTGCAAATGTTTTTAAAAAGACAAGACTGCAAAGTACAGGGTCCGGCAAAAAAAACTCCCTAATTTTAAAAGGTAATTACAAAGAAACTAAGAAAGATACAGGAAAAATACTTTTATTTGTGAACAATGAATATTATGCCATTTTACATTGCTTAGTTTTAAAAATTATATCCGGTACATGACGCCCTCCATTGTTGACACATTGACGAAGTCTTTCCCGGAAGTTGTCCATAGTTCTTCGTGCCATTTCTCTTAGAATGACTGCCACTTCCTGAGTGATTGCCTCCTTAAGTGCTTGTAGAGTTGTGGGACGATGTTTGTACACTTGAGCCTTTAAGTGTCCCCAAAGAAAAAAATCACAAGGTGATAAATCAGGCGACTTTGGGGGCCTGGCGATGTCTCCTCGCAAAGAGACAAGACGTCCAGGAAACAACTCCCTCAACATTTCCAGAGAACACCGGGACGTGTGAGCTGTGACGCCGTCTTGCTGGAACCAGACTTCTTGCTCTTCATGGTCTACAACAAACTGGTTTAACCTAGTTCGGAGGAAGATCTTTATCATGTGACAGTAACGATTCATACGCACCACATTTTCCGGCGTTGTTGCAATCCGAAGTCGGCCAAGTAGGTTTTCTTTTCAGTGTTGAACCTAATTGCCTAAAGTTTGACACCCAAACTTTGATAGTTTTCCTATCAGGAATCGAATCCGAAACGCTCGCTGCGTAGTAATCACAGAACCACCGTTACGAATAAATTCCTCCACAACAAACGCACGATGCTCACCGAGCCAAGCCATTGCGTACACTGAAAATGGCACGTACACCCAGTGATGCCAACTCGACTAAGAACTTTTTCCCATAAAATGTATAAATTTTCCCTTTTTTCCCCACACGTCTTGGTGAATTTCCCCATAAGTTATGTGTTTACTCCAAATATTTTTTGTCTTCTATTTCCACTTTAAACTTACTTAATACGAAACAATACAAAAGACGGTTAAAATAATTTTATTTAAAAAAGTTCTTACAACAAAATATAAGATGAATACCCAAAATAAAACTATTTTTCTAATGGTTTCTATTTGTAACAATAAACTTAATCAGATTTTTTAAAGCTGTATAAGTTATTAGATTTTAGCATTTTAATTACGTGATTACTAACAGAATAATTATAACAATTTATATTTTTATTTTGAAATGCTGTTCTGATAATACACATAGCACTCAGGGACTCATTTCCAATCTTATTTCTTTTCTTTGTTTTTAAATCGGACACTATCGAAAACACTCTTTCTGCATCAGCGTTGAAATGCGGCAAACTTAATATAAATTGTGCTAACAAAGCTATGTTGATGAAAGGCCTTTCATTATTGCAACGCTTTATATTGTATATACAGTGCCACAATTCATCCACTGGTAATACTTTCAATTCTACCTTTTTAGCGCCATCTAATAAATTTAAATCTCTCCATTCTTGCTCAATATTATCGACTTCAATATGCGTGTACAAAGACACATGTTTTATTAACAGAGGAAAACTAGTTTTCAAATTACGTTCTCTTAATGCTACGTCCGGTGAAATTATTGATAATTCAGAAAATTGGTTTATCGGAAGTCTCTTTTGTATTTCTTCAGCAGATCTTATATAAAAATTCAAGCAATTAATATAAATATCACGTGATGTCTCATGAGGAATTGTTCTTAAAAGTAAATTGCATTCGTTTCCAAGATAAATTTCTTCCAAAGGAAGATAAATTCGACCATCTTTTACGTTTAATTTTCCCAAACTTTGATTCATAATATATTTCATTTGAATGAAATTTTGACAAATTTGTTTTAATATAAAATTTGATTCTGTATATAACACATGAATTTGAGGCTCTCTTGATTGAAAAAGAGCATTAAATGAATTAAATATATTAAGTACATATTTTAAAAATAACAAATATATCTTATTACATACATTATTGTACAGAGCTAATATTTGTTCTGCACTTAATAATTTGTCTTCATAAACAGCTAATTGAAAGTAATGTGCTAATGCTTCATAATTGTGTAAAATCCTCACAACACACTGCCGGGACAACCATCTTGTCGTGGAAAACTTCAGAATTTTCTTCTTTTCTAAATAAAAAAAATCTTGTATCTCATTTAACACTGAGCATCGCTTTGAACTACTGGAAATATATGAGTATGTAGCTCTGCAAATATAGTTTTTTTTTAATAATAGGTCATTTTAAAACTAAATCTTACCTCAGAAGTTCTTCAGGGGATCTTGGCAATTCTTCACATGCTTTACTAGCAATAATTGCTGCAGAATGACAAATACCAGGTACCAATATTGCGTTTGCGACATCTTTTTTCAAATGTGTATAGAAAGAGTTGTGTATACCTGTCATCGTATTGCAGTTATCACTTGCTAACCCGATAATATTAGCTAATGGAACTTGATATTTATTTAATGTACTTTTAAATGTTGAATACATTTTCTCTGCACTGCAATCTGTCGCATTTAATTTAACTAATTTTAACAAAGTTGTTACCACTTTTCCTGATTCTGTTTCACAATACTTAACCAATATACATAAGTGCTTTTCATTTGAAAGATCTGTACTCTCATCTATCAAAATCGAAAACTTATTACACTTTAATTCTTTCACTATGTTATCAACTACTGTTTTTGCTATAACATTTTTTATAATTTCTGTACATTTAGTTCTTTTCATGTTTATATCTTGGGCAACTTTACTGTCGTCAAATATATTTTTCAAAAGTGGCATTAAATGTTCAATCACGTGTATTGCTAGGTTATGCTCAGCAAAGAAAGCCGCTAGTTTGATTTCTGCAGTTTTAACTTTCATTTCATGTGAAACATTAATGCCTGAAGTGTAACTAGTAATTGGTTTCTGCATTTTAATACATTTCATCTTCTCTTTATGTTTCTTTCCTTCGGCGTGTTTCTCTAATTCACTCTTACCTGATGCCATTTCTTTGTCACAAATTTTACATCTTTAAACCTTTAAATATAACTTAATCATATAATTTATTATGCGTTAATATTTCCTTGTTTTAGTAGGATCTTTACATTTTTCAATAAATAATTTTAAATTTGGGTCTTCTAACCAGCTTTCTTGGAAATATTTTGGAACTGTTTTGGCCTTTTTCTTTATTGCTATACTATTATTAGTATCATCATCATCGTTACTAAATATTATTTATAGTTACTGTCCAGAGTTATCTATTATCTAATAACACTTATCTAAATCACAGAAAATGAGCTATTTGTTGTGATTGAATCTTCAATCGAAGAATTGACATCGACCGAATTGACATAAGTGACGTAATCGCTAATGACGAGAAGAAAAATACCGAAATTTAAGAAGAGCCTTTCGACCAAAATTTCCCCACAATTTGGTCAGATTTAAAATTTTCTTCCCTTCTCCCCATGGCATCAAATTTTCTGTGATTTTCCCCGCAAAATGGGAAATTACCCACGAGTTGGCATCACTGCGTACACCACTTTCAAACAATACACATCAATACCCCCACTACAACTCATACAGCGGCTTCTTCAAATACGGGATTTTTTTTTGTCGGGCCTTGTATTAAGAAATACATTGCAGAAGATCAAAGAAAAAGTAATCGAGAGGGCCATGTTTTTTTTTAAATTATTTTTTATATTGGTTGCAACTAGGTACATCTGACAGCCAAATCTTGCATAAATCATGTCAAGATTGAAACTTGCAATTTCCGTTTGACATATTTTACAATAATGATGCAAAAGTTTCTGTTTAAAGGGTAAAAAATGGCTAATGTGGTAATCTATGTCAATAATAATAAAGCTAGCGGAATAAAAAGTTTATTTCCTATTAAGAGTAAAGGAAGAATTTAGCACACAATTATAGTAAATGCTCAAAGCGATCTCCTTTGGTTTTAATACAAATCCCTAGTCGTCGTTTCATGTTGTGAAATTCATCGACGAGGTATTGAGGCGTTATCGTACCACACACATTTTGAATTGCTTCGATAAGTTCTTGTATTGTGTGGTGTATTTTCAAAAATTATATTTTTTAGGTATACAAAAATAAAATAATGCAAAATTGTTAGATCAGGAGAATGTGGAGGAAAATCTAGTACACGGTTCTCAAAATATTCGTATAAGAGGTTCATTGATTGTAATGTTTTATGAGCATTTTCTTGTTGGAAGTGTCCACACCTTAGTTCGTCATCATGCTACTGATTTAAGTTATTACGATTGTTTATCGTTTCATGAAAAATAATAGACCAATAATTCTTTTCAGAATGTAACGGTTTCTGAATCACGACAGGGTTTTCGCTGGACCATATACGCATGGTTTGTTTGTTAATAAAACCATTAAGGTGAAACCAAACTTTGTCTGAGGGGAAGGATTTGTCAAGGATATTATCATCATTCATGAGATTTTCAAACCAATTGCAGCACTGCACTCTCACTACATGATTAATCGGTTTGAGTTCTTACACAACACGAATTTTTCATCAAGATTTTTTCTAAGAATCTATCACATGACAAATTAGTTCCCTGTGAAAGCTTTTTAATTAACTTTTTAGGTGAATGATCTATACGCCCCCTCACATCCGCAATAATTTCTGCAGTTCTTTTCTTGAGCTTACCACTACCGGATTTGCGACTTACTGCACCAGTGTCGCGAAACTTAGCAACGGATTGAACAGTTTGTTGATGTTAATTATACTGCAAAATGTGGAAACGGAAGACGAAATTCATCATCCCCCGATTCTGTTGCTTTTCGCCATTACGAAAATAGCTTTCAATGATAAATGGTTGGTGACCTGTAGTAAACATGATTTAAAATTTATGATACGTCAATAAACATCAACTGTAATTTGAATTGTCAAACTTCTCAATAGATGTCAAACGCAATTTGAAGTTTCAATCTTGGATTTCATTGTCAGATGTAATTGTATCCAATATAAAAAAGTAATAAAAAAAAAGATCTTTTCGATTAGTTTTTTTAATTATCATATTGTAATGTAAGCAAATGTTAGACAAAACCTCCATATATTCCAAATATAGCTTTGTTGAAGGAAACGGAATGATTCTGTCTGTCTAATGCTCATTTTCTATTTCTTGTTTGGGTTCCTCTAAGTTATTTGGAGCTCTGGGATGTACTAATCTAATCTTGGCGATTTAAACAAGACGATTTCAGTAACCGAGCAAATGAGCTTTTATTTATCCACCATTGTACCTTGGTATGTATGAACCACAAGTTAGTGTAATTTCTCATAAAGGAATGCGTCGTCTAATATTTGTTACATGAAGTGTATGTGTAAAGTTGGGATAAATTTGACCGTTGATAAACGATCAAGAAAGAATACAACTCCTATCAATCGGTAGCTCCAAAGTTAAACATTTACTAAAACCCGATTGGATAACCGTGTGAGGATTTAACTGAAAATTTAAATAATCGATCTCTGGATTTGGGTCTTGACCTTTTCGGCCGTCCAAACATTATCTACAGCAAGTAACGAAAAACAAACTTAAATTGGTAAACACGCTGTTTATTGATTACGGCATCAATTCTAACTGTGACGAAACAGTCTATTGCCGGACCCATGTTGATACATTTTTTTCTAATACCCTGTAAAGTACCAAAAGATGTTTTGCATCCGTTAAATGGTTGTGTTTACATATGACCCCGTTTTTGCTGCTGTTTACATCGAAGTTGACCCTACGCTGTACTACCGATCGAGAAATATAAAACACAAAATAAATAAGTTTTTTAAGTTGCAGCGACAGAATGTTTATTACTAGAGCAACGCAACTGCGCTGAAAGCCAGTGGCGGACGCATAAAAGTTTACACAAAATAAATTAAATGTGATACGTGCTCAAACACTTACCGTTTTAAGAGTCCTCCGTGAAATCATAAAGTGGATAATGTCTATTTAATATTTGTAACACTAGATATATTTCCAAAGTTGTTTCGGCAAAGTGAGTGCGGCGCGAAGAAAAAAGTGTTTTTGTATGCCGCAAACGAACGTTCTACATCTAGTGACGTTATATTTGCGTAAGTAAAATAATCTTTCAAATAACTTAACGGTTCTGTTGACGCACCTTCACAAATTTGTCTTAATGTGCGAAAATCAGAGTCTTTATCTAAAACACTTTCAAACCTTTCTAAAACACAAACATTTCTTGCGTCTTCTATCGCGCATAGCTGTGCGTGAACATGTTGCACTATTTGCAAAGATTCCACTAATGACACCGAAGAATTTTGTAGTTTTTCTATCGCATCCGCTAGTCTCACGTAATTGTTCTGAATAATTTCCAAATCTGTTTTAACTTGACTATCCTGAAATTTCAAGCGGCTTACCTTGACAGCCGCAGCTTCCTTTCGGTCGAATTCTAAAATCACGTTCTTTATATTCTCAAAATATTTAAGATAATAAAATGCAGCCTCTAACCATGTTCCCCAACGAGTAAGAATAGGTTGTGGTGGTTCAGGAATACCGGGGCATAGTCTATGAAATTCCCGAATACGTTTTGGGGATTTTACAAACACAGCTTTTATGTGCTAGAGCGTCTACCTCGGGATAATATTTTCTGATACTATCTGCTACGAGACTGAGAGTATGAATTTTACATGTAATATGCAACAAGTTAGCACAATGTTTTTTAAGAGATCGACCTACAGCAAGCATGTTTGCGGCACCATCACTCATAAACATCAACAGTTGATTTGTTGAAAGTTCAAACTTTTCCAATGTATTTAATACCAACATTGAAATTACTTCGGCAGTGTATTGTTGTATTCGTCTGGAAGCTAGTAAAATTGAGGGTGACGGTCGATGTGGTTCCATTGTGCGTACCATTACATTTACTACAAAATGTTTTTTACGATCTGTTGTTTCGTCCACACATAACTACAGTTTTTTATCTTGCAACTCCGATTTAATTCTTTTCTCGAAATGCTCGCGAGCAGACGGCACAAGTCTCTGTAATGTTCTCTCACTTGGTAACTTAAAGTCCGAATATTCATTCTAAAACGAGACGTATGCTTTCTTCCTTAGTAAATGAAATAGTAAATTACATGCAATAAACACATAAATTAAATTTAAATTTGTCATAATCTCATGTGGAATTTTCTTTTGAAACATGCCCTGCACTATTTACGTGCCGTAGATAATCACTTTTCGACCAACACATTAAATCTATTTTACACACTACACATTGAATTTTAGCGCCATCACACTTTAAATCAGGCATTTCTGCAATAAATTCTCTTACTGTGTCCAACTTTGGTCGTTTTCGCGACGTAGGAAACATTTTCAAAACAAACGTAGAACTACGATATAGTATACGACAGCGTAGATGCATACACAACAGATCGGCTTTCGAGTCGCAGTTATACTGACGCTTATACCGAATTGTCCCGGCCGTGTTTATTTTGTGTAAACTTTTATGCGTCCGCCACAGGCTTTCAGCGCAGTTTGGGTTGCTCTATTTATTACTATGTTTCGTTTGTTAACCCTGTAACGCCATGCTAAATTGTCGACTCTCCATAATTTTCAAAAATCTTGTGTTCAACATTTAAATTCAATAGGAAATGACTTCTGTTGTTTAAGTAATGATAACTATTATTTTTTGTGCAAAAATGTTCGCAAGTGGAACATTGGACTCACATCCAATTTAAACTGGTATCTAACTTTTTTATTTGTTACAGTATTATCGTAATACTTTACCGAATTTGTTAATCTCAACTATTTTTTTTATGAAGGGAAATAAAAAGCAGGTCCAATTTTCTCACAACCTGTTTTTTATTTCCCTTCATTAACTAAATACAACTAAACTACAACTAAATACTAAATACTCACACTTGAATCACGATGGAATACTATTTTTTTTTATAATAAATTGTAGCTCACTATTTTTAATGCAGAGTATATACGTACTTTTTGGGAAACCCATTTAGGATAGCAAGTAAATGATTGACATATCTTGACAGCAACCATCCTGCTTGTATTAATATAGAGATGTATAATAAGTAATATTTATTACCTTATAAGCTTGGAAAAAGTAAAAAAAAATACAATAAATTTCTTAAATCGCAACTCACACAACTGAGATACGCTAATCTTAACCTACGTTCGTTTTGCAAGAATATCAAGTTCACTTGCTCGCGTCTATGTTATAATTACATTTTAAATTAATCTTACTATCTACGTTTCGGATTCAGTTGACATTTAGGTTCATAGGCTTAACAATTTCCATTTTCGTACCTTTTAACGAGCAATTTTGACACAAAATTGGCACCGGTTGGTTCAACGAAATAAATAATTATAGTGGGTTGTAAGTTACGTAGATTATTTACATAGTATAAGTGCTATTATTAGGCTTGTGAGCTTGATTCTAACGTGTAGGGATCTTTTATTGAAATTCCTGCAATAGAAGAAAAAGAATAATAACTTTCGGGGTTCATAAAAATGGCAAGAGAGGAATGCGTGGAGAACCAGCGAGGCCACTTATTTTAGGTTTTAATACGGCTTCTCACTCCAGCGAATTGTATATTTACACGCAATGGAGGTATAAGTAATTCTATTCTTTTCATATACATATTTCATTGTATTTTCAGTATTCTACAGTTATTTATTTAGAAGTTTTTAGCATAACCAACGTCAGGCATACATATTAATAAGTACATTATACTCTTCTATTTACACACAATGCATCAATAGAAAACAATTTGGATATATACCTTTCTGTATGTACAGAAACCAGTTTTGTAATAATGGATTGTTGTTGTAATTGCATTCATTTTGTCTTCTTTACAGCAATTTGGTTTTAAGATTTTAGTCACAGTTTTCTAACTTTAATGAGTCATTCACTATATTTTAACCAGTTGATATGAAAAAATTGTCAAACAGTGGATAACCGGTTGAAGAACATAATCCGTTTCAAGACTATATTCGTTACAACTTTTCATGGGAAATCGATTAATTCGTTTGAAGACCCAAAAACTGAAATAAGTTTATAGTTCTCAGTTTGTTTATTGCATTCCTTATACCATCATTTCTTTGGTTCAAAGTTAAGTGTGTTGGAGGTACGGAAAGATGCTGGTGCCAATGGAATCCTGTGTGTATTTTATGCATTTGCTGTGATTAGTTAGCGCGTGGCCACTTTTCATAATCTTTAATAGATTATGATAGAGCACTGCACGGGCTACGAAAAGCACGGCCCGCCCGGGTTCACGGGCGGGGGCTCGGGCGGGCCTCGTCTCTTTTCATTACGGGCCGGGCCTAAAATTGTTCGGGCCTGACGGGCCGAGAATATTTTATTAGATACATCGAGCGGATATAACGTATGCAGTGAATGTTGTTCAGTTTTTGCGCTATCGTTTGTATACTGACTTTTATAAAAATCGCAACACCCAGAATTAGTTGAACGATTTTACTGAAATTTTTACAAACGATACTATCACTACAAACACACGATTGAAATTTGAAAACAAAAGAACTGAAATGAAAAAGTTTTTTCAATAACGAGTTGCTTTGCCACGATTTGCTATGCGCTCATTTAGTCCACGTGGCATGCTGTCAATCAATTGATCAATATCGGCCTATGGTATATCATTCCAAGCTTCCTGAATCCGCAGCCGAAGATGGTACAAGTCGTTTGGAGGGTGTGGTAAATCATTCAGCTGTCTCGATCACATTCCATGCATGCTCAATGGGTGACAAATCAGGCGACCCAGTAGGCCATGGGAGGACGACAATGTTAACTTCTTCCAAAAAGCGTGTTGTAGCCCTTGCCGTATGAGGGCGCGCATTATCTTGTTGGAGAATGGGATTTTCCAACCCCCGAAGATTTGGAAGTTCAACAGGCTCCAGCACATTGGCAATGTAACCGGCTGCGTTTAAGTTACTGTCAATGAAAACCAAAGGTGATCAATTACCATAACATATTGCATCCCATATCATCACTCCTTGTGTGAGGGCTGTGTTGCGTTCCACAAAAAATGCTGAATTTTTGCGTTCTCCACGCATCCGCCTGACCCTCCTACGACCGTCGTTGGCCCACAAACAAAATCGAGACTCGTCACTGAATACAATTTGATGCCATTCTTGTGCCCAGTTCGCTCGTTCGTTGCTCCACTCTAGTCTGCGGGTACGGCGAAGTGGGGTAAGAGGAAGACACAAAAATGGACGGTACGAAGTATATTGCAATTGACCGAGCTGTGGAAAATCGGTCTCTTGTGGCCAAAAGTCTTAAACGACGTTCTTCACGATCTATAGTTCCTTGGAGATGTCCAAATCCAGGGCGGCGTTGTTTAACCCCTTTTTCGAACCATCTGGAACAACATCTCACCATCGTTGCAACACCACGATTAACACGGCTAGCGATATCTCTAAGCGAAAGACAAGCCTCTCTCATGGCAATAATACGGCCACGTTCAAAATCATTTAATTGCCGATAATTTGCACGTTGACGAACTCTTGGCATTATTACATGTTCAGAAGGCACTAGTTGACAAACAAATGGCAAAATTGACAATTATTACATCATCAATTGTTTTATTCCATAAAAGTTAATGTTACTAAGTGCAAACATACAAACCAAAAAAACCAACAATCGATAGATAAATTTTGTTGAAATTTAAACCATTTCTTTGTATGAAAGCCAGTATATTAAAATTTAAACAATTCTATGTTTGTTTCTTTGTTCAACATATATATACAACGTTCAAATGCAATGTTTTCATTTTCTTTGTGTTAATTCAAAAATATAGAAAGCGTCCAGAATAATTATTCACTCATATAATTTAGTAACGATAAATATTTAAATGGCGCGCAGATCCGAACCGGCTAATTGTGACGATAATATGACCCAACGGGCGGCCGAGGCGGTAACGAATATGTACACGGGCCCGGGGTCGGTCGGCACGGCCGTGAAAAATAGGCCCGTGCAGTGCTCTCTGATAGAGTGGTGATGGCCTTAGTTGAAAACTAATGTCCTATTCCTCTTTTATGCATTTCGGATAAAATCTTTGAATCGGTTATTTATAATATACTTTTTAATGAACTTAAACAATTCATTAGTCTAGAACAGTGGGACGGATCTTCTCACGTTCAATCATGTTTTGGATTATCTTGACAATAAAATACAGCTGAATGCTATCTCTGCAGATTACAGCAAAATAGATCATAAGATTAATAAATTGCTGAGGTTGGGTTTGCGTACGGGCATTCTTCGGTGACTACAATCTTATATATCCAACAGGTCACAATTTGTTAAGTTGCATGGCTACGTACGAGGGTAGTCCCAAAAATAAGGTCTCGCAATTTTTTTTAGAATACAAAAATCCGTTTATTTTCTGTAATATATATATCATTTAAAGTTTGAACATTTATCTATTTTTCTACATAATCGCTATTTGGGTCGATGCATTTTTGTAGACGCTGTGACAGTTTTTGTATGCCTATGTCATACCAGCTCGCCGCCATGTCCTTGAGAAAGCGTTGAACCTCTTCTTTCACCTCGTCGGAGCTGAATCGCGGTCCGGCCAAATGCTCTTTCAACTTAAGGAATAGGTGGTAGTCACTGGGTGCCAACTCCGGACTGTAGGGTGGGTGGGTGATGTTCCATTTAAACTGTTGCAGGAAAGCGACGGTTTGACGGGCGACGTTTCGTGGAGAATTCTTACGCCCTTGCTCAGCATTCCTCTTCTCCGGTTCTGAATTGTCCGTCTGAGTTTTTCCAGTGTGTCACAGTACCTGTCAGCGTTTATTGTGGCCCCTGCAGGCATAAAGTCGACCAACAATACCCGCTTTCAATCCCAAAACAGTTGCCATGACTACCGGCAGACAGTATTTGTTTGAATTTTCGCGGCTTGGGCGAAGAGGAATGCCGCCACTCGCGTATTGTTGTTTGGTCTTAGATGTAAAGTGAAACGCCCGGGTTTCGTCACCCATGACGATCGAGTCCAAAAAGTTTTCCTTTTTACTTTCATAGCGGCGAAGAAATCCACGGGATGAATCAACTCGTTGCCGCTTGTGGTCTTTCGTTAGCATTTGTGGAACCCATCTTGCACACACCTTCCTATACTGCAGCTTTTCCGTTAAAATCCTGTGAATGATGCTTCGGGAAACCTCAGGAACCAAAATGCAGAGATCATTCAGATTAATCCGCCGATCTTCACTCATGGTTTGCTTAACCTTTGCGATTGTCTCGTCGGAAATTGACGGTCTCCCGCTCCTTTGTTCGTCGTGAATGTTTGTACGACCGGCTGCAAATCCTCTACACTACTTGCGAACGTTTTTGACACCCATGCACGACTCTCCATACATTTCCGTTAATTGGTGATGAATTTCAATCGATTAAACACCTTTTGCGATCAAAAACCGAATAACTGCACGAACTTCGCACTTGGCGGTAGCGATCAACGGGTGCTCCATTCTCAACGGCTGTCAAGCCAAGACTGAGCGTCCCAGCGAGGCGCAAGCATGCTTGTTTGGGAGTGAGGGAAGCAACAATTACAACAGTGTGGCCAACAGCCGCACGACAGTTTCTCTCCGTCCCCAACGCTTTGGAGACTTTACTTTTGGGACTACCCTCGTATTTAGGACGGTGGCTATAACATTAGGTTTGCTGCAGGCATCTCATCTGGGACCGTTACTTTTCTATCGATGTATGTATATCAATCATATATCCACTAACTTCATAAATTATCTTGTTCTTCAATATACTGACGATCTAAAGATATTTAAACCTATGAAGTCGATCATGGATTGTATCGAGTCACAGCAGCACCTAGACAGATTGCGTAAATACTGCCTCGAAAACAAACCATTAAATTTCAGTGAATGTAATTATACAGCAAGGTCCTAAAGTATTACAAAATACACAAAGTTTCTAGGTCAACTTTAATATTACGTAAATCTGGCAACAATCATCACCTTTTTTATAAGTCTGAATTAAAATTTTCGTATACCTTGAATGAGCATATCTTAACCGGAATTTTTAAGATTAGAGATCTGGATGTCATGCCAGATACTAAATTTATCATATTCAGTATGTTGTTAGTAAGTGCACCAAATTGTTTGGCTTTATTATAACAACATCTAAAAGTTTTTATTCTTCCGTGTGCCTCAAATCTCTATACTTTACAACGTGTCTACCTGGAGCATAAACGGAAGATAATTCATTTCCTGAGCAATTAAGAGAAAAAGTTTTCAAATAAAAAATATTCGGAGACAAATGCTGGGTAACATTATATTATAACAAATTATATGCAAATACAGGATGTTTAGTTTCCGCTGCATACGGTACAAGTTTCCTTTAAATGGACCAGCCTGTATATTATTACGATTTTGGATACCCCTAAATATAATAAAGGCGTTCTTTTAGAATTCTGTTGGAAAACATATCCCTATACCTAAAATGCGTCATTCTTTAGTAAATTAAATATGAAGCTATGCAGATAAGCTTTTCGTTTAAAAACGTGGAGTGTTGTGACGAATCTTTTGTTTCCCTAAATATATTCATTAATGCAAATGTGTCAACGTTCAATCTTTTTTAGTATCTGCTCGAAGTAACCATCATTTTCCTACATACCTACATTGTCAAGTAAGTTAACTACCACGTATAAATAATAAATACCCAAAATAAGTAGTTCAGCTTAAAGAAATAGATTTATTTAGCATTGCACACTAAGTTTTTTCAGCAATAAGAAATATGTATAATAAGAACATACTGAAAGTTATCTAAAAAATTTCGCAATTTAGCTAAATAGAAATACAGTAAAACCTCTAAATAGCGGCCACAAAAATTTATTGTCAAAATGACCGTTATTTAGAGGTGGCCGTTATTTAAAGGTAGTCAGGAATAAATAAAAAAAGTTCTTTTTGTGTTTTCTTTATTCAAAAAAAATGTATATAATATATAATGTATGTAAATAATATCAAACATTTGCTTAAATAATAAAAAAAAGTATTTTACATGGATTATTATACTTTTTTCAAATATTTTTCAATTGAGGTCTGTTTTAAGTTTTTAATTTTTATTTGTAAAACCTGAGATTCACATTTTGCTAAAATTTGAGCAATTTGTTCAGCTAGTTCACTTTCATCATTACAAAATAAGAAACTTTGTACATCTCCTGGTCTTTCACACACTTCATCCATATCTTTAATGTTTGAATTACAAATGTCAGATTTTTCCACATCAGTTTCACTGTTTGAATTACAGTCTTGATCATCAATTAATTCATTGATTATTTCTTGAACGTTAAAACTGGGATTTTCGGTCAAAACATTGCAATCAATAGATGCATAATTTTCTAGGCTTACACCACGTAATACAGGAAGAAGCTGGGCCAGTGGAATTTCGTCTTCCTAATCGAAATCCTTTTCTTGCTGATTATTTTTCGAGAATCCTGCTTTTGCAAAACATTTTGAAATTCTATCTAGCGAAACGTCTTTCCAAGCTGCTGATATCCAAATTAATACTTTCCCTCTGCATCTTCAAAAGAATTTTCGAGGTTTATGAATGTTAGAAGCCTCCTGATTAGAAATTTTTTATAGCTCATCTTAATCTTATGGATAATTCCTTGATCCAGTGGCTGACAATGGAAGGTGGTGTTTGGAGGCAGGAAAATGATGTTTACATTTTCTAGTGTCACTTTTGGATGGGACGTGGCGTTATCCAGAAATAATCAGACTTTTCTATTTTCTTTTCTCATTTTTTCGTCAATTTTTTTTAGCCAGGAAGTCATAATCTCTGTTGTCATCCAAGCTTTTTTATTAGATACCCATTCTAAGGACAGTTTATCGATATGAGATCCTTTAAAGCATCGAGGGTTTTTACTTTTCCTAATGATTACTGGGGTTTCCTTGTCACCTCCACAATTTTTATTTTGCGCAAATATGCGCAAAATAAAATTGCCAATATTTTTTACCGGCACATTTATCGTTTTTTGGAGCGAACGTTTTGTTGGGTATTGCAAGATAAAAAACTCCGGTTTCGTCAGCATTGTACCCACTTAAGGTGAATAGTGCTTCAATATTACTTGTAGCTTTGGTTTCCAGGCTTCAACACTGTTGAAGTCAACATCAGCCGACTCACTACAAATGGCTATATTGCGTCTTTTACAAAATTTTTCTAGCCATTCATTTGAAGCTTGAAAGCTCGTCAGTTTTAAACTTTCGGCTACTTCCAAAGCTTTTTCTTTTATTAAAAGTCCAAATATAGGGAGATTTTGATTTCTGGCTTTACAGAACCAATTGTAAACTGCTTCGTCAATCGCCGATCCTTCGGTTTTGGGAGCTTTCTCTTCTGATCTAAATTGGAACCTTCGTCAAAGCGCTTCTTTAAGTCGGATTTGTTTTTTTATAATTTCATTAACTTGTGTTCTTCCAACACCAAACTTTTCAGCCAACTTTCTGGCACTGTTACTGAACTTTTCACTTTCTACAGTAATATCTATATTGTCTTTAAGAGATAAACGTTCTCTTTTTAGCGACATGATGATCGTTACCAAAGCACAGTCGAAGAAAAACTAACTCACAGTCTACGAAACTAATGTGCTTGAAGTGAATCGACCGAAAAGTTACAAACAAATAAATACATATGTACATAATTCCCCCAAATCTTAGAAATTTCTAAGAATAACCATTCATAAATACACGTGTACATATGTATATAAAATTATGTGCAATAAAGTAAATCTGCTTACAATCGTTCTGTCTGTATTAAATTGAATGAACAAACGTTAATTACGGGATGGCTCTTTGATGCCGTTTTTCAGAATTGATCGATAGTGAGAGGTAAAATTGCAGGCATTTTCGCAAGAAAATTTTCATGGAAATGGCCGTGGCCGTTTTATGGAGGCGCCTGCTATTAGGAGGGTCGTTATTACGGGTATTCTATATAATTGATTTTGTAAATTTGAAAATCTGGCCGTTTTTAGAGGTGACCGCTTTTAAGAGTAGGCCGATGAATTTCGGCAATTCATAACATGGACATTACGCAAAATAATACTCTGGAGAAGTTATTAAATGTTCGATAAAGTGCAGAGTCGCATTACTGTTTGTATGAAGCAAAATGGTGTTCGCTTCGAATAGATGTGGAATTGTATGCGTAAATTACATTTTGCAGTTTATTTTTAATGAATATCTTTAGAAAAACAAAAGTTTATAGTAGGTTTGTTTCTACAGCGATTTAAAATTATTTTAAATCGACAGGGGCATGCGCATTACAAAAATAGTGTTCGTGCAGTTAAAACGCCAAACTCTGACTACTAGTTTGACGTAATTTGGCGTTCGTGCAGATCTCCAAATTAATTTCTAACCGTTTGCTGAGAATTCCTCCAGTTTGAAGATTATCGTCCAGTGATCCATCAGACACATGCGCATTGTTATATTGTGAAGTGAAAAGTTGTATTATAGGTTTTTTTTTGTATAATGTGTTCACACTTCACGCGTGTTTTATTCATGTCGATGGTTTTGTTAGGAATTAACAGTTCCTTTAAGGTTGTAATTTTGTCTAAACATTTCGCGTTTACTTCTTTTTTCGCTTACCTCTTGGAATATTTGAATGTAAGATAAATCTATTGTTTTTATCTGCATATTTGAGTATATTTTCTCTCTTAAATCTATTAAATACGCTTGTAACTTATACATCGCCTGATAAATGTAAAGAAAGCATTTGTGCAGTTAAATTTTTAAATCGGTTTCAAATCAGTTTTAGTTCGCGCATGCGTAGATTAATCCAAATTAACCTCTGATCAAACTATCACAAATCGGCTGCAGAAACAAACCTAGTATTTCGTCACAGCACTCTATGAATTTTTGCGAAAAACTTATCCGCATAGTTTCATTTTTAATTTATTAAACGACATATTTTAGGTATAGGGAAATGTTTACAAAAAAATTCTGTTACAGTTTCTCTATTAGATCGCTGAAAAATATATAGGATGTTCCATGAAAAAGAAATTGGACTAACATGAATCAAACATGTAGACTTCAGGTGATATAAAAAACTTTTCGATGTACTGCCTGAAACTCCAAGAAATACTCAATCGAATAAAATTTAAATCATCACCCTAGCGCGTCAGGCGTCTAAGATATCGGCTGTTAAAGAAACTGAGATTTCGCAATAATCTCAGTGTGTCAACTATCTCAAAAACTAAAATAGACGGGTGTAGGGAATATTGATGAAAGCTGACATGAATTGAAGAGGGACATCTAAAATCGCAATAATATACAGGATGTTCCGTTTAGAAAACTAAACTTGTATCATGCGCAGCAGAAACTGAACAGCCTGTGTATACGTGGATATAATTTTATGCTGTGCAGCATTTGTCTCCGAATACTTTTTATTTGAAAACCTTTTCTCTAAATTGCTCAGGAAGTGAATTATCGTCCGTCTACGCACTAGGTGGACACGTTGTATGTATAAACTCGATTACGTCTTACGCTTTTGTTGTGTGTTGTCCTCGGTATGCCGTCCATATTAAAACATATAAACAAAAATCCGTTCGACGAAAGTTTATTAGATTTCTTTGTCTAAAGTTAGGTCAATCTTTTAATAGTTATGTATTTCATGTCATGTAGGCGGCATAAATTCTCGCCCTGACAGGTTTATACAGGTTCGAGCGTGTTCAAACTCCGTTGAGTCATAGTTGGACATCTGCGAGGCCTACTCTATATATTACGGCTCGAAGAGTAGTAGTTTTAGTAGCCAGCCAGACAACTTGACTAGTGCATGAACATGTCTCAGGTAATGAAAATTACCTTTATTTAAATTAAATTTTTAACAAAAGAAGGGCACACGCCTAATCACATTAAACAACGTTTAGACGACGTTTATGGTGATTTGTCTCCTTCATATTCCACTGTAAAAAGGTGGGCAACATTTTTCTGTTTTGGACAAGAATCCCTTGAAGGTGATGAGTACCCCAGCCGGAAAATTGAACTGATAACGCTTCAAAACATTTCAATGATTGAAGAAATGGTATTAGCAGATTGCCGTTTAAAAGTGAAGAAATTAGCAGTGATGTCTAACATTTCTGAAATAAGTATTCGCCGAATTCTTCATAACCATTTAGGTATGAATAAGACTAGTGCAAGATGGGTACCACATCTTCTTTCTGCTCTCCAACGTGAACGTCGGGTCGAATGTGCGCGCTCGTTTTTAAACATGTGTGGAGACGACCCAAAACCGATTTTGGAGGCCATCGTCACAAGAGATGAAACAATGGTTCTTATTTATTTTTTCATTTAAAGAAAGCAGTTGTAATACAATATTTTGAGGGAAAAACTTTAGATTATTTTTACAAGGGTATAGAATTATTAATTGATCGTAATAAATGTATTCAAGTTAGGGGAGATCATATTGAAAAATAAAAATTGTTGTACTTTACCAAGTTTATTTTTTTCTATATCAGGCGCCTGAGAATTTATGGCGTCTACTTCGTATTTTCGTATTCTACCTTCGTGTAAGCGCAGACTGCTGTCGGAATTTGTATTTCTGCATAAGTTGCTTAATAACAGCAATGTTCAAACCTTGTTTCTTTGATTTCCTTTCGTGCTCCTTCCCATCATATTCGTAACGATGTTTTATCATCTGCCCGTATGTCACACCAATTCTTTTCAGAACTCACCTATTAACAGAATCATGCGCACAATGGGCAACTCAGTATATGCAATTTACTTGACATATTTAATTGTAGTTTGAGAACATTTAAAATCTTAATTACCCGGAGCTTATTTGACCAACTTCAATAAATTTATATTCAACTTTTCCTCTTTCACCTCTTTCCAAGCTACTCGACCATTATGTTACCTGTGCGTTTTCAATAATCGTACATGTGTATTCTTTATTTTTATAGTTGCTTATGTTACGTGTTTGAGTTTGTCCCGTTGTTGTAGAAATATGAATAAAACAAAACAAAAATAATATACACCAAAGATGAAATGAAAAAATTACGTATAAATTAGCTGTGGGTTTTTTGTTCCTGGAGCATTATAGAACTGCTCAAATGTCGCTTGCCTTTCTCTTTTCTACGGGATTTTTTGAAAGTGGTAAATGGTAAAAATTCCCAGTTCTATTGGCTTCGACCTAGCTTGGGTGCCATTTTCGAATAATTAAAATACTCTCCGCTATAACTTAGCCACAAAAGTTTTACGAATAAAACAGAAGCAATTAAATTTAGGGAATCATAAACTGATTCAATCTGTTAAACCTAGGTGGAACTCCACATATTTTATGTTAAAGCGATTATTAGAACAAGCGAAGCAATTATCGGTGTCTTATCAGATAGATCTATATCAAAGAAAAATCAAGCTGGGCAATTAGCAATATCAGAAGATGATTGGGGTAAAATTGAATCAATCATAACCAATTCTGGAACTCTTTGAATGAGTAACTATATTATTATCAGTTGAAAAACAATCCACTATTTCCATTCTTATACCTGTTATGCAGTCTTTGTTAAGAAACTTTATTTTAAAAGAAGGTAGGGAAACGTATCTAGGAGAATTTAAAAATGTTTTGCAAAATGAATTTAAATCTTTCTTGTGCGACAAAGAAACAGACGCTGATTTGGAAAATGATATAATTGATACTAGTACATACCTCGATCCTAGATTTAAAGATAAAGAACGATATTCAGGATCGATTATTTTTTCTGGTTAATAAAGGTTCATTATGAAACTTAAGAATTTTTTGTAATATCGTCTACTACGAAAATCGCTTATAACGAAAACATTCGATAGTCCCTTGAGTTCTCGTTATAGAGGGGTTCTACTGTATAACTCGTAGTAAAAGCATGTGTAGTCAATACAGAAGCTTGCCAGTCCCATTGAGTTGATTCGTCTCGCTGGTCCGAAACGTAACTTCCAGTTGGTACCAGAAATTCGTTTAAATTGTTATCAAAACTATTGCCTGTAGAATGAAAAAAAGTGCTAACTAAGTAGCGGTTTAGCAGAAAATAACATAAACACTAACATTAACCATTAGATTAATAAAATGAAAATGAATAAAAGAAACATGTGCGCATTTTTCGTATAAAATAGTTAATTTCTGTAGATATATAACATATAACATAATTTTTACATTTAATATACTACGTAAAAGTACACAAATGCGCACGGTCTGGTTCGTCCAGGTAGAGGTGCCTTTCGATTTTAATCTCGCTTTACAGTGTCTTTGCTTTTGTATAGTGTAAACATTAACTAGAAACAAATGGAAGGAGTGCATTGACCGTTGCTTGAAGCATTTTTCTGCTCATTTCCTGGTAGTATAATCGAGGGATTATAAAGGAATATTAATAAAAACATTCTTAGTTTCTTTAGTGCTATAGGAAGTAATTTTAACAAAACAAGAACGTATTGCTTAAGAGTGGAGTCAAATTTTATTATAGGTGTTTTTTTGTTAGTGTTTCTTTATTTCATAATTACACCCATGTATCTGATTACTTCGTAAAAAAATCGTAATAAAGTAGGTTTTGTAATTATTTGTAGAAACGATTTTTTGTTTCGCTAAAAGTATCTACCTTAAAAAATATTTGGCAAAATTACATTTAAATGATGACTTTTGTATAAAGAAATAATTTTATACAGATTTGCTCTAATTAGAATAATTTAAAATAGAATTATTATAAAAAGATGGAAAAAAAATTAAGTACGCGCAGAGAAACAGTTTTTTGCATTAAGAAAATAGATTGTCTTGTAAAAATCAGTCTCTATTCATGAAAATATTTGTATTTCAAGACTATAAAAATGTTTAATATAAGAAAATAACTTTCTTGAAATTTTATTTGTATTAAATAATTATTTTCTTAGGGTTAGAAAATCAAGAAAATCCAAGACAGAAAAATGTTTCTTCCAAATAAATCATTTACTTTTAAGTTAAGACAATATTCGTGTAGAGTAGATATGAAAAAATTGTCCAGATCTCACAAAGCTTTATTGAGAAATTATGCGATCGGTTTCGTGTTCAAAAAACACATCAGACCAGCTACAAGGATATCCAATAAAATAAAAATTACAGTAATGGAGAAAAAACTTAAAGTTAATAATTAAAATTAGGTGCAAATGAATGAACTAATGAAAAATGTTTTTTTATATTCACAGTAAAATAAATTATTTCTTTAATGATGTAATTAAATAGGGAAGTTAATATTTAAGTTTATTTATCTCTTTTTTATTATTATTTATTATACATTAAAAAAACTATAGTTAAATTAGTACACGTGGTAAATAGTAATAAAAGGAAAAAAAAATATTACATTAACCGGTATCTTTTGAAAATGTTTATGAAACGTTGTACGTTAAAGGTTATTCCATTGTATAAGTAAGTATAGTATCTGCATTCCGGCTTGGTCGCTACTATCTAGGACGGCATGACTGTATCTACTGGCACTAGGTGGCGCCAGGAAATATTTAAGTTGCTGTTTTTGAAGATTAATGGCATAAACTGAGAGATGTAAGAGCAATGTGGGCAAGAACAACAAGCGTTAGTGCTTTTCTGTTCTCACATTGTCTTTGCTGGTAGTGATTCCTTCAATACCATAAGCTTATTTATTAGCATTATCTTGGTTATTGTTTCTGTATGCACTTTTTTCATGTGTACTTCTACATTGAGTTCACTTTTGTTTGAACGTTATTCTGTAAATCATTTCTAGTTTAGCCTTTTTAAAATCAGGAGCGACTAAAGCAATATGTCGTACTGCTTTAAACACGGTAAATGCAATTAATCATGTGGATGTAAATAATATGCATTTCAAGAATTCTAAGTAAATCAATACTTTATTTTAAGAAAATGAAACTATTAATTTATGAATAATCCTTAAACGCTTTTTGGAATTAAGAAAATTATTTACTATCCTCAAGAAAATATTGTTTTGTGTTATAACGGCCGTTTACTCATACTAAGAATCGCCTTCTTCCAATTTTCTGCAAGATTTCCTTAAATCAAGTTTACAAATGTCTTAAACAAAGAGATACAAATTATTTCATTACAAGTATAAACTTCTCTTAAGCGGAGAAAAAAACGCAAAGAAAATATTTCTTTTGATTTAAAACAGTAATTATATTGAGCATAATTGAAACAGTAATTGCCTTGAATTGAGGCGGACAGCCTTGATGCAAGTAAACATTTCTCTGCGTGTTCTGGAGTGTTGAAAATTGTCCAATTAGTTAAAACTTAAAAAACAAGCAACTTTTTCCTTTGGCATTTCCCAAAAATTCGAAAAATAATGGTATATTTTGTAATTTTTCGGGAAAAAATGACAAATTTGACAGTTAAAAAGGTTATGTTATTGAGTGCATATCATGCCATATCATTTTCTATACACAAACAACGAAAGTCAAAATTTCCTGATATTAATTAATAACAAAATTGCACATATGATGCGAACTTCTGTGGCGCTCTATATTACCAACGCATACATATATGCAAATTATGAGGATGAAAATCGTACGTTCAACTGCCTTACTGCTTTTTTTGATATGTTGAAAGTTATTTTATACGGAAGAAAAGAAATTTATAAAACAAAATTCATTACACAACTGTTACAGTTTTACACAATCTTGTTTTCATTAATACCACATACAAAAACCAAAACTATGAAATGCTATTAAACTATTAATAAGAATAAAAACTAAAATATTAAACATTCTTAATAAAAATACATTTCAAGTTAATGCATATATTTTTGTGGATTGTGTTCATTATCTGGGCGAGGTGATAAGTTCGTCGTCTTACCTAAACTCTAATTTTACTTTCTACAAAATTCTCAATTTCGGAAGACAAACAATACGTTGACTAATTTGGAACAGAAATACTATTATTTACAAAAAAAATGCTTTCGAAAAATTCAGCCAGTTCGCTAACTTGCCCCCTTCTTGCAAGATTTTTAACGATTGTAGTGATCCTACTCGTTTTATCCAGCAGCAATAGGTTTGTTTCAACAGAACTTGCAAACTAGTCATCGCATCTGATTGGCTAAGAAAAATCCGAAACTATTTTCTCACTAGTTTGCAATTTCTGCTTAAACAAAGCTAATGTCAATAGGTATTTCACATTTTTACGTGGCAGTATACATAGCTATACGTATAATTAATATGAAGTTATCTGTCTATTGAATTCATTAAATATTTACCATGTTATGGTTCATTTGTTCCATAGCTTTTGGTTCGCCTGTCTTTTATAACATTTTATGCTTATTTTCTTATTATTAATTTCGTATTTTAGACGAGAAGTTTTTGAGAAAATTTCATATACCCAGTATTTTCCGGGAAGTTTAAATTATAGGTCAATAATTAAGGTGCCGGTTTCTCTGAATTAAGAGAAGAATGGCAATTATTTATGTCTTAAGTATTTTTTACCTAATTTTCCAATGAAAATTTTGACAATACCTTAACACATCATGTATTGTGATAGTGATAAGTTGTCGGTAAACAGGAAGCGTTTGTAAGGGCGAATCACCGGGACGGCCGCGCCGTTCTCTTTTTGCCGAAGGGGTAATCGATGACGTTCGTACTCGCCTGGAACAAAGTCCTACAAAGCTATTGTGGCAGCTAGCTCGATAAGCAGGTAAAAATGCAAATTTAAACAAGTAGCATTGCAGGTTTATCATGCAGTCCATTAAAGCAGTTAAACAAAAGCTATCTAAAGAAATTTTTTTGTTGTGCACAAATTATCATTAGATTGAAAAAGAGGTGGTCCCATGATTAACGCTGGCCACGAGCGGTACCGCGCATCGGCGTAGAATCAGTTCGGACCGAGAGGAACGGTAGTATTACTTCGTCTGCGGAGCAGTACGGACATTTTCGCTGCCGGTCATTTGCGCAATTGTTTATATGTCCTAGAAAAATTATGATTTCGTCAGCAAAACGACCGCGGTCGGACAAACTTCGAAAATTTATTGCAGAAATTCCAGACTTAGTATATGAAGGTGCTAAAATTAAATGTGTAATCTGTAAAATCCCGTTAATGTGTTGGTCCAGACAACATTGTCTACGACACGTAAATAGTGAAAAGCATGTCTCAAAAAGAAATTGCGCACGAGACAATGAAAAATTTATATTTAATTTATGCGTTACGTTTATCGCATGTAATATACCGTTTAATTTACTAGACAAGGAACTATTTATCTGCTTTTGGAATAACTATTCGGAGTGCAAATTACCAAGTCGAACATCGTTGCGAGCGAACATATTGAACAAAATAGACGAGTACAACAATGTACTGCCGAAGTAATTTCAAAGTTAGTGTTAAATACATTGGAAAAGTTTGAATTTTCAACAAACCAACTGTTGATGTTTATGAGTGATGGTGCCGTAAACATGCTTTCTGTAGGCCGGTCTCTTAAAAAACATTGTGCTAACTTATATATTACGTGTAAAATTCATGCTTTCAGTCATGTGGCTGATAGTATTAGAAAATGTTATCCTGAGGTAGACGCTTTAATAGCCTATACAAAAGCAGTGTTTGTCAAATCGCCAAAACGTATTCGTTTTCAAATTTCACAGACTGTGCCCCCGTATGCCTGAGCCACCAGAACCTATTCTTGCACGTTGGGGAACATGGTTACAGGACGCGTTTTATTATCAAATATTTTGAGAATATCAAGAACGTGGTTTTACAATTCGATCCAAAGGAAGCTGCGGCTATCAAGGAAAGTCAGTCGAAATTTCTAAATAGGTTAAAACGGATTTAAAAACTATTCAGAACAATTACTTCGGACTAGTGGAGGCAATAGAAAAATTACAAAATCTTTCGGTGTCGTTAGTGGAATCTCTGCAAATAGTGCAACATGTTCACGCACAGCTATGCGCGGTAGAAGACGCAAGAAATGTTTGTGTTCTAGAAAGGTTTGAGAGTGTTTTAGAGAAAGATTCTGATTTTGGCACAATAAGACAAATTTGTGAAGGTGCGCCAACAGAACCGTTAAGTTGTTCCAAAGATTATTTTAATTACGCAAATATAACGTCACTAGATGTAGAACGTTCGTTTTCTGCATATAAACACACTTTTTCCTCACGCCGCACTCGGTTTGCCGAAACAACAGTGGAAACATATCTAATGTTGCAGATATTTAACAGACATTATTCACTTTGTGGTTTCACGGAAGACTCTTAAGACGGTAAGTGTTTGAGCACGTATTATATTTTATTTCTGACCATTTATTTTGTGTAAACTTTTATGCGCTCGCCACTGGCTGTTGGCGCAAATTGAGCATAGCTACTTATCACTTGCCTTTGCTGAAATACCTGTTCAAAAAAGGAGGAAATATACAAACAGTTAGTTACAAAACATGAAAACGGAAAGATCAAAGCATTGTTAAATTTGTGGTGAATTGAGTCGCAATTTATTTAAACTGCTAACATTGGTGTTACTGGCCTTGAAAACGATATCGGCGAGATCTTTGTAATTTTCGCTAATCCCTAATACAAACAGGAATTCTGATATTCACCAATCTGTAGCAACTATTTTATTATTTTTTTTAAACAGAAATTTCAACGTTAGTTATCCAATGGTAAAAATATATAAATCCATTATTCTACTTACCTATTATTTTCTTCATTTACACCTCACCGCTTACAAACCATCATCTCACATAACCTAAACTAGGACTACGATTGCGATTGCACGCAACGGGAATTGCCGACGACACGTGAAGCGCATGATTCTTATATTCGTTTGACTCAACAAAATGATGTCAAAAATGTTTGTACATTCAAACAAATTCAATCTGTTGTTCTTAGAAAATGTGCTTTCATTCAAATAAACCTTTGTTGAATTAAATAAATTATTTCAAATATATATATATATTTGTTGGATTCAAGAAGTTTTTGTCTCTGTGGTCAACAGTAAAGTTACTATACAGTGAAGACCCAAAGTTATAGTCAGTTACACTAGGAAAATTAATAACGAGAATGAATAGTGAAAATATGAAGCACGCAGGATTTAATAACAATAAATAACAATAATAATTTGCTCTCGTACAATTGAGGTTTGACAGATTGGCTATTGTTGTGATTACGTTGCCCAGTAACAAAGTCTTCGGACGAACTCAGCATCATAGGAGACAATAGAGAACTTGCACGTTTTTTAATTTCATGATAATAAGAAAGTACATTAAAAACGAAGAATTTTTGCCTTCTTGTGACGTCATCATACCGTGGTAATCAATCACTTCATTATTTGACGTTGGTAGAGGTGTATTTGTATTATAATTTTTGACATTAGAAACTAATTTAACGACGTTTTGCATCTTTGACATAACAATAATTTGATACCCACATGACAGTGCAACGCAGACCAAAAGAATATATTTATTTTATCCCAGATCAGCAAAATATGTGCTTGATATATTGTATTATTGTAGTTATGGTAATTGAATGCAATCGCAATGCTGAAATCGCTATTATTTAGTGCTGAGGTAATATTTGAATGGAAAGGAAGAGCTTAACAATTCGATTTCATATTTAAAGATTTGTGAAAGGAACATACATATCTATAATAAACGACGTTACATTAATCAATGGTGCTTTTTAAATTACGTGATTAAAAGTTGAATTTTAAGGGTTTTCAAAAGCCATTTTTTTTTCTGAAAATTGTGAAATTTGAATGATCACTTAGAAAATCATGAATCTTTATTCCTAAATAGTCAGTACACGCAACTTTTAAAGTAAATAAAACTTAATGCAACTTGCCTATTTGGCACTCTTTCTAGCCAACTTCGCATAACAACAAAAATAGATTATCAAAACCTTTATTGCTGCATGTTGTGCGTAATATGCGTGATACCTTGGATTCGTCTTTTCATTATATTATGTGAAAATATACTGGGTGTTCTATATATTTAAGATAAGAAAGTTGGCATCACTTCTACTACGCTAAAAGTTAGTTCAAAAATTGACTGTTTTTTTCTAAAAGCTCTACCTTTCGCCATTCGTAAATCAGTGGAAGGAGGCAGAGGATATCTTAGGACCTGATTTTATAAACATCAGCGTACGAGCTCAGCTGCTCATTTTTTTCTAATAATTTCTAATATTTTTCAAAGTGAACTTTAGAAGATTCTTTCTATTTACTTGAAATCGTTTAAACGAATAATATTCTGTTTTAGACAGCAAAGGTTCCTGCAGTCAAGGATTTTATTTTCTGATTAACAAAAGCGTCAATAAACTGAATAATGTGCTTGTGTTGCTTCAATTCGAGTACTCTTGGATAAACTAGTTCAAATCATGTAATGGAATTTTTCTATTGTGGAATACTGTGTATGTTTGTTCATGGACCTGCATGATTAGGTAATAAAGCGTCCTAAAGATATACATCAGTGTGTGCAGTGACACATGAATAGAGTAACCAAAACTTGCGGACTCGCATAGGCGTCGGTATTACGGGTTAATATAAGAATACGAAAAATTCATAAATAAACTTACTTGCTAATTATTCAACAAATTAGAGGCATCAAGATGTGAACTACTGTAAACTTCCATCATTGCATGTTTCCACGGTTACTTCTTTAAACCTTGTGCGTCGACAAGAAAAAATATTCTTATACATAGAACACGATCTCTCCACATCTAAGGAAGTTACATTTGCATGTAGAAACTGTTCTTCAAAATCACTTATTATAAACGGCCTCTAAAGTATTAAAATCGGGATTTTTCCTTAAAACATCTGCCAACTTTTGACTAGCGCATAATCCTGCCGTATCATTTAATGTGTGTAATTTATTTTTTACACTCTCCACTATGTCTAATGATTCCTGCAATGACAATTCAGTACATTGTAGTTTTCTGATGGCATCTAGTAATACTGTATAATTGGTACATATTGTTGTTAAATCTTCTTAAAGTTAAGGAATTTGAAATTCTCTTTGACTTTCTCTAATTCCTTTGGATTCATTCCGATTAAATCGCATTATAACTGATTGAATTTGTTGAAAATTGATCAAATAGTAAGAAGCTGCTGTTAGCCAAGCACTCCATCGCGTTAAAATTGGTTCAGGAGATACCTGGCCAAGTTTACGAAATTCTTTTAAACGTTTAGGAGATTTACGAAACACTGCTTTAGTACTTTCAATCATCCGATCAACGTTTCCGTAATGTTGTCGAACAACTTCACCAACTAAATGCAAAGCACGCAGGTTATATGTTTTAAGGATCGCCCAACACTTACATCGTTGCTGCACTATCTGTCACAATCATCACAACTTGATCTTGGGCAATTTTAAATTTTTTCAAAGCGTTCATTATCACTTTTTGAATATTTTCCGCGGTACATTGTTGAACACGTTTGCAAGCTAACAAATATCGAGATGCTGTGTTCTCGCTAGATAAAACGCGAGCTATTACATTCACAATACTGTTTTTCTTTATATCGGTCGTCTCATCCACGGTAATCCATATTTTTTTGGAACACAAATCACGTTTACACACATTTTCTAGCATCTCTTTCATTCGCGGCAAATGATTCTGTAATTGTGTTTGTGAGGGTAATGGGTACTTTGGAACGTATTGTCGCCAAAACGTTTTAAAAGCTGCTTTTCTTACCAACGACAACGGAAGATTACAAGAGGTAAACATAATTAATAAATGTATGAGGAATAGTGTATAAGGTATTTCAGTTCTTGCATTTCTCATATGCTTAATACCATTGACATGCCTCTGGCAATCAGTTCTGTCCAATGCAGCCAAACGCACATTGCATATTAAGCAAAAAACTGCACTACCGTCATATTTTAAATGGGGAAAAAGTGACACATACTTATGTACATTAGTAGCAAATCTATTACGAGGCATTGTATTCTTAGGTATGTAAATATTAGTTCTATATGAAACGATACACTAATTATGTACTTGGTATAATACTACAACACACAAAAAACCAGCTATATTTTCAAAAGCGACACGTAAGTACATAACCTTGACCGTTCGACTAATCTCTACAGCAGCTCAACCGGTACTAAAACGAAATCTCTCTCAGCGCGGTTTAACATGATTTATATTCAAGCTCGACACTACATGCCTGCTTCTTTACCGGTTTAGTTTATTTATGAATTTTTCGTATTCTTATATTAACCCGTAATACCGACGCCTATGCGAGTCCGCAAGTTTAGGTTACTCTACACATGAACCATGATATTCTAATGAGTCAGTTGTTAAGTTACATTAGTTCCATATACAATATTTTATACACCTAGAATTTTGTAATACCGGATTAGTGATGTTTTACTCTATCTCAAGAAGATGTGTTCTAAATCATGCTTACGTGAGATATATGCATATGCGACATATTTATTTGTTATTTAACATTAGATCATCACACTTTAGATTTAAGTTTTTTAATCTAAAGGAAAACACTGACTCATAGATACCGTAAGCATGTACAGTCGCGATCATTGAAAAGTCGTACATGCATTTTCCTAAAATTAAAAAAATGCATTATATAATCATTCCTTTAATTAAAGTTGTTAAATAATAACTCACTAGTTTTTTATTTAACGAAAGGGATTTCACTGGGGCACTTTGCTGAAGAAACCATTGGCATTGTCTGGCATTGCGTGGCATTATTATGGCATTGTGAAGGAGTTATGTGGCATTGTTTGGCATTACAATGAAATTGCATGGCGTTGGTTGGAATTGCGATGGCATTTTAGAAGTATTTCTCACACTGCGCATGTCTTTTCATTTGAAGAGTACGTGCTTTTGATACTACAATAAGAGAATAGTTTATAGAATAATTGTAGCCGCTTTAAATCTGTCAATTCTGTGGTTAATTCTGTCATCCGTTTAGTAGATTTTGTGCAAGCAAATTATAATTTGTCAATATCTAAAAATAAAAATATTCAAACAAGTTCGGTAGCATTTGTGGAATATTCAGGCAGTAAATTTCAAATATAAATCTGAAGCAATGTTATGGGACAATATACAATAGAAGTTTAAAACTATATGTGATTTTAGCCACATTTGCTATGGCGAATTTTCATTCAATGGAGTCAACTTGTTATGTTACCAGACCATTGTATTGCTTTTGCCAGAAAAGCGTTTTAAAAGTAAGATTGAAGTAGGACATATTTAGATAAGATGATGTGAAACAAAATTAATTGTAAGAATTTGTATTCTTTTTACTTCTATCTGTAAAAAACTAAAAATATTTGACGGAACATAGCACTTAATTAACTAATCCTATACATTAATCGAGATGAATTAAGCATAATAAATAGCTCCGTTTGTAGTAGATAAATATCGTCTTACTACAATCGTCTTATAGCTCACCTTGAACTTAGTGATAAAAAGAAAAATCATTTTAAGTAAGCTGCTTGTATGTAGTAAGTTCAAATTAATAAAAAAATACAGGACATATTTCTTGACAACGGTGCATGTGCCGCCATTACGGTTTAAGATTAAATACATTGCATTTGAAAATTGATGTTACATTCGATAAAATATTTCAAGAAATTGTAATTTTGTATTTAAATACCATCAAGAATTAAAATAATGTGATAAAACTTTTATTAAAGGAAGTACATATTGTGTTTAAATACTTTTAATATTAAATAATTAGGTATCTTATTTTCAGCAAAAAGTTTTTGTACTTTGTATTTAAATACTTTCTGAATGTGTTTTGTTTAGCTTCGTTGATACATACAAAACGCTCACGCATTTTGCAACCTTACTTTTAATACACAGAGAAAAAAAGGTCTCGAACCAAGCAAATATATATCTTCGAAATTATTTAATTCAACAAAGGTTTATTTGAGGGAAAGCACATTTTTCAAAAACAACAAATTGAATTTGTTTGAATGTACAAAGTTTTTATTTGACATAATTTTGTTGAGTCAAACAAATATATGTTTAAATCGTGCGCGTCCGCGCGTCGTCGGCAGTTTCCGTTGCGTGAATGCGTAGTCGTAGTTATCATAGGTAGTCCTAGTTTAGGTTATGTGAAATGGCCGTTCATAAGCGGTGAGATGTAAATGAAGAAAATAATAGGTAAGTAGGATAATGAATTTAATAACGTCTACATGTTTACCTGCTCTGATAAGCTAAATTTTATTTAATTGCTAATCGTATGACTGAATGTAAAAATCATTTATTATGAGATATTGATTTGACCCGGTTTTAAAGGTATAGTTGCATAAATTGATGATTCTTCTTCTTGCCAAAAACTCATTTTTTGTCGTTGATAGCCTTCTAATGTGATCTCATGTTAACATTAAGAGGTCATAATACTCATAATTAAAGCTGGCCACGAGCGGTACCGCGCAGTAGCGTAGAGTCGACCAGGCCTCGCGTTCCACTAGAGTTATTCTGCTAATAGAGATGTTTGCTGCCGCAAATAATTTCGCTCATCTTTTAAATAAAAATTAAATAACACGTGCTCAAACACTTACCATTTTAAGAGTCCTCCGTGAAATCACAAAGTGAATAATGTTAAATATCTGCAACATTAGATATGTTTCAATTGTTGTTTCGGCAAAACTAGTACGGCATGAGGAAAAAATGCGTTTATATGCAGAGAACGAACGTTCTACATATAGTGACGTAATATTTGCGTAAGTAAAATAATCTTTCAAATAACTTAACGATTCTGTTGACGCACCTTCACAAATGTGTCTTAATGTGCCAAAATCAGAATTTTTCTCAAAAACACTTTGAAATTTTTCTAGAACAGAAACATTTTTTGCGTCTTCAATCGCGCATAGCTGTGCGTGAACATGTTGCACTATTTGTAGAGATTCTTCTAACGGCACCGCAGGATTTTGTAATTTTTCTATTGCATCTGCTAGCCTGAAGTAATTGTCGTGACTATCTTGAAATTTCGACTGGCTTTTCCGGATAGCGGCAGCTTCCTTTGTATCGAATTGTAAAACCACCTTCTTAATATTGTCAAAATATTTATGATAATAAAACACGGCCTGTAACCATGTTCCCCAACGAGTTAGAATAGGTTCTGGTGGCTCTGGTATACGGGGGCACAGTCTGTGAAATTCGCGAATACGTTTCGGTGATTTGACAAATACTGCTTTGGTATGCGCTATTAAAGCGTCTACCTCAGGATAACATTTTCTGATACTATCCGCCACAAGATTGAGAGCATGAATTTTACACGTAATGCGTAACAAATTAGCAGAATGCTTTTTAAGAGACCGGCCTACAGAAAGCATGTTTGCAGCACCATCACTCACTAACATTAAGAGTTGGTTTGTTGAAAGTTCAAACTTGTCCAATGTATTTAACACTAACTTTGAAATTATTTCAGCAGTACACTGTTGTATTCGTTTGGAGACTAATAGAATTGAAGGTGCCGATTGATGAGGTTCCAATTTGCGTGCCACTACATTAAGAACAGAATGTTTCTTCCGATCTGTTGTTTCGTCGACACATAACCACAATTTTTGATCTTTCAACTCCGATTTTATTTTTTATTCAATATGTTCGCGCGCAGATGGCACAATTCTTCGTAACGATGTTCGACTTGGTAATTTGCACTCTGAATAGTTATTCCAAAAGCAGATAAATGGTTCCTTGTATAGTAAATTAAACGGTATATTACATGCAATAAACGTAACGCATAAATTAAATATAAATTTTTCATTGTCTCGTGCGCAATTTCTTTTTGAGACATGCTTTTCACTATTTACGTGTCGTAGAAAATGTTATCTGGACCAACACATTAACGGGATTTTACAGATTACACATTTAATTTTAGCACCTTCATATATTAAGTCTGGAATTTCTGCAATAAATTTTCGAAGTTTGTCCGACCGCGGTCGTTTTGCTGACGAAATCATAATTTTTCTAGGACAGATAAACAATTGCGAAAATGTCCGTACTGCTCCGCAGACGAAGTAATACTACTGTTCCTCTCGGTCCGAACTGATTCTACGCCGATGCGCGGTACCGCTCGTGGCCAGCGTTACTCATAATGCTCCGTGAAAGTACTTTGTGTTTATGTTAAAATATAAAAGACAAAATTAGAAAATTAACAAGAAAACAAATTACAAGAAACATTATAATTTTAAGGTATCTACATTTTTAAATTGTATTTTATAGAATGTTCAAACACTTAACACAAAATAATTATCATTACCTAACCTGGTTATACTTCCAACACTACGATGATAATACAAATCTGTTTTGAAAGATACTTCTTCAATTGTATAAAGCTTGTTTTACACCTCGCGATTTATTGGCCAATTAATTGAACAAGCTCTTGACTAAGAAATCGGTAAAAATATACCGTTTTACACTATTCTATAGGTTTCCAGGTTCGAACCGCGTTGTTGTCTTAGCTTTAGCCGACGTTTCGCCCTGAAGATGTCACATGTGAGTGTGGACGAAACGTCGGCTAAAGCTGCGACAACGACGCGGTTCCAGCCCGGAAACCTAGAGAATAGTATTATCGACGACGGCAGAAGCCTACGGACCAAATACCGTTTTACATTTTACAATAAATTGGACAAGTTTTTAACGATCGTAAATACTCGTTCAGTTTCGTTAATAGTTGAACGGGGGAATTATTGAATAGAAAATTTTCATTTGCGCATAAAAATAGATTGGCAATCTGCTTTTGTTCAATGTTTTGGTAGTTTCGGCAAAATTAATAAAAAATCTTGGGAAAATCGTGGCAAAAATAGAGCATGTTCTATTCAATTCAATTAATCGTACGATAAATTGTTCAAGAAAGCGGACGGATTTTTGCTGTTTTACACAGTACGATAAAATTGAAGATCAATTTGTTCAATTAATTGACCAATAAATCGCAGCGTGTAAAACAGGCTTAACACTGCTTTCACGTGCATATATATATATTGTCGAATATATTGGAACGAAACATTTTTTAAGTTAAAGTAGACGCAAATGTTAACAATGAAATACTTAACACTGACGACACAAAAGCACGCACTATCTTGGCAGGTTATACATGTGTAATGGCGAACGTAATAAACATTAAAAAAGGGACGATAAATTTAAGCAGTGTTTCGTTTGATGGAGCATGCGTGCGCATCACACTATACAGTGTATTGTGTAAATTTACGTACAACTTTCTGTTATTAAACAACATTTTATGCAATATTTTATTTTATGTGAAATTACTAAAAGTTTTAGTAATTTGCACACTTATAATCACACAACTTTTATGCATATTTAACAACACTGGTCAGTGTAATTGCTTTGTATATTTACATACATTTTTTACAGTGCAGAAGATAATTCCACAGTAGACAACGACTAAAAACGTGTTCATTTCAGAATATAAGTAAATTTTCTGTTTCCAGGGAACGTCAAAATAGTCTAGTTAACAGAATGTATTGTAATGTATTTTTTTAATTATAATCCCTATGTAAATTCAGACTTAGATATTGGAGGCACTTTGAACAAGTTGAAACGAAATTTTCCATGTATTTGTGCTGATATACAACGTTCGAATCACAGCGTTTTTCGCATTTTTTAGGTATTGTGTGGCGTTGTATAGCATTACTAGACATTGTTTGGCATTGTGATGAATTGCATTGCATTACTTGGCATTGTTTGAAATTACCGTAGCATTGCTATGGAATAACCTTGCATTTCACTTAAAATTCAGGTATTGTGACATTTTGGGTGTACAAAATTTCGACAGTGAAATCCCCCTCGTTATTATGTTCAATAAATTTTGTGTTCTATCTTGCGACGCCGAACCAAATTATTGCAGTGACGTTTTAAAAATGTCATTGATTTTTAATTTATCAGAAAGTTAAAAAATCCAACTTTTTTTATTTATCAAAATGTATAAATAGTTAAACGTGTAGATGCTATAAAACACATCTACAGAAATAAGATTAAAACATCATGATTACTAACACACTTTATTATCAATACTCGTACTAGTAAAAAAGATCCTAGAAAAGCTTATCTATTATATTTTGTAAAAATATACAAGGTGTTCCATCTTGTGCAATCTGGTTTATATAATGTCTTGCCAAAAACTCCAAGAAATACTCAATCGAATAAAATTTGAATCACCACCCTAGCGTGTAAGGTATTTAAGATATCGGCCGTTAAAGAAACACTGACATTTCGCAAAAATCTGAAATGTTAATTATCTCAAAAACTAAGCTAGATATGTATAGGGAATATTGATGAAAGTTGCCATGAATTGAAGAGAGACATCTAAAATCAGTCCAGTGTTCCATTTAAAAAACCAAACTTTCATCGTGCGCAGTTTAAACTGATCATTCTGTATACTTTAATGCAATTGTATATTATACAGCATTTGTCTCCGAATATTTTTTATTTGAACACTTTCTCTAAATTGCTCAGGAAAGAAATTATCTTCCGTCCACGCACTAGGTGGACTCGCTGTATTTATGTATATTAGAAAAGAATATATAATATATTTAAATGGTTTAATATATTATTATATTTATTCTAAATAAATCATGTATAGGGTTAGCATAAAATTATGTTTAAGGTATAGTTTTCTTAATAAAAATATTGTAAGTTTGTTTTCTTAGTCCGGTTCTTTAAAATGATTCAGTTGAAAAAGTAATTGATGATAAAAAATCAAATGTTTTTCATCACACTCTATTCTTATAAAACTTTTCAAAAAAACTGATGTGATACCAGTATATAATAGGAACACTGTCAATAATTGCATTTAGTTTTTACTAACAAATTAAATTATACACTTGTAGGTTGTCAAGTTAAAATACATTTCGTGTACACCCAGCATAGGCCCTATTTTACAGTTTTGACCTGTTACCGTCGGTCCCGAAATATTTTAACCCTAACATTCCGTTTCTATTTCTATTTCTTTAACTGCATATCATTCAGGTCAACATGACTTAACCGCCTTTCTTTGATAAAATAAGCACCAAGTTAAAGATTATTAAATATGTCGAAAGAGATACATACATATATTGTCAAATGCAAGTAAGAGGAACTATAAACCCAGAAAGATGCAATATAGTTGATAAGCCGTGTGATATAAAACCATAAAAGATAACAACTTTTATTTGTACGTATAAAACCGTAAAAATAATTTCTAATTACAAGAGTTGCGTATTGTTTATAAGTCTCTTCGATGAGTAACGGTTGTTTAATGAGCAAAATATGTATCCTACATTCTTTATCTGGGTAAGTAATTTACGCCAATGCAAAGCGTTTAGATTTCCTTGAATCTGCTAATTTATTTTAAACAGATGTTATCTAAAGCAGGGGTTCCCAAACTATCAGGTTTAGTATTTTGTGTGTACAATGACATAAATCAGGCACAGAAATGAAAAGAACTCTTAAAATAAATCTCACAATGTGAAGTTCACATTTATTTAAATTGAATCACAAGAACTAAAATATGAAAGTCTAAAAAATCATGAAATAAATCGTGAAAACCTTCAACGACAAGTAAGTTAATGTGACGGATGAGCTTGCTGATCACCACACATTTTTTCAAAACGCGGAGTAAGATTTGACACTACAAGGGTCTTCATTCTTGCACAAGGCTGGACTGTTTGCCCTTTGCCTCTCAGTCCTCCACGTAAGCGACGCAATCAAGCCGCTGAAGTTTTAAATAGATAATCCTCAAAGTGGATTTCACTTGTCATGCTGTCGATCTCGTTTGTTATCCGTGAGGGTCTACATATTTGTTTCCATTTGGGCGTCCTGGATCCGACGTATCTTGACTTAAGGAGGTGGACGGTCCTGGGGCTCAACCAGCCTGGCAACAAACGAGTGGTTGGACTCGGAAGCTCTCTCCCTCGTCTTTGTTGAAAAATCTCTGAGCACGTCCCTTAGCCTTGGTAACTGTAGGTCCTCCCGGAGCTGCCGATTCGTCACGTACCATGGGGCCCCCGTCATAATTCTCATGGTATGGTTTTATATAGTTTCCAACCGTCCAGTGACTGCTGGCCGCGGTAGATCAAGCCAGTGCTGCATATGTTATAATGGGTCGTAGCGTGCTGTTATAGATCAATATCTTGCGTCTTAGATCTAATGTACTGGATCGCCCTATTAGTGGTAACAATAAGCTTCTGGTAGCAGGAAATTTAGATTTTATTTGCGTGATGTGGTTTTTCCAGGTAAGACGCTTATCATTATGCAGTCCTAAGTATTTATCGTTTCTACTCCTGGGGAGTATCGTTTCGCCGACACTTATGTTGTTAGGAGCCGCGCTCGTTTTGTACGTAAATCGCACCACTACACACTTCTCCTCATTTATTTTCAGTCTCCATCTGGACGCCCAGGTCAACAGTCCGTCCGTAGCACTCTGCCACCTGGTGGTCAAAAATCTTTCGTTTCTACAAGCGGAATATACCACCGTATCGTCTGCATATATGCCCAGTTCCGTAACTGGAGTCTTCGATACATCGTGTGTAAATAATATAAAAAGTTCTGGGCCCAGCACGAAACCCTAGGAAACTCTAGTGGAAATTCCACGTATCCTTGACACCCCTCCGTCCGACTTAACATAAAAGTGCCTATTCTCCAAATAGCTAGCGACTAACTTGACTAGATTTTTATTTAGTCCGATGGGATCGAGTTTGTAGATATGTCCATCATACCATACTGAGTCGAACGTCCTTGCAAAGTCTAAAAATACTGCCTGAACTGTTTCTCTCCTCTCAAATGCTTTCCTAATCGCTTCCGTGAACCTTAGAAGCTGGGAGTCAGTGCTAAGACCAGCCCAGGAACCGAATTGCTCCGGTGGCAATGGGTCCATCTCAGCAAGATCTTCTCGTAGTCAGCTTAATATTATATGTTCTGTGATTTTTGAAAGACCTGAGAGGAGATTAATGTTTGAGTCCTTTCCTGGTTTGCGCAAAACTATGACCTCGGCCTTTTTCCATGCGGTTGAAAAATAGCTATTTCTTAAAATCCCATTTATAATTTGCACTAATAGGTCAATAGCAGACGTAGGAAGGTTCTTCATCATTTGGTTTGTGATTTCATCTGCATCAGGGGTTTTACCATTTTTCGTCATTTTAATATGCGCAAGAACCTCTGACCTATTTGTTTTAGCAAGAGGTTGGCATTTTTTAGAAGAAAATCGATTTCCTTGCAAAATGGTAAAATTTAAGTATAGGTAATTGGGCACAATATCGTTTCAGAATTTCAAGAGAAATCCAAATTTGTGGTAAAATAATAGACATTCCGTTTAAAATAAGAAAGTTGACATCCGCTTCCGGCATAAACGGAAGTAATATGTCTTCAAAAAATAATCTTTGTATAATTGAATATCTACGTTCGAAAATTTTTGATTTTCTATTCTACTTGAAATCCTTTTAGCCTAAGTTCAGAACGCCGTATCCTGTATACAATGTATACAGGGTGAGTCATATTTCTGCATATGTGAAATAACTCGTTTAATAATAGAGTTAGAGGAAAATAGCGTTAAGAAGTACTGAATGAATAGCATTAAGAAGTACTGAATCTGTTTGATCAGATGCTTTCAAGCTTCAACGGCGTGACGTGGCCACGGCCCCTTCTTTTTTTTTTAATTGCATGACACCTATTTTTTCACACCATTTGATAGAGAATTATTTTCTCTTTCTGATGGTCTAAACATTTCAATACCTTATATAACAAAAATTTCGAGAAAAATGTAAACAAAGTTTTCATTTGGTAAGTGGTAAGCCGTGGACATGATATGAAAATCGTAGATCTGTGGATTTTTTCAACAAATCACGTTTAAAACTTGGCGTATTGTATTATCGAGAGCGATTAAAGTACAGCAAGGAAAGGAAAATGTTTATTACAGAGTGACGTTTATTTCCTTTCCACCTGTACCTAAAACCTAACAAAAACTAAAACGAGAACAACAGTGGAGATTTTTATCAAAATTTCCTGCGAAATTTAAAATTATTAGAGAATGTGAATCTGCAGTTACGACGAGAAATAATTTTTCAATATGATGGTGCACCACTCCCGCATTACAGAGTGGTTACCCACTTTTCCCGCTGTTACACGGGATACTTTAAGACTGCACTGTATGTATATATACGAGGCATGTCCGGGAACAAAGGTACACTCCTGCGCATGTGTATGATATCGCGTGATTTCAACCCTGCAAACAAGTCATCCTATTGTGTCATTTTTTCACTCAATGCTAGTGCGTCGTTTATTTTGTTCCGGTCAGTACTTTGGAAATTATTGCGATAATAATGGAGCCTCCTCTGTCAAAATGCGTCCCACTGGAAGTTCGTGCAATCATTTGCTACTTTTATGTGGCAATGCTACTTTTGTGTGGCATTGAAGGAATCGCCGACCGCAATTCACCGAAGAATTTCCGAAGCTTATGGCGAGGTTATGTCACGCAAGCAAGTGCCGGTTTGGTGTTCAGAGTTTCGAAACGGTCGGACAAACTTACCAAGGGTATGTTAGACCTCGTCTGCAGATGGGATAAGTATCTCAATCGGCTTGGTGACTACGTTGAAAAATAGTTTAAGGACCGCACTTTCATCCTGTAATACACTTTTTATTTTTTAATAAATTTATTTGTATCTTCTAAGCGAATGTACCTTTGTTCCAGGACATGCCGCGTATATACCGGGTGATTGAGCGTACCTGTTCCAATGCAATACAAACTTGTTGTTAAAAAAGGTATTGATTTCATTTTTTTCACATATTATGATGTTAGAATTTAACATTTTTCTGATATTATCAACGAGGTATCATTTCCGGCCTAACCGGAATTCGCATCAACTTTCGCATTTCAAATGGAACACCATATTTTTTTATCGTTTTCTTCTCTTTTCAATAATATAATACATGTACACATTCCTATCGATAGTACTCTCAAAATTAATTTAAAAGTTTAAGAGATTTTAGAAATCTTTATGTTAGTAGACTTTGCTTTTCATGTAGCAACCGCTGTATGTATCTAAGAATCTAAGTAAACCGACTGTGTCGTCGCTGGTCGTCGTAGTCGCCGTGCTACCCGCAAATTATACCAACAACGTTTTCAATACGCGTACCCAGCGAGATGTATTTTCCTAGGTTGGCAAGAAATGTAAGGAAGCAAGGTTCATTTAGAAAAAAAACGTTTTCTCATAAAAAACAATAACAGACAACAATAATGTAGCGGTTGTTTTAGCTTTTTTAATATCGATAAAATGCCGTACCACCATACAAATCTTATTAAAAGAAAACTTTATTTGAAAGAATTTAAAATTATTATAAAATCGTTTTTCTTAATTACATTTTCCTTAAATGCTACCTTGTAATACTTTGAGCGGTCTGGTGCCATTGTAGCCGAGTTCGTTTTGAAGCTTCGAGTTCTCCGGAATCTATAAATACCTAAGTTAAAGAGAAATAAAGATGGATTTTAAGAACTTGTCTTGCACTGTCGAATATTAAAACAGTACTTCAATGAACACAACTTTATGATTTAATTAATTAATTTGTATACGTAGAATTTATAAAATTAAAAAGAATCTTTAGAGAAACAAACACAAAAATAACCACAAAAATTTTAAATTGTTCAAAAATATCTCAGAATTTTTCTAAGCATCAGTTCACGGCCAGATGCCAATCTTATTGTATCAGCATTAATTCTTCTACATTCATTAACAATCCGCTGTTGTAGATAGTTAAGATCTATCAATGCCCTAACATAATATTGAAAGCATATCATATTTCTCCCTATCAGTAAGCAAGAAATTTGTTTTCCATAGCCTACTGTGTAAGAAATCCGTTTACTTAGATACATACAGCGGTTGCTACATGAAAACTAAAGTCTACTAGATAAAGATTTTTTAAAACTTGTTAAACTTTTGAATTAATTTTGAGGATACCATCGAAAGGGGTGTGTACGTGTATTATATCATTGAAAAGAGAAAAAAATTCTCTATCGGAGAGGCAATAAAAAATATAGCATTCCATTTAAAATACGAAAGTTGATGCGACTTTCGGTTAAACCGGAAATTATACCTCGTCGATAATATCAGAAAAATGTTAAATCCTAACTACATAATATGTGGAAAAAAAATAAAATCAATACCTTTTTTAACAACAAAGATATTGTACTGGAACAAGTACGCGGAATCACCCGGTATATGTATATATTTATATATACATATATACAGTGCGGTCCTAAAGTGTCCCTTCCCCATAGTAACCTTTGAACGACAGAAGCTGGCGTTTCTAAAAGAAATTGGTCGACTTCTATTTTTTGTGCACTAACTTTTGCCTTTATCGGCATTTCAATTTTATTTCCGGTTTCACCGGATTATGGTTTCGGTTTCACCGGTAATCAATTACAATAAAGTTCGACAAAATAAACGAGAAGCAACAATTTACAAAACCAGTTAAAATGGCATAAAATAATAACGAGCACAAAGAACGAAGGTACAACCCTTTTGGAATTGAGATTTGACAGTTTGGCAATTGTTATGATTACTTTGCTTAGCAACGAGCTGTTTAAATCAGTCTGGAATCATGAAAAACAAATTGGCATTCTTTCCTAGCCAACTTTGCGTAACAACAAAAACAGATTACCAAAATATTCATTGCTGTATATTGTCATATCTCTTAAGTTAGAGTATAACATATGTGGTATCGCTGGATTCGCCTTTCGATTACCTTTCCAAAAAGTCAAAATATATAGGGTGTTCTATTAAAAAAAAAGAAAGTTGACGTCACTTCCGATGAAACCGGAAATACAATTGAAATGCCAATAACGGCAAAAGTTAGTTCACAAAAAATAGAAATCACAGGGTGTTTCAGGGTTCTATTTACAGTATATATAATAAGGCGCTGTTTGGGGGGGAGATGATGGTCTCGTTGTGTTCCCCTGCCCCTGCCATTCAGTTGACAACATGGATCGGTGGAGAGATGAGCAACGTGCGTTTGCAGTGGAAATGTTTTTTAAAAATGGCGATTCTGCGACGGTAGCTCAAAGACGATTTCGTACGCGCTCCAATGTCGGGCATCACGGCCGTGTTCCTTCGAGGTCTACCATATTGAAATGGGTTAGTGTCTTCAGGACAAGAGGACCCCAAATGAAAAAAGCACAAGGGGCTTAACGTTCTGTGCGTACACCAGAAAATGTGGAACGCATCCGCCAAGCAGTGGAGGCCAGTCAAAGGCGTTCACTACGGAGGCAAGCAGCTGTACAGAGGATGTCACATTCATCCGTTCGCAGGATTCTGAAGCAGTTGAATTTCCAGCCTTACAAACTCGCAATCACACAATAGTTATTGCCCCGTGATTACGTTATCAGAATGCAATTTGCTCAAACAATGCTTGAAATGTTGACTAAAGACCGGTTTTGTTAATAAACAAATCTGTAGGTACTGGGCATTAGAGCACTGCACGGGCCTATTTTTCATGGCCCGGCCCGCCCGTGGCCCGTTACAGCATGGAGTAGGCCCGCCCGTTGCGTTCATTACCTCAGCACAAGGCTCGCTCGGCCCGGCCCGTTAGGAAATTTAGGCCCGTTTAGCCCGTCTAAATTATTTTAGCCTGTTTAAATATCTGCACGGTCTATTTCTAATCATTTTTTTAATTACTACATTATAATGAGTAGAATGAAACATTTATTTTTTTTGTTCTTGTATACTACTATATTGTATGAAACCAAAAGAAAACGTAACATAACATTGCATACATTAAAATTGTTAATACAAAACGATAGCGTACAAACTAAACAGCATTTACTCCATACATTATATCTATTCGATGTAGTTAATAAAACATTCTCGGCCCGTCAGGCTCTGTGGATTCCGTCATCATCAAATTTTATGTTGGATCATCCGACTATTCGTACACATTTCAGTCAGAAGTTATGTTGGAACGCCAAATTTGCTTTGTGCATGTACCCGGCGATTTACAAACAGGTTTGTTGGTGTGTTGGAACGAACCTTAAAGTTAGCATGGGGGGAGACACTTTAAGACCGCACTGTATACACCACTCACTCGTACAATACCGGACCCGTTTCTGTCACGCCGTCGAAAATTGCAACTCTATTACTCGTACCTAATTTCACCTCTTCTACTTTTTCAAAAGTACGAGTTACCTCATACAATAAATCTTTTCATGGAACTTTCGAGGGGATATAATTGTATGACTAACATTCGGAGATCTCTAGTTGTAAGTTATAAAGTATACCTTTATTCTGTCTGGAAGTCCCCATTCCATATCTTCCCAATTCCTTTTTATGTAAGCCCACTAACATGCAAAGATTATCCGACATCCAATGAAAATAACTTTCAAATACTACAGTAAATATAGCACTCCTGCTTTCTTATTTTATTTATTTTTATCTAAGTGTAGGTTGGAATATGTACGTAATGAATATGTGTATATATGTATCATGCATGTATGCAAATTTTTATATATTATCAGTTTATTTTCTTGAATGAGTCTTGCTGGTGCATTTGCATAATATGCTACTGTAACCGTTATGAAACGTTATTGGTGGTATTTACAATTTGCACAAAAACTTGTTTAACGCTGGGTTAAGATGAATGTTATACAGAAATAGGTGCGTAGTGCCATATTTATCCATCAGCTACTTGATGTTATTTATAAACGTTGAGTACAGGTTAAAAGATTCAATATCAATTTCCAGCTCATTTCTAAATAATATAATAATATCGCTTGATGTAATATATACATTTTTTGAATAAATCTATAAGAATTACATATCTATACATCTTATAGTTCGGAAAATGTTGGCACCTACATGTTATTTCTGTTTTTTTTTCTACTTTGAAGTGATATCTGCATTGTCAGAGTCTAAGGCACGCATAAAAGATGAAAAAACAATGTTATTCATGTTACCATGTTAGTAACATGACTTGCTTTATTACGGAATTGTTCTCACTGAACCGTAGTTTAAAAATCAAAGTAAAATTAGCTTATTTACACTTCCAATATAGGAATGTACTAGCAAGTAGGTTATTTCAACCTATTACCCAAATCTTAGAGTGCAACTGTCTATAGTTGTTTAAAAAATATCGCGCGGCAAAGACAAAGTTGTACAAAACAAAACCTTATGTGAAACGGCTTCACATAAGTAAGCAAGTTATAAATTTGCTAACTAAAAATACCAGGCTTTAGTTTATAAATTATGTGGTGTCTGTTAATGTAGCATTTCTAGCTTTAGCTACTAAAAGCCATTAGTACCATTATTTCTTCTTGGAGTAAATAAATCACAGTCAATTTACTCGAAATATTCAAATTTCAATTGCCCAGACCTTTCTTTGTTAAATGACACGGCAATGCTAATTGCGTGTACTTATAAATCGAAGAACCATGTTGCTAAGTATTGCCAAAGCTTACATCAACTAAAGGTTAAGAATATAGAATACTATTTCTGTTAGGTGTGTACTCAAGACTGGATCCAGATTCTAACAGCAGCCCGCTAACATACACTGTACCATTAATGATGTCTACATTCTTCGAAATGTGAAATGTGTCTTGTTCTCCCGTATTATCGGTATTGTGCTATAGCGTTGATATGTAATGTAAAGTATAAGTACATTGGTAGAACAATATCTATTAATTCATTAAAATCATCAAGAGTACTTAGATATCTAAGTAATGGTGGAAGTATTATAGATTTAATATTTAAGATGATAATAATAGGTTAAGATTTAAAACGATAATAATAACACTTGAATGTGATCATTAGTCTGGGCAAACAGCGGTAACAATCAGTATAGTAGATATGTGGTGCGGAGTCGGCGATTATTTATTTCACGCATTCACAGCGTCAGTACTAAATCGATGCTGTGTGTGAGTAGTTCTGTGTATATGTAGGCTGTCGTAACTTATTTCGTAATTGTACGCTTATGTTTGCTTTAAAAATGTCGCAGTTAGGTACGTCGCGAAAACGACCAATGGCAGACACAGTTAAAAACTTTATAGTGGACATGCCGGACTTAATTTTTGATGGCGCTAAAATTCAATGTCTAGTTTGTAAAATCCCTTTAATGTGTTGGTCCAGAAGCCATTGTCAGCGTCACATCAAAAGCAAACAGCATTCTTCTGCAAAAAGTGGCATACGAGACTAGGAAAAATTTACATTTGATTTATGTGTTACTCTTATTTTATGTAATCTATCGTTTTTTTTACTAGACAAAGAAGCATTTGTCTCCTTCTGGAATCAATATGCGGACTGTAAATTACCTAGTCGGACATCGATACGAAATGTAGTGTCATTTGCTCGTGAACATATAGGAAAAAGATTGAAAACGGAATTGAAAGATAAAAAACTGTGGTGTGTGGACGAAACAACAGATCGTCAAAAACATTATGTGGTTAATGTAATGGTACGTACAATGGAACCACATTTACCGTCATCCTCCTTCTTACTTGCTTCCAAAAGAGTTATGAATTGTATTGCCGATGAGGTTTTAAAGGTGGTGTTGAACTCATTGAACAAATTTGAAGTTTCAACTAAGCAACTTTTAATGTTCATGAGTGATGGTGCCGTTTGGGAACATGGTTGCAGACTGCGTTTTACTGCAACAAATATTTTGATCCAATAAAGAAGGTAGTTTTAAAATTCAATCCGACAGAAGCTGCAGCAATCAAGAAAAGCCAAGAAATATTTCAAGATAGTCAGGTTATAAGAGATTTACAAACTATTCACAACAATTACTTCGAACTAGCGGAGGTAATAGATAAATTACAAAATGTTTCGATGTTGCTAGTGGATTCTGTTCAAATTGTGAATGATGTTCACGCACAGTTATGCGCTGTAGAAGGCGAAACAAATTGGTGTGTAATACGAAAATTTGAAAATGTTTTAGAGAAAGACTCCGATTTTCTTATATTAAGACAAATTTGTGAAGATGCATTAAGTTGTTTCAAAGATTATTTGAAATATGCAAATATAACATCGCTAGATGTCGAACGGTCGTTTTCAGCATTAAAAAAGATTTATTCCGCACGTCGTACTCACTTGACTGAAAGAGCTGTGGAAACATATCTAATGATTCAAATATTTAACAGATGTTACCCAGTTTGTGATTTCACGGTAAGTGTTTCAGCACGTTTTATAATCTATTTCTTACCTTCTATTTTATATGTAAACTTTTATGCGCTCGCCACGCCTCTTCCTGTTACCGCATATTTGCCCAGGTTAATAATAACACTTGAATGTGATTATGCTTTGCGGTTTTTATAATATCTTATGCTGCCTGCAGTAACCTAATATTGAAAACAGAAATGAATATACTTACGCCGCAGTATTGCAAACGTTATATTTTAATCGAATTTCGAAAATGACCAAAATATTGCTAACAACAAAAACTATTAAAATTTGTGCCCCAGTATTACATATTAGCGGGAACAGATGAAATTCTCTGATTCATACAGCTTTCCTGTGATTAAAAAGTGCCTTCGGCATAGATGTGTCTACTTTACCGAAGGGATAAGTAACTTTGATAATTACTAATTACAAATTACTACGACACATAAATATGTTTTGGTTGTAATTAGTAACCTGGGCAAATATGCGGTAATAGCCAGAGGCGTGGCGAGCGCATAAATGTTTACACATAAAATAGAAGGTAAGAAATAAATTATAAAACGTGCTGAAACACTTACCGTTTTAAAAGTCTTCCGTGAAATCACAAACTGGGTAACATCTGTTAAATATTTGAATCATTAGATATGTTCCCACAGCTGTTTCAGTCAAGTGAGTACGACGTGCGGAATAAATGTTTTTTAATGCCGAAAACGACCGTTCAACATCTGGCGATGTTATATTTGCATATTTAAAATAATCTGTGAAACAACTTAATGCATCTTCACACGCACCTTCACAAATTTGTCTTAATATAAGAAAATCGGAGTCTTTCTCTAAAACATTTTCAAATTTTCGTATTACACACCAATTTGTTTCGCCTTCTACAGCGCATAACTGTGCGTGAACATCATTCACAATTTGAACAGAATCCACTAGCAACATCGAAACATTTTGTAATTTATCTATTACCTCCGCTAGTTCGAAGTAATTGTTGTGAATAGTTTGTAAATCTCTTTTAACCTGACTATCTTGAAATATTTCCTGGCTTTTCTTGAATGCTGCGGCTTCTGTCGGATTGGATTTTAAAACTACCTTCCTTATTGGATCAAAATATTTGTTGTAGTAAAACGCAGCCTGCAACCATGTTCCCCAACGTGTAACAATCGACTGTGGCGGTTCAGATAAATCAGGACACAGTTTGTGAAATAGTCGGGTACGTTTCGGGGACTTTAGAAACACTGTCTTTGAACTAGCAATCAATGCATTTACTAGTGGAAAACATGTAGAAATCGTTTGTGCCGCAAGATTTAAAGTATGGATTTTACACGTTACATGTAAGAAGTTACCATTGTGTTCTTTAAGAGATCGGCCCAAAGAACGCATGTTTGCGGCACCATCACTCATAAACATTAAAAGTTGCTTAGTTGAAACTTCAAATTTGTTCAATGAGTTCAACACCGCCTTTAAAATCTCATCGGCAGTACAATTTATAACTCTTTTGGAAGCAAGTAAGAAGGAGAATGACGGTCGGTGTGGTTCCATTGTACGTACCATTACATTAACCACAGAATGTTTTTGACGATCTGTTGCTTCGTCCATACACAACCACAGTTTTTTATCTTTCAATTCCGTTTTCATTCTTTTTTCTATATGTTCACGAGCAAATGGCACTACATTTCGTATCGATGTCCGACTAGGTAATTTACAGTCCGCATACTTATACCAGAAGGAGACAAATGCTTCTTTGTCTAGTAAACGAAACGATAGATTATAAAATAAGAGTAACGCATAAATCAAATGTAAATTTTTCTTGGTCTCTGATATGCCACTTTTTGCAGAAGAATGCTGTTTGCTTTCGATGTGACGTTGACAGTGGCTTCTGGACCAACACATTAAAGGGATTTTACAAACTAGACATTGAATTTTAGCGCCATCAAAAATTAAGTCCGACATGTCTACTATAAAGATTTTAACTGTGTCTGCCATTGGTCGTTTTCGCGACGTACCTAACTGCCACATTTTTAAAGCAAACATAAGCGTACAATTACGAAATAAGTTACGACAGCCTACATATACACAGAACCACTCGCACACAGCATCGATTTAATAATGACGCTGTGAACGCGTGAAATAAATCATCGCCGACTCCGCACCGCATATCTACTATACTAACTGTTACCGCTGTTTGCCCAGACTAGTAATTAGCATTGACAAGCAACTATAATTTCTTGATTTTTAAAAGGCACTCATTTAATTGATTGCCTTTCTTGTGATTTTCAATTGTATTTGTGATTTTATTTTTTTATTTCCCTATGAAAAGATAATTTTTTAATAAATTGCTTAGAAATATCTTTCGGTGGTGGTGTACAATAATAATGATAAACGACTTTTAACACATGGGCTGAAAAGTCCCGGGCCTAACACATTGATGGCGCTAGTTTTATTGCATTCACCTGTTTTGCAGTTAGTACTAACCTTAAAAAGACAGCTGTTAAAATTTCATGATATTCTATTCATTAGTTTGTGAGTTATTGTGCTAAGAGTGACGCTACTTTTGTTATTTCCAAAACAATGGATCAAAAACAATTTCGTGTTTTAATTTTACACTGCTTCTTGATGGGAAAAAATACCGTTCAAGCGAAGCAATGGCTTGAAAAGTGTTATGGGGCTCCGCTCCATCAGAAACAATAAAACGTTGGTTTGCTGACTTCAAACGTGGTCGTAGAGACACCGATGATGCAGAACGCAGTGGACGTCCAAATGAGGCGGTAACACCAGAAAACATCAAAAAAATCCACAAAATCGTTTTGAATGATCGAAAAGTGAAGTTGCGTGAGTTAGCTGACATCGTAAAGATATCAAAAGAACGTGTTGGCTTTATATTGCAGGAGCATTTGACTATGAGAAAGCTCTGTTCAAAATGGGTGCCGCGTTTGCTCACTGTTGACCAAAAACAAGAACGTTTTGATGCTTCTGAGCAGTGTTTGACCATGTTTAAACGTAACAAACCGGAATTTTTGCGTCGATATGTGACAACGGATGAAACATGGATCCATCATTTCACTCCGGAATTAAAACGATCGTCATTTGAGTGGACAGCAACTGGTGAACCTCGTCCAAAGCGCCCGAAAGCACAACAATCGGCTGGAAAGGTTATGGCCTCGGTATTTTGGGATGTGCGTGGTGTAATATTCATCGACTATCTTGAGAAGGGAAATACCATCAACAGTGAATATTATATAGCGTTACTGGAGCGTCTGAAGGCCGAAATTGCAAAGCAACGTCCGCATATGGCGAAGAAAAAAATTTTGTTTCATCAAGACAACGCACCGTGTCACAAGTCAATCAAAACAATGGCAAAACTACATGAATTGAACGTCGAATTGCTCCCACTTCCACCGTATTCGCCAGATTTGGCTCCCATGCTCGCCGGTAAGAAATTTCGCTCGAATGAAGAGGTTATCACTGAAACTGAGGCATATTTTGAGGCAAAAGATAAATCGTTTTACAAAAGTGGTATTGAAATGTTAGAGCGGCGCTGGAATGATTGCGTTGTTCTTGATGGAAATTACGTTGATGAATAAAGCTAATTTTGAACAAAAAAAAACGTGTTTTCTTTGTCAGGCCCGGGACTTTTCAGCCCATGTGTTATATAAAAAATATAAAATTGTGATAATGTGAAATTTCATACAGAGCGTATCTCACTTTAGACGGCACCACTCCAGTATTTTTTTTTATATATTATCGCTTTAATAAATTGTACTTTTTGGGTATGTTACCTTCTCTTCACGATAAAATGCTAGTCTACTACGATTTAAACTAACAGGAAAGTGGATAAATCGTATTACGGATTTTTTATCAAAAAATCTTGTTAATAGAAGTTGTTCAAAGTCGTTCAAATAAATTAAATCCGAAATCTCATTAAAAAAAAAATTGTAAATCTCCCTCAAAAAATTTCTAAGTACAGAAAATTGGAATAATAACCTCACAAGTTTGCCATGACTTTTCATTAATACGTCAGAAACAGTGTATTGTTAATCTAACCACATGTCGTTTATCAAATTGTGTGCAATTAATTAGAATCGTTAAAAATAAGATATGGCTGCAAATTTAACTTTGGCTGATAACGTTGAGATAATACGATTAGTGGGTGATAATGTTCGTTTAACACGGGGAGCTGACCGTGAATTTTAATATCTGACATCCTGGGCGTCCTCCTGTTGCACATATGACTGTGCTGAGAATTAACATTTTATTTAATACCATTGGAAATGTGACAAAATCAACAATTACAAGGAATTATGATAATCCTGAATCACTGAGAATCCTACATCAAGTCTAAGAACTATGTCCTTAGTTTTAAATTATTCAAAAGATAAAATTTGGAGGTGTCTTTGCAGACATAAGAAAATTCCTTTCAAGCCGAAATTTCTGCATACTTTGGAAGAAGAGGAGCTTGAAGGGCGCTTGGAATATTGTTTATGGAGTCAAGGTAGTTTTTTTAATGATCAGAGTTTCATAAAGAAAATCTTGTTTACTGATGAGGCTACATTTACACCCAACGGAATAGTTTCATCTCAAAATTGTAGATATTAGCCTGCAGATTAACCCACGCTGGATAATAAACTGTAAACGTATTCTCAAAAAATTAACGTTTGATGCGTAATTCTAAACAGCAGGAGTATAGGACCATTCCAGTTGCAGTATGGCAGGAAATTTACTATCAATTAGACGGGACGCTTATACGTAGTTAGGGAATGCCAAAATGAGAATTTCGGAAGTTGGAAGCTACCTAGTCACCTAGATTCCCCCATTATCACACCATTATACAGGGTCCAGCAACTGGTATTGACGATTTTTAAGATGTGATGGTAGGTTTAGGAATTGAAATTCGCAGATTACAAAAACATAATTTTATTTATTAGACTATGCAATTTTGCCAGATATTTAATTTTTAAAAATTATTATAGACAGATGTGATCCATTAAGCCTTTCGCATTCGGCGAGACGGCGGACAAAGTTTTGCATGACGCGCTGCAATACTCCCGGCTGGATAGCATTAATTTCATTTGCTATGTTGTCCTTTAGTTGTTGGATTGTTTGAGGTCTGGTAGCGAATATCTTGGACTTCCGATATCCAAACAAAAAGAAATCGCAGCATGTCAAATCTGGGGATCTTGCTGGCCAATGAATATCCCCGTTTTTCGAAATGAGGCGTCCTGGAAACATGTCTCTCAAAACTGTCATACAAATTCTAGCCGTATGGCTGGTTGCTCCGTCCTGTTAGAACCAGGGTTCATCTGCATTTGCATCTTTTCCCAATCGTTGTAATTTGCCGGGGAAAAAAATTTGAAGCATAGCCAAATATCGATTTGAAGTAACAGTCACTGTCCTGCCTTCATCATCGAACCAATAAGAATCCAAAGACTGACACACCGCACCATACAGTATACAGTAACTTTCTGTGAATGTAAAGGTCTTTGATGCACCACATGAGGTGTTTTCTGCAGACCAATATCACAAATTTTGCTTATTAACATTGCCTGATAAAAAGAAGTTAGCTTCGTCAGACATTAATAAATTGTTTAAGAAATCTCTGCAAAACTGTAGGCGTGTTGGTAAGTCCTGCGGTTTTAACTCTTGTACTAGTTGAATTTTATATGGATGAAATCCAAGGTGCAAATGCAATATTCGACGAACACTCTTATCACAGAGTTGCTGTGCCAACGCTTGACGTTTTGCCGAACGCCATGGGCTTCGCAGGACAGCAGTTCGCACCCTCTCGACGTTTTCGGGTGTACGAATCGTTCTTCGACCGCCATTATAAATATTGTTAAGGCTTCCAGTTTCTTGATACCGACGATACCACTCTAAGATCGTATTCCGCGAAGGAATTCTTCCATGTCTAGCAATGTTGTATTCACGTCGAAATCGTCGTTGAACTTCAATTATGCTTTGTGTTTGAATAAACGCGGTCACACAAAATACACGATGTTGCATCGGCCAGGAATTCATGGTGACTAAAATTGCATTGGACACCGAAGCTAATGCGCATTACGGGTTAACCCCATCTTCGCTAGTATTATTACCACAACGCCTACTAAACCGTCAATACCAGTTGCCGGACCCTAAATATTCAACAACTTTGTGACAGAGTAACCCAAGCCTGCCAAGACATAAGTTGAGAAGAACTGAGAAATATGTACATGTGGTAATGGTGCTTTTGTTGAAAACACTGTTATTTAAGTAATTAAGCATCGTTTTTTGCTATTGTATTGAATTAAAAGAATAAAATAAAAAATCATGGCAAACTTGTGAGATTATTATTTGAAGTTTCTGGACTTTTTGAGAGATTTTCAAGTTTTTTTTTGGTCTTTAATGAAATTTCGGATTTAACTTATTCAAATAATTCCGAACAACTTTTAGTAACAGGATTTTTTAATAAAAGAATCTCTAATACGACTTCTTCAATTTTGCTGTTCATTTTAAATCGTAGTAGACTAGCATTCATCGTGATGGGAAAGTAACATACCCTAAAAGTACAATTTAGTGTGGGGTATAATCAGAAAATAGAAATTGTTTAAATCGGTAATAAAAAAAAAAAAATACTGAGGTAGTGCTGTCTAAAGTGAGATACACTGTATATGTACATATATGACAAAAAAAATATGTAGGATTAAGATGTGACATCATAAAGGGAGATAAATATAATCATAAAGGGAGATAAATATAGGAAATTGGGCGGAGTTCAGGCTACCACCGACGCGGTGTCTGCTCTTCCACTGAACCGTTTACTAAATTAACTTAAATAAACTTAAAATCTAAGAGAGAGTCGTTTTTAGGCCAGGAATAGACGACCGCGGCAAACGCAGTGTTTTTTTTCTAATACCCCCCCATACACGATCATGTAAAACTGTCACTTTTACACATCAAGCCAATGCACGCGCGCAAAAGTGACCGTGTGTGTTGCAAAACTGACGGGTCTGTCAGGTCTAGGCATGGCGTGACGGGATCTGTCCAAGTTTGCAAGTACGCTTCAGTTTTGCATGATCGATCTGGTAATGTGTTGGGATTGTTTGCGTACACTGCGCTATATAAACGGTCATCTGCTGCAACACATTGGAATCAATGAGATCCATTCCATTTGCGTTTTCGCGCTGTGTTTTTTTGGCGGTCTCTTATTTAAAGGGCAATTTCCATATTTGAACCCAATTCGCTTCGACGATAATTGAATAACACAATAACAAAATTCTGATTCGCAATAATTATTCTAGGGAAGGTTTCCAAACTACGATTAACCGTTACCATCAACCAATCCTGCTCTCATCAAACCCTAGTTTCCGTAAATAAGCGTATCTACCCTACATTGAAGGTGTCACCGATCACATCAGCAAGGTTCCCCTCAAGAGCAACACAAAAACCATCTTCAAACCCCGTTCCAAACTTTCAGACTGCTTCTCCAACAAAGACCGCAATCATCTCTGGTGTCTGCCAGATTCCAAGTTCGATGAAACAAAGCGATCGGTTAACACTCGTGCTACTGAGCCCAAGTGTTGTACGCGATTATTGTGTGTAGTAGGGTCCGCGTTGGCTGAGCACAGATTGAAAACTGCCCACCTAATCCAATTTAATTCTGTTTGCATTTTGTCTCGCAACACGCACTGTTACAGTAGAAAAAATCGTGAATCTATGCAGATCTTCAAACACCTCAATAATTTAAATTGCGAAGATGACTATCCCTTATATCGTACATCCAAACTGGTTAAACCGTCTAGCAACCGCCACGTTTTACCAATTCGTAACATTCACGCTCCATCGACACAAAAGTAGCCCTATATAAACCCCTTCGAAATGAATACGCCAATCAGTGTGCAATAGCAGCATCGGTAATATCAATAGCAGCAGCAGAAGCGCTGAAGATGTCCCATACAAGTGTGGACGAAACTTCGATAGAGGAAACCACAACAAGGCGGTTCTAACTCGGAAACAAAGAAGATTTACTATAATTTCTTTGGAAAATGGTAAATTTTCACAATAATCATGAACCTGGTGACTCTATTCCTCGCAAATAGAAGATAATAAACTAAAGAGGCATTTGCAAACTATGTTATATAAAATTACAGAAGAACAATGGCTTATGGAATTGCAGCAGTGGACAGAAAAGACGGAAAATATGCATCTTCGCGGCGATATCAAGGAAAATGTACAAAATGAAACCAATTCTATAAATGAAATCGACAGATAAGAAAATGTCCATCCAAAAATTAAACACCCGGAAGCAGTTAATACGACTCGTTGACTGGCGCCCTCAACACTAAAATTGACTGACAATTAAAGATAACCGAGTTTTTAAGACATAGTGACTCATAAAATATTATTAATTGCAAAGGTTATTTAAGAGTAAGAAAGGCGATCTATCGCAGTAATTCGGATATTTTAGTATTCCGAATCACCTTGGTTTTAATTGACCCTATCAATCGTAGTGTATAAAAGAAGTCCCTATATACGATAAATCTTGTTACATCACTATCCTTACCTATCAGTGATATAAAGTAGAATATTAACCGAATTATCTTTTAACCAATTCATAGGAAAGTGAGTTACTTTGAAAGTCTCCGGTAATTTCTGCGAAATCGATTGACAAAAATAAAACTGCTGCTTATTTCTCGTCGTGTTACAATACGTTACTACAGAGCCGACTCACCAGGGGTGCAGACCCCTTCTCGGAAACCAATGACGAACGATGACTTCTATAGGAATTTTCTCAGAAGGATCTTTAATTATGTTGCAGTTTCTAACGTTCTCGCGCAAATATTTACCTACAATATTTTACGCAAACACACCGAGTAACTATGACGATATAACAAAGTGCAACTGCATATTTTAGGTGTATGTAAATCTCTTTTGACATATACCTACTTATATTTTGTTATAATAAAAATATTTTAAGATAATCTCGAGACAACCTTCCTTCCTGTGTTCTTTATAATTACAATTACTTTCTTAATATTGTTAGGAATATCTAGGAATAACAGTAATGTGATATTGTAATGTACCATTATTATTGAGAATGTAATCTACACAGAAAATGAATTGGTTGAGCCAACCAAAAATCGGTTGACTCAACCAACTTTGTTTGTTAAATATACTCAACACTCCGTATGGTTTAAAACAACAGCATACAATTGGTTGAACCTTTTGAATTGAGTCAACTTTAAATGAATGTTCAACCAACCTGCATTAGAATGTCGATAGAAAGTAAAAAAATTATCGTATCAAACTTCAGTTAACGCATTACTAATGTTGTACGAACTAACGAAATGCATAGAGTTGAAGAATATATGGATTGGCGTAACACTCGAAACATGTTAATGCAAGTGTTGCTAGAAAACTAAAAAAATATTTGATTCAAGCTATTGTGTTTGTTCACTGAAAAACCATTATTTATTTGTGGAAGAAATTTAAATATAAGCTATAAATAATATATATAATAGTTTAATTGTTTAATTTTTATTGTTATATAAAAAGAAATAGTAATTTATATAATTTTTATTTCTGTTGTATTCGTTGTTAAATAAGAACTACAATTAGTGATAAGCAGGGCTGTATTGTCGTCTCCAGTAATCTATACAAAACTCATATGTACAGTCGTAACAAAAATAATATAAACAATAGAATAGAGGATCCAAAAAGATGTTACCACCTAAATGCATTGACTTTTATTTTAATAACATAACACACACTATGTACATAAGTCCAGATGAAATGAAACTAGCTAATGCACTCCTTCGACCTGTACTCCTTGGTTCTCAATGCTTGTATGAAATATTTTCACCATACAGGCCATAGCTCCTTCACACATTTCCTTGGGTATAGAGCGGACAACCGTTGTTATGCGTTCTTTAAGGTCATTAATGTCAGTAGATCTTGTAGCATACACACGTTCTTTCACCATTCCCCCTAACCAGAGATCATATGGAGTCAAATCTGGTGACTGCGCTGGCCAAGGCAGAGGTCCAGCTCTTATAATTCAGCGTCTACCAAATGTATCATCCAGGTAATGTCAAACCGCTAGGGAATAATGCGGTGGTGCACCATCTTGCTGAAAGTAACCAGATGTTATGATACGGAGGGGAAGATTGTCTACAACAAAATTCTGCAACATATCTAGGTAAGAATCTCCCGTTACAGTCTGATCATTAAAAAAATATGGACCAAGTAATCCAAACTTCGAAATGCCACACCATACGTTAACTTTCGAAGAGGATCGAGTGTGCTCTCTTAGTTCATGGGGATTGTCTGTATTCCAAATGACGCAATTGTGCTTATTCACTTTGCCGCTGACATGAAATGTGGTTTCATCCGACATAAAGAACACAGCATTAGGGTCTATGTTCGTCATTTCTAATAACACTTCTGCAGCTCGTATACGATCAATTTTATCAGCATCAGAAAGGGCCTGTATCACTTGAATGTGGTACGGCTTCATGCCTAGATCTAAGTGGAGAATTCTTAAAACAATTGTCTGCGCGATTCCGGTTTCCAATGCTAATCTCATACTTGAGTTTCCTGGGCTCCTAATCATTGTGCCTTGAACATTTATGATGTTATCTTCCGTTCGAATACTTCCGGGACGTCCACTGTTTCCTTTACAGTCATTGGTCACAGAGCCTGTGCGCACACATTTTTCATGAAGTCGACGGATAGTTAAACGGCGTTGGAGGATCCTTCTGAAACCATTGCCGAAACTTTTTTCTTACTACTGAGGGTGACCTAAACACTTCCATCCAAGCTGCTACCATCCTTCTCTCTTCCAAAGTAAGTCGGGTGGCCGTATTTAGTCTGCAGCAATAGAAAATTAGAAAATTATGTAGTACCATATGAGTGGTAACATCTTTTTAGACAACCCTGTACAATAAATGATAAGATTTAGAGTACAAAGAAATACAATAACGGATACAATTTAATGAAACAATTTTATTATATCTAAAAATTTATGCCTGCAAAAGGAACAAAAACATTTCCTTGTTATGGTTGTTAGTTGTTAATGACCGATTACTGCTTAGCTTTTAAGGCTCTTAAAATTGAAACTATATAAGAGGGGACTTTTTTATCACATTCAGTACTGATACCATATATAATATAACTAAATATAGACCGATTTCGGAGGATAGTTTACCAGCATAAGGTGATATATATTAAAAAATGCATCCAGAGCTTACGTAGTGGTTTTGCCTTTATAAAAAAGTTATCGATTACAATGTAATTTCTGTCAATCCAGAATGTAAGGTTGTATCGATTTTTGGATTTCTTCATCTTGGCATCGTTTTTTTACGAATGCACTTTTCAATATCGCCAGGTATCTGAAAGTAAACAAATATATCAATAAATTTAGCATGTAAACTTATATCGTTGCAGTAGTACTGAAAATATGAATTCAAGTAAAATCAATTTATTATAAATAGTTTCTTAATATATTCCTTCAATCTACTTTTAAATTGATAACATTACTTTATTAAAAATCTTAAATTTTTGTTCATAATACACTACAAATTTAGCAAGAAAAACCTGTCGCAGTATAATAAGTTTGTTCTTAATCCACGACACTACTAATTTTTAGAAAACAAAGAAATAATATTTTCGTTGATGTTTAAATGAATTATTATATATTTGGAAAGTTTGTTAAATTTACTATTTGACAACCCCAAAACCTACATAGTTTTCGTTTGAAAAAAGATGTGGACACCAACGCCAAAATTTCGAGAAAATATTGAATGTTGCATTTGCTCTTTAAATTCTACACAAAAGAATTACATCGAATGCATCTAAACATCTTTTTGATATTTTAAATTATAGAAAAGTTATGTCAGTTAAATAGGTCAAACATCAATTTTTGCAAAAATCTCAAAATCGGTGGGATATACCCAAAATTGTATTTCACAAATCAATCTATCTTTAAAAGTTGACCCCGAAAAGCTGTCATAATTTTTGCATACGTTTAGGGATGGGTCGTTATTTAACTATCTTATTTTATAACCATTATGGATCCAATAACGGTTGCAACTGTTATCTCGCTGGGAAAATAACAGGTATAGCACGGTTGCTTTCAGACTGTTGTGAACATATCGTCGACCGCCGTTTTGGCGTACTCAACTGCGTGGCGCTACGACTGTCTGATCAAAGCCGCTGTTTATTACAGATAATAGTTACAACTCCCCTAGAAAAATAACTTATCAGATCACGTACCTACATAAATATCCTCTCGAACGGTTATTACGGCGGTAGTCGACATCGAGTCGGACGTTCATTATGGACATATTTTCTAAATAATTGTATGTATTGGAATTATCAAATGTAAAATAAAAGACCGATGTTATACAAAAAATATACTTATAAAAACTAAAAATAAAACCGTTATATTTATTATATAGCATTTAAGCACATAGATGTTCTCACATTTCGAAGATTAACTAAGATTAAATATAAGAAAAATAACAGTAGGATCAGTCAAAATGGTGGAAATTAAACGCTACTGTAACAATGATTGCAGTGAATCTGAGTTTATCACTTAATTTATTTTAATCTATTAACCAGTTTATAATTTATCTGCAAAAAACGCAATAAAATATTTATATTACAAAAAACTTCTGAATGTGGAATCATGATGCGTTATCGTGTAGAACTGTAGACTACGAAATAATCCTAAACTTATTTTGCAACCGTTATTTGAAAATAACGATAACGGTTGAAACTGTTATTTGAAAATAACGATTTTTCCCATCACTACATGCATCCGCTGCAAACTATGTTTACCGGCGGTTTACATCGAATTTGGGCCACCTGTAAATTAATATTCAAAAAACAAAATTACCCATTTAGTAAATAAAGAAAAAAGCAAGACAGATAAATAAGCTTTAGTCTTTGCTGTTCTGAAAAAAATTAACAATTATACATATATTTAATAAAGTTACAAAATTTATATTTTGAAGTACAAACTTACTAGATATGTAAAACCAAAAATAGTAAAATAGTAATCTTAATTCAGCTAACATACAGTTGAAATTCTCAAAAATTTAATTTGGTTCACAAAAGAAAATAAATATTAAAACGTTTCATAGATTCCTACTTATTAGGCAGTCTGGCAGTACAAATTAAATGTTGCTGAAAGTAATTAATGGAATAAAAATTGAACTACTTCTATAATTTAAAGAATTTAGAACTTATGTAATAGGTAATTTCAACTTTGCTTGTCGGTTGTTAGTGATTTTTCTTATTTTCGAGTTTGCATGTTCTAACCCATATATGGGCAACCCCCGGCCCTCCACCAGCTTCAATCCGGCCCGCGAGAGAAATTCAAATAACGCGCCAAAAACATTAAAGATTTAACACACATAACGCGGCTAGGCATCGCATATTCGCGTACTATCGAGAGTATTCTAGTTGCTTATTGCGGGTAATATATAAACCGCTCAGCGCGCGTGTCAACTCATTACTTCTTAACAACTGATAAGAAAAGACGCGGGAAATATTCAAGCAAATTCAGCTCAGAAGAAAAAAAATCTATCAAGATGTCTGGTTTAAAAAAGCGGAAAGTGGACACAGAATGTCGTCAATTCCAAAACAAATGGACTGAAGAATACTTTTTTATCATGCACAGTGGTAAACCTATGTGTTTGCTGTGCAATGAAACAATTTCTGTTTTAAAAGAATACAATATGAAGCGGCATTACTCCAGCAAGCATTTCGCTCAATATAAATTACTTACGGGCCAGTTAGGAAAGGATAAAATTAAAAAACTCATTACCGATTTAGGGAAACTGCAAAAAATGTTCCATTCACAAAGATCAAATCTAGACAGTGTTGTTAAAGCTAATTTTATAGTTAGTTCCAAAATAGCGAAAACATCGAAGTCATATTCTGAGGGAGAGTTTGTTAAAGAGTGCCTAGTAGATGTTGCAGAACTTTTGTGTCCAGAAAAGAAAAAAGAGTTTGAGAAAGTGAGCTTATCGCGACGTACTGTTCTTCGACGTATAGATATGATGGCTAGTGATATCAAAAAAACATTGACTGATAGACTGGCTGGTTTTCAAGCATTTTCGATTGCTTTGGATGAGAGTACAGACGAGGTGTTAATGAAGAATTTGTAATGACAGAGGAATTACTGGCTTTACGGCCGCTACAAGGGACTACAAGGCTACTGGAAAAGATATTTTTGCCGAGGTGCAAAGTACTTTTGAGCAATATGGTTTGCAGTGGTGTAAATTAGTTGGAGTGTGCATAGAGGGTGCGCCTTCAATGGTCGGTCAACGAAAAGGTTTTATCGGAATTCTGAAGGAAAAAGCAACCGCTATGAATGTGCAAGAATGTGATTTAATAATTCTGCATTGCATTATTCACCAACAAAACTTGTGGTCTAAGTCCATTCGACTGGAGAACGTTATGGATGTGGTAGTAAGTACTATCAATTTTATTAGATCCCGCGGTCTTAACCATCGCCAGTTTAAAGCATTTTTGGATGAACTCTCTTCAGAACACCATGATGTGACATACTATTGCGAAGTAAGGTGGCTAAGCAAAGGCAAAGTGCTAAAAAGATTTTATGACCTTAGAAAAGAAATAGCTGATTTTATGGAAATGAAAGAGAAAACATTGCCGCAAATTTGTGATCCAACATGGCTTTGTGACTTGGCATTTCTGGTAGACATCACAGGACACTTAAACGACCTGAAATTGAAACTTCAAAAACAAGGGCAATTGGTAAATCAGCTGTACAGTCATCTTAAAGCATTTCAAAACAAAATTCGCTTGTGGGAAACACAAATGAGAAGTAAAAACTGTTTTCATTTTGTAACATTATCCAGTCACGAAAACATTGATTACGGTCGCTATACTGAAGAACTCCTCCGCTTCACCTACAAATGGAGTTGATCGAGCTTCAAGAAAACTCATATTTGAAGTCTAAATTTGATGATGTGGAACTAAGCGAATTTTACAGAACATACCTTTCCGAAGAAAAGTATCCACAGCTGAGAGTTTTGGCAAGAAAAATAATTTGCACATTCGGAAGCACGTATAAATGTGAGCAGTTTTTTTCAATCATGAAAATTAATAAAAATAAGCATCGTACTCGGCTTACAGATGTTAATTTAGAAAACACCTTGCGCCTATGTACTAGCGATATTGTCCCCAATATTGATCATCTTGTTTCCCAGCTTCAAACTCAAGTCTCTCATTGATTTTCATTTGATTTTTCTATCTTTTTTTGTTAATTTGCTTTTTATATGTTTGATTATGCTATTATAATTCTAATAAATAAAAAATGTGTGAATTTTTATCGCCTTTTTATTCATTACTACCTACTTATTTCTTACCTACGGCCCGCGACCTGATTAAGTCCTGAAATTACGCCCTCCGCTAAGCAAAGGTTGCCCATACCTGTTCTAACCTATACACAATGCGGTGCATTATAGAAACATCATGTTGGATGAACCAATTCCTTTCTCTGGGTGTACTGCATGAGAATGTTAGTAAAGTTGATAATATTGTCAAAATACCGTATATTGATATATACATACATACATGATGTACTCCCTCAATATTGTTGGATTGGCTCACCTCTCGTTCAGCCTATACCATCATGTTTGTGATTTATGTAGTCTCAATAAAATGATCTAAGTTAGTGGATGTTTATTATAATAGTTTGAGTATTTATACACACATCCAACTGCATGTTAAAAATGTAGAGATGGGCAACACGGTAATCACTGTAATCAGTTCTCTATAATATTCATATTAACAAATATCTATCAATTTGATTCGCGTAACAAATGGAAGACGTGGAATTTCTAACGAAAAGTATTTACAGTGCGCTCTCAACTACCGAAACTATATATGGAAAGACGGTTGCCAAATTTTTATGGTTTGTAGCACCTGCTGGTAATTTAACTTTTGCTGCGAATATGTCATATTTTTCCAAGTTTAACGTATACATCCTGCTACGAGACACATGAAAATTAGTAAATATTATGACGTTACTTTTAAACTTATTGCCGCTTATCGTTGTATTAACCACACTTTGAATAATAATAAGTAGAGAAGCGATTATAAAACTTAGGTTATATTAATATTCATTCCACGTTGTTTTTGTTTTTCAGCTATCGAAAGTATCCCAATGCCATGTAATTATTGTTTGTTAGCATAAGTTTTTAGAACGTAATTTATAAAATGCAAAGCAATGACAAGAAAATTGCTGAAGTTACGTCAAATCGCCTAATAACACGTTAAATATTGCGTGCTATGTTTGCGAAATTTTGGTAGCACCAAATGGTAAGTTTTCTTTTGACGCTAATTGCGTCTTAAATTGAAATTGTATACGTAAATCATCAAGGTATTCAATTAAAAAATGAAGTAAGATGTTTTGCTTATTATTTCCTCGTTCTTTTTAAGTTCTTATGACGTCGAACCTTATACCATAAACCAAGGAAAACCATTTTAAATATGAGCGAATAATAAAAACAGTATATAAGATGTATTCATGATGCAGTAAATACATGATAACCTGAACAGTAGTTAAAAACAAATTAGAATGATTTCGTCTATATTGTAGCTGCAAAGGTGGTGGTAAACTGTAGCAACCGCCACTAAGTAATGTGTAAAATTACATTTAAGTATACAGGATGTTCAATTTACACTACACAGGATGCAAGTTTGACTTTTTTCTGACATATCTGTAGAGCTAAATTGTATAATTTTTTAAACGACTCTAAGTATGTTCTTATTTTGGCAACGCGTTTCGTGAGTATTTCGTCAGTGTCTATCACCCTTCGGAATTAGGTTTCAATAATGATTGGGATTGCGTAAATGATTATCAGCTAAGTGATACTATAAAAATTAATGATGAAGATATAGTAAAAGCTGTAAGAAAATTGAAAAACAAGTCTACAGCAGGGCATAACCAGGTACCGAGCTTTCTCGTTAAAGACTGCTGTAATGTTTTTGCCAAACCACTTGCATTTTATTCGATCTCACATTACGTACTTCCACTTATTCTAGCACCTGGAAGTTATCTCGTGTATGTCCTGTTTTGAAGTCGGCGAACTTTTCTGACATTCGGAATTGTAGATCGATTTCTTTACTTCCGATCCTTTCGCCAAGTACCGATCGGTACTTGGCATGATGATGATGACCCACGTATCTTCGAAAAGGCCTTCCCGAGTTAATTAATAACTCTGGTTTACAAAGTTTTTGTCCCAAGTATAAAAATGCCTGTTTGCTATATATTTTTGCACGCTGAATTCAAATTCACTTTCAAAACTACTGCATCACCCACAGTTTTTGAGTTCCAGTGTATCCACGTGGCATAATACTGTGTGTTTTACAATAAAATGATAAATATGCCGGTGATATTTAGGCATTTGAAATAAAATGTTACACAATATTGCGTAATTTTAAGGAATCTCGCATCATTCGGAACAGGCAGAACAAGTCTCGACAAGCTGGCTGGGAGCAATATAAGATCTTTGGCCGGGAGCGCAGTTGCACTAATTGACCGGCTAAAGAACATTGCAGCTCCACATTTGCCTTATTCTAACCTTGAGAAAGTGTGCTATTGTGTTTAAAGTGTTGTGTTGATACCCCAAGTGCCACTGAAATGCCGAGAAATTGTAAAAATAATCCAAATTCGTTCTGCTACATCTGCGGCGAGTTGACTTTTAAAACCCAGAAACGTTCGTTTACACCGTTAGTTAGAAAATGTTATGAACTTTATTTTGGTTGTAAAGTAGGCGACCAGGATAAAAGTTGGGCCCCTCATATTTGCCATGTCACATGTGTTCGGCTTCTCACAGCATGGGCAAAAAGTTTACGTTATATGCCTTTTGCAGTTTGTATGGAATGGAGAGAACCTAAAGACCACGTTTCGGACTGCTACTTCTACAAATATAACTGCTATTACATCAAAATCTAAACACACTGTTGTATATCAGTACTTCATAACGAGGACTTACCTGTACCAGCACCTGCAGAAAACATGCCTTTGAGTGATGATAAGAAAGCACATCAAGTAGCAAAAAACATTTGAATTTGGATCCCACATTTGAATCAGGATGTTCTTCAAATGAACGACATTTGCTGACTCAAGGAGACCTAAGTGACCTCGTTCGCGATTTAAACCTGTCTAAGAAGCGAGCCGAACTTTTAGGATCCAGATTGAAGGGCTGGAACCTACTTCAGAGTGACATAAAAATTTCGTTTTATCGTAGTCATCATGCCAAATTCAATGATTACTTCTCCCTTGAAGATGACCTGATATTCTGCAATGATATTGTCTCGGTTATGAGTGCACTTGGTCATGAATATCACATTGATGAATGGCGTTTGTTCATTGATTCATCCAAAGCTAGCTTAAAAGCCGTTTTACTTCACAATGGAAATAAATTACCCTCAATTCCTCTAGCCCACCTGGGAAACATGAAAGAAACATACGACAACATGAAGATTCTTTTAGAAAAAATCAAATACGATGAATTTAAATGGAATATCTGCGGCGGTCTAAAGGTTGTGGCGCTATTACTCGGATTGCAACTCGGCTACACGAAGTACTGTTGTTTCCTGTGTGAGTGAGACAGTCGAGACAAGAAAAACCATTATGTAAAGAAAGTGTGGCCGACACAAACATCATTGACTCCAGGAGTTAAGAATGTCATCAACCCCCCTCTTGTCGATCCTCAGAAAATTTATCTGCCCCCTTTACATATAAAACTAGGACTTATGTCAAAGCAATGGACAAAAACGGTCACGCATTCGCGTATTTGAGGAGTAAATTCCCCAGATGCTAAAGTAAAGGAGGGTATATTTGTGGGACCCCAGATCAGGGACTTGTTTCGAGACGAAAAGTTCGATATAGAGCCGAACAAAAATGAAAAATCCGCCTGGCTGTCATTTAAGAATATTTGTGAAAACTTTTTAGGCAATCACAAATCCGAAGACTACAAGAACATTGTAAAAGACCTTTTGACTTCGTATGAAACATTGGGGTGCATTGGGGTAATTTTTTAGACTCACATTTAGATTTTTTCCCGGACAATCTTGGAGCCGTCAGTGACGAACATGGGGAAAGAATTCACCAAGATAATTTGGACATCGAAAAGCGCTACCAAGTAGAGCCCTCTATGCTGGCAGACTATTGCTGGACACGGATGGTAGACGTTTCCGACGCTAAATATAGCAGAAAATCATACACTTGTACATTTTAGAAACATTTTCAGTTGTTTTATAAATAAACACATTATACACGTTGTTCTAGTATTTATTGCGCTGTCACTTAAAAACCCTGCCTGATAGAATATTTTATTTAGAATATTAAAAGATTTGAATTCAGCATCAAAATATTGCAAGGTTCACATATACTAATTTGCGGGACAGTGTAATTTGTGTGGTGCGGAGTGGGCCGTGAATATTGTGTAACAAAATAGCAGGCTGAAATTTATTGTTAACACAATAATCTATAGGTTAAATTTGATATTTTAGATTTTAAATATTATCCATTACTATTCATCTAATTTATTTCTTATATCTTATATTGTAGTGTTCGTTATGTATATAATGAATATTTTCAGGTGAACTACTAAAAATTACAACTTAATAATCAAGGACGTCTTCCCCAATATTGCTGTATTTAACTGCTAGTACATAATTAATTTTAGCGGTATCGGTTGCGCAATGACTCAGCTGATGTTTACTGACATGTTTTAAGAAATGAATCATAATAAATATGTTCTTGTTTGAGCTCAATGTTCTCTCCAAAATGCGTTTGCCTTCACTGGGGGCACTACCCACAATCTTATTTGTTTTGCGAAGATTCATATTTTCAATGTATGCACAATTACATTTATTACACGTGCTGTTATGGAAAATGAATCAAAAATTGTTTTCTGTTTTAAAAGTTCATGATAGATTTATTCCAATTGGAAAGGCAGAGATGGTAAACAATTAAATTAGAGAAGTGCATTTACGTATTTAAAGATATTGCGGTTACTGTTTCGTTCTATTTGCTACTAACAGTTAGCGAACGTTCGTTTATAGCAAATAGAACATGATTAAATTAGTAAGAACTAAAGTACTCTTCATCTTATATTTTTGTCCCTTAAAGTTTTTATAAAATAAGATCATATATAATAAAGGAAATAAACAAGCTTCTACGCACTTACTTTATAAAATACGTATTTAGAACTAAAGAAACTGTTTGCGTAGTAGTAATCTCCTTTGCGTGTAATGTAGAGTTGAGAAAATAGCCTGATATATGGCTTGCATTTGTGTGTTATTTGTTAATGTCTTAAATTACGTCTAACTACCCACTTCACAGAATTTTTGACTACAAACAAAATTCCGGAATGTATGCTTAGTATACAGAAAAATACAGACAGTAATCAAACAATACAATACTTCACCTTTCTGCTTGTTTATGTTCTTAAATAAAGTATTTCCTCGGCTGTTCCTTTCGACTTTTACATGTAACAGTAATTCCCCAATTATGGATAGTGTTATCTCAATTTGTTTGTGAACGAAATATTAAATAAAAAGAGTAGGTATATTGTTTAAATATTACGTTATCACAATTATCTATTGGTCATATCTAAGTCATTAAGATGGAAAAGTAAAGAAGGCAAATAAGAGAATTAAGCTTTATATTTTTATAGCTGCTACCGTTTTACTGATGATGTTTGTTTGCTTATAGAGAAAGCTATTTTCAGTACGATTCCTTGTAAATTACCAGAATATACAACCTACATATATGTTTTCATTAAATAATTCTGCCTTAAAGATTTTCTACAATTGAATTGTCCAGTGTGTTGATTGATAAATTGCAGTGGATGGCCTGGTTTTATTCCCAGTATACTAGCAAAAAGCCTCTATATATTAACCCTATCTTTGGTTTAGGTTTTTACTTACAAGGAAACGTCCCGAACCCGAAAATTAAAAAAAAATTGAAACTTTCTGAACAACTAGTCCACACCCAAAGATGTTCGAAAGTATTTTCCTTATCGGCCCAATCTCGTTTTAAGAGGATAACAATTTTTATTTTATTTTATATAATATAGTTATTAGTAAAAGATAAAACTTGCCCTGCAATACGTCGCCTTAAATAGCTGTGAATCCATGTGTAAAATAGACTTGTTATGTTTACATAGACTTTTTTTATTTAAATTAGAAAAACAAGTGCATTGTTTATCAATATATTATAATAACTACAATTATTTACTTGTACTACCCTAGCAGTAACAGTTATACGAATAGCGACGATACATGCTTTAGGATGACATCATTCGCAGATATTGAAGTAATATGTTCGATTTTCCGACGCAATTGTGATAGTATAATTTTTCTAATGAGGTTCATATATCGTTACAATTTGATATACAAATTAGTAAATCATTTCAAGGATAATTGCAAGACAGATACAGTGCATTGAAAGTTACATACGAAAACAATGATGAAGTATGACATGAGAAATATAAAACATAAAATAAATAAGTTTTTTAAGTTGCAGCGACAGAATATTTATTATTAAATTTACACAAAATAAATTAAATGTGATACGTGCTCAAACACTTACCGTTTTAAGAGTCCTCCGTGAAATCACAAAGTGGATAATGTGTATTTAATATTTGTAACATTAGATATGTTTCCAAAGTTGTTTCGGCAAAGTGAGTGCGGCGTGAAGAAAAAGTGTTTTTGTATGCCGAAAACGAACGTTCTACATCTAGTGACGTTATATTTGCGTAAGTAAAATAATCTTTCAAATAATTTAACGGTTCTGTTGACGAACCTTCACAAATTTGTCTTAATGTGCCAAAATCAGAGTCTTTATCTAAAACACTTTCAAACCTTTCTAAAACACAAGCATTTCTTGCGTCTTCTATCGCGCATAGCTGTGCGTGAACATATTACACTACTTGCAAAGATTCCACTAACGACACCGAAGAATTTTGTAGTTTTTCTATCGCATCCGCTAGTCCCACGTGATTGTTCTGAATAATTTCCAAATCTGTTTTAACTTGACTATCCTGAAATTTCAAGCGGCTTACCTTGACAGCCGCAGCTTCCTTTGGGTCGAATTCTAAAATCACGTCCTTTATATTCTCAAAATATTTAAGATAATAAAATGCAGCCTCTAACCATGTTCCCCAACGAATAAGAATAGGTTGTGGTAGTTCAGGAATACCGGGGCATAGTCTATGAAATTCCCGAATACGTTTTGGGGATTTTACAAACACAGCTTTTGTATGTGCTATTAGAGCGTCTACCTCGGGATAACATTTTCTGATACTATCTGCTACGAGACTGAGAGTATGAATTTTACATGTAATATGCAACAAGTTAGCACAATGTTTTTTAAGAGATCGACCTACAGCAAGCATGTTTGCGGCACCATCACTCATAAACATCAACAGTTGATTTGTTGAAAGTTCAAACTTTTCCAATGTATTTAACACCAACATTGAAATTACTTCGGCAGTGCATTGTTGTATTCGTCTGGAAGCTAGTAAAACTGAGGGTGACGGTCGATGTGGTTCCATTGTGCGTACCATTACCTTAACGACAGAACGTTTTTTACGATCTGTTGTTTCGTCCACACATAACCACAGTTTTCTATCTTGCAACTCCGATTTAATTCTTTTCTCGACATGCTCACGAGCAGACGGTACAACTCTCTGTAATGTTCTCTCACTTGGTAACTTAAAGTCCGAATATTCATTCCAAAACGAGACGTATGCTTTCTTCCTTAGTAAATGAAATGGTAAATTACATGCAATAAAGGTAACACATAAATTAAATTTAAATTTGTCATAATCTCGTGTGGAATTTTTTTTTGAAACATGCCCTGCACTATTTACGTGCCATAGACAATCACTTTTCGACCAACACATTAAATCTATTTTACACACTACACATTGAATTTTAGCGCCATCACACTTTAAATCAGGCATTTCTGCAATAAATTCTCTTATTATGTCCAACTTTGGTCGTTTTCGCGACGTAGGAAACATTTTCAAAACAAACGTAGAACTACGATATAGTATACGACAGCGTAGATGCATACACAACAGATCGGCTTTCGAGTCGCAATTATACTGACGCTTATACCGAATTGTCCCGGCCGTGTTTATTTTGTGTAAACTTTTATGCGTCAGCCACTGGCTTTGAGCGCAGTTTGCGTTGCTCTACTTATAATAATCTTTAATGTGAGTAATAATTTACGTGTAATAGTTTCAATTTATTGATTTTTTTAGACAAGAAAATGTATATAATGAAAAGTAACTTTTGTAATTCGTTAGTACTACATGTGAGCTTTAGAATATTAGCACGACAAAAGCAGTTATAAATCCAGTAAATGTAGTTCGTTTACTTATGGTAACATTTAGTGTTGTAAATGATAACCGTCCCATGGGTTTCAACAATAAAGAAAGTAAAATTCACCGCCTATTAAGGGATATATTAATTAGCTCTCGAGACAACACATTTGTGGTAAATAATGACGTAACACTAGATTTCTTGAAAGAATTTAGATTACCTCCTGCAGAATTTGTCGATGACAGGTATCCACCTTCACGGGAAGAAATATTATAAGTTTTTGAAGAAGAAGAAGAAGAAGAATGTGTACCTGGGGGAGAAGATATTGTCTCTTTAGAATATAAGAAAAAAGCCGTTGCCTTCTGGAAAAATGGAAAAAAAACGACGCTCATATGAAGCTGTAAAACATAGATTTAAGAGTGTAAAGTCTTCACATCAATTATACAGGTAAGAAATCGCAGGCCAACTTCCATACATTTTTGTTTTCATATATTTTTTCCTTTTTAGATGAGAAGCATCATTACAAAAAGGAGGATCAAGAAGAGAGCAATTGTTAAAAATCTCTGAATACGTTTTAAAAAAATTGTTATTAACAGCGAAGCGGGCGCCATAATTCACAATCTAGATCTCCGTAAATGGGCTTTGGAAGTCAATGAAGAAATAGGGCTAACAAATTTCAAAACATCTCCACATTGGTTATGGGATTTTAAAAAAGTATACAGGATAGTTTCCAGAAAAATTACCAAATTCGTTACCCGTTCAAACACGGCAGAGTTAAATCGCATTTCGTCGGATTTCATACAAGAAGTAACACCCTATATTGCGAAAGTAGGCCCTAGTAACACATTCAACGCTGATAAAAGTAGATTCAATCTAGAATTACACTCTGGCCGCACGTTAGCTCCACAATGATCGAAAGCAGTTGAGAGTATTGTATGGTCTACATTCGCGACAACCCGCAGCTATACCATACTTTCCACAATATCCGCGTCTGGACGCTTGTTATCACCGCTATTTATGGTTTTAAGAGAACATAGTGGTACATTTGGACCACGAGTAGCCGCATCTAATATACGGAGCAGCAAATATCTCTGTAACTGTTTCAGCATCCGGTACGCCAACAACAACATTATTTACGCAATCGTTCGCAAAAGTATATCTTCCAAATACTGGACCTCAGACAGTTTTATTGCTAGATTCATGGACCGGTCATTGCCCATCTACCTTAAGTAATCATATATCGGCCGACAAGAACGTGAACATCCTTACAATACCAAAGAAAACTACTGGCATTCTACAATCATCGGACGTCTACAGATTTCGTGTTTGGAAAAATTTTGTTAGGAAATTTTCCGATATGGTCCTCTAACACAATTACCATATTAATTTGCGTTCACGTAAATTACAATCTTTAGTGCATAACCAATTATCTTCTACAAAATATCATGATTTATTTGCTTATGCCTGGTACAAAAGCAGATATATTAAGAACCACTGAAATCATTTCGATAATCGTGTACATTTTGCTTTCACAGAAGATTTTCGAGTTCCATTGCGATGTGCCATATGCGGTTCCCGTGCTTAATACGGTATTCCTGGTGCAACCGTCTTTTATGTTTTAAGCATTTTTATTCTTTTTTCTATTTCTTTTTTTTTATACCTATATTACATAAAATAAAATATAATTTTTATACTGTTCGAAGAGCTCCGTAACATACATAACATGGGATTTGAATACTATCCTTATCGAAGGGGTGGGGGAGAGCACCATAATTTTTTTAAGTGGAACTAGGATGCTATTTTGATATACCGCGTTCGTAAGTTCCGTAGTAAAGTGAACCGCTAAAATATATGGATAGTGTTATAACGTTTGCTCGCTATGAAAGTATAAGGTGGGGAGCGCGCGAAACGAGTCAAGGACGCTCTTAGAACAAGCGACATTATTTCTTATATGTATGGAACTCGCGACTATAAATGAATCTTTACGTACCTTAGTATGTGATAGAGCTCGATGAGACGATTATTTTGATATATAGTTGTGATGTATTTGTTCTAGCCATTGCCGAGTTATTTTAAGAAAACCAAAAATCTACTAAACTTTCAGGGGTAGCTTCACCCTCTTAAAACGAGATTGGGACGATAAGGAAAATACTTTCGAACATCCTTGGGTGTGGACTAGTTGTTCACAGTTTCAATTTTTTTTTAATTTTCGGGTTCGGGATGTTCCCTTGTTAGTTGGACTAACTCGCTTGATTAGAAGTTCGGTAGCCTCAATAGTAGACCTTTCTCTTAAATGAGAACTTACAGGGTTGCGCTCGCCAAATCTATCCCAGCTGACCAAAAAATAAAAATAAAAAGTGTTTCTTCAATGCAAATTATCATATGCATTTACTTGAAAATATCTTAATCTTGGATAAATTATTTAGATCTGTCGGTTAAGGATTGATCTAGAAAGCTGTAGGTTTAATAAAACTGTTGATTCAATTCTATTCGGAAAATAACAAAATTTAGTTAGATCCCACGTATTTACCATTTCAATCAACCCTGAGAAGTTAAATTTTTCAACCGCGAGAACCATGTGATCGACTTCACCCCATCGTTTGGTGTTTTTTTTTACAAAAAGGAAATTTTCGATTGTTTTTGTGGACTGCCTTTATTGAATATATCCTTTATCACCTAAAGTGGTTAGGACCGGCCCAATTTCCACAGATTTAGCTGTGCAAATTTTTGATTTCACACATTGTACAAATTAGAAAATTCAATTTTTAATAATTTATGGAAAACTTACTGTTCACATTTAACTTACACCTCTAGGATCACGGTTGTTCGTCAGTCGGCTATACTGTTGTAAATAGAAATCAACTAATTGTTTATACGTTTAAAAAATTTAAAGAACCCGGTTTGATCGACCTCACCCCGGCCGATTGACTTCAGCCCGGTTGACGGTACCTACTTTCACCGCGGCTTACTATAATTTTAGTGACTAGGGTAATGGCGTGCCTATGCATATATATATATACACTATTTTATATATAAGCTAATTCTTAACCCTCGTATACTGCTGCCGGAAAATCTGCTTGCCTCATTAATCACTCTCGTTATTTGGATTCCTCCTGTTAGAGAGGTAAAATATCCAAGAACTGTACTATATGTGTATCTAAGAAATAACTTCTCCAGGTTTTACGAAATGATTGCTAGTGTTTGTTGAGTGTTTATCGTGTGGTAAGTATAACGAATTTATTATAATGAAGATGTTAATGCGCTTTTCTTTATAGTCATAAATTTTACGCTTAGAGTTAAAAACAGACAACTTCTTTTTAAATAACGTTAGAAGCCGAATATACAATCGGTGATCTAAAAGGTGCAGGAAGTTGAGGCTGTGTCAATACCAAGTCCAAACGTTAATTAACACAGCAATATCACAAAACCTAGCGCTATTGTACTATTTCCTCTCTACTTTATACCATCATGTATTTATTACAGTGTGTAAAACATAATACGAATTTATTTAAAGCTTCGGGCTACGTAATTACTACTCTAATGAAACATAAAAGTACGTTTACACAAGTTTGCAAGACGGATGGTTTATTTTAAATTTGATCTGTGTTTGAACTTCAGTACTTTGGATAAAAGTATAGCGTTATTATATTATTATTACGTCTGTTAATTTAATACATGTATATTTGCATATTAAACAAAACACACATCTAACAGCAATTTAATAAAGCTGAGCGTGCATCGGATTGACGCGTTCCCCAGCAGCAGATAGATACGTTTGTACAGTCATTTCAAAGTTTATCGTAATAATACACTTTTATTCTGCGAGGATGTATAGTGCTGTTTTCTTTTCTCCAAAGCGGAATATGAATAGAAATCTCATTATTAGAGTAACCAAAACTTGCGGACTCGCATAGGCGTCGGTATTACGGGTTAATATAAGAATACGAAAAATTCATAAATAAACTTACTTGCTAATTATTCAACAAATTAGAGGCATCAGGATGTGAACTACTGTAAACTTGCATCATTGCATATGTTCCCACAGTTACTTCTTTAAACCTTGTGCGTCGACAAGAAAAAATATTCTTATACATAGAAAACGATCTCTCCACATCTAAGGAAGTTACATTTGCATGTAGAAACTGTTTTTCAAAATCACTTAAAAGTTCACTATTCTTACACTTATTATAAACGGCCTCTAAAGTATTAAAATCGGGATTTTTCCTTAAAACATCTGCCAACTTTTGACTAGCGCATAATCCTGGCGTATCATTTAATGTGTGTAATTTATTTTTTACACTCTCCACTATGTCTAATGATTCCTGCAATGACAATTCAGTACATTGTAGTTTTCTGATGGTATCTAGTAATACTGTATAATTGGTACATATTGTTGTTAAATCTTCTAAAAGTTGAGGAATTTGAAATTCTCTTTGACTTTCTCTAATTGCTTTGGATTCATTCCGATTAAATCGCATTATAACTGATTGAATTTGTTGAAAATGGATCAAATAGTAAGGAGCTGCTGTTAGCCAAGTACCCCATCGCGTTAAAATTGGTTCAGGAGGTTCTGGAATGCCTGGACAAAATTTACGAAATTCTTTTGAACGTTTAGGAGATTTACGAAACACTGCTTTAGTACTTCCAATCATCCGATCAACGTTTCCGTAATGTTGTCGAACAACTTCACCAACTAAATGCAAAGCATGCAGCACGCAGGTTATATGTATTAAGTTAGGAAATATATGCTTTAAGGATCGCCCAACACTTAACATCGTTGCTGCACTATCTGTCAATCATCACAACTTGATCTTGGGCAATTTTAAATTTTTTCAAAGCGTTCATTATCATTTTTTGAATATTTTCCGCGGTACATTGTTGAACACGTTTGCGAGCTAACAAATATCGAGATGCTGTGTTCTCGCTAGATAAAACGCGAGCTATTACATTCACAATACTGTTTTTCTTTATATCGGTCGTCTCATCCACGGTAATCCATATTTTTTTGGAACATAAATCACGTTTACACACATTTTCTAGCATCTTTTTCATTCGCGGCAAATGATTCTGTAATTGTGTTTGTGAGGGTAATGGCTACTTTGGAACGTATTGTCGCCAAAACGTTTTAAAAGCTGCTTTTCTCACCAACAACAACGGAAGATTACAAGAGGTAAACATAATTAATAAATGTATGAGGAATAGTGTATAAGGTATTTCAGTTCTTGCATTTCTCATATGCTTAATACCATTGACATGCCTCTGGCAATCAGTTCTGTCCAATGCAGTCAAACGAACATTGCATATTAAGCAAAAAACTGCACTACCGTCATATTTTAAATGGGGAAAAAGTGACACATACTTATGTACATAAGTAGCAAATCTATTACGAGGCATTGTTTTCTTAGGTATGTAAATATTAGTTCTATATGAAACGATACACTAATTATGTACTTGGTATAATACTACAACACACAAAAAACACCAGCTATATTTTCAAAAGCGACACGTAAGTACATAACCTTGACCGTTCGACTAATCTCTGCAATAGCTCAACCGGTACTAAAACGAAATCTCTCAGCGCGGTTTAACATATTTATATTCAAGGTCGACACTACATGCCTGCTTCTCTACCGGTTTAGTTGATTTATGAATTTTTCGTATTCTTATATTAACCCGTAATACCGACGCCTATGTGAGTCCGCAAGTTTAGGTTACTCTACTCATTATACTGTATGTTAGAAAGTTCGATGAAACTATATTATTCTAATTGTATGTATATTGGAGATGCGTATTCGGTGAATGATGCTGTCCCCCATTCTACGGCATCAGCTACGTAGACCGTTACCACCGAGACAACAAGGTCTCAGCGCTCTTCGATGACGTCACATTGTTTAGGTGATGTATCGCCATGCACGATATTAACCTAAGCGGTAAAGGAATCGTTTTTTTTTTTGCATTTCTTTTTAAAGTTGCGAAGAGGATGCCAGTCGTCAACTGAGCCTTTCTTCGCATCCCATTTGATTTTTTTCTTGAGAAACGAAGTTTCAAAGCAAAAACCAAACACGTAACCGAGCACTGTTTTGGACGAAACTGAGGTTGAAATGATTATAATTGCAATTGTTTTCGAAATTTTGTTAAATTTCACGAGAATATTTACAGACACGCTATTTAACCAAGGTCTTTAATTTCCTACTATGTGATGTTTTACCTAATCCATCATTGCTTTTCCCACAATAATTTTTAAGTATGGTATTTGTAGAACAAGTTATTGTAATTGTTGCAATACGTTCACTGCTGTGAATATGGCATTTACATATATCAGTATCCAAATGGCTATGTTCGGTGTTTATTATACACATTTAGAAACATCTCTTCGTGTTCAAAAATAATTTTGTTAAATATAACGTAAGAATATAAAACTATTTGAACAATAAAATCTTTATGGTTTTTGTCAAATACAACGGACAGTTGGTAAATTGAGTTGGAATAGCATATTTTTTAAGCCTAGGATTTTTTAAACTTACAGTTATAGTTTCACCAGTCCTTTACCTGTTAGAGCGCTTAGACCTTATATATATCGAAGGTAACCCGTAGACCCCCGAGTAATATACAGGGCTCGTTTAATCTCCATGGGGGGCGGTAACGTGTATATTATTTAATGTCAGAGTTATGCACGCAAAGACAAAATATATACACTTGCCATAATCAAAATCTAAAGTACTACACGTATTTCACAAACGTAAGTGTTGTCATTTACTGAGGATAATAACATAGTTGCCAATAATATCTAGTTTTTAAATTACAGTTGCGTCATCCTATCATCTTGTTTCAACAGTCAGCTCAATTGCAAGAGAGAATTAGTAATATTTGCTGTATTTCATTTTCATCAGTTTCCATTTACATCTAATTTATATCCGTATAAAGAAAAATAAAAATTAAAGGTTGCAATTGACAAAATAAATATATAAGTACCGGGTATCCATTTAAAGATGAACAGCGGCTCTCTCTCAGCAATGGTAATTACCAGCGTTTAAAAAAAATGTAGCTATAAAGAGCCAAGAGCAACGGTTACCAGATGTCTGGATATCCCCGGACATATCCGGATTTTTAGCATGTCCGGAGACGTCCGGCCGGGGATGATGCAGCCGTACAGGGAATTCCATCAGACTTATTAAGGAAAAGTTTGAAACTCTCTCTTATTCAAATTATCAATTTAAGCTAGAGAAAATGGAGGCCCAGTAGTTATGATGAAGTAAAATTAAATCTAATGCAATTTTAATGATGAAGTAAAATTAAATCTAGTGCAATTTTATTTTTAGTTTGCTTAGTGTTTAACACCAGTGGCATAGTTAATGGGGGAGGGGGTGTTTACCATTTGGAGGTGATAACCAACCGCGATTTAAAAAATAAACAATTTTTAAAGCCTTACAAAAAAGTTAAACAAACCGCGTTCTGCAAGATTGAGGAGAATTTTGAAGGCATCTATTGGCTCGCTTCGGATTTTTTAAAATCTATTGTGGAATGGGATTTTTTTATTCCAATCCAAGTCTTACGGTCGCACTAAAATTATTTGTGGCAATTTGCGTATTAGTTGTTCCGTGTGAGAGGAGTTTTATCAAATTGAAATTAATTAGAAACTACCTAAGATCTTCAATGAGCAACACGAGACTATACAATCTTGCCATATTGAATATCTAACATGAAGAAACACAAAATATTAATTTTGAAGATGTGATTTTTGCGTTCGCATCTGTTAAAGCCAGAAAAAAGATAATTTAAATGTAATTCTTCTATTGTCTATTAAAATCGTACTTTACGTTTATTGGAGTTTTTACTTTATTTAATGTTGAATTTAACAGTTTTAATGGGATAACTCCATGTATTATCTGCACTGGATGCCACCCACGTTTGGTGCTATAGACTTAGCTTCCTAAGGGAATCATACAAGTTTATGTTATTTTTGTGTTGTTACTTGTTAAGTTACTTACTGAAGCAAATACAATGGGAAGATATTGTTAGTACAAAATAATGTTTTACTTTCACATTTTTAGTATTTAATTTTGGGGTATTTAATAAGATGTGATTTTTGAAGAAAAAACTAAATTATTATGAAGATGTCATAAGGTACGGATTTTTAAAAGAAAACGTCCAGGGATGGGTAAATTTCATCTTGTAACCCTACCAAGAGCGTTTCATTAAAAATACTTTTATTCCGGAATTGACAGCTAGACGGCGTAACTAATGTGAGGAAGTCGAAAAATCCAAATTGAATTGTGGGTTGATATCACTGGCCGACGTGATGTTACATAACTTTCTCTTAACACTTAAAGACGTATGCGTTCAAATAAAATGAGGGTCTGAAGTTATGTCATATTGGAAAGAATTTGCGATAACTTTGGTTTGCCTTAACGGATTGTTAAGAACTTGGATTTGTTTTAAAAAGAAATTTATGAAGACTAAAAAATCTTATTCAATTGGATTATGTGTTTCTCCAATCGAGCACTAAGGGATGCCGCTTAAAGGTAACATGTTTTACGAGCCGGTAAGGTAAATACAAGCAGAGTTGTTAATTGTTGTGTATGATAAGTAGAGCCCGGTAACAGGGAGCCGTGCCATAGCCGTACCTGCCTAGTATACAAAACAATAGTAAGACAATAGAAGAAAAATAACAGAACTAATACATAATTATAATATGTGAAAAGTAGTGAAACAGTCACCCTTTTAAGCAACCTTGGCTACGGAACAGTAAAACTAGAAGCACCATTATCAGTATATCATATGGATAAGAGTGGCAAAAAGTTGACACCATTAGATGTGTTTCCACAGTTATCTCGGTGAGCGATGTTCGCCGTGGTGAGAAAATGAGTTTATATTTTGAAAGAGAGCGTTCAACATCTACCGATGTTATACATGCATGATTAAAATACTCTTTGTACTTAGTCAGTGGATTATTCGATACGCCATCACAAATTTGTTTTAGTGTGCCAAAATCGGGATTTTTCTGTAGCACACTCTCGAACTTTTCTATAACGCGATTATATTTTGCGTGATGTATAGTCAGTAGCTGTGTATGCACTCCGTCCATAATTTGCAGAGACTCCAATAATGATAACGATCTATTTTGTAATTGGTCTATTGCGTCAGCTAATCCTTTATAGTAGCTACGAATATTTTTTCAATCTGTTTCAACGGAAATATCTTGAAATTTTGACTGGCTCTCTTTAATAGCTGCAGGATTGAATTGTGCAACAACCGCTTTTACTATTTTGAAATGTTCAGCATAATAAAAAGCTGCCTGCAACCATGTTCCTCAACGTGTAAGAATTGGCTCCGGTGGTTGACGAATACCAGGACACTCTGTGTGAAATGATCGTAGGCGTTTGGGAGATTTCAAAAATACTTTTCTTGTGCTTGCTATTAATGCATCTACCTCGGGAGAACATTGTCGAATGGTTTCTGCCACAAGATGTAAAGCATGCACTTTGCACGTAACATGTAAACACTTGCAACCATGTTCAAGAAGGGAACGGCCTACTGAACGCATTATCGCTGTGCCATCGCTCATAAACATCAACACTTTATCTTTTGAAATTTGAAATTTTTCCAACGTACTAAATACAACCTTCGTAATTGCTGTAGCAGTACACTCTTGTAGTCTTCGGCTAGCTAGTAACAATGGTAATGTAGGTTACAAATGCAACATGCTTACGTGCCGTTTTCTCCGTTGGCAACCGCAACTCGAGGTTGTATTTGTCCCAAAAGTCCTTAAACGGTTGTTTATCGAGTAAGCCTAGTGGCAAATTACAGTTTATCAACATAAGAATTACATAAAAAAAAAATGCACTTCTCGGTGGCATGCCCAATTTTCGTTTTCTATGCTGTGCGGAATTTACGTGTCTTGTACAGTTCCACTTCTTATTTGACATCAAATGTATTTTGCACACTTTACAAACTATCTTACTCCCGTTGTAAAACAAATCGGGAAAGTCAGAAATAAACTTATTTACTATGTCTTAAAAGGGTCGTTTTTTAGCCTTCGACATGTTCACTAAAAACTACAATTAATAACTACGTCTGTATCAATAAAATCAAAACGCACTACACTAAATAATAACTACAATTAATAACTACGTCTATATCAATAAAATCAACACGCCCTATTCTCCTATCCAATGCTAAACTGAACTGAGTGATGATGATTTGTCGTGTCGTATCATAATCGACCAGCCCTCCCCGCCCACCTAAACACAGTCACACCGCCGCTGCGATTGCTCTCCAGTTACCGGGCTCTGATGATAAGTGTGACAGATGAGTTTATTGTATTCATGAATAATGTAAAACAATAAAAGTAAGAAAAAGTTTTTACGAGTTCTAAAACAATAGAAGCAAATAGCCGTGAAACAAAAAAAAAATAACAAAATAGCAAAAAAAAACAAACGCAAAAACTATTCATCCGTAGTGGACTTTCTGATAATTATTATTAAAGCAGTTTGATATTCTTTGGCGGCGTTTGAATTTCCGCTGTTGAAATTTCATAGATTGCTCTTGTAATCTTTTCCACCCCACAAATAAAAATCTAATGCAGTGATGTCCAGAGACTAACTCTGCCGATCCATCTATGGGGAAAACGTTGCACAAGATCGTAAACCACATGCAAAGATGGGCAGGACAGCCATCATGCCGAAACCACACATTTAAACGAGTTCTTCAGTGTAGGGAAAATGACAAATTTTTTGCAGCGACTAGATAATCTCGTGTTTATTCGTCTCAAGGGGTTTGTGTTGCTTACCGGTTTTCGAGAAAGTCGGACAAAACACGAGTCTGTCTAGTCGCTGCATAAAAGTAGTCATTTCCCCTACCTTGCCCGTCACTGCTACAGATACACTATCTAAAAGTAGGGTCCGATCGCCTTCGGGAAAATTTAAATATCTGTCACCATTTAAATATTCTTCAAATATAAATGGTCCGATAATTTTATTTTCCACAAGTCCACACCACGCTTTCTACTGAGTTTGGTAGTAAACTTCTTGCATCCAGTGTCGATTAATCTGCGACCAGTAGCACATATTGCGCAAATTTATACTAGCTGTACTACTAAAAATTGCCTCATCTGACCATAAAACATAAAATAAAATGTTTGGGTTTTCTGGTTCAATAGCTAGCGACAGTAATCAACTCTGTGTTCAAAATCCCGATGTGCCAAAGCCTGATGCAATTCTATGTGATCCCTATTGGTGGAATTTATGGCATTCCAAATTTTTTGAACACACCATCACGACAACGCTAGATCTCTCGAAATATCTTCATGTACTCGAATGGAGATAAGGCGAACACATTGACATTATCTTCAATACGACTTCTCCGTTGTCTTTGTCGAGCAGGAGCGCGCCTTACTTGTACAGTATTGCGCAAACATCTAGCAAGACGAGCAAGAACTTTCCTAGAATAATACCGCCTTTCTGGGTATCGTGCATCTTATTCTCGTGATGTAATAGCTGCATTTTCGAATGACTAAAAAGAAATGCAATTGCATTTATTTTCAGTCCTTCCTTATTAAAATATGAAATTTTTTACTATTTTTTAGAATACTTCAGAATACTCTATTCGCAAAAATGGATATATTGACACAAGTTCTTTGACGGCTTCTTGTTTCATGGCTATGCCAGGTAATTTAAAAAGTTGTATGTAGTCATGACCATAATGTTAACATTTGCAAAATTATAATTTTGAATGAAAAATAGATAGTAACTTTCGGTTTTCGCCATTCTCTTCTATTTTGAATTTTTACCATTAAAAACTAATAACGAATATACCGGATCAATTCCGGAAATTGAAACTATTTTTAATGAAATGCTGTTGGTCACTTTCATTGCTGTATTTCTTTTTAAATCGTTGGGACTACCATAACTGAGATAGAGTCGCTGTTCATCCTTAAACAGACACTCGGTATAGCTCTTGTTTCACAGATTCCAGATTAGTTTTTATAGAAATTTTTAGTGCATAAAGAACATTTACCTTTTTGTATTGTATGTGAATATTGAAAGAAATACGTACATACAAACATATGTTAAATTTTTCCCATATTTTTGTTTTTGCAATACCTAACTTTTGTTTACAGGAAGCAAGAGACTTATTAAGTAATAATTTAAAAAAAAATTGCTAGAGCGATGAATACATATATATGTATAATAGTATCCTCAGTTCTTTTCTAAGTGTGCAAATGTCTGCAGGAAATAAAATTTATTAATAAATTTACTAGCAACTGGGTATATACATCTTCTAGGTGAAATTATTACGGTATAATCAGATAAGTACAAATATTAGATCACTTATCGCTAATAGCAATTTTTCTCGTATTTTGCGAATGACAGTTGGTTATAAGTGCTATTGCAATATATTTCAGCCAGTATCTGATAGATAAGATATCTAATTATTAAAAACATAGATCGGCCCTTTGCGTTCTATAGTGCAACATCAGTTGTATACAGACCAGTTAAACTATTTGTAACTCAGTGAGATATTTGATCATAGCAGTTTGCGTTATTTCCAGTGACAGTTACCCTTCTTAAAGGATATTACAGAAGTTATCAGAAATCTTGGTATAGTTTAAAATATAACGTAATGGTCTTAAAAGTTTACGACTTTGTAGGCTGCATTGTGGTGAACTGTCCAAGGTTGCGAGTTACCCAATCTACTACATTATTCAATTTCACTTTGAATACTTTCATAACAAAGAAAAGAATGAGCAACTGCGCAAAGTAATGAAAACGATCGTCGTTTCCAACTAGGGACAAGAGCTACGTCGTCGTAGTATGTGCTTATGCAGGATCAAGTGGCAAAACGCATCTTCTGGTCTGTGTGGAACAATTTATCGAAGCCACCGTCGTCGAGCGGCAGAAAAAGCTATCGTCTGTTTTCTCACACATTTAGACGGTATGATTTACTGCTGCCATTGCTACTTCAACTGCTGGAACGACGTAACGTGCTTGGTATACTTTTTACGTCAAAGTAGCAGACGATAGACAGACGGAATTTTTAATGTTATAAGAAGTTCATCCGTTACATGATACAATTGCTTTGATGTAAAAATATACTTACTAATACTAAATAAAGTACTAATTCTTTGACATTATTTGCAATGTTATGTGCCAAAAATATTTAAAATTTTGTGTATTAGCATTTTTTCAATAAAATTAAATTAGTCGATAAGTTTAATTTAATAATAAGTAAATGAACTTATTACTATTTTCGTATCTTTTAGATGTTGTATAGCTTGCACAATTCGAAATTTGGTATGTATAAATATTGTAGAGTAAGTTATAAAGCTTTTCGAGGAAAATGTCTTTCGTACTACTTAACTCTTTTTAAATGTAGAACTTCACTATCCGTAATGCAAATTCAGCTTTCCTTTCTTCTAGATCTTACCTTATATTGGCATTAATTAAAAAGCAACCAAGGTTATAGTATAATAGGTATTTATGTTTGTCTAATATTTTGGGTTATTTCCTAATTGTTCGCACATACAGTCACTCACTGTGAGTGATTGTATTTCATTTTATGCACATTTAGTAAAATACACAAAATGTACTATAAGCGCTTTTCAATTAAGTCTAACGTATTTCTAACAACAATGAGTTGGCCCAACGCCCATATGTAGTTGTAGGGAAGATTGTAGAAAGTAGATATGACATGATGGAAAGTATCTAAAAATGCAATACAATACAGAATGCGGTAGAATAGCTAACAGTTCTAACCCAATATCTCATGCGATTGTCCAATTTTTTTTTCCGCGCCACTCCTACCGGTATATTCGTTACCACCGAGACTACAAGGCACAACGCTCTGCGATGACGTCGCGCTGTTTAGGTGATGTATCGCCATTAGCCTAAGCGGTAAAGGAACCGTTTTTTTTACATTTATTTTTTAGGTTTTGACGGGCTTCCGGTTTAAAGAGGATGCCAGTCGTCAACTGAGCCCTTCTTCGCATCCCATTCGATTTTTTTTTTGAGAAACGAAGTTTCAAAGCGATAACCAAACACGTAACCGAGCACGGTTTTCGTGAAAGATGTATTTGTGGTTGATATTTAATCGACTAATTATTATTGTTTGTAATTGTACATGTATTTGGACGAAACTAAGGTTGAAATGATACAGTAATTGCAATTTTATTCGAAATTTTGTTCAATTTCACTAGAAAATTTACAGACATGATATTTAACCAAGGTTTTTAATTTCCTATTATGTGGTGTTTTGCCTAATCTATCAGTTTTTCCACAATAATTTTTGAGTAGGGTATTTGTAGAACAAGTTATTATAATTGTTGCAATACGTTCACTGCTGTAAATATGACATTTATATGTATCAGTATCCAAATGGCTATGTTCGGTGATATAATTTAAAGTATAGTGTATTAAAGCAGAACGTTTATTATACACATTTAAAAACATCTCTTCGTGTTTAAAAATAATTTTGTTAAATATAACGTAAGAATATAAAACCACTTGAACAATAAAATCTTGAGAGTAAAGTAGTTTCCCAGAACTTAACTTATGAGGGTGTAGTTGTCTTCAACCACTAGTTCATCATTGTAAATGATGTGCTTGCATATTTCGCACTGAAGTTTTTTCAGTGTAATATAGCAACAATAACCTGCTAAATAAGTTATTACAGGCATGTCACTATATACTTGTTTTAAATCAGTTTCATCGATACTTATAAATGGATTGAATCAAAATGTTGTTGAGCTTTGCTAGGAAAATCGATATTTTCATAAAACTGTAATTTCTATATTACCATACACTCGTAATTTTAATGTTAGCAACGATTAAATTGAGTTGGAATAACATCTTTTTTAAGCCTAGAATTTTTTTAACTTACAGTTATAGTTTCACCGGTCCTTGAATCTGTAGCTGTTCAAAAATAAATAAAATCTTCTTTTACAGAGTGTAACTCACAAACTCTAGTATACATTGTTGGAGTAAAATTTTCCCTATGCAGTGCACAGACCCATTATACATCTGAGGATGAGAGGGGAAACCGAATGTGCCAACTTTCGGTCCATTCTCAGGTACGCAACAAGTATACGGCATTGTTATAAACACGTAACACACATAACATCTTTAGAGGTGTTTTATCGCTTATACAACACTTGAAAAACATTACAGATATCACCAACAAAGTACACAAATATCACTATGCAGTATTCTTTTTAAATAAAACCAATATAATTTGGATAAACCAACTCAAAACGCAAGAGACGGTCTCAACGTGTAAACGTTAAGACGATAATATGGCTGATCGTTCACCTAAAATAATATACGTCATAGCCTGCTGACGTTAGAGCAGTTAAGCCTTATATATCGGCGGTAACGGTATATCACGTAATCCGTGACGTCGTTGGTCCTGCTGCTTGGTGGAAGATTTGAAATAGCGGCGTGCTTGAAGAAAATTAGTACACTCAAAAATAGAGATAATAAAAGTGATTTTGGTAAGCTTTATTACAAATGACGTTATCTTTTAATATTTAATACTTGCCGTTAGCAGTATATTAATATAATCACTTTTATATAATGCATGCTACAGTGAATAGCAAGAATAACACTTTAATTGAAAATTTATTAGAACACTTTTATTGCATTATTATATGTTATTAGTAATTTTGATGTTTCTAATTTTAAAGATAATATGAACCATTCCTTGTGTAAAAATTTCTATATAACATACATTGTTGCACTTTTACGCGGAACCAATTGCTTCATTTCAAAATACCACTTATTAGATCATCTGGCTGCCCCTAAAATAACACTGGTTAACAAGGTTTTTGTCCCAAGTATAAAAATGCCTGTTTCCTATGTATTTTTGCGCGCTGAATTAAAATTCACTTTCAAAATTACTGCATCGCCCACAGTTTTTGAGTTCCAGTATATCCTCGTAGTGTAATACTGTGTGCTTTACAATAAAATGCCAATAAAGATGCCGGTGATACTTAGGCATTTGAAATAAAATGTTACACAATATTGCGTAATTCTAAGCAATCTTGCGTCATTCGGATTAAATTGACCGGCTAGAGAACATTGCAGCTCCACATTTGCCTTGAGAAAGTGTGCTGTTGTGTTTAAAGTATTGTGTTGATACCCCAAGTGCCACTGAAATGTCGAGAAATTGTAAAAATAATCCAAATTCGTTCTGCTACGTCTGCGGCGAGTTGACTTTTAAAACCCAGAAACGTTCGTTTACACCGTTAGTTAGAAAATGTTATGAACTTTATTTTGGTTGTAAACTAGACGACCAGGATAAAAGTTGGGCCCCCCATATTTGTTGTGTCACATGTGTTCGGCTTCTCTCAGCATGGGTAAAAGGTTCACGTCATATGCCTTTTGCAGTTCCTATGGTATGGAGAGAACCTAAAGACCACGTTTCGGAGTGCTACTTCTTCCTGACAAATATAACTGGTATTACATAAAAATCTAAACACACTGTTGTATATCCTAATCTACCATCTGCACTGAGACAAGTACTTCATAACGAGGAGTTACTTGTACCAACACCTGCAGAAAACATGACTTTGAGTGATAATGAGAAAGCAGATCAAGTAGCAGAAGAAAATTTGAATTTGGATCCCACATTTGAATCAGGATGTTCTTCAAATGAACCACATTTGCTGACTCAAGTAGACCTTAGTGACCTTGTTCGCGATTTAAACCTGTCTAAGAAGCAAGCCGAACTTTTGGGATCCAGATGAAGAGCTGGAATCTACTTCAGAGTAACACCAAAATTTCGTTTTATCGCAGTCGTCATGCCAAATTCAATGATTACTTCTCCCTTGAAGATGACCTGGTGTTCTGCAATGATATTGTCTCGGTTACGAGTGCACTTGGCCATGAATATCATCCAAAGCTAGCTTAAAAGCCGTTTTACTTCACAATGGAAATAAATTGCCCTCAATTCCTCTGGCCCACTCAGGCAACATGAAAGAAACATACGACATGAAGATTCTTTTAGAAAAAATCAAATACGATGAATTTAAGTGGAATATCTGCGGCGATCTAAAGGTTGTGGCGCTATTACTCGGATTGCAACTCGACTACACGAAGTACTGTTGTTTCCTGTGTGAGTGAGACAGTCGAGACAAGAAAAACCATTATGTAAAGAAAGTGGCCGACACGAACATCATTGACTCCAGGAGTTAAGAATGTCATCAACCCCCTCTTGTTAAAGCAAAGGACAAAAACGGTCGCGAATTCGCGTATTTGAGGAATAAGTTCCCCAGACTCAGTGATGCTAAAGTAAAGGAGGGTATATTTGTAGGACCCCACATCAGGGACTTGTTTCGAGACGAAAAGTTCGATATAGAGCTGAACAAAAATGAAAAATCCGCCTGGCTGTCTTTTAAGAATATTTGTGAGAACTTATTAGGCAATCACAAATCCGAAGACTTCAAGAACATTGTAAAAGACCTTTTGAGTTCGTATGAAACATTGGGGTGCAATACGAGTCTAAAAATTCATTTTTTAGACTTGCATTTAGAATTTTTCCCGGACAATCTTGGAGCCGTCAGTGACGAACATGGGGAAAGATTTCACCAAGATAATTTGGGCATCGCAAAGCGCTACCAAGTGGAACCCCTCTTTGCTGGCAAACTATTGCTGGACACGGATGGGAGACATTTCTGACGCTAAATATAGTAGAAAATCATACATCTGTACACTTTAGAAAAATTTTCAGTTGTTTTATAAATAAACACATTATACACATTGTTTTGCTATTTATTGTGCTGTCACTTAGAAACCCTGCCTGATAGAATATTTCTGAAAAAAGATTTGAATTCAGCATAAAAAATGCTGCAAGGTTCACATATACTAATTAGCTGAAATCAGTGTAATAAATGGTGTAATCAATTATATTAAAATATCTAATATTTCTCATAGCTGGTAACACCTATTTTTTGAATGTAGAGTACGACAATCATTATGTTTCTATTAATATGATTCATATAAAAGATGCACAGGTCACATAATATTCCGGGTAAGACTAATGGAGTTAAAAGGCAACTTTGTCGATGGAACTCTTCTGGGATGTTGGCGGAGGATCCTCATAGCCATTCTATACTGAATATTCAATTAAAAAAGCTGATTGACATTATACTGTCACAGTAAATAGTAATAGTCCAAACTAGTTTTAAGTTATACAGTAAATCCTTGATAATGAGTAATTTATTGGTGTTGTGCCAGTTTACAGAAATGCACCGAATATTGATTTCTTAAACTTCTTTTTATTAGAACAACTTTATGGATGTTTGTACTCTGTTTCATTCGTGATGGAAGCTTGAATATGTAACACGCAAAATGTATACATATTTGTATTTGTACTATACAGAATTTTTATTTATTGAAAAAACCTGTGGTGGTGGTTTTTGATTATATTATTTTTATTTTTTTTCGGCAAATAATGAATATCGCGTCAGCACAGCGCCTTCACTGCACTTGGTTTTAGTGATATTTTAAGATGTCAGAGTAATAGAAGCGGTAGTTTATGTACATTTACGATCATCATAAACCCAAGGCATGTAACCTTTATTCTAACATTATATTTTGAACGACTTTTTTGAAAAAATTTATGTTGCTACACTGAAATTTTAATTTTCTTGTAAAATATTTTACTACCCACAACTTTATTTTAAAATTTATTTTACTTATTATTAGAGTAACCAAAACTTGCGGACTCGCATAGGCGTCGGTATTACGGGTTAATATATGAATACGAAAAATTCATAAATAAACTTACTTGCTAATTATTCAACAAATTAGAGGCATCAGGATGTGAACTATTGTAAACTTGCATTATTGCATATGTTTCCACAGTTACTTCTTTAAACCTTGTGCGTCGACAAGAAAAAATATTCTTATACATAGAAAACGATCTCTCCACATCTAAGGAAGTTACATTTGCATGTAGAAACTGTTTTTCAAAATCACTTAAAAGTTCATTATTCTTACACTTATTATAAACGGCCTCTAAAGTATTAAAATCGGGATTTTTCCTTAAAACATCTGCCAACTTTTGACTAGCGCATAATCCTGGCGTATCATTTAATGTGTGTAATTTATTTTTTACACTTTCCACTATGTCTAATGATTCCTGCAATGACAATTCAGTACATTGTAGTTTTCTGATGGCATCTAGTAATACTGTATAATTGGTACATATTGTTGTTAAATCTTCTAAAAGTTGAGGAATTTGAAATTCTCTTTGACTTTCTCTAATTGCTTTGGATTCATTCCGATTAAATCGCATTATAACTGATTGAATTTGTTGAAAATGGGTCAAATAGTAAGAAGCTGCTGTTAGCCAAGTACCCCATCGCGTTAAAATTGGTTCAGGAGGTTCTGGAATACCTGGACAAAATTTACGAAATTCTTTTAAACGTTTAGGAGATTTACGAAACACTGCTTTAGTACTTCCAATTATCCGATCAACGTTTCCGTAATGTTGTCGAACAACTTCACCAACTAAATGCAAAGCACGCAGGTTATATGTATTAAGTTAGGAAATATATGTTTTAAGGATCGCCGAACACTTAACATCGTTGCTGCACTATCTGTCACAATCATCACAACTTGATCTTGGGCAATTTTAAATTTTTTCAAAGCGTTCATTATTACTTTTTGAATATTTTCCGCGGTACATTGTTGAACACGTTTGCAAGCTAACAAATATCGAGATGCTGTCTTCTCGCTAGATAAAACGCGAGCTATTACATTCACAATACTGTTTTTCTTTATATCGGTCGTCTCATCCACGGTAATCCATATTTTTTTGGAACACAAATCACGTTTACACACATTTTCTAGCATCTCTTTCATTCGCGGTAAATGATTCTGTAATTGTGTTTGTGAGGGTAATGGGTACTTTGGAACGTATTGTCGCCAAAACGTTTTAAAAGCTGCTTTTCTCACCAACGACAACGGAAGATTACAAGAGGTAAACATAATTAATAAATGTATGAGGAATAGTGTATAAGGTATTTCAGTTCTTGCATTTCTCATATGCTTAATACCATTGACATGCCTCTGGCAATCAGTTCTGTCCAATGCAGCCAAACGAACATTTCATATTAAGCAAAAAACTGCACTACCGTCATATTTTAAATGGGGAAAAAGTGACACATACTTATGTACATAAGTAGCAAATCTATAACGAGGCATTGTTTTCTTAGGTATGTAAATATTAGTTCTATATGCAACGATACACTAATTATGTACTTGGTATAATACTACAACATACAAAAAACACCAGCTATATTTTCAAAAGCGACACGTAAGTACATAACCTTGACCGTTCGACTAATCTCTGCAACAGCTCAACTGGTACTAAAACGAAATCTCTCTCAGCGCGGTTTAACATGATTTATATTCAAGGTCGACACTACATGCCCGCTTCTCTACCGGTTTAGTTTGTTTATGAATTTTTCGTATTCTTATATTAACCCGTAATACCGACGCCTATGCGAGTCCGCAAGTTTAGGTTACTCTACTTATTATTCATGAACAATTAGTAGGTAGGGCGATCTCCTTCCATAGCCAACTTCCACTCTCTTCTTTCATAGCCAACTTGTTTGCGAGCAAATTTGAAACGTGTATGAAAAAGACACCGTACTTTTTTGTAGAGTTTGGCTTAGGTATATAGACGACATTTTCGCGATTTTTGATATTAAGAAAAAGCATTATTTCAGAATTCTCCAGACACTTAATACAAAATTCGAGACCGTTAAATTTACAGTAGAGGAAGAAGTGAACAACCAACTGCCGTTCCTAGATAGTTTAGTAATTAGAAGCAACAAGAAACTGGAAATAGACACCTATAAAAAGGAAACCAGCACTAATAAGTACATGATGTCAGATTCTAACCACTGTGGACAACATAAAATGGCCTCGATTATTCATTATTCATTGATTGGTAAAATTCCCCTTGAATAAAAGTAGATATAATAATGAACTTAAATTTATGGAAAATTATTTATAATGGTTACTCTTCTATAGATGTCAATCACATTCTTAAGAAAGTACACAGAATATCGAAAGGTATTAGTAAAGTTTTTAGGGCACAAGATATGAACGTGTATTTTAGTTCGCAAAGTATACTCAGCAACCTTCTAGGTAATTCGAAAGATGATGATTTTCACAATCTTTATAAAGATATCTTGGTAACTGACTGGAGTTTTCTGGATTCCTGTGTTGATGTTAATACTGCGATTGATAAATTTTATACATTACTTTACACTATATTTGATGAATCAGTACCAAAATTTGTACCCAATAAATCTTCTTTTCCATCATGGTTCTCATCTGAAGTTAAAAGGAATTTAAAGACCAAAGACTTCTATAGACAGAAGTGGATCTCTACTAAAAACCCAAAATTTTATCAAGAGTATTGTAGATTGAGATCTCTAACAAAAAACCAAATCTCCAATGCCTACAAATCCTACATTACTTGCATAGAAACATCAATGAAATCTGATCCTAAGCAGTTATGGACCTTTGTTCATGTAAGGCAAGGGAGGACACGTATTCCTGATCGACTTTCATCTAACGGAGTTGACTTAGATGATCCCAAAGAAATTGTAGACGCGTTTGTTTATTGTTTCGCCGAAACCTATTTGCCGACTGGCACATTGCATTTGCCTGAGAACCTCCAACAACTGCAAACGTTCAACATTCATCCGATCTGTGAAGATGATGTAACTAATATTATGGCCTCGTTTCAGAACAAATTTACTACAGGTGAAGACCTTATGTCAAGTTTTTTGATTAGAGATGGTCGCTCCCTATTAAACAAGTCTATTGCCAAAATTATTAATTTGGCAATTAGTACATCTACCTTCCCTGAAAGATGGAAGCGAGCAAGAATTGTTCCAATCCACAAGAAAGGCGACAAAGCCTTAATCACTAATTATAGGTCGATCTCTATCTTAAATAATTTCTCTAAGGTTCTTGAGCAATACTTGTACTGTACTATATTTTTCAATATAAAACAATACATATCGCCACATCAACATGGATTCATGACTGGCCGTTCTACAACGACAAATTTATGCTCCTTTACTCAGTATGTTAGTGAGATCTTAGATAATCAAGGACAGGTGGATACCGTATACACTGACTTCTCACGCGTTTGATAGGATTGATAACAAACTTCTTTTACATAAACTAGATTCTTTTGGTTTCTCTCCTGGATTGCGCTTATTAATAGAATCATATTTAACATGAAGATCAAACTATGTTTTCTATAACGAATTTGAGTCAATTAATTTTATATCCACAAGTGGTGTTCCGCAAGGATCAAACCTTGGTCCTCTCCTTTTTAACTTATTTATAAACGATGTTAAGCTGTTTTGTGCTGTGTCTGGTCGTGACGAAGCTGATCAGTTGCAGCGTAATATTGATCTTCTGGTTAGATGGTCAGCGAATAATAACTTGTTGCTCAATACCGCTAAATGCTGTTACATGTCCTTTACAAGTAAAACTAAGCCGTATAAATTTTCTTACTCAATTGATAAACAAACTCTGTCTAAAATAAATGTAATCAAAGATCTTGGCATAACTTTTGATCCAACTTTATCCTTTTCTAACCATATAGAAATTATCTGCTTGTCCGCCTCAAAAATGCTCGGATTTCTCATGAGAACTTCACGACACTTTAATGATATCCGACTACTAAAAACACTTTTTTATGCTTTTGTCGTCAGTAAATTAGAATACGCTTGTATAGTTTGGTTTCCTTTTTACACATCTCAACAGCTTCCAGTTGAGCGGATTCAACGACGTTTTCCGAAATTTTTGTCATGGAAAATCGACGGAACTTATCCAGAGTGGGGTATATCTTACCATGATTTACTTTGTAGACATCAAATGGACTCATTAAATCATCGGCGCGAGCTCCATAGCGCTCGGTACCTGCAGAAGCTCCTTAACTATAAAGTATATATATATTTTCTTGTCCTGTAATTGGGGTAAACCTGTTGGGCAAAATATACTATTATTATTATTACTATAAACTGGATATGAAGGAAAAAGTTGGGAATTTATAAAATCGCGTACGATGACTGTAATGACACCTATATTGGACAAACGAAACGGGCGATAGAGACGGGATTCAAAGAACATATAGCCTATTACCGCTATGGAAAGATCGAATCGCCAAGTGTAGTATAACGCATAAATGGAACCGGGCATATTATTAAATTAAACAACAAATTAATTACGAACGTAGCTTGGCCGCGGGAATTACACGTTTGCGATACCATTTATATGAAAAACAATGTAAATCTCTTAAACAGACACATGATTTCGTTTTATGCTACACGCAAGAACCTTTTCTTTTAGTTTCATACATTGCGCATGCTTTAAAGTATATAGGCAGTAGAAGTAGGTACTTGTAAATATCTTTTAGAGTAGGGTTAGAACGAGGAATGCTAGAATGAAAATCTTTTTTCACATCATTCAGTCGTCTACGGTTGACAATGGAAATGCACGAATTCCCGAAATAATTGTTCGAAATTAATTAAATAACGTCATACATAAATAATAATAATAATAATAATAATAATATAAGCTTTGTTGGTGCCACATGCAGAAAGAACAAATGATTGTGAAAACTAAAGAACCCGGTAAACATCAAAGGGCAAAGTTTAGTTAACGCTATTCTAGCTTAACCAAGAAGAGAGAAGAAAAATAGGAAAGCTTAACCTAAAAAATAGATGATAAGTACAAGAAAAAAAAAAACAAACAAAGAGGACACAACATTGCCCGCACATGAAGTGAAAGGAAATAACTAAGCCAACTGCAATAAGTGCTTGCGTAAAGAAAATTTAAATAATTGAGGGGATTAGGAGGAATAGAGTTATATATTTTACTAATTATATCAGAAAAAGAACTCTTAAAAAGTATTAGCTTGTGAATAGGCGGCGATAGTAAACCTCTAAACCTCAAATTAAGATGGTGAACATCAGTACGAAAGACAATTCTATTATAAAGGTAAGTTGGAGTTTTGGATGAAATTATTTTATGAAATAAACAAGCACTATGCAAAGATCATATGTATCAAGTCCTTTTTAAGTACTTCATTTCGTATGTAGCTACTTAGGCTTAAAATTTTGAATCAATAGCTAAGAACGGTAATGTCAGTATCTTTTGTTTACTGTTATCATGGTAACCAAACAGTACTAGCACCAGAAACCACTTGGATGCAATACCCAAATGCAATACTCGCTTTTAATAGTAAATATCCCTTGGCCTAATACAGGCAATCCCTTGGCCTAATACAATACCAAACGAAGACTTATGGCATTTCACGAACCAGGAACTGGTGGAAACAATAATAAAAAAAAGGAAATGGAGGTGGATCGCGTACACGTTGCGGAAAGAAAGTGCGGATATTACGAAGCAGAGCTTGGACTTTAGTGTGAATGGAAAAAGGAGAAAAGGACGACCAACAAACACATGAAAGAAAATGACTGCTACTAGTGAAAAGGAGAAAAGTAAAGTTGGGCCAAAATAAAATAAATTGCAAAAAAAACAAGAAAGAATGGAAAAAATTTGTTGAGAAGATATGCAACCACGAACAGCACTACAGTAAATGACGGTCTAACTTCCAACATAGTCATAGAAACATCCGCAAAGGTGCCTTGTGCTCCAATAGGAGTAAAAAGGAGTTACTACTGGTGCGTTCGGTATAATAGAGTAGGACTGGAGCGGAGATAGAGAAGAGCAGATATATTTTGTGTCACGTGGTATTGGAGTAAATTCAAAGTGATGAAGTATTAAAAAACGCAATAGTGGACAAAGGGTGTATATCGAACGTACGTCATTTGTCACTGATCAGTCTGATCACTGATCAGTAAAGCTGGCCACGAGCGGTACCGCGCAGTAGCGTAGAGTCGACCAGGCTTCGCGTTCCACTAGAGTTATTCTGCTAATAGAGATGTCTGCTGTCGCAAATAATTTCGCTCATCTTTTAAATAAAAATTAAATAACACGTGCTCAAACACTTACCATTTTAAGAGTCCTCCGTGAAATCACAAAGTGAATAATGTCTGTTAAATATCTGCAATATTAGATATGTTTCAACTGTTGTTTCGGCAAAACTAGTACGGCATGAGGAAAAAATGCGTTTATATGCAGAGAACGAACGTTCTATATCTAGTGACGTAATATTTGCGTAAGTAAAATAATCTTTCAAATAACTTAAAGATTCTGTTGACGCACCTTCACAAATGTGTCTTAATGTGCCAAAATCAGAATTTTTCTCAAAAACACTTTCAAATTTTTCAAGAACAGAAACATTTTTTGCGTCTTCAATCGCGCATAGCTGTGCGTGAACATGTTGCACTATTTGTAGAGATTCCTCTAACGGCACCGCAGGATTTTGTAATTTTTCTATTGCATCTGCTAGCCCGAAGTAATTGTTGTGAATGATTTTCAAATCCATTTTAACCTGACTATCTTGAAATTTCGACTGGCTTTTCTGGATAGCGGCAGCTTCCTTTGTATCGAATTGTAAAACCACGTTCTTAATATTGTCAAAATATTTATGATAATAAAACGCGGCCTGCAACCATGTTCCCCAACGAGTTAGAATAGGTTCTGGTGGCTCTGGTATACGGGGGCACAGTCTGTGAAATTCGCGAATACGTTTCGGTGATTTGACAAATACTGCTTTAGTATGCGCTATTAAAGCGTCTACCTCAGGATAACATTTTCTGATACTATCCGCCACAAGATTGAGAGCATGAATTTTACACGTAATGTGTAACAAATTAGCAGAATGCTTTTTAAGAGACCGGCCTACAGAAAGCATGTTTGCAGCACCATCACTCACTAACATCAAGAGTTGGTTTGTTGAAAGTTCAAACTTGTCCAATGTATTTAACACTAACTTTGAAATTACTTCGGCAGTACACTGTTGTATTCGTTTGGAGACTAATAGAATTGAAGGTGCCGATTGAAGAGGTTCCAATTTGCGTGTCATTACATTAAGAACAGAATGTTTCTTCCGATCTGTTGTTTCGTCGACACATAACCACTTAACTCCGATTTTATTTTTTGTTCAATATGTTCGCGCGCAGATGGCACAATTCTTCGTAACGATGTTCGACTTGGTAATTTGCACTCCGAATAGTTATTCCAAAAGCAGATAAATGGTTCCTTGTCTAGTAAATTAAACGGTATATTACATGCGATAAAACGTAACGCATAAATTAAATATAAATTTTTCATTGTCTCGTGCGCAATTTCTTTTTGAGACATGCTTTCACTATTTACGTGTCGTAGACAATGTTGTCTGGACCAACACATTAACGGGATTTTACAGATTACACATTTAATTTTAGCACCTCCATATATTAAGTCTGGAATTTCTGCAATAAATTTTCGAAGTTTGTCCGACCGCGGTCGTTTTGCTGACGAAATCATAATTTTTCTAGGACAGATAAACAATTGCGCAAATGACCGGCAGCGAAAATGTCCGTACTGCTCCGGAGACGAAGTAATACTACCGTTCCTCTCAGTCCGAACTGATTCTACGCCGATGCGCGGTACCGCTCGTGGCCAGCGTTACTGATCAGTCAGTATATAAAAAAATAATCATTATTCATATAAACGTCTACATTTGTAAATAAATTAACCCATAATGGATAAAATAGAAAAATGTATAGTTCCGTTAATGCATTTTGCAAATATTTTTTTCTACGATTCAGAAGAGGATGTGATTATGAACATAAAATGAATTTTGCGGAAGAAATCGTACTAAAAATGAATTCAGATCAGTTTAAAATTCATTTCAGAATGCATTCTACAACATTTGAAGACCTTTTGAAAAAAATAAACTCGGTGCACATTCCTAATATAAAAGGACATCCACAAATTTCAATTGAAAAAAGTCTGTTGTTAACATTATGGTATCTTGCAAACATTGAAAGTTTCAGGTAAAACTAATGGTAAGCCATCTATAAAAATATAGATTACTTTAATTTATATTTTAGAGGAGTTGCAGTAAGATTTTCAGTTAGTAAATCTACTGCGTGGCATGCTGTAAATAGAATATGCCATTTATTATTATATGTTAACCGAGTCTATAATATTATATCTTGGCCATCTACCCATAGAGCAACAAACATTGCTGCTTATTTTCAGAGGAAATATAGCATTCCAGGTATGTCAATTTCTTCTTTAGCTTTTATGTGAATGTTTCTAAGCAGTATTTGTTATAGGAATTATTGGTGTGATAGATGGATTACATATAAAAATAACAGCACCAAAAGAAAACCATACTTCATACATTAATAGGAAGGGTTTTCATTCTGTTGTATTGCAAGTGATATGTGACAACAAAAAACTGTTCACTGATGTTTATGTTGGTGAAGCTGCATGTGTACATGATTATACTGTGTTTGTTAGATCAGATGTATCAAAACGACCTAATGAAGACTTTCCAAATGACTCTCATCTTATAGGTGATTAATACTGCATTGGCTAAAGCACGTGTAATAGTAGAAAATAGTCTAGCACTATTAAAAGGCAGATTTCGCCGGTTAAAGTTTATGGAAACTCTCAAACTATATTTAACATCCTTATTAATCATGTCTGCTGGTATATTACACAACATATGCATATTGTCTGGAGATAATGCTGAAAATCTGATAAATATTAATAATGAAGTATTGGTTGAATATCTCCATAATCACAACAATATCTTGGATATCATTCCTGATAATGAAGATAGAAATGCAAGACGGAAAAGGGACAACATTGTTTACAGTATTCCACAGATTCGAGAAGGATAATACCTCTAAATATTTTGAAACAGCATATAAGTTATGTTAAATTTAATCTTGACGTGTATATATCTATTGGAAAATAAAACAACGTAGGATTACACACTATTAAAATTAATAAATAATGATTTAGAAAATATAGTAAAGATTAATAACCAATATCTTGTATCTACGCATTAAGTAAAACTAGCAATTAAAAGAAAACTAAATATATGTATATTTTTTAATTTTGCCTTACTATAACTATTAATACTTGGTAATTCTCAACTTTCTACATTTTATTAATCATTTGTTGAAACAATTCCAAAAATTTGTCCTGACGTGCCATTTTTTCTTTGTGCCTCTCGGCAACAGTTGTTTCTATTTTTCTTTTTTTTAGCATAAGAATGGTGAGAGCTACTAGTTGAAGCATCTGAATCACATATTTTTTTTTTCGTCGTACTTTTTATCTGTGTCTGATATGGAAACTTCATGTATTTTTAGACCTGTGTTGCTGCTACATGTAGCTGCAGGAGTTATGTCTGGTTTTTGACCTAATACGTCATCCATTACTTGATAAAACTGCCTCCTTTGGTTTCCCGATGTTGCATTTTTAATGTTTAAACTCTTATAAGTTCGTTTTAAATCTTTCCACTTTGCTTCCACAATTTTCGACGTGATTTCTTTATTTTTAAATAAAGAATTTAAGCTCTTAGCTATTTTATGCCATACATTCTTTTTTTTTCATTTTCTTTTACCATGTTTATTAATGTTAATGTAGTTTCATCAGACCATAATTTAGTACTATCATTCGATTCATCGATTTCTGGTTCATAGATATCTGAAAGTGTTAAATTTTAAACATTTGCCCAAAATTAACTTTTTACTACAAACCTTGTTCATTTTCTACAGCTACAGTGATACATTGACCATGTGGAAGATTAACACAATCAGTGGTAATGGCATCATCAGACACTGGCATAACATCTCTACACTGGCTATTTGTGAGAAACATTTGCGTTTCTGTTTCTAAACAAATAGATGCATATGTGATTAGACACGATAGTATTATGATGAAATAATCAGTGAACTTACGTTCATCATATACCAAAATATGCCCAAAAGAATTTCAAATTGTATTGCCGTCGTTATCGTAAACTAATTTCATATTGTGCAAAAAAAAAATTTTAAACCTATAAAGACCTCAAAACATAACCTATTGTAGCGTGTTGTAATGTTTTAATTTTCGTGGTCTTACTCTCTTATTGCGCATGCCCGATAGAGTTGCTCTTTTCGCTCTATCTCAAATATTGGAGTAAAAAGAGTAAACTCCATCTGCTCCAAATAAGAATCTCGAACCGTGTTAGAGTTACTCCACTTGCGTGCTTTTTCTATTAAAAAACGGTGTGGAGTAAATAGAGTTAGTGGAGTAACACTTTTTCGTTATACCGAACGCAGCATACTACTGCCTTCCTCTAACGTTACACCTTTTTGGTAACGAACTTTAAATATAGTATGTATCGATAACGTTTCTTTGGGTACTGTCGCTTTAGTTTTGCACTAAAAACAATTAGACGTTACAGATATACACTAGCCAGATAAACAAAAAAAATAGTATATTTTTATAAAAAACTGTTTTTCCTAAATATAGTATTTACAACATAATCATATTCATAAACCCGAAAACTGTTTCTATTTCAGTTGCAATAAGAAAACTAAATGCGATTAATAATGGTTAACCTCACGTATGCATAATTTCAGAGGAATCATTCACGTTCTAAGAAACTTATTCAATGTTTACTGATGAAACAGGAAACGAACCATTCAATTTACACCGCGAATATATCTCTTACGTAATCTTGGTGCAAAAATATCTCGTCAAACATAACGCGACAACCGCCTGTCTGTTAGGGTAAAGATTACGCTAAACCTGAATTATGTATATATATACAAACAAAATCGTGGATGTTTTTGTATAGTACATAAGAGAATCGTTCGAATTTTGTATAAACATCAGAGCCATACTTAAAGAGGCAGTTAAAGGTGAACACCTCAACCAGACCAGTTTTCCCTGAGGGGAACACCTTAAAACGAAGGCCATCAGAACTGATGCGCGCCAGTTTTCTATCTTCTTCTTTTCTGTCCTACGCTTTCGTTTTAATACTCTGCTCTCCTCGGCGTTTTTCAGTTGTTATTCCTCTACAATTAACAAGATTTTTTTGTTAAGATCAATAATCTGAATATGTATGCATGTCTAATATTATATAAGTACGTGTTTCATAATTGCAGCATATTTACGATCATCCACACCTATTATGGGCTACGGTATGCCAAAAAGCACGGATAATTCAACAAAAAGTGTTAAATAAGGTAGCATGAGAGGTAATAGGTACTCTGATGTTATAAATTCGAATTTTTATCTCAATTTTATAGATATTTTCCTCGCGTAGATTCGGGACTATCAAATAGATTTTAAATGAATAGCTTGATAAACAACATTTTTTCAAATGATGAATTAATGGCAGAGAGCAAATAATCGAATTTTTGCAAAATATCGTTTATCAATATGTTCAATTTTACGAAATTCAAACATTAGAAACGTAATTTTTTAAAATAGCACTATATATTTCTTCTGTATCCACCGCACATAGGTGATTTATATCACTAACATTTTTGTATTTTGATGCGTATGTTTAACACTGAAAGTAAAAGAGATATTTAGAGTTAAACGCAAGCCTCTAATTTGGATTTTGCATCCAAGTGGTTTTTAGCCAAGAGGCCAAGAGGCTGGTGGTGACGTAAACGGGAATTGAATGACAAAGGTTCGATTCCCTGATATATCTCTGTTGCATACTACAGGGTGTTTCGGGGTTCTATTTACAGTTTCATCGCTTTAAAAAAAAATGCACAGACATATATTTTTCGAAACTTTAATAATGAATATGTTCATAAGGATTTGCCATTAAATAATCAAAAATCAAAATTTAGGTTTTAAAAATGATATCCTCCAAATGATGCCCATTTCGGCGCACGCACTCTTCGAGCCTCTCCCGAAAGTTCAACATCACTTGCTGAATCATTTGTCGAGGGATAGCTGCAATCTCTCTTCGAATCGCCTCCTTCAGTTCTGGTACAGTCCTTGGCTTGTTGATGTAAACTTTTGCTTTGATGTATCCCCAGAGAAAATAATCGCATGGGGACAAATCAGGAGACCGAGGGGGCCAGGCAACATCTCCTCGCAAAGAAATTACATGTCCGGGAAAACACACCATACAGTTGCTCGTTCACAATCCAAGGGGCGTGGATTTCGTGATGCCCAGTACTTACAGTTTTGTTTATTAACAAAACTAGATATGTAGAAGTGGGCTTCGTCACTGGTTAGGATAGCGATGTCTTCTGTCAACATTTCGAGCATTGTTTGAGCAAATTGCATTCTGATAACGTAATCACGGAGCAACAACTATTGTGTGATTGCGAGTTTGTAAGGGTGGAAATTCAACTGCTTCAGAATCCTGCGAACGGATGATTAGGACATCCTCTGTATAGCTGGTTGCCTTCGTAGTGAACGCCTTGGACTGGCCTCCACTGCCTGGCGTATACGTTCCACATTTTCTGGTGTACGCACAGAAAGTTGAGCCCTTTGTGCTTTTTTCATTTGAGGTCCTCTTGTCCTGAAGATATTAACCCATTTCAATATGGTAGACCTCGAAGGAATACGGCCGTGACGCCCGACATTGAAGCGCGTACGAAATCGTCTTTGAGCTACCGTCGCAGAATCGCCATTTTTTAAAAACATTTCCACTGCAAACGCACCTTGCTCATCACTCCACCGATCGATGTTGTCAACCGAATGGCAGGGGCAGGGGAACACAACGAGACCATCCCCACCCTTCTACCATTCTCTCCCCCAAAACAGCGCCTTATTCAAACTGTAAATAGAACCCTGAAACAGCTTGTGCCACGTATACAATATGTAACGGAAATACACGAAAGAATCGAAGCTTTTCATTGAACTCCTATTTACGCCACCACCAGCTGCTACGGGGGTTAGTATTGTGTGGTTACCATGACAACAGTAAACAAAACATACTGACATTGCTATTTTGAGTTGCTGCCCATGCAAATGTATGATAGTGTAAAAAGGAATTACGAGCGTGCACTGTACATAGATACACATTAATTATTGCATTAAAATTAAAATGGAGATCATTAAGTGTGTTCCTAGTGTATTTCAATTGTGTTACATGTTACCTTTTTTTTCAATTTTTTGTTTTGATTTTAAATTGATGCTGACTTATGTTTGTTTACATCTCTTATTGTTAGCCTAGAATGAATGTTTCTAATAGCTGCAAATCTTAGCTTTAATTGGACAAATCTTTTCAGTTGTGGACACTCAGCTTATACATATACCAGCTAAAATACGTAATTTCTTTCACTTTTTCCTGATACATGAATTACACCTATTACCTAACTCTTCTTTACTTATGCTCGAATGTTGAATCAACAGTCTAAGATCGTCAATGTAAGTATGTTTTGTTTACTGTTGTTATGGTAATCAAACTATATTAACATCAGAAACCATTTAGATGCAATTTTCAAGTGCATGGTAACCAAACACCAAAAACGACTTGGATGCAATACCCAAATACAAATATCTCTTTTACTGTCAATGTTAGACATATACATCATTATGCAAAAACGTGAATTTGCTATACAGTAGATACAGAAAAAATATATAACGCTATTAAAAACAAATACTGGTGTTTGAATTTGCGAAAATTTGATGTTCGTTTCTGAACAGCTTGTATATTTCGAAGGTGTTCAAACACCATGCCTAGTTAGAGGCAGGTATATAATTTAATCCCATGAAAATTTACGTTAAAATGTATTTACACAATAATGTTAATGGTAATGTTATGTTGGGTGTTAAAACTCAAAACATCTAATACTCATTGCAATGTTCATAATAATGTTAATAGTAATGGTAATGTTAAATCATCATATTAACGTTATAAAACTATTTTGGATTTCTTAACATCATGGTTAACATCTATCAATAAATGCAAAGTTCTGGAGCATGCGCACTGCCGTTATTTATAAATATGCAGCAAAACTAACCTTATTTATTGCTAGATGTACCTATTACTAGATTCTGCGTCAGATTTCTAATTTTTTATATCATGCCTGTAAACGTTGCATTGTTGCTGGAATTGATACAGTAATATCCTTTTCTTTACGATAAGTCAAAGAAAGACTTTAAAGACGTGCACAAGAAGAATAATGCATGGAATGAAATCGCAAACACGTTGGATTGTGATAGTAAGTTGCATTTGTAAAAGTTTGCGTTTTGTCCTTTACTGTCTCAACCGTAAATGTGAATATGCATAAAAATTGAGATTTTATATTTTTAATTTCGAGGTTTCGGACGTTTCAAGAAATATGGTTGTTATTAACCTTTCCATTGAAATCATTGAAAGATGGTTTCCACTCCTCATGCATAAATTTCTTTCTACTATTTATTATTAATGAAAAGATGACGATGGTAGTGATTATAAAAAATTGTACATTTCTTTGAGCAATAAGAGTTAAAATTAATTTTAATGAACAACAAACATTAAAAAATAGTCTAAATGCATTGTTACTTATTTTTGCTCAAGCGAGGGACAAGAATAGATAAATGTAATATTTTAAAGCAGTTATGTAATAAGGTAGCCGATTGTAGCCGATGAAGTCAAAGTTCGATGGCGAACTCTTCGTGAGAGGTTCGTCAAAGAGTATAAGGTTCAGGAAGCAAATACTACCAGCGGACAAGAAGAAATGTTATTCAGGTAGGAGTGGCACGATAGCATGACCTTCTTAAGTGTCGACATAAAATCAAGAAAAACATGGGATAGCAGTGTTTCTGCAAAGGCAGACCATGCAGACCTAATAGAACGAAATATATTGCAAATTGCAGATGATGCTGATTTTGAGATCGAGCACTCGCTAGACTCGTCTGCTTCATCGTCCTCAAATATAAATCAAACTATGGCAGAAACACCCACACAAAATAAAAAAGGGAAAACACATAATAGGTCAGAGACAAGCCAAGCAATTTCTAATTGGGTGCAGGCCTAAATTTACAGCAGGCCTGCTAAGCAAGGACAGAAAGTCTGTCAGAACAATAGTAGGCCTGCTAACAGGACACTGTATGCTCAAGAAACATATGAGCAACTTAGGCCTGACAGGGGAAAGAGCGTGTAGATTCTGCCAGGCGGAAGAAGAGACTGTCGTCCACGTGCTGTGCGATTGTACAGCACTAGCAGGAATACGGCTCTTAGAAGTGGGATCTAAAGAATATCTAAAAGCCGAAAGGTAGGCAGAGGGATCACTCACAAGGCTGCTAGGTCTAATGGAAAAGGCAAAGCAAGCGTAATTGATCTAATGATAGAGGAACTACAATAGATCTGAAAAGGTCGCAGTCGAATAGGTCAAGAACCACCTCGATATTGAATCTAATCTAATCTAGCGGGGAGTCGTTAGCCATTTGCAGAGATATTTTGAATGTTTTCAAGGAACTTGACCAAAATCAACCGACTATAGCACCAGAAGATGAAGATGATTTATTTTGTAAATCACTGGCATGTGAATTGCGAAAAACGACTGATCCAAAAGAAAAACAAAAGCGAAAAGCGCAATTATATTTAATAGCCACAGGATTAAAAATAATAGATTCATTTTTAAACTGTTTATTGTAAAATGTGTACATGGAAAGAAACAATAAAAATATTTTCTTAAATAATGTTTTTTTTTTCAATATGCAAGACAAACAAAGTAAATTTTAATATTTCTTGCCCGGTTTACATAATTTACTTGTTCTACTAAAGATCCTGCGGGACATATTAAATACTGCATTAATTTTTCTCTAAAAGCATGAGCAATTTTCCCTGGATTATGTCCTCCTCTGCCAATACTTTCAGTTTCTTCCAATAGAATATTTAATTAATTACCTACTTCTCTCCGCCATTCTCCTTCTACTACACCGTTCTCACTATCTTTATCGCACAGTGATTGTGGACAGTATTTCCTTTTCGCATCAGGCAAGTTTATTCTTTTTGTTTGATAAAATTATGTTGCCTTTATTACATTATCTACTGTACCTGGTCTTGAGGATATTGTCTGCATAAATATTCTCCACTGTGCAACAAGAACACCAAAAGAATTTTCCATCACCCTCCTGGCACGAATAATTTTATAATTAAAAATTGCTTTTTCCAATGACAGATTGGTTCCCTTGTATGGTTTCATTAAATTCATTTTCAAAGGAAAGGTATCGTCTCCAACAAAAAAATATGGCATTTTTATGTTACATCTTGGCAAATATTCGTCTTGCGGTAATTGTAAATTTAAATTTTCCAAAGTTGAATTTGCCAGAATTACACCATCACTTTAAGAACCATAGGCTTCAATATTTACATATTAAGAAAATTGTAATGAGCATCACATATTGCCAAAAGAATGGCGTTAAAGTGTTTTTTGTAGTGAAAAAATCACTTCCGCTATTTGATGGGCATTGTATTGCAATGTTTCCCATCAATGTCACCTAATGTATGAGGTAAATTCCATCGGTCAAGAAACTGTTGGGAAATTTTTGTATAATCTTCTACATTTAAAGATTTTAATACTATTTTGTTTAATGTATTCCATATAGTTTGTGTTGTCTCTTCGATTACCAAAGATACTGTGGATTGTCCCACTTTATAGTCCGTAAATAACAAATCCCCTTGTGACAGATACCTACAAAGGTACAAATATTAATGTTTTGTTACACTTACATGTTATACTTCTTATTGTGTAAATAAATTAGCTACCTTAATGTTATTGCTAATCGTTGTGAAGGACTTAATGGTTCACGTTTCGTTTTTGTAATACAGGCCCCACAAGTGAAAGTAGCTGATCGAACTGTGACGGAGTCATTCTTGTATATAAGAAAAACCACTCATGATCGTCTATCTGTAAGAGGTTACACATGCATATTTGAATTTGAACAGAGGGATATAATATAACAAAAAACACTAGGATTTACCTGATACCTCAGCAAGCTCGTGAAAAATTCTCCACATTTATTTCTATTTCGTATAACTGGTCTAACACCCCATCGTCTTTTCGTTTTATTCGTACCTTCTTCTTTAATCTTAATAATAGAAGAATCTTTTAATTCCTCTCTTGTTAACATTATTATTAAAACAGCGTAAATAAAGAAAAAAGAATCACGAATTAGTAAAGGTTATGTTCTTTCTTTGTTTATGTTTACTATTTTGAAACGTTGGTTTACGCTCCTCCGACATATAATCGCGAACATTAACATTATTGTGAAGTGCCTTAACGTTACCATTACCGCTAACACCTTAACATCATTAACATTAACATTATTGTGAAAGGGCCCTTAGGGATTTTTTTGAAGGAAATATATACACTACCGTTCATGGAAGTTCGGGCAAGCAAAAAAATGTACGGGAGTCAAAGAAAATAAGAGAAATATTAAATGGCCATGTATTTAATACTTACTTACATGATTTTACATATTTTCAAACACAAATTTATTAAAAAGAAAAAGTTAATGTAATACTTAAATCCGATTTTCATCGAAAAATCCACCTTTTGTCTTTAGGACTGCTGCCACTATTCTCGGCATCCGATTTACTAATTTTGCTAATGTTTCATTGGGCAAGCTTGTCCATATCTCCTGGAGAATGGTCCACAAATGTTCCTTCGATTTTAGACACTTTTTCCTAACACATCGGTCTAATTCTTCCCATAACAACTCTATCGGGTTCAGATCGAGGGACTGTGGCGGCCATTCCATAATTTTTAGGGTTCTTTCATTTTCTTCTTACTGCAGGTAATCTGTGCACAATTTAGATTTATGATTAGAGTCATTGTCCTGCATAAATTCAAATCCACGACCAATTAATCGGACTCCTGACGGTATAGCATTTTCCTCCAGGATTTTCCGATATTCTTCTTTTTTCATTATGCCCTCAATTTTGAACAAGTCCCCTGTTCCGATTAAGGAAAAACAACCGCAAACCATTACAGATCCGCGTCCATGCTTCACCGCAGGAACTATACACTCCCGTAACATTCTTTCCCCTCTTGATCTGCGTACGAAAACTCTCCGTCTATTTCCAAAAACCTCAAACTTGGATTCGTCAGTCCACAAAACATTTTTAAAATCGTCCACTGTCCAATCTCTATGAGCTTGTGCCTATTTCAGTCGTTTCAGCCTATTTCCTCTTCGGAGTAACGGTTTTCGACAAGCCACTCGCTCATGCAACCCAGCCTCTTTCAGCCGACGTTTCACAGTACTCACAGAAACTTTGGAATCTCGCTCATTATTTAATTCTGCAGCAATTTCTGATGCTGTTAGTCTTCTATTGCGCTTACTAACTATTTTTATTGGTAAATCTTCCGCAGGAGTCGTTTTTCTTGACAGTCGTGGCCGATTACGATCTTGCACGTCACCGGTTGTCTTAAATCGAACTATGGTATCATGTACTGTAGATTTTTTTATTTTTAATTTATTCGCAATCCGTCTTTCTGCGTACCCTTCCTGATGCAAGGTAATAATAGCAGATCGTTTTGAAACAGCTAGAGGCTTTCCACGAGGCATTTTAAGCAGTCAAACCGAAATTATTTTATTTTTCACTTGCACAACCACAGATACTTTCACAATAACAATTTCTTCAGAACTACTGCGTTTACAAATGTTATAATACTTTATAAAGGATATGCGAATATTTCCAGGTAACACGATTGAATCAGCTAACCCTCCTAGGGATTATTATAAAGCTTTATTGTCACTGTAATTATTGGGGATTTCCAACATAATTATATATTTTATGATAACGGTCTTATAATAGACAAATATTACCTGGAAATTGGAAAAAGGCTTCCAGAAAAGGTTAGTTTTAATAATTCCTCACAGAAATGTATATTATATAATTTTAAAATTTTTTCCGAAACAGTTAATATAATTTGTCAGCTTGCCCGAACTTCCATGAACGGTACTGTATATCGGAATTTAGGCGATTGAGGATAAAATTACAAATATCTGGAAATATGTTAGAAATAGAGATATTAAACTCGTGTTAGGTTGATTTGTTTCTAGCAGGGGAAACTAAAAACGTAATAATATACAGGGTGTTCACCTTGTATATACGGAAATATTTTTGAAAGGTACCGTATGAGGTATGTCATCATAAAATATTAGCTTCCTTGTGTTTACACAATAAGTACAGTTTTATAATTCCAGAAGGTTGGGACACTTGTATATGATGAAATCTACCCAGAAACATGTGGTTCTTCCTTGTAGCATTGCCTTTCTAAATTAGAAATTGGATTTTCTAACTTTAATAACTGAAGGACTTCGGTACACATTATTATCGCGTAGGAATAATATGGATATATCTTCAATTAAAACTGCTACATAATCAATTTAAATAGCTCATATTAGACTTCTTACTTAAGCACGTAAAGACACGAGTTTACCGACTATGGAAAGTATTTCCGCCTACTCCGTGAATACGCTGCTTTCCGCTTACGTACGCATTCTATCGATCCAGCCACAAACATCAATCGCATATACATACACACAACTGATAAAAATACACGACGGTGACCTTGACCCCAGGGACGTAATGTTTGATTGAGACTGGCTTTTGTTAGTATACCATGAAAAATCGATAGCATACGTTTACATACGAGGATGGTTGAGGGATGCACAGCTCAGAGAATTTCAATAAAAAATACAATTATTTCTTCATTTATGTAATGAATAATGAAAGAAAGTACATATGCTTAAGTGTGCATAATTTACACATTGTAGGAAAATTAATCAAGCAACTGAATCCATTTTCCATGTATGTTATCATTATTATTTTTTACGGAACTACTAGTCAAAGATTGAACTTTTATATGTAGGTACACAAAAAAAAAATAAACTAAGACATTGAAGTATGTTTCAGAAAGAATTGAAGTACTTCGGGGATGTATTCAGAAGGTTCAACAATCTTTTCCGAAAGAGGTACTCAATTGCATTTTTAATAACCCGCTACCTAAGCAGTTTGTAAACAATCTAGCTTCGCCGAAGCTGGATAATAATGTTTCTTAAATATTCTTTAAATTATTGTTTGCTACATGCGGTAAATATTGTGCTACCCTTAACTTTAAAATTATTGAGTAAAATATCTCGAAAATATGGTTATTTATTACTAAAGCGTGACAAACGGTTACACAGAGTTCAGTAATGCGGTAGACATTGAGGAGTTTGGTCGTTCGGTTATTTATCGGATTCTCATTGTGTGTTTTCGAAAACATGCGACGTAAGCCTGGTGTACCTCTTGCATCGCATGTGAAGAAATATATTTGGCGTTTCCCTTGTTTGGAATTTACAGATTCGCACATACGTTGCAAATTTTACGGTATAGAGTTGCTAGGTCGCATGACGTTAATGTAGAAGTCATATTAAAAGTAAACGTCATGTATTGAATTTAAGAAACAATATTCCGTACTGGCAATTTTTGTATGACTTTATTTTTATGTTGAGAACGTGCAACATCCCACAACACCTAGTAGATAATGAAATTTTTTGTCTTTTTTGGGATAAATATGTTCCATCATGGAAGCTACCAACAAAAAGACAATTGCATTATAATTTACCACATGTGCAAAGTACAGTAAAAGACTGTATAAAAGACGAGTTGAGAAATCAAAAAATCTGGCTCACTGTGGACGAAACTACTGATGCTCAGAAACACAGCGTGATTCATGTTGTGGCGCGTCCTTTAAAACGTAATGGTCTAGCAGCTTCCTTGTTGAAACAATTCGAAGCAAGTATTCTAGGGTGAATGATTTAATATCATCTACCAAAAAAGTGTTTGTGAAATCTCCCAAACATATCCGCGTATTCAAACAATTGTACCCGCAAATTCCGCTACCACCTCAACCTGTATTGACGCGATGGGGAACATGGATCGAGGCAGTATCTTACTATCACAAATATTATTCCCAAGCGAAAGATGTAATTTTCAAACTTAATTCTTCGAATTCTCAAGCGGTTTGCGAGAGTCGGCAACTTTTTTCCGATTCGGACGTTCAAAAAGAAATAGATGACATTTCCATAAACTATTCTGTAGCGACACAAACTATTTCGCAGTTAGAAAATACTCACTTATCTATACAAGACTCGTTAAATAACATCAACAATTTAGCAGCCAGTAGTAGTATAGCGGTATATTCGGGGCCAAAATTCCATAAGATTTAACATAGGGGTCCAAATTTACTTTTTATCCCCAACACTCCTACTTCTGGCTATGATGTCATAGGCTCCGCCCCTTTTGAAATGCGTGCGAAGGATGTACTTGGCTTGGTGGGAAATTTGAAACGTGTGAGGTGCCAAAAGGGCCTTAAGGTGTACTAGTGATGATACGATGGCTTCGGATACCTGTTGCAAGAGGCCGTTGTAAACGGCTTCTGAACGGCTACTAAATAGCTTCTGAACGGCTACTGAACAGCTTCTGAATGGCTTTTGAACGGCTTCTGAACGGCTTTTGAACGGCTACTGAATAGCTTCTGAACGGCTACTGAACAGCTTCAGAACGGCTTTTCAACGGCTTGGTGCGAATAAATCCGTGGCCGCGAATGGCCTTGAAAGTGCGCCCGTACGCCCGTTGTTTACCTACTACGGCGGAACTTGGTACTCTCATATGTATTGCGTCATCTGCATCCCTGAGCGATATCTCAGCCCCCGTAAGAGCTACGGCCGTTGCGACGTTAAAATCGAGCCACCCGAACCCATCGTATCATCACTAGTACACCTTAAGGCCCTTTTGGCACCTCATGCGTTTCAAATTTCCCACCAAGCCAAGTACATCCTTCGCACGCGTTTCAAAAGGGGCGGGGCCTATGACATCATAGCCAGAAGTAGGAGTGGTGGGGATAAAAAGTAAGTTTGAATCACTATGTTAAGTCTTATGGAATTTTGGCCCCGAACTCTCATAGCTCTACTACTGCAGCCGCTCTAGAAAGCTTAACCGATCCTATAGGACTAGATGTCGCGCAAAAATTTCGTGCGGTTTTAAATAAAAATCCGGATTTAGAAAAGGTTCGATCTATATCTGGAATTCAAGACTGCACAGAGGAGATATAGGAATATTTGAATTTCACAAATCTTACGTCATTAGATGCTGAACGATCATTTGCAAAGTATACGAGAACGTTTTCAGACCGTCGTCGAGGCCTGACCGAATCGACAACGGAAGCATTGCTTATGTTGCAGTACTATGCGGCGTACCATGGCAGTCGCACATTACCGCAGTGGTCATCGATACGTCAATAAAAGGTAACCCCCATTTCAACAATTTTAGTTTCAAAATCTACGTGCTTAAATTCTTTTAAAACACCTTGTAGCTTTATCAATGTGGTTTTTATTCAAAACACTTTTGCAAAGTAAATTTCCAATATGACTACTGCGTGTAGAATGCCAAATTTTGTCTTTAAGCATGTTACCCATCTTAATCATCACACAAGCGTTATCTGAAACGACTGCATAAACAGCTGTTTTGTATATATCTTTAGCCATTTCAATTGAGGAAATAATTTCAGAAACTTTGTCAGCATTTTCTGATTCGCCAGATAAATTCCATGCATTTAAGAAAGCTTGTTTCACATTAGAATTATGCAACATGCAAACTACAGTTTTAGCATTACATGAAGAATCTTTCCAGCCGTCTATAATTAAAACTGCTTCTGAAGTTAAGCATTTGCGTGCTTCAGATATAGATTCTCGGTATAAAGTATCTAATAATTTTGTAGATAAAACTTTTCCACTGGGTAATTTATTAGCATAAACAGGACGCAATTTTTGTATAAAATTTTTAAAATGAATGGATTCTATACTTGCAAATGGTATGTTACAACCAAACAAAAACTTGGCTAAAGAAATATTTAATATTACTTCCTCTTTTTCAGCCATTGTATCAATAAATGTAGTTATTGAACGACTTTTTTTGTAAGATTTTTGATTATACCTGTTATTCTTTATACATCTAACAGAATCATTGCAAATGGTGTGTATTTCGTTTGAGAAATGTAAGGAAGATTGTATGGATGTGACTTGGAATAAGGTTTTGAATTGTGACAGGATGATGTTGAAGGAGTAACTGCATCATTTACATCACTATTGACGGCATTGCTGCTGCCAGTTTTTATACTTAAACATACTTTCCAGTTATTGGACAACACAATTTCCTCATTATTACTCATATTTTGACTTAAATTATTAAGTCAAAAGATTAGTTTCTTCAGACTCTTTAGTGATTTCTTGACAGGACTTCTGCTGTTATGCTGGCAAATATTTCTGTAATGTAAAAATAAAGTAGTATGTTAAATTTGTGCCAATTCACCGATATTGTACATACATACCTATGCAATTGTAAACGAGTGGGAGCAGTATTAGTTAACTGCTTTTTGCACACTTCACATACTGCAAAATACTTTCTGCGATCATTTTTCATTAATGTGAAACCTAATTCGTCAAATAATTTATTCTTCGTTCGCCCTACCCTTTTATGTATAAATCGAGTTCAAAACTTTCACATTGAAGTTTCAAAACATTACACAGCAATATCCAATATTAAAATGAACAACGGTCACATTTGACAACATATGAACATAACCAAAAAATATTGAACTTTAATTTAAGATTCTTAAATTATTTTCTTCATTGTTTACATATATTCATTGTCTACATTGTCTACAGCAAAACGATTTTCTACGTATTGTCTACTTGAAAGTGTAGACAATAATAGATTACGTATAAACGCCCATCACTGCACAAAAAGCCTAAAAAACAGACATATTGTCTATCAAAAACTAACATATTTAAACAAACTTACCATAATTAATAATAATTAATTGCAATGAGTTCGATAAAATAAAGAAATAACAATTAACAAAACAAGGTAAAGTGAGAGAAAATAACGAGCACAAAGAAGGAACGTATGACAAATGCAGGATATAATAACAATAAACAACAAGAATAATTTACGCTTTTGGAATTGAGATTTGATTCATTTGAAAGAACGATTGTTCCCTGTTACTAGCACTACATATTAGACGAAAAAAATCAGTAGCGCACCCATGGAATCGTTAGGGGATTAAAAAAAAATCTTTTTTCGCCCCCACCCACAGATATTGTCGTAATAAAGTAAAAATTAACTGTGTTTGGATTTTTTTCTCAATGTCAATTTTATGGGAGTTATAGTTATTATAATGTATCCCTCCGAAACCTATTTTTCTTTATATTTTCAGAATTAAATTTTATATCCCATTGTATTTTAAGTAAAAAATATACAAAAATGGATATAAGGAGGATGATTTAAGGAGGGTGACATGACATTAAAACATAGACCAAACAAATCTTATTGTGACGATCACATTCCAAACAGAAAATAGTACTTTTGCCTTCTCGGTTGACGGAGAGCCCTTATGAATCCTTTGCATGGACTCTTGTTTCATGGGAGAGTCCCAGTGGTGTACCCAGGTCTTATCCCTGGTTATTGTTCTATAGAAAAAGTCTTCATCTAGGGATAAAGCAGTCAAATTCTCGCAAATTTGTCATCTACACAGTTTTTGTTCGGGACTGAGTAGCCTGCGAATCCATCCGTAGAATTTTAAAAACACTCGTTTCTGATATTCCTATTTCTCTAGCAATAACTGAAACTTTTACTCGGCGGTCAGTCAACACCAAATCTTCAACTTTGTTGATGATTTTAATTCATGCCTTCCACAGGTTTTCCATACTTTGCGTCATCAGTGGATTCCCTGCCTCATTTGAACTGCTTGCACCAATATTTTGTCTTGGAAATAGGACGGACTATTTTCTCCGTACACTACTACCATTCTCTCATGGATATTCCTCGGGCTACTGCCTTCCTTTGATAGAAATTTCATGACGCTTCTATGTCCAAGATTCAGATCATTTCCGCTTCTTGAAACTGATATATAAATGAAAAATGTCAAGCGATTGGAACCAAACATGGAAATGACACTATAAAATGTCAAAAGCTTGACAAGAAAATTGTCGCGATAGCAGATTGTTTTCATAGCTTGGTAGATAATATAAAAGCCCTCTCGTATCAATAAGTACATTAATTTGTTAACCTATGTTAGAAATTATAGATTCGGTATATTTTTCATCGAATAAATTTGGCTAACACTTTATGTTAACAACGGGTTATAGATTCATTATCTCCAAATGGCTATATTTTTACTTAGGATAGTTTTCACTCATATACGAGATAGTGCATTATGATATGACATGATGGTTTATATTCAGTTAAATAAATATACTTTTCACTTCTCTACTTGAGCAAAAAATCATTTACATCCTAGATGAAAATTATAATAATTGAATTTTATCTTAATTATTATTATTTGTAGGGTGTATTTAAAAAATATATACTTATAAAATCTCAATTAGAGTACAATGAATAACAAACATGTAACTAAAGAAATAACAAAAATAGACGTTATACCATCAATGCCATCGTTACAAAATCGAAGTAACTATAAAAGACCTTACCAACATCATCGAAATCCCTTTTGAAATATTTTAATAGAAACAATATTTTTAATAGAATTACACAAAGGTATCAATATTGTCTAGTTCCTACAAGCTGTACAAGCTATGTATTAACCGCATTTAAATAAAATATTTAAAGTTAAAAACGAATCTATCAATTAAAAGAAGTGAAAAACTCTAGCTAACATTTCTCAACAAATGTTAATACCGGAAGGTTTAATACAGGAGTTCCTCCTTCTTCTGTATCTTAAAAGCCGTCAACCATTCAGTATAGCAATACAATTTTTTAAATGCATTTGAAAACAAGTAAGCTATAATGTACGAACTGCTGCTGGTGTTGCATATTGCAAAAGTCTAACATTTTCGCAGAGCTACAAAAAGGAATACATACTTAAAATAGCGGCAAATAAGTTTCGCTGAAGTTTATAATATTCGTTAGGGTTACAATTTACAACTATAGTTTTTTTTTTGACATTGAGGGATCAAAGCCCATTAGCCACATTACCATCACAATGTATCAAATTGCAAAAACTTCACTCATTAAATTGCAATCCGACAATCAACGAGAAACTTAATGAGAATAATGAGAACTCTGTAAATTTCAATGTTGTTAGACCTTAGTAGTAGTATCATAGAAGTGGGTAAGGCTACTTTATGTGCTACTATATTCTCAAACAAATTCCGTCTTTGGGGCTCATAGACACAGCATGCTAAAATAAGGTGGTTTAAATTACCCACCTCATATTCACGTGCGCAAGCTGAAGAATCCAACATCTTTAATTTGTGTAAATGTGAAGGGAAGCAACCATGTCCGAATTTTAATCTAGCAACGACAGAATATTCGTATCGTGACACTCTAGAGTTACTATGCCACCGTGTCCGAAAGATCGAGGGGTGGATTATAGCATACTGCGTAGGATGACATTCATATGAGGCTTGCTACTTACTTTCCCATTTTTCTTCTAGAAAGAATCTTTTGAGGTTGCATAAAACTTCCGATTCGTGGATACTAAGATCTGCGACTTCGCCGTTAGCTGCTGACGTCTTAGCTAAAAAGTCTACTACCTCTTTAGGGGAGATCCCCACATGACTTTTAACCGAGAAGATTCTCACGTTGGTATCTTTTAGTTTAAGCTCAGCACATTTTGCAATTATACCAAGCGCAAGGGGATGAACTTTAGCAAACCACTTTCTGTGCCTCGGTGCATTGAGCACACTTTAACCACTGCTTTTGTAAAGCCTATTTCCTCTATATATCTAAGTGCCTCTAAAATTTCTTTCGCCTACGCGGAAAAAATATTTAGCAAGTTGCTTAATCTAAACGATCTACTGATATTATTAGAATCAAAAATCACACAACCACAACCATTTTTTAATTTAGAGACATCGGTATAGATAATAGCAGAGTCGGTAAAATTAATTATTAACTTAAAGTGGAGTGCTTTATCCTTCACACTGCAGCCTGTGAAATTGGGAAAGAAAATTGGAATGGGGGTGATATACTCACTGTAATCAATTGCTGGCAGACTTGGCTGACCAATGATATAATTCAAATTCGATAGTCTTCTGCAAGTAAAGAGAGCTTTTTTCTTTGTCCAGTATAGAATGGTCAAATCTAAGGAGGACAGTCTAGACATATGCTGGTCGAATATAGAGTGCAGTGCGTGGTGCAATTGATGAGTGGATCATAACACAACACCAATTAAATTGGAACCATGCAGCTGGACAAAAGCTCAGCAAACGGATAATGGGAAAACCGTCGCAACATCTGGCTGCTGACCTGCTTGAATTAAGCAAGATACAGCTTAAGATAGCAACATGTCTACTAACAGGACATGACTGTTGAGGCCACTTGCATAAGATTGGGATCTATAAAGATGAACTTTTATGTAGACTTTGCAATGAGGAGGAGGAAACAGCCCCTCATATTATTTTCGAATGTGCAGCGCTAGCTCAACTCAGATTCGCAATGCGACGCGCAATTGATCTAGCAATAGAGAAAGATTTACTACGTAGGCTCTTAAACCTGATCGAGGGAAATAACCTGTTCAAGTAAAACGAAACCGAAGCAGGAATAATACAATAGGCTACAAAGCCTCAATGTTAGGGATGCAAAGACCAATCCTGCTCTAGTAGAAAGTCAATCAATCAAGGTGGACAGTCGATGAATATTATTAAAAACAGTGTTCTGACCTCTGATCTTCAATTTTACTATATATTTGGCTGTCAAAAACTGCCTCCGCAGTTGAAGGGGAGGTTCTTGCACTTCCACATAAAGCCTCCTGTGGAATCGACCGCATTGCACCCACGCAGATTCTAAGCGCCTTATTCTGAATTACCTTCAGTCTATAAAAATTTCTACTACTTTTATCGCCGTAAACAGTACACCCATAATCTTAATTGTGACCTAATACAGCTAGAATAATCGTGCCACAAAAAATGGCAGCTCCCCATCTGACTTTAACGAAAAATCTAGGTACATAAATATACCTTTCACATTTAGCCACTACGTGATCTATGTGATCGGACCACTTTAATTTTTTGTTAATAATAAAGCCTAGGTACTTAACGACTTCTTTAACGGCTACAGCATTGTTGTCTAAGTCAATATGGTTCCTTGGTTGAATTCTATGACGCGAGAAAAAGACTACGTTCGTTTTTTTCAATAGATAGATCGAAACCGTTTGAAAAAAGCCAGTTATTTGATAGAGCTATTACATGGGAGAGCCTGTCATACAACTATAGTTTTATCTGCATTTATCGACAATTTTCATCATACAATACTGAAATTCACGTAATGTTTCAGTGGTAAAAATTGTTGTCTCTTGAACGTCGAAGTGCAAGTTAAAATGAAGAATTATCAGCGTAAGATATTAAATTGACAGAGTTATGTTGCATGTTATAAAACGCCCGTCTGATATTGTATCATTAATTCTAACGTTCTGAATACGATTAAGTAGGACCAACATAATTCCAGATAAATTCCTCTAATTCCGTGACTTGATAATTTTACTAAAAGTAATGAACGTCAAAACAAAAAGTCTGATTCATTTTTTTACGAGTACTCATAACAAATTCTATCAACGCTGTGGCAATACTCTTGGTATGTATAAATCTATCCTGGAACCAACCCAATACACCAGTAGATAATTGTTAAAAAATCTTATTAAATGTTTATTTATAGCATTTTTAAACCTGATTGATCTATAGTTTGATAAAATTTTCGGATGACCATACTTGAGTAATGATTAACGCTGGCCACGAGCGGTACCGCGCATCGGCGTAGAATCAGTTCGGACCGAGAGGAACGGTAGTATTACTTCGTCTGCGGAGCAGTACGGACATTTTCGCTGCCGGTCATTTGCGCAATTGTTTATATGTCCTAGAAAGATTATGATTTCGTCAGTAAAACGACCGCGGTCGGACAAACTTCGAAAATTTATTGCAGAAATTCCAGACTTAATATAGAAAGGTGCTAAAATTAAATGTGTAATCTGTAAAATCCCGTTAATGTGTTGGTCCAGACAACATTGTCTACGACACGTAAATAGTGAAAAGCATGTCTCAAAAAGAAATTACGCACGAGACAATGAAAAATTTATATTTAATTTATGCGTTACGTTTATCGCATGTAATATACCGTTTAATTTACTAGACAAGGAACCACTTATCTGCTTTTGGAATAACTATTCGGAGTGGAAATTACCAAGTCGAACATCGTTACGAAGAATTGTGCCATCTGCGCGCGAACATATTGAACAAAAAATAAAATCGGAGTTGAAAGATCAAAAATTGTGGTTATGTGTCGACGAAACAATAGATCGGAAGAAACATTCTGTTCTTAATGTAATGGCACGCAAATTGGAACCCCATCAATCGGCACCTTCAATTCTATTAGTCGCCAAACGAATACAACAGTGTACTGCCGAAGTAATTTCAAAGTTAGTGTTAAATACATTGGACAAGTTTGAACTTTCAACAAACCAACTCTTGATGTTAGTGAGTGATGGTGCTGCAAACATACTTTCTGTAGGCCGGTCTCTTAAAAAGCATTCTGCTAATTTGTTACACATTACGTGTAAAATTCATGCTCTCAATCTTGTAGCGGATAGTATCAGAAAATGTTATCCTGAGGTAGACGCTTTAATAGCGCATACCAAAGCAGTATTTGTCAAATCGCCGAAACGTATTCGCGAATTTCACAGACTGTGCCCCCGTATACCAGAGCCACCAGAACCTATTCTAACTCGTTGGGAAACATGGTTGCAGGCCGCGTTTTATTATCATAAATATTTTGACAATATTAAGAACGTGGGTTTACAATTCGATACAAAGGAAGCTGCCGCTATCCAGAAATGCTAGTCGAAATTTCAAGATAGTCAGGTTAAAATGGATTTAAAAATCATTCACGACAATTACTTTGGGCTAGCAGATGCAATAGAAAAATTACAAAATCCTGCGGCGCCGTTACAAGAATCTCTACAAATAGCGCAACATGTTCACGCACAGCTATGCGCGATTGAAGACGCAAAAAATGTTTCTTTTCTAGAAAAATTTGAAAGTGTTTTTGGGAAAAATTCTGATTTTGGTACATTAAGACATATTTGTGAAGGTGCGTCAACAGAATCGTTAAGTTATTTGAAAGATTATTTTACTTACGCAAATATTACATCACTAGATGTAGAACGTTCGTTCTCTGCATATAAACGCATTTTTTCCTCATGCCGTACTAGTTTTGCCGAAACAACAGTTGAAACATATCTAATGCTGCAGATATTTAACAGACATTATTCACTTTGTGATTTCACGGAGGACTCTTAAAATGGTAAGTGTTTGAGCACGTGTTATTTAATTTTTATTTAAAAGATGAGCGAAATTATTTGCGGCAGCAAACATCTCTATTAGCAGAATAACTCTAGTGGAACGCGAGGCCTGGTCGACTCTACGCTACTGCGCGGTACCGCTCGTGGCCAGCTTTAGTAATGATTTAAAGATACAATTTTTAGAAGATAAATTAAAAAACCGTTGTAATTCATGAATCGCTCGAACGTCAAATCTTTCCTCTCTAGAAAAAAATACAAAATAATGTGATTGCATTACGCGAATATAGAAAAATTTAGCAAAGATTTTTAGTTTGTTATTTATTCATGATATACTGTTTGCTAACTACAGTAGAGTCCCGCTAGAGTGAACGTTATTAGCCAAGCCCCTGTTCACTAAATCGGATTGTTCACTAAATAGAGGTTTATTAAAAAATAAAATACAAATACATATATGCAATCAAACTTTATTTAATAATCTTACTTTTACCATAATAAGTAATAATATAATTTGGCAATAATAATACGCGACATTTTTATATTAAAAACTTATTAACTTATAATTTTGGTTTAAAATACGTAGTTGTTTTTGATTGTTCTAACTTTTTCCTTACTTTAATTTCAATTAATTTACTTCTTAAACTATGCAGAGTTAGTAACTGTGAAAATTCAACATTCTCCTCCTTTTCTTCCACCCACTGAATAAGATCCTTAACAGATTTAAGAGCATGATTTGTCGAAATTAATTTGTCGTCATTGGTGATATTACACATTAACAAATGACTATTATCGTCCTCTTCCGAATCACTTTTATCAATAACATTTACCTCAGTGGCTTCTTGTAATATGTCCTTATTCCATTCATCAATCTTAGCATCATTAAAATGAGTCTAAAAAAATATCAATTTTATAATTAAAATTTACTTAGCAACTTTTTACTTACATTTGGAGTGACATTTTGTAAAATATGTCCTATATCTTGATTTGCTTTAAAGGCTTCGTCGTTAATTAAACGAGAGCGTAAAACGCTTAGTGGAATATTTTCCTGATCGTCACCATCAATGTCTAAAATATTATTCCAGCATTTCTTTATAACTGCAGTATTTACATTATTCCAAGCCATAGCTATATTTAAAACAGCAACTCTCAGAGAATAGTTTTTCAATGTTTCACTAAACTCTTTGTCTTCTGATAACAAATTGGTCAATAAATTTTTGCGATAAAATAATTTTGTAATTCTGATGGCATTTTGATCCATGGGTTGGATTAAGGGTGTCACATTTGGTGGCATATACATAACGGAGATCAATCCATTGGAACTTCTTAAGTCTGACTCAGGTGGATGGCTAGGGGCGTTATCAAATAATAATAAGGCCTTAATCGGTAATTGTTGGTTTTGTAAAAATTGTGTAACCTAAAAAGTAAAATGAAGTGTTATGATCTAATTATAAATAAGTAAACTTGTTTACCTCTGGAACAAACATTTCATGAAACCATTCTTTAAAAATGGTGATGGTCATCCATGCTGCCTTAGAATGCTTGTAATGTACTGGACAGCTAAAATTTCGAAATGATCGGGGTTTCTTTGATTTTCCTATTATTAAAGGTTTTAATTTGTGTGTTCCGGACGCGTTTGCACAGGCCAAAAAGTTAATCTTCGTTTTTCAATTTTTCTACCAGGTGCATTTTTCTCCATGTTAGATGCATAAGTCTTATCGGGTAGTAGTTTCCAATAAAGACCTGATTCGTCCGCATTATAAATTTGTTCCGGTAACAGGTCAAGATCTTCAATTGTATTCTTCAACGTTTCCTTGAATGGATCAACTAATTCTGGTTGTGATGATAATTTCTCTCCTGAAATCTTTAAAAACCTTACGTTGTACCGTCTTTTGAATCTATTAAGCCATCCATTACTTGCAATAAATGTTGAGGATTCATCGATTGATTTTTGCAAATTTATAGCTTTTTGTTTTAACATTAATCCACTAACGGGAATATTTCTCTCTCGCAATGAAATAAACCACTTGTACAGTGTCTTTTCCATTTTTGAATATGTAGATTTTTTTAGTGTTTTAAATTTACGTATACCATCAACATTTTGATTAGTTTTTCTTAAAATTAATGTTCGCCTCTTCTTTATAGCACATATTGTAGATTTAGCCACTCCAAATTGGTTAGCTAAATCTGTTACACATTTACCTTTACTTAAGCTTTCCAATATCTCTAATTTCTCACTCAGTTTTAAATGTTTCCTATTATTCGACATTATTTTAAACTCTTATTACATACATATACATACATAATAATAACACTTCTCATAACACGACGCACCATATATCACTGCCCTGAGTTTTTTTATGGAGCGCTCAAACACACCGAGCTCATACAAATCGAATAGAAGAATGTACTAAACCAATTTACGATCATTCGTGGTGATGCGCTTCCTATAATACATATTTAGGGTAATTACCAAACTACCAAAGAAAGAAATTCACTCTACCGGGGTTTCCCCTGTTCACTAAATCGGATCCCAATATAAATTTTTCGGTGTTCACTATTTCGGGTAGTTCACTCGAGCGGGACTCTACTGTATATATAATTAGTAAATTTGTCACTGTTCTTTTGTCAAGTTTTATGGCAGTAAGAGTGAAGCATGAAAGATTCCTACAAGGGCATATTTAAGAATACAATTTTCATTACATAGCCGAGATAATGATTCTCGATAGGTATTTGTTTTTTTCATAGTAAGAAATAACGTTCGTTTCAACTAAGCATTTACGGTATTAAACCGTGAAAGTATTTCTATTCTTTGAAACATACAGCATTGTTTGTTTATTTTTATTAATTTAAGTAATCGGACGTCAGACCTTTTACTTTATGAATTAACATGAATTTACTACAGGTTATGGCGAAATTTATTCTTAGAATTCGTTAAACTAGAAACGGTTTTGTATCCATAACAGTGTACTATTGCTTCTAATATATACTTTTAAATATTCTAATAGAAAAATTCTTCAACATGAATACATAGCTACTAGATGCAGTTCGTGCTGCAGAGAGTGGATAAACTAATTACTACTCACCTCAATAACATGTAAGTGAGCAAATTAGAAAGGTGCTTCAATTACAAATCTTTTAGTTTGTTTACACAAAAAAGAAAGGCATCTTACATTTATATTAATACCTACAAAGTTTTATACTTTTGTTGTATACAAGACTGCCGTGAAAGTTTCTATGATTGTTACTAGGAAATTTCCTTGAAGAAGGGTTTATATTACAATCGCTATGTTGTTACAGATAATACTTCAAGGTTATGGTCAAGTTTCTATTGTATTGTTTCACATAAATGTATCATTTTTTCCAACAATCTTTGTGTTGAGATGTGCAGGATAGGTAATTTTCTCAAAATAATAGAAGACGAGTGAGTTCATAAATAAATCATCTGTAGAGGCGATTTTATTATCAAAGTCTACCTAAATGCATGAACCAAATGTATCTTACCCTAGGATTAGACTAGACCCAGATAATATTGGTTAGCCTCCCAATAGATGTCGCAACGAAAACTTTTTTTTCTAATAGATCATCTGGTTTTATATACCCAAATCATTTTCATCGGTTTCACAATTCTTTCGGAGTAAAATCCTCCGTAGTTTATCTTTTTACTCCAAATTTGTCGAATGTTTGGAGTAACCGACCAGCATAGGTGTTGGTAACATTCTCAAAGAAAATATATTACATTAACCGATATCTTTTGAAAATGTTTATGAAACGTTGTACGTTAGAGGTTATGTCATTGTATGGGTAAGTGTGGCATCTGTATTTATTCTGTATCTCTTAGCAATAGATGGCGCCAGGAAATATTTCATTGCTGTTTTTGAAGATTAATGGCATAAACTGAGAGATGAACAGCAATGTGGGCAAAAAGCGTTAGTGCTTTTCTCTCCTCACATTGGTTTTGCCGGTTGTAATTCCATCAAAACGATGAGCTATTTATCTATTTATCACTTTTGTCATGTGCACTTCTACATTAAGTTCACTTTTGTTCACATTATTCTGTAGATAACCTCTGCCTTAGCCTTTTTAAAATCACAAGCAATGTGAATAATTGACTGTATTATGTACGGATATGTCATACTGTATTAAACAAAATAAATGCAATTAATAATGTGGATATGAATAATATGCATTTCAAGAATTCTAAATAAATAAATGCTTTATTTTAAGAAAATGGAACTATTGATTTATGAACAATACCTAAACGCTTTCTTGAATTAAGATAACTATTTACTATCCTTAAGAAAATATTGTCTTGTGTTATAACGGCCATTTACCTATACGAAGAATTTCTTCAAATTTTCTGCAAGATTTTCTTGCATCAAGTTAACAACTGCCTTAAACAAAGAAATACAATTATTTCATTACAAGTGTATACTTCTCTTAAGTAAAGAAAAAAGCGCTAAAAAATATTTCTTTTGATTTAAAACAGTGATTGTATTGTGGATAATTGAATCAGTAATTGTCTTGAATTGAGGCGGACTGTCTTGATACAAATAAACGTGAAAAATAAGCGTGAAAGGATTACCGGGAGAGAGTTGAATAACTCTGGACTTTTATGTGTGCGAATATTGCATCATACAATAATAAATCTAGGCTTTCCTCAGTGGCAATTAAACTTCGAATCAAATAATAATGGACAACATTATTTAGTACGTATACTATTAAATATTTTTCAAAAAAAGGTTTTTTCATGTACTATTAACAATATGGTTACGACATCTATATTACACATATTGCCAGTATCTTTTACGTTCAATTTTCAATCCCATGCCATATACTTCCTTTTTTGATACCCATATCCATCAATTTTTTTTTTGGAAAAACATCTAATAATAAGCAAAAAATAATATTTGTAAGTATTTATCTCACATTTTATTTTAAATGTATGCACATACATAATTACTAGAATATTATTTCCGGATAGCTAATCCTTTTCATTTCATTTGACATAATATGGAACGGAAAAGTACGGATAAAAAATGCCTTTCAAAATCTTGCGACGGCTTTCTTAAGTTGCAAAATAGCATAAAACCTAAAATGCCGTTACATAAACTTTTCTTGTGTTGCAAACCTTTTATATAATAACAACTTTTACGGTGTAAAGTATATTGACTTCTTAACTAATCCCCTTCGCTTAGATTACCTCGACAGTGGCTAATATGAATAGCTTATATGGAATAAGGGATCATGAATACCGGTGTGAAAATAGCAGCCTAAGATAGCGGCAATTTTTACAGAAACATCCGAACGTCCAGTGACGTCCGTAATAACGGCATAATTTAAGATACATCGCTACAATTTTTCACTATACAACAAATGGCATTTACGGTTACATTGGAAAGAGGGTGCATCTTCCCTGAAAATCACTAATTGTAAATAACGTAGGGAACAACATTTATGAAGACGCAAAAATTGTATCTCCGGCATTATTCGGACCATAATGCGCCTTGGCGGCTATATTCCTAGCCCTAGAGGGAGTATATTTCCCAAATATTAACTTGCCGAGAGTTGCAGGGGGTGAAACAACTTACTAATGTTGCAATTTTTATTTTTATTTTTTGCTAAATATTTGTCGTTTTTTCACATTCGAAGTTTTCTTATACATATTTGTAATTTCAATTCTCTTGCATAACGACGCAATTTTTCAATTTGTATATTTGTTGCAAAATACTAGTTCTTTCGTAAATTTTTTTTACAAAATATTTGTACAATTTTAATTTCTTTGCAAAATATGTATAAATTTTTTAGTTTTTTTTACCTATCATCTTTAATGTACAATATTTGTAATTTTTACCTTTTTTTGTAAAATATTTCTACTTTTTTAATTCTCTACAAAATACTTGTAATTTTTTACAGCCCATTGATTGTGGCACTTATATTTCTTCCCCTTAGGCCTAGATGTATCTCTGTCAATTTGAATTATGGTCCGACGAATAATACCAGAAATACATTTTTTGCACATGCGATTTTACTAAATTTCACTTCCTGGGACCCACGACAAGTTAACAATATTTTGGGAGTATACTTCCTATAGGGCTACAAATACAACTGCCAAAGCGCATTATAGTTCGGCGAATAACACGGGAGATATAAGTTTTGCATATGCGATTTTCTTAAATTTTACCCTCTTGGACCCTCGGCTAGTTAACAATATTTGGGGAGTATACTCCCTACAGGCCTAGAAATATAACTGAGAAAGCGCATTATGGTCCAGTGAATATCACCGGAGATATATTTTTTGCATGTGCGATTTTCTTAAATGTTGTCCCTTACGTTATTTACAATTAGTGATTTTCAGGGTTTAGAAGATGCATGCACCCTCACTCCAATTTAACCGTAAATGCCATTTGTTATTTAGTGAAAAATTGTAACGGTGTATCATAAATTACACTGTTATTACTAGAGTAACCAAAACTTGCGGACTCGCATAGGCGCCGGTATTACGGGTTAATATAAGAATACGAAAAATTCATAAATAAACTTACTTGCTAATTATTCACCAAATTAGAGGCATCAGGATGTGAACTACTGTAAACTTGCTTCATTGCATATGTTTCCACAGTTACTTCTTTAAACCTTGTGCGTCGACAAGAAAAAAATATTCTTATACATAGAAAACGATCTCTCCACATCTAAGGAAGTTACATTTGCATGTAGAAACTGTTTTTCAAAATCACTTAAAAGTTCACTATTCTTACACTTATTATAAACGGCCTCTAAAGTATTAAAATCGGGATTTTTCCTTAAAACATCTGCCAACTTTTGACTAGGGCATAATCCTGGCGTATCATTTAATGTGTGTAATTTATTTTTTATACTCTCCACTATGTCTAATGATTCCTGCATTGACAATTCAGTACATTGTAGTTTTCTGATGGCATCTAGTAATACTGCATAATTGGTACATATTGTTGTTAAATCTTCTAAAAATTGAGGAATTTGAAATTCTCTTTGACTTTTTCTAATTGCTTTGGATTCATTCCGATTAAATCGCATTATAACTGATTGAATTTGTTGAAAATGGATTAAATAGTAAGAAGCTGCTGTTTGCCAAGTACCCCATCGCGTTAAAATTGGTTCAGGAGGTTCTGGAATACCTGGTCAAAATTTACGAAATTCTTTTAAACGCTTAGGAGATTTACGAAACACTGCTTTAGTACTTCCAATCATCCGATCAACGTTTCCGTAATGTTGTCGAACAACTTCACCAACTAAATGCAAAGCATGCAGCACGTAGGTTATATGTATTAAGTTAGGAAATATATGTTTTAAGGATCGCCCAACACTTAACATCGTTGCTGCACTATCTGTCACAATCATCACAACTTGATCTTGGGCAATTTTAAATTTTTTCAAAGCGTTCATTATCACTTTTTGAATATTTTCCGCGGTACATTGTTGAACACGTTTGCAAGCTAACACATATCGAGATGCTGTGTTCTCGCTAGATAAAACGCGAGCTATTACATTCACAATACTGTTTTTCTTTATACCGGTCATCTCATCCACGGTAATCCATATTTTTTTGGAACACAAATCACGTTTACACACATTTTCTAGCATCTCTTTCATTCGCGGAAAATGATTCTGTAATTGTGTTTGTGAGGGTAATGGGTACTTTGGAACGTATTGTCGCCAAAACGTTTTAAAAGCTGCTTTTCTCACCAACGACAACGGAAGATTACAAGAGGTAAACATAATTAATAAATGTATGAGGAACAGTGTATAAGGTATTTCAGTTCTTGCATTTCTCATATGCTTAATACCATTGACATGCCTCTGGCAATCAGTTCTGTCCAATGCAGCCAAACGAATATTGCATATTAAGCAAAAAACTGCACTACCGTCATATTTTAAATGGGGAAAAAGTGACACATACTTATGTACATTAGTGGCAAATCTATTACGAGGCATTGTTTTCTTAGGTATGTATATATTAGTTCTACATGAAACGATACACTAACTATGTACTTGGTATAATACTACAACACACAAAAAACACTAGCTATATTTTCAAAAGCGACACGTAAGTACATAACCTTGACCGTTCGACTAATCTCTACAACAGCTCAACCGGTACTAAAACGAAATCTCTCAGCGCGGTTTAACATGACTTATATTCAAGGTCGACACTACATGCCTCCTTCTCTACCGGTTTAGTTTATTTATGAATTTTTCGTATTCTTATATTAACCCGTAATACCGACGCCTATGCGAGTCCGCAAGTTTAGGTTACTCTAGTTATTACGAACTGGACGCTCGGGTGTTTCCGTAAAAATTGGCAGCTATCTTAGAGTGCTGGTTTCACACCGATTATAGGGTACCGGAAATGCTGCAATATTATGATTTGGGTGATATCATGACGAAAGCGATTGATAAGGATATTTTGTTCAATCTCATACTATATGTATATTGCTCAATCTCGTACTTTTTGAGTGTGTAACAATTGTCAACTGTCAACGTCTTGTATTTTTTTCTATTTCTAAAACTTCTAAGTACATGGTTTCTGCTAAATTTTTGTTAGTAGGAATGACTAACAATACCACTTTACAATATTATGAGCTAAAGTAGAAAGACGATATATTGACCTATTGACAGAACATCATATATTTATTATTGATCCATGTTTTTATTTTCTATTCGCAAAATTAGTACAAGTATCAGCAACAATGTAAAAAATGAAAAAAAAGCACATTTGCACAAGTCTTCCAGTTCATTTCTTTCCTCCATCGTACTTCAGCGAAATTGCCTTATTCACTGGCTTAAGGCCCTCATTATCCGAGTGCGGGTAGTCCCAAGACGCGGGTAGCTGAGTTTCGTAATCGAATTGGTAAAGGAACGACTTGACGTATTCCATATTTTTTTTAGGTTGAGGATAAACACAACTTATCTGTTTCTCGAATCCGTACTCCAGCATTTTGACCGCCAAATTGATCGAGACCTCTTGGATTCTCGATAGAGGTGGATATAGACTTCCTACTTTTAGATCCTCATCAGTGGTGCAATCGCATACGCATTGAGCCGCTAGGAATTCGACATCGTCGGAGATATTACGTACAGCTCCTATGATGCCTCCTAGAGCCATTCCGGGGTAGATGTAGGCGTTATTCGCTTGGCCAGGCCTGTAGATCTTCCCGTTATACTTTACTTCTCCAAATGGAGATCCGCTTGCATAGATAGCACGACCTTCTGTGTATTGGTATGCTTCTAAAGGCGTGCATTCAGCTTTACTGTTGGGATTGCTAAGCGCGAATATCATTGGTCTCTCGTTGATCCTTCCCATTGCTTTTAGTACCTGCGGGGTGAAAGTTCGACCGACAGTACATACACCGATTAGAACTGAAGGCTTGAATTTGTTAATGACGCTTAGAAAGTCTTTCTCCGGAGCATGATCGATGGCATACACCGATTGGCGTTCCTCCAGACCTTCAGGACGGTTCTTCGTTAATAAACCGTTAATATCGAACATCTGGATCTTACTCCTAGCTTCTTGCAAAGATGTCTTTTCCAATTCCATCATTAACTTGCAAGATAAATCGGCGATTCCAACAGCTGCCTCTCCAGCGCCCAGAAATAGATATTTATGGTCCTTTAGTTGCTTTCCAAGGATTCTTTTCGAGGTTAAAAAGCCAGCGAGTATAACTCCGGCGGTACCTTGGATATCATCGTTGAAACAGCAGTATTTGTGCCGATACTTTTCCAAATACCTAAACGCGTTGTGATTGCCGAAATCCTCGAATTGGAATAGTATTTGGGGATACCTGTCCACTACCGCCTCTAGCAATTCATCGACAAAGTCGTCATATTTTGGCCCTGTAACTCGTTTTGTTCTCAAGCCGACGTAGTAGGGATCTTCTAGAAGGTTAGGATTGTTGGTTCCGGCGTCTATGACAATTGGCATGCAGATGTGTGGCTTGATACAAGCTGTTTTAAAATTAGACGTCAGTAATCAATTGAAATCATTGAAAAGGCTTCAAAAAACAGGGTTGGTATAAAAATAACCGACAAACTTTAAAAGTGGTAGATTGAGGTATGTGAATTTATATTATACTCTATTTTTTAATTAGGAGGGATAAAGTAAAAAATAAAGTAAACTTTGGATATGTACTTGTAACAAGAAAAAATGAAAAAAAAATTTTTACAAGCCAAAAATTTCAAAATTCTTGGAATGAATTAGTTAGAAATAAATATGAAAGTATATCTGCACTAGAGTATAAACATTGTATATTGAATCATTTTTGGATCCTTTAATTTGAAAACTATGGAATTTATAAACAAGATTAGAAGAGCGAACCTGATTTAGCTGCAATGACAGGGCAGGACTTTCGCTGAGGACATCGCACACATTTTGGAAAATTGAATATAATTATTGGATTTAATAAAACTGCAAATTCTTTTGATATTACAAATTGTTTGATTTTCAGTTAACTTTATTCGGAAAATAAAATTTAGTTTGATCCCACTCATTTAATATTTGTATTGTGTGGTATGTATTTATGAAACATAAAATAATAACTCCATTTGATTAAATTAAAATCATTAATTTGCTTTTTTTTATTCCATGTCACTATAATGTCCTATAATAGGTGTAAAAAACTTTGACATCTTATTTGGGAAGTCATTTACAACAACAAATTTTAAATAAACATAGGTCCTATTTCTTTTTTATTTATAGAACTAAAACATTTAAATTTGAATAAAGTAGAGATGATTATTAAAATACAACTTAAAAAATACGTAACTATAAAAATAAATAACTGAAAAAAGAAACAAATTACTGTGTAAGAAAATATCACCTATAATAATTGCCCTCCTTGAGCTCGAATACAAGCATGACACCTTCGAACCATTGAGTCGTAAATACGCGCTATTGTTGCACCATCTTGACGAATTTCATTAAATCTTATTGTTATTTGGTCAAGTAATTGTTTGCGTGTATTTATTTCGACACTGTAAACCAGCTGCTTCAAATGGCTTCAAAGAAAAAAATTCAAGGAGTTTAGGTCGGGAGATCTTGGGCGCCAAATAATAAAACCTACGACCAATCCTTCGTTCAGGAAAATGTGCATTCAACCATTGAATTACGTGTCCACCGTAGTGAGCTGAAGCGCCATCGTGTTGAAACCACATTTGTTGACGATCAAGGAGCGAAGTATGTTCGATCTTCTCAAAAAGCGTTTTATCTAGAAAAGTTAGTGTTCTGCATTTAGCCTATGTGGTAAAACTTCTAATTCAAGCAATTCTCTATTTAAAAAAATACCAACCCAAGTATTCACAACAAAACAGTGTTGAAATCGCGGCTGTCTAACAGCATGTGGATTTTGAAGATTCCATCGATGGTAATTATAAGTACTATTAATCTAGTAAATTGGACCTCATCTGTCCATAATATTCTAGTTAAAAATATCGTATCTTCGGAAACTTTTTGTAGCAACCAAGTACAGAACTCTACACGCTGACCGCAGGCTTCCAGTTGTAATGCTTGGATGCGTTTAATGTGATAGGGGTGTAACTGTTCATGATGTAGTGTTCGCCATACAAAGTTTTGAGAAAGGCGTCTAGTGCTCAGAGTGGGGTTGTCCAACACTGCATTAACTACATTTTCTCGTTGTTTACATTATCTCTAGCGTGATTACCACCATTAGTACGTGGAACAACAAGTGAACCAGTTTCCCTGAGTCGTTGAAAAGTATGGCCGAAAACTCTGTGAGAAGGTTGACGTCTATCAAGAAATCTTTGGAAAAACTCTTTAGATACAATAAACTCATTCATTTTGAAAACTATCAAATTCATTTTTTCACAAATTATATTGTTCGGCTTTTAAACATAAACTACTGCATTACCTAATCTAAACTAAAAACTGCATTATACCCATTTATTTTAAGTGTCAATAATCTACGAGGGTAAGTCAAATATTATCTACACTTTCGCCATAACAAGCTTTGAAGGTTATCGTAGTGGCGGCCGCTTGCGCGTTGAGTTGGCGCCTCTGTGGTCATGTGTGCGGAATTTAATAACGATTGCGTCATTTGTCTACTAGCTACAACAGCATAAGCATGTCAGCTCCGCTATTAGTTTGCACCAAAGGGGAACAACGAGCAGTGATACGATTTTTGTGGTCAGAGGGTGTGAAGGGTGCTGAAATTCACGGGAGACTTTTATCACAATACGGGGACAGCTTTATCTCGTAAAAGCGTTTTTTTGTGGATCGAAATGTTTCAAAGTGGTCGCACGAGCGTAACACAAAAAGAGGGATCTGGACGGCCGTCAACCTCGACCACCGCCGACAACATTCAGCAAGCTCGAAAGATGGTTACAGCAAATAGGCGAGTTACCATAGGTGAGGTTGCATCCTCTTTAAACATCAGTCACGGTTGTGCCTATCAAATTATCCACGATGAACTCAAATTTCGTAAAGTGTGTGCGTGATGGGTACCACAAATGCTTACCGCAGAAAACAAAACCAAACGTTTGGACATCTGCCAACGCTTACTGGATCGCTTCAACACGGAAGGCGACGCATTTTTAAGCAGAACAGTGACCGTTGATGAAACGTGGGTTCATCACTACGAGCCCGAATCGAAACGCCAGAGTATGGAATGGAAACACCCAGTATCCCCTAGCACGAAAAAATTGAAGACCTCGCCATCGACTGGGAAGGTGATGCTAACCGTGTTTTGGGACGAAAAAGGCCCTATACTGGACGACTTCTTGGACAGGGGGACTTCCATAAATAGTGCGAGGTACAGTGATTTGTTGGCGAATAAGCTGAAACCAGCAATTCGAAACAAACGCCGTGGTCTACTCTCAAAGAAAGTTTTGTTTTTGCAAGACAACGCCCGTCCGAACACAGCCCACAACACCATAGAAACTATCAACAGGTTGGGTTTTGAGACCCTGGAACACTCTCCCTACAGCCCTGATCTCGCTCCCTCAGACTTTCATCTCTTTGGACCGCTCAAGGAAGTTTTGAGAGGTCGTCGATTTGCCTCAGACACAGACGTTCGAGATGCGGTGCAAAAGTGGCTTCACGACCAACTGAAAACCTTATACCAGGAAGGCATACAGATGCTTGTGGCTCACTTGACCAAGTGCATTGCTAAAGGTGGAGACTATGTCGAAAAATAATGTATCTGTTGTACACCTATCTTTGTTTAATACAGTTGTAGAACTAAAAGTGTAAGTAATTTTTGACTTACCCTCGTTTGTGCACGTAATGATAATATGAATCATTTGTAAACCAATAAGAGTTACCTGTGTAAATAGAAAAAATAATACCTCTGTTTATATAACATTTTTTGGTGTAAATGACTTCCGGAACAAGATGTCAAAGTCTTTTACAGTTATTATAAATCACCCTATATATACACTGCCACTCGCCCTAGAATCACCAGTCTTAACAGAAGTGTTAAATGGCTCGATCACATCCAATTAGACCATCTCATTGAACGTTGTGTTTTTATATTGTACGATTGCTATCTCAAAACAGTTTTATCGTTTTCGTGGTGGTAATTTTTGACTTCCACTTGTACTAGGTAGTGGTAATTTATTAAAGAATATAAAAAAAAAATGTATCTCGAGTTAAATGTTGCTTAAAAATACTAGTCCAATTTCTAAACTCCTTGTCAAAAGATATTACATCACTCAAGAAGAATAAAGAATTTGAGTTACTAGCATTATTTGACAGGGGGTTTGTATTGTGAGTCTATTTATCTTGCTTTGCGCAAATATCTTGAAAATACTTTACTTTGCAGAAAAAAGTTTTATACAAAAGTTTTAATATAGTACGAAGGGAAAATAAAACTATAATTGCTCTGGAAAGGTGCGTCACAGTCAGATAATAGCCAAACATGTTTTTCAAATAGAACATATAATTTTTCTTTTCAATAGATTATTTAAATGATGGAGTAAAATAACATTAAAACTTATACACTTTAACATTATTATGTGTTATGGTTTATGGCTGAACGCACCTACAACGAAGATAAAATTAATTGGCGATATTGTATATTATACTATTTGGTAATACTATAATAGTAATACAGTCCACGGGAACATGAAATGAGATATTTTAAATAAAATGCAGAATTAGGCCAAAAAACGTCAAGCTTCATCAATGTATGGCTGATGGGTAATTTACTGTAAAGAAAGGAGTTTCGTAAGGAAATATGCATTGTAACAACATACCAAACTCTCCGTATTGCTGAGATATTTGTATGTGCCGAGATAAGTGGGCCACCAGATATTATGTGATGGTTTATTTCTTTGCGATATTCAAATATATGAATGAAAAAACCCAAGAACACACCTAGAGCAGTATATAAGCCCATTTTTCCGACGGCTATGCAAACGCTGTTGACACCCATATCACCTAGACCTAAGCATCTTTCGCCATCTGTTATGACCGATGCTTGGACGTCGCCTATGGGCCAATTCTTCACGACATGCTTCAGATTTCCCTGATCGCAGATATTCACAAATAACGCCTTCAAATTGCGGTGAGTTATGCCAAAGTTTAGTACACCCTGCGCTACAGTAGGAGTATAAACTATCGGCAATAGGTCGACCAAATTTTCCGCCAGCACCTTAAAGAACAACGTCTCGTTGTACGCGTGAAGTTCAGTCAAATACATGTATTTTTGCATGTCATCCTTGATCAGCGATATACGTTTCTTGCACACCTCGACTTGTTCCTTTAAAGCCCTCACCCTGAACGGTAGCAAACCATGGAGACCCAGCGCGAATCTTTCTTTATATGTGAACGCGAGTCCTTTGTTTAGGCTGCGTTCGCGTAGATGTTCCAGGCCTGCAGTTATTGAATACTTTAGTATATCGCCGCCAATTATAGCGTACCTTCTATCGGATATTCTTAGATTTGGTACACATTTTGGATCCTTCGCAAGAAACTGCAAAGGAAATGTCTGATATCGTAATGTTCTAATTAACATTTTCTCAGTTACTTAAATATGCATAGTTAAATATTTTCCCTGAAACCAACAAGGACGTGAGCATTGACATTTCACTAAAAATGAAAATTATTGACATTTCTCTGGAAAAATCAAGTCAGTGGATATCTGTAATGAATTATTAATTATAATATTTCATCTGTACATTGAAGATGTCCGCCATTTTGTTCTTAAAAAACAACGATTTTCTTTTCCCACTATGCAACACTGATGCTACGATTTTGATGCAGCAATAAATCGGAATACATGTGCAATAAATTAAATATTTCATCAGGGAAATTTGTTATCTATAACATACTTTTTTATGTTGGCGGTAATTTATAATGTTTACATTTGGTAACTCGTTGAAACATGATTATGGATATACGAGGTGTGGCAATTAAATAACCGGATTGGTACTACAAAACATGTTATTGATCATCAATTACATTACGAAGTTTATCCCTTTCAATTAACTCTCCTTACTGATCCCTACAACGCTCCATACGAATTTTCCACTGTCGAAAGCAGTGCTGGAAGTCTGTTTCTGTCAGCTTGTTGAGAACCTCCGTCGCTTTCGCTTTCACCGCTTCCACACTGTCAAATCTTGTCCGGTTTTACCTTAGGAAATAAAAAATGTCACAGGGGGCCAGGTCGGGCGAGTACGGTGGATGGTCCAATACGGTGATGCCGGATTTCGCAAAGAACGCCTTCACAGACAAGGCGGAATGGGCTGACGCATTGGCTTGGTGGAGCATCCAGGATTTGCTCTTCCACAAATCGGGCCTTCGTCTTCTCACTCGTTCACGAAGGGTAGTTAGAACCCCAGTTTTTCCCAGTTTCACAAGAAACTTGAGGTTAACTCGTTGCCCGCTCTGAACACTCACATTTTTCCGACGAGACGCTGGCGCAAGGACTTGAACGGACAATTGCTACAACGAGACTGAGCGACGTGCAACCATGCCCATCGAGCTCAGGGTGGGGAAGCATCTACAAGCACAGACACGTTCAAACCTGCGGTGCGTGCTCGCTGTTTGCCGATAGTAGTCCGGTTATTTAATTGCCACACCTCGTATACATTGGATGAAATTTAACAATTACATTAAATTATTGAATAGGTTATAACACGATGATAACACGTTTGATTTGGATGTTTGTTCACAACTAAAAGAAATGCTGCCAATATAACATAAAATGTTATGCTACAAAGAATTCACTAAATTTATGTAAAAATTGCATACAAAAATTGTATAAATTAGAACATGTTTTAAATTCAAGCAATGCAATTTTCTTGCAAGTGCGGGCCGCATACTTTATGTACTGCATTGTGTAAGTTGAAAATATTGCTGCTTCAAAATCACAGCATCAGTACTGCATAATGTGAAACAATTTGCACCTGTTTTTTTTTTTACATTTCGCAAAAATCTGAAATTATATCAATTATCTCAAAAACTAAGCAAAAGATAAATCATCAGAAGGTTGTCCCTTCTATTGATTTATTGACCAATAAGAAGCGAGAATATTGAAAACACTGTTTGGAATCTTATATTTCATAATATCAAGTACGCAAATTAGTCACGTACGTCAAGTTTCAGGGTAAATCATTAAATATTTAAATGGAAATATTGAAATATGTATTTGGTATTTAAGTATATACAAATATACAACTTTAACAATTAAAATTATTTATTTGACCCAAATTTTAGATTCGTCTATGTGACCTCCTTTGATAATTGTGTCGCATAATCGGGGCATTCTTGTAATTAATTTTAACAATGTTTCCGGAGTTATTCGAGCCCATGCTGCCTGTAGTTTCTTCCGCATGTCATCTGCTGAAGTTGGAGCAGTTTTTCTCACTTCTCGATCGAGTTCTTCCCACAATAACTCGATGGGATTCAAGTCCGAGCTGTGGGGTGGCCATTTCATGATTGTTAGTGACCTTTCCTCTTCCAACTGTTCTAAATATTGCTTGCATAATTTTGAAGTGTGCTTTGAGTCATTGTCTTGCTGGAATACAAAATTCTGACCAAAAATTCTTACACCAGAGGGTATTGCATTTTCTTATATGATGCGTTTGTATTGTTGTTCTGGTTATGCCTTGAATTTTTACGAGATCACCTGCGAATGTACCAGCAAAACAACTCAAAATCATTATCGAACCACCGCCGTGTTTGGCGGTAGAGACTGTGCATTGTTTTAGTGCACGTTCACCTACAGATCTTCTTACAAACACTCGTCTTCGCGAACCGAAAATCTCAAATTTGGGTTCGTTGGCCCACGCTCCAATCTTCTACCGTCCAATTTCGATGTTCACGTGCCCACTGTAACTTCTTTTTCTTATTAATTTGGCGAATCGCAATTCGTCCGTGAAGACCTGGCTTTTTGCAGACGACATTTAACCGCGGACACGCTAATCGGTTTCGGTAATACAGTCTTGATTTCTGCGGCGATTTCCGGAGCTGTTTTTTTTCTATTTCGCTTGTTGGACACCACGATTGCAATATCTTGAGCTGATGTTGTCGCCCTTGGCCCACCACTTCGTATTTTATTTAGAAAACTACCACTTTCGCTGTATTTTTTAATGTTATAATCAACAGTAGATGGATTTAAATGTAATTTCCTAGCAATTTGACGATTGCTTATGCCTAACTTATGTTGTGCTACTATCGGAGCACGCGTTTCAGCACTAATTTTCCTTTTCGGCATGTTTTAAAATTTTATAAACACTATTCGTTAAAAGATGTTGTCGCTACTAACGTGGAAAATAACTGACCGTAATTTAAAAATATTACTTCAAATGGCTTTATTATAGCTTCATTATTCGTAGTAAAATTACCAACTATTACATTTTTCCAGGAATTTCAAGAAATACGCTCTTTGTTGTCACTACTACCTGCGCTTTTATGACGATATTGCCTCTCATACAGATAAAAGAAGTAAGTAGATTGATATTATTTTATAAATTTGAGTGAATCTTACTGATTGTTAGCATACTATTCTATTCAATAATGCTGGAATGTATGTATTTCTTAAATACATTCTTTGTATACAAAAATCTAAAATCCAAGGGTGCCCAAATACTTATGAGCGGTAGTGTATATAAATAGTGTGTCCCTGGATTGACGCATGGGTGGCAGGTAAGGCAGTTTTAATAACCCTATTATCGTATCTTCTATAGAAAATACATTTTGCCAATTTAAAAACTTCCGCATTTTGTAAATTTCTAAGATATGTATATTTGATTTTTCGGCAATAAAATTATGGCATAAATTACTTACTATTTAAGCATGGCTGAACCCCAAGAGATGAAATTTCAACTCATTAATTTTCTGTCTGCCTTACCTCTCCATGCGTTAATCCGGGGACACGCTGTATATATATATAGAAGTCAAATTCCACGAAAGAATTTATATATGTAATAAGATAAATAGGTTTGTTTAATACTGATAAGTTTCGCTTTTTTACAGAGAAGCTACTCTTCCTATTTATAGATATATCTTATGTAATATATATGTATGTAAGTACACAATTTATATGTGCGTGTATGTGATTAGTCGATCGATCACTTCGTAAGAAGGTTAAGTATTGTCGGTATGTGTATACAACCATGATATTTATGTTAAAGCAATAATTGTATACGTAATACAAAAAATTGACGTAATAGTAAAAAGGACAGCCAACCTGTATTTTTTGCATGCAGAGTGCATCTGTTCCTTGTTGACGGATACAGCTGTAGAATCAGTGTAATGCTAAAGTTACGAGATAAGCGCCAAAGTTTCCCAGTCTGACATTCATCTAGGTATCGCAGCGAGTCAAAATTTAATCGGAAGTCACGAACAGTGAGTATCGGGCTGTTATCAAATGCTTTACTGGAGGTCTTTCTCCTCAATGCATCAAAGATCGGCCGGATAGCAGCCAACACTGGCCAATGATATTGAAGAGAGACTTAGCCAACTACTGCACAGTTATGGAAAATAAGTTTTATGGACTAACAACAAGAGATGTGCGTGCAATGGCGTTTAAATTAGCTACATTTAATGTGATTAAACATAACTTTTCAAAAACTTTCAAACTTGCAGGAAAAAAGTAACTAAAAGGTTTTTTCGCAGAAACCCGACACTTTCAGCGAGGGAACCACAGGGACTATCTTCTGCTAGGGCTAATGGGTTTAACCCTGGAGAGACCTCAAAATTTTTTGATTTATGTGAACCTTGTCTCCAAAAAATAAATAACAACGCATTATGTTTGCTCAATTGTGGTGAAACAGGAATAACCATTGTGCAACACAAGCACACTAAAGTGGTAGCACCGAAGGGTAAACGTCAGGTAGCATCGTTGCAGTCGGCGGAACGTGGTGCTTCGGGACAGTCTGTACCTCCTATGATTATTTTTCCACGTAAAAATATAAAAATGGAACCAATGAATACCTCCCGTCTCAATTTATGCTTGCTATCCGTCAGGTTGGATCCAAAGTGACATATTTTCAGACTGATTACGTCATTTTATCAACTACATGAAGCCGACAGAAGAAGATCCAGTTTTGTTAGTGTTTGACGGACACTTTACTCACACTCGGAACATTGATGTCATCAATATTGCTAGAGATAATCATGTAATAATAGTTTGTTTGCCACCTCACGGTTCGCATAAAATGCAACCCATGGACGTAGGATTTATGAAACCATTTAAAACATTCTACGCACAGGAAATTGAAATGTGGCTAAGGGGAAATTTTGGGAGGGTTTAAACTGTCTATCAAATCGGAGAGTTATTTGGCAGAGCTTACATGAAAACAGCCACAGTCCAATCAGCCGTCAAAGGTTATCAGACGACTGGTCTGTTTCTGATCAACCGATATCGATTTGAACAAGAAGATTTTCCACTCCACTCACATCCAAGATGGCCCTGCTTCCGAACAGGAACCACCGGTAGCGACTAGTTCAACGCCTTCTCAAGCAGCAAGCTCTACGCCTTCTCAGGGAATAAGCTCTATGCCTGATCAGGGTGAAACATGTGACAACGAAAATATCCAACCTCAGTTTGTATAGGCTTCCGATATTTCTCAAGTTTCAGCTTTAAAAGAAAAACAGAAGAAGAAACATCCTCGAACCGGCTCTGCAGAAGTAATAACCTTACAAGAAAAGAGTTGAGGAAGAAGAAGAAAAAAAGACTGAAAATGATGAAGAAAGAGAGAAAATAAAAATGAAGACGCTGATACGTAAACTATTTCAGAAAGGAAGACTGTAGTAAAACAGAAAGGTGTACGGAAGAAAGTTGTTGGAAAGAAGAAAGTAAGCCGCAAGTTGGCTAAAGATAGCTCATTAGAAGATGAAGATAGTCCAATCCCATACGCCGATGACCCCGCTGATGGTTGCCGCTTATTCTCGGATGGAGACGACGACGACGCAGAATGTCTTTATTGCACTGGATTCTATTCAGAGGACCACAACGGAGAAGATTGGGTACGCTGCGCGACTTGTTTCAGATAGTCTCATACAATCTGCGCTGATATTGGGTCTTCGGTGTTCGTGTGTGACTTTCGTGCCTGAAATAAAAAAAAATATATAAAAAATAAAATGAAAAATAGTAAACTCATACACTGTGTCCAATAAATAATTCTAAAATATTAGAACTCCGTATTAAAATTCAAATATGTACTAAAATTTTGTAACTTGTAACATTTTGTTTATTTGTGACACTACCCCAAATTACACTTACCTGTTTCTAAATTAGCTTTTAATTTATATTCGTATGACATTTTAATTTTTTGATTTTTTAAGAGTATGATATGTATGTTGGTTTTACAGCCCAAGAATGTATAAAATAAAAAAGTAATGGGCATACAAAAAAACCACCCGACTTACTTTATTAATTAATTAGTGTACTTGGCAGGTAACAATTAAAATTGCCTGTCGAAATTTCATGGTATATTTGCAGATAAAATAATAACTAGGTATTAGAAAGTGAACGTTGCTGACATAAGGTCCCCGTGATGTAGTAGTAGAACACCCGTCGGGCAAGTGGGAGGTGTCAGGTTCGATTCCTTACCAGAACGAGATTTTTTTCAAGTATTTAATTACGTCCAAAATTCTAAGGAAATTATAGATTATGGTTCTCTACTATGATTCTTTGTCCAAAAAGGAGTCGACGGAGTGAAGACGAAAAAAACGCCGACAAGATTCAGGGTCTGTCAGTCGAAAAAAAGGTAATGGCTACGATTTTTTAGGATTGTGAAGACGTTGTTCTTGTAAACTTTAAAGAAAATAAACACTACAGTCAGCGGAATATATTATGCAGCACTCCTGCACAAATTACAACAAAATATTTGAGAGAAAGGACGTGGGCATCTGACGAGAAGTGTGCTCCTGCTGCATTGTGTACACTACTTGAATTGCACAAGTCACAATTCGTGAGCACAGCTTCAAACAAATTACCACCGTAGTGACTATTACCTGTTAGCCAATTTGAAGAAGGACTTCCGCGGGCGCCGTTACAGTGACGACGAAGAGATGACGGCTGCAGTTTGGGCACACTTAGAAGACAAAGAGAATGAATATCTTAGGGTATTGAATTGTTGTAATAAGTGCATTAATGTCAGAGGGGACTACATTGAAAAGTAAAATTTAATTATGGGTTTAAAGATAGTAATGTTACTCCTAACGTAAGACAATTTTATCTGGATTCTACGTATATTGGTAGACCGTAGATATATACAGTGTGTTGATTGAATAACGCCCAATATTTATAATTTTGTTATTATGCGAGTTTTTTAAGAACGCTGAAACATGTCAACTTTATTTTTATAAAACATATTTTTTTTTTCATTTCTTGTTTTATAACTTGAATCGTAATCAGAAATGAATTCTCTATTATTTTTCCAGTACCATGATACTCCCCACTATAAATCTTCAAATCCTCGTCATATAAGACATATTCGCAGTCACTCGAAAATACCTCAGTGACGTCGTTAACATACAAGTTGAATAAAACCATGTACTAAGGTTTGAGCTTTGGCCCGCGCCGCTGCTAGCATTATACATTCTTGACTTAATGCCTTTATATTCAACGTACTGCTGACGATCGCCCATGTAATTTGTCATCAAAGTGATTAAATTTTGGTGCAATCCATATAGGTATAATTTGAACAGCAAAATGGAATGAGGAACTCGATCGAATGCTTTACTGATTCGAATGCTTTACTGACACATCTACTTGTTTTCCATGGCTCATACTTTCCGAAACAAACTGGGTGAAATCACATTAATGGAGACCATGTTGATTGCGATGTATCAATGGTTTAACATGAGCAAATTAATTTCATAGAGGATCACCTCAAACAGTTTTGCGCAATTACATGCAACTGCAACTGGGCTAGTTTTGTATTTCATTTTTAGCGCCTGATTTAAATATAGGAGTCTCCTTAGTCTTTTTCCAAATTTCAGGAAATTTTTAAGTTTTCAGGATGGCATTGAAAAGAAATTCCAAATGCTTAGAAAAGCATAACACAGAACCCTTAACCAATAATGTAAATTATCAAGACCCGTAGTTAGGTTTCCCTTTACTTTACTTTCTTCGTTGCTCGCACAATATTATTGTTTATTACTAGAGTTTGTTAAAAAGGTGGTACCGGATGGCAGTAGCGTAGCGGAAGCAGCGTGGGTAGGGGTAATTTTCAACTCGTAGTCGATCTCGAAAGTACCGCGAGAGAGTTCAAAGCGACAGTACGTTGCACGCTGCACGCCAAATAAGTACGCGGAGATGGGACACGCAAATGGTGTAACGTTCCCTTCGAATGTGAATAAATATCTTAGGAATTTCTTTGGATTAGAATATAGAAGTCCGCATATTTATTGCACGATATGCAATAGCGGATTGCTAAGTCGCGATAGGTTTGAATGTAGAAAACATTGTAAAAGTAAACGTCATGTATTGAATTTAAGAAACAGTATTCTATACTGGCAATTTTTATATGATTCTATTTTTATGTTAAGTGTGTGCAACATCCCACAACATCTAGTATCTAATGAACACTTTCGTCCTTTTTGGGCCAAGTACGTTCCCTCATGGAAGCTGCCAACATGTATGCCATTACGATACAATTTGCCACATGTGCAAGGTACTGTAAAGGAATGTATAAAAGACGAGTTGAGAAATAAAACAATCTGCCTATGTGTGGATGAAACAACTGATGCGTCATTCATGTTGTAGCGGGTCCTTTAAAACGTGATGGTGCACCAGCTTCATTGTTGTTATCCAGTAAAAGGATTCAGAAAACTAATGCAGAATCCGTTGTCAAGATAATAAAAGATTCGTTAAGAGAATTTTGTATCACAGGAACCCAAGTCGCAATGTTCGTTACTGACGGAGCCGCAACAATGCTGAGAGTTGGTAAGATGTTGAAAATATGCTTTCCGACTCTTCTTCACATAACATGCCTCATACACGCATGTCACCTCGTTGCAGAAACCATTCGAAAGAAGTATCCGATGGTGGATAAGTTAATAGCATCTACCAAAAAAGTGTTCATCAAATCTCCCAAACACATCCGTGTATTCAAACAATTGTGTCCGAAATTACTACCACCACCTCAGCTTGTAATAACGCGATGGGGAGCATGGCTCCAGGCAGTATCTTACTATCAGAAATATTTTTCACAAGTGAAAAATGTCATCTTGAAACTTGATTCAAATGATTCTGCAGCAGTTCGAGAGAGTCAGCAACTTTTTTCCAATTCGGACGTTCAACAACAAATAGATGAAATTTCCATGAACTATTCTGAAGTTGCACAAGCTATTGAGCAATTAGAAAACAGACACTTATCTGCACGAGACGCGTTAAATTGCATAAACAATTTACAAGCCGCTCTAGAAAACTTGACGAACACTATAGGAGTCGATGTTGCTCAAAAATTTGGTTCAATTTTAACGAAACATCCCGATTTACAGTAGTAAACGACAACGTATTCACAACACCGTCGACGGCTGAATGAATCGACAATGGAAGCGTTGCTGATGTTGCAATTCTAAGCTTACCAGGGCGGTTGCCAATTGCCACAGTGGACATCAAGACGACAGGAAAAGGTAACAATATTATTTTTCACTAATATTGTACATTACGTACCTACTTTTATGCGGTGCTCCACTGCCGGTACCACCTTTTTAACAAACTCTATTTATTACAGAGTCCACTGTAATATCGCTCTGTCATAAGAATGCGTGAAGTATACACTGCCAAGGTATGATGTAAATGCGTTTACTATGTCTGACGGTCTGGGGAATTCAGTGCAGTTGATTCCGTTTGTTTAATGAATTCACGATACGCGGCCTTGGTTTTAAATTTAATTCTGCTAGGAATTATTTGAATTCTGGTTCTGTAATATTGACTCCTATATCTCCTTCATATAACGATGTTTAGCGTTAACATCTTGAACAATATTCTATATAAACCAATGCAAGTATATTCTTCTGCTATTAATTCTCTTCTGAGGTACAAAACCATCAAGCACTTCAAATATCTTTGTATATAAGCGATCGCATAATTCATTTACAATCAATGAAGAATAATCTCCAAGGAACTGGTTCACGTTCTTAAAATTGTAATCCCAACTACTAGTACTTGCAAAATTGAAATTATATTCGTGTTTATATTTTTAAATAACCAAACAGTGCAGGATGCTGCACGCAGAAATGGTTTCTTGTATCAGGGAAATGGATTTTCGTGCAAAAATCGGTCTCTATTCAACAAAATATTTTTATACACAAATGTATAATATAAGAAAATAATTTTCTTGAAATTTTATTTGGAATAAAATATTTTCTTATGGTTAAAGAATGCAAGACAGAAAAATGTTTCTTCGAAATAAATCATTTAGCTTTCACTTAAGAAAATATTCACGTTAAAGGTAGGAATGAAAAGATGGTCCAGATCTCACAAACTTCTATTGAGAAATTAGGTGGCCGGTTTCGTGTTCAAAAAACGCATCATCAGGCCAGCTACAAGGATATCCAATAAAAGAAAAATTACAATAATTGAAAAAAAATGGTGTGGCGGAAACCTAGGACAAGTTTGCAGAAACAACACTTACAGGCAACAGTAAACCATGGAGGAGGTTCCGTCACGGTATGGGGATGTTTTTCTGCGGCTGGAGTTGGACATCTTCATTTCATCGACGGAATAATACACAAAAATATGTACATAAACATTTTGAAAACACATTTGAAAGTCATTGCGGAAAAACTAGGATTAAAGGATTCTTTTGTCTTCTATCAAGACAATGATCCTAAACATAAAGCGCATATAACTCGGGAATGGCTATTATATAATTGCCCTAAAGTGTTGGATACTCCCCCCAATCCCCGGACATTAACCCAATAGAAAACTTGCGGGCTGAGCTTAAAAATAAAATGAGAGTACACCAAGTAAGCAAACATTAAAAGAAAAATTGAGGATAGAATGGGAAAATATTTCTTCGAATATAACGCAAACATTGGTGGAATCTATGCCGAAGAGATTATATGAGGTTATTAAATTAAATAATGGTTACCATACTAGTATTGAGGATTTTTTATTACACTGCGGAATCCAAATTATTGTTACTGTACGAATATGGATGTGATACGATTTTTATTTCATTTTGTTGTCTCCAAAGAACTAAATGAATTATATTGTGAAAAATAAATTCATATGTTAATTTTGTATGGTATATTCTATACTGGTTCTTATAAGATAGAAATTATTTAATATTGTTATCAAATAAGACATGTTTTGTTCTATTTCTGTATGTACGCATCCTGTACGAATATGTGAGTGTGTATGTACCAATACACTTTACAGCGTTTTAAAATTCGGCGATATTTGTTGCAATATCGGCGATGTTGAAACCATGAAAAAGCTTTTATTAATACCATCAGGTCAAGTAAATTATATAATTTACTGTAATAATATTTATTACAGTACCCAGTTTACTCTTGGATGGAAATCTACAATGAATGCACTTCTATATTCTTACAACTATAAACACATCGAATAATGCTGTTGTTGCATAGAAGATCAATCTTCGTGGTGACGACTTCAAAACGGTCATCTCGATCGTACTGGTTACAAATATATAATCACATTTCATCACTTCAGCGATTACCATAATTTCGACGTCGTCTGAAATCTGATTCTTTGCTATTCTACCCGGCGTAGGAGTTATAGCGAAATAGTATTATTTCGCTATAACTTCCAAACTTTCGCATGTATATGCAAAAGTTTGGAACACGCTTATGAAACACGAGGCACCACATTTGCATACATATTCTCGCTCTTTGCACGATGCGTTCTGGATTCCTGATATATTCGAAAATGACGCATCTAATATATGTAAATGCATACATCCTGAGTATGCTTGGTTTTGTATGCGAATTAATTCTGCTATAAAATGAAATACAGGCTGTTGCATCTGTAAGAACCGATATTAAGAATTCGGAAATTTGATGATGTACCAAACTGAATTTGTACAAGAGAAATGCAGTTTTTTACATTAAGACATTGCTGCATAACTGCGTGTTTGGCAATATTATTGTGTATTTGACCATACTAAATTGAAATACGAGGGACACGCTATATATTTTGAGATGCCACAAAAGTAGAGAAGTTAGAGCTGGCAACACTGCATTTCTAAATACCACCATCCTTAAGTAGTAAACTCTGACTGTCAGTTGAGTCGCTGCTGTCATAGAGTGAACGTGGTAGGTACGATTTGCCATCGAAACATGGACTTGTCAAGAGAACATGTACGCGCAATGATTTACTACGATTTTAAGGTCGGTTTAAGTGAAGAACAAAGTCTTGAACGATTGCAACTCGCATTTGGTGATGAAAGTCCTTCACGTGCAACTGTGTTTCGCAGGTATAGCGAAATTAAAAGAGGACGGATATCGCTTGGTGATGAGGAACGTACCGGTAGGCCCTGTTCTTCAGTTACCACTGGAAACATTGAGAGTGTGAGACGTATGATCGACGAAGATCCAAGGTGCACCTATCAAGTGATTGAGACAACTCTTGGTGTTAGATCCGCAACAGTAAATTCAATTTTGTATGATCATCTTCGGATGAAAAAAATTGTTACTAGTTGGGTGCCACACACGCTTACCGATTTCCAAAAAGCAGAGCGAGTAAGAATCGCTCGGGAAGCATTGGAAATGTGAAATAATGGTGGACATCGCATTCTATCAAAAATAGTAACAGGTGATGAAACTTACATCCCATTTTACGATATTCCTACCCGCCAGGAGAGCCGCGTGTGGATCCACGAAGATGCAACAACACCAACAATGGCCAAAATGCAAAGGGCTGTCAAGAAAGTTACGTACGCAGTTTTCTTCCGTAGTACCGGATTAGTAAAAGCAATGAAGCTGGAAAATCAACGTACAGTCACAGCAAACTGGTACACCACAAAATGTTTACCTGCAGTTCTTGAGTCAGCCAACATTCGCGGGTTAATGTTGCGTCACGACAATGCATCGTCACACAGTGCACGGCAGACAGTTAAATTTTTACGTGAAAATAAGGTAAAAGTCATTGGACATCCGCCCTATTCGCTTGATTTGGCCATGTGTGATTTCTGGTTGTTCTTCAACCTAAAGACACATTTACGTGGTCGACGTTTCACGACGGAGGATGAGATAGATGAAGCAATTCATCTATTTTTTGAGAGCATTCCAAGAGATGACTGGCTTCACGCTTTTACGTTGTGGAAACTTCGGTTACAAGAGTGCATTGATGCAAGAGGAGATTATTTTGAACATAAATAAAATCATTTTCGTAAAAAGACTTGTAGTTTTCTTGTATCTCAAAATATATAGCGTGACCCTCGTAAAACTTTTATTTTTTTAAAACTTTTTCAATAATTTTCTTGCGCAGAAAGAAGCGAGAAAGTTCAGGGTTAAAAGAGCGTGCTTTAGGAATTGACGAAGATAAATGGCTTCAGAAATAATTATCATATTCCGCTCTTTTAAATATCGACTATTCCAAATTAAAATTTGGCTAAATCTGTTATATTGTCATTTATGTTATGTCATATTTTCTTAAAGAGTAACGTTTGTATTGCGTCAAGCTACTTATTAGAAGATTTACTTTGCAAATATTTATGACATCAAACCATTCTTATTTAAGATATTACGAATAGAGTGCTTATAGAACTTAGGAAACCATAATAGTGCATCTGTCCTGACTTAGGAGTTTCTCAAGGAGGTAACATGCTTTTTTTTTATTTTTCAGTGACTTGTGCGACGAATTTCGTTATAATAAGCTGCTCTTTGCTGATTATCTATAGCAATACAGCAAAGTGAATACTGTAGCTGATTATGTTGATCTACAAGATCCATAATAAATATTTTACAGGCCTGGGTCCTTAAGGTTTTTCTTTATCTCCTTTATTCAGCAATCTGTCTGTATTGCATTATGAAATAGACTATAAGCTTTAGTTGTTTCTTAAACAATAGGGATGTACAGGATATTCCATTGAATAAGCTGCCTATAAATATTTACATTACAATTAAATAATTACACTAGACGCTAAACCGACTAACTTTTAATTTGTCCATTTTAATAACCTTATTAATGTCTGGTTGGTAGATCGGAAGGCTTAAATCTCTTTAGCCTATATACACCACCTCTGTTCACGAGTAGATTTTTAGATAGGGCATTAGGGTGTAGTGAGATTCTTTCACTATATTTGGCACTTTGATCATGGATCACTTCTTTCACTGTTGGGGAGACCACGCTGTATCACTGTGTTTGGTACGTAACTTGGGGCGTTAACAATGGAATCTCTGGATTATTTCCATGTTAGAAGTGGCTGCTCTACCTCAGAGCTCCACACCGTAGGTCCAAATGGTCTTGATTATTGATTTATATAATAGAATTTTATTTCCTAAGGATAGCTGTGAGTTTATGCCTATGAGCCAACACATTTTGCTGAATTGTGGTCCCAACTGTTTACGTTTGGTCATTATACCGATTGGGAAAATGATAAATTAGCTATATTGGTATCCCCTCCTCGCTCTCGTGCCGTACATGCGAGAGAGCGTGGAGGGGACTGAGTTAGATTCAAGCAATTCGATGCGGGACGTGCTAGTACACTTCGTCAATGTCGGGATGTAGTCCTACTGTGTGAAGAGCGCACGTAATAATTTGAAGTCATAGTCGCCTGGAAATGAGAGTTTCGCATATTTATTTTGTTGTTGCTACAAAGCTTAGACGAAATTAATAAGAAATTCTAACGACTAAAATAAAGACAGATTCTGATGAAATAAAAGAAAGAAAAATAAATGCTCCAGAAATTCTCTCTAAGATAGTCCGCACATACTGCAGTCTACCTCGTAACTAACCACATCGGTAACCTTAAGCCATCTACTGCCGCTAACTCCTCCGCTTGAGAGCGAGGAGGGCTAATTTCGCATTTTCCAAATCGGTATGTTTCCTCTATGTTAATCTTCTGTCCAAGTGTATCCCGAGATACTTTACCTCTTCGGCTTGTGGTATTACACTGTTATTAATTTGGACTGGTGGGCAATTTCTTTGCGCAGAGTGAAAGCTAAATGTACAGACTTTGTCTGTTGACTTTTATACGCCACCTTGCCAGTCATTTCTCGATCTTGTTTATACTACGTTGTAAGATCCTAGACGCTGCCCTTGGATCGGTGTGCGAGGACAGGACTGTAATATTCGACAAACGAGTACAACGTCAGAGGCGTATCGCGCAAAAGTAGGTACGTGAGATACAGTATTATTAACAAATAGTATATTCTTACCTTTTATTGAAGTCTTGATGTCCAGTGCGACAAAATACTACTCAATAAAAGGTAAGAATATATTATTTTTTGATAATACTGTATCTCACGTACCTACTTTTGCGCGATACGCCTCTGACGTTGCACTCGTTTGTCTAACCTTAGTCACCAGCGAAGGTTGCTGTCGTTGTAGTTCTAGTTGTTGGCAAATCACTGGTATACAATAGATATAGTATCGGCCCCAGGATACTGCCTTGCGGTACACCTGATGTTATGGAATATAGATCGAAGTAGGAGCTATTTTGTTTAATCAGGAAGTGCCTGTTACTAAGGTAGGATTTTAGGGGATGATAGAATAGCTATGGCAAATTTTTCTTTATTTTATAAAGAATTCCTTATCGAAACTTTGGCTCACGTCAATGAATACCGCGGAGCAGTATTTTTTTGAGTTTAATTCATTATTGATTGTGTTGACGATTCTGTGGACCTGTTCTATAGTCCTATGCTTGCTCCTAACTCCAAACTGGTGTATTGTATTTCTATCATCTATTACCCTTATGAGTTTTCTTGCGATTATCTTCTTAAAGACTTTGGAGATAATGGGAAGAAGGCTTATAGGTCTATAGGAAGTTATTTGCTCTGTTTTGTTCCTGGTTTCACAATCACTATGATCTGCGCAATCTTCCAGTCCTTAAGTAGCAACTTAGTCATGAATAATGTGTCAAAGTGTCTTGTTGTAATGTAGTTAACTTTCCAAGTAAACCAATTTCGATTATGTGCAATTATCTGTACGACGGCAACTTATCTTTCCTTTGACCTTCTTTAAAGATTGGGTATTATTTTCGGTTCAAAGCTGACATTTATTGGGTTGTATCAAAAATTCTCGCCACTTTTCACTATGCGGTAAGTACGAAAAGTGGCGGAAACTTCTGATACAACCTAAATTAAGCACATAAAATCCATTACATCATCTGCATTTAAAGCTCTCAGTTTTTTTTATTTTTTTTCATAATAATGTCCATGTGGGATATTTGAGTCTCTCTGTTTCAGTAAACAATTACATTGAAAAAGAAATCGTAAAGCAAAAAAAAATATTTTTTCTACTTCGTACTGCTGTTCTTTTGAACAGGCTTGTACATCACGGTATCTACATACTAACAAAGGAATACAAAAAAAAGGAATGCTAAGAATATAACGGTAATATGGGAAATGTGTGAAAAGCACTTATAATCCTATTCTTAAATAAATTGTATAGCTTCCCATTCCAATAAATACATTTTATTCCGAAGCGATTTATACAACCCTAAAAATGTGAATTTCCAAAATGTGTAACCAGTACGTATTCCAATTAGTCAGAAATCGAGATCGATTACCCTTTAGTATGCGCGCATTCGATAAAAAGAACCGTTTGGAGGAGCACGCAACATATCCATCAATTTCGAATATAATGGCTCCCGTTTTGATGGCCACGTCATTCGTCAGAACGTAAACAATCTAACTGATGCGCGACATAGAGATTAAAAGAACCGCGCCGCCAATAGGAACTTAAGTTGCTTTTTGGAAACGATGACTGAGCTGGTTGCTGTGAACTTTCGTTTTGAAACTGGACGTTGATGATTTTCACTCACATACCCGGAGATGAGTGAGCGTTCGGTAAATGTACACAAACGAAAGGAAATGTTAACGTTTTACATAAAAATGCGCTAAATGTATAAGTTCTACATACTTTTCTATAAGCTTATATCAAAGTTGAACATAGTATTGGCAGTAGGTCGTTTAAATATTGGTTAAATATAGCTACATTGAAAAAGGAAGAAGTAATAAGAGCAGAAAATACTTATATTGATGCAATATTGATGATCAATATACAGTGAGTTGCATAAGTCTACATACATGATTTACAACAGTCTCAATTATATATTATTGTTAAATCGACAAAAGTATGTGGAACATTCAGAAATAAAATATATGACTTATTGTTGTTTTAAGAAATAAAATTCAACGGTATCTGCCGCTTGTCGTAAATATTACAGCAAAAATATCTAGGGAAGTACCGATTTCACTGTTGCAAAAATGTGCATACAATGGAGTTTTCCTGAATATTACGTGGATATAAATAAAACTAAACAGATAGGTATTATTTAGCGTGCGTGTTAATACGTTTCCAATGTGATACAATCAGTCTAAAAGTCTAAGACCATATAACACGAATGAAAATAAAGTGTCATCGAATAAAGGAAAGGAATTATTTGAAGGAGAGAGGAATATTATTATTGCTTTGCATAAGGAAGGAAAATCCTATGGGGAAATATCAAATGTGGTTAAAAGATCACGATCAACAATACAGAGTATTGTGAAACGGTTTAGTTACAAAAATACAAGAAGTAAATCGACATCCGGTAGGCCACGAAAAATTAAAGGATGTGAGGAAAAATATATTACGCGAACTGTAAATAAAGAATCTCAATCAAGTCTAAAACAACTTAAAAATCAATTAGAAACACATTTTGGTACTGTTGTTCATCGAATTACAGTAAGTGGAGCCTTGAACCGAGTTCATATTAAGGCGTGTGTTGCTGCCAAAAAGCCTTACATTTCTGCCACCAATAAAAAGAAAAGGTTGGAGAAAACAATATATTAATAAATCAACGGATTTCTGGAAAACTGTACTACTCTCCGATGAAAGAAAATTTAATATACGCGGCAGTGACGGGAGAAAATACGTACGGAAACGCATTGGAGAGCGATATCTCCCAAAATATACACAAGGTACCGTGAAACATGGCGGAGGAAATGTCGTAATATGGGGTTGTATGTCAGGATCAGGAACAGGAAGATTGGAAATCATAAGAGGAATCATGGACAGGTCAAAGTTCCTCATCTTCTACAAACTCCCCCACAATCTCTTGATATCAATCCCATTGAACATTTATAGTCAGAATTAAAAAGATTAGAAAAGTATGATATTCGTTCTAAGCAACAATTAGAAGAACTTTTATTACAAGAATGGGAAAATATACACCAGGAAATGACGGAGAAACTAGTAAATAGTATGCCTCGTTGACTACAAACTACACAGTAAAAAATTTTGCCGGTGTTGGTGTCAATTTATACCTAGTCAGATGTTTTCGTGTTGATTTTTACAAAAATCTGAAGACAATTTTTGCACTCGTCTTTTCACGGCCAAATGTTACTATTTCGTAGTGTTAACAGCTTGGTTCAATGTGAAAATTTACTATTTTCCTAGACAAAAAGGATTAGCGATGCTTTAGCCAATCAAATTCATTCCCTCCTATACATTCGACATGTGATTTTGCAAGCACCCTTCCCACTTCCAACCTATTAGACCATTAGACACAACGCAAAAGCATACGGTCTGATCATCGTTGAAAAGTGGCGCAATAATTTCTCTGGTCCAGGTAAGTATATTTAATATATAGATACTATTTCTCTTACGTTCGTATTATATGTATTTACTAGTACCTAAATATCAATACTCGTACACATTATAAATTTTCTATTTTATTTATTGAAACCGATATATGCAGGTACATATCTCTGTCTTAAAATCGAGCCTTTAAGATGTTTTAATTAAGTTTCGGTACCTTACATATAAGTAGATAACAAGAACATACATATTTGAAAGAATAATTGTTTACCGTGCCGTACATATTAGAAAACTGCTATTTTTAAAAATGCAAACATTGAAGCTATAGCAAAAGCAAGACGCCGGTATCGGCCATATCCAAGAATGCTTTCATTATGTATTATATACCGGGCTTGGAAGTTCAAATTAGAATTCTTATTTGATAGGTATAATTTTAATCACATACATATTGTTGAATGCTTATCTCTCAAGATCCTTTTTGCAAAAACTAGAGCAGGTTGTAATAAGTCCCAAAATTCGAAATGGGTCGTATATGTTTCTTTTTTTTAACTTTTGTCTTGTCTGTTTTATCTGGCATTGTCCTATTTAACTGTTCTAAAATGTGTTTGTAAAAAGAAATCATATTCATCATATACATAGTTCATTTTACGTTCAACTAGAGTAAAATCAAAGAAAAGACCGCTAAATAGAGAGGTTGTTGTTTTCGCTGATACGACGTAATCGCCTGAACACGCACATGCATCAGCTGGGCGAAAAAGGATGACATTATCCGCGTAAAAAAGGAAAGAACTATACCCTTAATTTTGAATATATGTTTAAATTTATTTACCTTATAAGATAGAAATAATCAATAATACAGAGAATGCATTAGGGGTCAGTTGTATATCTACGTCAGTGAGTGCAGATGAGCAATGATATTAACTTGTTTAAATAATCAAGTCTAGTTGCCATTTCGTTACTAAATTTCTATATTCACAAACTAAAATTTTTTACTTTTTTTTACTTCGACCCCTGAAACTTTACATAATAAGTATTAAGAATAAATTAAATCGAACTGGGAATAAAGTCATTTTATATCAAAAAAATATCGACAAACTTAGAATTGATGAGGTTTTCATTTCACTGAAACATTTTTTGCGAGTATTTCGTCATACATAAAAATGAACGAGTCTGTTTATTGTGCATTTTTAGCTCAAGAAGAATATAACCTAGATCAAACAAAAGAAATTTATTTCGTTGACGCAAAAATCGGGGCAAAAATCGATTCTGATTCATAATCGAATATATTGAAATAAACGAAAAAGGCGTAATAATTGAAGTTAAGCAGCACGACCTAGATTACATTGAATTGGACACACTACCGTCGACAATAACTGCAATTGCAGAAAATGGTTTGTTCGATCAGTTCTACTCTGACATAGGGCCGGAAGAAGAAACTTCAGAACACGCAGGTGCGTTGTTATATTTTCTGTATTCATTTAGTTTTTCCGTTGTCAAGTAATTTTATAATTATGTATTTATTAGCTTTTGAGGACGTACCTGCTTCGCGCATCAGCAGGAAACCAAATCATTCAAGAATATCAAAACGCTGGGCAACTACGGGATCGCTCCCGAAAGCTATTCGCAAATGTGACTGTAAGCTATTTGATGCAAAATAGTTTAAATAAAAAACCAACGAAACCAGAAAAGAAGTAGTTGCAAAATCTATAATAGATATCTTTCCAAAATTAAAGGACATCAGAAGTGCAGTGGGTTATGTGAGTATTATTTTCTATTTTAACAAATTAATGACCTAATTTCGTCACACAGTTACTTCAGCTGTTACTGAAACTTGTGTTAGCAAGCACATCTTAGACATAAATGGCACCAGATATTTGGAACCTTTATGTATTCAACAAATGAATTACAATTTAAGAATTTTCCGAATAGTTCATAGTACTGCCTCTGCTGAATGACGTTTTTAATAAAATGTCTAAGTTTGTACCTTTCATATTTAAAGATTTTACTACAAATCTTTGAGGAAATAGCTAAAGAACCCGTTGTATCCCGAAACAATTGCTTTACACTTGTAAATTGAAAACTAGGTGTTTTAATTGAGATAAGTTGTATTGTTTCAATCTCATTCAACTTTGTTTTTTTGTGTCCTTAAAAAAAGCTGATGGTGTACATTTTTGTGTTTCTAAACGTTGAACGCTGCAATGTCTAGGTGGTATTTGACAGATTTGGGAGATTTGAAAGATAAATCTATTAGAGGTAAACATTGTAAAGTTCAATAAGAAAGATCAAGGCAATTGAAATTACAATTTTCACTAAACTATCACCGTTTATAACTAACACTAGAATACCTAAAGGCACTTCAAACTGTGCTCTTGAAGTCCTTTGGGCGTTGTGCATTTCACGTTTCACGGTGATAAATGCAGTCCACATTACACTACACTCGAAGCGTATCTTGACAACGATTTTGTCTTTTGAGATTAATTGTCGAAATACCTATCTAATGTAATATAGTTTAGTTTAACTACTGAAGATTATAGCATTGTTGACGAAATACATATGTCTCCAGCTTTATGCAACCTAGTGTGGTAGTTATTTCGCAGTGAACCCTCAAGCAACTTTAAAAATAAAGTGGTATAGTTTCAGGAATATTAATGTGTGAAACTAACAGATTCAAATTTAAAGAGTGTAAATCATTTGCTGTTCCTTGAATAAAATTTGTTCAGTAATAAATACATACATATGTATATAATTTTTGTACTTTACTCATAAACTTTCAAACGTCAAACTAGCAGAACAGCACCGCATGGGGTGAGAGTCAGTCAGCTGTCAGACAAATTTTAATTCACTTGATGTTTCTTCCCTATATTTATTATTAACAAGAAGAACTGTATGCAATTTAAGGTCAATTCATCATTCCTAGCAACAGTTCGTAACTTTATGAGCATATTTTAACACTCACCTGAAGTGTATGCTGTAAATAAATGATAATTTTACGTCATTTTTGTGACATTGTTAAAATCTCGCCTTAGAAAGTAGATCAATATTATCTTTTACAACTTTTTTGTAATAACGTAGTTTGTCTGATTTGATGGTGTCTTCTTGCTGTGTGTATGCAAATGTTAACCTTACGTTCAGCTCGATATCAAGAATGAAAGTTATTTTCAGGAGGCTTTCTATAATTCTTCGATCGGAAGTGGATTTATTACGAATCGACTGAAGACAGCAAAAAAGAATACCGCCATTGACTTTCAACAGCCCAAGAAGCAATGTGTAGACAATAATGACAACAGCGAGAATATAGATCTTACAAAAATTGAAGAAGATATACGATTTCTAAAATTTGCTGCAAAGGATACTCCCAAGAAATTTTTGGGCGCATGCGCAACAGTTTTTTCTATAGGAGAAAAATAAAAAACAAAATAGAAGAGTTCGCCAGATTCATCGACACCTATGGCTTAGTATGCTATATTATTTATGCGGCTGCAAATCTGAAACTAAACTGCTAATTCTAGATTCAGCAAGACTTCAAACTGCTTTTTCCTAATAAAGATTTACCGGAAAGAAATCAGTTTATCGAATTTCGACAAAAACTATATACCATTTATGACAGCACAATCACCAGGAAGACATTTGACCCTAATTTAGAAAGTTTGAACGGTAAGTATTGTAAGAAAAGTATACAAGCGTATGTATTTGATGTATTCTACTTGTTGAATTAACAGGGAATATGTAAACAATATTTATCTATGTTAAACAGACAATTTCTAGAATTACAACATTCATTAGTGTATGTATGACAGTAAATAATTCTACATTTTTATTGTTGATTAAGTTAATTTGGTAGAATACATCAGACAAATAATATCCATGTTGATTTTAATATTGAACAAAAATGTTCACAGTACTTAAAATTTAATCGAAAACTATTATCCTCGTATACCATTTTTGCATTAAATAATGTATATATTCTGTATCTTTCAATGTTCTTACCGCCTTTCCGGTCAATTAATGAACTTCGAATAGAAACGTAATATTCTATATCTTGACCGTCTACTTTTAAAAAGTATCTCATCTAGTTTGAAAAATCTTAATCGGTAAAAATAAATGTGAAAATATAAAGATGCTTCTAAGTTGCAATACTTTTTCAAAAATAAATGGTCAAGATATACTACTCGCCTGTTATTTGAAGTTTTAATTGACGGAAAAGTCGACAAGAAAATTAAATGATAAGTGCTATTTGGTGAAAGATTAACTTACTATCTATGTCGTTTTAGTGTGGGACAAAAATATGAATTGTATTTTGTGTTTAATACATTTGCTGCCGCCCACAGCTCGTGGACGCTATAAGGCCCAGCGAGAAGCAGCTACAAATTCGGAAAATCACTTCATTTACTTTCAAAAGGTATTATTCTACATAAGATATGATCTTCTCTAAAGACTATTGTTTTTGTTATAGACTGGAACCTCACTTAGTGAAGTATTTGGTAAAAAATTGACCAAACAACCATTTCTCGTAGGAGTGGGTACTTCTAAGGGTTCCCTGTATATATATTATGTTCTGCCTGGACAACAACCTATTTGAAGCAGGAAAAGACAGCTATGAAGCTATAGACATCCTTTTTAAATCTCACTTTGTGTTTAATGTCGAATACAACATTAATCTAAAGTCGGCATATCCATTTCTTCAAACGGAATTTTGTAGAATTGAGGAAAATGTAATCGTAACACCACGTACGAAAGAATTAAAAGCCAAATTTTATAATACGTAGATACTTAACATTTTAATTTATCAATATACACTTATATGTATGTACCAGCTTTAGAAAAGCAGCGTTTTTCTTTGAGGGATACTTATATTATTCAAATATAGGTAGTAGAAATTTTGTTATTTTCTGTTCAGTTACTACAAATGGGTTCAGTTTCTTTATCTTAGGAAGCTTTAGAACAAGCTTCATTTTTAACAATATTGCTTAACAACATTTTTTTGTGGTCAATAGGTAGATAGTTTCGATTACGTTGTTGTACTTGTATTTGTACTCTTTCAGAATGCCAGAAAAGAATTTAGTTTGTTTTAAATGTCCTTACAATACCAATGATGCATTAAATATTATACGCCATTTGAGGCAGTATCATTCCCTATTAGAAGGGCCAAATGTAAAATTGTTATGCTGTGTTAAGCGCTGTGTATTAAGGTTCAATACGCATAGCGGTATGTTAAAACACTTGTCCCGTAGATTTAGATAAAACAGGAATGGTAATTGATCAAAGAGCAGCACAAACCTGGTGCTTAATAAGATATTTGCCTTTAATATTGAGCGATATAGCAAGACAATTTCCTTCGAAGTTTAAGCTTATCTTTTTGCTATTAAATTATATGGATACAATTTTCCCCCAAACTTACTGAACCAATGATTCATTTTCTGAAGGTTTTGATAGGTGATCATCACAAATATTTCATAAATGAATTTGGCATGAACTTATCTCCTAAACATCATTTCTTTATACATTATCCATATGTTATGGAGAAAATGGGGCCACTAGTACACCTTTGGCCTATGAGATTTGAATCAAAACATAATTATTTAAAAAATATAGTACATAAACTTAAAAATTATAAAATTGTCATAAATAGCTTAGCCACCAGACACCAAAAAGAGATGTATATCAGATGGAAAGATAAGATAATCAATGAGAATGAGATCACATTTAGCAGAATTATTGAAAATGTTCATGAATTTAGGAATGTGATCAATATAGAACTTCCAAACTCTCAAATATGTCTTCAGCTACATAAAGGTAAAGAGGGTTATTTTTAAAAGTGGTAGATTCTTAGTAGGAAAATTTGATAACACCCCAACATTTTATAAAATTATATCTTTACTTTCTGTTGGTGATAAACCGTATGCATTCTGTACCCCATGGACGATTATTGGCTTTAAAGAAATGTATTACGGCTATCATATTCAAGCGCTCAATAGCGGTTTACGTGAAGTAGTTTCTTTACTAAATTTGGTACATCCAAGGTGTTATGAACTACACGAACCTTACAATGAAAATGTTAATATAATTGTACCAAAGTATGCTTTGCTGTAAGGCTATTTAACCTTGTATCACAGTAAATGTATTGTTATAAAGTATAGTTTAAAAATTTGTAAAAATATTATGCTTTAAATATAGGTATATAAACATTTGTTGGTTCACCTTTATTTCCCATGCACACTATTTATAAAATTAACACTCGAAGAAAGACAAACTTGATAAAATGACTAGAACGAAGTATAATATATGTCAAGATCCAATAGACAGTGTATCTAAAAAAGTTGTAAAATCATTGATATTGAGAGTGCTGCTTTAACTACAAGCTTAGTCACCTCGTCTAGCAAAATTTGTAAAATTTGACTCGAGGCATTGTGTGATTTTGACAAATACATTCGACAAAGTAACGCCATTCTAAAAGATAAAACTTTACTATAATTGCGTGTCAAATTTTAACCCAAATAAGTCTAGTAAAATTAACTCCAAAAAGGAGTGGACCTCTCCTGACTATGAAATTAGTCAGAAAAGTGTTAAAATTTTTTACTGTGTATATTCGATGTTAAAGGAGGATCTACAAAATATTAAAATATATTAAATATATGATGTACGCACACTTTTGCAACAGTGTTTTTTCTTAATTAAATATTATTAATTACTTAAACAGCGTTTTTTCTGAAAAATTGTACGAGGGTAAGTCAAATATTATCTACACTTTCGCCATAACAAGTTTTGAAGGTTATCGTAGTGGCGGCCGCTTGCGCATGCGCTGAGTTGGCGCCTCTGTGGTCATGTGTGCGGAATTTAATCACGATCGTGTCATTTGTTTGTTAACTACAACAGCATAAACATGTTAGCTCCGCTATTAGTTTGCACCAAAGAGGAACAACGAGCAGTGATCCGATTTTTGTGGTCAGAAGGTGTGAAACGTGCTGAAATTCACCGGAGACTTTTGTCACAATACGGGGACAGTGCTTTATCTCGTAAAATCGTTTTTTTTGTGGATCAAAATGTTCCCTTTTTTGTGTTACGCTCGTGCGGCCACTTTGAAACATTTCGATCCACAAAAAAACGCTTTTACGAGATAAAGCACTGTCCCCGTATTGTGACAAAAGTCTTCCGTGAATTTCAGCACCTTTTACACCCTCTGACCACAAGAATCGGATCACTGCTCGTTGTTCCTCTTTGGTACAAACTAATAGCGGAGCTGACATGCTTATGCTGTTGTAATTAGCAGACAAATCACGCGATCGTGATTAAATTCCGCACACATGGCCACAGAGGCGCCAACTCAACGCATGCGCAAGCGGCCGCCACTACGATAACCTTCAAAGCTTGTTATGGCGAAAGTGTAGATAATATTTGACTTATCCTCGTATATCACTATTCGCATATTAATAATACTAACACATTCTAAATAAAATAGTATCCCAAAAATGTCTATTCTTTTTTTCTTTTGATTTTTTCTGGATTTTTGTTGCTGTATGCAGACTTATGCAACTCACTGTACATACACAGAGCGTCTCTTGGGAAACTGCATCGATCGATATATGAAAGAGTATACATTGGAAATGCTGAAAGCTTGGCCGTATACTAAATCCTACATGTACTACTGAACTAAAATATTTTTAATAGTCTGACACTTTGTTATAGTAGCTATATTATTTTAAATGGTCCGCCGTATATATTATTACATTTTTAAATTCCTAATTCAATTGCTATTTCTAACCATATTGGCAGTTTTAAAAAATTTTTGCCAGATAGAGTGAATTTTCATAACTGTGAAGGTGTTTAATTTGGTAAATTGAAATTTTGCAGAGCTGTTGACCGCATAGGGTAGGATTAGAAACCGAATTAATTTTCCCAAAACGTTATACAGCGTGTCCGAAAATTACGGTTAACCTTTCAAATGGAAAGAGTGCCAAAACTTTTTTTAATGCAGCTGCCTTTTTTGTCTTCCTTATCAAATTGCTCTTACAAAAAACAAAAAATGTCATTTATTACGCATCTAAAATGGATGCTTTTTAAAATCTTTAGGAAAATGTATATTATAACACAATTTTCTTCTACAAAAAATACCCTCGAATAAGAATGTAACTTATCTATTTTTTTTGTCATGCAACTTTGGAGATATCCAAGTTTGTTGTGACCATTTGGAAACAATCCAGCATTGATGAAACGTTGAACTGCCAACTCTTCTGGAAGTTTTGCGTTCCAAATGTGTGGGGATTTGAATTGCTTCTGTAATGAGAATTGTGCCGGTTAAGCAGACCATTTCTTGTAAATTTGGCTATATTTGTTTAGATAATGTTGTTCAAAACTTGGGACCATATTAAGACAAATTTACCAAAGCTATGATATAGAATTTTTGCCTTGACCGATCCGAAGATACTGAAATTCCGTATTATTCGTTTAACTACGTTTGGTGACTGATGGCTTCTGTTTTTGTAGATACCGAGTGGCATATTCTTGATATCACTTTATTGCATTGTACATAAATAATAAACACAATAATCTTTTTAAACGCACTGGAATTGTTTATAATTGAAAAGTAAGTGACATATATATTTTTTATCAATACTGGATTATTTCCTAATGGTCATGACTAACTTGGACATCTCCTAAGTTGGATGATATTTTAAAAAATTGTGTAACCCACATTAGGAGAGTGTAAAGGAGGAGGAGGGGGCACTCTGTTTTTGGAAGAAAATTGTGTTACAATGCTCATTTTCAAATATCCATTTCAGATTCATAACTGTACAACATTGTCGTTTGAACAGCCACTGTGAGTAGTTACAAATTCATTAATTTGGCCAATTTAACACAAAATTCAAAAACCGTTGTTAATTAAATAAATTCATAAAAACAGCTGTCGGTTAGGGATTGATTTATGAAAATGTAAAATTTCGAAATGTTGTAAAGAGAAATATAATTATTGTTTTCCCTTGAGAAGTTAATTTTTTCAACAGAGTTTCATTACAATACATCTGTCTTAAATAATGCAAAATTATAGTAGACGGCGCATTGTACAATTCCCGCTATATCATTAAAATTATTAGTTTTGTAATGATTTTAGTGATTTCATAATATCGTTGATTATATCGCGTAAACAACGATATCATCAAACACAGTCGTTAAAATAATCAAAATATATGGGAATATAAAGAAACAAGAGAACCTTTACACGATCAATATTAATGGCAATAATTACACTGTACCAACCGTTTCTAAAAGTTAGCTCGCGTTTTCGAGTGATTTCAATTTAAAAATTTTAGGCCTAAAGAACCTTCTGGAACATTCTGAAATTTTCTGGAAAATCTGATCAATGGCCGAAGAGCTTCCTGGAACCTTCATGGATCATTCGTGAACCTTCTAGAAACTTCCCTACCCGCTACTGCAACTTGCTCAAATAAGCGGCGCTGTTAACTGCTGAGGGCTCAGTTTGTTTTCAGAAGTCAAAATGTTAACATCTAAATATTAAGCAAACAACCCAAATCGAAGTGAATAGTGAAAAGTTCGAGATTGTTCATTGTATTAGCTTGAAAAATCAATTAATTTGAAATATCAAAAATGGATAAATGTTCTAAATTGAATACCTTTTGTTACGTGTGTGGAAAATTTGTAATTAAGACCACTCGGCGTAAAATTAGTACTGAAACCGCTGATTTGTATCAACAATATTTCTCATAAAATGTTTTTACTGATGTGTATTACACGCCGTCTATTGTTTGTACAACATGCGTTTTGAATTTGAATAAATGGACAAAAACCGGAGCCGCTATGCCATTTTGTATTCCGATGATTTGGATAGATCTACGAGAACATGATCCAGCTGAATGTTATTAAAAATTCATGTTTTGCATTCCGATGTAGAAAAATTCGTCACCAAATCACCAAACGAATCCAATGAGCATGACAAGTGTTTTTATCAAGTGACGGCGAGGCCCGAACATTGATACAGCGGCAAAAATCATGCTCTTTCGGATGACATTTGCTGGAATTTACAAGAAGAAGATGACGATACAGAAGAATCAGTGCAAAATGAAAAAAATAACAAAAAATGTTTTTTTTTTGCAAAAAAATGATGAAAACTGAATCGATTGATTTTTTTTCATATAGTTTCTATTCGATATGTATTCGTCGATACGATGCCTCTTCGATCGATTTCCACTCATTTAAATTCAATAAATGGTCAAAAAATGATAAAAATTTCGTTTTTGGGCCTAAAATTTTTATAAATAGTAAACAAATTCTCGTTATTTAATTGCCACACCTCGTATACCCATTTGAGCAAGCGGCAGTAGCGTGCATGGAAGTTTCTAGAAGGTTCACGAATGATCCATGAACGGTCCGTGGAAGGTTCTCGAGGGTTCCAGAAAGCTCTTCGGCCATTGATCAGATTTCCCAGAAAATTCCGGAATGTTCCAGAAGGTTCTTCGGGCCTAAAATTTTTGAATCAAAATTGCTCGAAAACGCGAGCTAATTTTTAAAAATGGTTAGCACCACTGGATTCAGCATACTCGAATTAGGTTCACCCCCAAGTGCCCAGCTTGTTGCAAAAAAAGTCTCCATTTCGAGCACATTGTTATTGATGCAAATATTGGCAAAATATTTTATCTACACAACCTGAATGTCTTGTTTGTCGTTAATGTTTTTTGTTTGTTTGTTGTTCATTTATAAAAATTATCTTCTTTGTAAAATACTGCAGTATAGGCATATGTACTTACTATATAGATAGATATATACATTCATCTATATAATTATATTATTTTGACAGACCATGTAAAATTGATGGCGCAATAAAAAAACTACTAGATATCCAATTTATAATTCATTAAAAATTGTGCGTGTGATGAGATTGATTCTTCAATGCTGGGCATAAAAAGCAACGTTGTATGAATCTCTATGGTTTTTGATTCTCTAGTAACCTCTTGGTCAGTGACTTGTGATGGCTGAAGAAAATGATCTGGAACTTACACTAGACACGAATATGCTTCTTCAAGGCATCTCACAAGATAAAATAATGTTGGCACCGTATCTTGTCTTAGTCTTACAATAGACGTGCAAGTCACAAAACTTTTAAAAATAAAATGTCGGCTGCAAGCTCGAATCTGTTCTAACAGTATGCCTCCATGCACAATTCATACTGCGCGTTATCATAACTACATTAAATTAAAATGATAAAGAACGCACACGATACTAAACTATATGAATTGTACTCAATAAACGAACAATTATTTAGAAAACATGTTTTGTTGTCAGGGAATGAATAGGTTTCTAGAACAAATGTCACATACAAGGGCGCCTCCACAATGATTTTATTACAACTTAAAAAAGGATAGCTATATACCTAGTTTTATGAATTAGACAGAGTTCGAAGAGGCGGCACATATTTCAATCTCAATGCTGTGTCTGGGGTAGTCTCTGACAGCGAATTACATTTTCAACAATAATTACAAGCTTCAAAACCCTAGTTACAAACCAATTACGAAAGAGATAGACTTAGGTCAGTTTGCGGTATGTCTATAAGAGGGCCCAAAACAGCTTTCTCGCTCATTATGACTGTTATTATACAGGCGTAAGTAACTTTCTTTAAAAATAGTTTATATTTATTACTTAAAACGCATAAATATACAAAATAGAGAGCAAGGACGTGCCAATCTCTTTTGGCGCCAGCGAGCAAAATATTGATTGATTGGCGCATTTATGTATATTGAGCCAAAATTACTTTGGACATAACTTGTTTTCACTGCCCAAATCATTAAGACTCTTAGTATTTGTTATTTGAAGGAAGAAAGAATCATGCTACTTACAGGAAATTAAAATACCATGAAACATTTTTTATTGAACAATGAAGCAACAAACAGACTTAAATTATAAAAACAAAAGAAGTTACATAGAATGTAAATATTTAGCAATAAAATGAAAAGCACAGTGTGTTTAAATGATAAAGCATTCTTCCAAATTACCAAAAAAAATAAAGCTAAAATATAATAAAAAATAAATACGTTTAGATCACATTTGACATTAAAAAAAATTAAACAAACACAAAAGATAGATTATTTAATTGCTGCCGTCACGCTGGGTTGGTGATGTTTGCCATGCACAATATATATAGCCTAAGCGGTAAAGGAATCGTTTCTTTGCATTTCTTAAGTTTTGAAGTGCTTCCGGTTTAAAGAGGATGCCAGTCGTCAACTGAGCCCTTCTTCGCATCCCATTCGATTTTATTTTGGAAAAATTAACCGAGCACTGTTTGCGCGAAAGATGTATTTGTGGTGAATATTTAATCGACTAATTATTATTATTTGTGATTATACTTGTATTTGGACGAAACTAAGGTTGAAATGATACGGTAATTGCAATTTTATTTGAAATTTTGTTCAATTTCACGAGAAAATTTACAGACATGCTATTTAACCAGGGTCTTTAATTCCCTATCATGTGATGTTTTACTTAATTTACATTTCCTATTATGTCGTGTTCTACCTAAGCTGTCATGGGGTGTTTGTAGAACAAGTTATAATTGTTGGAATATGTTCACTGCTATCCAAATGGCTACGTTCGGTGATAATTTAAAATATATTGTATTAAAACAGAACGTTTGTTATACACATTTAAAAACATCTCTTCGTGTTCAAAAGTAATTTTGTTAAATGTAATGTAAGAATATAAAACTATTTGAACAATAAAATCTTCACGTTTTTTGTCAAATACAACGGACAGTTAGGGAATTGAGTTGGAATAGCATTTTTTTAAGCCTAGGATTTTTTAAGCTTACAGTTATAGTTTCCCCGGTACTTGAATCTGTAGTTGTTGAAAAATAAATAATATCCTCTTTTACAAAGTGTAACTCACAAACAAAACATACAAAACAGCCGACGCCATGTTAGGTTAGGTTACCACGTTTTATCGCTTATACAAGACTAGAAAAACATTACAGGTATCACCAACAAATATCACTGCACAGTATTTTTTTTTTATAAAACCAATATAATGTGGATAAACCAATTTAAAACGCAAGAAACGATCTGAACGTGTGAAAACAAACGACACCACAGTTTTTAGGTTAACCCGCTGTTACCGGTTCAGAAAAGATTTTATCGCGTATACAACACCAGAAAAACATTACAGGTGTCACCAACAAAGTAGGGAAATATCACTACACAATATTTTTAAAATAAAACTAATATAATTTGGATAAACCATTTCAAAACGCAAGAAACGATCTGAACGTGTGAATGATCGACGGCCTGCTTCAAAATATGCCTGCTGATGTCAAAGCGCGTAGGCCTTGTGTATATCGTTGGTAACGTCTTTCCCCTCTCTAAATCGTAATTAATTTTGAATTAATTCTAATTTAGAGAACGATCTTTCCACCGCAGCTGCAGAAATTAGTATAGTTGATATACGAAGTGCAATACTAATGTTTGGAAACGAATGAGTTAACTTATTTACTGTAATAAAATTGAGTGTTTCCGATACACATGGCGCATTTTTGGCGGAATTTTGCATAAATTTTTTGTCTTTTGCATACACTAAATTGGTCTTACTCACGGTACTTGTACCAAAATCACTAATAATCAAGTAAAATGTACGGGATGACTCACAGGCAGCTGGCAAATACGAATGAACTGTCATTTCCATAGACGTGCGATGCAATAGGTTTTATCGTTCTGGTTTTAGAATCTGTGGGTACTTATTTACAATATTAATTAAAAACATTTTTAAATAAAAGTCATTATCTACGACTACACGGTATTATGCTGCAAACATTTATCGAAATAAGGGTTGAATTAATTTTTACTAGAAGCGACTGTTCCAAGTTTTCAACTGTAAAGCTGATACTTTCAATATCGCAACATTGGAGTAAATTCCAAATATGGTATAAATATACGGTATTTTGTGAGTACATCGGTATTCAGATTTGCATTAATACACAATTAATTTAGTATACACGTAAATCTGTGTTTCTGTTGAACACTGGCGTAATTTTCTGATTGTCCAAATTCTCTGAGAATAACTTTTAATTGATTTATTGTATCATTTAAGATATTTGGAGTTTCCACTAATGTTATGTTGCTGTTCTCAAAAAAAAAATTATTGTTATGTTTTAAAATGGTTATTTATAAATTAAAGTTATTTTCTAAAATTAATTTACATTCAACATTTATATTCCGACGTCATCGAGAAAATGGAAAGTAAACTCTGGAACGAAAGACCAAATGCAGATATGTTTGAAACTATGTATCTACTATGTATATGAAAAATATCTAAACCTAAGAATAATTTGAAAGACAAGCAGCAATATATAAAACAAGGAAGCTTCAAATGTGTAGAAATAGAGTTCGGTATCAGGACGATGTGTATACCTTCTACTGTATGCGCAATACTGAATATTATTGTACAATCTCATTTCCTCCGATAAGCGCGAACGAACGGCTATCCTAGGAATGACGTGTTCTCGTACGAATTGCCGAACCTTGCTAATAATATTTCATATAAAAGCTTCTTTAAATAGCCTGAACAAGCTACTTTTTCATAGATAATTAAATCTTATTTTAAAAGGAAATAATTACACCAGGCTGAATGCATAGTATTTATTTTACATTGTTCATTTGTTTCTAATTTTGTGATCTGCTGCTTAATCAGACTATAAAATTTACTATTGGAAGATATCTTTTCTTAATTTGAATTGGAGAAAGTATAAAATATAGAATCAATTTTAAAGGTTCGCTTCGACAAAAAAAAAATACTCATCTAACTCAAGAAAGCAATTATAATTTTAGTAGATATTTTAGTTTATCATCTCATAGACAATTAAATTGTATTTTCACATAATTTGCAAATGATATTTAATAATTTCTATGACAGCTTCTAATTTATTCATTTTGCTGTATTGCAATAATTTTTGGGCACGCTAGATGACGTAATTACCGCGCAGGTTCTAATTGGCTAAAAATTACCAGGCAACCTGTTATTCTGTAAACCTTGGTATTGGTATAGATAAAGCCGCACGTCCTTGCCCACATGGGCCGGCACAAAATCGTGTCTTGTGGCACCTATTTTTTAGTATAATATTTTCATTGTTAGATAAAATATAATCGAATATTTTACATTTGTCAGTGAGTTTAGAACTAAACGTAATCAATATAAATAAACATGTATTCACACACTTCAGCAGTCTCATATTTTTCGGGATCGCTATTTACTGACTCGATAATCGAATATCTTAACGCAAACTAAATACTGATTGATAACCAGTCCGGATTCAGAGAAAAACATTCATGCAAGACATCGGATACGGTTGGTTTTATCACATTGGAAAGAACTTTTAGATGAAAACAGTGCTGTGTTAGTGGTGTTTTTAGATTTTAAGAGGGCCCTTGAGACAAGAAACAAGGAAATTTTAGTGACTAAGTTGGAGAGTTGTGGGATAATTGATAAATGCAAGTGCAGTGCACTAAATTGGGAAACACATTTTCTTCGAAGAAAGGTGTTGAGTGCGGTGTTCCGCAGGGATCAATATTTGGACCTGTCTTATTTTTACTTTATATAAATGATATTGTGGGTTGCATGACCGATAGAGCTTCTGTGAACCATTTTGTTGATGATACATTGCTGTATATTCATGGTGATTATATCAATAAGTTGAATTAAGTAAATTGGAAGAATGGTTAGATGTTAACCAACTATTCGTTAATACTAATCAAAACTAAGGCTATGATATCAAGTAACAAAAATAGTTCAATCAACGACGATTTAGAGTGTGTAAGTGAATATAAATACTTAGGAGTTATAATCGATAATAGATTGACATTTAAAAGTCATGCTATTTATACTGTTAAGATAAGCAAGAAGATAGAATACTTTGAAGAGTTGGTCAAAATTTGTCAAAAATGGCTAGAGTTACTGTATACAGAACTATTATTGCATCCCATTTCGAATATTGTGCTAGTATTTTATATTTTACTAATTTAATCGAGAAGGATACCTTACAAAAATTGCAGAATAAGGCTATGCGAATAATACTAAGATGCGACAGATATACTCATGTTTTTGATATGTTAACTACATTGAAATTTATGTCTGTAGATCAAAGATTAGTCATGATAAATATGTTATTTGTTTATAAAATCATTCATAATATGTTACCTAACTACATGTGTAGTAAAATAAAATTTATTACAGAAATTCATCATTACAATACTAGAACTGTTTCAAATTTGTTCATTCCAACAGCTAAAAAAGCGCAAATCCAAAAATCTTTATTTTATAATGGTCTGCTGATTGCTTGAGACAGTTCAAAAAATTAATTGTAGAGCACATAAGGCAGAATTATTAGTAATTATAAATGTGCATTTCTCGATTTACATGTTAGGTTTAGAAATATCTTATGTATTATATTGTTAATTTAATGTTTATTCTTTAGCAGAATGTTACTAATAAAGGTTTTATCTAATAATGCATTTGAAACGCACAGACGAAGTACAAATCTTCTTTCTGAAATCGCAGTACTTTAAATTGTATGTACCACAGATACACGGCAGCAACACACCTTTGTCTAATGGAAAACGACGCAATTGCTGGGCAGCAATACTTCTTCAATGTCTTAAGATGTGATTCTATGCTGGCGCCGCTGGTATACAAGGAAGCTCCAGAGAAGTACTTATGCATAACATTTGACCACATATCATCAATTTTTTTAGGGGCAACACAATTTCTTCCAAATATTGCGCATTGTCTCGATCTCCCTCTTTTAAATTACTTCTACAACACTTTTCGACTTGAGTAGCCCATATAAAGAAATTATTTTCTCCTGCGTTAGAAAGCAAATCTTCACAGTTATCCATATGTTCGCTGTTATCAGTTATGAAGATTGTGTCTGAACCACTAATAAGACCTTGCAATCGCTTCTTTGCTTTCTCGCAAGAATTACACTCCCCTCCCTTATCCATTCCTACTGTAGGGCTTATTGCTACCGCAAATATTGCTGATAGTATCTTTTTTGCCTCACATAAGCTATCTGCTTTTACTAACAAGACAATTGCCCGTATATAAAACGGTAGCCAATCTCCTACAAAATTTGTTCACTGGAAGCAAATGGAGTAAATTCATTTTTAAGAAATATCCCGTGAACGTTTGACTGTTATTGCGAAATGCGCTCATTTCGTAGATTCTTCCTTTTAAATAACACCTTCCTTTTAGTCAGAAACTTTATATGACAGTAGTGAATTTGCTTTCATAGTCGGAAATTACATGCCACAAGAATGGCATATCCACAAGCATTTCGCAACACAAAATAATAGCGTATACGAAATTTCAAAATCCAGTAGTGGAGAAGCTGGGGATATGCCATGCCCAAAATTCAAAACGTTATAACTCCCTTAATATAGAAGCACAAAATTTTCTTTTTGCGGCACAAAACCTAGCACCAAATAATAGCGTATACGAAATGCATGGCATGTGCCCCCAGCCCTGCCAAAAAGAAACCGTTATAACTCCGTTAATATTAAAGCACAAAATTTTCTTTTTGCTGCACAAAACGGCACAAAATGATAGCGTATAGGAAATTTCAAAATCCCGAGGTGGCGGGGCTGGGGACATGCACCCGAGCTGTTGAACGTGAACGTGAATCACACGTGTACACGTATATGCCAATTTTTTATACTCACGTGTTTATACACGGATGTCAAACTTTGCGGGTACAGGCACTGGTTTTGAAACACGAACCGTTCGCTTAGGCTGAACGTTCACGCATCTTTCATGTATGCATTTCACTTGAATACACGTACATTGCGCACCTTAGATACATGTACCGTTCAGAAGAAGTTCGGACTAGTTCATATACACGTATTACATGTATTCACGCACATTAACAAGCTTTAGAAGGTATCGAAGTTATTCAATGTTTTATATGGGAATCGGCCCCTCCTTTGTAAATATCTAATGAAACATTTTGGGCGTTTTTTTCGTATTTTTTAACAAAAATCTAATAATACCAATGAATGATGCGTCCTTCTGTAGTAAATTAAATATGAAGCTATGTAGATAAGTTTTTCGTTTAAAAACCTAGAGTGTTGTGACGTAATACTATACATTTTCGTTTCGCTAAAGATATTCATTAAAACAAATGTGTAAACGTTATCTTTTTTGATCATCTAGTTGAAGTAACCATCAGTTTCCTATATACCGATTAGGAAAATGCGAAATTAGCCATATCCCCCCCCCCCCCCCCCCCAGGCTCTCAAGCGGGCAATAGATGGCTCAATGTTACCGATGTGGTTAGTTAGGAGGTAGACGTGTGTGCGGACGATCTTAGTAAGAATTTCTAGTGTAACCAAAAATTAATGCTACTATAGCTCATGGTATTGGTGGAATCATTCCCGGCAAAAACAATGTAGCAGAGAAAATAGCTCTAACACATGAACATGTTTCTGTCTACCCGGCGTCATCAGCATGGTTCTGACCACTATCTCCTGCTGCTACAATTGCGTTTGCCTCTCGGTTTATGCTGCTAAGGAGTCCGAATCTTTCCGTTACGTATATGAACCAAAATAAATGCCCAGAATTTTGATTTGCTGCCACCGATACTACGTTTAGTGTGGTGTACCAGCGTGATTTATTCAACAATATGGATAAACTACTCAAAACAAATAATGAAAATGAGGATTCTATTCCGTTAGCTTGTTTGCGACGTAGCTTATGAGATGTTCACACGTCCATGGCAAAAGGTAGCTGTTGATCCATTTAAAGCAGATTCTTTGCATTTAATAGTAACTAATCATTATTCAAGATTCTTTGAAATATTTAAACTGAATAGTCTTTCTGAAAATACAATCACTATAAAATTAAAAGAGCTCTTTTCACGTTACGGAATTCCAGATGGTGTTCGGTCAGTCTTCAATTTCAACAATTTGCAAGTGACTTCAATTTTAAGCACGTGTCAAGTAGTCCGTATATCGCAAATGGATGCATAGACGCAGCTGCCAAAATTACGACAAATTTTTTAAAGAAGAACGAAGATATTTATCTTGCACTTTTGTCTTATAACTTCTCTTGAGTGTGGACTCAGCCCTGCAGAACTTTTCGTGTACAGAAAAATCAAATCCTTATTACCAATATTACCTAACAAACTAAATGAACGAGGTAATGTAAATTTGGAAAAAGAAAGCCTGTTAAAAGAGAAATCAGCAAAACAGTATGATAGAAGATATCGAGCTAGAGAATTGTCCACGTTAGAAATAGGAGATAATCTTTGGATAACTGATTTAAGAGTTTATGGAAAAGTACCGCAGATAACACATGGGCTGAAAAGTCCCGGGCCTAACACATAGATGGCGCTAGTTTTATTGCATTCACCTGTTTTGCAGTTACTACTAACCTTAAAAAGACAGCTGTTAAAATTTCATGATATTCTATTCATTAGTTTGTGAGTTATTGTGCTAAGAGTGACGCTACTTTTATTATTTCCAAAACAATGGATCAAAAACAATTTCGTGTTTTAATTTTACATTGCTTCTTGATGGGAAAAAATACCGTTCAAGCGAAGCAATGGCTTGAAAAGTGTTATGGGGACTCCGCTCCACCAGAAACAACAATAAAACGTTGGTTTGCTGACTTCAAACGTGGTCGTAGAGACACCGATGATGCAGAACGCAGTGGACGTCCAAATGAGGCGGTAACACCAGAAAACATCAAAAAAATCCACAAAATCGCTTTGAATGATCGAAAAGTGAAGTTGCGTGAATTAGCTGACATCGTAAAGATATCAAAAGAACGTGTTAGCTTTATATTGCATGAGCATTTGACTATGAGAAAGCTCTGTTCAAAATGGGTGCCGCGTTTGCTCACTGTTGACCAAAAACAAGAACGTGTTGATGCTTCTGAGCAGTGTTTGGCCATGTTTAAACGTAACAAACCGGAATTTTTGCGTCGATATGTAACAACGGATGAAACATGGATCCATCACTTCACTCCGGAATTAAAACGATCGTCATCTGAGTGGACAGCAACTGGTGAACCTCGTCCAAAGCGCCCGAAAGCACAACAATCGGCTGGAAAGGTTATGGCCTCGGTATTTTGGGATGTGCGTGGTGTAATATTCATCGACTATCTTGACAAGGGAAATACCATCAATAGTGAATATTATATAGCGTTACTGGAGCGTCTGAAGGCCGAAATTGCAAAGCAACGTCCGCATATGGCGAAGAAAAAAATTTTGTTTCATCAAGACAACGCACCGTGTCACAAGTCAATCAAAACTACATGAATTGAACGTCGAATTGCTCCCACATCCACCGTATTCGCCAGATTTGGCTCCCAGCGACTACTGGCTGTTCGTAGACCTAAAAAAAATGCTCGCCGGTAAGAAATTTCGCTCGAATGAAGAGGTTATCGCTGAAACTGAGGCATATTTTGAGGTAAAAGATAAATTGTTTTACAAAAGTGGTATTGAAATGTTAGAGCGGCGCTGGAATGATTGCGTTGTTCTTGATGGAAATTACGTTGATGAATAAAGCTAATTTTGAACAAAAAAAAACGTGTTTTCTTTGTCAGGCCCGGGTATCCTAGACAATATCTTATCTTAGGGACTAATATAGGTAATTTTAGACGTAACAGATGGCATTTAGTTCCGACTCCTTATAAACAGTTTTCGTCAACATTACCTGTACTGGATTCCTCAAGCAATATCAATAGTACATTTTCGTACACAGACAATTCGTGAAATGATTATGATCAAACCGTAACACGTGATAAATGTCATGCAAATACTGCTCCTTTGTTATCTTCATATGGAAGACCCAAAAGAAATATACGAAGACCTGCATATCTTAATGATTATGTTACCTATTAAAGAAAAGGGGATGTATCGTTACTCAAATATCCGGATATGAGTGGTTACCAAAGAGACTTGTTTGACATATAATTGTCTGAGTTTGTGTTTGCATCTTCTCAATGAATTAATATCTTTCTATTTAAAAAAGTCTTGTTGATAAAATATACAACAATTAGTAGTTCAGATAGAAGTCGAATCAAAATAGATATACTTATAAGAGCGTTTTCTTTTGACATAAAGTAGTATATTTCTTAAGGAATATTTACTCGAATGAAGTACTGAATTTTACATGATGGTCAATTCTAACACTAATGTTTTGGCATCGTTTACCGGTGTTCTAGTTAGAGCTAGTTTACTAAATAAAGTTTTATTTAGAGATATTTAACTATTTGATCTTCACAGCAGATGGCACAAAGCTGTAAATTAGTCAAAGGTATTAAGCCTAACACTCGTTTCCTCATAATTTCTATTTAAATCGAGAAACAGTTTTATTACTTTGATATGGGTTTTATTTTATTTTCTTTCTATCACTACAAATTGTTAATGTTTATTAGCTACTAATTCAGCTAATCGAAATAAAATTTGGGTGTCCGATTTGGTACGTACTAGTATGCATTCTGTAGGAGACACATCAAACACCTCGATAAAAGGTGGGGTGGTGATACGGATACGGACACTTTCGAGTATGTTGTTAGGGTACCTACGTAAGCCAATATTTGCTTAGTATTAGACTTACATTGACATTTTGTTAACCAATAATAATCACAGCCCTGGCGCCATAAAAAGTGATTTGATGTGTGTATCTAATGCTTTATTTGTACAAAAAGACAAACTTATATAGATTAACAAATAACATCACATATCTTCCTCTTCCAACTACCGTTCGATTACTATATCCGCCCAGATTAATGCTGAGTAATATACAATTAACAAGCAAAATCATTTCGCTTGCGCATTGTAAAAAAACATAAATTTTAATACCTTTTTAAAAGAAAACTAGCTGTACACTCAAAAAAATAGATCATTCAAATAAGTAATAAAAGTTATTTTAATAAGCTTTATTACAATTACGTTACCTCTTAATATTTGATACTTGATATTTGCATAATGACTTTCTTATAATAGCAAGAATAATATTTTAACTTAAAATTTATTAAAAGATATTTTAAAATTTCATAGTCGTTTTTATTGCATAGATTATTTGCGCAAAACCAATTGCCTGGTTAATTTTAAAGTATGTACAGCAAGCAAAATAAGTAATGTCTTCCCCTATCAGCCACCGATTATCAATACTACCTTCTGCGCGTCAGAGAGCGGGCTTCGGGTGCTTTCGAAATCGCAGGTATAGCAAACAGCAGAGATAGATATAATTATTAATTACTTGGGAATTTCTTATCTCTCGAGTTCTATAATATATTTACATTTCATTTGATGGTTTATATTTCTTGAAGCTTTATTTTATGATTAGTAACGCTGGTCATGAGCGGTACTGCGCATCGGCGTAGAATCAGTTCGGACCGAGAGGAACGGTAGTATTACTTCGTCTGCGGAGCAGTACGGACATTTTCGCTGCCGGTCATTTGCGCAATTGTTTATCTGTCCTAGAAAAATTATGATTTCGTCAGCAAAACGACCGCGGTCGGACAAGCTTCGAAAATTTATTGCAGAAATTCCAGACTTAATATATGAAGTTGCTAAAATTAAATGTATAATCTGTAAAATCCCGTTAATGTGTTGGTCCAGACAACATTGTCTACGACACGTAAATAGTGAAAAGCATGTCTCAAAAAGAAATTGCGCACGAGACAATGAAAAATTTATATTTAATTTATGCGTTACGTCTATTGCATGTAATATACCGTTTAATTTACTAGACAAGGAACCATTTATCTGCTTTTGGAATAACTATTCGGAGTGCAAATTACCAAGTCGAACATCGTTACGAAGAATTGTGCCATCTGCGCGCGAACATATTGAACAAAAAATAAAATCGGAGTTGAAGGATCAAAAATTGTGGTTATGTGTCGACGAAACGACAGATCGGAAGAAACATTCTGTTCTTAATGTAATGGCCCGCAAATTGGAACCTCATCAATCGGCACCTTCAATTCTATTAGTCTCCAAACGAATACAACAGTGTACTGCCGAAGTAATTTCAAAGTTAGTGTTAAATACATTGGACAAGTTTGAACTTTCAACAAACCAACTCTTGATGTTAGTGAGTGATGGTGCTGCAAACATGCTTTCTGTAGGCCGGTCTCTTAAAAAGCATTTTGCTGATTTGTTACACATTACGTGTAAAATTCATGCTCTCAATCTTGTGGCGAATAGTATCAGAAAATGTTATCCTGAGGTAGACGCTTTAATAGCGCATACCGAAGCAGTATTTGTCAAATCACCGAAACGTATTCGCGAATTTCACAGACTGTGCCCCCGTATACCAGAGCCACCAGAACCTATTCTAACTCGTTGGGGAACATGGTTGCAGGCCGCGTTTTATTATTAAGAACGTGGTTTTACAATTCGATACAAAGGAAGCTGCCGCTATCCAGAAAAGCCAGTCGAAATTTCAAGATAGTCAGGTTAAAATGGATTTAAAAATCATTCACGACAATTACTTCGGGCTAGCAGATGCAATAGAAAAATTACAAAATCCTGCGGTGCCGTTAGAAAAATCTCTACAAAGAGTGTAACATGTTCACGCACAGCTATGCGCGATTGAAGACGCAAAAAATGTTTCTGTTCTAGAAAAATTTGAAAGTGTTTTTGAGAAAAATTCTGATTTTGGCACATTAAGACACATTTGTGAAGGTGCATCAACAGAATCGTTAAGTTATTTAAAAGATTATTTTACTTACGCAAATATTACGTCACTAGATGTAGAACGTTCGTTCTCTGCATATAAACGCATTTTTTCCTCATGCCGTACTAGTTTTGCCGAAACAACAGTTGAAACATATCTAATGTTGCAGATATTTAACAGACATTATTCACTTTGTGATTTCACGGAGGACTCTTAAAATGGTAAGTGTTTGAGCACGTGTTATTTAATTTTTATTTAAAAGATGAGCGAAATTATTTGCGGCAGCAAACATCTCTATTAGCAGAAAAACTCTAGTGGAACGCGAGGCCTGGTCGACTCTACGCTACTGCGCGGTACCGCTCGTGGCCAGCTTTAATGATTAGTCTGGGCAAACAGCGGTAACAGTCAGTGTAGCAGATATGCGGTGCGGAGTCGGCGATTATTGCACACGTTCACAGCGTCAGTACTAAATCGATGCTGTATGTGAGTAGTTCTGTGTATATGTAGGCTGTCGTAACTTATTTCGTAATTGTACGCTTATATTTGCTTTAAAAATGTCGCAGTTAGGTACATCGCGAAAACGACCAATGGCAGACACAGTTAAAAACTTTATAGTGGACATGCCGGACTTAATTTTTGATGGCGCTAAAATTTAATGTCTAGTTTGTAAAATCCCTTTAATGTGTTGGTCCAGAAGCCATTGTCAACGTCACATCGAAAAGAAACAGCATTCTTCTGCAAAAAGTGACATGCGAGACCAAGAAAAATTTACATTTGATTTATGCGTTACTCTTATTTTATGTAATCTATCGTTTCGTTTACTAGACAAAGAAGCATTTGTCTCCTTCTGGAATAAATATGCGGACTGTAAATTACCTAGTCGGACATCGATACGAAATGTAGTGCCATTTGCTCGTGAACGTATAGGAAAAAGAATGAAAACGGAATTGAAAGATAAAAAACTGTGGTTGTATGAAAAGAGTTATAAATTGTACTGCCGATGAGATTTTCAAAGGTGGTATTGAACTCATTGAACAAATTTGAAGTTTTAACTAAGCAACTTTTAATATTTATGGGTGATGGTGCCTCAAACATGCGTTCTTTGGGCCAATCTCTTAAAGAACACAGTGGTAACTTCTTACATGTAACGTGTAAAATCCATACTCTAAATCTTGCGGCACAAACGATTCCTATATGTTTTCCACTAGTAAATGCATTGATTGCTAGTACAAAGGCAGTGTTTCTAAAGTCCCCGAAACGTATCCGACTATTTCACAAACTGTGCCCTGATTTACCTGAAGCACCACAGCCGATTGTTACACGTTGGGGAACATGGTTGCAGGCTGCGTTTTACTACAACAAATATTTTGATCAAGTAAAGAAGGTAGTTTTAAAATTCAATCTGACAGAAGCTGCAGCAATCAAGAAAAGCCAGGAAATATTTCAAGATAGGTTAAAAGAGATTTACAAACTATTCACAACAATTACTTCGGACTAGCGGAGGGATTAGAAAAATTACAAAATGTTTCGATGTCGCCAGTGGATTCTGTTCAAATTGTGAATGATGTTCACGCACAGTTATACGCTGTAGAAGGCGAAACAAATTGGTGTGTAATACGAAAATTTGAAAGTGTTTTAGAGAAAGACTCCGATTTTCTTATATTAAGACAAATTTGTGAAGGTGCGTGTGAAGATGCATTAAGTTGTTTCAATGATTATTTTAAATATGCAAATATAACATCCCTAGATGTCGAACGGTCGTTTTCGGCATTAAAAAACATTTATTCCGCACGCCGTACTCACTTGACGGAAACAGCTGTGGAAACATATCTAATGATTCAGATATTTAACAGATGTTACCTAGTTTGTGATTTCACTGAAGACTTTTAAAACGGTAAGTGTTTCAGCACGTTTTATAATTTATTTCTTACCTTCTATTTTATGTGTCAACTTCGGTGGCCGATAGGGGGAAACATGACTTATTTTGCTTACTGTACATACATACCTGTATTAAAAAATCTGGCTATCTCCACTTATACAGCGTGTCCAGCTAATGCGTGGGCGGCAGATAATTCCCTTCCTAAGCAATTTATAGAAAGTTTCCAAATAAATTCTGACACAAATGTTACACGACATAAAATTATATTCAAGTATGCACGGTGTTCAGTTTCTGCGGCGCACGATACTACTTTGGTTTCTTAAATGGAACATCCTGGATTTATTAGCCACTCCAACAACTAGCAGTTTCAGCTTATAAATACCGGGGGCATTGGCACAAGGCATGAAAGTAAACGCGTCTTTACTCACTTTGCAACCCGGTACCGTTTTTTCGCTTCGGTGAGTTTTGTTTGGAAGGACTCTCCAAAACAGTGCACTCTTGTCAGCATTATAGACCTGATGGTATGCTAAGTCCATTTCTGCAACATAACTTAAAAATGTCTGCTGGAATGACTCAACACACGATTGACAATTGACGAATACTCTGACGTTCTTTGAACTTGTCCAATCATTCTGAATTTATAGTTATTTGTTGATGAAACCACTTTTTCGCCTAATATTCCTTTTTTTTTCCTTTTAATGTTTATAATCTTCTACGCAGGAGCGACGACGTTGTATGCTTTTGCTTTGCCTTGACTGAATTAAAGGATATACGCTACATCTGTCGAAACGCTAGAAACTACAGATAATGCTAACTATACAAAACTGCGTAACATACCTCGTATTTATGGAATCTTACAAAATTCTTGATTGTTCTGGTATATTATTTTCCCTGAAAAATTAAAACGTCGTTTGATAGAACAACCACACATAATGAAATCGAAATTTCCGCGACTTTTAAGTACATTCTCTCTAGCGTCACATCCATGAAAGCAATAAATTCCGACATCAAAACAACCGCTACGGTAAGATGTGGGTTGTTTTCTAATTGGTCGTATATGCATATGTTTGCATGTATAGGTGACTCTGGTGTTAATTTTATTTCCCATAAAATAATTTAAATGATATACTTTTATGAATACTGTTGGCATTATTGAAATTTTAGTTAAATTAATGAAATATGAGCCTTAATTGAAGCTTGTTCGGATTGCCCATGTTCGGAATATAGAGATTACACTGTAGTAGGTAAATACAATCGCCAGAAGTGCTTGTATATAAGCTCCTGAGTAGTATTTTCGTTTTTAAACAAATTAATGAAAAAGAATATTCTTTATTATTAATTTTTTCCATATTTCTGTCAATTTATGAATATATTTGGTATTTGAAATGTAATTTTTTTATTTGAGTTATTGAATTTTATTTTTATTTCAGGGTACTTCAAGCCAATGACTCCGAAATATGTATCTATGACTGGTAAGTTTTGCTATGTACTTTGTATAATATACGGCTTGTCTTAAATGGTCTGTACATTTCCATGTCTTTTCATTTGTAAATAATTAAAAATATTTTCCGAGCATCCGCCAGAGAATTACAAAACTACAGAATATTATGAATAGCGTTTCAGTATTGAATAACTTTAGGCGGCGAAGTTGTTTATGAAACTGTTATACCTGAGTTAGCAATTTCTATTCGACCTTTTGATTTTTAAAAAGAAACAAATATAATTGCCACAAACTTCTTTATTAATAAATTTTCATTCTGACTGTTCTACAGTTAACTACCGAATCATCTCGCATAACGAATAAAAGCATATTATACATATCGTATTATAACACTCAAGGATTTCCTGGAGCTCGACCACGAACGCCCACGGGCTATATTCCGCGAACGCATTCCCGACTTCGTAACTCCTGGGGGCTTAGACGGAAACATCTCCGTGGAGTGGTAGCGACAAGGGATGTTTTCTCTTCTTGTCCACAGGGTGGCTGGCTTCTGCCTCGGCTGCTGGTTGGTTGTCGGTTGACTGCTTGGTTACCTCTCTTCTTTATATAGGTACTTTCCTAAAGCGACTATAAACCATATAGCAATGATTACAGTTATTATTATTGCCCAAATTGATATCGGTTTTTCGTGAAATTCCACATCATTTATTTTTCTTACTTCGTGTTGAAGAGTTTCTAAATTCGCGTATATTTCCGACAGGTTTTGTAAATTTAGTTCTCTAATTTCTCCCGCACTTCTAATGTGATTGTTTTGAACTATGCTTTTATGATTGATACTTAAATCGGGTAACTTCGGAACTTTTAATTCGCGTAGTGATTCTTGCGAACGTAAAGTTATATGACCGATTTTTATCACACATTGTTCTGTCATAGCAATAATAAATGTACCACTCAATTTTTCTATTTCCTGATCTTTATCACAAATCTTTTTTACTAATGTGGCGTTTGGTGATGACATCAGCCATTGATTACTTAATAACTTGGTAATTTTGATATTTCCAATTTTTCCGAGACATGTACGCAGTTATCGTACTTATTGGAATACATGAGCAGTTGGACTTCACACGGCGAGGATGTTACTACTTGGTGGGTTTCACCATGATCACAAATGTATTCCGTCGCTTTTAGTTCATTGCATTGAAACTTGGTAAACACAAATTTTTGCTCGTTTATTGCCAGAAAATTAGAGGTTGGTTTGATTGATCGGAAAAAGGTTTCATTTATAGATATGGGTAAAGGATATAAGTGGTAATAGGTAAAAGATTCAGGTTCAACTAAAGGAACAAAAATTATATAAACAATTGTTTGATCTTTAATATAAGCTTTAACTTTAAATAGTTTATTTAAATAATGAAAATCGCCTCTAATAGGTTCTAACGATAAATCGCGAGAAGTGAAATAATTTTGAAGCTCTACTATCTCACGCAATAGTTCATTCGGTTCGATAATCGAAGGATGATAAATCTGTAATTTGGAAAACGTTAAAGCAGTGATCAATGTATCTAGAATATTATTAACGGTTTCTGTCAAGAATGTTAGTTGATTAAAAATAGCGTATATATGGATTCGTAATTCATTTCCAATTAATCGATATTTTGAGTCATTAATTTCCTTTCCTATCTCTTCTATTCTGCTTTGTAATATTAGTTGATTATCCTGTATCGTTTTGACTGTTTTATTGAATGTATCTATAGTATTTAATGTAAGAGTTAGTTGTTTATCCAGAATAGTTTTAATTTTCTTTCCGGAATCAATCATTTTAGTGATGGCTTCGTCATATCTTTTCGCATCTTCGTTGTCTAGATTGCCAGTTATTGCCTTAATAATGCTTCCTGCTATATTAATAGCTCCCCTTTTAGATCTATGTTCAGGAATTAAGTGTCTGATTTTCTTATTTACTAAATCTAAGTTGTAATTTAAAATCTTATTGTAATTTTCTACTTCTAAAGCATAGCTATCGGTATGTGCTCCCGTATTGCGAGTAATACTCATCCAGTTTCTACATCTACCTTCCAAATCCCTAGCTTGTTCTAATATGTGATCTAATTTATGTGTATTAATAAACTTCCAGTATGTCACAGTATTCCATGCTGTTCCTAGCTTTAGGGGTAGCAACCCTGTTGTTTCCTTGACTCTAGTTATTTTGATGTCCCCGGCTGATCCTCCGATACCAATGAGGAATCTGGAACAATACCGTACTTAAGATTTCTTACATGTACTTTCCGTTCTCGATTATTTTTATCAGTTACTATTGCCGTACATTTTCGAATACCCTTCTCACCTCATACGGCCCGGAATACCTAGGTGTTACCTTACTTTTATAACCTACCGGTTTCTTAACATATACTTTCTGTCCTTCTTCTAGCGGTCGTGTTTTCAATTTGGTATTTCGTTTTTGGATCGTGTCTGTTTTCTTTCCTTGAATCTCTTCTCCTAACTTTCCATACAGCAATTTCAAACGGTTTACATGTCGTGTTAAATAGTTGTTATAGAATGTCCGATCATAACAAATATCGAATGGGTCTCGTGATTTGGTGTGTCCTAGTGTTAGTTCTAGTGGTGTTAATCCTGTGGTTGAGTGTATTGTGTTATTATAAGCGATTATTGCTAATTTCATCAACTTTCCAATATCTTCGTTCGGCTCCTTTTCTCGTAACAATCGGATATGCTCCGATAGAGTCGAATGTACTCGTTCTACATTACTGTTCGAATTTGGATTATATGGGGTTGTAATGTGTGTACTTACTTTGTGTTTGTCTAGAAGTTCGGTCACTAATTCGTTCGTAAATTCAGTGCCTCCATCCATAATAATTTGTTCTGGTACACCGTGCATAGAAAAGTATGTTATAATTGCTTCAGCCAATTCTACTGCATTTTGCTTCGTACGGGTATTGCTTGTGCGAACTTCGTGAAAGCGTCTACACAGGTTAGATATATTTTTCCACCTGCGACAAAGGTGTCCATGTTGATCTTCTGGAAGGGTTGGTCGACCTTTTCGGTTACATTAAGCTCTGGGTGTGGTGCTTGTCTATCGTATTTACTTCGGTTGCACATCTCGCATCTTTTAATGTACGCTGTCACAGTGTTCTTCATGTTCATCCAATAGTATCGCCGTTGTAAATGTTTGACCGTCTCATTGATACCTCTATGATTGGTCTTGCCTTCGTGGTAGTTTTTGATAATTTCCAGCTGTTGCTCTTCGTTCTCGATGATCTGTACTTTTCGTAAACACCTATATAGTTTCGGTCCATTGTTGTTGAAATGCGTTATATACACATTGCAGAGATCTTTGTAAAGTTGTTCCTTTTCGAAGTATAAATAGTGTTTTCCTCGGTCCATATATTCTCTAATAAAATTAAAAAGTTGTTCTGCGTTATTTCCTTTTGGTACTTGTACTAAATAAATCTTTTTGCCTTGATCTTGATTAAATTCCACTTTTAGTTGGTTCAAATGAGTATATCTAAAATGATATTGAGGACTTCTACTATTTATTGCTTCATCCATCGATGGAATTGATTGCGCTGGTTCTTCATTTTCATTCGAATGAGCCGTTTCTCTCAATTCTTCGAGTTCAGCCTCCGGTGCTGTATCTGTGTCTTCGTTTGCGACGACGATTTCGTCGATCGTTTCTTGCGGTATTTGTGGTAGATCTCCCGTTTCTTCATTTAGGAATTCTCGAATATCTTCAAGAAGTTCTTCGGTATTATCTCCGGCGTTATTGGCCATAGATTCGGTCTCCATCGCATTTATTTTTATACGAGATAACGCATCAGCATTCGTATTGTATTTGCCCTTCTTATAGACGATATCGAAATTAAATTCGTCTAATCTGATTTTCCATCTGGCTAATCTTGAATTCGGTTCTTTTAATGAACTAAGCCAAACTAACGGCCTATGATCTGTATATATGGTAAAACGGCGGCCATATAAATACGGTCTAAAATACTTTGTGGCCCACACAATTGCCAGTAGTTCCTTTTCGGTGGTCGAATATTTTTGCTCAGTTTCACTAAGTGTTCTAGAAGCGTAACTTACAGGTTTATCACTTCCCACTTTTCCTTGTGAAAGGACAGCTCCTACAGCGATATTCGAAGCATCTGTGGTTAAAATGAAAGGTTTCTGGAAGTCTGGATATTGTAATATTGGTGCATCCATTAGTATATTTCTACATGTTTCAAATGCTTTCTTTATATCTTCCTCTATTACGATTTTAGCCCCTTTTTTCAAACATCTGGTTAGTGGTTTCGTTAACTTCGCGAAATCTTTTATAAATTTTCTGTAATAGCCAATTAATCCAAGAAAAGATTTAATTTCGGTGGTTGTTTTCGGAATGGGATATCTTTTAATTGCCTCTATTTTGTCTGGATTTGGTAGTACTCCATCCTTCGTGATTACATGCCCCAGATATGCAACTTCCTTGTTCAGGAATTCACATTTATCTAGCTGTATTTTTAAATTAACCTCTCTCAGTCGTTCGAATACCTTAACTAGTTTCATTAGATGTTCCTGTAAACTTGTAGAGTAGATTATTATATCATCCAAGTAAACGTGACAGACATCCTCCTGCAATCCACGTAGAACGTTATCCATCATCCTCTGAAATGTCGCTGGCGCGTTTTTCAGGCCAAATGGCATTCTTTTATATTCGTAGTGTCCTTGCTCTGTAGAGAATGCAGTCTTCTCAATGTCCTTCCGGTCCATTTCGATCTGGTGATACCCAGATGCCAGGTCTAACGTAGTAAAGTATTGTGATCTTCCGAGTTTATCCAATATGTCCGTGATGTTAGGAATAGGATACTTATCGTCGATCGTCTGCTCATTTAACCTTCGGTAATCGATGACCATCCTATATTTTACTTCTCCGGAAGCGTCCATCTTCTTTGGCACGATGCTCACCGGTGCTGACCATGGACTACTGCTTTCCTGAATGACATCCTGTTCTAAAAGTTTCTTGACCTGTTTTTTAATTTCTTGCTTTTGCTGAGGACTCTTTCTATATGGTCTTAAATAAATTGGTGTGTCGTCATTCATATTTAATCGATGTTTTACACTATTAGTAAAGTCAAAGGCAATCGATCATCATAACATATATCCTTATACTTAAGACATATCCCTTCTATAGCGTCCGCTTCTTCCGCGTTAAGATGTTGTAAGCGAAGCTTATTAAGAACATTTTCAATTTGCATCTGTTCTATTTGTCTAGCGTTATATGGTATTTGCCCATTGATTGACTCATTTTTTGCGTGATATATTTCGGCGGTAATCGGTTTTTCTATTTCGATTTCTACAGGGTAATTGTTAAAATTTGCTACCTCCGTTATCGCGTAAAAATCTTTTGTATTGGTTATAGAAGTTGGAATTTCGACACCGGGTGCTATTACCTGATGATTTATTATAATATTTGCGTAATTTTTCGTAACCGGTATTCTAACATTATTTTCGTTCGCGTGGCCCTATATTTATTTTACTATTTTCCCAATGAATTTTGATTTCTCCAAATTTCGTGCGCATTACTCCGTTAGGAACGTCAATTACAGCGCCTAATTGCTTCATTAAATTTACTCCTATTAATCCGTCATAATTTTCCGAAAAATCAAAAACGTGAAACTTTAATATCTCTTTTGGTGCTTTAAAAGTTTTTAGACATGGTATGTTTATAACGTAATCATGGTTTGTGGTTGCATGTGCGGTTTGAATTGTAAATGGCTCATGCACTACGTAGTCATAAAAATATTCAGTAACCTTTCCTGTACTTACCATGGATCTTGACGAACCTGTATCTACTAAAAATTTTGCGTTAATTTCCGGTAATAATATGTGTGGTAATTTAGAAGATGTGTTTGTGTTTAGTTTGATGCATTCGTCGGGTTCCTCTTCAGTCATCTCTGATTGTGTAGTAAAATTTGCCTCTTCTTCATCGTAACTTCCCTGTCCTAGGTCTTGTAAGCCTTCTTCGTAATACTGGACCTCCTCGGTGGAGTATTGGTGTTCTTCATGCTGTTCTTCCTCATAGCATAAATTGTCTTCATTAGTCTGATGGTATAATTCTTCTGACACCCAATTTGGTTTGCTAGTTGACCTAAATTGGAAAGATGTAGGTTTTTGTGTGCGTGCTGTTATAGTTCCGAGTTCCATTGGCGTCGACCTGGGCTGTCGACGTTGCTCCAGTTGTCCAGGTGATTTTGCAAAATTAAACGGCGGTGGCTTGCTCGCTTGTGGTACGTAAAGTCTTCCTTGTTGTACCTGTTGAGGCCATTGGGGTCGAATTTGAGGTGAATACCTGAATGATGATGATGGTGTTTGAAGCATCATTGGTTGCCGAAACGATTGTTGCATTGGCTGGTATTGACGCTGATTTGTTTGCGGTATAATTCGATTTGGATTTGTGACATTTTGCACATTCGGTTTAGTTATACTAAATGAATTTTGACGCAAAGGTGCTTGTTGTTTCATCGGCTTAAATTCTATGTTATGTATGTTATTTGGTTGTTTGACAAAATAACTGAAATTTTCTTCCTCGAGTACGTATGACATCGCGGCTTCAATATTCGCGGGATTTCTAAATCTAACCCTATGTCCAATATCTCCAAATTGTGCGATTCCCCTTAGATATGCTTGGAGAACGGTATCGTTATGGAGTTCCATTTTTATTCGTCGTCTGTTAACATCATTTTCTGCTAATTTGACTTTTGTAAGAATTAAATTTAAGAGATTTTTGCATCTGATACCGAAATTATAAGCCGTCTCTCCCCTCTCTGGTCGTATTTGCATCAAATCTTGGACTAGGCACCGTTCTGATCTCTGATCACAGAAATTTTGTTGCAATAAATTTTTTAATTCGTACCATGATTCAATAACTTCCCTGCTACCAACTAGCTGTAACGCTCTCCCTGCTAATTTCGCTTGAAATATTCTTAAAAGAAAACCGTTAACAACATCCGCAGAATCATTCGCGTTTCCAAAAGTTTGCGCTAGATATTCGCACGCCCCTACGTACATAGACAAAGTATTCGGATCCCCCTCGTATACAGGTATTAAGTCAATGTGATTTTTTGTGATTTCCGGACGAGCCATTGCGTTATTTCCGTTATTCAAGTTGATAGAGTTTAACCTACCTACTAATTCGTCTAAATCGCTATCTGTTCGTCTAGCCGCGTTATCAGAGTTCACTTCCGATTGATCAGTAGCAAAATCCGATAAGTCGTCTTCCGAAAAGCTCATTCAAATCGACGCAATATAATTAAATTAATCGATTAGGATCGGTAATATGGAAATTCTGGCGATAAATGCATGCAAAAAATGTTCAAATGACTTACAGCAAAATTGCGGTACAATACATTTGAGTTTCTTCGTTCGATCTTCACTTTTCTTGTTTGCTCCTCACTTCTCCTGTTGTTGTTCCTGGTTCCACCAATTTTAGATGGGTTGATTCGATGTTTAGAACCACGATTCGGTGTGCTGCACTTCCTGGTGTTTTCTTCACACGTTGTTGGAAAAGTTTATCCACTCGCGTGAAACTTCACTTGCGTAGGTGTCCGTGTAAATCGTTGAAACGAACCGAAACACGAAAATTTTGATTCGATTTTCGTCACAGTTCAATCCTACTGACTGCGCCAGTTAGCAATTTCTATTCGACCTTTTGATTTTTAAAAAGAAACAAATATAATTGCCACAAACTTCTTTATTAATAAATTTTCATTCTGACTGTTCTACAGTTAACTACCGAATCATCTCGCATAACGAATAAAAGCATATTATACATATCGTATTATAACACTCAAGGATTTCCTGGAGCTCGACCACGAACGCCCACGGGCTATATTCCGCGAACGCATTCCCGACTTCGTAACTCCTGTAAATTAAATTTGTTTATCTTCGGAGTATGTATAAACGGTGATGATTCATGCATTTCATTAATAGTAGCAATGTATTTCTCAATTATTATCTTTTGATTAGAAACAACAATATACTTAATAAGCATTTTGAAGACTTTACGGAAAGATATAGCATGAAATGACGATGTCGATAAATATGCACTGAAGGCCATAAGTTCGGAATCAGCCCTAATTTAATGAAGATATTGTAACCGTTTTCATAAATATTATAAAAATGAAACAATACTGGAATAACATTGTTATTGTTATTATTATTTATCTTAGTGTAACTGATGAATTATTGTTTTTTTGGTAAACTGACTTTCCGTCGAAATATCCTCCTTTGGTTTTAATCACGGCCGCGCACAATCGGAGTAGGCATGACATTCACTTTCTAACAGTTCCAACATATATTTTCACCCACGAATAACGAGGAAGTTGCCACAAATGTTCCTTGGACGTCGGACTTTGATCACGGACTCTCCGATCGAGTTTTTCCTACAAAAGCTCCGGTGATTGCGGCCGCCAAACCGTATTTGTTAACACTCTATTATGTTCCTCTTGTTGAAGATATGCCTTACATAATTTAGAGGTGTGCTTTAGGTCGTTATTTTGCATAAATTGTTACGTTTTCTTTTGAAGCACAGTGTATGTGCGCACTCATCTTGCTGAGATCGCACAAGTTGTCGTCTCATTTTGAAAATTTTACATTTTATTTTTCTCTTAACCTATGTGACAAGCTCTTAAATTTCAGTCACACTGTATAGTGTCGCTTACCTTAATTGGTTAAATCCTTTGTTTATATCTTCCTTTAAAATGCACAAATACATATCGGTTTAACCTATCTTTTGCAGCTCTCGTTAGGATTTTGGACATTTTAGCTTATTACGATATTCATATATACTCCTATTGTTGGATATTTTATTTGTTATGGTATTTCTTTTTAGTTATTTACCCTTTCTGTTACTTTGGTTATCGGATACTACATTGAATTTGCTTTTTGCAGTGTTGTTAATTTTTCTACATCTAGAAAACAGTTTAAATTAGTCTTTTATTTTACCTGAAGGCCTATACTTCCCTTTTCTTTGATCTAGTAACTCTTTGTGACTTTCCTCGATTATTATTTTCTACTTTAATTGGAAGTGTTTACATCCTAGTAGGATTATGCGTCGATCAGCTGATTTGGATGATATGCAAAATGGACAGATCTTAGGTGCGTTCTGTAAATGCTTAGAACAGTATGTTCAATCACATTGCGGGCATGCGCGTTCCGTTGTTTCCAGTCATATTACGGCTACCGACTCTTATTATGTTTGGTCTTCTTTTATTTGATCATTTATATAAATTCAATTTTATTCACAAAACGCCCCATTTTAAATCTTCAGTCTAACATCTTCCGTCATCATAAGTTGGCGTGTTTCCTGAATGGGGTAGAATTATATTTCCGGCTTCTTGGTCGTTGAATTACATCACTTGTGGCTTAACTGTTGAGGCGTTAGTATACGGTAGCGTGTTCGATTTGTAATATTTGGTATTAATCACGCACGTGAGTGGATATTTGGAAACCTACCTGTATTTTCCGTTACCATCATTTGATCTTGATTATTGGATTGGAAATATTTGAGAGGATAGCTACGGATTTCTGCTTGGCAGGACTTGAATACGACGTCTCTAACATCCATCTTTGATTTGACCACGTGGGATCAAGATTTTTATTCGTCCCCATCTTATTAATCGTTTTCCCCGTTTTAACGGTAAGCTTGTAATTTGTTAATATTTTATATTGTAATTTTGTCGTTTCGTTTATTTCTTTTTAGGGGTTTCTATTCTGGGGTACTGTGTTTGGAAATTTCTACTATTGAGTTCGTGTACACTATTTTATTCTTGGGAACACTGGTAGTGTTACCACGTTTTGGAGATTTCTATTTTGGATATACCTAATTTTGGCTTAACGTTTATTTCTGGATATATCGTTGTCGAAGATATCAGTTGGATACGAGCACCCCATTTTTGACTCAACCGTTTTGGAAACGCGAATTTGAAATTACGTTTCGGATCTATCCCTGGATCACCTCGACCATACTACCTGCTAAGCTTAGACCTTAATATTTAAATTGCCTTGCCTTGTTTTGAGTCTTTAAATTTGACCATTAATTACACTATAATCAATGTTTGTTTACTTTTAAATTTAATGCTAATAACAGTTAATACATTAATCATTTTTTTCTTGGTTGTAATTACATTTTGTTTCACTTTACAATTCATAGTCACTTAGATAATCATTTATTACCTTTTTTTTCTAATTCTAGATTTGCATAACTTTCAGAATTTTGATTTATATATAAACTTAAACTGTGTAACGTCAGAAATATTTTAAGCGAGTTAATTTATTTTTATTAATTATCTGATTTATTTGTTTGGTAAGTTTAAAACCTTTTACTTATCTTAGGTCAGAATTTCCTACAATGAATATTTGCATTTTTTAAACCGTAGCACGTTGGCCATAGCGATTGGTAATTTTCTTAACATTATTATTGTGACTTTTGATAAGCTTTATTCAGAAAGTATTCCAATTATATTACTCGCGTATACTTTTCTTTATGAAATATTTTTTTTTTTTAATATTTGTGTGACATTAAAGGAGCTTGCTCCTTCAACGTTAAATTTGTGGGTTTTTGTCAATTCAAATTTTCCCATTTCCCTTTAAAATTTTTAATCACTATCTCACGGGTTCCTGTTTACCCCGATCGCCTGACAGGGTTATTTTTTTACGGTTTTACGGGGGGAAAGTATCCTTTTGTTGTTTTGGATCCTTTTTTTAACCAATTCCTATTGCAATTTCAAGGCGCTAAAACGTAGTAACTTTTTGTTACGTGGCACAATATAAAGTTTTCGCCGTTCAATCACAGATCCGATGGCACAGATTGTGTTCGAGGATGTCTCTGCAGCTTTCCTTTTTCAACGTTTCGTCAACTTTTACAATGTCGCCTAGCCCAGATTGGCAGAAACATCCCCAGACTATAATGGAACCACCACCATGTTTTACAGTGGTCACTACACAATGCAGTGAATTTTTTTTGGCAACAGATCTAACAAAAACCCGGCGTATACAACCAGACACTTCGTACTTGATTTCGTCGGTCCACAAAACTCTTCCCCTATTTTCTAAAGTCCAATCGACATGTGTTCTGGCCCACTCTATATAATATTTTTCTTTTATTTGGTGCGCGTAGGAGGCTTGCGAACTGTTAGACATCCCATAAGCCCGCTACTCTCACTCGTGCCTCTACATCTCGGCACGAATTTCAGATGCTGTTGATCGTCTATTTCTCTTCGACATGACGATATTAAATTTTCGCACACCTTTGTAAGGAACGTGGATTCTCTTCATAATTTATCTGATAGATTCCCCGCGATTATGACATGCAATAATCTCTAGGCGTTTTTCGAGAGTGTTTTGTTTTCCTTTCGCCATAGTCACTGTAATATTTTGTAATTCGATCTTGTCTGCACGTCTACTCACTTTGAGAGAATGTTGTAAACACAAGCACATGAAGTGAAAGAGGTGTTCATAAAATTTATTAGTTTTCGAGTACCTGGATTACAAAAAATTATTACCTACTGCAATATGCGTTACTAAGAAATGCATTTTATTTTGACTCATATTACAATTTGAACTTCACATAAAAAAGTACCTAGAAATAATAACCAAAATCTGTGTGTTAATATGGCTGGCAGCATGGTATCACGGTAAAATCAATGTGAGGAGAGAAAGCATTAGACAACTCATCATCGTTGCTCCGAGTGCTTCCTCAATTCACACCGCTGTTTGCTTCTCAGCTTATGCCACTAGTTTCCAAAAAACAGCGATGAAACCATTTCCTGGCGGCACCTAGTGCCAAGTGGCAAAGTCATACTTCTAGAATGTATCTTTTGGCGTTAAATGGCTCCAAGAAATATTTTCATCGCTGTTTTTTTGGAAACTAGTAAGATAAGCTGAGAGACAAATAGCGATGAGAAGCAGGGAAGCATTCGGAACAATGCTGATGACGCAGGGGAGGCAGAAACATGTCCGTTGGTTAGTGCTTTCTCTCCTCACATTGCTTTTACCGTGAGTGATTGCATCAATACCATGAACTATATTGGCATTAATTTGAACTGTTAATATATAATATAATATATAATCAGGATTTGAAATCTCTTTATAGGAATGCTGTAGGATAATTACTTAACCGTAATATGAAAGTAACATGAAGAATATTTTATTATTATAGATTTATTTGAAGTGATTCCAAGCTTATGGCCCGCAGTGTACATACAGATTACACACATTATAATTAAAAGCTATTGCCTTGTCAATACAAAACGAACCTGTAATTTCCTCTATATATTAAACCGTAACACCGCTCTGTTGTTGAACATGCAAATATTTAAGCTATTAAAAGAAGGAAAATTAAAAACGGATGCAGGTGTTGCCGGAGAAAAGTTCAGCATCCTTTTTAGTTTAAAATTATCGGCCGAGAATCACATTATAAATTCATAAATTATGAAAGACTACTTGCATGTACAGCCAGAGGAAGTTCTTACAAGGATATATATAATTAGTTCGCACGCTAAAATATAACATCAATTATTTAGGAATTAAAATTTTAATGATACTTTATATGTCAAGTATATTATGTTCTTTCAACTGCCTCGCTTGCAATATAACCCATGTTCTTATCTCACTTCTTATTTATCTTTGTAAATTTTGTATGTTATTATTGCATGTTTTGTCTCCAAAATGTCTTGCAGCTGTAACGAATTTATTTGCATGCGAATGTATGGAAGACTATGATCTATCTGCCTACTATCATCATAACACATAGCTCCATCGAGGAATAAAGGGCACCTGACGGTATTTCTGTCGCAATGGCCGTTTTGTGGTGTGATTGCTAGTCACACGCACAGCCTAAGAAGTTCCGTTCCATTGTATTGACTAGTGATCTCCATTTTCTTCCATTCCTAGCCATTCTCTTAGTTTCACTCCAACATAAGTTTATTTGCTTTAGTTCTTTGTGTATTGTTCTGCGCCACGTGTTCAATTGTCTTCTCTTACGTCTCTTCCCTGGAATATTATACTTTAAAGACTGTCTAGTTATATTTACCGTTGGTGTGTCCATAATGTGTATCCTATCCATTTCTATCTTTTCTTCTACTGTTATTTTCCATAATGTTTATTTTTTCGAGCCAAAAGATTCTACTTACTAGGGTACGTAAGGATTCATTTATAGTCGCGAGTCCCATGCAAATATCGAATAATGTTGTCGCTTGTGCTGGAGCGTTCTTGATTCGCTTCGCGCCCTCCCCACCTTATACTTTCATAGCGGGCAAACGTTGTAACACTGTCCATATATTTTGGCGGTTCACTTTACTAGGGAACCTACGAACGCGGTATAAAATGAAGACATCTATTTATAAATGTTTGGAATCTTTGGTACAGCTTTTTGTTTCCCTTCCACGTTTCAGATCCATAGAGTAGTACACTTTTAACATTACTCTTAAATAATCTGTTTTGTCTTTCTGTAAATACTTGGTAATGTACAGATTTTCCTTAGCGAGTTAAAAGCGTTTTGAGCTAGACCTATCCTTCTAATAATATATTTTTCGGTACCTCCTTATGGGTCTACCATGCTACAGAGGCAGTAGAATTCTTTGACTTGGTCAGTTTTTTGTCCTTCCAAATTAATTTTCTCTTATTCTATTATATCTATGGCAAGCATCTTTGTTTTCTTTTAGTCCAACCTGTTTTGCGTAGCTGTTTAATGTTTGTCTTTTCCTACATTGCTAGCAAACGTATTATGTCGTCTACGAATTCCAGATCTTCTAAATTCTCAAATGCATTCCAATTTATTCCTGATTTTCTATTATCCATTTTCTTCATTACCCAGTCAATGACCACTACAAACAGGAAAGGTGAGAGGAGACATCCCTGCCGACCGTATTTTTATTCGTTGAGAGAGAGATGGCCTTTATGTTCTATTCTAGCTGTACAGTTGTCATCTGCCTACCACGTGGAGTATTTTTTAAATAAGATTTTTTAATAATAAGAAAAATACTGTAAATATCATTAAAATATATATTTTTCTATATTCTGCATACTTTTATCTACTTTTCTACAGAATTTCCATTTTTGTTCAAACATTTGTCATACCGCTCAACAAGTTTTCTAATTCCGACATCAAGGAAATCTGCCACTTGTGAAGAAGCTCAATCCATGACTCCAGTTTTCACATCTTCGCCGTCGTTGAACCGTTAACCACCAAGGAACTCCTTTAAGTACCGAAACAAGTGAATATCGCTGGGTGCAAAGTCTGGACTGTATGGTGGATGGTTCAGTTGTTCCCATCCAAAATACCTGATTAAACCTTGTGTTTGCGCAGAAACATGTGGTCTTGCATTATCATGGAGCAATATCACACCGGAAGACAGTGGGCCACGCCGCTTGTTTTGTATGGCACGCCTGGGTTTTCTCAAGGTCACACAATATGCATCAGAATTGATTGCTATGCCTCTCGGCATAAAATCCACTAACAAAATCCCTTTCCTGTCCCAAAAGACAGTTGCCATGATCTTTTGTGTTGAAACTGTATGTTTGGTTTTCACATTGGTTGGCGAAGATGTGTGTCGCCATTCTATTGACCGTTACTTGGACTCAGGAGTCATGTGAGACACCCAAGTCTCATCTCTCGTAACGATGTGGTCCAAAAATGCGTTTCCTTCCTCATTGTATCGAGTCAAAAACGATAAAGCACAGCCCAATCTTTTTGTTTTGTGATCGTTAGAAAGCAGTTTTGGAACCCATCGAGAACACAATTTTCGATAATTCAGTTTCTTCGAAACAATGGTGTACAAAACTGATCTTGACACCTGTAGAAATTCAATTGATAACTTTGAAATAGTGAATCGTCGGTCCCCTCGAATATTGTTGTTCACATCACGAACCAAATCTTCAGAAATCAGAGAAGGTCGGCCAAGGCGTGGCTCATCATGCACATTAACTTTTGAACTTTCCTGTTACTCACAGTATTATCACCGTAAACTTCACATATCTGACTGTGAATTTCCGCTGCTGCCAAGTTTCTAGGACTCAAGAATCGAATTACTGATCGTATCTCACAGTCGGCGGGCTACACACTTTTTTTAAACGTTATAAACTTCTACAGCTCGGCACACAGACAGACGATACGGCTGCAAATGGCTTCTAAACGCGCCCAAAGCATGCTGGGAGCAGACGCGCATGCGCACTGCGACAATCGCACGTCCTCACTTTTATTCAAACGGACCAAATATATATTACTGAATATGTGTTATTTTTCTAACACCTTGTATAATCGCATAGAAACACGAGATAAACGAAAAAACGTTAAACCCATTAGATACAAAGGTTTCTGTCGTATTTATGAAAACTTGACGTGTAAGGTGGTTCCAATTACATTCGCTTTTATTTTCATTTGACTTTTGCTAATCTGTTATATATCACTAATAATCCTAGAACGTAGAGGATTAGTATGGATTTTTATGTTTTGACCTTATTACGTCTAAAACGAATTATTGGTTATAATTAATAAGACTAGACGTTAAGATTATTAAATTTCTTACGAAGTGATACGCTGCTAAAGTAGTATATCCAAAAGCTTCAAATTTAGACTATAATATATTTAATATGATTAATTCATATAATTAGATAAGTGATTCGTACCTCCTGGACATTTAATCAGGGAAATGTGCCTAGTAATACGCAATTAACTTTGTTTTTTAATTACGTATGGGGTTTAACATCATGTATTGAAACAATTACAAAATAACAAGAGTTGAGTTTCAAGCATCTATAGATGACCCAATAAGAGCGCGACATTTGATTTTCATGGTATTTCCTTTACATCAAATACGTTGCAACGTTACACGACTGAAAAGCGCACTGTAATTGTTACAATTTATTTCAAATACGGGGAAAGTTTCGCTGAAATTGTTCGCAGATTACGTGCGAAAAAAATCCACCAAATCGTTCAACGGCCAGGCGATCGATCGAAAAATATAAAGAAACTGTTTTAATTATCAATAAAAGAACACCGATTCATCATCGGCCAAGACGGTCTATCGAAAATATTGCCGCAGTGATTGAAAATGTTACCGAGAGTCCAACAACCTCGACTCGCCATCGTTCACAGGAAGTCATTTCAAAAACCACTCTATAGTGGATGTTAAAAAAAGATCTTCGTCTTCATCCTTATAAGATCCGGTTAACTCCGGAAATTAAACCTGTAGATCATGTGCAGCAGCTTGCATTTACTGGGTACTGCAAAATCAAAAAGTGGACGGTGATTTTTCGAAAAAAAAACCTGTTTAGCGATGGAGCGTATTTTCATTTGGATGGGTATATGAACACCCCACAACTATCGTATTTAGGCGGCTGAGAATCCTCGGCGAGTTCATGAGAAAAAAAAGCACCCACAAAAGGTGGCTCTTTGGTGTTTTGAGACCGCGGAGTTATTGGGCTACATATCTTCGAGGACGGAGCCAGCAATGCAGTTACCGTTAATGGCAATCGTTGTCGTGTGATAATGAGGGAGTTCTTGTGGCCTGCATTGGTATACACAGAGTTTCTTGCAAAAATCATTCTCTATTCAAGAAAATATTTATATTTCAAGACTATAAAAATGTATAATATAAGAAAATAATTTTCTTGAACATTTATTTGTATTAAGTAAATATTTTCTTATGGTTAGAAAATCAAGAAAATTCAAGTTAGAAACATGTTTCTTCCAAGTAAATCATTTAGTTTTAAGTTAAGAAAATGGTCCAGATCTCACAAAGTTCTATTGAGAAATTAGGCGATCAGTTTCGTGTTCAAAAAACACATCATCAGGCCAGCTACAAGGATAGCCAATAAAAGAAAAGTTACAATAATGGAAAAAAAAACCTAAAGTTAATAATTAAAATTAGGAGCAAGTGAATGGGCTAATGAAAAAGTTTTTTTTATAGATTACAGTATAATTACATTATTTCTTTAATAATGTAATTAAATAGGGTATATTTTATGTAGTTTATTAATTAATGAGTTAACATTACATTAACCGGTATCTCTTGAAAATGTTTATGAAACGTTATACTTTAAAGACTATATCATTGTATGGGTAAGTATGGTATCTGTACTCGGGTTCTGTCGCTACTATCTAGGACGACATGACTATACTGGTACTAGGCGGCGCTAAGAAATTCTCCAGTTGCTGTTTTTGAAGATTAGTGAACTGAGAGATGTGAGAGCAATGTGGCCAAGAGCAAGAAGTTTTAATGCTTTTCTCTTCTCATATAGTTTTTGCTGAGCGATTCCGTCAATACCAGGGGCTATTTATTAGCTATCTTGGTTATTGTTTCTAGGCACTTCTTTTATGTGTACATCCAAAGTTCACTTTTGTTTGAACATTATTCTGTAGATAACCTTTACTTTAGCCTTTTTAAAATCACAAGCAATGTGAATCATTTACTGCACTATGTAGGGATATGTCGTACTGTTTTAAACAAGGTAAACGCAGTTAATAATGTGCATATAAATTATATGCATTTCAAGAATTCTAAGTAAAAAATGCTTTATTTAAAAAAATGAAACTATTGATCTATGAACAATACCTAAACACTTTCTGGAAAACTATTTACTATGCTTAAGAAAATATTGTTTTGTGTTATAATGGCCATTTACTTATACTAAGAATCGCTTTCTTCAAATTTTCTGCAAGATTTTCTTAAATCAAGTTAACAAATGTCTTGAACAAAGAAATACAATTATTTAATTGCAAGTATATACTTCTCTTAAGTGGAGAAAAAAAACGCAAAAAAAATATATATTAGTATTTTGATTTAAAACAGTTATTGTATTGCGGATAATTGAAGCAGTAATTGTCTTGAATTAAGGCGAACAGCTTTGATACAAGTAAACGTTTCTGTGCGTGTAGGTATGGATTCTGAAGGATATGTGGTTTCAATAGAACGGGACAGCCTGCCACACAGCGTAATTGTCGCAAGAGAGATTACCGGACCGTGTTATCTTACGCAATGGCATCTGGAATTGGTTATCCACATCGTGTATCATCGTGATCATCTTACGCCATGCTATTTTTTGCTATGGAGTTTTTTTGAGTCTCACGCATATTCCAACCGTACAACAGTTGATGAGCTTAAGGATGGAATTCGATGCGTCCTTGGTGAAATTGAGCGGCAAGTGTTGAAAATTTAGCTAAAAGAGCAAGAGTGTGCCGACAAAGGCGTAGTGACTATTTGTTGGATGTTTTGTTTCATAATTAATTGGAGTTTATGCAGGGGAGGGGAGGGAGAGTTGGTACCGTGGTAGGATTGGGACACAGCGAATTTTTCACTGTTGGATTTGATAACAAAAACAGTTGTGGATATGAGTTGAAGTAGATTCAATGGTGCGTTATTATACAGTATAATTCGTACAAGTTATTTGGATATTGAAAATGTACTTAAGTACATAAGTAAATCAAATAGTGACCATCGTAAGTGACTTTTTGAATTTATGTTTGATCTGTATTAAAGACCAGAAAATGCTCTAAATAATACATATGAGTCAATAATGATAGCAAGGACTGGGGTAGTATGGCAAACAACACGAAGTATCGGCACACTGCTCATCACACAAAATACACAAAAATCAACCGAATGACCGAATAAATCAGATTCATTCGGTCATTCGCTTGATAATGAAAATGCCCACGAACCCTCGAAACCGCCGTTCCGAGTTAATTAATTCATATTTTGTGTGGCGAGGAGTGTGCCGATACTTAGTGTTTTTTGCCAATATATATGAGTCTACACATTATAAGATTAATGCTTTGAAGTTGGGATTGAGTCAAATCAGCAACTCTATTGATAACCCTAAAGTTACAGTACGTTTTTGATAAATGGCTACCAAGGGAGAGTTGGGACAAATAACTAAGCGGTAAATTGGATATGTCCCAACTCTCCCACATGGTACTTATAGTCTTTTTCATTGGCCAAACGAAATCCTTAAATTAAAAAGACTCCTGAATAAGCGATGTACTAAATTAGCAAGAACTCTATTTTTTATGGAAGTATCTGTCAGTATTGTTTATGTTTTTTTTCTGGTGGCGGTTCGCTCCTTCTTTTTTACAGGCTTCAGTTTTAGCTAAAGGCGGTATTTTTTCTGCTGTAACAATCCTTTTAACCATTTCCTCAAAATCTGGTTATGGAGTTTAACATCTTGCTTCATGAACTGGAGCTTCAGATGAACTTGGTTCATTTTAGGAGCCTTTTCAACTGTAAGAATGTCGTTTTATTCAAGTATAGTCGTTTATAAACGTGGGTAGTGTTTTCCATCGGCTGCCTTGGAGTAGAGTGAGTGTATATGTACATATCTTCTTTCATGTCGGTATGTTAAAAATCGATGCACTTACCCTCAGTCCAGTTCTAGACCAGGACGGCTACTGAAAAACACTGTGAGTTGAGACATGTCCATTCTCCCGCTTAGTTATTTGTCCCAACTCTCCCTGGGTAGCCATTTATTAAAGAAAAGTTCGAACTGTAACTTTAAGGTTATGAATGGAGTTGCTGATTTTACACAATTCTAACCTCAAAGCATTAATCTTATAATAGGTACACTAAATACTAACGTAGAGTATTTTCTGGTTTTTAATAAAGATCAAATATGAATTCAAAAAGCTACTTGCGATGGTCAAAATTAGATTTACCTACTTATATTTTCAATATCCAAATAACTTTGAATTGTATTGTATAATAACTAGAGTTTGTTAAAAAGGTGGTACCGACAGTGGCACACCGCATAAAAGTAGATACGTAATATACAATATTAGTGAAAAATAATATCGTTACCTTTTCCTGTCGTCTTGATGTCCACTCTGGCAAATGGCAACCGCCCTGGTAAGTTGCGTAGAATTACATCAGCAACGCTTCCATTGTCGATTCATTCAGCCGTCGACGATGTTGTGAATACGTTGTCGTATACTTCGAAAATGATCGTTCGACATCCAGTGAAGTAAGATTTGCAAATGTCAGATATTCCTTTTCCTCATCTAGGCACTCTTGATTTTCAGTTATAGACCGAACCTTTTGTAAATCGGGATTTTTCGTTAAAATTGCACCAAATTTTTGAGCAACATCGACTCCTATAGTGTTCGTCAAGTTTTCTAGAGCGGCCTGTAAATTGTTTATGCAATTTAATGCGTCTCGTGCAGATAAGTGACTGTTTTCTAATTGCTCAATAACTTGTGCAACTTCAGAATAGTTCATGCAAATTTCATCTATTTGTTGTTGAACGTCCGAATTGGAAAAAAGTTGCTGACTATCTCGAACTGCTGCAGAATCATTTGAATCAAGTTTCAAGATGACATTTTTCACTGGTGAAAAATATTTCTGTTAGTAAGATACTGCCTGTAGCCATGTTCCTCATCGCGTTATTACAGGCTGAGGTGGTGGTGGTAATTTCGGACACAATTGTTTGAATACACGGGTGTTTGGGAGTTTGATGAACACTTTTAGATGCTATTAACTTATCCACTATGGGATACTTCTTTCGAATGGTTTCTGCTACGAGGTGACATGCGTGTATGAGTCATGTTATGTGAAGAAGAGTCGGAAAGCATATTTTCAACATCCTACCAACTCTCAGCATTGTTGAGGCTCCGTCAGTAACGAACATTGTGATTTGGGTTCCTGTGATACAAAATTCTCTCAACGAATCTTTTATTATCTTGACAACGGTTTCTGCATTAGTTTTCCGAATCCTTTTACTGGATAACAACAATGAAGCTGGTGGACCTTCACGTTTTAAAGGACGCGCTACAACATGAATGACGCTGTGTTTCTGAGCATCAGTTGTTTCATCCACACATAGGCAGATTTTCATATTTCTCAACTCGTCTTTTATACATTCCTTTACTGTACCTTGCACACGTGGCAAATTGTATCGTAATTGCATAGATGTTGGCAGCTTCCATGAGGAAACGTACTTAGCCCAAAAAAGACGAAAGTGTTTATTAGATACTAGATGTGAGATGTTGCACACACTTAACATTAAAATAAAATCATATAAAAATTGCCAGTATGGAATACTGTTTCTTAAATTCAATACATGACGTTTACTTTTACGCTGTTGCATATTGTGCAATAAATATGCGGACTTCTATATTCTAATCCAGGGAAATGCCTGAGATATTTATTCACATTCGAAGGGAACGTTACACGTCCCATCTCCGCGTACTTATTTGACGTGCAGTGTGAAACGTACTGTCGCTTTGAAGTCTCTCGCGGTACTGTCGAGATCGACTACGAGTTGAAAATTACCCCTACCCACGCCGCTACCGCTACGCTACTGCCACCCGGTACCACTTTTTTAACAAACTCTAATAATAACGTATCACTCAAACTACTCACAACTGCAACTGCTTTTTGTTACCTATCTAACAGTGAAAAATTTACTGTCACAATTCTCGCTTATTGTGTCCCAACTCTCCCTTGATGCGGCAGACTTGGGACAAAATGCACCGTACCATTTTAAAAAAAATTAATACAACATTAAGGTTAGATTCCTGCTACCATGATATTTTTATAATATCGTTACATATTATTAATAACAAACAATATTCTTAAAATCATTTTAAATTGCAATAATAGGTTTGTTCCAACAAAAGTTCAGAACTTTACTGAGTTTACACAAAACCATTTTACCGTTCCAATAAGTCGATTTAAAAATTCAGAACTTACAGTGCAGTGTTCTAAGAACGAGTGAATTGTGTTCTCAACTGATTCTGAACCGTTCTTAAAGTTCCAGAATTATACAAGAATTTTTAATTCTGAATCAAACTTATTAACTTACCAATTTTTCTGAATTATTGTGATTTTCATGCGAAAGTGATGATGAAGTCTTGTATGATATTGCTGAAATAGGACAAAACAATGAAAATTACCTACGGATAAGTGCCTTAATATAGTGATCAAGTTTGTTTGGAACATTTTCGAGTTAGTAGAGATGTTATTGGACCACTAGCAGCAAGTTTTGAAGCAAGTGAATACTATAAGTACCATTCTGGCCAAAATTCTGAAATTAGTACTCAGGATCAACTCCACGTATTTTTCTGGTACATTGACCATCAGACTGCAAGTTTCCGAGATGTGGCAAATAGGTTTGATATTTCTAAAAGTAGTTTGGAGAGAACACATATTTCTTGAGCAACATGTCTAACATAATAAAATGGCCAAATAACGAGGAAAAGATCGATATTGAAAAATTTCGGCGAAAAGGATTTGGTGTGTCAAAGGTAGTTGCTGTGATTGATGGATGCCACATCAAAATAGATAAACCAAGAGTAGATCCAGAATCATATATAAACCGAAAAGGATTTTATTCTATTCAGGTAAAGAAAATTGTTTCTCCTAACACTGATCACATATAAAAACAAAATTATGTTTACAAATTCAAACAGAACTTACTTTTTCTTAACAAAAATGAATATATTTTTTGAATAACTCTGGTACTCCCAACTACTACACCGACTATCGTAAAAATTCTGAAAGCATCTCCGTAACACCGGCCTTCTTCAGAATATTATTTCTATCTTCTGATAAATCATTTCTTGTCTTCATTTCTTGATGTTTTCCTTTTTTCACTTGTAATCTTTCAGATTCTATATTCAGTTTCTTTTCTCTAATTATTTCTAATATAGAATTCTTCCTATTTAAAGTAGACTTTTCACTTTTTTCAAGGCTTCAGGTATTTCATTATCTACATTTTGTTGAGATTCTGCAAACGGCGATATCTCTTCAGTCTCATTACTTACCTCATTATTGTTATCTATTATTTGACTCTATAATAATAGTTCTGGGTTAACATTCTTCTTTTTCCCAAAACTTTTGGTGCATTTCTTGTGAAAATTCACATTTTTCTTTTCTTCCTCGTCCAGTTCTTTTTTTGTTTTCGACACAGGCTTTATAGTTTCTCTCTATAACTTTCCAATGATTTTCGCAATTGGTTGTGGTTATATTTTCATTTGTAATTTGTTTCATTTTGGTGGCAATAATATCCCATAATTTCTTCGTACTTCTGCTTTCAAAAGTTCCAACTTTTTTCTTGTATTTTGCATAACAGTTAATTAAAGTTCTTGTATTGTCATTTCTCCAATATTTATAGTCCTTGAAGGGAGTATTGCTAATTTAGAGGCTCAAGTGCTTGGATTGATCACAATCAAGTCTAAAATTAGGTATATCGTTATCTCAAACCTTTGTTTTATTTTAATCAAGAGCTTACTGTCCAATCCTTCCATTTCTGCGTTAACTACATTAATAAACGGCATGTTTTCTAACAATTGTGTTTTTATCTTATGACTATAAGTTAGGATAAACTATCAAAATTCTCACGCGGTTCGAAATCGTTCCAACATAACAAGTCGATTTTAGAATTGTAAGTTCGCGCATGGATTCTCAGCAGTTCTCAATCGCGTTCCGAACTTCAGTGAACTTTATGTTGGAACAAACAATTAATAGTACACTTTTTCGAAAAAAAAATTTCTTCTTTTAAAGAATTAAATGTTGCACTCTTATCGGGCTACACATTAATATGCCAACTGAATCGGAAAAGAAAAAGTTGTTAGACAAATAATATAGGGGGATGTAGGGCACAAGGGTCACAAATGATCAATCTATGGTTTTAATGAAATACATATGTATATTATCTACCGGATGGTAGCTCGTAACACAAAACAAGGAAAATCTTGAAACAGTACATACGAAGTGCTAGCAGATTTGTTAATAAATTTCGCTCAAACCATAAATTTCTTGTGAATATCCGCGAACAGTTTAATGTATATACTTGGCGCATACAGGATATTGCTTGTTCTGTTAAATAATGACGAAGATAGAACAGAAGATAATGCTATTTCCATCCATTGCTCCCGCAGAAATTGCAGGAGAAGGATTCAGTACAGTGTGCAATTCCACGATAAGTGTGCTGAGGTAGAGCTTGAAAACGATTATTTTATTTACGCGTTACATTACTACAGTCAGAGAAGTTTCTATTTGAATTATATTCGATAAAAATCCAGTTACAGTTTCCTTTCTAATTTGAAACTAAAACCCTGAATACAAAATAACGTGGACGTGTGTATTCTGATCCATGGGACACATAGATTCAATGGCATGTTAATTCCTTAGTATAGCACGCATATTAGGGTCCAATTTGGAGTAAAAAATTTTTCATTCACCTAACAAAAAATACAGCGTGCCCAGCCAGTGCGTAAGCGGAAGGTAATTCCTTCCTTAAGCAATTTAAAGGAAAAGTTTTCAAATAAAACATATTCGGAGAGAAATTCTGCATAAAATTATGTCAAAGTACATAGAATGTTCAGTTTCCGCTACAAATGTGTTTATAAAAAACTTTCTGGATGAATTTATTAAGGCAACGCGTAATGTGGACATTACACAAAATATTACTCTTGGAATGTTACTAATGTTAATGTTTAAGAAAATACCAAGGCACTGTATTACAGTTTGGTATTAAGAAGAATTGCGCTTACTTTAAGTAGATGTTGAAATTGCTTGCAAAAAATAACATTTTAAGTTTTTTTTTCAATCAATATCGTTTGAAAAATAAAATTTATAGTATTTTCTCTCAGCACTCTTATTTTAGTAAAAAACCTACCTGCACCTGCACTGATATATAAGTATAGCGAAATGTTAATAAAAAATAATCTAGAACAGTTTGTCTATCAGATTCTTGAAAGGAAAACTGAAATTGCGTGAATCAAACATGGCAACAATTTCGATGGTCATCCAGTTGATATAAAAACAAAATCGACGTATTGCTGAAAACTCCAAGAAATACTCGATCGAACAACATTTGAATCACTGCTCTAATGTGTAATGCGTTTAAGATATCAGCCGTTAAAGAAACAGCGACATTTCGCAAAAATCTTAAATTATGTCAATTATCTCAAAAACTGAGGTAGATAGGTATAGATAATATTGATGAAAGTTGATATCAATTGAGGAGAGATATCCAAAAAATGTAATAATATGTATGGTGTTCTATTAAAAAAACCAAATGTATCGTGCAAACGTGTATCGTGCGCTGCGAAAACTGAACATTCTGTATACTTGAATATAATTTTATATTGTGCAGTCTCGTCTCCGAATACTTTTTGTTTGAAAACATTTTCTCTAAATTACTCGGGGAAGGATTTATCTTCCAACCACGCACTAAGTATACGCTAGTGTTGTTTTTCAATCGATTTATTAAAATTTAATCAAACGTTTCAGTCATGATAGAGCAACGCAAACTGCGCTGAAAGCCAGTGGCTGACGCATAAAAGTTTACACAAAATAAACACGGCCGGGACAATTCGGTATAAGCGTCAGTATAACTGCGACTCGAAAGCCGGTCTATTGTGCATGCATCTACGCTGTCGTATACTGTATCGTAGTTCTACGTTTGTTTTGAAAATATTTCCTACGTCGCGAAAACGACCAAAGTTGGACACAATAAGAGAATTTATTGCAGAAATGCTTGATTTAAAGTGTGATGGCGCTAAAATTCAATGTGTAGTGTGTAAAATAGATTTAATGTGTTAATCGAAAAGTGATTGTCTACGGCACGTAAATAGTGCAGGGCATGTTTCAAAAAAAAATTCCACACGAGATTATGACAAATTTAAATTTAATTTATGTGTTACCTTTTGCATGTAATTTACCATTTCATTTACTAAGGAAGAAAGCATACGTCTCGTTTTGGAATGAATATTCGGACTTTAAGTTACCAAGTGAGAGAACATTACAGAGAGTTGTGCCGTCTGCTCGTGAGTATGTCGAGAAAAGAATTAAATCGGAGTTGCAAGATAAAAAACTGTGGTTATGTGTGGACGAAACAACAGATCGTAAAAAACATTCTGTGGTTAATGTAATGGTACGCACAATGGAACCACATCGACCGTCACCCTCGATTTTACTAGCTTCCAGACGAATACAACAATGCACTGCCGAAGTAATTTCAATGTTGGTGTTAAATACATTGGAAAAGTTTGAACTTTCAACAAATCAACTGTTGATGTTTATGAGTGATGGTGCCGCAAACATGCTTGCTGTAGGTCGATCTCTTAAAAAACATTGTGCTAACTTGTTGCATATTACATGTAAAATTCATACTCTCAGTCTCGTAGCAGATAGTATCAGAAAATGTTATCCCGAGGTAGACGCTCTAATAGCACATACAAAAGCTGTGTTTGTAAAATCCCCAAAACGTATTCGGGAATTTCATAGACTATGCCCCGGTATTCCTGAACCACCACAACCTATTCTTACTCGTTGGGGAACATGGTTAGAGGCTGCATTTTATTATCCTAAATATTTTGAGAATATAAAGAACGTGATTTTAGAATTCGACCCAAAGGAAGCTGCGGCTGACAAGGTAAGCCGCTTAAAATTTCAGGATAGTCAAATTAAAACAGATTTGGAAATTATTCAGAACAATCACGTGGGACTAGCGGATGCGATAGAAAAACTACAAAATTCTTCGGTGTCGTTAGTGGAATCTTTGCAAATAGTGCAACATGTTCACGTACAGCTATGCGTGATAGAAGACGCAAGAAACGTTTGTGTTTTAGAAAGGTTTGAAAGTGTTTTAGATAAGGACTCTGATATTGGCACATTAAGACAAATTTGTGAAGGTGCGTCAACAGAACCGTTAAGTTATTTGAAAGATTATTTTACTTACGCAAATATAACGTCACTAGATGTAGAACGTTCGTTTTCGGCATACAAAAACACTTTCTCTTCACGGCGCACTCACTTTGCCGAAACAACTTTGGAAACATATCTAATGTTACAAATATTAAATAGATATTATCCACTTTGTGATTTCACGGAGGACTCTTAAAACGGTAAGTATTTGAGCACGTATCACATTTAATTTATTTTGTGTAAACTTTTATGCGTCCGCCACTGGCTTTTGGCGCAGTTGCGTTGCTCTAGTCATGACTAAAGTAATCAGTAATCATGATTGAAGCATTAGTTTTAATCAGGACTAAATTAATCAATCATTAATTTCAATCTATTAAATTGTAGAACTGAAAATTATTACAAACCATAAAAAACAGAAGATAAATTGTAAGGAAGAAATGAAGAATGGGAAGAAAAATTCAAAGCAAAGTACGAAGTCGAAAAAAGAAGAGGAATGAGAAGAAAGGGAAAACGAAAAATGTGAAAGTGAAGAAAGGGAAGAAGAATAATGAGAAAGAGAAGAAAAGGGGGAAGAATATGGTGAAGAACTAACATCAAAGCCTTTAAGCCTACTTAATGACTGCATCATTAGTGTCTAATCATACTTTAGTAAACTAAATTTTGCTGAACGCTGCTGTACGCAAACTGCAATTTCCCACCAACTATCACAATTACGTAGGTACATGTATGCACATGGAAATTGTTTTATTAATAAAACAACCGAACAGATAAAGTGAGAATTATTTTAATAGAGAAGTTACATGCTTAAAATTCCTTAAAATAATAGGACCTTATTCATTCATCAAACATCACATTATATTAGCGTATATTTAGCGTTCAATCCCGATAGCCGATCGGTAATCTCAAAATTTTCTTATACTTAAAAAAGCACAAATACCTAAAAGTACTGTACTAATTGCCAAATGTAGGAAGCGGGCACTCTTAGATTGAAATTTACATATGTCTGCCTGCGTTTGAACAACGATAAGATTTTATAAATTTAGATTATAAGTAGTAATAACTTTTCGAAATAATTAATGGTTATATGGAAATAACTATATAATTTTAAAAAATAGCCAAGTATCTAGCAAAAAATTAGCGACTACCCAATACGTCACTTTCCAGTGCATATAGTTTTTTAATCTTTCTAGTTTTTACTTTTACAGGTTTCTACTTATACTGGACTTCTAGCAGCTGTTGTTATATTTTGGAAGTACATATGGTTGCTTAATATGTTTAAATTGCACAGCTCTAATTATCTATTTCGACAACGAATTGGTTGGATGCTTGGTTGTGGTCGTTGGGATATCTCGTGGTTGGCGGTGTGAAGGTTTCGTTTCTGGTGGCACGTTGTATCTTCGGTTGAGGGGTGGATAGGTTGCTAATATCTAATATATCGTCGTGATAAATTATTCAAAAAACATGATAAACATAGTAACCATGGTAATTTATCGTTCTTCAAAATTTCGACATACAGCATCACCATGGAAGCGATGGAATACATTTTGGTGTGTACATTGGAATTGAAAAGGTTATTATTTAATTTTATTCATATAGTAAACGTGGATGTGTACTCGATAACTAAAATAGATGTGGTAAAATCATTTTTGACAACGAAAATTTCAAAATTCTTCAAATAAGTTAAATGAGTTAAAGATAGAAATAAATATGAAAGTATAGTTTATTTCAAATTATAAGAATATAACTTTGAACGGCTTAAATGCTGATATTGCACCACCTGCGGTAATAACTACCTGGATACGCAAACAAACTGCTGAGGACCGTAATGACAAAATTTAAGTGAATTGAATAGAAATGGAATTATGATTTGCGATATGCGTAACTACCTGTTTGTACATTTAAATCTCATTTAATATGTAAATTCTTTAATTACTTGTAACATCGAATTGCTTACTATGTAAATTTATACCGTTTGTAAAATATATATACATAAACATATAATTATCTTATAGGGCCGTAATTTATAGTCAATACGGCCCCTAGATTCAATATGCATTGCCAGGTTATTATCGTCACAGAAGGTGCAATAAAAGTATTAAAGGCCTTGTAAGTCTACAGTTATTTTCTTATAATTTGAAATAAACTATATAACTATCGTATATTGAATCATTTCTGGATCCTTTAGTTTGAAAATTACGAAATTATAAACAAGATTTGAAGAACAAGTACATTTTGAACGAGACTTGGATACAACAACAAATTAAAAACAAAATTCGACAATAAATAATATTAGATATTAATAAAAATGTGACTTTTGACATTAAAAATTGTTTAATTTTGATTTAGACTTATTCGGAAAATTAAATGTAATATTTCAATCAACGTTTATCTCTGAGGATTTCCTTTGAAAATGGTCTCATTATTAAAGCGTGACAATCGGTTGCACCCGCAGAGATCCCTGTACGGGGGAGTGTATGTACGTATGTAGATGCAGAGTTCAGTAATGCGGTAGACACTGAGGAGTTGGGACGTTCGGTTATTTATCGGATTTTCATTGTGTGTTTTCGAAAACATGAGACGTAAGCCTGGTGTATCTCTTTCATCGCATGTGAAGAATTATATTTGTCGTTTCCCTGGTTTGGAATTTACAGGTTCGCACATTCGTTGTAAATTTTGCGGTATAGGGTTGCTAGGTCGCACGACGTTTCAATGTAGAAGTCATATTAAAAGTAAACGTCATGTATTGAATTTAAGAAACAATATTCCGTACTGGCAATTTTTGTATGACTTTATTTTCATGTTGAGCACGTGAATATCCTACAACACCTAGTAGATAATGAACACTTCCGTCTTTTTTGGGATAAATATGTTCGATCATGGAAGCTACCAACAAAAAGACAATTGAGGTACAATTTACAACATGTGCAAAGTACAGTAAAAGACTGTATAAAAGACGAGTTGAGAAATCAAAAAATCTGGCTCACTGTGGACGAAACTACTGATGCTCAGAAACACAGCGTGATTCATATTGTGGCGCGTCCTTTAAAACGTAATGGTTTCTTGTTGTTAGCCAGTAAAAAGATTGAAAGAACTGATGCCGAAACCGTTGTAAACATAATAAAAAATATGTTAAGAGAATTTTGTATCGTAGGAGCCCAAATCACCATGTTAGTTTCTGACGGAGCCGCAACAATGCTGAAACCTGGTAGGATGTTAAAAGCATACTTTCCGACTCACGCATGTCATCTCGTAGCAAAGTATCTCGAAGCAAGTATTCTAGGGTGAATGATTTAATATCATCTACCAAAAAAGTGTTTGTGAAATCTCCCAAACATATCCGGGTATTCAAGCAATTGTATCCACAAATTTCGCTACCACCTCAGCCTGTATTGACGCGATGGGGGAACATAGATCGAGGCAATATCTTACTATCGCAAATATTATTCCCAAGTGAAAGATGTAATTTTCAAACTTAATTCTTCTAATTCTCAAGCGGTTCGCGAGAGTCAGCAACTTTTTTCCGATTTGGTCGTTCGAAGAGAAATAGATGACACTTCCATAAACTATTCTGTAATGACACAAACTATTTCGCAGATAGAAAATACTCACTTATCTATACAAAACTCGTTAAATAACATCAACAATTTAGCAGCCGCTCTAGAAAGCTTGACGGATCCTATAGGACTGGATGTCGCGCAAAAATTTCTTGCAGTTTTAAATAAAAATCCGGATTTAGAAAAGGTTCGATCTATATCTGGAATTCAAGACTGCGCAGAAGAAATACAGTAGTATTTGAATTTCGCAAATCTTACTTCGTTAGAGGCTGGACCATCATTTGCAAAGTATACGCGAACGTTTTTAGACCGTCGTCGAGGCCTTACCGAATCGACAATGTAAGCATTGCTTATGTTGCAGTACTACGCGGCGTACCATAGCAGTCGCACATTACCGCAGTGGTCATTTATGCGTCAATAAAAGGTAACAATCTATTATTTTTTTATTAATACTGTGTCTGCTTTTGCGCGGTACGCCCCGGACGGTTCCACTAGTTTCTCGAACATTATAAATAGTACACTCACACCGATCAACCGATAATAACCGAACATCCACTCGATTCCTTGTATGTACATAGTAAACACAGCTCCTTTCACGACGCTCTGCGGGTGCAACCGTTTGTCACGCTTTACTCATTATAATATATATTGTGTTGGTTATGTACTAGTTCATTTATTTTCTGCAAACTCTATACTTTGTAGGGTTAATTTGAAAAGCCGTCAGAAGTGTAAACTTCGCCTAATATACTGTGCTGCTCAAGCCATTAGGTAAATGATGTAATATACAAACTAATGCACACCGCACTTATTATATTCTCCCTTTTCTATATTCGCGTAGAGATGTGAGCACTACGGTATGTTAAACATGTAAAGTATTGTGATCTGATTTTCATAAAGACCATGATTATTATTGTTATTAGTATTAATTATTATTTTATTATAAATTGTGCACCTTTGGCTCACAGGAAGCAACCTTTTACTTGACTCTTTTTAATGGAACCATAGATTGTTACTTCTAAAAATGTAAATTAATAAATCCTTTTTTTCCTATCTACAGTTGATGTTATCATAGGTATAATAAATAAACGCTATCCATATGTGAACGCCAACGTCATTTACGTTTAGCCATTAACAATAAATTCAATCAAGGTAAATATTACTCTTTCGACTATATAACAATTACGTTCTTTCCTATTTTATTATATCTAAAGAAATATTTATGAGAGTTAAAGAAATTAATGGGAGAAATACGATTTCAAATTACAGTTTTTAGCGATTACTTCCTCGGAATGAGTTTGGCGGAACGTATAAATAACTACGTAACATGTAAAATAAATAAAATCTAAGTTCAGATATTACGCCTCTAAAAGTGCATTATTAAGAACAATAAAACTGTTAAATAACAATATGTAAGAGACTGTAGGGATAAGAGTGATATAATATTAATCTTGTTTATAAAAATTAGTTACTTATTTTCCTCATTTCTAATGTTTATTATTGTTGTATTAGCGTATATTTTGGATGTATCTTTGCAACGATGTTTCACTTTTTCACTTTTACTTTTGTATACCAATTTTGGCTATAACTACTTATTTAGACATTTCTAAGACAATTATAAGTATACAAAAGTAAAGAAAAGTGTCAACATGTTTTGTATATTTCCAAAAATATCTATTTTCCCATTTCCATTGAACTGCACTTACGAAAATAGATATTATACACGAATAATTTATAAAATTACAAAGCAAATTAATATTTGGGAACACCATCAGCACTTCATACCACCCAATTTATATTGTTTAGGCGTAGGTTTTTTATTAAACCGTGCATGACCACTTTTCCACTGCACAATACAAACTAACTGTAAGATGATCATTAAATTTTTGAACCTAAACAAGGACTATCCATAGATTTAGGTATTGAAAAATAAAAAACAAATATATTAAAGAAAGGAACAACCAAACTTTAACAACAATGAAAGCTTTGCTGAGCATAATCTAACGTTAAAAGGGTTGAATAATCATGTTTTAGAACACCCTAAAAGTCAGAATTGTGATTTTAAAGCTATTGTTTCATACAATTGGTAATTGAATACACACGCTTCTACGTTTTTGCAGTGCTGGGAGTACGAGGTAGGCGCCATAAATTCACGGCTTAATATAAGCCGATAGGCTTACAAAGGTTCGAGCGTGTTCAAACTCCGTTGCGCATGTGCGAGGCCTACACTGTATATATGCTGGAAGAGTAGTAGTTTTTAGTAGCCAGCTAGACAGCGCGACTAGTGCATAAAAATGTATCAGGTAACGAAAATTGAGTACCGTGTGGTCATTAAATTTTCAACAAAAGGAGGACATACGTCTAATCACATTAAACAACGTTTATGGTGACTTATCTCCTTCATATTCTACTCTAAAAAAAGGGGCAAAATGTTTCCGTTTGGGGCGAGAATCCCTTGAAGATGATGAGGGCCCTGGTCGGTCAATTGAACTGATAACGCCTCAAAACATTTAATTATTGAAGAAATGGTATTAGCAGATCGCCGTTTGAAAGTGAGGAAATTAGCAGTGATGTCTAACATTTCTGAAACAAATATTCGCCGAATTCTCCATAACCATTTGGGTATAAATAAGATTAGTGCAAGATGGGTACCGCATCTTCTTTCTGCTCTCCAACATGAATGGCGGGTCGATTGTGTGCGCTCGTTTAAACATGTGTGGAGACAACTCGAAACCGATTTTGGAGTCCATTGTCACAGGAGATGAAACAATGGTTCTGTATTATGATCCCCTATCCAAAAAGGAATCCAAATGGCGGCGACCCGATGAACCTCGTCCCAGAAAGGCGAAACTCGTCCAATCAACGAGAAAGGTGATGGCCACAATATTCTGGGATTGCGAGGGTATTTTAGTCATTGATTTTAAAGGGCGCAATACAACTGTCAACAGCACATGTTATGCGTCGTTGTTACATAGATTGAGGGACAATATCTGTGCAAAACATCGAGGAAAATTGGCAAAAGGTGTTCGGTTTTTGCGCGACAATGCACATCTGCGAATGTGGCTTTCGAGAATTGGAATATCCATCATATAGTCCGGACAGGGCTCCAGGTGATTATTTTTTTTTTCTCATTTAAAGAAAGGCCTTTCTCATTTAAAGAAAGGGAACATCGTTTTAAGGAGTGAGTAGCAAGCAGCTGTAATGCAACATTTTGAGAGAAAAACTTTAGATTGTTTTTACAAGGGTGTAGAATTATTAATTAATCGTTGTAATAAATGTATTGAAGTTAGGGGAGATTATATTGAAAAGTAAAAATTGTTATATTTTACCAAGTTTGTTTTTTCTATATCAGGCCTAGAATTTATGGCGCCTACCTGGTAACATCGTATTTAGTACGTCGTTTTGAATAAATTTAATTCTTTAGAATTCCTAAGTAATAGGTAAACTTACCACAACTTTTAGAGCGTCGAGCCTTTAGTAATTATTTAGTTGAGATGGTTAATGGTTTTTTCAAAAATTCAGCATTGAGATACTTTAAAATATTTCGAAACTGGTTATAAAATAGAAAGAAACATATTTTTCAGCATATATCAACGTTTGACAATCAAATTATTCTTTAATTGTATTTTTAATTGAAATTTCAAAAATATACTACTTTCGTACAGAGCTAAATGTTGCAACGGTGGAAAAATTTTGTCAAGTAGTCATGGAAATCAGAATTGAACACTCACCTGTCACCTTTGTTGGTAATCTATTGTTAATGTTTAAGAGAATAACTGTTAAACTTTTTAAAAATTACGCGAAATTATTATGTACCAGTATATTGTCTAGGAAAATCATTAAAGCAAGTCGCCGTTGAATTAAGAATAGCGAAATATTCAGCAGGAAATGTTGTTAAACACTACAGACAAACTGAAACCATCGGAATTAAAGGAAAAGATACACCTAGAATTATAACCGAACGAAGCCAAAGAAACTTGGTCAACATTTGCAAAGAAAATCGCAGAAGCACTGTAAAAAAAATTACAGCCTTTTGGCGCAATGGTGTTAATGTGTTTCGAGAGTATTGTCGGAAAAATATACATAAAACTCGGATTTTTTTATTCATATGTACATAAGTAAATTACATAAATAACTTATTTATGCCAGAGATAAACCTTTATTGATTCCTGTTCAGAATCGAAACCGATTGATTTGGGCAAAATCAAAAGCAAATTGGACTGTTGACGATTGGAAGAAAGTTATTTTTAGTGACGTGTCGAAGTTTGACGTTTGTGTAGGGGGTAATCGAAAACGGGTGATTAGAAGTAAGAGAGAGAATTTTCATAAAGAGTGTCTCAAAAGCACTGTAAAATTTCCAAAAGGGCAAATGATATGGGGATGCATGTCTGCCAGTAGTTTGGGCCAATTGGAATTGATCGGCGGTAAGATGAATGCTGCGAGCATTAAGAAATTTTGCAGGAAACTTTGTTGCCCGGTATTGAAAAATTGTACGGAAAGGACGTCGATTTTATTTTCCAATAGGATGGCGCAAACAATAATTTGCGCCCAACAAAATATGAAAGTTGGCCCTCAAGTAACTCGGACTTAAATGTCATCGAAAATGCATAGTACGACATTAAAAAATACTTAAAGAACAATGCTCCAAAGAACAATTTGCTGATTTAAGAGCTAAATTAAGATAAATTTGGGACACATCAACCGCTGAATTTTGGAACAAGTTTGTAAAAAATATGCCAACAATATTCGAGCGATTATCCAGTCAAAAATAGGCACCACGAGTTACTACAGTTATTAGTTTTGCGTCCCAACCTTTAGTTGTCAAAATTTTTGTTCTTTTTTTAATTTAATTAATTTTCTTTTTGATCCGTACATGTAAGAATTTCTTTAAAACATGTTGCTTTCAAAGAATGAATAGATTCTCTTAATTAATAAAATAATGTACATAGAATTATTACACTCCGTCCCAATATATCATTGTCGAAACCCGAACTCAACCTTTTAAAGTAGTAAAGTACAGTAAAACACTAAAAATGCTGATGCATGAAAATATATGTATTTACTGTTCTGTAGGATACAGTGCATATACATACACCAATGTAGACATTTGATATTTGATCCGTTATATTTCGATTACGCACAGCTATATCCTTTCTTCGATGATCCAAAAGCACGTCCATCATTTTAAAAACCGCAAGGGTGAACGTAGACAGTTGTTATTCGATGTCAAATATTCAAGAAAAAAGATCCAACTTTTGTAGAAAGAATCCAGATAGACTCCCGTTATATTAGTTCACAATAGCATGAAGAACATATCTACTTTTCAGAACATATAGTCGTATACTTATCATAGTTAATATTGGACAAGTTCTCATCCCGACCAAGTCGAGGAGAAACTTCGTAATACGTCTCCCGCTGAGAACAATGACAATCGGGTTTCGTTGGTAGAATCGCGTCGATGGTTACTATACTCTTAGTCGGCGACTACCCACTCTCCAGTTTGCGCCAGCCCACTACGAAGCCCACCTCCTCGACTTTCTCTTAGACGCATCCTCCTTTTGTGACCCGACGTATTCAGGATACAGATGCATGTTAATTAATCAAATAGTGGTAGGAATATATTTGTAAAAACAAACGTTTTAAAGAACACAATCGTATTAATAGTTAACAGTATAGCTAGCAGTTTAGCATAAAACGCAAAATTAATTTTTATAGAGATGGAGGTGTGATCGTCAACTGGCAGCATTGGATTACTATCCCCTTGGCCGTTCAAACTCGTCATCGTTGCGCCATCTTCTCTTTGAGGATTTCTCATCAGTAAATTGTTTGGGATAGATACTTCTTGTTCGAATTTACCTGCAAGCAAACTATTTATAATACCGGAACCCACATTATTCTGTGTGCGTAATGGTGGTTGATTATCGTTTGTGGTAGAAGTACTTCTGATATTTTCTGTGCTAACTGACATGCCATCTAATACGTTGTAGTCACAATCAGCTTCTTCTTCTTCTATAATAGTATTTTGAGACAATTGAGGGTAATAAGGCTTGCGATATGTAAAACTTTCGTTTGCAGTTAGTAATTTCTCGAAAGGGTTGCTAACTTTTTGGGTTAGAAAACCGACTTGGGTCACATCAGAAACTGCAGTATATCTAGACATCGCACTTTTGGAGCTTTCAGCTTCGAAATGCGTTTTGGATTCGTTTGCATTCGGTGAAATAGATCCTTTCGGAATAATTGTGAAGTCACTGGATCCAATAGAACTGCCTGAAAAGATGTTAAAATGAATATTTGCATAAAATAAATCTTTTTATGAAGCTTTTGATCCATTTAGCACGTACCAATGGATAATTTATCCATTAAAGTATCCCATTCACTTTTGAACGGGTTTTCTTCTTCATACGTTTTCCTCAAAATATTTTCAAAAATTTCAGAGCAAGCACTGGAAACTATTTCTTTTGAATGATACCTGCTATCGGGTGGTGTTTGCGAAACAATCTTCTCCATTTGCTGAGGGAAATGAAAACAGAAATTTTGACATTCCAACGACGAAATTACACTGACAGTAGGTGCGTAATATAGTACGATGTGTTCGAGTTGTCATGGTAACAATTGGAGTGCTGGTCTATTTTAATTTTTGACACGTCATTGTTTTGTCGTATGAGTAAAGACAGTCAATTTGACTATCTTTCTAAAGTACTACTGTTGAAAAAGGATGCAAGATTTGCGTTTGTGTTATAAACAAGGATCTATTATGGTTTCATGAGTGCGACTGCATTTTTTCTATAATCCTTCTGTTGTGATAGATAATGCTCCCTACCATGGTGTTGTGATTGATATACTTTGCCGAGGAAACAAGATATTGCAGATTGGTTAATGAAGTATAATATGTTTCTCAAGTGAGTCAACTAAAATGGAATTACTAGATATAATGAAAAGGTTAGACTAGATATAGTTAAAAGGAATAAACCTAAAAAAAAAGTACGCTATTCATGAACTCATAAAAAAGCATGGTTATGAAGTGCACAGACTCTCCATATCATTGCGCCTTTAGTGCACTAGAATTGATCTGGGCCTCGACAAAAGGATATTACGAGGGCGTATTGAAAACTAATGTCTCCATGGCTATAACTTTATTAGTAATAGATATATTGTTTACATATAAATGTTCTCTACCCACTTATATAATCACTTTTCCACATAATCGCCATTGACAGCAATACATTTACGCCAACGTACTACGAGTTGCGCAAAGGAGTCTTCGCACGGCACCATTTCCGCACCTCCGTTATCACCTCTGCATCCGAAGAGAAACGCTCGCCCTTGAGATGTTCCTTAAGCTTCGGAAAGAGGAAAAAGTCACAAGGCACAAGATCTGGGCTATAAGGTGGATGAGGTAAAACGTCATGAAACCCAAGCTTCTCCAGTGCTATACGCGTTCTCTGACTTGTGTGAGGCCGAGCGTTGTCATGATGCAGAATTGGCACTTTGTCTGGACGAACCCTACGCAGCCATCGCCTCAGATTTATTAGGGTATTAACATATCTTTCGGAGTTGACAGTACAGCCACGTTCCAAAAATTCAATATGAACGATGCCATCGCAATCCCAGAAAACGCTAATCATGACTTTAGCAGGATTTTCGTCTTTCACAGTCCTTACCCACCTCCTAACAGTACTCACATGAACACACGCATCACGGTACATGGCGCTCAACCTTCGATGGATGTCAATGGGCGCTACACCCTCCGCAGTAAGAAATTCGATTATTAATTAATTAACCGCACGCCCAGGCCGTTCGCCATTTTTAGAACTGTCGTGCGCAGACGCCAAGAATACTATACTAAAGGATTGCTCAATCTTCCATATCTGTCAGTCGTATCACCTGACTCGTGTGACGTCACTCACGGACCTCAAGATAGTTTCTGCGCGTAAAATACAATAGAAGACCACGAATTTGTTTCTGTAATTAAATGATTATACTTGTATGTGGTATTATTACTAAATTCAACTAATAATTGAACTCGTAGTTGATAAAATAATACCAACGATAATAATGTAATCCGGTGTTAATTTAGTATACTTTACCTTTATTTAGTTTATTACTTCGATTACTATTACTTATTCCTATTTTTAAAAATAAAATCACCCATTCTTAGCGAACTAATTTATCATCCAAATAGAGGAAGTTAGAGAATTATAGGTACATAATGTCAATAATAGAAACATCTATTTTACTACATAATTTTTATTATCTAACTAATGGTCCACAGCACCTAAAGATAATACAATTCGTAAACTCTATATGAACAGCAAATATTTTTCTGTTTAAGAAGCTATAATTATTGGATTTACAAATTGTTTAATTAATTTGGAGAAACATAGATAGTATATGAGACCAATTAGTAAGTACAAAAGCTAAACATTTTTTGCATAAAACATTTTATAAAAAACATCTAATTCACATTTTTTTAAAGTTTTCTTCGTTTTTTTTTCTTTTAACGTCCTCATTAGGAATGCTGCTAACAAATTTACGTTTTCTTTTCTATCCTTTTGTCTGAGCATTCTTAGTATTCATGTAATTAATACGTATGATTAGACTTAATTTACAAAATGCCTTAATAACCTCAATCGTCATTTCATCTTTCTTCTTTATTTTTTCTGCCAATTTCTTGATTACCAAAGGTCCTATTCTTAATGACCCCCATGAAAATTTTGAAAATAATTATTCCATTTAATGATCTTGTTCGGCCATTCTGAGGATGGCTTTATGAGTCCTCCATAAGAGACTTGCTGAACCCACGAGGGTAAGCTGTAACTGTGCTCTGGTTCAACAAAAGCATCGTATGTAGTTTCCTCAGCGTTTGGTACAGTCGGGTAGATACTTTCTGTTGATGAAAATGAACTATCTTTCTGTTGTCTTTGTTGATGTCCCATCTGCCCCTCTGATTTGTAACTAAGTTCTTGCCTGGTTGGTAAGTGCAAAGAGGGTACAGCTGTTTTCTTTGTTTTTTTGGACAGCAGACCTATAAATGATTTAGCCATGTTTAATAATAACATTTAATCACGATATTTACATAATTTTAAATGTATGCTCACTTATTTTTAAATACAAAGGAAAATAAAGTGACGATTTTGTTATCTATGAATAATTGTTATTGTACATTTCCAAAAAAATGCTACAAATTTTTTCAAAGGTGAAAGTTTTACATACATAATAGCTCATTATGTAAATCTCGTTCAGAATCATTTTGAATAAAATAAACAAAACAAATGTGACCAGTCTCAGGATTGAATTTGTTAGATCGTTTACATCTGTGTATCCATTCTTTCCTAATATCTGTAGAGACAAAGTCTTTTTCTTTAGGGAAATTATGAAAAATAGTATCCTCTCCCTTTCTTTTTGCAATAACTTGGCTATTGTTGCAGCCAAACACAGCAAACCGCCGTCCAGGCATTTATGTACAATATTAAAGAAAAATCGTAATTTAGAGAATATCTAACTTCATTTGATCACTTACCTAATAATTTCCTTGATAGGAACACTAAAAACGGTTAAATAGTCTATAAAAATAATAATTGATATTTTTAACACACCTTATAAACGCTAGAGCATCCGAAAATAACAGTAAAAACTGCTTCACAAAAGAGAATTGAAATATAAGCAAACAGCATGATAACCATGGAGGTCCGTTGCTTACGTCACATCAACGTGTCGCGTGATTTCGACATCGCTAACATTACAGCATAGGGAATGAGTAATCCTTATTGTATACTATCCTTGCGCAAACGCAATGTTGCTGAGAATCTCCATTAGGGAGACTAATGTACCAAGAGTTAAGGTAAATCGCAAACCACTTTTGACACTGTCTGGCTTATCATTATAAAAGTTATGGTCACAGAGGCATTAGTTATCAAGACGCCCTCGTATAATAAAAATGTTGGTAGGGGTAGTTATCGTGATGAAAAAGTATTGAATGTGTGGAATAAAACGTAGGAACATTGTACACCCAACACCTGGAAGAACTGTGTAAGGTACATGAACAATTTAATACCAAATTGGTATGAACGGGAAAAAAAACATAGTGGAGATGGATATCGAGCCCCCCCTAATAATTGCCAATTCCAATCAATCCTCAGGAATCCCGAAGAAGAAACAGATGGTTAATCTCTTCGATTCCACCTTTTATATTAGAGATTCATAAGTGAATGTTTATTAAATGTTTACATGAAAATTATCTAAAATTTATTCTATTTGTGCCTTAGAATATTATTAAATAATGAACTCGGTGTATGTTGTTTCATTAATAAAAATAGTTGATTATTAATTTGTAGTATATGCTTATTATACGAATATAAAGGATGAATACCTATGTTATATGCATATCAGTTACAATTGAGAACACAAAAACAGTGGTTAGATATCTTTTATGTTTGAATATGAACATACAGACTATATTTCATTTATTCTAAACAGAAATTCTACCAAAATCTGCTTTAACATTTTCCATTTAAAATTCCTGTTTATGTTTGCGGTAGCTGTTTATACGGTTTTTAATTTGACACAGAAGTATCGATTTGTTTTATACGGATAAAAATCGATGACGTGCGTTAAAAGTTAAAATAGACAAAGGATGCAAGTGATATATAGTGATCCGAAAATGTTGAAAACACCGAAATAAAAATGTAATTAAGGACTTCTAGATAGACCGGCCAGTTCTCTAAATGACGCTTAAAAATTGTCCATGTCTTACATGAGAAATGGGTGAAAAGGATAGAATTAAAAAAAAAATGCTGTGTAATTTAAATTATAATAACACGTGTTTAAACTGTTGCCGTTAGACATCTTCACAGATCCCTCACTCCGAGAACGATTACGAACATGCCCTTATTATTACATTACTACTTGCACTTCTATTTTCACCGTTTCGCCACGTAAACAATATACAGTAGTGATCGGCTAAAACGAACCCGCTTAAAGTAACTACCGGTTGTTGCGTACCAAAACCGAGGGTCCCATTATATTTGCTATTAAAATAATACTAAAAGATACCTTTTATTGCGAATCCGCCTATGAACTTCCGTATAATACGAACCAATTTTAGAGTCTTAACAGAAATAGTTTCTGTTTAAAGCGAACTTGTTTAGATCAGTACACAATATTCGGAAATCCCGGGCAACACCGACAAGAAGCTTTCAAATGATAGATTGACCTTATTTTTGTGTGCTAATTTAACGGGAAGTGAAAAAAGAAAATTACTACTGATAAGCAAATCACAAAATCCACAATGTTTCAAACAAATTCCTGTGAATTATAAATCAAATAAAAAAGCATGGATGACTGGCGATTTATTTATAGAAGAACTGAAACTGTGGGATGAAGAGTTATTACTAGAGTTGGCCACGCGCGCCAACAGGCAGCTGCGTCGTATCTATACGGTTACATACAAGCCTCAGTGTAGCTTCGACCTTCCATTAGCGCGGTACGTGTTGTTTAGAAATGTTGCGTACGTCGCGCAAACGACCCAAGGCGGACCAAGTTAGAGAATTTTTAGCCGAAACTCCTGACTTAACGTATGATGGCGCTAAAATTGAATGTGTAGTATGAAATGTCCTGTTGATGAGTTGGTCCAAAAGGGACTGTCTACGGCACATAAACAGTGAACGGCATGCTTCAAAAAAATCTTGCACACGAGACTATGACAAATTTATATTTAATTTATGTGTTACTTTTATTGTATGTAATATACCGTTTAATTAACTAGACAAGGAAGCGTTTGTCTTGTTTTAGAATAACTATTCGGAGTACAAATTACCAAGTCGGACATCGTTACGAAGGATAGTGCCATCTGCTCGTGAATATGTTGAAAAAAGAATTAAATCGGAGTTGAAAGAAAAAAAAATGTGGCTATGTGTGGACGCTGTTGATGTTTATGAGTGATGGTGCCGCAAACATGGTTTTTGTAGGCCGGTCTCTTAAAAAGCATTCTGTTAACTTGTTACACATTACGTGTAAAATTCATGCTCTCAATCTTGTGGCAGATGGTATCAGAAAATGTTATCCTGAGGTAGACGCTTTAATAGCGCATACAAAAGCAGTGTTTGTCAAATCCCCAAAACGTATTCGCGAATTTCACAGACTGTGCCTCCGTATACCTGCGCCACCAGAAACTATTCTTACACGTTGGGGAACTTGGTTAAATGCTGCGTTTTATTATCATAAATATTATGAGAATATTAAGAACGTGGTTTTACAATTCGATCCAAAGGAAGCTGCCGCTATCAAGAAAAGCTAGTCGAAATTTCAAGTCGGGTTAAAACGAATTTAAAAATTATTCACAACAATTACTTCGGATTAGCGGAGGCAATAGAAGAGTTACAAGATCCTTCGGTGTCGTTAGAGGAATCTGTGCAAATAGTGCAACATGTTCACGCACAGCTATGCGCGATAGAAGAAATGTTTGTGTTCTAGAAAAATATGAAAGTGTTTTAGAGAAAGATTCTGATTTTGGCACATTAAGACACATTTGTGAAGGTGCATCAACAGAACCATTAAGTTGTTTCAAAGAATATTTTAATTACGCAAATATAACGTCACTCGATGTAGAACGTTCGTTCTCTGCATATAAACACATTTTTTCCTCGCACCGCACTCGGTATCTAATGTTGCAGATATTTAACAGATATTATTCACTTTGCGATTTCACGGAGGACTCTTAAAATGGTAAGTGTTTGAGCACGCATTATTTTATTTTTATTTAACAACTACGCGAAAGTATTTACCACAGCAAACATCTACACACAATAGCTCTAGTGGAACCCGAGGCCTAATCGAAACAACGCCGCTGCCCGTTGGCGCGCGTGGCCAACTCTAGTTATTACTGAAGAATAGAAAAATTATTCTATTGGTTGATTTCTGCCTTGCACATCCTCCAGTGACAGGTCTGCGTAATATTAAATTAGTGTTGACGCCATTAAGCACTAGCTCCAAGCTTCAGTCTATGGATCAGAGAATAATACACACATTTAAAAGCTACTATCCACATTTTTTGCTTATAAAATTAATTAACTCAATTTAGAGCACTGCGCGGGCCTATTTTTCACTCGGCGCGAGGCCCGCCCGTTAGGAAATTTAGGCCCGTTTGGCCCGTCTAGATTATTTTACTGTTTAAGTAATTGTATCTGCAATCTATTTCTAAATATTTTTTAATTACTAAATGGGTTTATTAAAGGTGTTCAAAGTGAAATCCATTAATGTGAATGCATTTTCTACAACACTAAAGCAGTGAATCAATCACGCCGAATATTTGTATTGGATTTTCTTCATTCTTAAAATCAACTGTCCTCTTGTATTGACAGGTGTCGCATACGCTTTATCTTTTAACCCAGCTGAGATTGAATTGAATCCAGCTGTCATTTGCAATTCTAATGTGAAAAATTCAACGTGGTTGGTAGTCAAAACAAAAACGCTCAGTTGTCAATTATGTCCCGAAAGTTTAGTAATGAAGAATATGCAGATATTCACTTTGTGTATGGAATGATTAATTTTGTATATGTGTTTTTCTCGTCAGTTTGGTTGGTAGAATACGTTATTTAAGTTTCCCCAAATAAAACTGAATCACCCTGTATGTATAACCTGTAGCACGAGGCTCATTAGTAAACATTATCTGGAAATTGCATACATTAAAATTGTTAATACAAACAATAGCGTAAAAACTAAACAGCATTTACTTATATCCATTCGATGCATTTAATAAAACATTCTCGGCCCGTCAGGTCCGTACAATTTTAGGCCTGCCCGGACCGCAGTGAAAAGAGACAGGGCTCGCCCGCGGACCCAGGCGGGCCGGGCTTTTCCTAGCCCATGCGCTGCTCTAACTCAATTGACGAAGATAAATCTAGATCTATAAATTTACTAGATGCAATACATTTTAATCATAAAGCATGGCAAAAAGTTACGGAGAAAACCATCAGTAATTGTTTCAAACGTGCTAGCTTCTGTACTTCTTTTGATGAGTTTGAGTTTTTGATGACGAATTATCATTTTCACAATGGTTGGAGAAGGAAAAATCATCTTTAACAACTATTGATTTATCTGTCGTTGATAATGAAGTGTTATGCAGAATATCAATTTTAACGAATTCGTTCTTGTAGATGATCAAGTTGCAATTGCCGAATTCTTAACTGACGATGACATAATCAACAGCGTACTTAATGAATCTAAAGATGATTCCAGTAGTGATGAAAGTAACACATGCGAAGATATGCCAATCCCTACTAATCAAGAAGCGCTGCAATGTGTTAGGAAGCTTCATTACTTTTTACAGTCTCATAATACCCCTAAAGATGCTGTGGATATATTCGCCAATATAACTCATGTAATAATAAAATGTATGTATGCAGTGTTTCTCTAAATTTGTACTCTTATGTAAATAAATATCGTTTGAATGATGTAGTTATCACACTTATCATTAATTTTTTTAATTCGTCAAATGTATTTCATCCGTTTTGTTTATTACGAACTCCGTATATATAACGAACTGAATTTCTCGGTCCCTTGCAGTTCGTTAAATCCGGACTCTACTGTATTTTATAGATTACTTTTGCCAAAAATTTTGTAAGTGTTCGACGAAACAAGTAGACTACGTAAGTTTGTTGATGAAACAAAGGCAAGACAATTGTGTCTGAACTTCACATAAAACTGAAGAAAAATACCCAAGCATATTGAAAGAAGAAAATAATAGTAATTATTTACCAAATATTCTGCGAGAATTGCAAACATGAAAAGTTAAAAATGCTGTCCCTATAATTAATAACAAACTATTATTAGAATTACAAAATTAATTAAAAACTACTGAGTATTATAACATCGTGGAGACGCACGTGAACATAATACATCCACCCATAAAGTATCTTGTTCCTTTAAAACCGGTTCTGTTCTTGCTCTTATACCATCCCAATTATAAAATGGAAAATAAAACGAAATCAACCAGCGAAAATTATAAACAAACAAAACTCTAAATAACTGTAGATCAGATATGTGCACTGTTGATGATGTTACGGTGCAGAGGTATAATTCTACCCTTCGCATACCGCAACGTAAATTATACTGCTTTGTCAGGTGTTTGAAACCAGGTAGAGTTTGAAATAAAGTTAGTTTACGAATGTTTGGACCTTAAAACATTTTAAATGATTTTGGAATAGAAGACAGTAAAATTTGGTTATAAGCGAACGAAACAAACACACGACTAAAAGCGAATGCTTCCGATAGGCTAGACCACTTATATAAAACTAAGAGGACCATCCGCATTTTGTTTAGAGTGCAATATAATCATGTCATTAAACTTTACGCATACACAGGTAAAAATACGAAGTTGGTTTTAACACCGTTTTAATTTTTTTCCGGTGTTCCCTCGTGACCATCCGTTGTAGGAGCCTTCGTTTTGTAGTAAAATTTTGTATTCCTAAACGGATGAAACGTGGAGATAACTTCATCCGTAAGTACATATCTTGCGTTCGTAATGGTAGATTTTATTTCCTCAACGAAAACATTCTAACTACGTTTTGGAATAATTTCCTTCTGTTGTAGACGGTAACACCATCTGCCGGGTTTTAACAGTGTTACCAGTAGGGCCCGTCTTATCACTCAACTTTCTGCTTTTGTTATTTAATGCGGTCCTCAGGTGTTGCTACTTTTCAGCTCGTTAGAAATATGTAATCGTAGCCATGATTGTTAAGCCGAACAAAGATCCGTTATTCCCACAGAATTTCCTCCTTATCCAAACTCTTGGAGGCGATCATTTTGAGTAGGCTCAGGGATGAGTTGGGTGAAGTCGGTCCGATTCTTAACGAACAATTCAGGTTTCGAACTTTTGACCTACTTCCAGTTGCTTCGTCTTACCGAATTTATTCTTGACGCGTTTGAGCGCCGAGAGACTGTTGGGGCGGTATTTTTGGAAATCTCGAGGGCGTTTGAAACTGTATGTCACTGTGGTCTGCTGCGGAAGATGAGAACGTTGGGCGTTGGTGAAAACTTCGTCTCGCTGATAGGATCATATTTAAAGGGGAGATAATTTTCCGTTAGAAACGGTCAGGTCTTCTCTTCCAAAAGACCTACTCTGGCCGGGTGCCACAGGCATCCCTGTTAGCACCCGAACTGTTTATTCTGTATACTAGTGATATCCCCCATGCCCTACAAGTGGAACTGTCTGTGTATGCGGATGATAGTGCGATCTACTCTTCCAGCAAGGACGAAGATTTGTTGTTGCAACGTCTACAGGGACCACTTGATGCATTGGTTGAGTGGCTGACGGAGTGGAGACTCTCGGTGAACGCTGAGAAGAGTGTTGCGGCGAGGTTTACGCGAAGGAGAAGGGTACCCTATGAAAACGTGGAGATAAACAGTGTCACGATTGCATGGAGCTCTATTGTTCAATATCTGGGCCTTGGTTTGTTAGAAACAACCAGCTCCGACAAGACCTCCGCGATTGGAGAATAGCTCTGCGAGTTGTCGAGAAGTACCTTGGAAAGAGCGAGGAACTTCTCTAACCAGCTGCTGGAGCGGATGTTTGTGGAGCCGACGGATTGTCTCCCTCCTTAAAGAAAAGTTGTCAGGATTGTTGACAAAATCACCGATTAGGCTGTATTTTATGAGCTGCATAGATGCTTCCGTTTTGTCGATAAACATCAAGCAAATACACAAACTGAGCGAAACAACTGTTTATCAGTGATAAGAGAATTTAAAGGCCTCCGCTTAGCCCTGAAAACGAAGAGAAGATCACGGTAATACCATCTCACTATGGAAAGTATTTACTACGGCAACGGAGTTAATTACATCCTTATTGGATATACATAATTTTCTCCATAAAAATGCATATAAACATCGTAACAGGCTAAATTACCTTCGTTAAGTGTACATACTAACGCTAGTTTGGAGTTGGCTGTCACTACAGCGAAAGAAGAAGCCTCTACTAGGGAAAGATTCTACCACAATTGCGAGTGGAATTACGACTAGGAGGGATAAAAATCATTCCGTTTGTAGGGTAACTTCCTCCGTGACAAATGGACTTGCCATCACTAAAGAAAGAGTTTAATATCTCAATGGATTGTTGTTTCGGATCTTACATTCTCCATTCTGCACATGAAAAATGTTACTTGTTTACTTGGGAACTAGATAAATAAAAATAACGTTCGCAATCATGAGTAATTAAGTAAGTATCTGCCAGTACTTATGCATGATATGTTAAAATTTAAACATGATCGCTAAATTTTTTTAATTATCACCTCCAATAAGTGTGAAGCTATTGGAAAGGATTGTTAGTATTTACATTTAAATTGCAGCGTTGAGCCTGCATGTCTGGTATATTTAGCATTAACATCAAATACGAGCAGAGAAAAATATGATCTTTCAGTTACTTTAGTAAAGCATGCTCGGTAACTCCTGGCACACTTTGTTTTAAGTATTTTAATTACGAACTGTCAAAGTAAATGTCAAATAATTGTTTAGTTATCATTAGCTATTCATGGTGTATAAGTGACATAAGTTTTATAAACTTACGATTCGTGGTTTTGAAATGAGAACTGTTAAGGACCAAGAACTCGCAAAAAGAATTTGCCTCTACTTTGAAAATTCTGCGAATCAAGTCAAGAAAGATGTTATTAAGCATTTTACGAAAGAGAGGGTGGCCAGAAGGACTATATATAATGTTTTGTCACGCTATGAAGTACGTAAATCTGCAATTTATAAATCGGGAGGAGGAAGGCCAATATTTGTAAGAAATAAAACGTTATTGTCTCGTGTTAAAGCCCTTTACAAAAGATATCCAAACATCGCCTTCATAGTAAAAGTTTATATAAATATGTTGCTTACCATTCCAAATAAAATTCATCGTTGCTGAAATAGTTACCGAGCATACTCTATAAAGAAATGTAACACTGCAAGTTGTTGCATTGAATTTATGAAATAAAACTTTTCTTATTTACTTGTATTTCATTTCAAACTCAAGTAAGTGTATCAAATAAGTTATTCTAAAGTAAAACACTATTTATAAATACAGAATTTATATTAAACTGAAAATTACACGTAAGTACATTGTATATACAGGCTATGTCGCGATGAGCGCTGGTTAAAAGTACATGGGGAAGAGAGTAAAATAGAAATTTGAAAATTTACATACAGACATTATCGCTTAAACTAGCTCGGCCAAAATATTTTCAGCTGTCGGTATCTCACTCTTGTACTGGAAGTAGCCATCAACTTCCCTATTTTAAATGGAACACTACCATTTTTATGTCAAATTTGGATTCTGCGTTAAATTTTAAAATTGTTTTATGCAACATACCCTATCCCCAGAATTCATTCTTAAGGAGATATTGCAAGTTTTCGAAAAAGTTTGACAGTTGTGGTGCATCACAGGTTTTAAAATAACTTACAAATTGTAATACGCCAAAAAAAAATATTCTGCTTTCTGGTAATGTTCATAAAACGATGTTTCCAGAGTAACAGATACATTTGCTAAATTATACAGGTATGCCAGTAGGGAGGGGGCAATATTAGAGATATTTAAATTGAGAAATCTCGTTTTTTTTTAAATAGCAACTACTAATTTTCTAAGCGGTATTAGATTGTACGCCAAACAATCAAACAAAAATATATATGTAGCAAGTGCTACTGCTAGTTAATAGTTCAAGAGATATTTTGTAAAAACCTCTTTAATCTTAAATATCGCACTGTTTAATATCAGTTTCAGTTTGCCATGGCTCAATAATTTAAGGTAGCTGTCAAATGTACTATCAACAATAATGTGGTACAATTGTTCATAATTGCACGTATTTCTTAATTTAATGAAAATGTCTTGCTTAGAATGTTTAAATGAAAATTATTTAAATTTAATTATAATTTACCGCGAATGCAATGGCATTATCGATAGAACGTGCCGACGAACAATTTACAAAATTTTGGTAAAACAAAAATATAAGATTTACGGACATTAAACGTCGAAGGAAATTCTGTGAATTGTTTTTGGTTCGAACACAAGAAGATGATGCATTTTTGGATAATATTATTTGTAGCGATAAAGCGAAATTTAGCAGAAACGGAACGCATAACTAAAAATTTTCATTTTGGGGCTTCTGAAAACCCACACGTGGTTAGAGAACGAAATTTTCAAGATTTTTGGAGTTTTAACGTATATTCTGCGCTTTGAAGAACAATAGAATTCTGTCTGTTTACTTTTATGAATAAAATTTAAATGGATTGCGTCACGAGGACATTTTACATAACATAGATTCATCAATCACCGCTTTTCAAATGTACATTATAAAAGAAAGAATTTTAGTTGGCAAGTTCGGTCTATCTACTTAACTCATCCATTGACCCTGATGAAGCTTTAAATAAAAGCGAAATATTGGTGAAAATTTAAAAGAGTTACATTTTTTGGAACCTTGGTCGTCATCCCGACAGTTTAAAACCACGTATTTTACATAACGTTATCCGCGAATCATTACGTCTTCGACCGGAAGAAAAAGCGCGGAATACATGGTTATCAAATAGACGGGGCTTCCCCACATAACACACGTGGCATATTAACTATTTTTACTGAAATGTTTGACGATCATGGATCGGTAAAAACGGTGCTTTAAGTATCAACCACGATCTCCAAGTTTAACCCTACTAGATTTTTTCTTGTGGGGTTATATTAAAAACGTTGTATACAGAGATTCAGTTGGTACAAAAGATGACATGATTGACAGAATAAGAACCTTCAACGAACTGGCTGCAAGATCTATTCAACGTGATGCTCATCAGGAATTAATGAAGAGTAATAGCATGCATGGAACAAAATGGTGGTGTTATCGAGCATTTATTATAATAATGAAATACGTATTCAATATTATTTTGTCATTTGTACATTTTGTTTGTTTTATGCTTTTTTCTTTTTTCTGTTTAGTAATAAAAAAATCGATTTTTGAAAGTTCTATTTTTCGAATAATTGTACTGTAGTGTGAATAATTGAAAGTGAATCGTGTTGATTAATTAGCACTGAAGACTACTACTGTGTTTACTACTGTTGCCTTCAAATATTTAACCATGGCAAACTGAAAATGACATTAAACAATGCGAAATTTAGGATTAAGGAGGTTTTCTCAAAATTTCTCTACTGGCACACCCTGTATAATTTAGCAAATTTATCTTTTACTATGGAAATATCGTTTCATAAACATTACCAGAAAGCAGAATAATTTTTTTGGCGTATTACAGTTTGTAAGTTATTTTAAAACTTGTGATGCACCACATCTGTCATACTTTTTCGAAAAGTTGCAATATTTCCTTAAGAGTAAATTCTAGGGATAGGGTATGTTGTACAAAATAATGTTAAAATTTAACACAGAATCCGAACTTGACATAAAAGTGATAGTGTTCCATTTAAAATAGGTAAATTGATGGCTACTTCCGGTATAAGAGAGAGATACCGGCATTTGAAAATTTTTGGCTGAGCTAGTTTTAAAGGATAATTTCTGTATGTAAATTTTCAAATTTTTAGTTTAGTCTCTTTCCCATATACTTTCAACCGAGGCTTATCGTGACACCCTGTATTTATTTATATTGACTTATAAATATGATATGATAGCCAATTAAAATTCAACAAATTTCGTACTCTCAAAACGATATAATTACTCATTAGTAGAGTAACCAAAACTTGCGGACTCGCATAGGCGTCGGTATTACGGGTTAATATAAGAATACGAAAAATTCATAAATAAACTTACTTGCTAATTATTCAACAAATTAGAGGCATCAGGATGTGAACTACTGTAAACTTGCATCATTGCATATGTTTCCACAGTTACTTCTTTAAACCTTGTGCGGCGACAAGAAAAAATATTCTTATACATAGAAAACGATCTCTCCACATCTAAGGAAGTTACATTTGCATGTAGAAACTGTTTTTGAAAATCACTTAAAAGTTCACTATTCTTACACTTATTATAAACGGCCTCTAAAGTATTAAAATCGGGACATATATGTTTTAAGGATCGCCCAACACTTAACATCGTTGCTGCACTATCTGTCACAATCATCACAACTTGATCTTGGGCAATTTTACATTTTTTCAAAGCGTTCATTATCACTTTTTGAATATTTTCCGCGGTACATTGTTGAACACGTTTGCAAGCTAACAAATATCGAGATGCTGTGTTCTCGCTAGATAAAACGCGAGCTATTACATTCACAATACTGTTTTTCTTATATCGGTCGTCTCATCCACGGTAATCCATATTTTTTTGGAACACAAATCACGTTTACACACATTTTCTAGCATCTCTTTCATTCGCGGCAAATGATTCTGTAATCGTGTTTGTGAGGGTAATGGGTACTTTGGAACGTATTGTCGCCAAAACGTTTAAAGCTGCTTTTCTCACCAACGACAACGGAAGATTACAATAGGTAAACATAATTAATAAATGTATGAGGAATTGTGTATAAGGTATTTCAGTTCTTGCATTTCTCATATGCTTAATACCATTGACATGCCTCTGGCAATCAGTTCTGTCCAATGCAGCCAAACGAACATTGCATATTAAGCAAAAAACTGCACTACCGTCATATTTTAAATGGGGAAAAAGTGACACATACTTATGTACATTAGTAGCAAATCTATTACGAGGCATTGTTTTCTTAGGTATGTCAATATTAGTTCTATATGAAACGATACACTAATTATGTACTTGGTATAATACTACAACAACAAAAAACACCAGCTATATTTTCAAAAGCGACACGTAAGTACATAACCTTGACCGTTCGACTAATCTCTGCAACAGCTCAACCGGTACTAAAACGAAATCTCTCTCAGTGCGGTTTAACATGATTTATATTCAAGGTCGACACTACATGCCTGCTTCTCTACCGGTTTAGTTTATTTATGAATTTTTCGTATTCTTATATTAACTCGTAATACCGACGCCTATGCGAGTCAGTCCGCAAGTTTAGGTTACTCTACTCATTAGTATTATTATATGATCTACATACGCCTTTCAAATATACAATGTAACGTTTGAACAGACATAATAAAATAATCTTCCTCAAACTACATAATTTCATATGTTTGAAAATTTTTGCTGAAATACTCTATGAATAATATTTCTTGTTACATTTAAAACGCCAGAGCGTAAGTTCGAACGAAACTTGGAATTCGCTAAAAAAACAGAAGAGTCTACAAGCACTACTAACCCACAGTTTCACGTACTAGATAATATGTACTAGATATCTTTTTGCAAGGCGCTTCTATTGTTGTAAAAATAATGCAAGGCGCATATTGTTCTGTGCAAAATAAATGCGTGAATAGTATGCAGTTATTACTAAAGCGTGACAAACGGTTGCACCCGCAGAGGCGCCGTGAAAGGAGCTTTGTTTACTATGTACATACAAGGATTCGAGTGGACGTTCGGTTATTATCGGTTGATCGCTGTGCGTGTACTATTTATAATGTTCGAGAAACTAGTGGAACCGTCCGGGCGTACCGCGCAAAAGTAGACACAGTATTAATAAAAAAATAATAGATTGTTACCTTTTATTGACGTATCGATGACCACTGCGGTAATGTGTGACTGCCATGGTACGCCGCGTAGTACTGCAACATAAGCAATGCTTCTATTGTCGATTCGGTCAGGCCTTGACGGCGGCCTGAAAACGTTCTCGTATACTTTTCAAATGATCATTCAGCATGTAATGAAGTAAGATTTGCGAAATTGAAATACTCCTGTATCTCTTCTGTCTTGACTTCCAGATATAGATCGAACCTTTTCTAAAAGTATACATCCTACCAGCTTTCAGCATTGTTGCGGCTCCGTCAGAAACTAACATGGTGATTTGGGCTCCTACGATACAAAATTCCCTTAACATATTTTTTATTATGTTTACAACGGTTTCGGCATCAGTTTCTTTCAATCCTTTACTGGGCTAACAACAAGGAAGCTGTTGGACTATTTACCTTTTTAAAGGACGCGCCACAATATGAATCACATGTGTGTTCTGAGCTCAGTATTTGGGCCCACAGTGAGCCGATTGTTTTGATTTCTCAACTCGTCCTTTATAACAGTCTTTTTTACTGTACTTTGCACATGTTTGTAATTGTACCGCACTTGTCTTTTTGTTGGTAGCTTCCATGATGGAACATATTTATCCCAAAAAAGACGAAAGTATTCATTATCTACTAGGTGTTGTGGGATGTTGCACTTGCTCAACATGAAAATAAAGTCATACAAAAATTTACGGACGGAATATTGTTTCTTAAATTCAGTACATGACGTTTACTTTTAATATGACTTCTACATTCAAATGTCGTGCGACCTAGCAACTCTACACCGCAAAATTTGCAACGAATGTGCGAACCTGTAAATTCCAAACCAGGGAAACGCCAAGTATATTTCTTCACATGCGATGCAAGAGGTACACCAGGCTTACGTCCCATGTTTTCGAAAGAACACAATGAGAATCCGATAAATAACCGAACGACGAAACTCGTCAATGTCTACCGCATTACTGAACTCTGCATCCACATACGTACATAAAGCCCCCCGTACAGGCGTCTCTGCGGGAGCAACCGTTTGTCACGCTTTAGTTGTTACTTATCAACGGTTATCAACTAGGGTAAAAGTAAGGATCAAAAATAGTTCATTTGTATTTCGATTTTTGTTCTAAATTCGCACTGCTTTAGTGTTAGCCTAACAAATTCTCAAGTTTTTAAATTGTAAATATCGGTTTGTATATCGTTAATGTGTGATAATTTTGATTGCTTTTATATTTTCTGGTACAAAACAAATATACTAAACGTGATTATGGTATGTTTTTCACATGTATGTATATATCATGCTAATTTTTTTGGGGGACGTATTGTCCCATTAGTCTTCCATCTTGGGATTATATCACAACAGTCTCCTAGTCAAAATAAAATAAATGCAGAACCAAATATTTATTCAAAAAGAAAACAAAAATGCAATGGAAAACAAAAATTATTATAAGTGATAGGGTGTGAAGCAGGAATTACAAAGTCCCACGCGACAAGTTAAACATGTTGTGGTAGTTCGCTTCTCAATTTTCCTTTGTGAGCATCTGATACATTTCCTTTATTTTTGTACAGTCGGGAGGTGATCTCCGATGTTTACAAAAATACATTGTCTTTTTGATGGTCGTCCAGTGCTTGATTGTCTCTTTACATTTGTGAGACAATCTGCAGGACTTACTTGTATGACATTCTCCAAAAGCGATATTCAAAACACTTGAATAACTTTTTAAAACAGTTGAATGCCCGACCACGTGTACATAAAACTGCATTAAAAGCAAGGTTATATATTAAGGTTATATAATACTGCGTGAATGCATTGAAAAGACGGATATAGCTGAAGTACGGCTAATACGTATCGTCCCATTAGGCTCGAAAGGATTAAACACATATGAGTCTGAAGTAATCCATCAAATGCTCCTAATGCAACTTTTGAATTTATAGGTATAGTTATTGTCTAAGAAAATGTGATGTTCCACGATACTTCGTGCAGATGGTCAACTGCAAGTAAATCTGATTGAATAGATACGATTGGTAACTTGGCTTCAATCTTTGCAGGTATTTAAAGTGAATTTAGTTACACTTAGTTACACAATTCATCACTTGGGATATACATGCATTTCTTACGGCATGAAATGCAATGAGTTTTACTGTCTCGGATATATTCCCTTATTTCAATCCAGTACTTCCCTTTGCTGTACGCGGAGGAAGATGGATTAATGCTATTATAACATTTCTCCTAGTCTATAATTACTTTGTGTACAATCAGTTTGAACGCAGAATACCGTCAGCAGGGCTATTTCGATTTTCGGTCCCAAACAATTTATGAATTGTGAATACAAATTCTACATAAAACGGCCACTTATTTTGATGAAGAACAAAAATTGTAAGAGTGAAATAAGTTAATATAAAATACTTAAATGCTTTATCTACATCTGGCTTGACGATATTGCTGCCAGCAATTTCTACCCACCTTTTACGATTTTCGTATTTAACTTTTACGTATAAATGTAAGTATTCAACGTCTGGCATTTCCATCAGAACAACCGCTTAATCACACAGTTTTAAAACAGATTATATCACGCAGTAGCGATGTAGTTGACCTGCGCATGCGTTTAGTGGAGGATTACACAGTTAAGTTAGGAGGAGTTACTTTCCTCCTTTTTGGCGTTATGTTAAAAAAAGGATATGGGGAAATAAAAATGCTTACCGCACAAAAAACTCTAAAGGAGAAAATATGGCCCAGTATGGGCATATTTATTCACGTTTAGAAGTGAAATACGGAGTTTTAGAAGGTGGAAAGAAAAATTAGGTAATTTATTCCTTAACGATGTTAATAAAAAGTGAAGGAAACTTGGTACCTTCGTTTCGGGTAAAACTTTGTCCGAAACTAAGGAAACATTCGCCGTTTTTTGCTAATCTAACCGCTTTTCGATAAAAAATCCATCGAAAATTCCGTATTTTTCTCCGTCAAATTTTTACCTGTGTAAGGCTGTATAGTAAATTCAACATTTCCTCTTGGAAGGACTGTGTACCTTTTTGTGGCAGTTCTTTATCCATGTTTATTAGTAGATCTCATGCTATAAAAAGCATTGCCAACAGGTTTCTATTTTTGCTGATCGACTACACTTTCTGGACTACAATTTTCGAAACCGTCCAGAATCTTTATTCCTTACTTCCTGAGCCTCTTCCGATAAAGAGCAAGTGATACGATGCACGAACGTACACACTTCACCCGCATAAGTCCGGACTTCGTGAACCTAAATTATGAATTTTTCTTTTTAGATTTATTTGAACTTTCAGCAAACGTTTTCCTTGGCCGACCGCCATTAGAAGGTGTTACACAAGATTTCGGTACTTTCCAACCACTTTTCATTTTTTTTCTCAATCTGTCTAACAGCGATCCACTTGCGTTTCATTTTATATGTTTGATTGCGAATAAAACGATATTATTATTATAGAATTAAAAAATAGCTTAATCTTAGTTTCCATTGGTCGTTGTTGGACGTCACTGAGCTTATTTGCATTCAATTTAGATAAACAGTAATTAAATAGGTCACAGATACGAATTTGTCTTTAGTAAGGATGTCAAGCATCAAAGAACTGCTTACTGACCGGAAACGTTCTTCCTGAAAATTGAGCAAGTGCACTGATGCGAAGTAATGCGAAATGTAAACTGTATATATTTAAAGAGTGGACAGAATAAGCAAAACAATAAGTTTAAACTAATTACGACATACTCTATCGAAAAAACACTGCCCAGTCTCGAAAAATATACAATTTTAACTCCAAGAGAATCTTTGTACAGAAGTACATGCAGATTAAAAGAAAATAATGCTCAAGATACCTTCAGGAACCCCATTTATATTTAATTATCAGAAATAACCATAACAAACAAAGTGCGAAGACGGTTTTTTCGAACGACTAACGAAAATCGCATTCGAGCGCGTTCGTTTGCCCGCATTAAAGAGTAAACTTCTTGCTGTTGCTATAATTCATAATCACCAAATATACACAAAGTACGAGGGACGTTCAATAATTAACGAGACAAACTGCATTAGCGAGAAAACTACTGAATATTATAAGATAAAACATTCTGTGGGTCAAGTTGGCAACCTTGGGGACAAATTAAGTGAGTTGTTTGAAAGAAATAAAAGCAAACATAACCTCTTTTGTTCATTTCAAAATGTCGTCTCCTCTCGAAACATGTACGGTGGAAGAGAAACGTTTCCATTCAAGACTTTCCCGTTTGGATTCAGGTTCATAGTAGTGAATCCACCTTTCATCGCAGGTTATAACACGGCCTAGAAAGTCATTACCTTCCGTTAAAAGCCGTCGTTTGAGTTCAGAACATATGCGAACACGGGTGTCTTCATGGACTTGAGACAACTGTTTTGGAACCCATTTCGAACACGTTTTACGATAATTCAGCTTGTCGTGAATGTTTGAATACACAGTTCCAACACTAACAATACACAAATCAGCTATTGTCACGATTTATATGCGCTTGTCATCGACAATAAGGTCATTTATGCGATTTTGTAGCGCGTCGCGACACTTCAACCGGTCGTCCAAAGCGATGAATATCGGTGACACTTGTTCTGCTCGATTTAAACTGTTATCCACTTATACACATTTCCGCGGCTTAAACACTTTTCACCATACTGTTTCAACATTCTCGAGTAAATTTCGGCCGGCTTCATACCTTTGGATAGCAACAATCTTATTGTAACGTCGAACGTCCCTCGTATATGCATTGCTGAGATCGTATACTATTTCATTATTTAAATTAACAAACAATTTCTCTAAATTCGATTATCAGTTTTGTCCAGTTTATATTGATCGAAACACTGTGCGTGGCGCAATGGGCTGAACTTGCAAAGTGTGGACTTTGCGAAAGCTAATCGCTTTATCGGTTTATAGTATTCTACTATGCGAAACATTACTTTTATGTCCTGAACTTCTTTTTCGTAATCGCTACAGATACGGGCAGGGCTGTAATCGGACGATAATTGGCATTCAAAAGCGTCTGTCATGATTTTCCAAAAAATTATCATGTACTCACGTTCTATTCTTTAAAACAATCTTTTTATGTCATGTGCATTTTTTTGATAAAAGCAGTATATAGAAAGTTATGGCGGTTTGAAGTCTTTTTATGTGGAAAAAAAGGTGAAAATTAATTATAACTAACTGAAAATTAGTGTTCTGTATTCCACACCTATGAGGTAAATGCAGAGATCGTGGATAAACTTTGGGACAAAAATGAATCGAAACTCTAAAGTTTCGATTCATTTGGTGTTCTCTAAGGAACACCAAATAGTTCTGCGGCGATTGGGAAACAAGATACAATGATCAATATAAGAGATAAAGAGGGGAAAGAAGACGAAATAATGGAGAGATGGAGGGTACATTTTCGAGAGGTGGCGAGAGATGAAATCGAAAGAAGAGAAGAAGAAATAAATAAAAACGTGGAACAAGAAATAAATGAAATAACTGAAGAAGAAATATTAGAGGCCATATCAGGAATACAAATGGGTAGAGCGCCGGGAATGGATAACATCACTGCGGAAATGATTAAATATATAGGAAGAGAAGGAACTAAGGAACTGTTAAGAATTATGAACGAAGTAATAAAACAAAGACAATGCCAATGGAGTGGAATACGGAGATAAAACTGCCAATCTACAAGAACGGAGACAAAAGAGAATGTAAAAACTACAGGGGAATAACTCTGTCAAATATACCTGGAAAAAATTTAGCCAGAGTAATGGAGGCAAGAATAAGAAAATAGTTGAAAATACAATTCAAGATTCACAATCTAGTTTTAGGACTAGACGAAGTACTCAAGATTTAATTTTCACAAAACGACAAGCCAGTGAAAAAGTAATCGGGAAAAATAAAGAAATGCACAACGCTCCATCAACTTCGGAAAGGCATTCGATAATGTTAAGAGAGAAAACATATTTAAGTAATTGAAAAAGATAAAAGTTGATAATGAAACAATGACGGTGGTAAAAGTAATGTAAGGAAAATATCGTTAGAACTAATAATAAGGAATCAAAAGAATTTACAACGGAAATAGGGGTAAGGCAATGTTGTGTGCTGCGCCCGATTCTGTTTTCATGGGTAGTAAATGATGCGGTAAAAGAAGCATGGAATAAAACGAAAAAATTGAAAGTAGAGTTCTGGAAAATTGAACAAACAAAGGCGTAAGACTAAGTACGTAAGTAAGTACTGTTTCCACTGTGTTACTTTTTATTTGTTCGTACTTATATACGTTTCGGTATGTTAATAAATGTATTAAATACTTTACGTCAAAACTTTAAATAGTGAGTTCACGAAAAAATGTTCAGAACATAAAAGTAATGTTTCGAATAGTAGAATACGATAAAGCGATTAGTTTTCGCCAAGTCCACACTTTGCAAATTCAACCCACTGTGCGTCGGTCCGCATATAAAACTAAGAAGTATGGCGGAGGTTAGGCGGTTTAAAACTGTCGGGATGACAAATTTCACCAATATTTCGCTTTTGTTTGAAAGCTTCATCAGGGTCATAAATGAGTTAAAGTAGTCGTTCATCAGTCATAGCTCCTCAGATGGACATCATTAACTCTTTAAGTTCACAAGTTTGGTCTGTCTACTTTAACTCGTTTATGACCTTGATGAAGCTTTAAAGTAAAAGCGAAATATTGGTGAAATTTAAAAGTTACATTTTTTCTGAAACCGTGGTTGTCATCCCGACAGTTTTAAACCATAGGATCGTATATACGTAGTAGGCGCCATAAATTCTCGCCCTGATATAGAAAAAATAAACTAAAATATATCAATTTTTATTTTTCAATATAATCTTCCCTAACTTGAATACATTTATTGCAACGATCAATTAATAATTCTATACTCTTGTAAAAATAATCTAAAGTTTTTCCATCAAAATGTTTTCGACCCGACGTTCACGTTGGAGAGCAGGGCGAATACTTGTTTCAGAAATGTTAGACATCACTGCTAATTCCTTCACTTTTAAACGGCGATCTGCTAATACAATTTCTTCAATTGAAATGTTTTGAGGCGTTATCAGTTCAATCGGCCGACCGAGACGCTCATCATCTTCAAGGGATTCTTTCCCCAAACGAAAACATTTCGCCCACTTTTTTACAGTTGAATATGAAGGAGATAAGTCACCATAAACGCCGTCTAAACGTTTTTTAAATGTGATTAGTAGAGTTGGCCACGCGCGCCAACGGGCAGCGGCGTTGTTTCGATTAGGCCTCGGGTTCCACTAGAGCTATTGTGTGTAGAGTTTGCTGTCGTAAATACTTTCGCGTAGTTATTAAATAAAAATAAAATAATGCGTGCTCAAACACTTACCATTTTAAGAGTCCTCCGTGAAATGTGCCAAAATCAGAATCTTTCTCTAAAACACATTCAAATTTTTCTAGAACACAAACACTTTTTGCATCTTCTATCGCACATACGTGAACATGTTGCACTATTTGCACAGATTCCACTAACGACACCGAAGGCTCTTGTAACTTTTCTATTGCCTCCGCTAGTCCGAAGTAATTGTTGTGAATAATTTTTAAATACGTTTTAACGCGACTATCTTGAAATTTTGACTGGCTTTTCTTGATAGCGGCAGCTTTGGATCGAATTGTAAAACCACGTTCTTAATATTTTCATAATATTTATGATAATAAAACGCAGCATTTAACCAAGTTCCCCAACGTGTAAGAATAGGTTCTGGTGGCTCAGGTATATGGGGGCACAGTCTGTGAAATTCGCGAATACGTTTAGGGGATTTGACAAACACTGCTTTTGTATGCGCTATTAAAGCGTCTACCTCAGGATAACATTTTCTGATACTATCTGCCACAAGATTGAGAGCATGAATTTTACACGTAATGTGTAACAAGTTAACAGAATGTTTTGCAGAAACCATGCTTGCGGCACCATCACTCATAAACATCAACAGTTGGTTTGTTGAAAGTTCATACTTTTCCAATGTATTTAACACTAAGTTTACAATTACTTCGGCAGTACATTGTTGTATTCGTCTGGAAGCCAATAGAATTGAAGGTGATTGATGCGGTTCCATTTTACGTGCCATTATATTAACGACCGAATGTTTATTACGATCTGTCGTTTCGACCACGCATAACCACATTTTTTTTTTCTTTCAACTCCGATTTAATTCTTTCTTCAACATATTCACGAGCAGATGGCACTATCCTTCGCAACGATGTCCGACTTGGTAATTTGTACTTCGAATAATTATTCCAAAACAAGGCAAACACTTCCTTGTCTAGTAAATTAAACGGTATATTACATACAATAAAAGTAACACATAAGTTAAATATAAATTTGTCATAGTCTCGTGTGCAAGTTTTTTTTGAAGCATGCCGTTCACTGTTTACGTCCCTTTTGGACCAACTCATCAACAGGACATTACATACTACACATTCAATTTTAGCGCCATCATACGTTAAGTCAGAAATTTCGGCTAAAAATTCTTTAACTTGGTCTGCCTTGGGTCGTTTGCGCGACGTACGCAACATTTCTAAACAACACGTACCGCGCTAATGGAAGGTCGAAGCTACACTGAGGCTTGTATGTAACCGTATAGATACGACGCAGCTGCCTGTTGGCGCGCGTGGCCAACTCTAGTGATTAGGCGCATGCCCTTCTTTTGTTAAAAATTTAATGACTGCGCGGTACTCAATTTTCGTTATCTGAGACATTTTCACGCACTAGTCACGTTGTCTGGCTACTAAAAACTACTGCTCTTCGAGCCGTAATACATCTAGTGTAGGCCTCGCACATGTGTAATTATGCCACAATGGAGTTTGAACATGCTCGTACCTGTATAAGCCTGTCAGCCCGAAAATTTATGGCGCCTACCTCGCAGTTATGTTATTTATAACTAGGCTTAGGATAATTATGCAATTGAATATTTGCATATGCAAACGCATATTTTGGACATTTGTATGAATAAATGCATATTTTAATTCTTTAATGCATTAATGCATATTCGAGCTAATCAGGTACGTATTTCGACTGCAATCTCTACGCTAGAAGCTAAAGGATTATCTTTATAAGACAGCATTGAAATAGTAGAAGATATAGTCAAATGTTTAACGAAACTCAAGAAAAATAATTTTATGAATAAATTAAACGTAGTGCTGTCAAAACATACGGGCTGTCAACAACTGAATAATATAAGTGAGGCGTTGCAAAATGAAGCAACCCTTAATGAAAAAACTTAATACTTAAGTGACAGTGAGATTGTAAAATATGAATTTACACTAGGGCTCGGCGCATGACTCGATTATTTGGTTAATCGATTAATCGACTAGTCAATAGTCTCGGTTTCCAAATTTCAATTAGTCAACCCGCTGTCAACAAAGGTTTGGAAATAGAAGAACATAAACACCTTCTTCAAAGTAGTCGTCGGGCACTTCAAACATTCAACACTTGCATCAAACGTGTTGCAGTCGGTTCAAAAAAGTATGGGCCTCCCTACACATAAGCTAATCCAAAGTGTGAAACCCCGCTGGAATTCAAGTTTCCTTATGATAGAGAGATTGCTAGAATAGCATCAAGCAGTAACAGCCGCAATTAAGGACAGGAATATAACCACAAGATCTACAGCATCTACATTAGAATTGATAGAAGGTCAGTGGCAAATCCTCGAAAGCTTAAAAGCTGTATTGCAACCTTTTGCTTTAGCCACGCAAGTAATTTCATTCGAAGTCTTCCCTGCAAGCTCTATTGTTGTTCCAATTGTAAAAAGTATGTTAACCCATTTCTTACACCGCAGTGAAATAGACTACCTTGTAATAAAGGAATTTAAGACAATTATAGAAACAGATTTAAAAAGTAGATTCAATATTGAAATAACTTTAGGTGCGAAACGTTAGATGTGTGTACGTTTCTTGATCCTCGCTACAAAAACGTAGAAAGGAGTTTGGGCTTTCTGTTTGCACAAAAAGACACATGGAAAATATGATTAAAAATATTTCTACCCAAGATGTATCACATTCTCAACCAGAAGTAAGCTGTAGTGAGACTGCTGTAGACATTTTGTTTCCCGAGGATGCACAAAACAAGGAGATACAAAGTGAAATTGATAGGTACTGCGAAGAAAGACCTATAGACAAAAGCCGATGTCCCCGTCAGTGGTGGAGTCAAAACGAATCGTTGGTCCTATTAGCTAAAAAATATTTAGCAATACCTGCGACTTCTACACCGGCAGTTTTCTGCAGCTGGAAACATTGTAAACGCAAAGAGAAGTTGCTTAAAAGGAAAAACGGTGGACGCATTAGTATTTTTGAATAACAATTTAGAATAAATATTACAACATTAGAATGTAAATAAAATGTAGATAATTATAAAAATGACGGTTTCTTTGTTCGTATATGTATCCCGCCTTTCTGTCCACGGTACATATCCACATAAACAACTTTTTGCTGTAATTAACTAAAAAAGCTCACTGTTTAACTTCAACCGATTAGCAGATTAATCGATTAATTGAATAATCGCCGTTAGTCGACTAATTGATTAACCGCCATTGGTCGACTAATCGGTATTACTTGATTAAGCGGTTACATTGGTTAATGACTATTTTGTATTTCGACTAGACAACTACGGTTACCAGTAAAAATCCGAGCACTAATTTACACCAATAGTCTCGTGTAAGTGTTTTTTCACGGTACAAAAATATTCTAGCTGACAATAGGCGCAAATTTACTTTTGAAAATTTGTTACACCGTGCTGTAGTTAAATGTAATTATATGTTTTTTATAATTGAATTAATTTTGATTAAATAATTTTGAATTTAAAAAATTGTTTGTGCTTTTTAGCGGAAAAATAAATAATATAAATAATTAGAAATACACGTGGAAAGAATGCCTAATACAATAACCAAAAAAATAAATGCTAATATAGCTCATGGTATTGGTGGAATCATTCCCGGCAAAAACAATGTAGCAGAGAAAATAGCGCTAACACATGGACATGTTTTGCCTACTCGGCGTCATCAGCATGGTTCTGAGCACTATCTACTGCCGCTATCATTGAGTTTGCCTCTCAGTTTATATTGCTAATCTCCAAAGCAGCACTGCATATGTCTCTCGGCGACACCTATCGCCAACAAACACAGTCACGCCGTCCCAGAGGGTAGCAAGACAAATCGGAGTGTAGATGTCCACCACCTATTTTCTCTGCTACATTGTTTTTGGCGGGAATGATTCCACCAATACCATATTAGCATTTATTTTTTGGTTATTGTATTAGGCATTCTTTCTACGTGTATTTCTATACATCATGGTAAGCCTGAGGAATCATTTGCACGTATAGATGTCGCTGTGCCTAGGCACAACGCCCCCTTGCGTTTGGCAGCCCAAGAGCTGCCCGATAGGTGGTGGACATCTACACTCCGGTTTGTCTTGCTACCCTCTGGGACGGCGTGACTGTGTTTGTTGGCGATAGGTGTCGCCGAGAGACATATTCAGTGCTGCTTTGGAGATCAGCAATATAAACTGAGAGGCAAACTCAATAATAGCGGCAGTAGATAGTGCTCAGAACCATGCTGATGACGCCGAGTAGGCAGAAACATGTCCATGTGTTAGCGCTATTTTCTCTGCTACATTGTTTTTGCTGGGAATGGTTCCACCAATACCATGAGCTATATTAGCATTTATTTTTTGGTTAATATAAATAATTAGTATTTATTCTATAAAAGTTGATGTTAGTGCATATTTAAGTATGTTTTTAGTGCATATTTACATGCATATTTTGAAGTGTTTTGGTACATAATTATCCTAAGCCTATTTATAACATATTAACAACAAGATGTCCGTTTATCTCAAACTAAATCGTGAATTGGTAAGGGACGAAAAAAAACCTATGTTTCTACCTATGTTTCTACATCGAGTCTGCGATTATTACAACAGCTGTATATGGATAATCCCTAGCATTTAATTATAACTACAGTTCAATTTTGAACTTTCTCTTACTTTTACATCATTACATTACAATCGAAAATCTTTTCCCCACTACCGTAGCGCTATACCGTTACTAATAAAAAGCGAAGCACAAAATTTCGAAAACAGGAAATAGTTAGGAAAAAACGAATACGCTCGCCGAACACCACTCAAGTTGTGCTTTTCGAACTGCCTACGCAGCGCGATTTTATCTCGTCAACTCCGAGCGTCTAAGGTCGTAAGTAGTTCGTGCTCGTATGCAGGTATAATATAAGCACGAAGTTAAGTTGAAAAAGATCGAGGTCGCTTGCTTGAAGGGCTTCCTCTCTAACATCGTTTGTTTTTCTCCTGTAACATAATACAATAATACGTTATCAGACGAATGTCGATCACTAATAATAAGTTGAATAATTTATGTTATAGCAAAACACTTCTACAAATCAGTGATTTGAAATCACAATCACTCGAAAAACTAATCAAATGATAACATCCTATAAAATTCTGGCTATTCATTAAAAAATGGGTAAATAAAACATACACTACCGTTCATGGAAGTTCGGGCAAGCAAAAAGATGTACGGAAGTGAAAGAAAATAAGAGAAATATTAAATGGCCATGTATTTAATACTTACTTACATGATTTTACATATTTTCAAACACAAATTTATTAAAAAGAAAAAGTTAATTTAAATTTTTCATCGAAAAATCCACCTTTTGCCTTTAGGACTGCTGCCACTATTCTCGGCATCCGATTCACTAATTTTGCTAATGTTTCATTGGGCAAGCTTGTCCATACCTCCTGGAGAATGGTCCACAAATGTTCCTTCAATTTTGGACTCTTTTTCCTAACACATTGGTCTAATTCTTCCAATAACAACTCTATCGCATTCAGATCGGGGGACTGGCGGCCATTCCATAATTTTTAGGGTTCTTTCATTTTCTTTTTGCTGCAGGTAATCTGTGCACAATTTAGATTTATGTTTGGGGTCATTGTCCTGTATAAATTCACATCCACGACCAATTAATCGGACTCCTGACGGTAAGGCATTTTCCTCCAGGATTTTCCGATATTCTTTTTTCATTATGTCCTCAATTTTGAGCAAGTCTCCTGTTCCGATTAAGGTAAAACAACCCCAAACCATTATAGATACGCCTCTATGCTTCACCGTAGGAACTATACACTCCCGTAACATTCTTTCCCCTCTTGATCTGCGTACGAAAACTCTCCGTCTATTTCCAAAAACCTCAAACTTGGATTCGTCAGTCCACAAAACGTTTTTAAAATCATCCACTGTACAATCACTATGAGCTTGTGCCCATTTCAGTCGTTTCAACCTATTTCCTGTTCGGAGTAACGGTTTTCGACAAGCCACTCGCCCATGCAACCCAACCTCTTTCAGCCGACATTTCACAGTACTCACAGAAACTTTGGAATCTCACTCATTATTGAATTCTGCAGCAATTTCTGATCTTAGTCTTATTGCGCGACTAATTATTTTTATTCGTAAATCTTCCGCAGGAGTCATTTTTCTTGACGGTCCTGGCCGATTACGATCTTGCACGTCACCGGTTGTCTTAAATCGAACTATAGTATCATGTACTGTAGATTTTTTTAGTTTTAATTTATCCGCAATCCGTCTTTCTGCATACCCTTCTTAATGCAAGGTAATGATAGCAGATCGTTTTGAAACAGCTAGAGGCTTTCCACGGGGCATTTTAAGCAGTCAAACCGAAATTATTTTATTTTTCACTTGCACAACCACAGATACTTTCACAATAACAATCTCTTCAGAACTACTGCATTTACAAATGTTATAATACTTTAATAAAGGGTATACGAATATTTCCAGGTAACACGAGTGAATCAGCTAACCCTCCTAGGGATTATTATAAAGCGTGCCACGGAAATGTGAAGATGACGTTTATTGTACTGGTCTACAACCAAAGAAGCTTTAGAAATCTAAGCAGCGAACATTATTAATTCGAGATTGCCAAACAAGAATCTGAGAATAAAAATTACAATTTGGCTTTAGTTTTCAAAATTTAAAAATAAACGTTCCATATCTACATATCCCCTCTCTTTATTTACTTTTTATTGTATAGTGCATCCCAAAGTGTCCGCCCCTACAAACTTGAACGCGATAACAATAAAATGTTGGGACTGTTTTTGTTGTCACAAAGTGGTAGAACTCGTTGCTAAGCAAAATAATCATAACAATTGCCAAACTGTCAAATCTCAATTCCAAAAGTGCAAATTATCGTTGTTATTTATTGTTATTGTAACCTGTATTTGTTATACTTTCGTTCTTTGTGCTCATTATTATTTTCTCTCATTTTAACTTGTTTTGTTAATTGTTGTTTCTCTTTTACTTTATTGAACTTTTTTGTAATTAATTAATTGTCGTAGGTTTGTTTCAATTTGTTAGTTTTTGACAGGCAATGTGCTTAAGTTTCAGTTTTTTGTGTTGTTGATTTTACAATGGCCTCCGCATAGATCACGTAAGATAACCTAATTTTAATATTCGGTAAATTTGGAAACAATTACCCAAAGTGTAACATAATCAACACTGCCCGTGTGCAGCCGGAAGTATATGAACTTTGCGCTAAGTAAGCATAGATAGTATAAAATTTACAGGGCGAACTGCTTTAACAGAAGATAATATGATGTAAGTTTGTTGCGCATCCATGGCAAATAAGGTGATAATTGTTGCCAGATTTACATAATATTAAAAATGACCCAGCAATTTTGCATGGTTCGTGTCGAAGCCATCGTAAGTAAGTAACAACACAAAAAGCCTAAAAATAGACATATTGTCTATCATTATATTATACATTGCTTAGCAACGAGCTCTTTAGATTAGTCTGGCGTCACAAGAAACAATTTGGTGCTCTTTCCTAGCCAACTTTGCGTAACAACAAAAATAGATTACTAAAACCTATATTGCTGCATATCGTCATATTTCTTAAGTTAAAGTATAACATATGTGGTATCGTTGGATTCGTCTTTCGATCACCTTTCCAAAAACGTAAAAATATAGAGGGTGTTCTATTTAGAATAAGAAAGTTTACGTCATTTTCGGTGAAACCGAAAATACAATTGAAATGCTAGTAACGGAAAAAGTTAGTTAACAAGAAATAGAAATCGATCTAATTTTTCTGAAAACGGTAGCTTCTGTTGTTCAAAAGTTAGCGTGTGGAGTGGGGGGAGGGGCACTTTAGGACCGCACTGTATAGTTATGATATTATATATCATTGTGTTACTCAATAATAAAAGAGTGGCGTGAAAAAAAGTAAGTAATCTTTATTAATGCCTATAGGTTATTTATTATACACTGAAAAAAGAAATTCCGGCACGCAGTTTAATTACCGGTTATCCGTACCTTAATTTTCATCTCAACATGAAATTTCCGGCGAAGAAATAAATTTCAATGTGAAAATGTACATACAGTACAGCAGTTTTGTCTTATATTTTTCTGACAAAAATTTGAAAACTGAAGATTCATCTGCCAGCTTTATATACCTACATAATAATTACTGTTTATTACAACGAAAATTTGCTTTAGATTTAGGAACAATGGCGAAACTAAAACTTCTAAGTTTCATCTGTTTATCTGCCACTTCGATGTTTATATGCATTTAATCAGTGCTGCTGTCGGAAGAAATACGGTGTTTTAGTTTCACTTCCGTACGCAAATTTTGCAGCAAATAAATCTTGAACAAGTTTAAACTGTAGTTGCGCGGTTGGAAATTTTAGCAAAATCAAATCAAATGTCGACTCCAAAATTTTATCCAACTGGAAAACTTTTTTTAGTACCATATGTTTCAAAATTTAACAAACTGGTTTGCCATATTTGCACGTTAGCTGTAGTACATAATTTCATATTTCATTTAAGAATATACTACAACTCCATAAATAAAAGCATCATATTGTGGAATTTCTTTTATTGTAGGGATATACTATGCAGATAATACTAAAGAGGAAACAAAAAGGCAACTCTGAGTTTCTTCTATTCTTCATACATTTTTCTGGAAATAGTAAAGTGGGATAAGTAACAAAGGAAATAATTTCTTTGAAGTCAACCATTGCTTTAAGTGATTTAGCATAGAATTAGTTTTAATTTCCACATTATCCACACAATCATCCACGAGTATTGTAGTATTATCTACGTATATTATCAATCTAAAATTTTAAAGGAAATTAGTGATGTCAGTAATGAAAATAGAGAATATAGAAACAAGAGTTACAGGCAGTACTACTTACCCATGCAATGATATAACATTTTCAAAAGATTCCGGTTAATGTAATATTTTTTTTGATTACTATTTACCACTTGTACTAGTTTAACTATAGGTTTTTTAAATATATAATAAATAATAATAAAAGGAATAAATAAATTTAAATATTAACTCATTAATTATTAAACCACATAAAAATAATCCCTATTTAATTAGTTATATTGTAATCTATAAAAAAACTTTTTCATTAGCTCATTCACTTGCTCCTAATTTTAATTATTAACTTTAGGTATTTTCCATTACTGTAATTTTTATTTTATTGGATATCCTTGTACTGTGATGTGCTTTTTGAACACGAAACTGGCCGCCTAATTTCTCCATAGAACTTTATGAGACCATTTTTTCATTCCTACCTTTAATATGAATATTTTCTTAACTTAAAACTAAATGATTTACTTGGAAGAAACATTTTTCTATTTTGGATTTTCTAACCCTAAGAAAATATTTATTTAATCCAAATAAAATTTAAAGAAAATTATTTTCTTATATTATACATTTTTATTGTCTTGAAATAAAAATATTTAAAAGGAAATCTTTTTTCTTGGTGCAAGAAACCATTTCTCTGCGTATATTTTTGTTGATTTGATGCACGCACTCTGCGTAAAGCAACAAAAGGAAAATGTCATTGCAAAGAATTAGTTTCGTCCTAATACGTATGCCTGCGTGAAACACGACGTTGTTTCCATTAAAGTAAGGTTGTAACTGACAAGATAAAATCGATGTGAAATGAAAATGACGCACCAGTGACTGTTGTCTCAAACACTGTACTAGTTGCTATTACAAAACTTTTTCTTCAGTCAAGCATAGAAGTTGTTCATTTCAAACCAAAAGGTGCTGACTTCACAACGCTATAATGTTGTCTCACAGCAGTTCATTTGTTGCTCTATTGTGAATAAATAAATAATACACAAGTCAATACTGACCATTATTTTGTACATGTCAAAGAAAATGATTACATGTACATATATACATAAGTGCACTTGTCAAAAAATATATAAAAAGATGTACATACACTACATTACATGGAAATTGCAACACCAAGAAGGGGTTCGATTTTTTTTTACCAAACTTGGCAGAAATGTAAACTATTCAAAAGTAATTGATTGTGGATTCAAAGAAAAAGAACAAAAGATTAACACAATTTAATTTTATTTCTATTAATAAAATTGGCATTAATTCCAGTAGGTGGTCGATGACTACTTGGGGCATGGTGTCCCAAGCAACCTGCAATTCATGCCGGAGAGCTTCCAGTGTTTACGGAGGATTCGCTAAGTTCCTCAGTTTTTTTCGCATACTGTCCCACACGTGTTCGATTGGTGAGAGATCGGGAGATCTGAGTAGCCATGGCAAGATGTTGACATGGGCCTCTTCGAAGTGGGTGGTTTAGAGAAGTTCTCGCTAGGTGGGGATGGGCATTACCCCACTGGAAAAGTGAGTCTTCGAGCTACTAAAGATGTGGAAGACTATGGGGTTTAACCACCACATCAACGTAACGTCGAACGTTCACGGTGCCTCGGATGAACACCAACTGAGACCTACTTCCATATGCTATAGCACCCCATATATAACTTCCACGGCTCTGTGCATACGCCTTGCAACAGAACATTGAATATCGCGACATTTCCCACGTTTTCCTCTGACCGTCATGCCGCCATCATGCATTCTATATCAAATCGATATTCACCACTGAACAGGACGACCTTCATTATCTAACATTAATCAGCAATTGATCTGGTACTGGAGAATCGGTCTCTTAGTGCCATTAAGCGAAGATAGTGGTCCTGCACCGCATTAGTTCTTCTTCGGCTCCCGGTTCCTCTTCGACTTTGTTGGCCCTCCCTAGTGCATGACTGATAACAGCGCATGATGATGGATTGGTTCCGGTTAAGGCGGTTTGCAATTTCCCTGAACGAAAAACCACCTTCGCGCAAGCCATCAATTCGACCTCTGTCAAATTCGCTCAACTGGCGGTAATTTTCACGTTGCCGTACTCTAAGTATAATCAAACCCTCAAAAAAACACGTTAAACAAAAGTATGACACGAGAAAACGGTAAAAATTGAATTAAAACTCGCAAGAAATACACCTGACATTAATGTCAGAAAAGACTGCAAGAAGTGTCAGATGCGCCATGACCACTTGATCCACGCAACAAAGTTATAATCAATTACTACCTTTGAATAGTTTGATCAAAAAATTCGTACCCCTTCTTGGTGTTGCAATTTCTATAACATGTAAAATATATATAATTTAAAAACTTGTATAGATAAAAGTAATGTAACAAACAGTATAACCTAACAAACAAGAGATTAAATGCTATAAAAAATTTAGGAAGAATAAAAGCAATGAATTAATTTCTATTGAAAAGAATCTTCTACTGTATAGCATTGCACCTCTATCAACTGATCCCGCACATGTTTTTTTTTTAATTTTGCGGATGCACATCTGTTTATTTCTTATATTGAGAGAGGTCACAGTTGTGGTACTGAAAAAATAAAATACAGTTATTTTCTAAAATATAGGTTCATTAAAGGTTTAGCTCTATTACTTGTGATATGCGATTCAGTAAATGCGCATATATCTAATCTGACGTAATAAGTGCGTTTTACCTATGCAAATATCTAATCTGACGTAATCGTCAATAAAAAAGTTCATTCTTTTTAAGTGCTTTCGTACCAGATACATCCTGTTAATTGCGAATGATGTAGCGATTTGACTATGAAATATAAATATACTTTATTGCCAAGTAGGCGCCGCAAGAGGAAAGACTTTTTATTATGGATATATGCAAAAATATTTTTTGTAAAAATTTTGCTTGTTCTGTAACTCATAAACACACTAAATTCATAGTAAAAAAGTTTCCTCTTGTCACACCGATCCGACAACATAATGTATGTTATATGTATTGTTATGTTCAATATTTACTTCGAAAATATCAGCTGTCAGTCTCAAACGTATAGGGTATTCAGGATAGCCACCCGATAGTAATGAAAATCCCTCTGGCGGATGAAAGCTATTTTTCGAAAGCGACAATTTCTCCCCAGGCGGACTGGCCTTGGAATGTGGACCTTAAATAAAATGTATAAGTCCAGATAACGACGATCTTAGTGGATCGAAGACAAAACTACTCTTCCTTTTATTTTCCTAATTTCGCAAATCTTTAAAATTAATGTAAAATTCTCCTACAACAAACAACAGGGAAAATTCAAAGGTATTTCTAACATTATTTCCTACATTAAATATGTTTTATTAAGGTATCTTCATTTGCGTCGGGAAGTTTTTGTATTTTTAGGTTTGTCATGAAAGTTTGTCTATCACAGAGCATAGATTCATCTAGTTTGAGTCATCTAGTAGCGTCACCACACCCATTCTCTCATGCTACGTCTAAAAGTAACTTTATTTATCAAAAATTCCTCGTAAGATTATACGAGGTGTGTTAGAAATATAATGAGACTGGCACCATTGCGAGCGACCTGGCAACGCTATAGTTGTTCTCCCTCACTAGGCCTGTTTGTTAGTCCGCTCCAGACGCTCAGTCCGAGTTTGAACTTCCTACTGTCACCACGTGATTTTTGAGAGCGTTATCAATGAGGTTGTGTTTTTGTTGTATGTTACACAGAATGGAACAGCGGTATTTGGAGCAACGTTATGCCATTAAGTTTTGTGTCAAACTTGGGGAATGCGCGAGTATAACTTTTGAAAAGTTGAAGCAGGCCTATGGGTAACATTGCTTATCAAGAGCACAAGTTTTTCGCTGCCACAAATCATTTTTGAGTGGGCGAGAACTGGTGGAAGATGAACCCCGCTCAGGGAGGCCTTCAACTTCAAAAATCAATGAAAACATCGAACGTGTGAGGGCTCTTGTGAAGTCAGACCGTCGTTTAACAATAAGGATGGTGAGTGACCAGTTACAATTGAACAGTTTCACCGTTCATCAAATTTTAACTGAAGAATTGCACATGCGAAAGGTCTGTGCCAAAATGGTGCCTAAAAACCTCACAATTGAGCAGGAGGACATTCGAAAAAACGTGTGCCTTGATCTTCTTGAAAGAATTGCCAAAGACCCCGATTTCTTCACTCGTGTGATCACAGGTGATGAAACCTGAATTTTTGAATACGACCCTGAGGCAAAGCGGCAACGCCAGGAGTGGCACACTGAGAATTCTCCCCGACCGAAGAAAACTCGAATGAACAAATCAAAGATCAAATCAATGCTCATTTGCTTGTTTGACAGCAGGGCTACCGTTCACAAAGAATTTGTACCTCCAGGACAAACCGTCAACCAAGTTTTTTACAAGGGTGTCCTTCAAAGACTCAGAGGAAGGGTGATTCGTGTGAGACCAGGCATTGCAGACAAGTGGATGCTCCATCATGACAACGCCCCATGTCACACGGCCATCTCCATCACGGAGTTTTTGACATCGAAAGGCATCCCTGTGGTTCCTCAGTCCTCTATTCACCTGGTCTCAGTCCTTGCGACTTTTTTCTTTTCCCCAAACTAAGAAGTGTCTTAAAAGGACGGCATTTTGGGACTTTGGAGAACGACCAAAAGAATGTGATGGACGTGCTAAAGGCCATACCGGCTGAAGCCTTCCAGCGCTACTACCAAGACTGGGAATAACGACTCCGCCGGTGTATAGCTGCCCAAGGGACCTACTTTGAAGGGAATAATATTGTTATTTAAAAAAAATAAAAATTTTGGTAAATAAAAAATCAGTCTCATTAATTTTGAGACTAACGCACCTCGTATTTGGGTAGATATCATCAAAATTTGCTGTGGGAAGAAACAATCGCCATCGCGATTAAAATAAAGGAGAATAGGGACGCCAATAAATGAATCAATTCTGGTTAAACTTTCTTCGAGTATTTTGGCTGCGGTCCCAAGTTAAAGTGTTCGAGATAGAAATTAGAAAATAAATTGAAATTAGAAAAGATTGGAGGTTGGAATAGGCAGATTCCAGTAAATGTCATAAGAAACATAATGTTTATATGACATCTTCTCGAAGTCAAGGTTAGTTTCATTTTCAATTTTTTCGTTAATTTCCATTTATTAATTTCAAAAATTCATAAAAATTGCCGAAAGAATATTAAAGAATACTCCCGAATCCCACTAACGAGTTAAAAATTTACAAAATTCCAATTTTTTAACTAAAATTCCTGAGATAAAACATTTCATTATGTACTAATATCAAACACAGTTAAATAATAAATATATAAAATAATAAAAATAAACTGAACAAGGAAGCATTTAGCAATTCAAATTTTAAACTTCACCTATAATGCTGGAGTAAGTGTTGATCTGTAGAATTCTCTTCTCCCAAACTGTATTTAAGTCGTACATTTTCTTCTGTGTTAGCGATTATATACTCAGCAAGTATAAAGTTAGTGGATGGAACGTTATCAACTGGTAAACCGTAAGAAGACATAGTTTCAGCTTTAACGCCAAGAATGATAATATATAAAACTTGAGAAATCTTGTTGTATTGAGTTGAAAAACGTATTTGCTAACGTGTAAACGTGAATAAGAAAAGTGTATTCTCTATTCCTATTGCATGTAAGGAGAAATGTGTCAACGTTCACTATTATTTTGCAACTATGCAGTCAGCGGCTGCGCGTGAATTTGATAAATGTGTCTTTTGTGACTAGCAATAGTAAAAGAATTCAAATTATACTTACATAAACCATTATAACGTTGGCGTAGATGATGTTACAGTAGAAAAAAAGTTTTCAATGTCCATAATTATATTAATTACATAGGTGCACTACACTTATACTGTTACTTAACGGAAATGCAATTTTTATATTAGAAACTTAACTATATTTGATGTCTTCATTTAAATATTCACCTTTCATAAATTAATTCTATGCGAATATTTCTCACGGTTGCAAATTTTCTATAACTTTCATTGAAATCTACAGCTGTAGTTAGAGCGTCCGCGTTATGGTCTTGAAAATTAATGAAACCCCAAAATTTCTGCTACAATGCAATCTCTACACACTTCTAACATGCACTGCAGGAATTCATTCTGAGTATCTTGTTCATTGTGCTTCTACATATTAATCCGGTAGGCAAAATCCAACTGTTTTCGAATATTTTGTTTTCCTGATGAAGCAAGACTTACCCCGTTTGATAAAGGCTTTTTGTTATTTCGTGTTGCTTAATATTTTTACTTAAATTGCTTATGTCTGTAAAACCAGTGACTGTTCAGCTCTTATTAGTCTTATCACCGCCAAATAACTCGCACAGAAAACAAAATAACGCAATTTTTCTCATCACAACCGCAAATCCACTTTGTATTAAGATAAACGCTATTATGAAATTGACATTTATAACCTTTATTTCTGCCAGAAGTAGCAACTTTATGTTTTATTTCCGGTGTCGGTTTGCCTAATTCTTTAATTTTACTTTTATCTTCGTAACTTAACGAACTAAATTCATGCTGTTGTAAATACGATATCGCATTCACGTCGTATACGTGAAAACCTACACCATTAAACGTGAATGAATAACCGTTTGTAGCTGCATTGACTGCAGCCACAAAATCGCTATACTTGCAGTAGTTAGTCACGTGCAACGTTGGCCAACGAGAAAGCCTTATTTTAAAAATATTAAGCTGTGAACACAATTCGACCCTATATGCCGGTGTTGCTTCGTTGCTAGTTCGAATATATACATACTCTATTAAGTAGGGATCGCGGTAATATTTGTGTAGTATGTAGCTCTCGTTTGCGATCAGCTGTAAGGAGATTAATAAAATATACGTTAATGTAATATCTAAGTAAATATTGGTTGGTTAGAAATGTTTTAACTATCCAACTTCAATCTGAAACTAAAAATATTTTCGTAAATACAGGAATATATAAATATCACCGTTCAATCGATATAATAAAATCTAATTAACTAAAGATAATTCTATACTTACATTCAAGTAGATACACTAGATTGTCTAATCCCTTTTCTTGCAACAATTGTGTTCCATCGTCATGCATGTTTACCATATACTAACTAGTGTCATGCTCCAGATAAAAACGACGATGATGCATCATCGTATGATCACTAGCGATTCCACAAAATATTACCCGTTGTGCCAATATCGTTATGATTAGCTAGGCGTGATGTAGTTGTGTATAAATGGTAGCTATATTGAAAATTAGAATTTATGAATTGAAATTGTTAAACTATCCAATATTATTGTTCCTGCAAGACAAAAGTCCCAATAAAAAAGTTTTTGTTCATTTAACAAGCGATCTTCTCAGTGAGTAAGGATACTCTCTTAACGTTGCTTACAAACGTAAACAAATCGTTCGTAAGGAAGTTATTCTAGAGGATAATAGCCTATGACATTCGAGATCATGAATCGGAAGCTAAATTTGTCAGGTTGATCCAAGAACTAGAGGTGCAGTACCTGGCATAGGAGTTTGATCAAGTATAATATTCCTTAATAGATGGCAATATCTACCTGAATTTGGTCGTAAAACTTCGTACAGACCTGAACATTGCGCCGCACGACAAACACAACAACGAACCAAACATCAAACAAAACGGAGGATGGACATTAATTTCGCCAACGGTTTCAGAAGATGGAGAGAAATATCCTGGGGATAGCAGCCAAACAAAATAAAAACTCCCTTTTATGAGATTCTAAGCTTTCGCGTACTTTATTTACGCTTCTTCAAAGAATATCAGCTAAAATAGCAGTCCACTTAAATAATGTACATAGTCAAATCCATATGTTACTTACATAGGAGGTAATAATATCCAATAAACAAGAAAACATCAGAATAACATCGTCAAGTATCTAGTCTGTCAAATATTTTTACCACCAAATTGTTTCTTTAATAATCTATTAAAAAATTTTACAAATTTAATGTGATTTTATATAAATAATGTTATGTCTAGTAATTGACGATGTTATTCTGATGTTTTCTTGTTTGTTGGATATTATTAACTCTTATGTAAGTAACATATGGATTTGACTGTGTACGTTATTTAAGTGGATTGCTATTTCAGCTGATATTCTCGGAAGAAGCATGCGAAAGCTTCGAATCTCATAAAAGGGAGTTTTTATTTTGTTTGGTTGCTTTGCCCAGTATATTTCTTTCCATCTTCTAAAACCGTTGTCCTAACGTGTATAGCCAGTACTGCTTTTCTACTTATTAATTTCGTCGAACTGACTGACGAACGGGACGGGTTTATGCTGTTCCCAGAGAATCTTGCAAACAACTATGGAAGCTACAGCGGCGTATATATTCATTATTCGTTAGCTGCGAAGAAAAACCGAAGAAAATCAAAAAGATAGTATGTAGCAAGCACATTTATATCCACAAAGAAATGCAGAAAATGTTAGCAGTTTAATAGGTCAAGCTGTAAATGGACACTGCAAAAATTTCATAAGGATGACATCTTCTGATTTTGAGTATTTATTAAACGAAATTGGCAAAAAAATAGAAAAACAGAATGCTGTACTAAGAAACGCAATATCAGATCAAGATACGTTAGCATTAGCATTAACCATCTGATTCTTAGCAACATAAGTAGCCCTTACTGCGTTCTCTGCATATTCACCGTTTTGCTTGTGGTCCCGTCCAAACCTACAAATACATTTGTGCACTTTCGCTTTGATGTATTACAAAAAACCGAGAATTGATGAATCGACCACGCGTACGAATGCAAATGGACAATGTTGGTACACGCGTTTGTAGCCCTGTCCAAACCAGTGTTCCGAAATTTTCTCGAGAATGTTGAAACAGTATGGTCAAAAGTGTTTAAGCCGGGGAAACGTGTAAAAGTGAATTGAACAGTTTAAATCGGACAGAACAAGTGTCACCGACATTTATCGCTCCGGACGACCGGTTGAAGTGTCGACCGACGCGCTACAAAATCGCATAAGTGACCTTATTCTCGATGACAGGCGTGACGATGGCTAAGTTGTGTAATGTTAGTGTATTCGATCATTCATGACAAGCTAAATTATCGCAAAACGTGTTCCAAAACAGTTGTCTCAAGTCCATGAAGACACCCGTGTTCGCATTTGTTCTGAACTCAAACGACGATTTTTAACAGAAGGTAACAACTTTCTAGACCGTGTTATAACCTGCGATGAAACGCGGATTCACCATTATGAACCTGAATCCAAACGGCAAAGTCTTGAATGGAAACATCCGTATTCGCCCGCTAAGAAAAAATCCAAAACTTTCGCATCTGCCGGTAAAGTGATGTTAACGGTCTTCTGGGACTCTCGAGGCCCAATTTCCTTTGATTGTTTAGAAGGACAACGTACTGTAAACAGTGAGTACTATTGTAACTTACTTCAACATAAAGTGAAACCTGCGACAAGAAGAAAACGCCAGGGTGCTCTCTCAAAAGGTGTGATTCTGCTGCACGATAACGCCCGTCCCCATACTGCCCAGAAAACGCGAGAGATGATCGAAAATTTGGATTGGTTTCGACCTCGTACCGTCCGATTTTCATCTGTTCGGCCCGCTCATAGAGTTTTTACGCGGCACCAAGTTCGAAGACAACGAAGCGGTCAAACAAGCTGTGTACACGTGACTGGGACACCAAGGTTAATAATTCTTCAGCACTGGAATTAGAAAGTTCACTACATTGAAAAGTAGTGTAAATTTCATTGTCATTGAATATATTGTTTTTTTTTCCGCAGCCATTTGTCTCATTAATTACTGAACGTCCCTCGTATATTGCACACAACGTACTTATTAAAATAGCTCTTTTATAGCAAAAACAGGAACATTTTGTATAAACTTGCTTAAAAAGGTTGTAATGTAATTGTAGTAACAACTCAAAGTATCCACTTTTGCTCATACTTTTTTAAAATATATATATTTTTTAATTCATAAGCATTAGGTATCTTTATGGTATTAGCCATATACATTAATGAGTCATTGTGAACAAGAATTAAGTAATTATTCACAATGTTGTATAAAAAGATAAGACACAAACACCGATTAAAGCTTGATACTATAGCAATATCAATTGAATTGATTAAAAATGGATTAGTATCCGATGCTTGGGAATTTTGATAAGTGAGATTAAACAGCATAATAAAGCGTACTTTGTAGGACACAAAATTGAAGTCGTTATTCTCGGAATTATAAATGGCGACAGCATTTTATAGAGCGACTGCTTTACGCATACATACATGCTGGTTTTATTTATGAATCAGCGAAGGTCAGTAAAAGTATTTAATTTACTTCCTTAAGTGTTTTCCGATAATTATAAACAGCGCAAATTGTAGATAAGGATTATGTTCTAAATATTCTGTATCACAACGTCCAAACTGTAGACTACCAAATAATGAAAGGTATGTGACATTAATAATTGTAATTAAATAGAATTTGCAATACATAAGTTGATACAATATATTAACAAATATAAGAGATGCACTATTTAGTAAATAGCTATCCAAATTATTCATGAGTTGTAAAATTGTCATTTTAATCGCAACAGAAGCAAGTTATCGTTTTCGCAAAGAAGCACCTGAAAATATGGTTCGGTCAGTCATATGAAATTCTCATATTAACAAAATTATCGACGAATCGACAATTTCTCTGGGCGCATGTCAAAGGTTATGTAGGAAAACTTGGAGCCTAAGTCCAGAAACGCCGCTATGGCCATGAGGGTCCTCAAACCAATGATAACTTATGACTCGGTGATATGGTGAACAAAAACAGTGCGTGTAAAGGCAATAAAGCGACTGACAAGGGAAGATCCCGAACCCGGAAATTCAAAACAAATTGAAACTTTGGGAATATATAGAACATATATAGGTGTGCAATACGCAATTTTTTTTTGTGCGGACATTCACTTTTAAGGGGCGAAACACCCCATCGAAAATTAACAGATTTTCAATTTTTTCCATACAACTCCAGTAAAAAGAAAGATAGAAGTAAATGCAATAGTTGCAGCATACATCAAGCTCTTTCAAAATATGTGACTGTCATATATACAGGGTGTTCCATTAAGCCCTGCGCTTACACTGCTGGTGTTTTTGTAACAATACAAAGAAAAGTTTAAGATATAATCTGTGTGATGAAACCAAATAAGTTTGAAAATCCGGTAGTTTTTGCTTTTAGACAACAGGATTTTATACATCCTGCTAGGTGTTCCATATGCGGTAGCCAGGCCATCATACGATGTGCGTGGTGCAACGAAGTCCTATGTTTTAGACATTTCTTTGAAGAATTTCATCACCATACAGAATAATTATTCAGTAGCCAGTATTTCACTACATAATAGACATGACCAAAAGATGTAAAGTGTTATCTATAAACATTTCCTATATACCCTATACTTTATGACTAATCAGCTAATCACATATAAATGATTTTGATGTACTTATCAATATTTGTATTGCTTAAAATGTTAAAAATATGATATATTTGTTATCGCTTAATAAAATCGATTAATTATAAGATATAACTTTGGTCTAAAATACTAACCTTTTCCTCTTACAACAGCGAGTGATTAAATCAAATTAAAGAATTGAATATTACATATGTCTTCTACATATTTCCGAAATCAATACTCTTACTGTTATTATCAAACAAAACAATGTGTTATCTAATCAATATAATACCGCAGAGATATACAGTAAATTTCATTCACTTTGCATGTGGTTTACATATTCTCAAATTTCATATTTTAAATTTGTGGGATTGAGATCATTCCTTGCAATAAGTATTCAATAATATATATACCTATATATAATAACATAGTGCATGAAGTTCTGTTAGATATAACCAAGGATATGGTGATATTTACTTTAGGAACACCCTGTATATTGTAACACCTATACAGTTTTAAATAGAATTAAAAGTCACACAGATTATATCTTAAACTTTTCTTTGTATTGTTACAAAAACACCAGCAGTGTAAGCGCAGGGCTTAATGGAACACCCTGTATATATGATAGTCACATATTTTGAAAGAGCTTGATGTATGCTGCAACTATTGCTTTTACACCTATCTTCTATCTTTCTTTTTACTGGAGTTGTATGGAAAAAATTGAAAATCTGTTAATTTTCGATGGGGTGTTTCACCCCTTAAAAGTGAATGTCCGCACAAAAAAAAAATTGCGTATTGCACACCTATATATGTTCTATATATTCCCAAAGTTTCAATTTTTTTTGAATTTCCGGGTTCGGGATCTTCCCTTGTGAGTGGCATGTGTCACGTGAGAGCCATGAAAACTACGCTGCCAAATGCTATGAAAACCATACCTAATGTAGAAAATATCCAGCTGGATTAACGACCTGTAGACGAATTAATGGTCTATCTTCCATAATCAGATCGCATAGTGTAGCTTACCAGACTTTATTAGCAGTCAAGGCAGCGCCGATTATAAGCAGGCCCGGTGATACTAGCTGCCCCGAATATAGCTTTGATGATGGCTTACCGTGACAAGGGTAGATATTCGCTCAAATTCTATACATAGAAGTTCACTTACTCGTTAGAAAGGGGTGCTGATGAGGTACGTAAACTCCAAAAAACAAGCAACTCCACTTCATACTCTTTATTTACAAAACAGAAAGTACACAAATAAATCAATGTTTGATGGTGACTCCGTGTGAGTTATTCGTAATAGAAGATCCTAAATCGATATACACAATGCATTTAAAATGTTCCGGGACTGCCACTCTTAAAAAAGTACAAGTGGCGCCGTCACTGCAGAAGAAATGGCATTACGTAGGAATGACCTCGGGCGATACCCAGACGAAGTTTCATTCAGTTCGGACAAGTTTTACCCTGCAGGCGTACATTCGCGTGAAGTTTCTCAGTGTGCTCTTGTCATCGTAAAAACATGGAGCAACGAACAAATATCAAATTTTGTTTTAAATTGGGCAAATCGGCCACAGAAACTTATGAAATGATTAAGACTGTGTACGATGACGATGCGATGAGTCGTTCGCGAGTGTTTGAGTAGTTTGCGAGGTTCAGAGATGATGGTTATTGCACGACAATGCACCGGCTCGCAAGTCCATTATTGTGCAGGAGTTTTTGACAAAAGGGCAAGTTGTGAGCATCAACCACCCTGCGTACTCACCTGATCTGCCCCCCCCCCCCCCCCCCCGGATTATTTTTTGTTTCCAAAGCTCAAATTGAAGATGAAGGAGCGGCGATACGAGTCAGTAGAGGCGATTAAAACAGCGGTGACAAAGGAACTGAACAGTATTCTAGTGGAGGCATTCCAGAAGGCGATGATGAACCCGAGGACTCGTTCTAAGCGTTGTACCGAATTAAGCGGAGACTATTTAGCCTGATATTAAATAGTCTTTTCATTGTGCTTGTTTGACTGTGTGTGACCAGTCCTGGAACTTTTTGAATGCACGATGTACAATGACAATTTAATAATAACTAGAGCAGATAAAGGAGAAGGGTTGATCGTCCTAAATAGACAAGACTATAGTATAAAGGTTCTGGACTTCTTCAAAAATAATAATACTAATAAAACTAGTCTTTCCGTAAGTTCATTCATTAACAAAGTCAAAAAGACACTTAATCTTGTACTAGCTTAATAAATGATAAATTAAAACGAGACCTTTCACCTGACTACACATTAACACCAAGATTATATGGCCTACTAAAAATTTATAAATCGAATAACTTCATCGATATACCCATTAGACCGAGGGTTTCTTTCACTAATTCACCAGTTTACAAACTGTCGAGTTGGCTTAATACTAAACTGAAAGAGTTACATATATCAAAATTTCTTCTATTACACTATCAAGAATTAGCCAAAATATTCCTAGATCAAAACTTTTTTCAGTTTAATTACCAGATATACACAATCACATGGTCTAGCAATGAGCTCACCAATCTCTCCAATCCTAGCAGATATCTTCATGCATCACTTTGAATCAACATATTTAGTAGCCAATAACCCCTTTTCTCATTTCATTAAATTTTATACCAGATACAGCCGGTGAGATAATTATTAGGCACCCCTGAAATTTTCAGTTTTATCACAATCAACCGGAGAATAAATGAAACAAATGCAATATATGTAAAGATTTATTAATTATAATATCAAATTTAATATTTAATGGATCCTCCATGGGCTTTAATAACTTCAGAAATTCGCTTAGGCAAACTCGCTACTAGCTTCTGGCGATAATGGCGCCTTCTAACTCTTGTTTTGGTTTTATTTTCTGTTGATACACTCTTTTCTTTAAAATGGCCCATAAATGCTCAATGGGGTTGAGATCTGGACTTTGCGGTGGCCATTCCAAAAGCGGCATCCCATTTTCGCGAAACCAAGCAACACTTGAAGCGGCAGTATGACATGGCGCGTTGTCTTGTTCAAACATGATCTCCTCGGTATTCATTCCAAATAATTTTTCGACAGATGGTTGTAAAACCTGCTCCAACATTGTTGTATAAGTTCTGGAATTGATCCTTCCCAGGCAAATAAATGTTTCTCCAAGACCTGCTGACGTCATACAACCCCATATCATGATACTACCTCCGCCGTGTTTGGCGGTAGGTACAACACAGTCAGGGCGATATTCCTCACCCAGTCTTCTACGGACATAAACACTACCAGGTGACCCGAAAACCTATGGGGGTGTTGTTTAAAATTAGTGCTAGTTGTTTTTTTTTGTTTTTTTCCTAATTATTAAAATATTTCAATTTGGAAATTATATTATAATACTATATGATTATCCTACTTACCTCGATATTACATTCATCCGACCAAATCACTTTAGCCCAATCTTCTTCTGTCCAAGATTTATGTTTTAGAGCCCACGCTAATCGTTTCTTTTTATTCGCGTCAAATAACCACGGCTTCTTCCTCGCTTTTCTGGCAGGCAACCCTACTTCTGTAAGACGTCTGGAAACTGTTTTCGAGGACATTGCTACGCCATGTTCGAGAAACAACGCAATTGATAAATCCTTGGCTGTTCGACGTCGATCATTCAGGGACTGCCGCTGCAACCTACGGTCTTGTCTTTCCTTCGTCTTCCGCTTGGGACCTCTTCCAGACCTTGATTTTCTGCTTTTCGTCTCTTTATATCGTTTTATTGTGGTTTGTACCGCACACCGTGAACAGTTAATTTTTTTTACTAATAATCACTTGCGAAACGTCTTGTGAATGTAACGTAACGATTTGTGCTCGTTCAAACTCCGTAAGTTCTCTAGATTTCGGCATTTTATTGATTCCCAAAAGAAATTCACGCTTCTAAATACTTGTATTTAAAACAACACACAGAACTTTTAACAGAGAGATGAACGCAGCTCAATATACACACGACAACTGAATCTAAAATAGGAAGATTTTCAAGTAAGATCCCACTTAATGTATTTATTACCAAAATTTCCTTCACTGGCGGTTTATTTACAATGTTCTCTCTTCCAAGAAGGGTCAGGTAAACATCGTTGCCCTGCTAATATGCCAATACCAATTGTAGGGGTGCCTAATAATTATGTCACCCGCTGTATGTCGACGACATCTTCATAATTTGGGCAGGAAATTACTCGAATTTACAAGATTACCTTACATCAATACCCTTCATAAATGAATGAAATTCACATTAGAAACTGAAAATAATAATAGTATCAATTTTCTAGATGTCACTATTTCAAAATTAGAAAATAATAAAAAAATTGTTTTTGACATATACAGAAAGCCGACTCGTACTGGTATTACAATTAATAAATCCTCAAATCATCCATACTGCCGTAAATATTCTTTTTACAGCTACTTACATAAACTCATGAACATACCCCTTACCCAAAATTCATTTAATGAAGAGTTGAACACAATTAAACAAATAGCTACTATAAATCATTACAATCCACACATTATAGACAGACTTTTAAATAAAATTCAGAGAAGGCAATTGGAGAGAGACGTTTATTTAGATCAAACCATTTTACCAACAATAGATAAAGACAAACACTACATATATATCTATTCCATATATAGGTCCTATTTCATATTCTGTAGCAGAAGTATTAAAGAACTATTTTAACCTTGCTACGGGACGATCCGTCCCCTAGGCAATACTCTGTTAAATAACAAAGATGAAGTTGAAAAAATTTTAAAAGAGGCGTCTACAAACTTACTTGTAACGACTGCCAGAGTAATTATGTTGGCAGAACTTATCGCAATTTTCACACTTTGCCCAACACCTAGTCAATGATAACCATAATTTTACAATAGACAATAACTTTACCATTTTATATATAGCCAACAAAGGTAGTTTCTTGAATAATCTCGAGCCTCTTGAGACTATGAGAGAACAACATAATAACCCCAACAATTGTCTAAACATTCAATCGCAATTTGAGTCCACCCTCACTTTTCAGATATTACTTGATTAAGGCTTTCTGTCATAGATGTTCTTCCTTTTATGTATTTGGGAATACCACTAATAAGGGTCACCAATAAGAACAATTTACTTTTAAATTTTATATTAATAAAAAAAAATATTTCTTATATTCCATTACATTGACAATTGAAATTTTAACGTGTTTGTGTTAGTCCCATTTACAATAATTTTAATCATTTCATACATCTTATATTTTATTATGATAATCCAGTATAGTGTACCTGATAAGTTTATTCTATTAAGACAAATTCTACTCTAACTAAATAAATTGTAAGTATTACTAATATTTAACATAATTAATTATTATATACAAAAAAAGATACTACAACTTTATTTACTCCTTTAACTATTTACATATATACACTAAATTAAAATTAATATAACAAAATTAAAATCAATTAAAATAAATCAATAACTACAAACTACTTATATTTATAGACTAGATAATCCCTTCCGCCGCTTCTGGCAAGATCATAATTTTACATAGCGATTGTCCAGACGCTCAGTCAGCTCGATGACACTGGTTACGGATCGAAAAATGATTACAAGACAAAAACATACACAATGATCGCAAAGCAATGGAAATCCAGTTAGCGTCCTTTCTAAAAGTAAAAGCAAGACGCTTATTTTCGACGCTATAAAACAATAACACCGTATAGAGAAAAATGAAAAAGAGATCTTCGCGTTAATACTGAATCTATAATCGAAATACAGAGATTGGAGTCAACGGAATTAGGCCAAGAATAGCTAATAAATGTAATGCCGTGCTAGGGGCACTAGGCTGGATAACCATGCTAGGATAATCCTGCTCTGTATACCAGGATATGAAGGGCACCAAGGGAACGTCAAAGCAGACGAACTAGTCCAAGTAGGCTTATCAATTACCGACAAAAATCCGAGACTCCCTGTAGGCATGGCGTACATGGTAGTTAGAACAGCTACTAAATTGTGAAAAGAAAGGAAATTTCAAGACTGGTCGAAAAATATTCCAGGTCAGAGACAGGCCAAGCAATTTCTAATTGATTACAGTCCGAAATCTATAGCTAACCCACTAGATAGAGGCAGAATCTCTATCAAACCAATAATGGGCTTGCTAACAGGATACTATTATACTTAAAAATCACATGAGCAACTTGGGCCTGGCAGAAGAAACAACATGCAGGTTTTTTCTAATGCCAGCAGTACACGCTCGCAGAGGGGACCCGAGACCAGCCGAGCGCGAGAGTGTACTTTGTGTTCCCGCCTAGCCCAAGACCATCTCGGCTCGCCCTCAGAGCGCTCGGTCTAGAGTTGGTCTCCAGCATGAGCCAAAGGAAGCGAAAGCGTTAAGTGGGGGGTCTCACGAGAGTGTACAGGGTAACCACTGCGTTCTACGTTGCCAGCAGAACACGTTCGTCTGGAAATTGTTTGTGGTTTTCGGTTAAAAGTACGTTGTTTTTTTGTTTATTTTATGGAGTGGACAAACGATTTTACTCTCCAATTTTTGGAATTGTATCAGCGGGAATCCTGTTTGTAGGATCCCTCTCACCAAAATCACAAAAGAGGGGAAAAAATATCAAATGCTTGGGACTGAATATTTGAAAGTACCGGCAAATCTGTTAACGAATTGAAGAAAAAAAAAGGATTCTTTAATAGCCACTTTCCAAAATATTGTGTCTCTGCGGATGCAACCGTTTGTCACGCTTTAATTATAATTCAACGCCTTCCGACAAAATGTGTTAATATGTAGTTTTTCTGTATTCTCAGATTATGTTAGAAATTACATAATTCTAAGTAGGAAAATAAACAACGATTCTTATAAAATTAAGCTAAAGAAAAATAACTTCGATAATTATACAAAATAAATTAAAATTCTAAAGTTACTTTATTAAGAGGAAAAATCTCAATATTGAACTTTGTAATTTTTGTATTTGTTGCGTTTCAAAATACGTTTCACGGTACTTCTATTAACACCGATTTCGTCTACAATTTGCCGGCTAGAGCAAGGCTCGCCCATTTCAACCAACGAACAAACCCTCACCTCTCTCTCCTCCACGATCACCGCTAGAAGTTTGTGAGCGCATAGCTACGGTAGTTGCGCGCGGCAAGGCTGGCGGGAGGGGATAAATGCAAGTATGCCAGATCGCGCTACGTACAATATATCTCGCACCCCGACGAAACCCGGACCAATGTGTATATTCTTATCTATACGGATGAGATCAACGGCTCTAAAATTAGTATAGGAGCGGAGCGTGGTGTAGGAATAATACAACTTAGGCTTTCGTTTTTAATATCTCAAGTGTGTCAATTGTGTTATATGCGTACATGTTAGTCGTCGAGAAGCATTTTGTGTTAGCTTGTGTATTGTATTTATTTAAATAAATTATACGCAAAACTATTAAAAATGGGAGCTTGTTTTTCGCGAAATGTTATTTCCAGTTGGCTTTCATTGTTACATCAGATTTTTGTTTGTTTTCAATTTTACACTGGTCATCTTCATATTAAAATTCAGCTAAACTTTCTACATATACCAACTCGATAATTTTGTCACTAATGACTATCAGTTTGTTAGCCAAAGCATTTTTCTACATCGTATAAGAGCGTTTACGACGCTTTGTGTAGACAATCAATATTTCTATTATTTAGATTTAACGCAGCGAATGAACAAAAATTGTTAAGTATACTGACCAACGAACTTGCATTCATATAAATTTCCCCGTGTCTAAATCTCTATCTCGATTACTGCTGCTAAATTGCTCTCGAGAATGGTATGAGATATATGTAGGACATGAAACAAAGTTGATAACCAAATTATAGAAGTAAGACCCAACAACTGTTATAAAACACAAACATATAACTACAGGTATTCTTCTAATACTCAAAATAAGCCATTTAGTACCGACTTCTCTCATACATTAGTAACTGCAAAATGGTTCAATATGGACCATAGAGGCAAACTTAGATGCCTAACTTTGTATCATAAACTTGTGTTGCTAAAACCGCAACCGTACTTGTATGTATTAAATCCTAGAACGGGCATTTGCAACCTTGCCACAAGATTTTGCACAAAACATTATGAAAGATCATTTTCGTTTCAAATTTGCAAGGTTATCATAAAGTAAGAGATATATTTCAACTTATTTAATTTTTAAAAAAATTAAACCAACAACTAAAATCACTAGAAACTAAATTCCTTGAATAATAAGATTCCTTGTTCAACACCGCAGCTGTTCAATATGACCTCCATTTTGGCGCTATAGAAGCGCCAAGATTTCCTCCAAGTTATACGCTGGGTTGTACAACATTGATTTTCTCTTTTAATTCTTCCAGCATTTTTATTCGAATTCTAAGCACTAAATTTTTTAAATAACCCTAAAGCTAAAAATCTGCAGGCGATCGCGGTAACCATGAATTTTCAAAATGTCTGCTTATAACACGACCTTGAAAAACGGCAGATAACAAGTCTTTAACTGGTCGGTAAATGTACGTGGGTGCTCTATCCTGCGTTTTCAATTGCGTACTCGTTTTACAACTGTGGAATTGCATAATCTCCTAGTTACGACCTCGTCATTCTGTATTCCCTCGACAAAATAGGAACCAATAATAAAATTGACCTGTGGAACCGCCCCAAACAGTTACTTTCTCGTCAAGGAGACCTTCCGGAGTGATTGCCTGTGGATTTGATGTTGACCGTATTCGACGGTTTTTAATATTGACTCCACCATTAAGAGAAAAATGTGCGTCATCTGTCCATAAAATACGGGATAACCATTGGGGTTCAATTTCAATCTGAGCCATTATGCGCAAAGAAAAACCTGATTGCCAAATCTGCCTCCTTCAAATCAAGTGTGCTAGTTTATAAGGATATATTTTTAGGATTTTGCGTAAAATTTTCCAAACCGTGGTATATTAATATTGCCTTTTGTGTCGTTTTGATATTGCATTAACACGACTGATTTCTAGCGAATTAGTATTGGCTGTGTTTTGATGAATTGAAACTTAAGAACTTCTGCAACATGCACATCATTAATCCTTCCTAATCTCGAGAGATCAATTACAGACCCTGTTCTTTCAAATTACGGTACGCCTTCATTTTACAGGGGACCTGCGCTGAAACCCATTCCCGTACGAAATCTTTGTAAACCAACAGTGTAATTTTTACCACATTCATAATAACGTACTAAACTTATTCTTGTTGCGAATCCTTTTTTTTTTAAGTTCAACTCGTTTGAATTTGCTTTCTGATCAGCTTTATTTTGAGAATAATCGACGAAACTTGCTTCACATAAATACACTAAAATCCCAGTATTGTTGCAACTGGCAATGTGTCCAATGATAACAATTGTTTTGCATCCAGAACAGTGCATTGCCTGTATTTATAATGGAAAATGGTGGATCTCTGAAATCTCAAATGAAGAAAATTTTGTCTTGGTCAATTTTATGCATCCCAGTGGACCCGCATGTACATTCACTGGCTAGATAGACACGATGTTAGTTGGACTCCAGAGCAACACATAATTTCCGTTATTCCAGTTCCAGCAACACATTTCAACAACTAAACCAATGAGAAGTGGAATATTGTGGCTTAGGAACCACACAAAGACCCACCTTGGGGCTTGGGAACGTGTTAGAAGCCCACAATCAGGCTTGGGGACCTACTAGACAGCCACATTCAGGTTTGAGAACCTGTAGTAAAGAAACTCACCCGTGGCTGAACTTGCCTGGCTATCTGGCGTGGCCCCTTGGCGATGGGGATACCAGCCTTTGAGATTGGTAATGGCAAAGCCATCTTGGACGCACGACATGCAAAGTAAAAAGTTAAAAATAAAACAAACTTTTCCTTGTCAAACAAAATGAACTCTTTTCAATGGTATCAAAAAGATTTAAATTCGGGGTGTCCCTTTTCTGCCTATTAAAATGAACCGAAATTGAAATTTTTGAATGGAATTTCACAGTCATTTGGTCACTAGATACAAGCCGTTAAAGTATGACGCAAATTTGTCACGACAAGATTTATGAGCCACTTTGACAGCAAATTGTGGTAAATCCACCATATGTTGAGCTTTTACTCTACAACTAAGTTGTACCAAAAAAGTTGTGCCAGATCACCAAATGTCAGCATGGTAGTAATCTCAGGTCGTGAGCAGTAAGGAAACAAACTTAATGACTTATTCCTGTATGTACATCCCGTAGAAGTTTCATCAAAATTAGAGAGGGTCGAGCGGGGACTCTTAGTCTACTTGACATGGATGCCCTACTGTGAAAGATAGCTCACGAGAAAAATGGAGCGTAAAGGCACACAATTGTTAATTGTTGGAGCTCTGTAAAAATTGTTCCAATAGAATACAAATAAAACAAAAATAAATGATAAACAATTGAGAGTAGTTCAGTACGACTTACCAAATTGGAGACTGATTTCTGGGCAAGAGGGTCCTTGGGATTCGCGCGTGCTCACCATCAGACACTTTCTTAATCTAACAAAATTGTGTGTACGATAACCGGCCACGATCCAACTTTTTACATCGTCGCAGAGGTTGCAGCAAGAAAACCATTATTATTATATAGAAGTAAATTGACAAGGATAGTGTTTTTACTGCAAAGATCTTACTAGGTTTCATTTAATCAATAAGTTAAACGCCAAATTCTATAACATTATATGAGGAGCGTTCGCTCAAAATTGGACAAATCCAACTCTGAATCGAAAGGAATTTAAGCAAAAAATTGGCAACTGCTGTAAATGAATAGAAAATTTACATTTTAAGCATAATTTAACAAATTCATCCATCCACTTGTTCTAATAAAATTTATATGAGCTAGGATCCATCTACTAAACAAATAGCAATGTATTACGTACTCTTAAAACCTTTACGTCAAAAATTGTACAATAACAAAACGAATATTACCACCAAAAGTTTTGTATTTACTACTGTTTTGCTACCAGAGGTTACTACTAAAGCATAATATAAAATATGAACTTAAAAGAATTAACTTCAAAGTCTGTTTCATTATATTTTAGAATATTCATTAATGCAGTTCCTTACATCGTTCGCCGTCAATTTCGATACATAAAGAGCCTAAGAAGATCGTTTAGAAACGTAAATGTTCAAAAATTCTTGCGGCAAGGTTATTTAACATTTACATTTACTCAGTTCGTACTGCAGTATGACGTCCGATATCACGCGGTACCCTTCTCCAACATTAGTCGGCGCTAGTTTCAAATCGGTCTTTAGGTCACGCCTACTATAATTGCATCGTCAATTAGTAATAGTGAAAAGTATTTGTAGAAGTTACCTTAATACTTTAAACTGTTTGAACTTAGAAGACATCATTAGTGAGAACCTTTGAATAAAGTACCTATCATATTTTTTGTACTCTTAGATATTAATTGAGAATACATTTTTTATTAATAAAGTATCCCAAGATGTTAAACTGTTCTTAATGCAATTTGCATTTTATTACGTGGATGTATTCAGTTTAGAAACAATTTCAATGCATGGTTAGAAGCAGGTCTATTCCTTAGTTTCCTTTTATCCAATTTTGAAGAGATCAATTGTTTATTACGCTTTAATTGTTTCAGAAAACTGACTGGTTAGGTTATGTTGGGCAGCCCTGCGGGGCCGGGGGGTCCCTCTCAAAGGGGCGGACTTTGGCCTATAGCTCCCGCTGTGGCTCCAACTTCAACAAGCTTTACTGGAGATGGTAAGTGTTTTATTCCTTTTCATTTTATAGGTGTAGTAATGTCGACTTCTTTAAAATATGGCTAATAGTTTTTTTCGAAAAAACGGTTTACTTCTTAGATTCACAAGCTATAAATAAAATACACAATCAAATACAATATTTTATATTTTATGATTGCATCTTTTTATGCTACAAATTTTTCTGTTCTTATATCTGATTTTGTATTTGTTCCTCACTCGTTTATTTCTTTATTCTTCTTTTGGTTATGTTCCATTCCATGGTTAATAATTTCATTATTTTTTATCTTTTTTTATCTTATGTAAAATTAATAACTCATTCGTGAGTAATGTTTTAATCTGAGTAATTCTTTTAATGTTTGACAAACAATTTTTGTTCTAGTTCTTTTGTCTAAGGTATATAAAATTTTATTTTGTTGGTACTGTATTTTATACAAATTATTCTTGGTAGTGTTTCTCTATGTTGTTATTAGGTAATTTATTTTGAAGATGAATATCTGATGCGATGATTTATATATATATATTTCAGATATAGGCATCGCCTTTTACTTCTTGAGTTTTCTTATTGTTATTACAATTGAGGCGGGCTACAGCACTGATGCCTTTAGTCACTGCGATCTAAACAGATCTATTGTAGCAGTGTTCTTGTGTGTTAGAATAGTTGGAGGCTTTTGATGAACCATGATGAAACTCTACTGAACTCAACTGAATTGACGGAAGGAGTTCCGTCAATTCAGTGGGCGTTAAGAATCGCCTGCTGAAATGTTGAAGTTATTTGTTACTGATGGCAACACATTCGCATAGAATGTTTTCTATTGTCTCCAAATCTTCTTCGCATAGATAACAGAATTGATCTTCAGCTCTTATTACTTTATGTAGGTGGTATTTTAAGGTTGCATGATCTGTCAATAAGGCTGCCAGTGATCTGAGATCCTCTTTGTTGAAAGGTCTTTGCTGTCTTTGGCAAGTCCAATTTTAGCCTGGTATGTTTTACTAATACATAGACTTTTATTTTCCTTCCATATCTTGATTTCCTGTTTTAGGTGTTTTCTTTTTGTAGACCACGGTAGAAGTTTGGATCAATGCAATAAATGAACTTATCGGCTTTTTCATTTCCCTCGATCGCTTGGTGACTTGGAATCCACCGTAAAGGAACGTAGTTAGAGCAACGCAACTGCGCTGAAAGCCAGTGGCGGACGCATAAAAGTTTACACAAAATAAATTAAATGTGATACGTGCTCAAACACTTACCGTTTTAAGGGTCCTCCGTGAAATCACAAAGTGGATAATGTCTATTTAATATTTGTAACATTAAATATGTTTCCAAAGTTGTTTCGGCAAAGTGAGTGCCGCGTGAAGAAAAACTGTCTTTGTTTGCCGAAAACGAACGTTCTACATCTAGTGACGTTATATTTGCGTAAGTAAAATAATCTTTCAAATAACTTAACGGTTCTGTTGACGCACCTTCGCAAATTTGTCTTAATGTGCCAAAATCAGAGTCTTTATCTAAAACACTTTCAAACCTTTCTAAAACACAAACATTTCTTGCGTCTTCTACCGCACATAGCTGTGCGTCAACATGTTGCACTATTTGCAAAGATTCCACTAACGACACCGAAGAATTTTGTAGTTTTTCTATCGCATCCGCTAGTCCCGCGTAATTGTTCTGAATAATTTCCAAATCTGTTTTAACTTGACTATCCTAAAATTTCAAGCGGCTTACCTTGACAGACTGTTGTTTCGTCCACACATAACCACAGTTTTTTATCTTGCAACTCCGATTTAATTCTTTTCTCGACATGCTCACGAGCAGACGGCACAACTCTCTGTAATGTTCTCTCACTTGGTAACTTAAAGTCCGAATATTCATTCCAAAACGAGACGTATGCTTTCTTCCTTAGTAAATGAAATGGTAAATTACATGCAATAAACACATAAATTAAATTTAAATTTGTCATAATCTCGTGTGGAATTTTTTTTTGAAACATGCCCTGCACTATTTACGTGCCGTAGACAATCACTTTTCGACCAACACATTAAATCTATTTCACACACTACACATTGAATTTTAGCGCCATCACACTTTAAATCAGGCATTTCTGCAATAAATTTTCTTATTGTGTTCAACTTTGGTCGTTTTCGCGACGTAGGAAACATTTTCAAAACAAACGTAGAACTACGATGTAGTATACGACACCGTAGATGCATACACAACAGATCCGCTTTCGAGTTGCAGTTATACTGACGCTTATATCGAATTGTCCCGGCCGTGTTTATTTTGCGTAAACTTTTATGCGTCAGCCACTGGCTTTCAGCGCAGTTTGCGTTGCTCTAAACGTAGTGTTTCCTTCCAACCTAACACGAGTTTAATATCTCTATTTCTAACATATTTCCAGATATTTGTAATTTTATCGTCAATCGCCTAAATTCCCATATACAGTACCGTTCATGGAAGTTCGGGCAAGCTGACAAATTATATTAACTGTTAAGGAAAAAATTTTAAAATTATATAATATACATTTCTGTGAGGAATTATTAAAACTAACCATTTCTGGAAGCCTTTTACCAATTTCCAGGTAATATTTGTCTATTATAAGACCGTTATCATAAAATATATAATTATGTTGGAAATCCCTAATAATTACAGTGACAATAAAGCTTTATAATAATCCCTAGGAGGGTTAGCTGATTCACTCGTGTTACCTGGAAATATTCGTATCCCCTTTATAAAGTATTATAACATTTGTAAACGCAGTAGTTCTGAAGAAATTGTTATTGTGAAAGTATCTGTGGTTGTGCAAGTGAAAAATAAAATCATTTCGGTTTGACTGCTTAAAATGCCCCGCGAAAAGCCTCTAGCTGTTTCAAAACGATCTGCTATTATTACCTTGCATCAGGAAGGGTACGCAGAAAGACGAATTGCGGATAAATTAAAAATAAAAAAATCTACAGTACATGATACCATAGTTCGATTTAAGACAACCGGTGACGTGCAAGATCGTAATCGGCCAGGACCTTCAAGAAAAACGACTCTTGCGGAAGATTTACGAATAAAAATAATTAGTAAGCGCAATAGAAGACTAACAGCATCAGAAATTGCTGCAGAATTCAATAATGAGCGAGATTCCAAAGTTTCTGTGAGTGTTGTGAAACGTCGGCTGAAAGAGGCTGAGTTGCATGGGCGAGTGGCTTGTCGAAAACCGTTACTCCGAAGAGGAAATAGGCTGAAACGACTGAAATGGGCACAAGCTCGTAGAGATTGAACAGTGGCCAATTTTAAAAACGTTTTGTGGACTGACGAATCCAAGTTTGAGGTTTTTGGAAATAGACGGAGAGTTTTCGTACGCAGATCAAGAGGGGAAAGAATGTTACGGGAGTGTATAGTTCCTACGGTGAAGCATGGAGGCGGATCTGTAATGGTTTGGGGTTGTTTTTCCTTAATTGGAACAGGGGACTTGCTCAAAATTGAGGGCATAATGAAAAAAGAAGAATATCGGAAAATCCTGGAGGAAAATGCCATACCGTCAGGAGTCCGATTAATTGGTCGTGGATTTGAATTTATGCAGGACAATGACCCCAAACATAAATCAAAATTATGCACAGATTACCTGCAGCAAGAAGAAAATGAAAGAACCCTAAAAATTATGGAATGGCCGCCACAGTCCCCCGATAGAGTTGTTATGGGAAGAATTAGACCGATGTGTTAGGAAAAAGTGTCCGAAATCGAAGGAACATTTGTGGACCGTTCTCCAAGAGGTATGGACAAGCTTGCCCAATGAAACATTAGCAAAATTAGTGAATCGGATGCCGAGAATAGTGGCAGCAGCCCTAAAGGCAAAAGGTGGATTTTTCGATGAAAATCGGATTTAAATTATTTGTATTACATTAACTTTTTCTTTTTAATAAACTTGTGTTTGAAAATATGTAAAATCATGTAAGTAAGTATTAAATATATGGCCATTTAATATTTCTCTTATTTTCTTTGACTTCCGTACATTTTTTTGCTTGCCCGAACTTCCATGAACGGTAGTGTATCTCTCTATTAATGTGAGGAATTTGTTTAAAGCCTATTGCTGCTACTTTGGTGGTTATGTTTGTTTTTGAGACCGTATCAAAAACTTTTTTTATATCTAGAAATAGTGCCACTATAATTTATTTTTTCTAACCTATGCTTAATATCATTGACAAGGTCGTAAATTGGTGATGTTGTACCTTAATTTTCTTGAAACGCATATTTTTTATAAAACGTCCTTATATGACACGGCCAATTTATTCTACAGTTATACAATATATGAGGAGCGTTCATGCAAAATCAGACATGTCCACATAAAGTAGTTTTGAGAAAAACGCGAAAAACTGTTTATTCCAAGGGCACTGCAGTTACGATTGTGCAGCTGATATGACGACTATTGTATGGAATCACATATTAATACTGTCATGGTTATGGAAAAATGTGCATCCTTCGAGGACGAAATTCAAAAAAAGAAATGGTGTCTTGTTTTTCGTGAATGCAAGTGACATGTCTGCTTTTGTCTGAACATATAATTTACATGGATCTAATTCTATTGATTGTTTTTCGAAGAAAAAAAGATTAGGAAATTGGTACTCTGGAATATTTTTATTGAAGAGAAGAACTAATACAAACAGTACAAATGAAAAATGCAACGAAAACTTAAATATGTATGGCGTGGTCACAAATAAGTTCAGTTTCTTCACTGTACTGTGTTTTTTTGTCTTCTTCTTCTTTTTCTTCTTACGTACGTGGGCTATCCGCCATAAGTATTTCCTTGTAAAAGCTGAGTACTAGGAGGTCTTACCACTGAGTATTATAGTGATTAAACTGCTTTTTCAACAGAGATTTACCATTAGCTTTCTTTTCGGCAGATACAGAATTGTCTAGGTGTAGAACCTTTATGTTGCAGTTTCCTTCCCTTTTAACAATAGAAACGTAAAATTGATTTTCATCGAACTTAAAAAAATAATTTGCTCTAAATTTTGCCGTCTCTTCATTTTTAAAGATAAACTTTTTCATGTAAATTCGTTTTAAATCTTTGCTTCCAGTTATTTTATTGTAAGTTGCAGACAGGTTTTCAATATCGTATAATTGCCAGTCTGTACCTAACGTACGAGCCTCCCCAACTTTCTCATAAAAGCTCTTATATTCTTCAGCGTTAACGATGACATTTCGTTTCTTTAATATCTTTTCTGTACAGCCAAAAACGCGATCGGCTGGCAAGTAGGAATAGCCTCTTACAGGGAAATGCAAAACCAGATGTTTGACAGAAGCTGGGCCTTCGGTTCTAAGCCAAAATTCCAGAATGTAGACAACGTGGGCATTCTGATTTTGTCCTCCACAGCCATCACAAGATAAACGCACTGACTCTTCATTTTCTAGATTTAGAGATCTAAGATGGGCCAACACAGCTGATTCAATTTTCCAATTTCCGTAGAGTCACGACCAGCCTGGTTTTCGGTCCAGGTGTAAAAAAACGGTTTTTTTTTATCAAACGACACCATACATACATATACAGAATTTCTCATATGGCTATGTCTGCTTTTGTGATATTGTGTATATTACAACGTGAGTGGATATGTCCTGTTTTGATCGATATACTAAATTTAATTTTCAAAGGTGAACATGTCTGATTTTGACAGAACTGTCGATATTCAGGTGCAGATTACTATGGGATAGAACTGACTTTGAACAATTCTGAGCACTGTAGGCGATAGAAACGATCAAGAACACTAGGAAACTGCATCAAACTAAATTTTGACCAAAAGTGGACATGTCTGGTTTTGCATAAACGCTCCTCGTTTATAAAATGCACTAAATTGAAACCAACATTATAAAGTTGCTATTAACAACATGATAATGACGTCGCCATTAATAATCGACATCCCAATAGTGCCAACTTTTCTGCAAGCGATAACTGCAAATGTGATGTTAACGTAAAAAATTAAACTAATTTAAGTCTCTAGAAATATTTACATTACATGTAATTGAAGATAACAGTTAATGCATTGTGATCAAACGATGTTGATGAACACCGTCGAAAGCCACCTGTTCAAATCGGCTTTAATGGTGTCACCTCTAGCAAGTAATTAATGGCGGCATGCACACTTAATAGAAATAAAAAACGTTAATACAGTTACATATTACTATGGCTAATACTAATACCGATTGCAATAATTATGTATTCTAATCTCCAGTTGGATTATTGCTTGTACAGAAATATTACACCTAATATTTACCCACAAGCAGTAACTGTATGATACCGCTGATGTAAAATGGGTTTTGCTTTATTTACTAGGATCTTTTAACACTTTATTTGGCCATACAGCAAAAAGCAAAAGCTAATTAACTTTATTACAATAACGAATCTTTCTTTCAAGAACAATCTATACCACACATTATAGTTCTATTAAAGGGTTAATTTAAGAATTTTCTGTTAAAGTATTCATTTCAGATTATTCTCCAAGTAGGCAAAACACGTGTTACTTTCGCAGTAGTGTCAACAACGCGACGAACACATACATACATGTGCCTAATATAGGCCAAATAGGAATTAAAGCAAGTTTATTATAGCTTGGCGTCTAACTTAGTAATTTCTAAATTTACCAAGCTGTGTGTGGGGTATGTTTATATTGAGCTAGCGAATAGAGGCGCTGAAAATTTTATTATCTAGTAAAGTGATACTCTACAACACTTTATAATAAATTTAATTAAGGATTTTCCTATATTATGCTTTTATTGATATCATGTGTCGACACTTGTGCAGATGAACCTCGATTAAACCAAAGAATATTACGAAAAGTTCAAACAATTTATCGATTTACATCGTTTATTAACTATAAATATAACATTCGCTGGGCTTGCTATTGTATTTGTTATTTATGATATTTATATAATGAAGGTTACTTTTTACTTTGTAAACTCCGTTTTCTAGGGGAAAGAATATCCCTTTTTTTCGGTAGTAAGTAAAATACATTTATGTGTTATACATTACAAGCAAATCAATCTATTTTAAATAATTTGTAAAGTGACCCTTTAATATTATTACTAGAGCCCGGCAACAGGGAGCCGTGCCATAGTATACAAAAACACTAGTAAGAAAATAGAAAAAAAATTACAGAACTAATACATAATTATAATATGTGAGAAGTAGTGAAACACTCACCCTTTTAAGCAGCCTTGGCTACGGAACAGTAAAACTAGAAGCACCATTATCAGTATTTACATCATATGGATAAGAGTGGCAAAAGGTCATTAGATGTATTTCCACAGTTGTCTCGGTGAGCGATGTTCGCCGTGGTGAGAAAATGAGTTTATATTTTGAAAAAGAGCGATCAACATCTACCGATGTTATACATGCATGATTAAAATACTCTTTGTACTTAGTCAGTGGATTATTCGATACACCATCACAAATTTGTTTTTGTGTGCTAAAATCGGGATCTTTCTGAGGTACACTCTCGAACTTTTCTAAAACGCGATTATATTTTGCGTGATGTATAGTCAGTAGCTGTGTATGCACTCCGTCCATAATTTGCAGAGATTCCAATAATGATAACGATCTATTTTGTAATTGGTTTATTGCGTCAGCTAATCCTTTATAGTAGCTACGAATATTTTTTAAATCTGTTTCAACGGAAATATCTTGAAATTTCGACTGGCTCTCCTTAATAGCTGCAGCTTCGGCAGGATTGAATTGTGCAACAACAGCTTTTACTATTTTGAAATGTTCAGCATAATAAAAAGCTGCCTGCAACCATGTTCCCCACTTGACGAATACCAGGACACTCTGAGTGAAATGATCGTAGGCATTTGGGAGATTTCAAAAATACGTTTTTGTGCTTGCTATTAATGCATCTACCAGAGAGCATTGCCGAATGGTTTCTGCCACAAGATGTAAAGCATGCACTTTACACGTAACATGTAAACACTTGCAACCATGTTCAAGAAGAGAACGGTCTACCGAACGCATCGCTGCGCCATCGCTCATAAACATCAACACTTAATTGCTGCAGCAGTACACTCTTGTAGTCTTCGGCTAGCTAGTAACAGTGGTAATGTAGGTTTACTAGGGACTAGTATGCGAACCATAATATTTACAATTGAATCTTTTTACAGTCTGTTGTCTCGTCAACGCATAACCAAAGAAACTGTTTTTTCAATATGCGTTTCATTTTCTTTTCCACGTCATCACGTACAAATGCAACATGCTTACGTGCCATTTTCTCCGTTGGCAACCGCAACCGGGATTGTATTTGTCCCAAAAGTCCTTAAACGGTTGTTTATCGAGTAAGCCTAGTGGCAAATTACAGTTTATCAGCATAAGAATTACATTAAAAAAATGCACTTCTCGGTGGCATGCCCAATTTTCGTTTTCTATGCTGTGCGGAATTTACGTGTCTTGTACAGTTCCACTTCTTATTTGACATCAAATGTATTTTGCACACTTTACAAACTATCTTACTCCCGTTGTAAAACCAATCGGGAAAGTTAGAAATAAACTTATTTACTGTGTCTTGAAAGAGTCGTTTTTTAGCCTTCGACATGTTCACTAAAAACTACAATTAATAACTACGTCTGTATCAATAAAATCAAAACGCACTACACTAAATAATAACTACAATTAATATCTACGTCTATATCAATAAAATCAACACGCCCTATCCGCTATCCAAAGCTGAACTGAACTGAGTGATGATGATTTGTCGTGTCGTATCATGATTGACCAGCCCTCCCCGCCTACCTAAACACAGTCACACCTTCACTGCAATTGCTCTCCAGTTACCGGGCTCTAATTATTACACAGCGTAGTATCTTTTATCTTTTAAATTAATATACCTGTCTACTATATTCATCAGTAACTTGATATTAAATGAAAGCTATTTAACTTTTACACAAACGGAGTTGTGACGTCTAATAATTCATGTGATAGTTGTTTAATAAAAGCTACAGAAAAACAAACAGCACCTGCCGTTCTGGAAAGATCTGAACAAAATTTTATACCAACGTTTTGGATTGGTCGCGATAGACAGGTATTACTCTGCATAATTTTAAAATATAAAATAACGATTAAAAATTTAGGATTGTAGTTCACATTTTGAAATTCAATTACTTATGAACGTACCTGTATATAAATGTAAGGATTAACTGCAGCCCATGCGCGATATACTATAAATCGTGGGTATATTCACTACGAAAGGGATTACAGAAGTATGCGATTACACGATATTTCGTCAAGCACATTTTACCTACATTTAGGCGTTCGTAGAAAATAAGGTTTCATTATAAATCTTTATCTGGTTAGACAACAATGCTCCCTTTTTATCTAGAACGTGCTGTATGCACTAATAAAGACGGCGTGTTCTGATTAATGTAGTCCATTCGCATTTGTATATATAAAGATTGGATAAAACAAACAACTCGTTTTTTCGCCTTGTTTTTCGCTATGCGGCAGCAAATAACGTGATGTTCGACGAAGGGAAATCGGCGGATTCCCGTTCTAACGCCGTTAAATCCGTTTCAGGGGGCTAACTCGAAATTCGGACCAGCCTAATGCAAGCTTCGAGAATGGGCCCCATCGTCGAGCCGCGTTCCGTGTCGCTCGTAAGATGTCTAGATAGCAGTTAGCGATGCACAACTTTCCCCATTCCTTTTCCCGTGCATCCTCTATTCTATCTTTACGGAGACGCAATGCTCAATACTGAAATAGAGACGACAGCTATTATTATGTTATAATAATGAATTTCCCAATTCTGTATATAAGCACCACTTCTGGCGATCTTTTTGTTATGGAGATTTGTAAATAGTAAATGATGTTGTGTATGACCATCACTACAACCAAATTGAAAGGATATAGAAATTGTGTTGTAACATTACGACAGTGAATGTTTTCAATTTACAATAATCTTGTGAATTTGTTTATTATTACTTATTAGTTATTAGTAGAGTAGAAGATGCAAATGTGGAATTCCAATTTGTTTTATGAGTATATCATCGTTGTAAATCGAGTTATTTGAAGTTCAATTTCACTAGAATATACTACTACACTAGAATATGTGGTCCTACACATTCTCGAAAAACAAATTCTTGAAAAAAATGTTTTCTGACTGCTGTAATTGCCAGACACATTTCTTCTTCACTGTACCGCTTTCTTTTTTTTTACAAACTTGACGTTGACTTCTTCTTAGCATTCTCAGACAGAAAAAGAATAGCTTTCATAGAAAACATATGTAAAGAATCGAGTGTGCAAATATAGAATAGTGGTATTCCATATTCCCAACAACCCACATTGTAAACATTTTAGATTAGATTTCGTCACGTATTAAAAAATAACAAATGGCAGTAGTTTTTTTGTAAAACCCACTTGACGTATTAATCAACAGTAGCAGACACTTAAATAATAACAAGCTAGGAAAACAATCACTCATATGTACTTACCTGTTAAAGTTTTGAAAGCAGGTAGTTTAAAATATCGCTTCTGCTAAACCGTGGAAATGCTAAATTTGTTCACGGGTCACTGTAACCTTAATACTAGGTGTAGGCTAAAAGTTCACGACTCGTTTGATTTACTCTACATTTTTCTTGTTTTAAGGGTGTATTCAGTTAATTATTTAAATATCTCAATGTAAACACAAACTTGATTGTAAAGGTTGTTTTTGTATATCTCTTGCTACGAGGGTAAGGCTCAAGCCTCAACATGAAGATGGCGCTACTCCTCGAACGTATTCTGGTAATAGTATTGCGCATGCCTTGAAAGATACATTTCAGCCATGTTGGACGCTCAATTGTTTAGCAGTCGTTTGTGTCAATCGATCTGTAAAAAATTGAGAAAATCGAATATCGATCGTTCGTTAAATTCTTGCATTTGAAAGGCAATACGCCTACGCAAATTAACGCCGACATGGACGCTGTTTACCACAATTTTCCACGGTGAAACGTTAGTCAGTTAAATTTAAACGGGATCGTATCAGCTTGGTTGACGATGAACGTTCGGGATGGTCAAAAATTGCAACTATTACCGATAACATCGGAAAAGTTCACCAAGTGATACTACACGATCGTCGAATTAAGGTTAGCAAAATAGCAGAATCTGTGGTCACCTAAAAAGAACATATTTGTCATATAATATACTGGATGTCTCCAAGATGTTGGGACATAGCTTAACTACAGACTCCTGGGATTAAAATAAGAAGATTTAACCCAACTTACCTATATCCAAAGTCGCCTCGTTAAGTTGGTACAAGACGTGAAAGTTGTTTGAAAAAAAAATAATTTTGCGTATAAAAATAGGGGGCTTTGATCGATTGTTATAATTTTTGGTATAGAGTGTTTTGTGACTATAAGTCACGTTTCGAGATGGTTTTGGTCTTCATCGGTAGGTTGTAAATGTATTAAATTAATATGTCGCAATACAAATTTGGTGATAACATTCTAGTGCTTAGGCTGAGAACTTTCAATTGTTTGTTACAATAAGATATTTTCTTTAGGAACATTTTTTGTATCTTTGTAATTTTTGATAACTATTACGGTTTCTCCGGAAAAAAATAAAATCTGATCTGATGATATGCTTTTTTTGATAGGAATAATTTAGCAATAATCTAGTTAACCGGAATACTATCTTTTAACGACAAATGAGTATCATTTGTTTGCTACATGTCAAAAGCACAGAAGTTTAGTGTGGTAAAAATTAAGTAATTAATTTGGCATTTTTGTGATCTTCGTTTGATTTCTGTTTGTAGTTGGACGTGTTTTAATAATTTCGAGGTTGTTTTTTTGAGTTTCTTGTTAAATGTATTGACGATAATGGCTGCAGCGTATTCCTATCAAGCCTGAAATCAGTAACTGTGGATCGGGAACAACTTTCACGTCTTGTACCAACTTAACGAGGTAACTTTGTATATAGGTAAGTTGGGTTAAATCTTCTTATTTTAATCCCAGGAGTCTATAGTTAAGCTATGTCCCAACATTTTGGAGTCACCCTGTATAATGTAGCTATAAACGAATTCTATGCCACACTTTATACAGTACTCGACATGTTAGTTCCCAAATTACCTACAAAGCGGGGGTCCTCGTCATATCCCCCCTGGTTTAACACTAATATTAGAAATAAATTGAGACTGAAAGACTACTCACAAAAAATGGGAGTGCACTGGAAACATTTTGTACTACAAATTTGGAAATTTACGAACACTGTGTAAAAGTTTGATTGCTGCAGCCTACAGCATTTACGTCTTGAATGTTGAAAACAAATCCATCCAAGTTATGGTCTTACGTCCGATCACGGCAGGGAACATCCAAGATACCTGGGGCAGAATGGCATGATGATCGTGAGCTGAATAGTCCCCAGGAAATTGTAAATACTTTCGCTGATATGTTCTCCAGCATATACACTCCAGTGAATCCACCAAGTTCACATCAGGTGATGATCAAATACCTAGTTTTCTCATCAAAGACACACGATTGGTACTTGCTACTCCTCTCAAGAAAATTATAAATCTCTCCATATCGTCCTGTGTTTATTCTGATTTGTTGAAGCAGGTTAGGATTGTTCCTATCCACAACAAGGGCAGTAAGAATCACATAGTTAACCATCGGCCTATTTCTATACTTTGCAACTTCTCCGAAGTTTTTGGCAAACATCTCCATACATGCATCCACAATAGCGTTAAGTCCTACATATCACCGCTGCAGCAGGGTTTTTACCCTGGACGGTCTACCAATCTTACTTCTTTTCTTTAATACGTCAGCAAAATAGTCGACGATGGAGATCAGATAGATGCCATCTACACAGATTTTTCCCGCGCTTTATACACTATAGATCACAAAATATTATTAAGTAAATTATATCTTCTTTTGGTTTTTCCCCATATTCGGCCACTTTTATGTCGTCATACCTGGAAAACAGAAGAAGCTTTGTCTTTTATAATGGTTTTAGATCATACGAATTTATTTCTATATCTGAGGTGCCCCAAGGCTCTAATTTGGGACCCCTCTTTTTGATACTGTTCGCGAATGATTTGCTTTCATCTTTAACATGTCCCTGCCTAGCCTGTGCAGACGACCTCAAACTGTTCTCGTGAATACCCAGCGTTCAAGACATTAACACCCTACAAAGAAATATCGACAGAATTGTCTCCTGGAGTAAGGAAAATAGGCTACTACTGAATGTTAAGAAGTGTTTTCCATATGCAGCCAACTTATGTAGACACTGTATTTTAGAATCCGTCGGTGATTTTCATATCTATCTAATATTTATGTAACTGTTACTGTTACATAACTCATGTTATGTTATAAGTTTCATTACAAAAATCACATACAAACAAACAATCACGTATGACGGCAGACATTGGATATGGAGATGATAATGCTAAGGAAAATAAGACAGGAAATTGTTTTATGAAAAAATATGTTTGCAGACACGATTACCTACGATAAACTCAACATTATATTTTGGTTATTTTTTTCGACCAAATTATTACGCTTGGGACATACATATTATTCCATTTTCCTCCTCAACTAATTATTTAAGTGTTGCTATACAACACAATTTTGGATAAGTTAACGATTAAAAAGTTCTAAGTGTTGAAATAACAATTCTATTTTTCTGAGTGTAGGATGAGGCCTTCTTTTTTGATAGCATATAGTTAAGTTATTTATAAGTAGTGGCTTATGAAAGATGTGTTATTGCACGGAGGAGAACCTTACTGAATGTCATTAATTTTGTTCTGTTATCGTATATTTTCATCTTTTCATTATAATTCAAGACCAATGCAAACGAAGGTGTAGCACGTGCAGTTGCATAAAGGAATACATAATTCATGCGAAACAGTTCTCCAGCTGAAGAAAATGCCGTGGAATAAGCTATCCTGAGAAATATTGAGAACCGTTAAAGTAGACATTTTTAATTCATACTTTCCCGGAAATATATTTTACACATCAGCATCAATAATCTTAGAGATCCATCAGCACGCATTTCAAACACGCAAATATCCACAGAAATTAACAATTAAAAAAAAAATACGTTTAAAAATATAAAACAGGACAAAAATCATATGTATTGTTATCAGAGGTAATAACTGCACTGATGTACGGGTTCGGATGAATAGAAAATGTTCAAAACAGTTTTCTTCTTGCTATGAGGCCCGCTTGAGAGTATAGTTTAAAAGTTTATTGAAACATACAGGACGCTTCACAAGATTTCTCATTAAATTGTGAGACAATAAGGTACTAGTGTCCTAAAATTAAGGGTTTCATAGTTATTAGGGTTTCTTTAGAACAGGTCGACATTTACAGAAACTGTTATTCCTCCGGCAGTACGCATTAGATATATTTAATGTTTGGTACCAAGATTAGCCATAAAAGGACATGCGGGTCTACGTGCTTCCAAATTGCTAACGAGATGCACATAATATTGCGTTAAGTTGGTAAGACATATTTTTGTTAGAAAGTATTATTTTTATAGAACATCCAGCGTACTATTTTAGTTCTGGATTTTTAGTAAAACTCTAGACAAAAATTACTAAGATAAATTACAGCGATTTTTGAAATTGAACTATTGTCAGTATTTAATTTGTTGGCATATCATAACGAAAAGAATCAACCGGTGGTTCTTATGGTGGTAACTAGAAATCCCGTGTGTACTGATTACACGAAATTAGTTGTAATCTAAACATCAATCAAACTTGCGTAGGGAGGGCATTAATTATTAATTTTTTAACAGGTTCAAGAAGATATTTAAAAGTGCGCTAAAATTCTTTTTATTAGTATTTCTTTATAATTCAATTTACGTCTCTAATTACGTAATAAATGTAGGTTTTGTAGTTATTTATACAATCTAAATCAACTTTGCATCAAGTTAATGTAGTTTCATTGCAACATTTTTGATTGACGTAAAAAAGGTGCATCCAAATCAATTTAGTAACAAAAATACGCGCGAAATGATTTGATGCAAATTTGGTTTAATTAGAAAAACAAAAAATAAACCTGTTAGAAGAAATGAAAAAAAAAATTATAGCTGTACTGTGTTGAAAATTGGAAAATTGCAAAAAAAATGAAAACTAACTTTCGCATTTTATAAAAATTTGAAAGATTAAGCCATATTTTGTAATTTTGCGAAGACAACGTCAAATTCAACGATTAAAAAGTCACATGATCGCTTGTATGGACGTTATTTGAGATCATTTTTAAGCAAAAACAAATGGCAAAGCAAAATTTTACATACAGGGCGGGAAGAGTTGTATACGAAAGTTTTTAGCAATAATCATCAATGATTTTTTTGAAGAACAAATAGTTCCTGAAAGATGGAAAATATCGGTCGTTACACCAGTACCAAAAATAAAGAATATGTGTAAAGTGAAAGAATATCGTCCCATAAACATGTTGCCGTTAAATGAGAAGAGTATCTTAGAAAATACTCTTAAATTTATTTGGGGATGATATATTATTGTCGACATCACGCAGAAAAATGGTTTCTTGCATCAAGAAAATAGGTTTCCTTGCAAAAATCAGTCTCTATTGAAGAAAATATTTTTATTTCAGGACTATAAAAATGTATAATATAAGAAAATAATTTTCTTGAAATTTTCTTTGGATTAAATAAATATTTTCTTAGGGTTAGAAAATCAAGAAAATCCAAGACAGAGAAATATTCCTTCCAAGGGAATGAAAAAATGGTCCAGATCTCACAAAGTTCTATCGAGAAATTAGTCGACCAGTTTCGTGTTCAAGAAACACATCAGTGGTCCAATTACAAGGATATCCAATAAAATAAAAATGACAATGGAAAAAAAAACCTAAAATTAATAATTAAAATTAGGAACAAGTGAATGGAGTTAATGAAAAAAGTTTTTTTATAGGTTGCAGTATAATTAAATTATTTCTTTAATAATGTAATTAAATAGGAATTATTTCTATGTAGTTTAATAATTAATGGGTTAATATTTAAGGTTATTTATCCCTTCGAAGAGATCTGACCGTGAAATTGTTCATCAGGCTTTGAGCAATAGATTTGCTACAATTAAAATGATTCAAAAAAAATTACAAGAGCGAGGAATAGAGATTTCGGGCAGAACTGTCAGGTGCCGATTGCACGAAAATCGCCTAATGGGCCGAAGACCTGTAAAAAAGCCGCGTTTAACAGAAAAAATGAAATCTGCTCGTCTCAACTTTGCAGGCGAATATCGACATTTCACAGACGAAAATTGGAATTAATGTTTGCATTATTTAATAGGTTTTCTTTAGTGATGAGTACTCGCTCTGTGTGTTAGTGCAGCGAGCACAATTTGTTCCTAGACGACCTGGCGAACGTCTCACAGAGTCCACGGTTCTTCGAACTGTAAATCACCCTCCGCAGATAATGATTTGAGGAATGATTAGGGGAGATGGACCCAACCCTTTGTATTTTGTAGAAGGTACAATGCGTCAAGAGCGGTACATAAATGTGTTAAAAAACACGTTACTGCCGTATTTTAAGCTAAGACGTCGCATACCGACAGGACGTATATTTATGCTCCTTACCATGTGACAAAAAAGGTTAAGAAATTCTTTGAAGACAACCACATACCTCTTTTACTTTGGCCTGGAAATTCACCGGACCTCAATCCCATCGAGAACGTATGGAATCGACTAAAAAGTAAGGTATATGAAAGAGAAAACCCTACAAAGGAAATATTAATGAAGAATATAAAGGGTGTATGGGAGAACGATGAAGATATAAAAGAGACAATCATATCTTGCATTGAAAGTATGCCCCGAAGAATTAAGGGTGTTATTAAAAATCATGGGTTATGGACTAAATATTAATTACTTATTTAATATTTACATATGTTACATATTTTTACAATATATTTTATAAATAAAAAATATAATACATGTATAGTTTATATTTTATTATGAAGAAACTACAAAATATTAAGTGTTTCAAGTAATTTGGCCAGGGACTGTAGATTAATTCGAATAAAAAATTCCATATAGTATGTGTCCAATTTTTATTGGTTACTGACATACAGCTGTTTACAGAGAAAAATTTTCGTTGTGTTGGTATTCTCCTAGTTGCTTTGGGTATCGATTGTCAGTTTTATTTTGAAGTTCAATTTGTGAGGTTGTGCTTGAGTTTATATTGAATTTTTTAACTGTGATAAATGTGTATCGTTTAAGCAACAAACTACGGTACTGTTTAAGCATGCCGCACGTATTTACAAATGCTGAGTACGCCGATATGGTATTTGTATACGGGTTTTGTAATGGTAACGCTGTTGCCGCTTATAGAGAATACGGCAGACGATTTCCTAACCGCAGAGTACCCGATTCAAGAGTGTTTAGTCGTGTTTTCAGTAAACTGCGTGAGACTGGTGCAGTGCCCAGCAGTCATATCTCATCTGAACGTGCAAATGAACAGAATGTGAATGAAGTAGAAGACATTATTCAGTCGGTAGAACGTAGTCCTTCAACAAGCACACGAAGAATTTCTACACGTATCGGTGTTCCACATACAAGAGTTTGGCGGACATTAAATGTGCACGGCTTTCATCCTTATCATTTACAGCGGATTCAACACCTTCGAGAAGGAGATGAAGGCAGACGATTGGAATTTTGTCGTTGACTAATTGCAAATCGCCGAGTAATCCCATTAATACTGTTTACTGATGAAGCCACTTTCACTCGTGATGGTATCAATAACACTCGTAACTCACATCGGTGGTCCGACAAAAACCCACATGCCTTTGTGGAGATACATTTGCAAGAACGTTTCTCTGTAAATGTGTGGTGTGGTATGATAGATAATCAGTTCCTTGGGCCTGTTATCTTACCGCATACTCTTACAGAGCCCCGTTATCTAGACTTTCTTGAAAACGAGCTACCAGCATTATTGGAAGATGTTCCTTTGGCTACAAGGATGAGTATGTTCTTCCAGCATGACGGGGCGCCTACTCATTTTAGTCATCTGGTGACACAGCATCTAAACCTAGCATTCCCCGGAAGATGGATCGGCAGAAATGGTCCCGTTTCTTGGCCACCAAGGTCCCCGGACCTTACCCCTTTAGATTTTTGCATGTGGGAATGGTGGAAAGGTGAAGTCTACAAAGAAAAAGTAAACACAAAAGACGAATTGATCGTTCGGATTATGAATAGTGCTGCCCTCATAAAAGAACGCCAAGACAACCTCAGAAAAGCTACACGTAGTGTTATCAACAGAATTCGTGTGCATTGAAGTCGAAGGTGGAATTTTTGAAAATAAACATTAACTTAATCATTTGCCTTTACTTAATACCTTTTGTTTTTGCCTTTGGCTTTTTTCCGTGAGTGTAGTAGTTTGGATTACATTCAAGCTGCTGTGTCTCAGTAACTAATAAAAATTGGACACATGTTTTATGGAATTTTTGATTCGAATTAATCTACATTATCACCCACTAATATATTTACCTTTCCTCCTGAAACACCTTGTATATTTAAAAAACTATAGTTAGATTAGTACACGTGGTAAATAGTAATAAAAAGAAAAAAATATTACATTAACCGGTATCTTTTGAAAATGTTTATGAAACCTTGTACGTTAAAGGTTATATCATTGTATGGGTAAGTACGATATTTGTACTACTGGCACTAGACGGCGTCAGGAAATATTTCAGTTGCTGTTTTTGAAGATTAGAGGAATAAACTGAGAGATGTAAGAGCAATGTGGCTAGGAGCAAGAAGCTTCAATGCTTTTCTCTTCTCATATTGGTTTTGCCGGTAGTGATTTCATCAATACCAGGAGCTGTTTATTAGCATTATCTTGGTTATTGTTTCTAGGCACTTTTTTCATGTGTACTTCTACATTAAGTTCACTTTTGTTTGAACATTATTCTGAAGATGACCTCTACTTTAGCCTTTTCAAAATCACAAGCAATGTGAATAATTCACTGCATTATGTATACGGATATGTCGTACTGCTTTAAAGGTAAGCGCAATTAATAATGTGCATATAAATAGCATGCATTTCAAGAATTCTAAGTAAAAAATGCTTTATTTTAAGAAAGCAACACTATTGATCTATGAACAATATCTAAACTTATTTATACTAGGGATCGCTTTCTTCAAATTTTCTGCAAAATTTTCTTAAATCAAGTTAACAAACGTCTAAAACAAAGAAATATAATTATTTCAGTACAAGCATGTTCTTCTTTTAAATATTTCGTTTGATTTAAAACAGTTATTGTATTGCGGATAATTGATTGCATTAAGGTGGACAGCTTTGATACAAGTAAACGTGTCTCTGCGTGCATGCTCATGATTTCAACGAAACAATTTCAAAAGTACAGAATGATATAGATAATTTGGAAAAGTGGCTAGAAACGAATAAATTGTTTGTAAATACTAAAAAGACTTAAGTTATGATATTAAGAAGTAAGTAATCAAAAACTGAAACTGTTTTAAATTTGGATTATGTAAATGAATATAAATATTTAGGAATTTTAATAGATAGCAAACTTGCATTAAGAGATCATATGAATTAGACTATTAGTAAGATAAGCAAAGGAATAGGTTACTTTAGAAGAATTATTAGTAGCTTAACCCAGTAGTCTAAAGCCTGTTTTACACGCCGCGATTTATTGGTCAATTAATTGAACAAGTTGATCAATTTTATCGTGCCGTGTAACACAGTAAAAATCGATCTAATTTCTTGAACAATTTATAGTATTTTTGCCACGATTTTCCGACGATTTCTCACTAACTTTGCTGTTTTAATATCAACCCAGTAACAGAAAAGTACCTATGAATTTTGTTTTAGTGTTTTTGAAATAAAGTGAAGTTAAATTTCGAAAATTTACGGGGATTGATGTGATGGATAATTTGAATTAACTAGCCGAAACTGTAATAACCAAACTTACAGCTGTGCCTATACCAAAACTACAAAAACATTGAACAAAAGCAGATTGCCTATCTATTTCTATATGCAGATGAAAATTTCCTATTTAATAATTCCCAACTTCAACTATTAAGGAAACTAAACGAGCATTTACGATCGTTAAAAACTTGTCCAATTTATTGTAGAATGTAAAACGGCATATTTCTACCGATTTCTTGGTCAAGAACTTGTTCAACTAATTGGCCAATAAATCCCGGCGTGTGAAACAGGTTTAAGATACTGGATTATAAGACTACAATTGCGTCGCAGTTTGAACACTGTCCATCTGTATTACACTTTGTAATTACAGACAAAAATAATTAACAAAAATTGCAAAATAAAGCTAGGCGCATAATCTTAAACACATAAGTGATATGTTGGAAATGTTGCGATTTATGGCTGACGAATCAAAAATTAGCAGTGGTATATTTTTAAAATATTACATGGTTGGCCTCCTGATTATATGTTGAAGTAGATTAGGTTTGTTCAAGAAATACATACTTACACAAGAACAGCCTCAAATATTTATGTACCAGTAACAAGGGAAAGCTCGACACAGAAACCTTTATTTTATAATGGAATTGTAAAATGTAATGGAATACCATTGTTTATTAGATCTGTAAATGGCATTAGGGTATTTAGATTAGTAATTACACTGAGACAAATGTATAGTAATTTCTACCACTATTGTAGTATCTCCTACCAGAATCGACGGTGACTATGGTGACAACTATCGAAGTAAGTAGAAAATACCCTACTATTGTAGTTTTTTGAAGTGGCTGCCTGTACTCCATATTTATAGTAAAAATAGTACTCCAAAATTGTAAACAGCTCTATAAAATTATAATAATAATTGTAGGTAAATTACCATACACTTTTAGTAACATTGTCGTTAAAAAGTATTACCACAAAATGTACTCATTGCCACACGCATTATTAATTGCATTTTCCTTGCTCAAAGCAGTACCGACATATCCTTACATACTGCAGTAAATTATTCTCATGGTTGTAACAGAATAATATTTAAACAAAAAAGAACTTAATGCAGAAGTACACATCAAAAATGTGCTTTGTAACAGTAATCAGGTAATGTTAATAGTAAATAGCCCGCGGTATTGATGGAATCACTACCGGTAAAAACAATCTCATAAGAGAATAGCACTACCGCTTTTTGTTCCTATCGGCATTGCTCTTACATCTCTCAGCTTAGCCACTAATCTTCATATACAGTAACTGAAATATTTCCTGGTGCCACCTTGTTCCAGTAGTTATAGTCATGCCGTCTTAGATAGTAGAAACCGGAAGACAGATGCCACTTACCCATACAGTAACGTACAACGTTTCATACACATTTTCAAAAGATACTGGTTAATGTAACATTTGCTTTCTTTTTATTACTATTTACCACGTGTTGGTACACGTGGTAAATAGTAATAAAAAAAAAAAACTATCGTTAAATTAGTATTTAACGATAGTTTTTTTTATACAGCGTGTCCCAGGATTGACGTGCCAAGAGGTGTGCGGAACTAAAAGTCTTCGAATCTTAATTTGACCTTTCGGAACTACGTTCTGCTTGATTTGAAACTTATTTTTAGTTTATTTTCAATTTTTTAGAATCAAGTAGGCATTGACAGCTGGCAAAAGAACATTTTTGTTTCAGGTAAAATATCTTTTTCGTTTGCAGTCTGTCAAAATGTTTTTAAGAAAAGTTGTTCAGAATGAAAAGTTATGGCGTTGTGAATGATCGGCTTACTTTGTTAAAATCCATTATTTGTTAATTTCGTTTCAGGTAAAGTGGCTTTTCGGTAAACAACGTAAATTCTTTGCTGTAACGTTAACACAAATAACGGATTTTATCAAAGTAGGTCGATCATTTAGAAAATTTGCACAACTCTTCACTCTGAACAACTTTTCTTAGTAACATTTTACCAAACTGTGAACAAAAAAGATACTTTACTTGAAACGAAAAAAGTTTTTGCTCAACTGTCAACACCTACTTGATTAAAAAAAAATCAATAGTAAACTAAGTTTCAAACTAAGCAGGGCTTAGTTCCAAAAAGGTCAAATTATGATTCAACGATTTTTCGTTTCGCGCACCTCTTGTAACATCAATCCTGAGACATGCTGTATATATAATTAATAATAAAAGAAAAAGGATGAAGAAATTTAAATATTAACTCATTAATTATTAAACTACATAAAAATAATCCCTATTTAATTACATTATTAAAGAAATAATTTAATTATACTGTGACATATAAAAAGAAAACCTTTTTCATAGTTCATTCACTTCCTCCTAATTTTAATTTTTTCTTGAAAGTTTATTTGTTAAATAAATATTTTCTTAGAGTTAGAAAATCAAGAAAATCCAAGATGGAAAAATGTTTCTTCCAAGTAAATCATTTAGTTTGAAATTAAGAAATTATTCATATTAAAGGTAGGAATGAAAAAAATGGTCCGGACCTCACAAAGTTGAGAAATTAGGCGACCGGTTTCGCGTTCAAAAAATATCAGGCCTAGCTACAAGGATATCCAACAAAATAAAAATTACAATAATGAAAAAAAAACCTAAAGTTAATAACTAAAAGTAGGAGCAAGTGAATGAACTAATGAAAAAGTCTTTTTTTGATATGTTGCAGTATAATTAAACTATTTCTTTAATACTGTAATTAAATAGGGATCATTTTGATGTAGTGTAGTAATTAATGAGTAGAGACCGGATTATATGTTCGAATTTTGACTAAAATATTCACGTATATATGTCTTAAATATGAGCAAAATATGTGGAAAATATTCCCAAAATGTACAAAATATGTAAAATATGTCCCAAAAATATCTTCAGTGTGTTGAAAATATTCTGAAGTAACAAGGAAAAAACATACATTAAGAAAATTTAAACAAGTTTTATTAAACAGATACCTATTGCTTACATTTCTACATTAAACATTACATTCCTTACTGCAAAAAACAATTCACAGTCAAATGTTTTTCAATATTTTCAATAGCTAAATTATGTCTTCTATCCGTTAGTAGCGATTTGTATGTTGAAAAACTTCGTTCGACGACAACTGATGTGATTGGTTCATATTTTAAAACATTAACAACCTCCGGATTTAAATCGATTTCAATATCAAAATCGCCACGGAGAATTTTGTTTGCTTGTTGCAATAAATTTAAATCGCTATTTTTTTTTTTAATATCAATAAATTTTTTATTTATTAATTGTCAAATTTTTCCAGGAACTTTCTGGGAATTTTCCCTTAAATTCATCGATCAAAAGAGAGTCTTGTAGCGGGAATGATTCAGTTTCAAGAATATGAATAGTTTAATAAACAAAATCATAATTTGATTTAATGAAACAAAGTTCATGGTGCAGTGTGCTGTTTTCTAAAATAGATTTGCATTTTGAAATTACAACAATATTTTCTTCTTCCAAACTTAAAATTAGTTCTTTTATAGGGACAAAATTGTCTGCATAAAAACTGGCAGCTTTTAACCATGTTCCCCATCTTGTGATTATTGGTTCCGGTGGCAAAGGAGTATTTGGTAATTTGGTAATTTTTCTCTGTAAAACTGAATCCTTAGAGGAGATTTAACAAATATTTTTTTACGTTACTCATTAAATTATGAACTCTAGGAAATGAATTTCTGACATCTTCCGTCACTCTGTTTAAACCGTGCGCTAAACACGTCACGTGAATTAAAGTGGAATAAAAAACTTTAAGTTGTTGACCAGCTTTGCAAAATTTTGTTAACTGGAACAATCTCGGGAAGGAAAAAATTCATGAAAGTTTCATTAGTAAACCTAACCATTGTTACATGGTTAGTTTTCTCAAGCTGTTTACACGAAATCAAATAGGATTTACCAGGAGTGTTGTCATTTAAACAACCTATTAATAAATTTGCCATATAGCGTCCACAAGTATCTGTGGTTTCATCCACTATAAAAAATATATAACTGCTATTTACAATTTGCTTGATTTCATTAATTTCGTCTCTATATACATTTGTAACATAATTTTTCTTTAAAGTACTTTCGTCAGGTACAGTATTTCTGCAATATTTTTGCAAAAACATTTTAAAATTTAGGTTTTGTAATTTATGAAGTGGAATATTAGGAGCAAGCAAAGCTTTGGTCAAATCCGAATTAAATACTTGTTGTTCACTCTGATTTTTTTGAGATGAAGTTAAACCTGCTAGTGACTGACCCACAGACATTTGCGCTAATTTTGACTGTCTCATTTTTTCGTACTTTCTTTTATGAAGGTTAGTTGAGAGGTGTTGAGTAATTTGGGATTTTTTCTCGCATGGAATTTATAAAAGAAAAAAAATATATTAGAAAATGTATACACACTTTTAGATATAAGATAAGAAAATGATTTTGAAATTAGAGAAAAATATTGTTATTAATAAAAATAATTTTGTTCGGCAATCGAAAGCAATTTTTTGAACCAAATTGAATGGCAGACTAGTTTATATAGGTCGTCCAATCGAATTTGGAAAATAAACATGTAGTTTGAATTAAATTAATAAAATAAAATTGTTTTGTAAAATTATCAACTTACCATTTTCCCGCACGCTTTGCAGAATACTTTTTCTTCGTTCAAAAGTAATTCTGGAACGGTCTTGATCCAGGGAGCTACCAAATAACTTTTCACTTTAGGTATTTTTAGAGAAGACTCGGAACATTTCACTTTATTCTATGTTTGTAAATGATGAAAATTTTTAAATGATAAATGCTTTTGAAACGTATACACCCCCTACGAAATATTTTTAACCAATCAGAACTTACCTATATTCGTTTAAAATTCCATATTTTTGTTCTTAGAAACCGTAATGAAATAACCTTTGTTCTTCGGAATTGAATATGATTTTTTGAGAACATTAAGGGGGATCACTAGTGAAATCTATGAACTCATTAACAATGAGGTCTTTGTGTTTCGCTTTATTAATTTCTAACATTTCTCCGAAATTTAAATTTAACCCTTTATTACCTACATATAATACATTGAGATCATTGTTAGTAAATAGATGGTTACTATCAATACAATGAATAGAGGAAACATGTGTGCCGTAAATAAAATAATTTGGGTTCAATGTTCAACAAAAAGCCGTTAGAAACGGAAAAATATGTCGAATCATTCCAAATATGTTAAAATATTCGAAATATGTTGAAAAAGCCAAAATATTCTAAATATGTAAAATTAAATTAAGTTTTGTTTATTATATACTATTATTTATTATATATTTTAAAAAGCTCTCTCCGGCATCTTTGGAAAATGTTTATGAAATATTGTACGTAAAAGGGTATCCTTGTATGGGTAAGTGTGGCGTCTATATTAATGTGTCGGTGGTCACTCTCTAGGACGGCATGACTAAATCATTAGGTGACGCTGAGAAATATTTCAGCGAATCCACTCCATCTATATGTTGCAATACCACGAATTGATACATTATTGTTTCTATGCACTTTTTTCATGTGTGATTCTATATTAAATTCACTTTTGTTTGAACATTATACTGTTACAAGCATGAGAATAATTTACTGCAAATATGTACGGATATGTCGTACTGTTTTAAACAAGGTAGAGTGCAATTAATAATATGAATATAAAATACAATTATTTCATATCAAGTGTATATACAGTGAAATCTCCCATAATGGACATCTCCCTTGAGCGGACAATTCCGTTATGCGGACAAATACTTATTTACATAGCATTTGCTCTGTAGTTTATATGTATTTTGATCTCTCTTCTACGGACACTCTGTTGAACGAACATGGACACGAATTTTAGAAATGTAGACTGAGTATCTATCTCTCTTAGAGGGACGCATCCCTACAGTGCCGAGTTATTTCGAAGGTAATAAATCGAGGACATGATTTTGAACGATGGATCCCCGACGGTAAATCCCCCTCTTAACAGTATGATCCAATATTTGCGGTTTATTAAATAGTCGTATTTCAGTTTGACTACTGTGCTTATGATGTTTGCGTTATATCAGTGTCTTATATGTTAAATGTTCAATTACAATTACATAAATAGGTAGGTAAGTTTATCAGTTTAAAAAGTTAATTTTAGTTGCATATGTACCCATATATGTGTTATTGCAATTTTTAGTTATAATGGCACCAGAAAGAAAAATTTTGGCACTAAAATAAAAGATAGAACTTATTCAGTTTTTTGAATAAGCCAAAAAAAGTGTAAGAGAGATTGCGAAACATTTTGGCATAGGTAAATCCCTATGTGTAAAGTGTCAGACATTCTGCGAAAGAAGGAAGATTTATTGAGACATTTTAATTCCAATTCTGTTTCGACTGGATTAAAAATACGTTTTGTGTCATCAAATGGTAGCCGTGCCGATGACATCACATTCAGGTAGTTTTCTGCAGCACGCAATAAAAATATGCCTTTTTCATACAGAAGCATATCTGGAGAGGCTGCCGATGTAAACCCATCAGACGTGAAAAATCTTCGATCTTCGATTATGCAGAATTACAATGCTGACTGCAGATGAGACCGGCTTATTTTTCAGAGCACTGCCCGAAAAATCTATGAGTCTTTAAGGTGAAAGATGTACTGAAGGAAAATTATCTCTAAAGAACGTATCACTATCCTGCTTTATGTCAATATGGAGGGCGAAAAGTAAAGGCCCTTGGTGATAGGGAAAACAAAACGACCACGTGCATTTCGTAATTTAAAATTGGATCAACTGCCAGTAGACAGGAGACAAAACAGAAAGGCATGGATGACGGAAGAAATTATAACAGATTGGCTTCGAGCATTTGACACAAGAATGCAAATTAAGAAAAAGAAAGTCCTACTCTTCTTAGATAATGCTGCCTCACATCCAAAAAATATTCAGCTGGAAAATATAAAAATGTTTTACCTACCTCCGAACAGTACATCTGTCTGTCAGCCTTTGGATCAAGGCATAATAAAAAAATTTTCTACAGATCACTAATCTTAAATCACATTATTAGCCGCATCGATAACACCGAATCTGCAAGTGTTCTAACAAAAAGTATCAACGTTTTAGACGCAATTTATCTCTTAAATACCGCTTGGAATCGGGTAACATCCGAAACGATAAAAAATTGTTTCTGAAAATCTGGCTTTGTAATAGATGTTCCAGTTGATACTAATGATGGATATGATAAAGAAGATGACTTGTCACTGGCATAACTTGTAGAAATGTCAAAGCTACTACAAATCTGATGCAAAACCTGAAGACTTTATTCTACTCAACAAAAACGTGTGTTTAGAGAACGATATAATTGAGCTACTAGAAGATCATGGTAATGATAATGATGTGAGTGAATTAAACGACTACGGTGATGATGAGGGAGGCATAAAAACCAAAACGGGAGAAATATTGCAACGTACAAAGAGGTCTTACCATTAATTGATGATTTAAAAGTTCTTTCCACGAAGAAACATGATGGAAAATCGCTGAATCTCCTTGTAGATCTTCATTTTCAAACGGTGTCGACATTTACAGAAAATTTAATAATTGATGTTAATTATTGTAGCATATGTATTAGGTTTTATCTTTGGATTTTGTTTTGAATATATATCCATATGTACAAACTGAGTTTTTTTCCTCATCAATGGACACTTCTCTTGAGTGGACAAAAATTTTGTCACCGTCGCTGTCCGCCCAAGGGAGATTCTACTGTACTTCTCTTAAGTGGAGAAAAAAACGATAAGAAAGTATTTCTTTTGATTTAAAATAGTTATCGTATTGCGGATAATTGAAACAGTAATTGTCTGAAATTAAGGCGGATAGCCTTTCTTTTTGGCACTCAGGTTCTAAGCCCATATGCCTCGGTAACTGTCAAGACGGAAATCGATTATATTCTAATATGCATTTTGCATAGATTGTCTATTAGTAGTTTGCATATCCTCCTACTATTATAACTAAGTAGAGTAATAATACTAGTTGGAAGTGGAATCTTTTCCTGTATAAGAGCCCCATACAAACAATTAATTATAGTATTGTCGGTTGTGCATACCAAAAAAGTGTGATTAAGGTCAGCTACTTGGTGACCACGTGCGCATTCGGTTGAGTCAGTCAGACCCAGCCTATGCAAATGTGCAGGAAGCTGGCCATGGCTGAATTTCATTCTAGCTAATGTAGCATGAAAAAATCTAGAAACGGAGGGGTCCATATACCAATACTTGTTCTCCACATTGGAGTGTATGTAAGCATATTGAGTCATTTTGGCCTTATACACACACGACCAGTAGGTATTCCATTGTTCATCAAAAATCAGTTGCTTCGCTGTTTGTAATAACTCCTTACTTTCAAGTACGTCTACGATGCCATTAGACTCAATTCCACTGTGACCTTTGACCCAATGCAAACTTGTGTGAATACCCGGATAGCTTTGTACAAGTAACCGTTTCTCTGCCTGTAACACTAATGTTTGTTCAACAACAGTATTATAGTGTATGTAAACACAGTAAGTAACTACATTTTCCACTACAATATGTCACTCATTGCCATATTTCGTGTTGGTAAAATCTACTAAAATTTGAACTGTAAAAAAATAGTTTATGTTACGTTTATTGTAGTAAGATCTACGTATATGTTTGTTGCGAGAACCATAAATGGGGTGGATACCACCACAACACATTAACTACAAATATATTGTATGCCTTACCATTACATTTCTCTCATCTAGTTTTGTGAAAAATTGCGTTTTCTTTATTAGGCCACGCAGTGTCCGAACGATCCTCGTATGTTATTGTATTTTTACTACTAAAAAAACTAAAGCGGCGTTCACACACAAGATTACCATTTTGACATCAATACCGTTCATAAATCAATGAAATTCACATTAGAAACTGAAAATAATTATAGCACCAATTTTCTGAACACGTCAGATGCTTGCAGCCAAACTCTTCAGGATTTTCACACCTTGCCCATCACCTAGTCAATAACAACCACAATTTTACAATAGACAATAACTTTACCATTTTACATGTAGCCGACATGGGTAGTTTCTTGAATAAGAAGACGAAAGCACGTGAATCAATTAGTGTAGTAACTATAATATTTTCGAAAGGTAGAATTCAAAGTCTTCTCACATCATTTGTTCGTACGGTTGACAATGGAAATCTACAAATTTCCAAGAGATATATTAAATATTTTGTTTGCGACGGAGTGTGACGATACGTTTCGTGTTTGTTATTGGAATTACAAACTGCTTACTCACTTCCAAAAAAAGCTGGTGAATATTCCTCACTATCATTTCTTTATTCTCCCCACACAAATTCGATGGATGAAAAACCGATGTCATAATGATTACGATATATAAGAACGTCCTCAGCCATGATTTCAGAAAAACCAATTAATCGACAAGCGATCGAGGTTACCTCGATATGTGTATTAATATTTAGTAGGCCACTGAAAATTTGTGTAATTTGCAATAAGCCGCTAAAAAAAGGTGCATTTACATGTTTACAGATAATCAAGGAAACCACCCCAAAAGATATTGTATCACATCTTAAATTTAATAATTTCAGTAAAGTTGTGAACAATTGCCTGACAGATATCCAGAAGAATATACTTTTTTTTAAAATCTCATTATCAATTAGCGTAGTAGTAACTAACATCGTAGAGTACTCAAGTAACAAAAATAAAACTATTTGGGATATAATAAGGCTAGAAACAAATTTAGAAACCAAGACTCAACACAAAGAGAGTCATGGTTTGAGGGCGGATGATTTTAACGACTTCTTCGCTTCGGTTGGTGATGATATGTCAGTCAATTTACCAGGTCCTAGCCAGAACCCACTTCACCTCTTGGAGCAGAACTCAAAACGTATGCAGAACCCAATTTTTCTGTATCCGACAACCACACAGGACATCAGCGATATTATATCTCGCCTTAAAGAAAGTAGGTCACTCGATGTTTACGTTCTATCGTCAAATATAGTCAAGCTGCTTAAAACTGACATCGCAGAAGCTCTTGCTAAATCATTCAACGAGTGTATGCTAAAAGGGATCTACCCAAACGAATTAAAACTGACAAAGATAGTACCCGTATACAAAAAAGGAGACGAAAGAGATTTATGCAACTATCGGCCTATCGCGCTGGTTTTTGTGAAATCATAAAAACATAATACCTTTCTTTTTACTATTATTATTATATATTAATAAATAGAAAAATTTCCCATGTGAAGCGAACTTTATGTGTGACCTTGTACAACAACAAAAAAGGTATTAACAGTTACTTCATTAAATTTAAGGAAAGGATAGGCTAGGTATATACTTAACAGCGATGTTTTAATCCATTATAGTGTTTATTACGAATCTTTAGTATGTATACAGTTTGTCTCAAAAGTTAGGAATAAAATTCATTAATCATTTACTACTAAATATTTTTTAACAAAGTTCGAACTCATCGCCCATTTTTTTCCAGTTACCTGTAAAAGGTACTTTCTACCCCTCACCTTCAACCCCTTGAGCTCTAACAACCGCCACTTTAAAATTTAAATTGCGATGTACCCCTTGAGATACACCGTTTTAAAGCATTTTTGCGCTGAATTTAACGTTTTTGTTGGTTTGATTAATAAATAACGAAGATATCCGCCTATTTGTGGGTATTTGAACACATTTTTAGTTGCCGTTGATATTCGGTTACAATAAAAACTCAGAAGACGGAAAGCCGTCTTCCGAGTTCAAATGTTATTGTTAAAAGAACTTTGTCAAACTTCTAGAATGCTTTTGTCGGATCGTCAGTATGTTATCTTGTATATTTCAAATTATATTCGGTTAGCACAACAAAATAAAACATAAAAGCATTTCACTGAATTGAAGTTCATCGAATGCTAATGGCAAGAAAAATGTGATACGTAATACAACACAATGGAAGGAAAATTGTACTACAATAGTATATGATGCAGGACTGCATAATGCTTCGTATACTTGATTGTCTGTGTATAAAGGTTGCCGATTTTTGCATATTCTTCTGTAGTGATGTGCACGTGTACGACCATTGCACTTGCATATATGTACATACATACACATATGAACTTCACTGTAATTTTTATTCGATGTAATTAAATTAACACATGCCTGGCTCAAGTATATACAGGTGCCCCAACCTTCTGGAATTGTAAGATTGTGTCTATTGTGTAAATAGTACGAAACTATTTCCTGATTACATAATAGACCACAACCTTTTAACTATATTTCAGTATATACAGGTGATCGGCAAGTAGCGGACCAGCCACCTACTTTGTTATTTTAAATGGAATGCCCTGTCCATTATTACGTTTTTGGTTTCTCCATCTAGAAATAAACTAATATAATTTGGGATCCATATATCAGGTATTCCACAGGTTACGTACATGTCAAATTTGTACTTCGCAGCAAACTCGCTGTGAATTATGTGTTTATTCAACTTTTGCTTGTTCTAAATGTTGATATTATCTTGAACATGGAACATTATCTTAACGACTTTTAACAAAATGCATCTTGATTATTATCTTCATCTGATATGGATAGAATTTAGATACATGTCTAGGAATGATAAATAATCACAGCTATATTATAAATTGTATTTGTAAACGATATTTTGATTGCAAAAAAAGTTTAAAACTATAAACATGAAAAATTAACGTTTTTATTCGTTTTTGTATACTTTCTAAAGCGAATTACTTCGTCTTTTCCTTTAATATACTTTGAAGATTACTTTTGGAATTACTATTATTCTTTTCTTTGCAGGTTTAAGTAAATATGGGATATACTCGCTTTTTCCGGGTGGACCAAACTTCGGGAGTGCTTTGTATTCTCACCGATTTACGTCAGGATCCCTCCAATCTTCACCGACCACGTTTCACGCAACACACAAAGGTAGTTTTTTCCTTACTGTTTGAAATTTACATATGAAAAAGCAAGATGTAGAATTTTTTGATAAATATTGAACGCGGATTTATTTTCTTTAAGTTATATAAAAATACTAATTTTTGTTGTGCTCCACTTAGTGCATGGGTAGCAGATAATTGCTTCCCTGAGCAATTTAAAGAAAAAGTTCTTAAAGAAAAATATTCGGTCACAAAACTTACACCATTATATTTAAGTGTGAAGAATGTTCAGTATCTACTGCACATGATAAAAATTGGGCTTTTAAAGTAGAATATCGTGTATATTATTGGGTTTTATTGGATGCCTCTCTTCAGTTGTAATGTCAATTTGCATCAACATTCGCTATATAGTACCTATCTATCTTGTTCGAGATAATTGTAATAATTTGAGAGTTTCGAGAAGTAGTGTTGCTTCTTTAACATCCAGTATCCTAAACGTCGTACATGCTAGAGCGGTGATTCAAATGTTATTTGACATTCTAGTGACGTTTTCAGCAGACTCTATAAGATGGCCATCGAAATTATTGCCGAGTTTGATTCATGTTATTTGTAATAATAATAATAATAACAATAATAATAATAACAATAGTAATAATAACAATAGTAATAATAACAATAGTAATAATAACATAATTCATAGTAATATATACAATATAGTAATAAAATACAAATACAAGTAATAATAACAATAGTAATAATAACAATAGTAATAATAACAATAGTAATAATAACAATATATAATACAATACTAATAATACATATAATAATAACAATACTAATAATAACAATAGTAATAATAACAATAGTAATAATAACAATATAATAATAACAATAGTAATAATAACAATAGTAATAATAACAATAGTAATAATAACAATAGTAATAATAACAATAGTAATAATAACAATAGTAATAATAACAATAGTAATAATAACAATAGTAATAATAACAATAGTAATAATAACAATAGTAATAATAAAATAGTAATAAATAAAACAATAGTAATAATAACAATAGTAATAATAACAATAGTAATAATAACAATACTAATAATAACAATAGTAATAATAACAATAGTAATAATAACAATAGTAATAATAACAATACTAATAATAACAATAGTAATAATAACAATAGTAATAATAACAATAGTAATAATAACAATACTAATAATAACAATAGCAATAATAACAATAGCAATAATAACAATACTAATAATAACAATAACAACAATAAGAATAACAATAACAATAATCAGAATCATAATAAGGATAATAAGCATAATAAAGATAATAATGATAATAATGATAATAATGATAATAATAATAATAATAAGAAGAAGAAGAAGAAGTCTTTATTGTGTAAATATTCTGCCAAAAAGAAGAAAAACCAGTAGAAATAAATGAGTTGCACAACCTAGTTACATCAAATTGATGTGTAATTTTTTAACCCAATCCTGAATGGAAAACTAAAAACGAGAAAAAGAAATTTATGTTTACATGTTTAATGCTAGAGAAAAGAAAGAAGAAGTCCTAAAGCGAATTTTATTATAAAGATATGGCGAGTTTTAGTAGTTACTATCTTGTGATAAAGAGTTTTTTTTATTTTTTCTTAAATTGAACACCATGGATATTTCCTCATGACCTTTTTTGTAAACATTTTCCTGTACCTTATTTAGTCTATTAAATATGAAACTCTGCAAACAAGCATCTCGTTAAATTGGATAGTGTGCCGCACCGAAATATTGTAAAGTTTTATTTTCTTTTAAAGATATTAATTAAACATAATCTGTAAAAGATATTTTGTGTGTCCAATTCCAACATATTAATGGTGGTTGAAAGCAAAGTTCACTCTCTCACAAACAATTCCACTCTCTCACAAACAATTAGATCAATTGAATTCCAACATATTCTATAAAATGTCCGAGTTATACTTTGCATTAAAACATTAATCTACACATTTTTTTCATAAACATTTCTGTTCAGCTAAATTGAGGAATATTTTAATCATCATTCAATATCTTTGTTGCATTGGTGAAAGTACTTACAATTAGTCTGCGATACTTTATGTTTTATGTTCAACTTTAATCAACGTTTGTCTGTTTATTTGCCCTATTTTATATTTATTCGTACTTGTTTTCCTGAACGATGTATGCTAGAAAGTGGTGATCACATCGGATATTGGAACTATACCAAAGCAATCACTTTTACATATTATTCTTAATGAGTATCTTTAAAGAAGCAACAGTTTATGGTATTTTGTCGCAGTGCACTACATACTTAAACGAAAAGCTTATCTGCAGAGTTTCATATATAAATTAGTAAAGAAGGGCGCAATATTAGGCGTGTAGGGAAATATTTATAAAAAGGTTTCTAGAAGAGCTTCTCTATCACATTCTGGAAAAACGTACGAGCTATTGTATTAAAAAAAATTGAAGTAACACGAACCAAACTTGTGAATTTTTTCGATGTACACTACCGACTAAAAGTGAGGGATTATTAAGAAACAGTAATATTTTCAAAAAAAAGTTTATTATTTCAATTTAGTTTAATTAACCCTGTGGCTCATCATGTACTGTATACAGGTCACCAACTCGGATGCTACTTTAATTGAGTAACTTTAATAAATCGTGGCTGAAATGGTCAAAATAGCCATCTCTGCACTTGATAACTGCTTTGAAAATTTTTTGCAAACGAAGCACTAGCTTTTGAAAAGTATCGAGTGGAATATTTTGGCAAGCATCTAATTATTGCTCTCAGAGCTGCTTTTGGGATTACGGACAGCGTACTCTAACTTTTCGTTCCAGCTCATCCCATAGCAGTTCGATTGGATGAATGTCGGGAGATTGCGAACATCAAATCATGTTTATTAGGATTCCTTCTTCTTTCTTGTGTTTCAAATAATCCCTGCAGAGGTTGGACAATCGTTCGGGGTCGTTGTCCTGTTGAAAATAGAAACTAACTACTAATTAATTAATCTCTGTCCGGAAGGAAATGCCTGATCTTCTAATATGACTTTAATCTTCTTTTCTTAAAATTTCCTTAATTTGATGCAAATCGCCGACACCATGGAAAGAAAAATAGGCCCACACCAGTATAGAGCCACCCTCATGCTTCACAATTGGCACAAGCACACTTTGCAAGCATTCTTTCGTCCACCTTTCTTCAAACAAATATTAGCCAGTTGTTGCCAAACACTTGGAACATCGATTCATCACTCCGTAACAATTTTTCCACGTTTCAATGTCCCAGTCTTGATGTTCTTAGCTAAATCTAATCGTTTTTAGGATTTTGTGAAGGTAGAAGGGGCTTGCGCGCAGCAACGCGGCCTTTTAATCCCCCTTTGCTAAGCGCTGCTTCACTGAACTTACTGACGTAGGTGTTTGGCGAATTTCACTGATTTCTGTTGGAATTCATGGTGTTGCAAGGCGCCGATTCCCTTTAGATATTAATTGTATGCGTAAATCATTAGCCGGACTGGTAACCTTCGGTCTTTCGGAGTGCTTTCTTGATGTAGTTAATCCGATTTCTTGATATCTCTTAACAGCTCTTTGTTCATCACGGTATGTTAACTTCAATTTCATCATAATTATTCGTAAATAATGCTTTTCTTTATACACATAAGGAAAGAAAATGTCTAGCTGTACGAAAAAGTGTACATGCGACAACGGTAAACGCGAATGGGTGATTCACCTCAACCGGAGGGGTTAGCGACAGTCGATGGCTTACGGTTACCGATGTGGTTAGTTACGAGGTAGACTGCATTATGTGCGGACGATCTTAGTAAGAATTTCTAGAGTATTTATTTTTCTTTTATTTCATCAGAATCTGTTTTTATTTTCGTCTTTAGAATTTCTTATTAGTTTCGTCCAAGCTTCGTAGCAACAAAATGAATATGCGAAATTCTCATTTCCAGGCGACCGACTTCAAATTATTACGTCCGTTCTTGCACACAGTAGGTGTACATGCCAACATTGTTACAAGCACTAACGCGCGATCCGTATCGAATCGATCGGATTCCACTCAATCCCCTCCTCGCTCTCTCGCCATACATATATAGATATAGCTAATTTCGCATTTTCCCGATGTGTATAATGTTATTATTGCACTACCCGCAGCTGGACTTGATTCCCTTCTTTTAAGCACTTTGCAATTTTTTGTTTTCAGAGTAAATTCTAAATGCAAGCTAAAATTTCTTAAGCGACCAAGTACTCTAAATTTACACTTAAATTAATTTTACGTACTACTATCGTAAATAGTACATCATAAGTCCGAAGAAATCAGATTAAATGAATTGTTAAAGATGGAACCATCAGGCACAATAAACTAATTAAAGGGGATATTTTCTTTTTTCCTTGAGATTATGTTAATATTTTTTTCTGCAAATATACTCTAAATAAGTCGAAAAATAAAACGACCGATTGATAATCAAACGATCCCTTACTTTTAGCCAAATGTTCCCTTACTTTTCGTCGGTAGCCTACGTCTAATTGAATTTGATCACCACTTTCTAGCGTAGACTGTAAATAAACCTCGGCATTTCACAAAAATCTCAAAACCAAGCGGATAGTATAGCGATTGTTGACTTGAATTAAGAAGGGGTATCTAGAAATGCAGCAATATACAGGCTGTTCTATTTAAAACAACCAAACTTGTATCGTGTACAGAAAGAACTGAACAGCCTGCATACATGAATATAGTTTTATATTATGCAGGATTGATTTCGGAATATTTTTTGTTTGAAAACTTTTTTTCTAGATTACTGAGGGAAGGAATTATCATCCGCCCACACACCAGGTGGACACGCTCTATATAATATCGACTTTGTCAGGTTACTTTCTGTGTGGCCTCATGAATTTTAAATCAATATAAATCGAAAATATTAGGTTACAGTGTAAAAGACGCAAGTAAAGCTAATAGGAGCGTGACCATAACACCAATGGTAACACTTATAGCCTACAACATAATATATAACATACGTAATGTATTGGCATAATAATTGTTGGTGAAATAGTAATTTAATACAGAATTCCGGTGAGAATCACGAAAGTAGGGTTCACTTAGACTAAATATTATTATATTATATGTTAAAGCTTTCAAACAACAACACATGTTAGTATTTAAAACATGTTATACATAAGAAAATTACTTTTTTTATTTGACAACATAATAAATTCGAAATAATCCCTTTTAATGACGCAATTTTTTAGATATTCTTTGAGATGAACATGTTTTTAGCAATATTTGTGTATTTTAAAAGTTTACACCACCGTGTATAACTAAAACCATGTACCGGGTGGGCCAAATTGGTCGTATTTCATGGGTATACCATTGAGGGAGCAAGAGACCAAAACGAAGTACAAAGTCATTGGCCCGTTTTTCGAGATAAATTAATTGATCAAAACAGATTTTGATATTTCAAGCGGTTCATGAGTTATAAGCAGAAATCGAATTTTTATACGTTTCTGTTAATCGTTCTATCTCTTTTATTTCTCAAATGATAAAAAAATGTTATTAATATTTTTTGTAGGTAATATGACCCTATTTAATTTTCCATTGACGTTTGTCTTATCTTATAACCTTAAACAGTTACGAGATATGTATAAAACAAACTTTTGTTTTTTGCAAATGGAAGCAATAATAGGCGATGGTTTCATTAAAAAGGTTATTTTATCAGCTTTCATTATATATATAGTTTTACATATTTATTTTTAAAAACAGCCGATGTATTTTATGTTCTCTTAAATTTTAAATTAGTAAGTGTGCCATGCATGACATTGCTATAGCAACGGGCACATATACATATCAAAGTTGATTTTCTAACAGCATTATACATGTTCAAGCTATTCATATTTCTATCTTTGTTATTGTGTTTTAACTGTTTTATTAATTTTACTTTCATCCATGTTTCTATTTTTCTACTTTTTTTTCATAGTTATCATATTATTCTGCTTTCCCTATTTGTTTTATTTATTTGACTTTAATATGGTGAAGTACGAATCATACGAAAAGGCAGATATATATGAAGCTTACATTGAATGTGGAAATAATCCTATCCCTGCTTCAGAATTGTATTTTCAAAGATATCCAGAATGCAGACAGCCAAATATCACTTTATTTAGAAAACTCTGGGATAATCTCAGAAAGTATGGGTCATTTGAAAAGTCTAGGCCAAAACATTATAATAAACCCGATGAAGAAGCTAGTGCTACTACTGTTTTAGGATATGTTGAGATAAATAGTAATGCGTCTTCAAGAGAAATTGAGGAATCAGCGCTACTTTCTTATAAAGAAATATAAATATCGTTCGCATAAAATACGGATGAATCATTTTCTTTATCCTAACCATTATGAACGACGAATACAATTTTGCAGATGGTATGTGCAACGAAAATCCTCTTTTTAAAGAAAATGTAATTTGGAGTGATGAGTAGAGTAACCTAAACTTGCGGACTCGCATAGGCGTCGGTATTACGGGTTAATATAAGAATACGAAAAATTCATAAATAAACTAAACCGGTAGAGAAGCAGGCATGTAGTGTCGACCTTGAATATAAATCATGTTAAACCGCGCTGAGAGAGATTTCGTTTTAGTACCGGTTGAGCTGTTGCAGAGATTGGTCGAACAGTCAAGGTTATGTACTTACGTGTCCCTTTTGAAAATATAGCTGGTGTTTTTTGTGTGTTGTAGTATTATACCAAGTACATAATTAGTGTATCGTTTCATATAGAACTAATATTTACATACCTAAGAAAACAATGCCTCGCAATAGATTTGCTACTTATGTACATAAGTATGTGTCACTTTTTCCCCATTTAAAATATGACAGTAGTGCAGTTTTTTGCTTAATATGCAATGTTCGTTTGGCTGCATTGGACAGAACTGATAGCCAGAAGCATGTCAATGGTATTAAGCGTATGAGAAATGCAAGAACTGAAATACCTTATACACTATTCCTCATACATTTATTAATTATGTTTACCTCTTGTAATCTTCTGTTGTCGTTGGTGAGAAAAGCAGCTTTTAAAACGTTTTGGCGACAATACGTTCCAAAGTACCCATTACCCTCACAAACACAATTACAGAATTATTTGCCGCGAATGAAAGAGATGCTAGAAAGAAAATGTGTGTAAACGTGATTTGTGTTCCAAAAAAATATGGATTACCGTGGATGAGACGACCGATATAAAGAAAAACAGTATTGTGAATGTAATAGCTCGCGTTTTATCTAGCGAGAACACAGCATCTCGATATTTGTTAGTTTGCAAACGTGTTCAACAATGTACCGCGGAAAATATTCAAAAAGTGATAATGAACGCTTTGAAAAAATTTAAAATTGCCCAAGATCAAGTTGTGATGATTGTGACAGATAGTGCAGCAACGATGTTAAGTGTTGGGCGATCCTTAAAGCATATATCTCCTAACTTAATACATATGTTATAACCTGCGTGCTGCATGCTTTGCATTTAGTTGGTGAAGTTGTTCGACAACATTACGGAAACGTTGATCGGATGATTGGAAGTACTAAAACAGTGTTTCGTAAATCTCCTAAACGTTTAAAAGAATTTCGTAAATTTTGTCCAGGTATTCCAGAACCTCCTGAACCAATTTTAACGCGATGGGGTACTTGGCTAACAGCAGCTTCTTACTATTTGATCCATTTTCAACAAATTCAATCAGTTATAATGTGATTTAATCGGAATGAATCCAAAGCAATTAGAGAAAGTCAAAGAGAATTTCAAATTCCTCCAACTTTTAGAAGATTTAACAACAATATGTACCAATTATACAGTATTACTAGATGCCATCAGAAAACTACAATGTACTGAATTGTCATTGCAGGAATCATTAGATATAGTGGAGAGTGTAAAAAATAAATTACACACATTAAATGATACGCCAGGATTATGCGCTAGTCAAAAGTTGGCAGATGTTTTAAGGAAAAATCCCGATTTTAATACTTTAGAGGCCGTTTATAATAAGTGTAAGAATAGTGAACTTTTAAGTGATTTTGAGAGATCGTTTTCTATGTATAAGAATATTTTTTCTTGTCGACGTGCAAGGTTTAAAGAAGTAACTGTGGAAACATATGCAATGATGCAAGTTTACAGTAGTTCACATCCCGATGCCTCTAATTTGTTGAATAATTAGTAAGTAAGTTTATTTATTAATTTTTCGTATTCTTATATTAACCCGCAATACCGACGCCTATGCGAGTCCGCAAGTTTTGGTTACTCTACTGATGAGGCTCGTGTGACTAGTGATGGTATTTATAATAGATACAACAGCCATTTTTGGAGTATTGAAAACCCACATGCCACGCGACCTATTCGTCGACAAGGAAGATTTGGTTTCATCTGTTGTTTTATTAAATTACACAAGTTATACTATTTTACATATGAAATTATTTGAATTCATTGAAAGTATTCCAATTCAAATTGATTGACATATAGTTTCAATCAGATGGTGTTCCTGCCCATAACGCTTTGATTACCAGGCAATTTCTAAACCACCATTTTCCAAACAAATCGATCGGAACTTTTGGACCAGTTTAAATGGCCAGCTAGATCGCCAGACCTTAATCCACTAGACTTTTTTCTGTGGGGCTTCTTTAAGAGTCTAATTTATAAAGCAGAAAGTGATACTGCACAAACATTAAATGAAAGAACTGCGGCAGCTTTCAGGCAGATAAGTAGAATACATATAATAAATTCTGTTAATGCTGTTTATAAGCGATGTCAGAAATGCCTAGAAAATGGTGGACAACAATTTGGGCATTTGTAAAATTTATTAACGAATGTATTTTAAAATTTATTATTGATGTCATTTAAAATTGATTAATTGATGTAATTAAAATATTTTACAGAGATAAATTAAGATTATAGGTGTATTAGAAATATATTCTTTCTGCATTATGTTGATGAGTTCTATATCTTTTTGTATTTATGGAATTAATAAAATTATTATGTAAATAAAGTATTTTAGATACTCAGTAGATATTTTCTGTGGCATTTCTTAAAACTAATTTATAAAACGGAAAGCAATACCGCACAAATATTAAAGGAAGAAACTGCTTGGCGTATATGTTGCCATAGCAATATAATGAAAACTGGTAAAATAATCTTTTTAATGAAACCATAGCCTACTATTGTTTCCATTTATAAAAACACAAGTTTGTGTTATATCTCGTAACTGTATATGGCTATAAGACAAATGTCAAGGGAATAAATAGGGTCATGTTATCTACAGAAAATGTTAATAACTTTTTTTATAATTTAAGAAATAAATAAGATAGAATGATTAACAGAAATTGATAAAAATGTGATTTTCGCTCATAGCTCGAGAACCGCTCGAAACATCAAAAATCTGTTTTGACCAATTAATTTTTGTCTTGAAAAACGGGCCCGTGACTATGTACTTTGTTTTTGTCTAGCTATACTTCTTCACAGGTATACCCATGCAATACGACTAATTTGGCCTTCCCTGTACAGTAAATACTTACCCTTGTAAGTGCTACCTCGTAACCAAAATATAATTACGTTCAGGTGTCCCAACATGGAATTGTAAATTTGGGCCTGTTGTATAAACAGTAAGAAGCTAAAATTTTCTGGTAATATAATAGACATCATAGAGTATCTTTCAAAAATATTTCCGTATATATACTCTGATGGACTAGTAGCGAACCAAACACTTACTTTGTTGTTTTAAATGGAACATCCTATATCATATTACGTATTTGGTTTCTCAATCTAGAAATGAACCAACATAATATGGATTTCATATGTCTATTTCTAACTGATTTCGAGATATTTGTAATTTTATGCTCAATCACCTAAATTTACTTTATTGCCTTAAAAAAATTCGAAATGCAAATACATTTTACTTTTAGCGTAAGATTAAATGACATAATTGGCTTTATCTAGATATTGCATTAAAATATACAGCCTGTATTGAACACCAAACTTTACCAAATTCAAACACCAGAAACGTAATTTTTTTAAATAGCATCACATATTTTTTTTTTGTATCCACCGCATAGGAAATGTATATCCCTAACATTTTAACTTTTGTGTAAGGATGCATATGTCTCACACGGAAAGTAAAGGTAAAGTAAATTTACAGTTAAACGCGAATTCTGTATTTGGATATTGCATCCAAATAGTTTATAGTGTTACTATTGTTTGGTTACCATGACAACACTAAACAAAACACCGTTGTTGCTCCAGCACAAGCGGAAACACTATTCGATATATATATAGGACTCGCGACTATAAATGAATCCTTACGTACCCTACATATATACGAAGATAATGAATACTAGTATGGATGAAAGTATCTAATTAAAGATACTCTAATCACGGAAAATGTCGACATTAATAGCTATATCGACCTCTACAGAAGTGAGCAACTCGTAATGCTCCCCTTTTCTGTGAGGGTAGCAGCTCAACGGATGGTTTAACCTGCCAGAGGTAATTAAATAATAATGAAACCAACTACCAACAACCACCATGTACGGATGGGCGTTTCGTCGCCTAACGGCTCATTAGCGTACCTCTGTAGAAGTTGGTAGATGTATTTGAAATTGTCGTATATATACGAAGATAATAAATACTAGTATGGATGAGAGTATCTAATTAAAGATACTCTAATCACTGAAAATGTCGAAATTAATAGCTATATCGACCTCTACAGAATTTACCTTTGCCAGGTTAAGCCATCAGTCGAGCTGCTACCCTCACAGAAAACTGAAGCATTACGAGTTGCTAACTTCTGTAAAGGTCGATTTAGCTATTAATTTCGACATTTTCAGTGATTAAAGTATCTTTAAGTAGATACTCTCATCCATACCCATTGTTCATAGTGTATTTGAATTGTCACTTATTGTTAGCCTGTATGAACTTTTATTAAAATATTGCATCCCTTGTCTTTTCTCGCTAAGAAGGCGCATTAGCATTACAATAATCGCTTTTTTGTTTCTACATTAATAGAATGGATGTTTCCAGTACCACCAAATCTTAGCTTTAATTGAACAAATATTTTCAATTATGGACATCGTCAGTCAGAGTGCATACCCTACTATGTAACATACAGCATTTCTTTCACTTTTTGCTAATATATAAATTGTACCTATTACTTAACTCTTCTTTACTTAAGTTCAAACTTTTGAATCAATGGCCTAAGATCGTCAATGTCAGTATGTTTTGTTTACTGTTGTCATGGTAACCAAACTACATTAACACCTGAAACCATTTGGAGTGCTCGCCTTTAACTGCAACTAGCTACTTGGGCTTAAAATTTTCAATCAATAGACTAAAAATGTAAATATTAGTATCTTTTGTTTACTGTTGATAACATACGGGCCGATACAGATTTTCGTCAGGCACCGACACAAGCGTCAGAACGTTTTTGGCCACAAGTACGAGCGCTTCCCTTTAAAGTTGACGAAAATTGGAAGAAGTGAATGGATACTTGTTACTTTTAAGTGCAGAATGAAAATATTATTGGATTTCTCTCGTTTATATAAAATATCACCCTAGGTACCTATTTAGAAATGGAAATTATTTACCTTAAGAATACAGCTAATCTTTTCCCTTTTACAGATCGCTCTTCGAAAGCTAGTATATATATTTTTTTTATCCTTTCTTATATTTTTCGATGTAAACTTTCAAATTGTTCCCCGGACCTCCTAAAGTAAATATGGAAACGACTTTCATCTTTAACAAGTAAATTAGTGACTAACGTATAATATTCGCCCATATTTTGTGTATCCAAATTTTTCTTTTCTTGGGTAATGTAAAGCAAATAACAGCCACAGCACATTCTTCAATTTCTCCTTCAAATTTCTCTGACGAGCTTAAGGTGACGGTGCAACGAAACACAATCAACACTCGCAAAGAAATGGTTTCTTGCATCAAGAAAATAGATTTTCTTGCAAAAATCAGTCTCTATTTAAGAAAATATTTTTATTTCAAGACTAAAAATGTATAATATAAGAAAATAAAATATTCTTTGAATTTTATTTGGATTAAATAAATATTTTCTTAGGGTTAGAAAATCCAAGACAGAAAAATGTTTCTTCCAAGTAAATCATTTAGCTTTAAATTAAGTAAATATTCATATTAGAGGTGGGAATGAAAAAATACGGCAGATCTCACAAAGTTTTATTGAAGAATTAGGCGACCAGTTTCGTGTTTAAAAAACATCACCAGGCAAGCTAACAAGGATATACAATAAAAGAAAAATTGCAGTAATGGAAAAATTAACCTAAAATTAATAATTAAAATTAGGGGCAAGTGAATAAGCTAATGAAAACGTTTTTTATAGGTTACAGTATAATTAAATTATTGAATAATCCCTAATTAATGCTTGGGTTACATTTTTCTGGGTTGGTTCTTCCCACCAACCACAGATGTCTCCTTATCTGTTATTAACATTTAAGAAGGATTATTATATATCAAATAAAAAAAATTTATAATTTATCACATCTAGTTTCATTATAATAGATCAATTTTTAACTTGTTGTGTACGTGTCCTTTTTACAATGTTATTTATACCTTTGTACTTCGATTTAAATGAATTTTACACAGTAAAAATTTTATTGTCTTATGAATGTAGTTTACACAGTTTTAAATTTTAATTTTAATATTTGACATCACCTCCTACTGCTTATACCGGGTGTCCGCCTGCAAGGTATACTACTTTGTTTTGCCGCCATTTTGGTAAATATTAGTTTTGACAGTTCATATTTAGCAGTCGTGAAGTAAAGACGTGGCAAATTTATTATGGGAAAATATTCGATAATCCGACGTGTTTTAATCGTTAAAACATTTTATGCAAATATTTGGGAGAAATAACGTGCCGACAAAACGCACTATTTACCGTGTAGTGAATGATTCCCATCCCAAGCAATGGAAAACCCAGACATTATTCATGAGTCACCTTTGCATACATTAAAAGTGACAGCCTGGTGTGCAATTTGGTCAGGAGGAATCATTAGACCTTACTTCTTTGAGAATGAAAACGGTTTAACGGTAACTGTTACTGGAGAACGATATCGTGACATGCTTGAAAACTTTTTGACGCCAGAACTGCATGCTTTGGGCTTGATTAACATGTGGTTCCAACAAGCCGGTGCCACATCGCATACAGCTAGGATTACAATGGAATTACTGCGAGAAGTCTTTCCACAGCAAGTTATCTCAAGAAATGGTGATGTTGATTGGCCTCCACGGTCGCGGGATTTGACTGCCCCGGACTTTTTTTGTGGGGATATCTGAAGGGCAAGGTTTATGCAAACAAACCAGAAACCCTTGAGCAACTCAAACAAAATATTCGTGGTGAAATTAATGAAGTACCGGCTGAAATGTGTGAAAATGTAATGAAAAATGTGCTCAAAAGTGTTCGCATTTGTGAGGCTAACAGAGGCGGACATTTATCTGATATTGTATTCCATACATAATTGCTAACATTAAGTAAACCATTTATTGACATTAAATCCATTTTCTTTCATTTAACCAAAATTTATAATCAAACAAAGTACCCGGTATATAATTGTAAGTAGAGTTTGAAGATAATTTTTCTTCTCCCTTTCATTACCAATGACCACGTGCACTAATTGCACCACATAATTTGCAAAATTTATATAGTAAGATTTTTGGTGATGGAAGGAGGAGGAAGAGTCTTTTTATACACTTCGATACCCAATAACTTAGTTACTAGACTAAAATGTAATTACATTCTATAGTGCAAATGTTTTTATATTGCAACTTATACTCAGATTAAAAAAAAAAGAGAACATCAGTTCTTTGATTTCTTGATTTATTCTATTACGTTTTCTTTTATTTGGATACCCTCTTAGCTGGCCCGAGGATGTGTTGGTAAAACACCAAACCGGTCGCCTGGTATCTTTAATAGAATTTTGTGAGAAATTGGACCATTGTTTTTTATTCGTACCTTATTTAAATTATTTCTTTAATAGTGTGATTAAATAGGGATTATTTTTATGTAGTTTAATAATTAATGAGTTAATATTTAAGTTTATTTATCCCTTTTTTTATTATTATTTATTATATATTTTAAAAAATTATAATTAAATTAGTACACGTGATAAATAGTAATAAAAAGAAAAAAAAATAACATTGACCGGTATCTTTTGAAAGTGTTTATGAAACTTCGTACGTTAAACATTATATCTTGCATGGGCAAGTATGCCATCTATATTTCGATTTCTATATTTGCTACTCTCTAGCAAAGAGTATACATATATGTATACTGTCTTTAGGACGGCATGACTATAACTACTGGCACTACGTGGCGCCAGAAAACATTTCAGTTGTTGTTTTTGATTAGTGGCATAAACTGAGAGATGTAAGAGCAATATGCCCAAGAGTAAGAAGCTCTAATGTTTTTAATATTGTTTTTGCCGGTAGTGATTCCATCAATACCAGGAGCTATTTCAGCATTATCTGTCTTAGCTATTGTTTCTAGACATTTTGTATGTACTTCAACATTAAGTTCACTTTTGTTTGAACGTTATTCTATAGATAACCTCTACTTTTAGCCTTTTTAGAATCACAAGCAACTTGAATAATTTGCTGCATTGTATACATACATATAAGGAAATAAGATGTCTAGCTATACGAAAAAGCGTACATGCGACGACGATAAACGCGAATGGGTGATTCATCACAAGCGGAAGGGTTAGCGGCAGTCGACGGCTCACGACGGTTACCGATGTGGTTAGTTACGAGGTAGACTGCATTATGTGCGGACGGTCTTAGTAAGAATTTCTAGAGTATTTATTTTTCTTTTATTTCAGCAGAATCAGATCTACAAGGAGATTCAGCTATTTTCTATCATTTTTCTTCATGGCAAGAACTTTTAAATCTTCAATTAATGGTAAGGCCTCCTTGTACGTCGCAAGATTTCTCCCGTTTTGGTTTTCTGTGCCTCCTTCATCATCATCTCTATTCACACGTTTTTGTCGAGTAGAATGCAGTCTTCAGGTCTTGCACTAGATTTACATTGTTGTAGTAGTTTTGACATTTCTACAAGTTGTGCCAGTAACAAGTCATCTTATTCATCATATCCATCATTAGTATCAATTGGAGCGTCTATTACAAAGACAGATTTTCGGAAACAATCTTTTATCGTTGTAGATGTTACCCGATTCCAAGCGATATTTAAGAGATAAATTGCATCTAAAACGTTGACACTTTTTGTTAGAACCCTTGCAGATTCGGTGTTATCGATGCGGCTAATAGTGTGTGTTAAGATTAGTGATCTGTAGAAAAATTTCAAATTTTGTATTATGCCTTGATCCAGAGGTTGACAAACAGATGTACCGTTCGGAGGCAGGTAAAACATTTTTATATTTTTTAGCTGAAAATTTTTTAGATGTGAGGCAGCATTATCTAAGAAGAGCAGGACTTTCTTTTTCCTAATTTGCATTCTTCTGCCAAATGTCGAAGCCAATCTGTCATAATTTCTTCCGTCATCCATGCTTTTCTGTTGCGTCTCCAGTCTACTGGCAGTTGATCCAATTTTAAATTACGAAGTGCACGTGCTCGTTTAGTTTTTCCTATCACCAACGGCCTTTCCTTTTCGCCCTCCATATTGACACAAAGCAGGATAGTGATACGGTCTTTAGATAATTTTCCTCCAGTACATCTTTCACCTTTAAGGCTCATAGATTTTTCGGGCGGTGCTCTGAAAAATAAGCCGGTCTCATCTGCATTATAGATGCAGTTAGCATTGTAATTCTGCATAATCAAAGGCAACTTTAAAGCTGCCCATTTCCAAAGTTTCTGCGGCTATTTTAGCTTTTTCTCTGATCATAGTTTCAGAAATAAGCACATTTTTATTGCGCGCTGCAGAAAACCACCTGAATGTGATGTCATCGACACAGCTACCTTTTGATGACACAAAACGTTTTTTTAATCCAGTTGACACACAATTGGAATTAAAATCTCTCAATAAATCTTCCTTCTTTCGCAAAATGTCTGACACTTGGGATTTACCTATGCCAAAATGTTTCGCAATCTCTCTTACACTTTTTTGGCTTCTTCAGAAAACTTAATAAGTTCTATCTTTTCTTTTAGTGGCAACATTTTTCTTTTTGGTGCTATTATAACTAAAAATTGCAATAACACATATATGTATACAGTTACTCCCATAAGTATTTGGACAGGGTAAAAAAAAACATTGGTATTGTTTTATTTAAGTGTATTTCGATATTTTTTTGCTCAAATAATGTAGATATGATACACTATTAGACTAATCTTCAGAAAATATAAATTAAAAGCTGAAATTCTTGTAAACTATATACATAAAAAAAATCAAAACATAAATTGCACATATTCATATACTCAAAAGTATTTGGACAAAATACAGGAACACAAAGAATAAGAAGGATTTCTTTAATTTAGTATTTAGTTGGGTACGCCTTAGATTGTATAACACGTTTTAGTCTATTTAGCATTGATTCCACTAATTTACTTGTAAATTCAGGACTAATTTGGTTCCATTCTTGGTTTAAAGCGTCTATTAAGTCTTGTCTCTTTGAAATCGTATGTTTACGTATTCTAGATTCTAATTCACCCCACAAATGCTCAATGGAATTGAGGTCCGGTGATTGTGGGGGTGTATTTAAACATTTACGGGTATTGAACAACAACCATTGTCGAACAACGAACGCCGTGTGTTTGGGGTCGTTGTCATGCTGGAAGATGTAATTGTGTCTTATACCCAATTTTTCAGCGTTTTGATGCATATTTTGTTGTAGAATTTTTAAATATGTAAATTTGTTCATAATACCATCTATTACATGTAACGAACCTACACCATTCGTCGCCATACACCCCCAAACCATCACCGAACCACCCCCATGCTTCACTGTGGCACGAAGATTTTCTTTGTTTAGCGCTGTACACGGTTGTCGCCACACTTTCACTTGACCATCGCTCCCAAAAAGATATATTTTTGTTTCGTCGGAGAAAATGATACAGTTGCAGAAGTCAGGAGGGTATTTTACATATTCCTCTGCGAACTTTAAACGCTTTTGACGATTTACCTTACTGACATAGCGTTTCTTCCTAGCAACTCGTCTATGGAAATTATGTCTTCTTAAGGCCCTTCGTACCATTTCACAACCTACAGAGTTGTTAAGTGTTTCTTTTATGTCTACCACTATTTTAGGATCACTCATAAATGGATCTTTCTTTGTTATCCGCACAATTTGCGCTTCGTCCCTTTCGCATAGCTGTGCAGGTTTATTATTATTTCGCGCTCTGAAACAGTAGTTTCTTTACCTTTCATTTTGAAACACTGTTGTTCCAGAGACTGCAGAAGTATTGATATGAGCAGAGATATTTACAGTAAATGTGGGAGTACCCACCTAATGCGAGTGTAGGAGATTTACCGTACATTCTATTATGAATTAATATTTTGTTCAAATACTTATGAGCGTTCGCCGCTGCTATTATCTTTTTCTATTATTTTTCCAGGGCACATGCAATTATTTCTAAAATATTTCGCGTTTCCTAAAGAGTAAAATACAATCTACAAAATTATTATAATTCAAGATAATTATGTGAAACCATATGTTTTTTAGATAAACAATTGAGTGTATATAGAGGCTGTCCAAATACTTATGGGAGTAACTGTATATATGCAACTAAACTTAACTTTTTAAAGTGATAAACTTACCTACCTATTTATGTAATTGTAATTGAATATTTAACATATAAGACACCTCTATAACGCAAACATCATAAGCACAGTACTACTACTGTGAAGACAGGGACTTACCGCCGGGGATCCACCGTTCAAAATCATGTCCTCGATTTATTACCTACGAAAGAACTCGGCATTGTAGGTATGCGTTCGTCTAAGAGAGATAGATACTCAGTCTTAATTTCTAAAATTCGTATCCATGTCAATCCATGTGCAAGTAAATGTTTCTCTACGTGTACACTGCATAAAATTTTAACTCAAATGCTTATTTTCGACATAATGCATCAGAAAAATATGTTTACGCCTCGTCACAGCATAAGGCATTAAAACACATCACAACACAACACGGAACAATGTGTTTCCCGGTTTAAGTAAACCCTCATCCGCTGCAACACATTATAGAGTCAGTGAAATCCATTCGATTTCAAAAAACGCTGCGTTTCTCGCGGTCGTCTATTCCACGACTCACTTTCAATGTTAAATATATTGCATCATTAATATCATTATACAAAAACGCTGAAGATATAATTTACAACAAAAATACAACAAATGAATACAACAAAAATATACGGTAAGTTTGGTATTTTAATTTGATAAAGTTTGGTGTTCAATACTGAAGACCTTGCATATTTCGAAAGCGTCCTAACACCACGTCGAGATAGAGGCAGGTATGCGATTTAATCTCCTAGAAATTTACGCTAGAATGTATTTGCATTTCGGATTTTTGAGAGAAATAAATATATCTACAAATCTATCTAAAATTATAAATATCTCGAAATCTACTAAAAATAGACGTATGAAACCTACACTACGTTGGTTTATTTGTAGGAGGGGAAACTAAAAACGTAATAATGTACAGGATGTTACGTTTAAAATAACAAAATTGGTGCCTTGTTCGCTATTTGTCGATCACCCTATATGTGCGAAAATATTTTTGAAAGATACTTTGTGATGTCTATTATGTTATCAGAGAATTTTAACTTCGTACTATTTAGACAATAGGCGCAATTTTACGATTCCATAAGGTTAGGACACCTGTATTCATATCTACATTTTGCTGTCAGTATCAATTTAACTTCGTTGTGTACTTTAAAGCCGATTCTTTTATTAATTAAACTCAGGTTTTCGTTATGTAAATTGTAAAGATGGATACATATTTAGTAGATTTTAATCTACTTATTTAGATAAAAACATGGAGCAGGTTATATGTTTTCACTACTGTTTAGTTTTTTTTTTGCACTTTTACTTAACATTAATCGGTGTGGAAACAGTGCGCTACGGGAGTCAACATTCACTCAGTAATGCATTTCCTATGTTATGTCCCGATCTGAAAGGAAGGCGTGTACGGCTTTGACTTGAACAACCAAGATTGAAATCTGAAATTACTCTTGCCATGTTTGTATTTTAGTGAGTGTTAAAAGTACAGCGCCTAACCATTAAGATTAAAGTTGCAGTACCGTTTTACAATTTTTATTCTATTAAAACGCGACATTTTTACGTGACTATATAAAAAAGGTGACCACAAAATCTCTTTTTTAATATGAGAAGACCGGGATATATGGCCCAGTTTTTAAAATAGGGCAAGAGTACGCATCTAACTTATTTACAAGTTGCTGTAGAACCTAATACCCTAATTTAATTATGAAAATATTGTGGTTCATTTCCGTATATCCGTATAAAAAGAGATTCCAACTATCATTTCAAAACAGAACAGAGATTCATATCAAAGAAGCTACTGCTTGAATATTTTTTATTTATTTACAAAAATCCTTTCCTATAAAGTTTGTAGTAAAAATTATGGACGATCACAAAAGCGTCAAATTTTACTGCATGCAATTTATACGTAGTTGGTTGCAGCTAGTATATTCACGCCTTCGCTGGCGGCAACTAGAGCCAACTGGGAAGGAACAGGTGTTGGGTATTACGTGAAATGTTCGTAGAACGAGTTTATGTAGGGGAAGAATAATAGCCAGTCGAAATTATTGGTTAAATGCAGAAAAAAGTACGCGCTTCTATATGTATATTTATCGGGAATTGTAACTTTAATTTAGTTTTAATTTTTACAAAAGCCTTAAAATATTATTTATTTCATTTTTCCCGTCAATCAAATACTTTATATGTCACATTTGTAAACATATATATACATATACTAATTATCAGTGCTCAATGTAAATATATTTGTAACTTCACAAGACGTTTATCTATGGAATGGCACAACGTAAGTATTTTTTTCTTAATAGAACACCTGCATTTTATATTCTACACTACATTCTGAATACTTTTTATTGGAGGAACTTACAAGCGAACGTAGGCAACAGTCCCCCTCCGATGTTGATAATATTTTGCACTGATGTAGCACACCGAAAAATATTACACACGTATTTTTAAGCTACATTTTTTCGGTTTAAGGATGGACACTCAAAGTTACTTCTCGAAAACGCATTTCAAGCCAATTCGTATGTAAGAATGTTTAAAAGCACTTCTTTTTTACTTCGATAATATATTTTATCATTAAAATAAATTATCAATTTTACGATAATAATTGTGTACCTCCAAAACATAGTTTTTGAAGACTTCAACAGCTTCTTGAAGTGATAAAAATCGCTGTTTTTTAACTTTCGGGAACAAAAAGAAATCGTTAGGCGATAAATCTGGTGCATACGGACAATGAGAATGAGACATTAATTCGATGTTATTCTCCTACAAATAATCAATTGTTTGATGTGCTGTATGAGATGGTATTGTCATGACGGAGGATGATGCGACGTTGTCGATTGTTTTTCCTGATTTCATCGATGACTTCTGACAAACAAATTATATACCGTTCAGCATTAACTCTGCTCTTCGATTTCCTAAAGCATTTTGTTGGATTCGGTTCATCTGGGAACACCCAAATAGTTGATTGTTGTTCAGTTTCCGGTTCGTGCGAATACACCGGGTGTTCAGGATAACATGGATATATTGGAAACCGTTAGAGATACAAGGTCGGTTAAATGGGGAAAAAGTTGCGCACTTATATGGCTAAGTACAATCCGGGATTACATTTTTACAAATCCATTCCGTTACTGAGATACAAGTGCGTTTTCTAAAAACCTTAATATTTTCTTTATTATAAAAAATACAGTCGTCGAATTTTCAGCATAGGGGTAGTTAGTAATGAGGACTTAAAAAATGGCCTTAGACAAATTCTTCCGGGTTCTTTGCGCTTGTACCCAACTTTTGTTTTTCTTATGGGCGCCATATTGGATCTTTACATTTTTGAAATGGCCATAAAAAATCCTTTTAAACCATGTAATAATATCACTATGTTCAATGAAGAAAAACTGAAAAGTAGCAAAATTTTACCGTAGTAGGCTATGATTTAACGTATGTGCTTGTTAGTACTACTTAAAAGTGGTTCACAAGAACACTGATATAAATTTGACGACCTAGCATTACTAAAACAAAAATAAGAGTAATATGAAACGTACTAATACTATTTAATCAAAACGACCGAAATCAGTGACTGAGACAGCAATAAAATAAAATTAACAAAATCCTAGAATTAAGGGTGAAGTAGGTGTTCAAACAAGCCACCATTCTCTCGTATGCACAATCTACAACGTTTAACGACTGCCTCACATGATTGCCTAATTGTGTCTGGACCAATTCCATTTACACCTGCTTCAACTGCCCGACGTAGTTCTTCTACGGTTTCATAGGATCTCGAGTACACCAAATTTTTTAAATAGCCTCATATAGCCAGTCTTGCTGGAAAAGCATATTTTGCAAAGTAACAAGCGGGAGTTCCATAATTCGTTCTGCTGCATTTGTTTGCAGGAGGCTTAAATATCTAGCCGAGTTTAAGTTTTCATTATAAAAGATAGGGCCAACGATGTGGATGCCAATAACACCTATCCATACATTAAACCCCCATTTCATTTGCTGCCTGACCCCACGAATTAGATGTGGATTTTCATTGGACCAAAAGTATTTTTGCGATTAAATAATCCGCAGTTGGTGAAGCGACTCCCGTCCGACCATAGTAAAATTTGGAATTTCATTATGTTTCCTGATGAACCATTGACAAAATTCAATTCTTCTCATTTCGTCACCGTTTTGAAGTCCTTGGCAGGGTCGCTCACGAAAGTATTTGTAACATTTTAAAATGCTACTGGCTGTTGATTGGGCAGTATTTTCAATTTCGCGTAAAGAAGTACAGGGATTCTATAATTTTTTAAAGAGATTATCACTCCTTTTATTAAACAATTTTTAACCGGATTAATACCATATAAGGTTTGCTGCATATTATTTTGTTCTGTTATAAATAATTCATTTTTGCTTTTTATACTAAAATTAACTCTCATTTCTGTAAAATCTTTCGGAATGCTTTCAACCAGTTGCAAATACCTCTAATATTTTAATCAATTATATACTGACATGTGCATCCTCTCACTTTAAGCATAAGTACTGTTCTAAAGAGAAGTAAGCACAGTCCCTACATAGAATTATTAATTACACCGCATCTACAGATAATTATTTACGCACCAGATATTAATTACGATAGAGAAAATTTCAATATGTAACTGGGAATCGTAAACTAAAACTTGAAGCGATGTAAACCATAAAATCTCGGGTAAATATATTATAGAAACATACAAACAATAAATTACGAAGTAAATCATATTTACATCTACCTGCTCTTCATAATACCTACGACACCGAACACACCCGAAGCCTGCGTGGGAGGTAATATTGATAATCAACGAGCGGCAGGGGGAGACATTACTTATTTTGCAGATAGTACATATAGTATATGTTCTAATAAACTTTTCTGCGGAGACGAATTTTTATTTCTTTTTATTTATATCTAACCCTGTTCTATTTAAAATAAACATTATAAATTGAATTTGTTCAGTTTGGTAATTCATTTGGAAAACTCTGTTATGGTAGATAGATCGCATGTTCTCCATTAGCTATCTACCACAACATTCAGTCTTTGATTAACGCTGTCAAGAAGGTTTCTGAATGTATTTCGTGAACTAAAGCACATGTTTAGATCTTGTTCCGCAAAGTTAATACAAGCTGTCATTAGGTATAAGGAACTTTGTAAACACCTGCAAAACAGAATTTCTGTAAGAAATTGCAAATACCTCCAAAACTGTTAGACTAAGATACAATGTAAATATTCAATAAAAATATTCGGAATGTAATGCAGATTACAAAATTGATGTGATACAGAGAATGCTCTATTTAAAAAAAACTTAACTTAGTTGTACTACACTGCACCCTGTGAAGTTTTAGATTATGCACGAATAATTGCTATATACATCCATTTAGGCTAAATTTTAATTTTATTTTTATTTGGAGTATAAATGGAATTTGCGAAACTGAGTCATTCCGATTTACGAATAAAATTGTTTGCGTTGTTCGATATTGTCGAATGTGTTGGTTGTATCAATTTTTTTGCGTCTATTTTACAATTCTTGGTCCTGAAATAAAGAGCAAAGACAAAAGTGAGATATTAATACATATTTGAAGACATATTCTCGGGGTTAATATCTCAATAGTTCCATTTTAGGATGCAAATTTGCCAATTGGCACAGTCGTCATCTCCTTTGGAAAAATCAAAAATCCTACAATCGTTTTATACATTTAAAATTAATGTGTTAATAACTAATTTGAATATGCCTTGAAATAATATTCAAATATACTGAAATGCATTTTTATTTAATGTCAATGTTTGGCATTTTTGTTCCTGCATTGGAAAGTCGGCTAATTCTATTCAATTGGAATCTTATAAAGGCCACTCTGAGATACACACAGAGAAATGGTTTCTTGCATCAAGAAAATAGATTTTCTTGCAAAAATCAGTCTCTATTTGAGAAACTATTTTTATTTCAAGACTATGAAAATGTGCAATGCAAGAAAATTTTGTTGAAGCTTTATTTGTATTAAATAAATATTTTTTTTGGGCTAGAAAATCAAGAAAATCCAAGACAGAAAAATATTTCTTCCAAGTAAATCATTTAGTTTTAAATTAAGAAAATATTCATATTAAAGGTAGGAATGAAAAAATGGTCCAAATCTCACAAAGTTCTATTGAAAAATTAGGCGACTGGTTTTGTGTTCAAAAAACGCATCATAAGGCCAGCTACGAGGATATCTAATAAAAGAAAAATTACAATAATGGAAAAAGAATCTAAAGTTAATAATTAAAATTAGGAGCAAGTGAATGAATTAATGAAAAAGTTTTTTTTTATATGTTACAATATAATTAAATTATTTCTTTAATAATGCAATTAAATTATCTTTATGTAATTTAATTAATGAGTTAATATTTAAGATTATTTATTCTTTTTTTTCTTATTATTACTTATTATATATTTAAAAAAACTATAGTTAAATTAGTACACGTGGTAAATAGTAATAAAAATAAAAAATATTAATTAGCCGGTATCTTTTGAAAATGTTTATGAAATGTTGTAGGTTAAAGTACGTAAGTATGGGATCTGTACTCGGGTTTCTATTGCTACTATCTAGGACGGCAAAGGCACGACTAGGTCACTATTGCAGATGCATCCCTGAAGCCATCACAAACGAAACCTCCTAAAGTACAAAATTGTGTAGAGTACCAAATAATAAAAATCTAGAACCATGTTCGTCAATATTAAACATCTACCTTTTAATAGATTCAAAAATAAAGATATTGATCAAACACCACTTGATATGATTTTTTTTTCTACCAATTTTCTGAGTCAAGACAAAATTTACAAAAAGCGAAATATCTGGGGGACGAGAAAACATATCAGTTTACGGTTCCGACAAATTAATAGGTCGTTGCATTCTCACCTTTGTGGACTGATTTTAGTTATACCATTCCATTTAATTTTTTTTTTTAGAAAATCGCATAGGGGACAAACTGACACACGTCGCCTTCAATTTAAAGCAAAAAAACAAACACTGCTACAGACCTTGGCCATGGAAATAGGACCACTTGAGAAATATTAAAGTTCTAAGAATATTTATTAAATATAATTTTAATTTGGGAAATCTATAAATCCATAATTGTCGTTTGAGTAATACCCTAATAGATTATGGGCACAAATAATTGCTTATTATAAAAATAACGCCTAGGGGCGCAATAAACCGCTTATCCACCTGCTATGAATCACGCCTCTTGCCATTCGTACGTGTTTAGTTTGAATTGTGTCGTTCATTAGTTCGTTTGTATCATTGCAAATATAAATAACAGCAGTATTTTTACCGATTTTCCAAAGAACTTATATTTCACAGATTTTTAATTTTATTTGTGTGCGAAGAAGCATATAACCACAGAGAAAAAAAAGCACGAATTTCTACTCTTCGAGAAACGGGACAGTTCTCTCGACGTGAAGTTACACAAAAAGGTGGTGTATCATATCAAACTGTTCTGAGAATCGCGAAATTAATTAAGGAGAATATTCCTAGTACAAGTAGTGGCAAAACATACTGTGCCGGCAAACGCAAAACAACTGTAGCAGATGATCGTCGTATATAAAAGTGGCTACAGAATACCGCTTTTTATCCACTAAGGGTGTTCATAAAATTCTTACTGGAGAGGGTATACAAATATCAGCCCGAACAGTCCGTAGATGTCTTCATGAAGCGGGCTTGAAATGCAGACGTCCGGCAAAGAAGCCAAGACTAACATCTAAATTGAAAGTGACACGATTCCAATGGGCTAAAGAATATGAAAAATATATAGTTAAACATTGGGGAAAGGTACGCTTCATTTATCATCTGTATTTTTGGCCAAATTCATCCTCATAGTTCACTTGATGGTTTTCTACATTTTTTACTTTTTCCTAGATTATTTATAGCGACGAATCACGGCTAGAAGTGCTAACGAAAAGAAGCCAATTTGTTCGTCAACGTCCTTCAGAGCGTTGGGGGTGTTTAATAGATTTCATCTTACATGCTTTTTTATGCATGTAAGATGAAATCTATTAAACACCCCCCACCTCTAATGGTTTGGTCGTGTATTACGACAGAAGGACCGGGACCACTATATTTCGTTAACGGAACAATGGAACAAAAACAATATAAAAAAGTTCTACAAAACTATTTAATACCTTATATTAGTTCATTGGATCCGACTCGAGGATCATACACTTTCATGCAAGAGAGTGTACCGTATCATAAGGCAAAAAGTGTAATGCGATACGTTGAATCAAAAAATCTGCGTGTACTACCTTGACCAGGCAATTCACCAGACATAAACCCAGTTTAAAATGTGTAGAATGTCTTGAAAAACATCGTAAGTATTGTAAGTAAATATTAGTAAATATCTGTTCAAACATTACAAACTGTTTTTTTTCTAATTTTACCCTAAGATCATCATATTTTTAAGTGGTCCTAATTCTATGGCCAGGAACTGTGGTTACCCTCTTAACCTATTTGATATCCTCTTCACAATGAGCTTAAGTTTTTGAAAATCGGTTGACATTCACTAAGGTTACAGGGACTTTTATGTTGTAAAAAGTATGCATCCTCACCACTTTATAATAGGCACAATTACAAAGTTCCATTAACCAAACTTGTAGACAATTGTCAGCGGCTTATTTTTCGCCCTTCTTAATAATAAAAAAAAATTAAATAATAATTAGTTTTAATAACAAATTGTGCCATCTTGCGGCAACTTCAGAATCTCAAAAATATTTGTAAAGATGTTACGATGACCACATTTACTAGCATAATTTTTTCTCTAAGTTCTGCGACAAACGATTACTGAGATATGGTCGGTCGCCGCCCTTAATGTATCATCGTGTACACAGGGTCCTGCAATAATGCGTCGGTCTTTTGTTTCTCTGTTGTTATTAAAGATATGAGGTTAAAATTTTCAGTAAGTATTTGAGAGGACGACATGCACAATCTAAAATTCTTTTCAATTATACAGAATGTCCCAAAAAAGAGTATCGATGGTCAGCTAATTTTTTCTTAATGGAATACCCCGTATATTTTTGCAGTTTTTTATGCCTATCGATGGTCCCTATTCATGTTGAAAATATTAGCGACATCCAGTCATAGGTTGCCGAGTTACAATATTAAAAAGAAAAAATTGACTATTTCTTACTTTTACATGAAAAATCGCCACATTCGTAAACACAAAGTTCAACAAATAATATTTGTACTCTGTTGCTGCTAAAGCTTCGGTAATTCATTTTTGTAAGTTTCATGCTGCAATATTATACAGGGCGTTCAAAATAATTTTTTCAATATGGACAACTTCACGGCTATTTTTGTCAGTCATTTCAAATGGAACACCCTGTATATTATGTTTCCATATTATAGAAAATTGAATTCCACATCAATTAGTATAAGGGTTCCTTATACCTATCTGTCGTCGTTTTAGAGATATTTAACGAAGCACCTTTAATTAAATAAAAAAAAATATTTTATTCAAGAACTAAATAATAATAAATAAATTTAATGACAACCAGAACACGCAACCAGCATAATGTACAACACTAAAAATAAACACAAAAAAATAAAAAATACTAGGACGCTGCAAGACCTTTTTCAAATAACGCAAACTGAATAACAAATAAAATTACGAACTAAGAATGAAAAGTAAGTAAAAAATAAAAATAGGAAGAAATTACAACGAATATTCGAAATCTTGCCCATTCTTTTCCAAACATTTATGTATTCCATCCAGAAATTCTCTTTGGACCCTATGAAGCATGTTACACTTCGAAAGGCGTTAACAATTCTTTCGCGCATATTTTGTGCTGTTGTTGATAGTTCCTTAAAGACAAATCCTTTTACATAACCCCACAAGAAGTAGTCGATTTTGGTTAAATCAGGTGATCAAGCTTTCCAGCTGATGATATAATTTCTACCAATCACTTTCTCAGGATGAACCTGATTAAAATAATTTCTCACTTCCTGTGAGCAGTGAGCCGGTGCACCGTCAAGCTGCAACCACATTTCTTGATTTACTTCCAAGGGAAGGTGGGCTAGCAAACCTGGCAAGTGATTCTGAAGAAAATGTAAGTATATTGGACCAGTTCGATTTTTCTCAAAAAATAGGGACCAACGATGTGTTGACCTACAACACCTCCCCATACATTTATGCGCCATCGATGTTGATAATCAACTTCTCCTACAATACGTGGATTTTCTGGAGAATAATAATGAAAATTGTGCCTGTTCACTAAACCAGTTTTATGAAAAGTTGCTTCGTCGGAAAATAAAACTTTATTAAAAAAATCTCTATTTTCCCATGTCTTTTGCCTGGCCCAGTTGCAAAATTCTATACTTCTTGGAAAATCTGCCTCCTATAATTCTTGATGTAAATGAATATGATAGGCGTGATACTTATTCCCTTTTAATATTCTTTGGACAGATCTTTCACTTACATCTGTTACTTCATCAATACTCTTCTGACTGCTATGAGGATCTTCAGTTACTTTCAATAGAACTTTTAATTAATTTTCTTCATGTGTACCTCTGTTAGTTCTAACCTTCTTTGGAGATGCAACGGTTCCCGCTTCCAAAAATGTGTTTGAAAGTTTCCGAAAGCTGTTCTCATCTGGGTGTCTTCGTTCCGGATAGCGTTGATCATACATTCTACTTGTTAAAAAACAGCTTCTGTGCGTTTCACCCAGCACAAAGGTTATGTCAACAAGTTCGTTTTTACTGAAATTCATCATTAATAACAAAAAAGTTGTTAGTGCAACAACGTACAATATCAACTGAGAGATATTTAAAAAAATTGCAGCAGTGAATGATTGTAGCAAAACACCGCCTACCACAAAAAGCTTTAAATAACGGTAATTTTTTGTAAGCTTAAATAAATGTTATTAAATATCTCTAAAACGGCGGCAGGAACCCTTGTACTAGTTGATGTGGAATTTAATTTTATATAATATGGAAACATAATATACAGGTTGTTCCATTTAAAATGATTGAGAAAAATAGCCGTGAAGTTGTCCATATTGAAACTTATATTATATTATAATGCTCAACAGGCCTTGTAGGCCCTGGGCGAAAAGAAGTTACAATCTTAATTACACTAAAATATGTAACTCAATACAAAAACTTATTCATTCTAATAATTTCCTTTACAGATTTTCATTGGCCATTCCTACAACCCTTCTCCAGCTCTCCCTATCTCTTGCCCGGTCTCTCCAATTCACAATGTTAATTTTTTGTCCTCTAAGACGCTGTCAAGCCATCTTTTCCGTGGGCTTCGTTTCCTTTTTTTTCCTACTGGTCTTCTATTCTATATCCTAGCATGAATAGGAACCATCGATAGGCATAAAAAACTGTAAAAATATACGGGGTGTTCCATTAAAAAAAAAATGGCTGACCATCGATACTTTTTTTTGGGACACCCTGTATAATTGAAAATAATTTTAGAATATGCATATCGTCCCCTTAAATGCTTACTGAAAATTTTAACCTCATATCTTCAATAGCAACTGAGAAACAGAAGACCGACGCATTATTGCAGGACCCTGTATAATATAAAATTATCAATTAATTATTTTACATAAATGTGTGGGAGGTAATTCTTCGTATTATTTAGCGAGAGAAGGAGAGAATAAATATTCGCGTATTCACAAAAAAGAGTGAATCAAATAATTCCCCAAGCTTGCGAATAGGCTCGTTCTGTGGTAGCGAATGAACTTGACTCGGTTCGACAAAACCCGACATAAATTTCAGCTCCCATCGAAATTATAAAACACTCTAGTTTTCGTGTTCATTGTTCAACTCGAGTTAACGAATTAAAATACTCAACTCATTACATCACTAGTTACGACATTTTAATCAGTGTACAGGAGGCAGGACGTGCCTAGGCCCTAATTAGGTGTGCAGTTCTCAACTTTTGTAGGAGTTTTGAAAAATATTTATTATAAACGTTACGTACATATCTTTTTAAATATCCAAAGAATACTTTAATGGTTATGAAACACGCCAGAAGATCGCTCATGTGATCTTAAAACGGGTATGAATACTTGAAGAACTGCATACGTGCATTCGCCTCTTCATAATCTCGCAAACTTCCTTGTTCTGGCCGACTAATCGTAAACAAGTTTTCCAATGTAAAATTAAAACACCTACCTACAAATTAAGCGCTTATTAAATCCTGAACTAAATTGTGGTTAACGCTAAAAATGCAATAATTATTGCTTCTCGTTTATGAATACATGATTAATTGAATTCATGAACACACCTTTCGTATTTTAATTTTAGTTAGTATATGAAGTAAAGAGTTTTACATTAATTCCTGGTATTTAAATTATGTAATAGTGACGCATACACGATATATGTACATATACAAGTGATGTATGTAAAATGCTGTATAAGCACATAAGGATAGTTACAAATCAAAATTATTATACAACGTAAATTTTACTTATAATGAACCTATAATAATTTTCATAAAGGAATATGAAAAACATGGAAGGTAATAATTAGCGTGATGAGCCTGGTCTAAATAAATTATCTTCCTCATCATCCTCGTCGTCATCTTCTTCTAACGCTTTATCAACCATTTTTGCTCGTTTATACTCGTCATAATGTTCCTTCCTTTTCTTTTCGAACTCTTGTTTTTTTTTAAGTTTTTCTGCTTCGCTTTCCTCATCGTCGTCAGTCATACTCAATACTTTCGGTGACCCTCCTTGTAACAATTTCTTTGCTACTTCCTCTGGATCTACGTTTTTATTTTTCGAAGCATCGTAACTGTAAGGAGTTTTCGGTTCGTCGATTTTCATGTGGCCATATTCCTTATCAGCAGGATGTAAGGTGGCGATAATATTCATTTCGTCGAATTTGGCACTTTTTCTTTTCTCCCTGACTATTTTCTGACTCTTCTTCTTATCACCATTTTTGAGTATAGGTTTCATCGCGATTTTACCGCAATAACGATTAATCTTACCATTGTTCCCAACTCAGCTACCTATTCTAGATTTCATTTTGGTATCCTATGTGTGTGCAACAACTCTGACAATTTTGACGTGCAACTAACAAAACGTGCGATAAAATATTATGTTGGCAATACAGTATCTCCACATCAACTCACTCCACTAAACTCGCATTTTATTGAGATGTCACATGTCAGTGAGTGCGACATGCATGAAAACATTGGTTAAGTAATTTTCAAATTCATCAAATTGAATATGGATATGACTAGTCTTACACTTTTCAGATGCTAGTGCCTTTAAAGCTGTCTGCCTGTCAGAGAGAATGCATAATACATACAATGCCTTTATGGGATTTGAATGTCAAATGGTTACCTAACTCAAGAAAATTTAGGTTTGCTGCCATATACTTGATACGAATTCCAATGAAAACATCAACATGTTAACACTTTAATTCAATGATCAATTGTATATTAACTTTAGTATCTAAAACCTGTTTTCTAAAATTGAAAATCGGTTTTCGAATTTCATGGAAAAAATTGTTATTTTAAAGCTATTTACAACATCTATAACAATACGTACATATCAAAACAATTCCTTAAAGGGGAAAATTGAATTTAATTAGGCTGAAACAGTTCCTGTATAGTAACGTCACTCACCTCAGTTGCAGTGATTCAATATGCAATATGGATTGGATTGCCCGGATTACGAAGCAAATTTATGTTTATCCAGCTATGTATTAAGCACCCTTTGGAAAAAAGCCCGTATATTATCGATACTGTTTACATTTTAAATAAATCGTTGTAAGATCAAAATAGGGATTGGATTATAACACTTCTTTTATTTTTGAATAATTTCTTGTGGGGAGCATGCGAGTGAGATGGCTACAAATTGCAGAAAGCGAATTGTTTATTTGTACGTGATTTTTTTTTTTTTGGTTTGAAAACACGAAAATTGAGCCTTGCAACTCGTACTTTTAAGTATCTAGGATACTCCCAAGTCCTAATTACGAACAAAATTAAGCGTCTGCCTTCTGGACTAGCTACCACAGTCTTTAGAGTTGTCGTTGATTGTCTGTGATACGTTGTAAAACGTGTTATTGCACAACAGTGTGCCTTCAAAATTCAACTAAAAGAGAAAATCATTTATAATTCTGGTTTGTCATTTTTTGATTTATCACATTCGATTTGAGCTCTCTTAAATTATTGAATCTATTTAAATAGACCTTAGATTTATGTCAAGTGGCTACTCGATAGTTCCCCTCCTTCCGATCCATCTGTTAGGGAAAATCGCATCTAAAAGCCTTCGAACATTGATTGCATAGTGTGGAGGTGCACCATCTTGCTACAACTTTGTTGCAATTATCTTTACAGGATTTTTTTCTGTGTATAATTGCTGCATTCTGTTACATCTTTTTTGTATAGAGGTGTTATAAGTATTTTGTTCTATGTTTCAAACATAGTATTAAATAAATTTACGAGGGATGATCGTAAAATAAGGTTCCCAAAGCCCTTCAACAGCGAAATCCGACGCGTTAGGCGAAATCCGACAACATTGGCGTGTGCAGTAGCTTTCTCACTCTATACGTACCACTCCCATCTCGCTACGCCGCTCAGTGTTGGCCATAGATAATATAAACTGATAGATAGGCAACTAAATACAAACAAAAAGGACCGAGTCAGCGTCCTCTACTGAGTTTATTGCCAACTAAATCCCTAGCGCGCCAAATACAAACCACGTAGGTTCGTATTGCTTACTAATTCTTAGAATAAAAAACGCAAACGTTTAGATACCACAAATTTATTCTTAAATTTGTGGTATCTAAACGTTTGCGTTTTTTATTCTAAGTGTTGTGGAATACCATCAAGTATCGGTACAGTCTATCGATTGTTTACTAATTTCCTATTCACATTAAATATATTAATTAACAGAATAAATCTATTCGTAAATGTTTATTGAAGTGACGATTATGAGCTAATAACACTAGTATAATTCATACTTTAAACTGTGTAGGTATGTGAATAAATACATTAAAAAACCTTTAGCAAACAATTTTATTATTATTTATTTTCTATACTTATATAATACATAATTTCTGGCATGCAAATATATTTTATCATTGCCCTTATATCTAAAGTCACGGCCATTAACAATGCGATTTATACCAGTCGCCCAATTATGTGCCACAAGAACAGCAAATTGTTTTATAACAGTCTTTTTAATAGTTTCCACATGAGTGCATTCTTCCTTAAATTGGAATGGTACATAATTATGTAAATAATATAAAATTGTATTGAAGCCATTTTTTATGTGCCCTACTTCTGGCAAAAGAATTTTTAAAATTGAGTATGCAGTGCATAATCCTTTCACTAATGTAGGCGTTGCATACTTTAGCTTTCGCGGCACGTTATTAGAAAATTCTTTAGCCTCAGTAAATCCATGCCATTGTTGTTCAATATTTAGGCACAATAAATTACTTTTACACATATCACAAGAGTACAAGCTTTTTATTTTTCGACATAAAAACCCACTTATGTATCCTATAGCGTATGCATCAATCTTAGTAACATCTACATTCACAATTTGGTTTAAAACGATATCAGGAATACTATATGTTGTATCGATTTCAATCTGCTGGTTAACAAAGTTTTTAACTGTGCATAAAATTTGAGACGTGTCCTCTTCACAGTTGGAGCTAACTGAATGTTTCGTAGCAAGATTATTGATAATAAGAGTTTTATAGTTGTTTTGAAATTGTGTTGCTGTTGGATTAATATTTCTGGAACCTCTTTGTCTCATCTGCCCAAAAAAATTTTCCAAGGGGTCTTGATTAAATTGTCGTAACTTTAAGAAAGATACTTTATCTTGTAGCATTTGAAAAATATCTTCAATCCCATGAACTACTGTTTGCCAATGTTTTAATGAGGGTGGAATGGATTTTACACCATTCCTTTCAAAATACATATTTTTAAGGGCGTCTTTTGCTCTTGCATAAAATTCTTTGTGCTGCGAGCTCTTGGAAAGAGCACATCTCAATTCTTTACCCCTTCTAGGATACAACAAAGTCCCATTGATGCTATCAAATAGTGAATCAAAAAACTTTAAGATTTTTGCAGTACCTAATGCAGATGCATCCAACCCACAATTATTTTCATCATTTGAACCTAAAAGAAATACACAAACGTTATATTTTATTCCTGTATAAATAATACGAATAAAAGTACCTGATCTTACTAGAAGATTAATTGTTGCAGCAACAGTGTGGCTAAACGTCTGTGCTGCAAATGACACTTTCATTTTACGAATTTTAGTAGGATTGCAATGCTCCTCTGTTAATTTGGGCATACAACGAAGTTGACCTGAGGCATTGTCTATTAAATATGCATTATAAATATCACCCCATTTAGAAACATATACATCACTTCCATCCTTCCAAATTAAGTTTTTGGTGAGGAGATTATTTCTAATCCCTTTTAATAAATGTGGAGGATCAAAAATATGGTATATGATTTCATTGTTGATCATATAACATTTACGATTAGGGTACTCTTCCGTCATCACGATGTTTCCCATTAAATAGTTAATTGCCGACACATTAGACGTTCCCTGGTCACTGACAGTACCGACAACTCGTAGAGAGATATCTTGACATTTTTTTATAATGGCTTTTATCATTCTCACTAAATCTGTTGATTTAATGGTATTATGCGAAAAGGCAAATGCCACTGGTTGCTTCCAATTCTTGTTTATTCCACGTAACATGAAGACGATTGCATGATCTGCGATCCGACAAGACGAAATGTCTCCAAAATCTTCAAACCCTTCAAAATATCCTTCTTTTCTATTAAATGTAATATGTGGTTGAATAGTCATCTCGTCGAATAATAACAGACACAATTTGTCAATTTCATCCATTTTTTGGACATTTGTTTTTAAAAATTCAAAGATATGTTCATTTATACCAGTCTCCAGATGAACTCTTTGTAATAATGTTGTAAGAGTTTTTTTGCTAGGAACACTGAATAATTTTGAAAACGTTCTATAAGCATGTGGACTTTGTTTGTATAATACTAGTCCTAAACATTTATCGTTGATACTATATCTTTTACCATGAGGTTTTGTTCGCTGCAAACGCACTTGGCTTTTTATAAATTCTGCAACATGTCTGTTTAATGGAGCTGTAATTTGCTCTAACAGCTCATATTGAGTATAGGATTTGATTTTGTGTTTAAACTCCAAATTTCTTCTTTTTAATTTTCTATTTGATCTCGCCAATTTAACTGTACTTTGATACAATTTTCTAGCCTTAGGTGTTAAATCTAAGGCTTTTGTAATACCTACATCTTCCAACGCAGTACCAGTTCCTAAAAAAATAATGATGTATGAAATATTTATAATTATTTCGTGGATGATTTCTGTTCACATATACTACTCAAGAAATCAAGGGAACACCTTTCCATAATACCATCATAACTTTTTATCTTCTGAAATTGTATTTAACAATCATTGAATATTCAACGGATTCAGAATTTTAATATTTGAGTTTAATCTATGAAAAAATATATAACGCTCTATTTCTCTAAATTTTTCGAGTAGTATCAACTATCTATGAGTCAGAGTACTTTTTCACTAGGCTCACACATTTGTTTATTAGTATTTAAAGGTAAATTTACGTTTTCGTTTGGGAGTATGAAGTTCTACGAGTTCTTGCTCAATCGCAGATGAATTTTCCTCACTAGTTGACGGAATAATTGCTCCTAAAGGCTGGGTATCTGTAATAATGGTTAATTGTTATTGGTACAATAGGGTTCTTAAAAATGAAAAAAGAATCGCACATATATAAAGTATACACATACAAATTAAAATATAGTTAAAATATACCACAGCATTAAACAAAGTTGTCTATATATATATGTATATATTTGCATGTATAAATTCTGAAGCTTAATTACTTTTTCGTTTTGGTGTTTGAACAGGAATATCTTGCTCAGTTTCTGGAATTATCTCTTCAATATTTAATATGGATTCTGCATCTGAAGACTGTTTATCTGCAATGAAAAACCAATACAATTACTTTTCGTTTCAAATTATGAGATATGCTTTTTATATTTGCATTTTCTTCATTTAATATTATTGTTGCAAATGTCACTTTATTTTTCTTGAGATTTAACCACCACATTGTTTATTTTTACATATGATAAAAAAAATTATTTACCGATATCTGATATATTTCCTTGTTCCAATCTAGATGGTAAATAAAGTGAAGGTATGGCAACACCCTTCTTTAAGTATACATTTGATGATATATCGTTCGGTGTAAAATGTATGTGACATATCCTTTTCTTTGTATACACTTCATTTGGATTCATTTCAGCCAAATTATTATCTCTACATGCAGCAATCCATTGTTTGAAAAGAGCTGGATATTTAGAGGGATCCGGAAAAATGTGCCTTGGTGACTGTTTGTCTTCGCAAGACTTTATCGCACACGTATAATATCGCACCATTATAAACCTATACCTAAAATAATACAATTTTATACCATCTCCAAGCAATTGCACTTAAAAAATATATTTCTTCTTACCTATTTTAAAAACGTCCAAAATTAATTATTACACTTATATATACACATATAGTCCCTATTCTACAATACTAAAATTATCTATACACAAGAGAAACACAAAAAAAAACTATAATATAATAAAATTCAGTTACAACTTCAACTAGCAACGTCCAGAAGCAAAGCAAAAGTGGCAAAAATGGCGGTTAACCGGTTATAAAGTTTACGCAAGTGACTATGCAAGCATGCAAGTGACGCTCAACCTCATTCGCTAGAGAACCAATCACAGCATAGCATCAGGATAGTGTCGATTGTGTGGCATCTAATGAGTTTATTGCCAACTAAAAGTAGAGTTACAAACCCGGTCCCAGCTGCTAGCATATAAGTGAATACCCCCTGGTGTTGGCTAAGCAGCCGTCGTTGATGGAACTTCTGATTGCCGCTACCGCCATATGCGAAATTCGCGCTGTGATACGTTTCTTAAACGCAAAAGGGGTTTCACCTATCGACATTCATCGTCAATTAACCGAAGTTTATGGAGAAAAGTGCATAGCTGTTCAACACGTCCGCAAATGGTGTAGAGAATTCACTAGAGGTCGGACGTAAATTCACGATGAAAAGCGGAGCGGAAGACCATCAGTTTCAGAGGAAATCGTTGAAAAGGTCGAGAGCATACTGCTTGAAGATCGGAGGGTCACCATTCGTCAACTCGCTCTTCGGATTCCTGAGATTTCCAACACCACAATTGAAAAGATTCTTGAAAAGACTGGCGGCAGAATTTTACGACAAAGGAATACAGAAGTTGGAGCACCGTCTGCAAAAATGCTTGGATAGAAATGGCGATTATGTCGAAAAATAGCTTAAATTTTTAGCTTTAAAACAATGTGTAATGTTAAGGAAATAAAGAATGCTGTCTATTTTTAAAAAATATGGGAACCTTATTTTACGATCATCCCTTGTATGATATCAAAATATCTCCGCCATGTTTTAGATTTTCTACCATAATACTATTATTGCGAGGACTTTTGCTATTTTTAAAAGCATTTGATGCAAAATATTAAATTTCTGAAAAAAAGCTGTATTTGTTAATTATGTACATGCAATTTTATTTCAACATCGCGCAATCTGTTCTTTTAAACAAAATTGGAGGGTGTGGTTAAGACATACGAGGTAGGCGCCATAAATTCTCGGCCTGACAGGCTTATACAGGTTTGTACATGTTCAAACTCCGTTGCGTCATAGTTGCACATGTGCGAGGCCGACACTATATATTACGCCTTGAAGAGTAGTAGTTTTTAATAGCCAGCCAGACAACGTGACTAGTGCATGAAAATGTCTCAGGTAATGACAACGATTACCGCGTGGTCATTATAGTATGTTACATAACGAGAATGGAAAGTGAGTGATATCGTGCGAGTGATAATCTTGACGCACGAGGCACCAGCCGAGTGCGGAAATCTCACGAGCAAACGATAGACACTTTCCAGCGAGTTGTGTACACTCTTTCTCCTACGACCCTGAAAAAAGTCATTTATTTATTATTTTTTAGAATCAATAAAATTAATGGTCAGATTATTAATTTGACAGTTATTGAAAATGGGGTTTCTTAAAGAATTAGAGTTGAGAGTATGTGTCAGTGTCTGATGTTGATATTAAATGTTAGAATGTGAAGGTGAGGAATCGATTATTTGCGGGTCTGTTCAAATGTTTGATGATGAATCAGTAACCGCATTTAAAATTTTATCTGTAATTTGCATTTTATTGGTAACTGATTCATCAATATATTCTTCGGCGACAGCAGTAGATTTCCATCCACCGTAGCGCTTAACAGTTGTGATGTCTCCACCTGCGTCAACAAGAATGGTAGCCGAGGACCGGCGAAAACAATGTCCTATGTATAGTTCTGGATTTTTAAGGTTTAAATTAATGGCTATTTGTTTAGGGATGCTGCCAAGTTTGTTCACACCTGCCGGTTGTCTAGTACATTTTTGGTTTTGATAATTTAAAAAGAAACGATGCTCATTTGTATTTGGTGGTCTAAGCACCGCATATTTTTTAAAAATTTTATAAAATTCACCGGTAATTGTGAGGGAACGCGGTTTCTTTGTTTTAGTGCCAAGTATTTTAATCAAAGCAGCAGATCTCAGATCTTCAATATCATTAATCTTCAGCTGGCTTAATTCTTGTTCGCGGCATGCCCCAGTTATACCAATAATCAATGCCACTTTGGTAGAAAGGTACTTGTCGTCTGGAGCTTCGTGGATAAATCGATTGATTTCCTCTGATGTTAAAGTTTTTGACTTTTTCGGTTTGAAACCGCCTGACTTACGCTTCAACAGTGCTCTTAATTTCAAATATTTCGTTGTATCTATGTTATGATAAACGCAACGGGTACTTCGAAGCATAGAATACTGAGTCCACAAAGAACTGGGTTTGAGTTTTTCAGATAACTTTCCAATGTAAGCTATCAGTACATTTTCAGAAAAAGACGATTTTATTTCTTTTTTGTTTCGCCAGTCCATAAATTGTTTGTAGGAAAACTCGTAGCTGCCCCTGGATTCAGGTGATAATAGGTTGAGAGAATTGTTTTTTGCGGCTTCAAGTATTTCCGGTGGTGTACATTCCATATCTATAGACGAGTCGCTGTCTACATCCATCGTTTTCTACAAAGCCAATAATATAACATAAAAACCTATGGCAAGTGTTATAAACTTACCAATATCCGTTTGTAGCTCACAATTTGCCCGAAAATTTTTGACGTTTCTCTTGCTTCTGAGCGCTCGTTTCAGATAAACAAAATAGCAATATACTTGATAAAAGTAAATTATTACGTTATAATAGTGCGTTATAATAACGCACGGTATTTTGACAGATGAATGAAACTGTCGACTTTCATGCCCCCCACTACCCAATTGTCTGAAATTGACATCTTTCTTACAGTGTCGTAGGAAAAATGTTTAACAAAAGAAGGCCATGCGCCTAATCACATTAAACAACGTTTAGATGGCGTTTATGGTGATTTATCTCCTTCACATTCCAATGTAAAAAAGTGGGCAAAATGTTTCCGTTTGGGACAAGAATCCCTTGAAGATGATGAGCGTCCCAGTCTGCCAATTGAACTGATAACGCCTCAAAACATTTCATTTATTGAAGAAATGGTATTAGCTATCAACAGCACATATTATGCGTCTTTGCTGCATAAATTGAGGGACAATATTCGTGCAAAACGTCGAGGAAAATTGCCAAAAGGTGTCCGATTATTGCACGACAATGCATCCGTCCATACTGCCGCCATTTCACAATCTGCCATCCGCGAATGTGGCTTTCAAGAATTGGAACATCCACCGTATAGTCCGGACATGGCTCCAAATGATTATTTATTTTCTCATTTAAAGAAATACCTTAGGGGACGTCGTTTTAAGAACAATAGTGAGTCACAAGCAGCTGTAATATAACATTTCAAAGGAAAAACTAGATTATTTTTACAAGGGTATAGAATTATTAATTGATTGTTGTAATAAATGTATTGAAGTTAGGGGAGATTATACTGAAAAACAAAAATTTTTATATTTTACCATGTTAACTTTTTTCTATCTCAGGCCGAGAATTTATGGCATCTACTACGTATGCACATATGTAGCTGTATTTATTAGATGGGGATCATCAAAGTAACTCTGTACTTACACTTCGTACAGAAAAGGTAAAATCCCCTAAAAAAAATAGTGCGTGCTACAACGATTTTATTTTAATCAGTTTCCACATTAAGGTAATACAGGAAATCGTGTCCTTTCTTATTAGAATTTCCTTACAATGTATTGCCATTAAATATTCAAATGAAATTTTCTCCTGTATTAATTAGAAGTTGTTTTTACTACCGGACGAAAGGTTAGACCTTAAGATAACTCGCGTATTCCGTTCATTTTATAGACTATTCCGCAGTAGGTAGCATTAACTCTTTTTAATTGTGACACATAAACTTCGAATACAGTGCTCGCACAAGCAGCTATTCCTCGCAACTACGTTATAAAATAAGCCTTTTAGATCGTATGAAGAACAAAGCCTGTTGCACACAACCGAGTTTCAGCTTAGAAGCATGTGCTATGTGAAAAACACTGTTTTATGAAAGCAGCGAGCTACATCTTAAGATTCCTGACGGCAATTTCTTGTCCGTTTCGGCACTGGTATGAAGATGAATGTACGATACAACAAGTTAAAAGAAAAGAACGAAACGCACAGAAAAAGAATGTAATGGTATATATTTCCTTTTTCTTTGTGAGCATCCTTTGTATTTAAAAATACTTGGCTTCTATATTGTACATACATACGTGTGAAATACATTTATTACATAATGTGCAACGCATATAAGCATTTAGCTCGTTATTGTTGATATAGTAATGCGTTATTATTACTTATTATTTATTATTAGAGTTTGTTAAAAAGGTGGTACCGGCAGTGGCGCACCGCATAAAAGTAGGTACGTAATATACAATATTAGTGAAAAATAATATTGTTACCTTTTTCTGTCGTCTTGATGTCCACTGTGGAAATTGGCAACCGCTCTGGTAAGCTGCGTAAAATTGCAACATCAACAACGCTTCCATTGTCGATTCATTCAGCCGTCGACGGTGTCGTGAATACGTTGTCGTACACTTCGAAAATGATCGTTCGACATCCAGTGAAGTAAGATATGCAAATGTCAGATATTCCTTTTCCTCATCTGGGCACTCTTGGTTTTCAGTTATACACCGAACCTTTTGTAAATCGGGATTTTTCGTTAAAATTGCACCAAATTTTTGAGCAACATCGACTCCTATAGTGTTCGTCAAGCTTAAAAATTGTTTATGCAATTTAATGCGTCTCGTGCAGATAAGTTTTCTAATTGCTCAATAGCTTGTGCAACTTCAGAATAGTTCATGGAAATTTAATCTATTTGTTGTTAAACGTTCGAATTGGAAAAAAGTTGCTGACTATCTCGAACTGCTGCAGAATCATTTGAATCAAGTCTCAACATGACATTTTCCACTTGTGAAAAATATTTCTGATAGTAACATACTGCCTGGAGCCATCGCGTTTATTACTGGCTGAGGTGGTGGTGGTAATTTCGGACACAATTGTTTGAAGACACGGATGTGTTTGGGAGATTTGATGAACACTTTTGGTAGATGCTATTAACTTATCCACCATGGGATACTTCTTTCGAATGGTTTCTGCTACGAGGTGACATGCGTGTATGAGGCATGTTATGTGAAGAAGAGTCGGAAAGCATATTTTCAGCATCCTACCAACTCCAGTCAGTAACGAACATAGTGACTTGGGTTCCTGTGATACAAAATTATCTCAACGAACCTTTTATTATCTTGACAACGGTTTCTGCATTAGTTTTCCGAATCCTTTTATTGGATAACAACAATGAAGCTGGTGGACCATCACATTTTAAAGAACGCGCTACAACATGAATGACGCTGTGTTTCTGCGCATCAGTTGTTTCATCCACACATGGCAGATTTTCTTATTTCTCAACTCGTCTTTTATACATTCCTTTACTGTACCTTGCACAAGTGGCAAATTGTATAGTAATTGCATAGATGTTGGCAGCTTCCATGAGGGAACGTTCTTAGCCCAAAAAAGACGAAAGTGTTCATTAGATACTAGGTGTTGTGGGATGTTGCACACACTTAACATAAAAATAAAATCATATAAAAATTGCCAGTATGGAATTCTGTTTCTTAAATTCAATACATGACGTTTACTTTTACAATGTTTTCTACATTCAAACCTATCGCGACTTAGCAATCCACTATTGCATATTGTGCAATAAATATGCGAACTTCTATATTCTAATCCAGGGAAATACCTGAGATATTTATTCACATTCGAAGGGAACGTTACACCCTTTGGGCGTCCCATCTCCGCGTACTTATTTGGTGTGCACACGTAGTGTCGCTATGAACTCTCTCGCGGTACTGTCGAGATCGACTACGAGTTGAAAATTACCCCTACCCACGGCGCTACCGCTACGCTACTGCCATCCGGTACCACCTTTTTAACAAACTCTATTTATTATTAATGCTTAGTGGTTTTGCATGGCTTTTTACGTTGTTATTCACAAAGATGTTGAGATTGTTTTTAATTTGCATGTATGAACCAGTAATCAATAAAAAATTGCCTATCAGCAGATTTCGATTTTCCAAACACGTGGACAATGTTTATTATGGCTTTAGACAAATCTTTCATATTTAGAACAAACAATTATTGTTTATAATGTGCTTGCCTCTAATGTGATATACCGCGTTAATAAGTTCCGTAGTAAAGTGAACCGCTAAAATATATAGATAGTGTTGCAACGTCTGCCCGCTATGAAGGTGTAAGATGGGGAGTCGCGCCAAGCGAATCTACATATCAGTAAGAATCCAATCGCCGTTAGGAGAGGATCGCGCTACACTTTAGCCATGCATTATACCCCGTAGTTTATTTCTTTAATTGATTATCCTTGCCTTTCTCGATCTTTTCTTCTTGATTATTTTTGATTTGCTTTGTTTATGTCTCGAAATTATACTGTAGAATAGTTTTCTTTTTAATTATGTTCTTATAAACTAAGAAGTCGTTAAATGGTACTACGGTAGAGGCAGTACTGCAAATTACTAGTTATTTGAACATTTATTATAATAATACGTTCAACTGAATTTTTACGCATACAAATACGATTCATTTTACCATAAAATTCCATTAATTAGATTTAGAAAACATGTAAGTTTTTTTTGTTATGCGCATATATCATTTGAACATTTAATATATTGGATATTTGGAAATGAAAAAATTTAGTCTAGTTAGTTTATAATGAGAGGTTCTATTTAGTTTTAGAATTCGTCATTTTCGTTTTGAATTAAGGACGTTTTGTTTGCTTGATATACGACAATAGTATTTATTTTGAAATGATCAACAATTAAACTCCATCAATAGGACAAAAATCAAATAAGATGTATTACGTATCTCCTAAAATCAGTGCCGAACTGTTACCTCAATTACGTATACTAGGCGACTGAGTTGCGGATGTGTACGGTTGCCTAGGAGCACTAAGGAGCGAAGGAGATGTTCCTCGCACAAGCGGCAATATTCGCTATATTATGGAACTTGCGCTTATAAATGAATCCTTACCTACCCTAGTATATACTTTGAAAGGATTATACAGGCTGTTTGAAACTTCTTTTGCCAAAGATACCGTTATACGAAGTGTCACGGTTTCAGAAAAAAGCCAACAAACAGATTTAACCTCAGTAATAAAAACGTTCAACTTTTTTTTTAACACTGCGGTGAAGACGTTTTCCATGATAACCTAATCCAGCAGAAATGGGCTAAACTACACCGCATAATGAATAAAGTTTTTTTAAAGCATAAAATTTAGTTTTTGAGAAAGGTTTTCGTGCAAAGCCGTTATTTAGTTTCTCTTGAGTCTTGTTTTTGTTTCATTTGTTCCTGAAATACTTTTAATGTGCTATCATAGAATATACATTTGATTCAAAACGAAAGTGCTCCTTATTTTTAATTATAATTAATTAGATACAAGTTACGTATACGATATATGCATTATTTCGGAATCCGCTAGTATAAATGTGCCTAATTAAACCAAATAACTTTTACCAGAAAATCTCCATTATTTTTCAAGTTTATTGGAAAACCAGTATTATAATAGGAGCATTTCTTTACACATTGTATTTTTAGTGTTACTCAGTTGCAGTTATTGTTTTTGCATGAAACTTTCTGTTGCATGGGAATGTAAGTTCACGTATGGAAAAAATTGAGTGAGTACACAGAGAACAAAAATTGCAGTTGTTTATTTAATTAAACAAAAGTTTATTTGGGTGAAAGCACATTTTTTAAGAACAGATGGAATGTGTTGGAATGTACAAACGTTTTTATTTCACATAATTTTGTTGAGTCAAACAAATATATGTTAGAATCGTGCCCTTCGCGCGTCGTTTACAATTTCCGTTGCCAGAACGCAGGGCAATCGCAATCGTAGTCCTAGTTTAGGTTATGGTGGTTCGTAAGCGGTGAGATGTAAATGAAGAAAATAACAGGTAAGTAGGATAATGGATTTATATATTTTTACCATTGGATAACTAACGTTAAAATTTCTTTATAAAAAAAGTAATAAAATTGTTGCCACAGATTAGTAAATATCAAAATTCCTGTTTCTATTAGGGATTAGCGAAAATTACAAAAATCTCGCCGATATCAATGCTAGTAACACCAATGTTAGCAGTTTAAATACATTGCGATTCAATTCACCACACATTTAATAATGCTTTGATCTTTCCGTTTTCATATTTTATAACCAATTGTTAGTATATTTCCCCCTCTTGAGATATGGCAGGTATCTCAGTAAAGGCAAGTCATAGACATGCCTGCAAGTCCGTTGAGGTATCTGCTGTTCTATCTTCTACCCTTTTTGTCATAATACCTAGTACCCTTCTAGCTCCTAACCATACAGTTATCCCTGTCACTCGTTCGCGATTCTCAGGATTCCTACGAGATTACCAAGATAGTAAGTTTTGCAATATTCTTTGCAAACAAAAGTAGTACAAGTACCACTTTAATCTTTATGTATCTGTACACACAACGCACAAGTTATTTTGTGGTTGTCATCTTCATCGAAATAATTTTGTACGTATACAATTACAAAATTACGTACACATGGATAATTATTGTTTTTATAGATACCTATATGAAAGTGCATACCTTTTAACAATTTTTTTGTCGAGGTTTTTTTGTAGATATATATTATAACAATTTGAACATACAGTCTGTTTAAAGTTATCGACGCACTATACCTAACTTCGATGTTATCAATATTGTTAAAATCAGATTACAATTTCGACATCGAGACCTAATCTAACCTAGCTAGATTCACTTTACAGGTTCCTGGGAAATGTGAGTAATCCCGAAGAAATTTGAAGGAAATCTGTACGATTTAAGATTCACCATTTTTGTTCGCGACCACGTAGATCCTTTGAAATGCCTTGACATCACTTTAACGTAATGGAAGAAGTTAATGGTATTTTAGGGAGCTGAGGTTTATTTACAAGAATAAAAGCACCGCGTCACTACAAAATGGAGATTAATTTTCGACATTAAACTTATTCTTTATGTACTTTTGTTAATTTATCCACAATGTTAATAAAACTTTTCAAAAGGTTGTGTATTTTTAACACATTGTTACCCTATGTGCTCATAAATGAATGCTTTCTTCTCTAAAAAGAAGAAAGCATCTACCGCACTAACCATTTCAGTGGAGTAATAATACTAACAGAATAATATACTTGTCAAAGTAACAGCACACATACTTCAAACCATAGAATTATTTTGTTAAGGAAATACATATTTATCTAACCTTTTAATGACGATCGTTCCCAAAATGAGAACATACTAAAAAATCGATTTTTTATTGAATTAATCGTACTGTTTGCATAAAATGTTTATAATTAACTATCAGAAAAGTTTACATCTATGTATATTTTAAAACATTTTTGCAAATAATATGATTAATTCAATAAAAATTAGATTTTTTAGTACGTTCCCATTTTGAGAACGTTCGCCATTAAAAGGTGAAGTCAAATAAATGGCAAAGAAAAATATATTTGATTCAAACTGACGAAGTTCTTTAAAAGAGAGAACTGTATTGTTGAATCAAACATATTACGTACACTACTGTGCAAAAGAAACGGGCACCTTATGTTTAGAAATACTTTACTTCTATTTATATTAAAAAGTAAACTGAATTGAATATCAGTGTATAATTAAAGAAAGAGCAAGTAATTCTCAAATATTTAGGATTTCTGTAAATGACCACTTCTGCCGTACGTGAGTAAGAGCGCGACGGGTGGGTAGTTTCTGAGAATTTAGATAAGCGGTCGTATTAATACCGTTTGTTTATGGTTACAATGTAGTTTTAGTTTCGCATTCAACCTGTTGGAGAATTTATTTAATATTTTTTGAAGGTTATAGCCAAGCGGAAATAGCAAGACGTGTAAAATGCTCTCGTTCTAGTGTGCAACGGATTATATAAAAAAAAAAAAACGATACTGGTGATATAGTGGATAAACCCAAATCTGGACGTCCGAAAAAGCTTACGAATGCTGATGCACGCTTTCTAAAAATTGTGGCACTTCGAGACCGGAAAAGAGTAAGCAAAGAGTTAGCGCGCGATTTAGAAGAAGCTACTGGATCTGCAGTACACCCTGCTACCGTAAGGCGTTCTTTAAAAAAATCCGGATTGCGAGGATATGTAGCTTTAAGAAAACCTCTTTTGAGACGAAGCAATAAAGCTAAGCGGTTAAAATATACAAAAGAACATCAATCCTTGGGAGATAACGAATGCAAACAAGTTTTATGGACAGACGAGCCTAAATTCCAATTGTTTGGATCAAACCGACGTCAGTATGTTAGACCACGTGTTGGTGAATCACTTTTAGAACTGTGTTTGCAAGCAACTATTAAACATGGAGGTGGCAATATTGAAGTTTAGGGGTGTATTTCTTCGGAAGGTGTTGGTGATATCATCAAAATTGATGGGAAACTCACAGGCGAAAAATACCGAGAGTTAATGAAGCAATATGCTATACTTTCTGGTCATCGTTTAATTGGCCACAACTTTATATTACAACAAGATAATGATCCCAAACATAGTTCTAAATTAGTAAAAAATTATCTGCATGAACAAGAAGAAAACGGGGTGCTACAAAGCCCGGATTTAAATATTATCGAGCACATTTGGGATTATCTCGACCGAAAAAAAACAGTACAGGCGCCAAAGAATCTAAACGAGCTATGGGATATTTTACAGCAGGAATGGGACAATATTCCCGACGAATTTATCAAAAAACTACATTACAGTCTTAAGCAAAGAATAAGAGTCACTATCAGATTTAAGGGTGGCCACACGAAATATTAGAAAATTGAAGTCATTTTACCAAAACATCACATTCTTAGCCTCTTGTTATTTTTGTAACATAGAATAAAGTATATTGTTATCAGGTAGCCTATTTATTATTTTGTATTAGTTTTATATAAAATACACTAAGGAGCCCGTTTCTTTTGCACAGTACTGTATATTAAATCAAACAGATATATTTTCAAATCAAGCTTAAGGTTATTCGTTTCAATAGATCAAGAACTTTTTTTCTTTGTGTACGTGACGCATAAATAAAGATTGCAGGTAGACAACGGAAAAGTATTAAACTATTTATATTTTCCGATAATTACAAGCGTTAGAACACATTTTGTGTATACTGCATGCTGTCCTCGTGAAAAAATAAAAGGCGGTTTCAGTTGACGTGAACGTGTACCCAAACCCGTACATGAACGAGAACGATACGCTATTTATAACGTGAACAGGATGCACAACTGAATTAGCATTCACATAATTTCGACAAACAAATGAGATTGAACACAGATATGCTAAATGTCATTCTATCGTATGATATATTCTATAACATATTACTTAATATATTAGGTGTATTTCTTTTACCTACATTGGTTGTTAAAAAAATTACACTCGTTACATCAACAACATTTCGGTGTACAATACACTGAACATAAATGAAAGAAATAATTAGGTGCAAAGTTCTGTCAATTGACATCAAAACATGACGTCACAGTGACATTCTGGGCGAAGTTAACTTTGTGCATTTTTATGGTAGGGCTACCAGTTGCAACCGATGTCTGTTTTAATGTTTCTAAATCAATCGGTTACGAAAATACCGTGTCGCAATATCAACCGGTTTAAAATGTGGTCTTCCCCTGGTTAGTGACCAAATAAACCAGGGCTCGATAGAATATCGGTAGATTCAAAAATTAATACTTAGGTTATGTTCTGTTTACCGTAAAACGTGGCCGTTGCAAACGAAGGTATGCGTTAGTTACATTAATATATAAAAATAAAGAAATAGAAGTAGAATTGGATACTAAAACATATAATGAAGCATACAGTAGTAAGCCTAAATTCAAATTTACAATATGGTGCTGATATTTCTTTCCGTTTGTATTAGACGAGTCAAGTTACATAGGCGTCCTCTATTTACAAAATAACTAAGTGATTATAAACTGAAATGATTTGCGAGTGATTAGAAAGTGAACCAGTTCAACTGAAAATGAAGTGATTAGGTGTCAGAAAAAGGAACTTAATTTACGTAAGCACAACGTGACTAATCAACAAAGTAAATGATTACGATTTGAATTTGTTCAGTATCTTAGCAATTGCACCGAAACAATATTTGTAAATGGAACGCTATCAGCGTTAAAGTAATTATATGGTCTATGGTAGATGCTGAGTTCCAGGAACTATCCTTTGCCTCTTCCGTCGTTATTGGATTTTCACCCCAGCTTCCATCTACTCAATCCACCTTTCGCTGGAGTGACATTTTTTGTCCTCGGATTCTGGGACCCCACCACAAAGGGATGGCAGTCGTAATTTTATTACGGCGGAAATTGGTCTAGGAACATCCTAGGTCTTCTGTAGCCCCATGGCATTCCAAAATCGTAGTTGAACGGCGGTTCGGCAAATAGTGGGTTCGGATGGTCCTGTACTCTGTCGAAGGTGGTGCCGGTTAGTCTTCGTATGAAGGTTTGAAGCGTTTCCATTCCCGTGTCGGCGTTGAGGGTTTCGTTTCTGACGAACCAAGGAGCATCTAGAGCCATACGGAATGCTCGGTTCTGGACAGGTTGAAGTCTGCGCATATGACAATCTGTAGTAGTCGTCCAAACGACAGATACATAGGTCAACGTCGGTCTGATAACGGTCTTGTAGAATCTGATCTTGCAAGCAGGATCAAGCGTACTATGCCGATTCATCATTCCGTAGAGGACCGACGACACCCGTCGCGCGCGGTCAATGACAAATTGGACATGCGAGCTCCATGTCAGGCGAGCATCCCCAGATACTTGACCTCGGCGCGCCCCCCAGGATGGTCAGTTCTGCTGAGTTCCCGTGCTTCAGTTTTCCTTTCCTGCTTGTCGAAAAAAGCACGGCCGTGGTTTTCCTGGGTGCATAGCGATTCTCCATGTCCTGTACCACGTGTCTAGTTGATTTAAGGATTCTTGGAGGCGACGTTCAACAATCCGGGAGTTCAGCGAACGGGTGAAGACGCATACGTTGTCTGCGTACATTGCGAGGTTGGAAGTCGGGCTGATGGGGATACCGTGCGCGAAGATGTTGAACAAGAGCGGCGAGAGAACTGGTCTCTGTGGCACTCCTGCGATCATGGTTCTTGTGGTGGATCGGGGCTTCTAGTTTGACTCGGAACTTTCGCTGGTGCAAAAACGATCAAATCAGACGTAGTAATCCCAATGAGATGCCAGCTCGGTGCATCTTGTATAATAAGCCTTGATGCCAGACCTCGCCGAATGCTTTGGATACATCCAAGAATACAGTCTCTGTGTATTCGTAACGATTCAAAGAATTCTTGATATGCTCGACAAGTCGTAAAACCTGGAGTTTGGGTTGTGGCCTCCCCTGAAGGCGAACTGGTCGTCTGGGATAATGTATCGATCCTCCACTTCTTCGGCGAGTCTGGTGTGGATGATCCTTTCGGCTACTTTCCCAATCGCTGGAAGTAGGCTGATCGATCTATAGTTATCCGGGCTTGAGGCGGTCTGTCCTGGTTTCCTCAGCATGACCACGTCCGCGCATTTCCATGGTAACGGTAAATGGCGCAGGCGGATCATAGCGTTGATGATGTTGATAGTCGTGGCAACAGCCTTTTTTGGTAAACTCCGCATAGCCTGGAACGTGATGCCGTCATTTCCTAGAGCCTTTCTTGGGTGAAAACTCCTAACACTTCTCTTACTTCCGCAAGCGAAGACGGAGAGACCTGGTCGTTGTCGTCGTTTTCGAGCAGCTGGCCGATGTGTTCGAGGTCCACATTCTCGTAGTTCGGGGCGCACTGTGTCTCCAAGACGGCGGCGAAGGCTTCCGCCTTTTCCTCGGTAGTAAGTGTGGTTCCATGCAGTCCATGTATGGGTGGCATTGGGATCAGGGTTTTCACGGCTTTCCAGAAGGTGGTGGTGGATTCCGAGGCTTCTTCCAAGAAGTTGTCCCATTTCGTGCTCCTGAACTCCGCGAGGGAGAGCTTTATGCGTTCTGCCAGGCGGTTGTATTGGACCTTGTGGGCGGGATCAAACGTTCATTGCCGGCGTTTCCTGTTGCGAATCTTCTCCCGTATCAAGTCGCGGATATCCCTTGGGACCGGCGGTCTTGAACGGGAGTGACGTTGTTGGCGTATTCAAGGCTGTTCCGTATGTGATCACTGAGCTGGTTTACTACTGCGTCCAACTGGTAGTGGTCTTCTACCACTGTGATGGGACCCATGTCGGACGCCTCTGGTTGCCAAGAGTTGGTTTGTCGTTTGCTAGTGTATTTCGAGAAAGAAAAACAAAATGGAAGTCCTTTAATATCTGTTGATGCTGTCGATGAAATTATAATTGTTTAGTATTGAATGAAAGCTTACATGCAAATTGTAGAGAACTGCAAATTCTTTTGATATTTCTATGGGTACTGTCTACAGCGTAAAGCACAAGAAAGAAAAATAACTAAAGAGTGGTACGAACGTGGCGCACTTTGTCCCAATGGTCAATTATAGGTCAGAAGACGCGAGTGCAGACATAGATTAAACATTTTTTGAATTGTACTAAATGCTTTTTTTTTTCAATTTTTTAATTTAGTTTATTTTATATTATGTTTGCATATGTTTGTCAGTATGTATATTTTCCTGATTTGTTACATAAATAAAATAAAAGTGTCGCATTCTGTTATCATTGGTAGCGTATATTAGACAAGATACATTCTATTTTGATTTAATAATAGGTGTTTTTCGATATATTATTAGAGTCGGGGACAACTCTTATGCGCTCATTTTGACGTTTTTTGAGTGTTGTGACAATGACTTTAAAAATGACAGTAGTTTGTATTTAACCTAAAAATTATACGTTATACTCGTTTATTTTTAAAACAGTTTCCTTTTAGCAAAAAATATATTAAAGATTATATTTAAATATACACATTTTTATTGAAAACCATATTACATTGCTGGGGCATTATTATACTTCAATAATTACGTACTGCGCAACACTTGTCGCTTTACGATTGACACCACACAATTTGACATTAAATTATTTAATTGTCATTTTTTACAAGACATGTTTAAAATGAATAATGTCATAATAGTATCGCTTATGCCAGATTTTTATGAAAGCGATGGTACATTATTAAGTAATACATTGTTACAAAAGCTCTGTTAATAGAAAGAAGTTTACTATTTATCATCTTGTTGGTTGCATTCTTCAGGATTTGCTTTAAACTCAACGTTGACTACAATATTAACCAAGGATTTGAATTATAAAGAAAAGTTTTAAAAGAAAATTTATGAAAAATGTTGGTAACCTTAAAAAACTGATATTTTAGAATTTAGAAATTCAAATATAAGTAAAGAAGTAGCTGTAATTATTAAATTACTTATAAAATGGCAATCTATAATATTGTGGACATCTATGGTATGTTATAGGTTATAATTGTACAGCCAAGTATTTTTTGAAATGATTGATACAAATGTACCAATAGAATAACGTATGTAAGCGTCTCGTAAAGTATTTATTTTAAAATTTAATATTCGAATAAGTCATTTTTGGTTGTTAAAATATCAAAATTTTCATTCATTTGGGTAATTTTACTATCTTTAAAGTTGCACTACAACAATGTTTTATTTAAGTACTAAAAAGGGAAAATTATAAATTGGAGAAGCGATAGTAGAGATTACGAGATAAAAACTAAGTAAAGAAGCGTAAATGAAGTCATAAGACCATTAAACGAGAAGCACGTGAGTGTTCTCATATAAAAAAAATAGACACGTAAATCAACGTGTGACAGTTAATACAAAACCACAGTAAACTGCAAAGTACAAGACCAACAAACACTACGTACTTTAAACTCAATTTGACATATCCGAAGATAATACATACAAAATTTGTTCTCAAATCCGATTTATACTGTTCCTGGCCCAGCAGAAATGTATTCCGTAAAATCCCGACTTGAACTGGCAGTTGGGGTTTCCTACGAGCATTCCGATTACTACGTGACTACGTTATTGCCTCGTACCTGAATCGTACCCAGCTGAAATCAAGATTTTTATAAGATAAGTGCAATAAGTTAAAAATATTGATAAACTGTTTTAATTTATTTAACACAAATTTTAATTTTTCTTTATGAGGTAATTATTTCACTATATTTAATTTTATATCCAAGGTATCCAAATTTAAAGGTTAGGTTTCGTATCAAAAAGATATTCAAGTATAATGCAAGTTTTGTTAAATTTACAATTACCCTTGAATGGAAGTTTTCTAAAAGAAGATGTTTTTATAATTTGTTTTAACAAAACCATAATTGTGTACTGTATGTTTTATCACCGTTTAAGCAACCTACAATACCCCTTTAAGATTAATTTCCTTAAATGAAGGCTTTTAAGAGCTAATCGAGCTTCGAAACTTATAAAATTAATTACATTCACACATTTAATAAGTATTATTTTACTCATTTGAAAATATGTTTCGTTATAATTACATGCACCTATCTTGATATTTATCGTTGATATCCACACATACAATGTGTTTTTTAATTGCAGGAACAGTGACTCGAGTACTTGAACAGCGTAAAACGCCTGTTATAATTCGTTCTAACACAACTGCGCTTTGTTTTAAAATTGACTAACGTAGTTTGAACAATCGCTCGATCAGTTATTTCGTGCACCGATTAGCAAGGTAGTGCATAAATAGAACATGTAAATATAACCTAAAATTTTACGAAAATTCACTGGAATATTATAATAATATGAACGGATATAGGTAGGCTTATTGCAAATCGCAGACTACAGATACGGATGAAGAAAGTTGGATGCTAATAATTAGTAGCCATAATTGTTTAAAATGGCCACAATCAATGAAAATAATATAATTTGCTTTGAAGAAGGTATACAACTTTCTTGTCCAGCTAAAGTTCAAATTGTGATCAAACATTGCGAACTGAGATCATTTTGGGAATGTCCGCGATTTCTTTGTTGTAACTTTGAAGCAACTTTATTAATTACTAAATTCATAGTAGTTCGCATCATTCGAAAATGAGATTTGAAATTATCATCCAAACAGCGGTCAACTAATGCTTTGTAACCATAAATACGTTCATGTCGTTGTTACCATACAATTGATGAGCTTGTGCGAGAAGTAAACAAACAAGTCCCCACTATTTACATTCATATTTTTAGAAAATTGTATAACCATAAATAAAAATGCTATTATTAATTCACAAGTAATTATAAATCTTGCGTATCAATTTGAAATGGTCACTTATTTAAAGTTTTAAAGCACATCAGCACATAAAACAAAAAGTTGACACATGTCAATTAAAGCTATGAATAAAGAAACATTGCTCCAATCATTTCTGAAATCACATTATGTTCGAGCAAATTTGACAGCACGCAGCTTGTTCGAGTAAATAGTCCTTGAACGGTAAGTAACGTAAAATCCAGAAAGATTGTCATGGCCGCTCTCTAGTGTTAGGGGTAATTTGGACGTGTTGCCGCTTGCTGTATATGAGGATACGCAGTAGTACAGTGTCGTATCGTAATGGGATATAGTTGGGTACATTATAAATGTAATAGTTGTCAAATCACGTAACCTCTATTGGGAAAAATATAGTTAATAATTAATATAAATATAAAATTAATTAAGTACGATACAATTAAATATATCATTAGAATGATAAATCCGTGCAAAAAATGTGCCGCGTTCAAATACATATCTTTAATTCTACATACTACTGATGGGGTTTCATAAACAATTATCGATAAGTGTAACACGTAAAAGAACTTATAATTCACCTCTGAGGATATAATGATGTAAAATAAATGTATGTACATTAATTTAGTTATCAATTATTGATCAATACTTACCACGATATTTTTATAAACTTTATTACGAACAAATATCAATTAGATAGATACATTAGCATAATTTCTGAGTCACAAATTTTAACATACAATAAACAAACGCATAACAAAATGTAATATCCACATTCAGTAACATTAATTATGTACTACAACACGAAATTACAAAAGGTGTTCGCAATGTGAACCACCACTATTTAAACATGCATCAACTCGTTTTTTCAGGTTCTCAAACACACTTAACTAATTGTTCAATTGTTATTGACTGAACTGCCAATATTTTAGCATTGCGCAGTCCTCTGTGTGCAGTCTGTTTTTATATACTTGATTCTTCAAATGACCAAATAGAAAATAGCCTAAGGGGGTAAGATCTGGTGACCGCGGGGGCCAACGTCCACAACCAATAATTCTATCCCCATAAATACCTGCTAAATACCGTTGTGTATGTGCAGTTCTGTGTGCATTAGCATCATCATGCTGAAAATAACCTTCTTGAAGTTCATCTTCTCGTAATTCATTTACAAATAGCCCGAGCATCTGCGTATATCTCTCTGCGGTGACAGTTTCTTCAAAGAAAACTGGACCAACCATTCTACGTCTAGAAACTGCAATCCAGACCCTAACTTTTACTGGATGAAGTTGTGTTTCATGCAATACGTGAGGATTCTCAACAGACCATATCCTATAGTTCTGAGAATTCATATATCCTGACAAGTGGAACCAAGCTTCATCTGAGAAAAATGTACGATCTAAGACGTAATCATTCCTCATATTGTCATTAGACCAATTACAATATTGTACACGTTTCTCTAAGTCTAACGGAAACAATTCTGGTACCAGCGATGCTTTATAAGCATGGAAATGAAGCTTCCTTTTCACAGCCCGAAGAGTTGACCCGCAAGACAAATCTGCAAAATATTAGTTCAAATATAACAATTATATTTAATTTAAGATACCTACTCATCAAGTAAAGCAGTAATTTCACATATCTACCTGTTTGTTGAGCCAATTGTCGAGTAGGTTTTGTAGGACTACGTTCCAAGTGTGTACGGACATTATCGACAGTTTCTTCTGTCAAAACTGTTGGTCGCCCTTAGATACTCTTAAAGTATCCCAGAAGCGTTAGACAACTCGATATATATGACGAACTAGCGTATCTCTATGAACTTGTTCATCTGGGAAACGAATGTTAAATTCTTCAACACGAGTTCACAGAATATATCCATTTACCATCGGCAGTGCGTTCGCCGTTGCGGAAGTAAGATTCCACAATAAACTTCTCTTGCTCGAGAGAGTAAGGCATTGTAGAAACTGCGAAAAATTACGTTGGTCACCTAAAACACAAAATCAAATATATATTCGTTCTTTTTATAATTGTGATACTTACTAATCAATGTCAGAATAATGACTTCGCTGCCTTCATAAGGACAATTATTGAAAGTATTATTATTATTATAAAGATTTGGTTTAAAACAAAAAAGATTTATTAAAACAAGTAACGGGCGACTGAAGACGAATTTGTACAAATCTATCATAATAAAACAAGCATTTCAGTAAGTTCCCTATAAGGCTAACTTCACTTCACTAATTAGAATCTAATTTTGTGCTAAACATCGCGGAACAAAGTTTTGTACCATGACAATCTTTTTGGATCTCTCTGTACAACTAAAAAACTCTAATAAAGTCTTAACTGCAATCTCTAATAATATCACATCTAATTAACCACTTACATAGCTTGATTCCTTCAATTGATATTGTTATTTGTAAATGTTGCATTGAATTTTTTTGTTGTTAATGTTTATGTACCTCCATATGTTACATGTGATGAATATGAAATATTTTTTGATGCATTGAGTTTGGAGCTTCTTCATAAGCAATTGTTGATATTCGGTAACTTTAATTGTCCAAATTTTAATTTTTGTAATGCTAATGATCGCAAAGCCCTTATTCTTACTAACTTCATATCAACACTAGCTCTGAAACAGCACAATAACGTTTTAAACTGTAATGATAGAACTTTAGATTTAGTTTTCTCTAATCTTACATGCACTACTACTGTTAGCCATGATACGGTTCCGCTTGTACATGAAGATGTGTTTCACCCTGCACTAATTACAGTCTTAGACATTACCAACTCTAAGTCAGGAAATAACCTCCCGTCTAATAAAAACTTAAAATATAATTTTTCAAGAGCGGATTTCATGTCACTGTACGACAGTATCTTACATGTCGACTGGTCCTTTCTGAATGCTTTTTCTAATGTTGATGATGCTGTTTCTGCATTTTACAATCAACTGTTTAGTATTATAGATCTTTTCGTTCCAAAGTACAGAAGTTCCGGGCGAATCTATCCTCCATGGTTCAATTCTGACATTAAGAAAAACATAAAACTGAAACATTTTTATTACAAGAAGTGGAAAATAACAAAGTCTTCAACTTACCATAGCGAGTTTTCACGCTTACGATCCTTAATTAAGACGCAAATTAATGCGGCGTACAGGGAATATCATAAAACTATTGAAAGGAATATAGCCTGTGATTCGAAATTATTCTGGCAATTCGTAAACTCTAAGCGAACCACCTCCAGAATTCCCGGGAGCCTTGATGTTGACAACTTAATTCTTGATAAACCTACTGATATTGTTCAAGCATTTGCAGACGTGTTTTCTAAAGTATTCACTCGTAACGTACCTATTGATCCTAGCCAACTTAATTCGGATTTTAATTGCTGTTCTTTTAACATTGGATACTTTACCCCTAACGTAGTTCTTGGTGCCTTAAAAAAACTTAAAGCATCTATGGTTCGTGGAGATGACGATTTACCTAGTTTTCTTGTTCGAGACTGCGCTCCAATTTTGTGTGAACCATTATGTATGATTTTTAATATGGCTATCCAAACGTCTACCTTTCCAACTTCTTGGAAAATTAGCAGGATCACACCCGTATTCAAAACAGGTGACCGAGGTAATATCTACAACTACAGGCCAATTAGTATACTCTCTAACTGTGCTAAGGTTTTTGAACAACTCTTGTACGAAAGACTTTACAACTGCATTAAACCTTACCTATCTATTCACCAACATGGATTTATCAATGGACGATCAACTACTACCAATTTAGTTGAGCTTACTCAGTACATTAGCCAGAATCTTGACAAACGAATTCAGACAGACACTATTTATACAGATTTCGGCAAAGCTTTCGACACTATTGATCATAACGTGTTGATACCCAAACTCTCTTCAATTGGATTCTGGCCTGGTGTTGTTGCACTAATGCAATCATATCTTCATGATCGTTCATGTTACGTTCACTATAATGGATTTTTATCTCACCCTTTCGTTGCATCCAGTGGAGTGCCTCAAGGTTCAAATTTAGGTCCACTTCTATTTAACATATACGTTAATGATCTTTTGCTCTCTTTGGATTGTAGCCTCCTTGCTTATGCAGACGATCTCAAAATTTTTAGCAAAATTACTTCAACGTCCGATTGCCTAAATCTACAAAGAAATCTCACAGCAATTCACAATTGGTGCTCTTTGAATAATATTCAATTGAATGTCGATAAATGTGCAACGCTTACCTTCAGCCGCTCCTCTCAGCCAAAGATATTTGATTACACAGTCTCTAATGCTACAGTCCGTAGAGTTAGCCATTTCAAGGATCTTGGTGTACTGTTTGATGCGCAGTTGTCGTTCGCCCTACATATGGAAACTATTAGTTCCTCAGCTTCTAAATCACTTGGATTTTTATTTCGAACTTGTAGAAACTTTTCCGACGATACTGCGTTAAAAGCTGTGTACTACTCGCTTGTTCGTTCCAAGATGGAGTATGCCTCTACTGTATGGTATCCTTACTACCATCATCATCAACTACAACTTGAGAGAGTTCAAAAAAGATTTCTGAAGTACCTCTCATATAAATCAGATGGTGTGTATCCCCCTCGTGGTGTTGATTATGGCAGCTTACTGCAGAGGCACAATCTTCAATCGTTGTCTTACCGTAGGAATGTAGCCAGCGGGAAATTTTTTTTTAAGTTGATCAATCATGATGTCGATTCACCGTCTTTGCTCTCCCAAGTACATTTCGTGGTGCCTCAATATAATCGCAGATCTGCTGATACATTTTATGTTTCACAATCACGTACTAACGTTCTACTTAAAGCACCACTTAATCACATGAGCAGGAATGCCAATTGTGCGTATCCAGACCCCTTTCATTATTTTAATGTGCATTAGTCGTCAGCTCCAAACCTGTTTTTTTTTTTTTCTCTTTTTTATATTATGTTAGTGTAGCGATTAGATTCTTACATATTTTTTTCAATTGTATTTACTTATACGTTAAGTTTTAACTTACAACACTGCACTCTATTATTTTTTTATGTGTATTGCCCTGTTATTGGATTTTGTTTGTAATCTGTTGGGTAATAAAGTAATTATTATTATTATAAAGTAATTATTATTATATAGGAAGTTTTTTTTGTAAATCAATATAGGTTAATTTTGACTTCGCTAGTGTTTGTACTTAAAACGTATCAAATGATATGCACATAAACAATCACGCGACCTTTTTGACTGAAAATTCTGACATTTTCTTCTAGATAGTTACAAAATATGGCATTATTTTTCAAATTTTTGGAAAACGTCAAAGAAGAAAGTTTTTTTATTTTTTTTTACCAATTTATTTACTTTCAACACTAGTACAAGTTTATCTGTTTTTAATTTTTTTTTATAATTTATTCTTGAATGATTCTATTTAAAGCAAACCGTATAAAATTATTTCTTTATACAAAAGTCACCATTTAAATGTAATTTTGTTGCTAAAGATTTTTTTAGATAGCTACTTTTAAGTAAATAAAAAATACATTAATGAAACTGCACTTTATTACGATTTTTTAAGAACTAATGTGACACTGTATATCCTTCGAACCGTATCAAAGGTATGCCTGTAGAAAATTAAAACTGTTTTATTTTTACAAATGTATAGCGGTGTTCGAAAATAAATTATTTGTTGCACTACATTCGATTTCCATAGTAGAATTTTGATGAAATAAATCATAAATACAACAATACATCATACAAATCGTAAACTTGTATATGCACCAGCATTTCGATGAAAGTTTTAGCAATTTTACCGTTCCAATGAACTTGAGGGATTATCATGAATAGAAATATTACATCTTATTTGCATAGATTTAACTTACTTTCAAAAAATCAACACGGTTTTATTCCAAATCGATCAACTAATACTGCTTTATTTAATTTAATTAGTAGCATTCACAAATCTCTCGATTCTGGGATACCTTGTGTAGCGATGCTCATCGATCTGTCGAAAGCTTTCGACTGTATTAATCATACTATTCTATTGCATAAGTTAGAGAGGTATGGTATCAACGGAGTATGTCAAAAGTGGTTTAAATCATATTTAACTGATCGCCAGCAGAGAGTCGTCTGTGGTGGCGCTTGTTCAGATAGGTGTAGTCTTGCTGCGGGGGTGCCTCAAGGATCTATCCTCGGACCAACCTTATTTGTGATCTATATGAATGATTTACCAACTTCATTAAGCTTGGATTCATATTTAACCCTTTACGCAGATGATATCAGCATCATTGTTACTTCTAGTAATCTCAATGAGCTTTTTCAACAAGTAAATTGCATTTTTGTCACTGTTCAAAATTGGATGTATAAAAATCAGTTGAAAACTAAATTCTGATAAACAGAAATTATTTTATTTAACAGAAGGAGGTATAGTACTTCTTGCTTTTCTTTAAATAATCAACTTATTAAATTCACTCAGTCGACAAGATTACTTGGGGTATTGGTCGATGAATCTATCGGTTGGGCGAACCATATCGATGTTTTATGTGGCGAGTTATCACGAGCTTGTTATGCTTTATATAATTTAAGGAGGAGTTGCAGTTTTGATATTTTGAGAAGTTTTTACTATTCTAACTTTTATTCTCGAATGACTTATGCAGTTATTCACTGGGGAATGAGCACTACTGCGACAAGAGTTTTTATTTTACAGAAGCGAGCCATAAGATTGCTAGCAGGGCTCAGCTGGAGAAGCTCCTGTAAAGAAGCCTTTAAAGAATATGGTATCTTAACCTTTTATGACGCATATATTTATGAAGTACTATGTTTTGTGTATAAATACCGCGATGAGTTTGCTACTAACTCATCGCATTTACACAACACAAGAAATGTGAATTATCTACTACCACCCAAGCACAAAACAACCACTTTTCAGAGATATTTAAATTTCACTGGATGCAAATTCTATAATAAATTGCCTTCTAATATAAACACAAATTAATAATCTTAAGATTTTTCAAAGACAGGTAAAGCGTTATCTTTTATGCATCAATTGTTATTCGATCAATGACTACATCAATGCAACCTTGTAGTTGCTTATATATTTGTATCTATATTTCTTTATTGCTCCATTTATCTGTGACGTGTTTCGTTAGTATCTGTTGTGCTATTATTCGAAATAAAGAAATATTATTATTATTATTATTATTATTAATATTGATCGTTTCCAACACATTGAAATAAACCAACGTCCATCAACTTTATTTTTGTTTTCAGATGCCGTATTCTCGACAGGCTATACATTCGGAGCGCCTACACCACCACCCGGCTCTCCATACTCCCCTGTACCTGTGACTCAGCTGGAACTTTTGACAAAGGGTTTCAACTCCAACATAATAATACAACAGCCGGAGTATCCGCTTTCACCGAAGAAACCCGCATTTGCCGAAAATAAACAGCTACAACAGAGATGCGAGGAGAAGTGTTGTTCGATAAAAGCACCCCAGAAGCCATGCATGTGCAGCAGTTCTCCCTCGTCGACTACGAATGCGATCAAGACGAAATTCATAGAAAATACGTCCGGTTGCAGCCGGACAAATCCGGTAGACTGGAGTCCGGTGAGCGTCAAAAAAGAACCCGGAACGCCTTGCCAAGTAGCCGAAATCACTACGAGCGTTTCTCCAATCGTTAAAATAGAAGTTACATCACCGACAGCGCCAAAAAATGCTATTCACGATATTCATACAAGCACTGTTGGTCCAGTTGTTACTACCAATGGTGAGTTTTAATATTAAAAAATAAACTTTTATACAATAACCACCGCCTGTTAATTTGAAATACGGAGCGAACTTTATTTTAGGAATGAACACACACTCGCTGCTAGCTATTTTTTTATTGCCCCTAGAAGTTCCCTACATTACCGACATGACTATTTCACTTTTAATAGAAATACAATAAAGATTTTAATTACACAAAACAAAATAAACAAAATTATTAACCTGATGGTAATTGCCCGAAATATTGCAATAGATACTACCGAATGCTATTGTTCTCTGTAGCTAGGAGGATATGGCTGAAAAGTTCGTAAGATGATTTCAAATGGTATTGCAACGCACTGGGTAGCAGTGTCGCCAACTTAGCGGAGATAAAATTTGGTATAATCTGGTACACATAACAATAGCGTTGTTTGATATTGTGGACTAATGTATAGTTTATTTCAAATTATAAGAATATAACTTTGAACGGCTTAAATGCTGTTATTGCACCACCTATGGTAATAATTACCTGAATACGCAAACAAACTGCTGAGGACCGTAATAACAAAATTTAAGTGAATTGAATAGAAATAGAATTATGATTTGCGATATGCGTAACTACCTGTTTGTACATTTAAACCTCATTTAATATGTAAATTCTTTAATTACTTGTAACATCGAATTGCTTACTATGTAAATTTATACTGTTTGTAAAATATATATACATAAACATATAATTATCTTATAGGGCCGTAATTTATAGTCAATACGGCCCCTAGATTCAATATGCATTGCCAGGTTATTATCGTTACAGAAGGTGCAATAAAAGTATTAAAGGCCTTGTAAGTCTACAGTTATATTCTTATAATTTGAAATAAACTATACACTTTTCGCAATCAGGCGTTTGTTATCGCTTGAAAATACATCCGTCGTTTTAAAAATCAGCGCTAGTTAGAGATGGGTTAAACTATTGTATCAAATAAGAGGTTAAAGGTGTGTCCAGATTTTATCTTAAGTGTAATCGAAATGTTATTAACTTATTAGTGTTTTAATATATATAATTTTATATTTTATATTTTTGGTTATTGAGCGTTCTGTTACAAATTTTAAAGTATAATTCTTACATATAAATTCAATAAATAATTATTCGCATAAGTTGCATCAGGCGTTTTATAAATTACATTCTTAAATAAAAATTTTAATTTGTTTCCAACTTTCGGATAAAATGCTAATTCCAGAAATTTATCCGCAAAAGTAGTTTCCAACGTATGTATATAATATATAAAATCGTTATGAGTAGACCGGACACTTTTTAAATTTCGCGGATGATTTAAGATGGTAGTTCCGGCAATAAATGACATGTACGCCAATTTCTTAACGTAATATAGACAAATATATCCTTTATTGCCGGAACTACCAACTTAAATCGTCCGGGAATGTAGGTATGCCGATTTTCTGTCATACAGTTTTCTCTTTTCTTTTTTCTAACTAATCCGTGTTTCTAAAATAGAGAGACGAATTTCTGAACGAACCACAAGCCCAAATTACACACTATAAAATCTTGAATAAAATTTACGCGGCAAATTAAAGCGATATTCAGATCAGCAAAATGTATAAGGCCGAAGATTAACTTTAAGTTTTAATTCGTTGGCAATAAGTCCAATTGTCAGAATTGCAAATATGTGTGGGAATTAGTATTTTGGATCGTACAAAATAATAATAAATAATGACACTGTATCACGATATAAAAAAATAGTAGACAATACAATAACATATTTATTTATTATAAAGTGTACAACTGTAATACATTTATTATAAATTTGCAAACTGTTCAAAAATTATGTGCATCTATATATACATAAAAGGTTTGTTATAATCTTATAAGATGATGCTGACCAATCAGATTAACTTTCATACATGTTCTAAATTATCTTGATGATTTCGAACATTCAGAATCTTCACTGTCACCATCCTCCCTAATCGCTATGACAAATGGTTCCAAGACATCGTCAATGATTACATCCAGATTTTTCATGCGGGCTTCTTCTTTAATAACATGGTTTATGCATTTTGCCAGGTAGTAGCAGTTACATTTTTTAAGGCATCAAGCAAAAGTTGCCTAACTTCTACCAATTTAAAAGATTTATTTTTTCCAGCTACTTAATTTTTTATCTGCGCCCACACTAGCTCAATAGGGTTAAGCTCGCAGTGGTAAGGAGGTAATCGATTTCGCCAATTCATCAATGACATATAAATTGTATTTATCTTTATGAATTTTAACTAGGCTTAGCAGTTCAACTCTGACCATATCCTCATCATAGTGTATTGCTTTACTTGTTAGCCAGTTTTGAATATCTGCCTTCTTCCATGATGGAGATGGTGGGTTTTCAATTTTTTTACTATGATAAGATGCATTATCCATGACAATAACAGCACCTTCTGACACAGTTTAATATTTGGGAGAACCAGTCTTCGAAAACTGAAGCATTCATTTCATCATGGTAATCTGATGTTTTTTTGCCTTCAAACAATAATAAACCATGATCCATGAAACCATCAGAACTTCCAATATGTAAATATAAGACGACGCCCTTTTCCAGAGGGATTCTTGAGTCCGGTTGTAAGCCCTTCCACAAAAGCTTGTCTACAGCTATGAATATTTGAATCTGTCCATACTTTTTGCACCTTATGACCCTCATTCACCCAAGTTTCGTCTAAATACAAAATTGGCCTGTTCTGAGATTTAAATTGTGAAATATCCCCGAGATACTGTCGCCTCCATTTTACAATATCATCCTTCTCAGTCAAAATGCTATTTCTACTCCTTTTTATGTATCTGCAAGATACAGCAACATTACATATGTATATATATTTTATAAAAAATACTTTCTTACTTGAAATTCATATCTTTCATTAATCGATACAAAGTTCGACTCATGATTGGCAAATCGCTATCATTTCTAACTTGCACCAAAACTTTATTCAATGTCGGTGGTTCATTTTCTCTGAACATATTGTGAATAATTTGATGAACGGCAGTTTTCACAAAGGACTACAATAAAGAAGGCCGGCCGGTTATTTTTTTTTTTGATCTGTAGTTTTTCCTGTAGTCGTGTATTACTTAACTACCCGATACACTGTTGCTCTTTAAATTCCTTCAAACATAAATATGTTGTAAAACATGAATATTCAAGAATGTGAGATCACTAACCTACTACTTCACAAATCTGTTTTATCATGTCAAGTTTCTTGATATCAGGTGTATCGACCAACATTTTTTTGTAACTGCGTAAATGATACGGCTTTTCACGCTTTTTTGGAGGAGAAGCACACCCAACACGACTTCTTGGTTCTATATCCATAATAAAAACCAACCATAAAAGTATTTTAATTATATTTATATCTACGTATTGTCTGCGAATTACTTACAAGTTACTATTAACTATGATAACTGTAGAGTTCTAAAAAGAACTGGTATATGTTTATACTTCGAAAGAGGCAGAGAAAACAGAGAAAAATATAATAAATACAATAACTAGCGATAATAAACAAATGTCAATACATTTGACAGAATTACATACACGATACGATTATAGCAGGATTGGTGCATGTCGTTTGGTGCTGCTTTCGACCAATCAGAATTTACTATAAAAATGGTGTGTACAGAAATTCGTCTCTCTATTTTAGAAACAGTCATGATAGGCGACGGGCGGGAAGATGAGTTTTGTAACCGTGAATAACGAGTAGTACCTCTTCGTTATTCACGGTTACAAAACTCATCTTCCCGCCTGCCGCCTATCATGACTGTTCTCTCTCCCTAGTTATACTGCGTTATATACAGTCCTACCAACTTAACACGGTCGGTAAGTTAGGAATCATCATTAGATTTGGGCGGTTAATTTAATTTAAAATTGTCCACCACGTATGTTGAACTTAATCAACTCAATGTGCGTTATACAGATTAAAACCAATGTAACGCAATACTTTGCTAAAGTCGCATGTAACCAACAAAACGCACAAGTACTGGCAACATTGAGTGCAGCGCATGCGTACGATCATTTATGAGTCATTCTAGGAATACTGCAGAATCATTCCCATCCCGCATTCAAAGCGGTTAATCAGCCGTTTTCTGTGTTTGACCTTTTCAGCATCATATGTGCATTTAATTGTATGTTATATACAGACTGTCACAAGATGAGCTTACGTTAGGCGTATATCAGAAACTAAGCAGGTTCCAAATTTGTAAACTTGCAAACTTATTTTGTTTGAGAGAACGAACTTTTAGAAATCATCGGCACATCTTTTCAACTTCCGGTTTGACCGGAAGTAACGCACACTTAGTTTTCTTAAATGTATTGTCTTAATTTTTATAAAACATATGATTTCAACAATTAATTTGACGTAAATTCGATCTATTTCCATAGCTCCAAATATTACCGCTTTAAAGCTAACTTATTTTTTATGAAGATTTCAGTAAAATAATCGTAGTGTTTTATCGCTTATTTACTCGGTATGCAAAAGTGTTGATTAATGACTTTTACGAGTTAGTAAGCTACAAATATGGACTACTGAAAAGTTTTTCCATTTTTGTACTAATATTATACAGGGTGTCAGTATTTATCGATCAAATATGTTAAACTTCAATAATTAACATCTATGTAATTTCAAATAGAACACACCGTATATTTTTATTGTAGATGACGGAATATTAAATTCTTCATCAAATGATGATTACATTTCCCTATACCTAAAATGAATACTTGGGCAATTATTCGCAATTAATATTATTGTATTCAAAAATTTCGTTCGAAAGTTGGCTGTGAACGTTCGTCACCGATTTAGCGTATGTATTTAAATTTATAATGACAGTTGTGTCACAATTCAATAGTGTCTTAGTAAATTTCCTAGTATATCGCACATTTTGTAATCTAGTTTTTTTATAACTTACAAGAAAATGTCGTTTGAAATTGACAAACCAAGATTACACTTTTTAGTGCACACTTCCTTGCACCAGTTTGTGGTACCAAACAAAGCTAATGTCATGACATGAAGAAAATGTAGGCAATAAATATTTTTTTAAAGAAAGTTGCTTGTTTAGTGAATCTCAGATTTTGGAGTTGGCAACACTTATAAACGTAACTGCATACTTGAACCACAGTATAGTGAATACAATAATGACACTCAGTCGTTTTTACTTAGACAATTTTTCAAAACGTAGTAAGATGCGCACTGTGGCAGAAATTTGCGTGGCGGCAGAAAACAATCCTCAATATCATTCTTAAATAGACCAAGTGTCATTACTGTATTTTCCTGAAACGATATGCTATAAACAAATTGTCAACGAAGTGGGTGTTGCAATTACTTAAGTAGTGTTCACATAGGGCAATGCAAAATGAGCATGAGAATTAGTGCGAAATATTGAACTAATTTCACCGATATATCGACAACTCAGAGCAATGACTTACTTCGCCGTAACATAACCTAAATTTAATATGTCGTATTCGACTATGCAGTGTCGTTTTAAATTAAATATCATCATAACTTCAAAAGTATGCATAGAAATTAATACGAAATTGATAAGTTGACATAAGTTTAATTGTCAACTGTGTGTTTACCGCCACCTGCACCGTGATTGGTAGGTAACATTGATGCGGTACCGTAATAGTGGCCAAGTTTGACTTGTTTGACGTAGTTTCGTACTGCACTAATTCTTAATTTTGCACTATACCTTGTGTGAACGGTCGTGTTTAATTTACGTCGTGCAAGCTTTAGTGTTAATCAAAAATGTGTGCAATTGTTTCCATTTTTGGGGTACAAAAACTATTCTTCTGTTTAATACCTATTCGAAAGGGCAAACCATACAATCCAATACTAACTATACTTGTCGTTTGAATAAATTAGAGTAAAAAATGCTGATTTGACTAAGAAGAAAATCGTCTCGTCAAGATAATGCGCAGTCTTCTTATAGAAATTTTATATGGCAAAAATTAACATATCTAACTGACTTACCACCTTTCTCAATGCCTAAAAATACTTAGAAGACATTTTAAAGATACGATTACGTTAAACCTACTGTGTGTGTTATTTGGAAGAACTTCGCAGCTCTGGTCCAAATGCATCATTAGTTTTCATTCCATGGACTTTTCAGCCTATCTTCATGTTTTTAAATACTCATGTTTAAAGAATATTCTTATTTGCAAGATGTCAGTTAATTACAGCTTTCTATTAAAAAATGAAGAATTTGTTTTATCAATAGGTAACATACCAGTCGGAATCGCAGTGGCAAGACAAAGAATACAACAACACGAAATTGTCTCATCACCATCTTTACCACCAACGGGACTTCTTACAACGGTGAACACCTCTACACAAATAAAGGAAATGTCACGGATATCAGAAATTGGTAAGTTGTTTTGAACACAAAATTATCCGAATATTGGTTAAACGTAGAAATCAGTTAAAATAGTTTTATTCAAATTTATAGATCGTGTGTTTAATCAAACCTTAAAAATATCGATGGATAAGTACACAAATTGAGTAAACAAATCATCCGTATAATAACATTGATAAGAACTGATACTTTTGAAGAGAAATGAGGTTAGGAATAAAGAAATTGTAATATGAATTTATTTTGGAATCCAGAAGATATACTTTTTACTTTCTTTCTGTAACTGATATTCCACAAGCAATTTCAGCATTTCATTTGATGTTAGAAAGTTTATACTTTTAACAATAATTGTGACTTAAATTTAAACATACAATCGGTACAATTATATCCAGGACGTTTCCCAAAAAACGCCGCAAATCATAACTCCTCCATTATCCGATTTTGATAAACTAAAATGCAAAGGAAACGATATTACAAGGACTGTGTTTTGTACTGTATTGCTGATTTGTTCATACCGAATGTTTATAAGTTTGAATGCAATAAATCACCACTTGTTTTGAATTTTTAATATCTGTAAAAACTATTATAACAGAGACTAATTGCAATACGTATGATTATGAATGATAAACCATGTGCGCAACTCAACAACGTTCACTACTGTCGTTATATCTTAACCTACTACGCATGCGTATTTTTGCTGTGGTTGCTTGATGAAATTTACACGCTTTGGCCACGACGAACAATATCGAACAAACTATAAACACATACTACTATTTTTTTTTTAATTGAATGATGGTTTATAGGTTCAGTGCAACAATTATTAAGATAACTATAATGTTTCTAATAAGTTGTTGGAGTAGCTTGTAACTGTTTAAAAAAGCAAATAATTTAACTCTTCATTATTACATTCAAAGTATATTTACCGCATGCCTGTAGTGAGTACCTTGTTATATATTTTCCCAAAGAAAAAAGTGTTAGCAGGAACACCAGCAAGCTCTCATTTAACTTACATTTGACACTTAGCGTTCTGCAAAAGTTGTCCGCAGCATTCAAAACATAGCCGGAAATTATTATGTTTAAGCTATTTTTTTTTTATTTTTTCATATAAATGTTGCACTAGGCTGTGCACTAAACTTGTAAGACATTATATTAAAGGAAAAAATCCTTACCCAAAATATTATAAATAGATCTTTTTGAGAAAAAAAGTTAATTATCGTTGAGGTCAAACGTTGAACGTTGAATAAAATAATAGTAGGCTTTGTTTATACATTAATACGATCATTCACAGTGGTGTCGTGCAGAATTAAGAATTATTGTAATGCGAAACTTTGACATTATCATGGTGCTGCATCAATACTTTCTACATTCATTTTCGAAATTGTATGTCACGATTACTGTAGAAACTACTAATAAACATACTATTTAATATTTCTGTGTAATTCCATGGATTACAAAAGAAATTTAGGTTGCGTTTTGACAAATAAAAAAAAGATTTCTTACAGTTTTTTTTTATTAAATACCCGATATTTACACATATTTTTGAAATATTTGAAGCAAAGGAATTGCCTCTATAGGTTTCTAATATTTTATAGCCGCAAAACTTTTTAAATTTACTTCGTCACTACTTAAATTTTCAGCAGATGTATACGACATAAGCTTATCTATCTTATTTAACCTTTGTAGTTAAATAAGACAGTTACAAGTTATAATCTACGTATTGACTTGCATTGCGTTTGCATTTAACGTCAAATACTGTAGATATGCATGCACGGACAGCCCCAAATTCATTGATACTGATAAAATTATACAAAAGATTTTAAAGCATACTGAGTTATACCGGAAAAGCAAAAATTTGGTGATTACGATTTTAGCATATATCTTTTACAACATTGAAACAATTCGAAGGTGAGTTGCATATGGTGTAGAAATATCTGGCTGTCCGTTATTTGTGGTATATCGAGAAGAAAAACGTAGATTCTTTCTTAACTTATGTTATATTAAATTCACACACACATGCAACAACATTGTTTACTTATCGACTACTACTTACTATATATTCGATTATATCATCATATTTTGAATTAAGACGGTCATGCAATAAGACCAGAAAAATGCCCGTTGAAATAAAAAAATGCGATTACGTCATAACTCAAATAAATGAAGCTAAAACTTATGACTCTTATGAGTAGAGCAACGCAAACTGCGCTGAAAGCCAGTGGCTGACGGATAAATGTTTACACAAAATAAACACGACCGGGACAATTCGGTATAAGCGTCAGTATAACTGCGACTCGAAAGCCAATCTGTTGTGTATGCATCTACGCTCTCGTATACTATATCGTAGTTCTACGTTTGCTTTGAAAATGTTTCCTACGTCGCGAAAACGACCAAAGTTGGACATAATAAGAGAATTTATTGCAGAAATGCCTGATTTAAAGTGTGATGGCGATAAAATTCAATGTGTAGTGTGTAAAATAGATTTAATGTGTTGGTCGAAAAGTGATTGTCTACGGCACGTAAATAGTGCAGGGCATGTTTCAAAAAAAAATTCCACACGAGATTATGACAAATTTAAATTTAATTTATGTGTTACCTTTATTGCATGTAATTTACCATTTCATTTACTAAGGAAGAAAGCATACGTCTCGTTTTGGAATGAATATTCGGACTTTAAGTTGCCAAGTGAGAGAACATTACAGAGAGTTGTGCCATCTGCTCGTGAGCATGTCGAGAAAAGAATTAAATCGGAGTTGCAAGATAAAAAACTGTGGTTATGTGTGGACGAAACAACAGATCGTAAAAAACATTCTGTGGTTAATGTAATGGTACGCACAATGGAACCACATCGACCGTCACCCTCAGTTTTACTAGCTTCCAGACGAATACAATAATGCACTGCCGAAGTAATTTCAATGTTGGTGTTAAATACATTGGAAAAGTTGAACTTTCAACAAATCAACTGTTGATGTTTATGAGTGATGGTGCCGCAAACATGCTTGCTGTAGGTCGATCTCTTAAAAAACATTGTGCTAACTTGTTGCATATTACATGTAAAATTCATACTCTCAGTCTCGTAGCAGATAGTATCAGAAAATGTTATCCCGCGGTAGACGCTCTAATAGCACACAAAGGCTGTGTTTGTAAAATCCCCAAAACGTATTCGGGAATTTCATAGACTATGCCCCGGTATTCGTGAACCACCACAACCTATTCTTACTCGTTGGGGAACATGGTTAAAGGCTGCATTTTATTATCTTAAATATTTTGAGAATATAAAGAACGTGATTTTAGAATTCGACCCAAAGGAAGCTGCGGCTGTCAAGATAAGCCGCTTGAAATTTCAGGATAGTCAAGTTAAAACAGATTTGGAAATTATTCAGAACAATTACGTGGGACTAGTGGATGCGATAGAAAAACTATAAAATTCTTCGGTGTCGTTAGTGGAATCTTTGCAAATAATGCAACATGTTCACGTACAGCTATGCGCGATAGAAGACTCAAGAAATGTTTGTGTTTTAGAAAGGTTTGAAAGTGTTTTAGATAAAGACTCTGATTTTGGCACATTAAGACAAATTTGTGAAGGTGCGTCAACAGAACCGTCAAGTTATTTGAAAGATTATTTTACTTACGCAAATTAACGTCACTAGATGTAGAACGTTCGTTTTCGGCATACAAAAACACTTTTCTTCACGCCGCACTCACTTTGCCGAAACAACTTTGGAAACATATCTAATGTTACAAATATTAAATAGACATTATCCACTTTGTGATTTCACGGAGGACTCTTAAAACGGTAAGTGTTTGAGCACGTATCACATTTAATTTATTTTGTGTAAACTTTTATGCGTCCGCCACTGGCTTTCAGCGCAGTTGCGTTGCTCTACTTATGAGAGATGAAAAAATTCCTGCTAAATATAAAAATGTAACTGTAGGAGCGTTTCCCTCAAATTTTACTCGCTTTTATTTCATTTTATTATTCCGTACTTTTTACTCGCCGTATTATAAAAATTACCCATTTTATTGTTAAATATGCTTTTTTGTATGAATGGTGGTAGTCTAATACATTAAAATGTTTCTTTCTTAGATCACGGTAGAAGATAGTTTCGGAAAGTTAAGCTCCGAAAGACGCTTTATTTTCATTGTATTCTGGTAGAATTTTATGAATACTCTGGAAAAAACGGCAATATACTATTTCGCTTAAAATTATTATCCATTAGCTACTCCTATTATTCTTGTAAATCTAAGTATACAAAGGAGAAACATAATCAGAGTCCTAGATCCACTATTTAATTACATTTATCTCAAATTAGTATTAAAAACAATCTCGAAGATACCAATTAAAAATAAATTACGAGGGTAGTTTCAAGTCTCAACAAGAAGACGGCGTTACTCGTCAAAAATATTCTGATGATATAATTGCGCATTCGTTGAAAGATACTTTTGAAACTTTCAGCCATGTTGGACACTCAGTTCTTGTTTAACAGTTGTTTGTGTCAGTCGATTTTAGTGTTTCTGCAAAAAAATGGCAAACACCGAAATCGAACTCATTAAATTCTTGCATTTGAAAGGCAATACGCCTACGCAAATTAAAGCCAAGATGGTCGCTGCTCATTTGCCACTGTGACGTTTTGGACAGCTGGATTTAAACGTGGTCGTACTAGCTTGGTTGACGATGAACGTTTGGGACGGCCAAAAACTGCAACCACTATCGATAATATCGTAAAAGTTCACCAAGTGGTGCTAGACGATCATTGAATTAAGGTTACAGCGATACCAGAGGTTATGGGTATCTTGAAAGAACGTGTTTGTCATATATTAACTGAAGATTTGGGCATGAAAAAGCTAACCGTGCGTTGGGTGCTGCGCTTGCTCCCTCAGGACCAAAAACGCATTCGAATGAATATTTCCAAAACCCTGTTGAAGCAGCTTAAGCGAAATAAATCGGAGTTTTTTCGTTGATTAATAACTGTAAATGAAACTTCGATACACAAGGCACAATCGGAACAGTGGACTACGAAAGGTGAATTGGCTCCGAAAACGGTGAAGACTGTTCCATCGGTCAGGAAAGTGATGGCGGCTGTTTTTTAGGATAGTCATGAAGTTGTGTTAATCGACTATCTTGAAAAAGGAAAAACAATAACGGGAGGATCATTACTTGACAAGCTGAAGGCAGAAAACGGCCGCATTTGAAGAAAACCGTCTCACATTCAGTTGCGCCATGTCAAAAATTCACGAATTATGGTTCGAATTGATAGACCATCCACCCTCTTCACCAGATTGGTCCCCAACGACTTCTTTCTGTTTCCTAGGCTGAAAGTTTTGCTCGAAGGACAGAGATTTTGATAGAACGAGGAGACCATCACATTCGTAAACACCCAGAACAACTACTATTTGGACGGATTAGAGAGATGGGAACATCGCTGGGAAAACTGTATGAACTTACAAGGAGATTATGTTGAGAAATAAAACCGAATTTGACAAAAAAATACTTGTTTCTGTGTTAGGCTGGAAACTTTTCGGACTACCTTCGTAGGGTCGATGAACTATATTGACTTTAAGCCCCTTTAATTATTAAATTTTTCTTTATGCAATTAATAATACTAAAAAAAATGTTCTCCTATACTTGGTTAGTACACAGAGTCATTCCCTATTCGACGTATCTCTAACAGCACTTAAAATATCTTTTTGAAATTATTTTAAACGAACCATTCTGTATATTGTAGATTCTTTGCATAGTCCAATTAAATACAAATTAAATGATATAGCACGTGTCTAGGATATACCAAATTTGAGAAATAATTCTATGAAAATTTTAACAGATGCAAACTTCAATTTAAACATCAATAGCATTTTTTGGTACTAATTACTTATATAAATCAGTTTTAAGATTCTTGTGGGTTATATAAATAGCTATTGACAGTTATCATTAGTCTGGACAAACAGCGGTAACAGTCAGTGTAGTAGATATGTGGTGCGGAGTCGGCGATTATTTATTTCACGCGTTCACAGCGTCAGTACTAAATCGATGCTGTATTGCGAGTAGTTCTGTGTATATGTAGGCTGTCGTAACTTATTTCGTAATTGTACGCTTATGTTTGCCTTAAAAATGTTGCAGTTAGGTACGTCGCGAAAACGACCAATGGCAGACACAGTTAAAAACTTTATAGTGGACATGACGGACTTAATTTTTGATGGCGCTAAAATTCAATGTCTAGTTTGTAAAACCCCTTTAATGTGTTGCTCTAGAAGCCATTGTCAACGTCACATCGAAAGCAAACAGCATTCTTCTGCAAAAAGTGGCATACGAGACCAAGAAAAATTTACATTTGATTTATGTGTTACTCTTATTTTATGTATCTATCGTTTCGTTTACTAGACAAAGAAGCATTTGTCTCCTTCTGGAATAAATATGCGGACTGTAAATTACCTAGTCGGACATCGATACGAAATGTAGTGCCATTTGCTCGTGACATATAGAAAAAAGAATGAAAACGGAATTGAAAGATAAAAAACTGTGGTTGTGTGTGGACGAAACAACAGATCGTCAAAAACATTCTATGGTTAATGTAATGGTACGTACAATGGAACCACATCGACCGTCATCCTCCTTCTTACTTGCTTCCAGAAGAGTTATAAATTGTACTGCCGATGCGATTTTAAAGGTGGTGTTGAACTCATTGAACAAATTTGAAGTTTAAACTAAGCAACTTTTAATGTTTATGAGTGATGGTGCCGCAAACATGCGTTCTTTGGGCCGATCTCTTAAAGAACACAGTGGTAACTTCTTACATGTAACGTGTAAAATCCATACTCTAAATCTTGCCGCACAAACGATTCCTACATGTTTTCTACTAGTAAATGCTAGTACAAAGGCAGTGTTTCTAAAGTCCCCGAAACGTACCCGACTATTTCGCAAACTGTGTCCTGATTTACCTGAACCAACACAGCCGATTGTTACACGTTGGGAAACATGATTGCAGGCTGCGTTTTACTACAACAAATATTTTGATCAAGTAAAGAAGGTAGTTTTAAAATACAATCGGCCAGAAACTGCAGCAATCTAGAAAAGCCAGGAAATATTTCAAGATAGTCAGGTCAAAAGAGATTTACAAACTATTCACAACAATTACTTTGGACTAGCGGAGGGAATAGAAAAATTACAAAATGTTTCGATGTTGCTAGTGGATTCTGTTCAAATTGTGAATGATGTTCACGCACAGTTATGCGCTGTAGAAGGCGAAATAAATTGGTGTGTAATACGAAAATTGAAAGTGTTTTTGGAGAAAGACTCCGATTTTCTTATATTAAGACAAAAATTTGTGAAGGTGCGTGTGAAAATGCATTAAGTTGTTTCAAAGATTATTTTAAATATGCAAATATAACATCGCTAGATGTCGAACGGTCGTTTCCGGCATTAAAAAACATTTATTCCGCACGTCATACTCACTTGACTGAAACAGCTGTGGAAACATATCTAATGATTCAAATATTTAACAGATGTTACCCAGTTTGTGATTTCACGGAAGACTTTTAAAACTGTAAGTGTTTCAGCGCGTTTTATAATTTGTTTCCTACCTTCTATTTTATGTGTAAACTTTTATGCGCTCTCCACGCCTCTGGCTGTTACCGCATATTTACCCAAGTTAGTTATCATTGTTATCAATAAATATCAAAAGTGTTAGTCAGACCGAAAATGCAAACATAAACATATTCAACTATTAAAAAGTCAATTTTTTGAAAAGGTAAAATACATTTAAATGCACTGGTTTCATCATCAATCAATTTTGCAATAAAAAGCAGCTGAATGGGCAATGATGTTATAGAGTCCAGCAATAAAAAAAAGGTATTTTCAATTTCTCCTGGAGAAAATAAACATTTTCCAAAAATATTGAATGCTTCTGCGCTCTACCATTTTGCTTTTGTTTTCTACTAATTCGGGTTAATCTCTAATATTTCTATTTGTGCGTAAGGTTACTTCTTTTTATAAACAACTCTTGAATAAACACTTATTTAATAACTTAATGAGATTTACTTAATACGTATAATTTTATGAAAATCGCTTCTTTTTATTCTATTCAGAAATTCATTCAGAAATTAGGTATTATGTGGCACCCATATTATCTGTGCATAAGATATGCATTTGTAGTAGCCTTATTTGTTAATTCAACTGTCTTTTATTGGAAAAAGGATCGATTTGATACATTTTTTCAAATAATTCGGAGCGATGAGCGAATTTAGGCATAGGAGTAATGTGTGATTTATCTTATCATCTTATCTAATTCGTAAGAATCACAAAACTGATTTGCATATGTTATACATGACTAAGTGATCATGACTGAAAAACTTAATTTTAATCATGATTAATTAATCAATTATTAACTTTAATCATCAATTTCAAACAAGTAAATCATGAAACTAAAATCAATGCCAGGGAACATTTATTTATGTACACTTGTAATTGAATAATGATAGCAAGGACTGTGGGGTAGTATGGCAAACAGCACTAAAAGTATCGACACAGTCCGCACCACACAATTTATTCACTAATTAGCCCGAAACAGCTGATTCGAAGATGCGTGGATCCCCATTATCACCCATATGACCGAATGATAAAAAAACTCTAATTCTAACATGCCTATCCCTTACTGTGCCGATACTTTAGTGTTTTTGTCTTATAACTGAAATTCTTAGTATAGATTATTTTAAAAAATGACAACAAGGTAAATTAGTGAGAACGACCAGAAGAAGAAGAGGAAGACAGAGAAAGGGAACAAAGAAAAAAGAGAAGAAGAAGGGAAAAGGAAGAAAATTAAGAGGTGGAAGAAGAAGGTGAAAAGAGCAAGGGAAATGTGAAAGGGAAGAAACAGAAGGAGAAGGTAAATCATCAGAAAAATAGGAGATAAAAAGAAGAAGATTGAGAAAAAAGAAAACAAAACAAGAAATAGAAAGAAAGAATGAGAGAGAAAGATGAAAGGCTATTGACAACCAATAGGGTGCAGGAGCATTTTTTACAACTTACCTAGTATGCAGGATCCTTTAGTGCAGGAAATAAAAATTAAATCAAAATCTTTTTAATTCAGTCATTATATCCCAACACATTTTTATTAAAAGAAGACATAACCTCAAAATATTCTTGTGTAAAGAAGTCAACGTGACGCTTAGCACTTTGTGGAATATGCAAAATGAAAGTTATTCTAAATATTGTATTGTGCCAGTATGCTAATTAATTTTGATTAAAACGTTAGAAAAATTATTCATATCGTTGCCATCTAGAGAAACAAATACCATATAATCATAAAAAAACGTGATCGAGAGAACCATGTTTTTTTTAATTATTTTTTACAGCATTTATTATTATTTAGCAAACAATTATAGTAAATGCTCTAAGTGATCTTCGGTTTCAATACAAAGTTTTAGTCGTCGCTTCATGTTGCTAAATACGTTGATGAGATGTTAACGGGTTATCGTGTCAGAAACAGTTTGAATTGTTTCGCTAAGTTCTTGTATTGTGCGTGGTGTATTTTCAAAAACTGTATTTTTTAGGCGTGGAAAAATAAAATAATCTAAAATAATTAGATCGGGAGAACGTGGAGGAAAATTTTACTGCACCAGTATAAAAATATTCATGTAAGAGGTACGTTATTTGTAGTGTTTTATATGCTGTGGCATTGTCTTGTTGGAAGTATCCATCCCTTAGTTCGTCATTATGCAACTGGTTTAGAAAAGGTTGCAATCAGTTATGACTAGAGCGGGCCAAATTGCGCCATCCAACAGAATCGGAATCAGGCGCAACGGCCGCTTATTGTAAATAGCGTATATGTGAGTCACAGCAGATATGTGATATTTCGAAATTAATACACAAGGGTAAAAAAAAAATAAGGGGACGCAATAATAATGTTTAGTGATTAGAGCGGATATATATATGTACACGCTGAGGTGTTTTTATTTTCATTATGATTTTTTATTTGATTGAAAACGGTATGCGTTGTAAATGGGATGTAATAAGGAAATAACTGAGAAACTGAACGCTTTTTTTATTCTGTTGTACTTAATAATGTAACTGTAAATAAAGATATAATAAATAAATTTTATCCTTCTTAATAATGCGGATAGGCTTGTTTAAAAAGTTGCACCATCAGTAAGTTTCCACATTTGCCTCGGTGAAGGATGTTCGCCGAGACGAAAAAATGTTCTTATATTTCGAAAACGACCGTTCCACGTCCCACCGAAGTAGACAGGCGTAATTAAAATAAACTTTAGATTAGTCAAGGAATCTGCAGATGCCCCATCGCACATTTGTCTTAATCTCGTGTAGTCCGGATTCTTTTTTAAAACACTATCGAACTTAGCTAAAACTCGTCCACTTGTTGCATCGTTTATACTGTGTAACAATGCACTAACTTCGTCCACGACTTGCACTGATTCTACCAACGACAATCCAGAATTTTGCAAATTTTCTATCGCGTCTACTAACCCTTTGTAATTGTTGCTAATAGTCTTTAGGTGTGTTTCAACAGAAATATCGAGAAATCCCTTCTGGCTCATCCTAATAGCTCTAGCTTCGGCAGGGACGAATTGCAAAATAACGGATTTGACTTCTTGAAAATGTTCATTATAATAAAAAGCGGCTTTTAACCACGTTCCCCAACGCGTAAGAATGGGCTGTGGTGGTTCTCGAATACCAGGGCATAACCTATGGAATGCCCTAGTCCTCTTAGGACTTTTGAGAAACACTTTTTTTGTGTTTGCTATTAATGCATCCACCTCCGGGTAACACTCTCGAATAGTTTGTGCCACAAGATGTAAAGCATGGACTTTACACGTAACATGTAAAAGTCCTTCACACTTTTCTTTAAGGGAACGGCCTACACTACACATTGTTGCTGCACCATCGCTCATGAACAACAACAGTTGGCTGGTTGACACTTGAAATTTTTGTAACGTTTCGAGAACTACGGCCGTAATTGCTTTACTAGTACACTGTTTTAATCTTCTGCTGGCTAATAGAATTGCAAAATTTGGTTTAATAGGATCTAATACGCGCACTATTATATTCAAAATAGAATTTTTTTTGCAATCTGTCGTCTCATCAAGACATAGCCACAGCTGTTTATCTTTTAATTCGGCTTTAATTCGATTTTCAATGTCCTCACGTATTCGTGGAATATCTCCCCGTAACGCTGTCCGAGATGGTAGTATCCACTCGGTATTGTATGTACCCCAGAATTTTCGAAATGCTTTTTTATCAAGTATACGAAGTGGTAGACTACATACCATAAACGTTAAAAGCAATTCTAATTGAAATTGACGTTGTTGTGACACACCATTTCTTTTATTTCTGTGGTGTGCGCTATTTATGTGTCTTTCGCAATCACGTTTGCTCCAGCACAGTAGTTTCTTTTTACAAACTTTACAGAAAATTGTACTCCCATTGTAGTGTAAATCCACAAATTCACTAAGAAATGTATTAACTTTCGTAGGTAATGGCCGTTTATTTTTAATAGTTACGTTAGACATAATCACTAAAGCGAGCACACCGACGCTTGTTTCTAGTATGCCACGAAGTGGTGCAAACGTAACATCTGCAGACTCGTCATTTGTTGATGAATAGAGCGCGTCATCCGTAAATGAATAAGCGCGCTGTTAGTTCGTAGCCGTCGATGAATGAACTTTTTTTTTGTAGTGGCCCACTGTGAACAACGCCCTATTTATCAACGAACACCCAAACTGCAGGTGTATATTTGCGCGTCTTCACGACGTAATAGACAGTGGTTTTGGTCCTCGTCCTAATAATTACATATTTAAATTACCTATGTTTATATACATATATGCGCCCGGCAGCCTGATTGCGAACCTGGCGCGTGGCGCTCTTGGCCCGCTCTAGTTATGACGATATCTTTCTGCGTTTACTATTTCATGATGGACCAATAATTCTTCTCTGTAAAGCTGCGCCATTGGACTTTCACTGGATCATATACATATGGTTTGTTTGTTAATAACACCATTAACATGGAACCAAGCTTCGTCTGAGAAGAAGGATTTGTCAAAAATGCTATCATCATTCATGTGGTTTTCGAACTAATTGCAGTATTGCACGGTTATTACGTGTTCAATGAGCTTGAGTTCTTGCACAACACGAATTTTATATGAATATGCTGACAAGTATCATATGATAAATTAGTATCCTGTGAAAGCTTTCTAAATAACTTTTTAGGTGAATGATCTGTACGCCTCCTCACACCTGCAATATTTTCAAGGGTTTTTTTCTTGAGTCTACCACTGCCGGTTTTGCAACTTATTGTACCAGTTTCATGAAATTTTGAAACGCAGCGAACAATTTTTCGATATAAATCAAGATATGGCACTGCAAAATGTGGAAACTGAGGACGAAATTGGTCCATACATAGTTGCATAGAATAAGTCTATTCCCCATTCTGTTGCTTTTGTCCATTACGAGGATAGCTTTCAATGGTAAATGTTTGGTGATCTGTAATGAACATGTTTTAAAATTTATAAACATCAAATTTAATTTGAATTGTCAGACTTGTCAATAAATGTCAAACGTAATTTGATGTTTCAACTTTGGAATGAACTGTCGGATGTAATTTTAACTAACATAAAAAAATATGGATATCTCAATTACGTTTTTTTATGAAATTATAAGGTTTGTATTTCTTCTATATTTGAACCGATTCTGAACCATTCAAAATGGTTCACCAGTGCAAATCATGGTATAGTTGTAGATGTATGATATTAAAGTCTGTATTACTTACAAGAACGACTGATTTGAGCGTTTCTGTATCGGTTCAACCGTGGTAGAAAAACAAAGCCATAGTTACAGGCTCGAAGGCGTAATGAAAGTGAATTATTTAAAAAACAACATTTTAACATGACTGTATGCACTACTAACTTATTATACGCAGAGAAATGGTTTCTTAGTAAAGAAAATCCAAAACACAAAAATGTTTCTTCCAAGTAAATCATTTAGTTTTAAGAAAATATTCATATTAAAGGTAGGAATGAAAAAATGGTCCAGATCTCACAAAGTTCCATTGAGAAATTAGGCGACCAGTTATGGGCACAGCAGTAAGCGTTGCCAGATTTAAGCTACTGTATACTTTGATATAGCAGGTTGGTACTGTATACTCATGCTAACTTCATTGTTATTATTAAAAAGGTAGACATTTTAGCTTTCAATCTTATTTTAAAATGTACATGAGAATAATTACACGGAAAGAAAACAACTAGATTTTTCTTTTTTGAAATGCAAATATGTACGACTTCAATAGATTATTTTATGAATTAGACGAACATCTCCAGAATGATGTTACACAAAGCTAATCTACCAAAATGATATTCATGACTAGAGCCCGGTAGCAGGGAGCCCTGCCATAGCCATACCTGCCTAGTACACAAAAACAATTGTAAGAAAATAGAAAAAAAATAACAGAACTAACACATAATTATAATATGTGAAAAGTAGTGAAACATTCACCCTTTTAAGCAGCCTTGGCTACGGAACAGTAAAACTAGAAGCACCATTATCAGTATTAACATCATATGGATAAGAGTGGCAAAAAGTTGACACCATTAGATGTGTTTCCACAGTTGTCTCGGTGAGCGATGTTCGCCGTGGTGAGAAAATGAGTTTATATTTTGAAAAAGAGCGTTCAACATCTACCGATGTTATACATGCATGATTAAAATACTCTTTGTACTTAGTCAGTGGATTATTCGATACACCATCACAAATTTGTTTTAATGTGCTAAAATTGGGATCTTTTTGTAGCACACTCTCGAACATTTCTAAAACGTGATTATATTTTGCGTCATGTATAGTCAGCAGCTGTGTATGCACTCCGTCCATAATTTGCAGAGACTCCAATAATGATAACGATCTATTTTGTAATTGGTCTATTGCGTCAGCTAATCCTTTATAGTAGCTACGAATATTTTTTAAATCTGTTTCAACGGAAATATCTTGAAATTTTGACTGCCTCTACTTAATTGCTACAGCTTCGGCAGGATTGAATTGTGCAACAACAGCTTTTACTATTTTGAAATGTTCAGCATAGTAAAAAGCTGCCTGCAACCATGTTCTCCAACGTGTAAGAATTGGCTCCGGTGGTTGACGAATATCAGGACACTGTGTGAAATGATCGTAGGCGTTTGAGAGATTTCAAAAATACTTTTTTTGTACTTGCTATTAATGCATCTACTTCGGGAGAGCATTGTCGAATGGTTTTTGCCACAAGATGTAAAGCATGCACTTTGCACGTAACATGTAAACACTTGCAACCATGTTCAAGAAGGGAACGACCTACTGAACGCATTATCGCTGCGCCATCGCTCATAAACATCAACACTTTATCTTTTGAAATTTGACATTTTTCCAACTTACTAAGTACAACCTTCGTAATTGCAGCAGTACACTCTTGCAGTCTTCGGCCAGCTAGTAACAGTGGTAATGTAGGTTTACTAAGTCCTTAAACGGTTATTTATCGAGTAAGCTTGGTGGCAAATTACAGTTTATCAACAACAAGAATTACATAAAAAAATGCACAATGCACATGCCCAATTTTTATTTTCTATGCTGTGCGGAATTTACGTGTCTTGTACAGTTCCACTTCTTATTTGACATCAAATGTATTTTGCACACTTTACAAACTATCTTACTCCCGTTGTAAAACAAATCGGGAAAGTCAGAAATAAACTTGTTTACTGTGTCTTGAAAGGGTCGTTTTTTAGCCTTCGACATGTTCACTAAAAACTACAATTAATAACTACGTCTATATCAATAAAATCAACACGCCCTATCCGCTATCCAATGCTAAACTGGATTGAGTGATGATGATTTGTCGTGTCGTATCATAATCGACCAGCCCTCCCCGCCCACCGCCGCTGCGACTGCTCTCCAGTTACCGGGCTCTATTCATGACAATCACAAGCAGTGTAGTGAAATGTTATTTATTGCTTCAGAGATTAATACATTTATGAAATACTGTGTGAAATGATTCAAACAGGTGTATCTACAAAAAATTACAATAATTTTCACATGTCAACCTTTAATACAACAAGTACTCTTTATTCTTAAAACAATTTCATAAGAACCGGTTTAATCACTTGGCAACCTGCTAAATGTATAATAAATTGAATCATCCCGCATTTCGTACAATTTCCACATATTTTTTTCTATAGTCAGGTTCAAGCCACCAAGAAACATGTAATAAACATATGGTAAAATATTATACCTTTCATAACATGTCTGATGTAATTTTGTCAGTTTTCAATGGTAATATTTTCATATTCTTGATCAATAAGGGCAGCTTTCTCATTTATTTTAAAGCTATTATTGTGCTTTATAAAGTTTTCCGATACAATCTCAATCAGGTTTACACCTAGTAATAAAGTGGCAAACATAGAATAAGTATGTTGCATTTCAATAGCTGCTTCATCGAATATATATTTATTGTACTTATGCTTTTCTGTAGAAACAATGCTTAAGAGATCACGTTTTAACTTCTTTCAACAGGAATATTTTTCTCTTAACCAAAGAAATGTCATTTTTCTTGGTAGCTGTGGTAGGAATTCATTCTGCCTTGTGCTATTACTGAATTTGCTGGTTGGTTTGGTAGTAACCGATTGAGAAACCACTCCTCTTACTCTCCCGCACAATCTTCACCGTAAGCATCTGCACTATTTTTCTTGCACATAGAATTGTCAAAAAACGTCAAAAAGCTGTAATTTCACGATTTTTAGGTTAATCATTATTAAGGTTCAACAAACGAGTGCAACGTCAGAGGCGTATCGCGCAAAAGTAGGTACGTGAGATACAGTACTATTAAAAAATAATATATTCTTAGCTTTTATTGATGTGCACTGCGACAAAATGCTGCTGCCCCAAAACGTCAAGACGTCGATAAAAGGTAAGAATATATTATTTTATAATAATACTGTATCTCACGTACCTACTTTTGCGCGATACGCCTCTGACGTTGCACTCGTTTGTCGAACCTTAATCGTTATTCGCAATTCTTTCTACTTACGCTAATAGATAGCACTAAAAGATGCGATAGTTTTTATAAATAACATAATGTGAAAATAAAACACTGAATTTGACAGGCAACATAAATTTTATCGATTAACTGATCAGTGATCTCCCTAGGAGAAATCCCGCCGAGAGGCGTAGCAAGAGCGCTGATTCTAGACAAGGATAGTTTTATACAAATTATTGTAAACTAACAAAAGAGGGTTATACTCGATAGGACTACTTCGAAACCAAGGTGAAACGCTCTATACAAGGATATCCAATAAAAGAGAAATTACAATAATGGAAAAAATAACTAAAGTTAATAATTAAAATTAGGAGCAAGTGAATGAACTAATGAAAACGTTTTTTTATAGGTTACAATATAATTAAATTATCTTTTTAATAATGTAATTAAATAGGGATTATTTTTTTGTAGTTTAATAATTAATGAATTAATATTTAAGATTATTTTTCCCTTTTCTTATTATTTATTATATATTTAAAAAACTATAGTTAAATTAGTACACGTGGTAAATAGTAATAAAAAGTAAAAAATATTACATTAACCATATCTTTTGAAAATGTTTATGAAACGTCGTACGTTAAAGGTTATATCATTGCATGGGCAAGTATGTCATCTATATTCCGGTTTCTATATTCGCTACTCTCTAGGACGGCATGACTATAACTACTGGCACTTCGTGGCGCCAGGTAATATTTCAGTTGCTATTTTTGAAGATTAGTGGCATAAACTAAGAGATGTAAGAGCAATGTTACCAAGAGCAAGAAGGTTTAATGCTTTTTCTCCTAATGTTGTTTTTGCCGGTAATACCAGAAGCTATTAGCATTACCTACCATGGTTATTATTTCTAGGCACTTTTTATTGGTGTACTTCTACATTAAGTTTACCTTTGTTTGAACATTATTCTGTAGATAACCTTTACCTTAGTCTTTTTAAAATTACATGCAATGTGAATAATTTACTACATTACGTACGGATACGTCGTACTGTTTTAAATAAGGTAAATGTAATTAATAATGTGGTTATAAATAATATACATTTCACCTCCTACCTAAACGCTTTCTTTTCTAATCTTCCCACGCAATACTCCAGTCGCCTTGAATTATCACCAGGTAGTAAACTGCCTCTTACATGGATCTTGTATAGTTTAAACTTATTTCCATGTAAAGTTATCCATACTCGAGTCTGGGGTACATTTAATTCTGACGCCACTTCGCGTGTCGATGTTGATGGATTATTATTTATCTAGAAAACACAAGATTTACATAAACTTTGCAAAAACGCTCATTTAATTTACTATTTGTAAAATATTCCGTTGGTTTTCATTCAAATTCCCCTTGACATAAACATTACGCGACTTGGTAAACGATCCATTCTAATCAAGATCTGCATATCTTTTTCCATGCTATGGTGTTCTTCACCTTCTCTTCCGCATTTCTTATTCCTGCCCTCTTGTAAGTCCTCTTTCACATCCTCTATCCATTTTGATCGAGGTCTGCCTTTTCTTCTTGTTCCCGCAATCCCAATTTTGTTATTACTTTGCTCGGGTCTTCCTCTTCTGCTCTCCACACATGCCCTATCCATCTCATTCTTTGTTGCTTTATCTTTCTGACAATATCCTTCCCTTTCATCTCCTCTAGTAGTTTTTTATTCGTACGTACTCTGTATTCATTCTCCGTTAATTTCATCGGTCCCAATATAGTTCTTAATATTTTCCGTTCTGCAATCCTTAGCTTCTCTTCGTCTGCTTTGGTCGTCGACATTACTTCCGCTCCATACATCATTACTGGTTTTATTATATTTTCGTATATTTTCATTGTTGTTCCTTTTGTCAGTATCTTGCTTTTCATTAATTTTTTATTTGCTTGGTATGCTCTATTCGTCGCCATTATCTTCTCTTTAATCCCCTCATCCCTTCCTCCGTCATTGGTTATCATCACACCTAAATATTTAGATTTATTTACTTCTTCGAAGGAGAGACGTCCTAATTTCATTTCTCTTTCATCCGTTTCCACTCCTACCCTTATAATCTTCGTTTTGCTTTCGTTTATGTGCAATCCTATTTTACCTCCTTCTCGTATTATTTCTTCTAAAGTTTTTACCATTATTTCTCTTCTCTTAGTTACTATTACGACGTCGCGACCTTGCGGCCTCCGGTTCTCAGTGTACCTTTCCTTACATTCCTCAGTACATACTCTAGTGCCATATTGAATAAATTCACTGATAAGTAGAGTTTGTTAAAAAGGTGGTATTGGCAGTGGCGCACCGCATAAAAGTAGGTACGTAATATACAATAATAGTGAAAAATAATATTGTTACCTTTTCCTGTCGTCTTGATGTCCACTGTGGTAATTGGCAACCACCCTGGTAAGCTGCGTAGAATTGCAACATCAGCAACGCTTCCATTGTCGATTCATTCAGCCGTCGACGGTGTTGTGAATACGTTGTCGTATACTTCGAAAATGATCGTTCGACATCCAGTGAAGTAAGATTTGCAAATGTCAGATATTCCTTTTCCTCATCTGGACAACATCGACTCCTATAGTGTTCGTCAAGTTTTCTAGATCGGCTTGTATATTGTTTATGCAATTTAATGCGTCTCGTGCAGATAACTGACTGTTTTCTAATTGCTCAGTAGCTTGTGCATCTTCAGAATAGTTCATGGAAATTTCATCTATTTGCTGTTGAACGTCCGAATTGGAAAAAAGTTGCTGACTATCTCGAACTGCTGCAGAATCATTTGAAACAAGTTTCAAGATGACATTTTTCACTTGTGGAAAATATTTCTGATAATAAGATACTGCCTGGAGCCATGTTCCCCATCGCGTTATTACAGGCTGAGGTGGTGGTGGTAATTTCGGACACAATTGCTTGAATACACGGATGTGTTTGGGAGATTTGACGAACACTTTTTTGGTAGATGCTATTAACTTATCCACCATTGGATACTTCTTTCGAATGATTTCTGCTACGAGGTGACATGCGTGTATAAGGCATGTTATGTGAAGAAGAGTCGGAAAGCATATTTTCAACATCCTACCAACTCTCAGCATTGTTGCGGCTCCGTCAGTAACGAACATTGTGACTTGGGTTCCTGTGATACAAAATTCTCTCAGCGAATCTTTCATTATCTTGACAACGGTTTCTGCATTAGTTTTCTGAATCCTTTTACTGGATAACAACAATGAAGCTGGTGGACCATCACGTTTTAAAGGACGGGCTACAACATGAATGACACTATGTTTCTGAGCATCAGTTGTTTCATCCACACATAGGCAGATTTTCTTATTTCTCAACTCGTCTTTTATACATTCCTTTACTGTACCTTGCACACGTGGCAAATTGTATCGTAATGGCATAGATGTTGGCAGCTTCCATGAGGGAACGAAAAAAGACGAAAGTCTTCATTAGATACTATATGTTGTGGGATGTTGCACTTAACATAAAAATAAAATCCTATAAAAATTGCTAATATGGATACTGTTTCTTAAATTCAATACATGACGTTTACTTTTACAATGTTTTCTGCATTCAAACCTATCGCGACTTAGCAATCCGCTATTGCATATTGTGCAATAAATATGCGGACTTCTATATTCTAATCCAAAGAAATGCCTGAGATATTTATTCACATTCGAAGGGAACGTTACATCCTTCGGGCGTCCCATCTCCGCGTACTTATTTGGCATGCAGCGTGCAACGTACTGTCGCTTTAAACTCTCTCGCGGTACTGTCGAGATCGACTACGAGTTGAAAATTACCCCTACCCACGCCGCTACCGCTACGCTACTGCTATCCGGAACCACCCTTTTCACAAACTCTACTGATAAGGCGTCCCCCTGTCGTACCTCTTTGTCTATCTCAATATCCATAGTTTCTCCTTTTTGTGTTATGATAATTATCCTTGTGTTTACCATTGTCATCCTGATTAGCCTTCTTAATTTTGCTGAAACTCCCATTGTGCTCAGTGCCTCCATCAACTTATCTCTCCTTATTAAATCAAAAGTTTGCTTAAAATCTATGAATAGTATTTCAATCTGCATTTTGTACTGCATTGCATTTTCTATGATTTGCTTTAAAGTGTATATGGCATCCTTCTATAAAACTACATTTGTATTTACCTATTTTATTCTCTTTCTTCATTCTTTTTTTCTATTAGCGTGGACAAGATCTTATATGCTGTATTTAGTAACATTATACCTCTATAGTTGCTTCACTCTTACTGGTCTCCTTTTTTGTGTATGATAATTACTCGCCCCATTCTCCATTCTTCTGGCATTACGTAGTCTGTTTAGTAGAGGGTATTTCACAAAATGTTCAGTATTACGGACTTGTATGCGTATGTAATACTTTGTTAATGCATTATGCCAAAGTATGTTAGAGCTATTTTATTTACTTAAAATATACAAAATATTATTTAAATAAAGCCTACTACAAGAGACATAAACAAATTTCAAGTTTTTCCATTATTTCTTTGTTTGGCAATTAATGGCTTAACGATGGAAAGTATTAAAGGTTTAAATTGATGTACAACTGAAAGAAAAAAAAATGTTAAGTCAACCAATATCTTAGTGAATCCACAGTTTTGGTTGTCGGTAAGCAATCGGCTTTAGACATTGGAATCCTTTTAAATGAAATAATTAAAATGATCGTCTAGAGTTTTTGATTTGATATTATGAAAAGCTGAATCCAAATGTGTATGGTAACCTTATCATGGCATTTCCAAAAAGCGCCAATATTACTTGCTAAAGATGTGTTTATAGTGAAGCTGTGACAATCGATAAGAGCGATGCGTAAGCAAAACGGGCCAATCATTGAGTGCTGTAACTTTGCGTAACCATGGTTACAGAAGCAAGCTGTGATACTCGATAAGGGTGTGTTTATAGTAAAGCTGTGATAGTCGATAAGAGCGACGATACTAGCAGCGATAAAAGCGTCCAAAAATATTCAACACGGATGACGTTTATGAAGCTTCGGCAAGCGCGTCAGTTTGACAGTTGCCAACATATTTTCATTGACGCCTTTCTTGTTTTATTTGGGTGTTTTTGGTCCCGTTTTGGGGGCCTAAGGTAAATTTCGCTAATTAAGTTCTCGATATCCCTTGAAACTAGAACTGATAAAAACAGATAAAGTTTGACAGTTCGATTATAAATGCTGTTATCTTCCAAACAATTCTTCTAATTCTCAAGCGGCTGGCGAGAGTCAGCAACTTTTTTTCGATTCGGACGTTCAAAAAGAAATAGATGACATTTTCATAAACTATTCTGTAGTGACACAAACTATTTCGGAGTTAGAAAATACTCACTTATCTATACAAGGCCCGTTAAATAACATAAACAATTTAACAGCCGCTCTAGAAAGCTTGACGGATCCTATATGACTAGATGTCGCGCAAAAATTTCGTGCAGTTTTAAATAAAAATCCGGATTTAGAAAAAGTTCGATCTATATTTGGAATTCAAGACTGCACAGAAGAGATACAGGAGTATTTGAATTTCGCAAATCTTACTTCATTAGATGCTGAACGATCATTTGCAAAGTATAGGAGAACATTTTCAGACCGTCGACGAGGCCTGACCGAATCGACAATGGAAGCATTGCTTATATTACAGTACTACGCGGCGTACCGTGGCAGTCACACATTACCGCAGTGGTCATCGATACGTCAATAAAAAGTAACAATCTATTATTTTTTAATTAATACTGTGTCTACTTTTACTCGGTGCGCCCCGGACGGTTCCACTAGTTTCTCGAACATTATAAATAGTACACGCACACCGATCAACCGATAATAACCGAACGTCCACTCGATTCCTTGTATGTAAATAGTAAACACAGCTCCCTTCACGGCGCCGCTGCGGGTGCAACCGTTTGCCAGGCTTTACTCATGAGGCTCAAGGGCTGGAGCTTCTCAACTATCTCCTCTTGAAAAAAAGAACTTTAGTACATATCATTAAGTTATCTTTCTGCATACTCATTATGTCCGAGCTTCGGAAAATTTACGATACTCTGAAAAAATGTTTTACAAGATAATTATAACAACGTATATTTTTTAAATGTATGTCATTCCTCTATATAACTGCACGTCTAATACGTAGATGTTTGTAATTGAGTCGTGTAACAGAAAACGCCGTAAGGGAGGCGGAAAAAGCCGATCGTTATCCGAACCTAAGTTTATGATACTGAGCCCATATCCCTTGCCGATCTACAGGATTATGCCATATACTTACCCCTGATTGATTTCTATTTAAAAATTATATATTTTTTAATGAACATCTCGATACTCTGTGGATAATATATTATAATTTTATCCATTATATACCTTGAAAATAAAAAAAATATACGAGGTAGGCGCCATAAATTCTCGGCTTGATATAGAAAAAATAATCTTAGTAAAATATAACAATTTTTATTTTTCAATATAATCTCTCCTAACTTCAATACATTTATCACAACGATAAATTAATAATTCTATACCCTTGTAAAGATAATCTAAAGTTTTTCGCTCAAAATGTTGTATTACAGCTTCTTGCAACTCGCTATCGTCCTTAAAACGATGTCCCCTAAGGTCTTTCTTTAAATGAGAAAACAAATAAGAACCATGGTTTCATCTGTTGTGACAGTGGACTCCAAAATCGGTTTCGGGTCGTCTCCACACATGTTTAAAAACGAGCGCCCGCATTTGACCCGACGTTCACGTTGAAGAGCAGAAACAAGATCCGGTACCCATCTTGCACTAATCTTATTCATACTCAAATGGTTATGGAGAATGCGGCGAATACTTGTTTCAGAAATGTTAGATATCACTCATAATTCCTTCACTTTCAAACGGCGATCTGCTAGTACCATTTCTTCAATATTTGAAATGTTTTGAGGCGTTATCAGTTCAATTGGACAACTGGGACGCTCATTATCTTCAAAGGATTCTTGCCCCAAACGGAAACATTTTGCACGCTTTTTTACAGTGGAATATGAAGGAACTAAATCACCATAGACGCCGTCTAAACGTTGTTTAATGTGATTAGGCGTATGCCCTCCTTTTGTTGAAAATTTAATGACCGCCTGGTACTCAATTTTCGGTACCTGAGACATTTTTTCTAATGCACTACACTGAGGGAAAAAAATATGTTAAAATAACAAAATTGATTTTGTTAGTTGTAGAAGTGTTAGTCCAACAAATTTTATGATTAAATTACCTATCACCTTGCGTTGACTTAACAATTACATTTGTGTCAAAAAATTCTGTTCGTGGTTTTGGTTGGGAAGTAAATTAAAAAAAAAAGTCGTTTCAGCAGAGCACAATAGTGATGTCAATTTAACAAAATCGTAAAGGTTGAACAAAAATAATAAAAGAATAGCATTAAAGCTAAAAAACGGTTTGATTTAACCAAAAAGTTGAATTAAGTTAATCAAACATGATTGTTGATACATAGGGATCAAATGTGCGTCTGAAATTAATATGGTGTGTTAATTGCCAGAACACGTTTTCGGGGAAACCACTGTATAGAAATATCCATTAAAATGAAATATTTGTTTTAGGATACTTAGACATTAGCAGTTTTTCATGAATAAACCCTGGTGTTCAGTTGATCAGCTTTTATTGGTTATAGTGGGGAGGCATCGTGTCTTGTCTTGTATTGCATCACCATTCTATCTTTTATTTGGTACAAGTAGCAGTGTGCAGAATTTTTTCTTTAGTTTTTATATTTGTTTTATAAAAAAATGGGGGATGTGAAAATATTATTAGTGGAATGGGAGTTTGACTGGTTAATACCGACTTTCGCAGGTAAGTAGCTAGAATCTTTTATGAGTAGATACAAAAGTTAGTGAGGAAAATGGAGCCATATTGTTAAATTAACTGTCTTTGAGTCCCAATAAGTTCTAATAGAAATTACGAAACAATACAAATAATGTATACATTGAACATCTCCGATGTCGTAATACAATGGCTTCAGGTCTGACTTTTACAAAATGGTAGGAATTTCTTTTGTAAATATCGTTTTATTTATTTTGTTTCTTAGGGTAACTAGTCGATAAATGACACGTTACAAAGAGTACTAAATAGAATATTGTTTTTATTTGAAATTGGAAAAGTGCCAGAAAATGCTTATGAAAACATTTTATTGAAAGTTGTGCCGATAATGCATATTTAACGAATTGAGTCAGGAACCGTTTGTGCTGTTTCGTAAGTGAAAAGTAGAACTACGGAAAATGTATAAGCCCTAGTTTCGATAATTGTTCTTGTTGATGTTTATATATTTACATATAGATACGTACACGCGTTGTTTCTAATTTTGAATTTATTATGCTACAGTTTATGTAGAAAATTGTTTAGTTGCCAGAAAATATTTTTAAGAAGTTGAGGTAATAAATTTAACAGATGATAATTTATAAAAAATAATAATTAAAGACAATATGCATATGTAAAAATTGTACAATTATAGAGAAAATAATACACTTCTACCTATTCAATTTGACCCTATAGTCGACGAAATCACGTACACTTTACAATTCACCCTTATTAGCGGAAGTCAGATTTTCCCAAATCAAGTTGCATATTCGATTATTAGCAATAAGCGGTATTTTAATAATTTCCTTATATACCTTCTGTCCGTGCATAGGTAAATACTCCAGTGACCATCAACAAGTGAGTTTCAATTATTAACGATACAGTATCTAACGTTTGTTTTTTTCTTCAAGAAATAGTTAATACTATTTTCAAAACCGACGTTCATCTGTTAAAATTAATACCTTAGATAAAATAACGGTAAGAAATTTGAATAAGAATTTTAACTTAAAAATATTTTCGTTTTTTAATTCAATATTGATGTAACTAATACGATAATTTCTACCATATTCGATGTTTACAAACATCTTGTAATATACGCATTACAAATTCAATTACCCCCAATTACCTTGTAATCATTAATCATACCTGTTTATTAGAACACGAAATTGGCGAAGAAGCCCTACTACAACTTGATGAAAATGTAATAAAGGAAATTATTCCGGTCATAGCAAAGAGAGTGAAATTTTTAGCAAAATTGTGTCACTATCAAAATATAAGTGGCGCAGGTTTACTCCTCGCAGATAATATGTCTACTGACACACTTACTTTAAGTCCAGTCACAGAAGCTTCAGCAAGTTCCAGTAGTAGCACCAATTTGGAACAACGTCAGCACACCCTCCACGAGGAATACAACAAATCAAAGCGCTCATACCCATTCTTGGGAGAAGAAAACATGAAACGGACATTTAGACAGTCTTATCAAATTGATTTACAACATTTAATGTACATGTAATTAGGAAGGATATATGTATTTATTATATAACTTTGTAGTTTCAGATAAATATTGTCCTTGTGTTACTATTACATATCTGATGTATTGTCTTTTGCATATCAGTGCTGAATATATTAGTTAGCATGGAGTATTGCCTTTTATTTCGTTCTTCCACACTTAAATTTGTGTTTTTAAGTAAAAATATTTCAGGAGTAAATTCTACATGTCAACGTGAAATACTAAATATTTTGTTGCAAAGTTTGAATTTATAAATACTATTTTATTACAAACTTGAATTCTTTTGAACTTGAATTTGTTCAAAAGAATTCAATTTTGTAACAAAATAGTATTTATATTCAAGATTTTTTAACAAACGAAGGTATTCAAAACAACAAAGAGATTTGTTAAATTGAATAAGAAAAATGGTTGAGCTAACATTTTTATATTCTACACGCAACAAGTTTTTGTGTTGACGCAACACTACAATTTTGTTGACCTAACGAAATTACGGGTACAGAATGAACAAGGGATAAGTTTAATTCAATCAAATGAATATGTTACACTAACCACTAATATTGCTTAAACTGAGATTAAGCGCACTGATAGATTAACACCTCTGTTACGTTTGATTTAACAAATATATTTTGAAGCAACGTTAAATGTTGATTGAACCAAAAATATCGGTCGACTGTATTTAACCTAAATTTTTTGGTTGGTTGTCCATATTTTTGTTGGATCAATGCATTTTTTTCTCTCAGTGTAGTCACGTTGTCTGGCTGGCTGCTGAAAAGTACTACTCTTCGAGCCGTAATATATATATCGTGTAGGCCTCGCACATGTGCAACTATGACGCAGGAATACGCTCGAACCTGTATAAGCCTGTCAGTCCGAGAATTTATGGCGCCTAACCGTTACTACCACTAAGACAAGGCTTAACAGCTTTGACGTCAGCAGGCTGTGACGTATTTCGATTTAGGCCAATAAACGCGTTTACACACTGAGACCATCTCTGCGTTTTAAATTGGTTTATCCAAATTATATTGGTTTTATTTTAAAAAATACTGTGTAGTTATATTTCCGTACTTTGTTGGTGATACTGCAATGTTTTTGTGCGGTGCCGTTAGAAGAATCTCTACAAATAGTGCAACATGTTCACGCACAGTTATGCGCGATTGAAGACGCAAAAAATGTTTCTGTTCTAGAAAAATTTGAAAGTGTTTTTGAGAAAAATTCTGATTTTGGCACATTAAGACACATTTGTGAAGGTGCGTCAACAGAATCGTTAAGTTATTTGAAAGATTATTTTACTTACGCAAATATTACGTCACTAGATGTAGAACGTTCGTTCCTCTGCATATAAACGCATTTTTTCCTCATGCCGTACTAGTTTTGCCGAAACAACAGTTGAAACATATCTAATGTTGCAGATATTTAACAGACATTATTCACTTTGTGGTTTCACGGAGGACTCTTAAAATGGTAAGTGTTTGAGCACGTGTTATTTAATTTTTATTTAAAAGATGAGCGAAATTATTTGCGGCAGCAAACATCTCTATTAGCAGAATAACTCTAGTGGAATGCGAGGCCTGGTCGACTCTACGCTACTGCGCGGTACCGCTCGTGGCCAGCCTTAATAATAAGTCAAACAATTAAAACAAAAAAAATCAACGGGTCTCAGCCAAAGCATCACACCTTATTGTCTGTATGCTTGAGTGAAGCCAACACAACGTCGATTTCGTGCACAACACACCTTGCCACCACCACCCAGTACCTGAGTTTTGAGAATTGCTATGAAATTGGGATATTTCAAAAGCGGCGTAACCACGCATAATTATTTGAGTAATGGAAATAAACACAAACGATGCTATATTATAATAATATCGATGCACATTACACGCTTTCACGTTTTTAATACCCTATGTTCAAATGCAAGTATGAGGTATCGAAATTAGTGGTAGACAGCCGATAACCAGGCAGAGAATGAAATTACGATGAGTTACGATTAAAAACGATAAAGTTTAATTCTATTTTACTCCCACTCTTGTAGGATTAGATGTAAATGTTTTGGTTGTATATTGGCTTCACTTTTGAATGGAAAGAAATGCTTCTATTCCCCCAAGTTTTTTAGTCTGTTTTGAAACGAATCCAGTGTGATGGAACCCGGGGGAGAATGGGGCCTGGGGTGGAATGGTGTTTCGATAGTAGATATGGGTATTATGTGTCTGTGAATAACAACAGTTGGCTGCACGTTTTAGCTACGTTCATAGTGATGCGGTTGTTGTGTTGTTTCTATTTATCTGTTTTAAGCAAGCGTTGAGTAATTCGGGGTAAAAATACAAATACAATTTGTTGACTATTCTCTAAGGTAAATCTTACTTTTTTTCTTTTCTCTTATGAATGCTAGAGTTAATTATATAAAATAGTGGTCCCTAACCTAATTTTTTCTCATCAATGCTCCATGTTAATTTGAAAATGAATAACTGATAGACAACAGTATTTTATGGCATTACTTCTGGGGCGCAGCTGTTTGGGGCAGAATGGGATATATTCTGTTCCGTTAGTTTTTTCTCATTTCTTTGAAATCAATGAAAAAGTCTATAAATCCTATTAAAAAAGCAAGAAGAAATCGACAGCAAAACAAGTTGCTAAAGGTCTATACTCACGCTCGATTTAGAGCTGGAGTCTATGTGCAATATAAAAGATGGACCCATAATTCATGTGCAAATGTTGATAAATCATAAGGAGCTATACCCCATTCTGGCCCATATACCGGGACAGAAAGAGAAATAGTTATACATTTTGGAATTGTTTGATTTTCTACATGTTAAGAGTTTGTCGTTTCAATCCGTAGCACATACATACAGCGTGTCCACGTTGTGCGTGAACGGAAGATAATTCCTTTCCAGAGCAATTTTGAGAAGAAGCTAAACAATATTCGGGAACAAATGCTGTACATCATCAACATATATTATATTATAAGTACACAGGGTGTTCAGTTTCCGCTGCGCTCGATACAAGTTTGGTTTTTTAAACGGAACACCCGGTATATTATTACGTTATTGGATGCATCTCTTCAATTCGTATTAACTTTCTTCAGTATTCCCTATATTCATCTATCTTAGTTTTTGAGATAATTGACACAATTTGAGATTTTTATCGCTGTTTCTTTAACGACCGGTATATTAAGCACCTCACACAGTAGAAGGGTGATTCAAATTTTATTCGATTGAGTATTTCTTCTATTTTCGGCAATGTATCGACATTTTTTTTTACATCAGCCAGATTCTACAGGAAGATCATCAATATCGTCGCCATGTTTCATTTATGTTATTCAATTTTTTTAATGGAATACCTGTATATTTTTGTAAAATCTAATAGAAAAGATTTTTTTTGTCGTAAACATTTCCCTATACATAATATACTTCTTTAGTATATTAAATATAAAGCTATGCAGGTAAGTTTTTCGTTTAAAAACATCGAGTGCTGTGACTTTTGTTTCGCTCACGATATTTATTAAAACAAATGCGTAAATAATAAATAGCGAAACAAGAAAACAAATATTGAGAGTTTAATATAAAAGGAATCGAAAAAATATAATAAGAGCATTCTGAAAGTTGTTTAAATTTAGTTAAATGGAGGAGTTGAGGAAATGGATGAATTTCTTAAGACAATGCATAACATGAACATTACATTAAATGATTAAATAATACTCCCGAGATGTTGGTAAGTGTTCAATAAAATACACACAGTTTGTATGAAGCAAAATGAAATGGTGTCCATTTCGAATAGACGTTGAAATTGTTTGCAAAAATTAAATTTTACAGTTCAGTTTAGCAAAAAACTTAGCTGATAACTTAATATTTAATTGACTAAAGAACGACACATTTTGTTGTTTATGTTTATAAAAAAAAATCTATCGCAGTTTTTCTATTAGATCCTGGGAAAAACATACAGGATATTCTATTATAAAAATTGAAATAGCACGAATTAAACATGGCAACGATTTTGATAGCCCACTTGTAGACTCCAACTGACATAAAAAACTTTTTAATGTGTTGCCTAAAACTCCAAGAAATATTCAATCGAATAAAATTTGAACCATGGCCTTAGCGTATAAGGCGTTTAAGATATCGGCCGTTAAAAATACAACGACATTTTACAAAATTCGCAAATTACAGTAGTGATCGGCTAAAACGAATCCGCTTAAAGCGAACTGTCGGTTGTTCCGCACTAAAACCGAGGGTCTATAAAAACAACGCTAAAAAACACCTTTTATTGTGAACCTGCTTATGACGAACTTTCGTATAATACGAACTAATTTTAGAGTCTTAACAGAAATAGTCCCTGTTTAAAACGAACTTGTTTAGATACTACATCAGTACACAATATTCGGAAAGTCCACGGTGTTTCAAACACATCAAACAAATTCCTGTGAATTATAAATCAAATAAAAAAGCATGGATGACTGGCGATTTGTTTATAGAACTGAGACTGTGGGATGAAGAATTATTGCTGAAGAATAGAAAATTTATTCTATTGGTTGACAACTGCTCTGCACATCCTCCAATAACAGGTTTGCGTAATTTTAAACTAGTGTTTATGCCACCAAACACTACCTCCAAGTTTCAGCCTCTGGACTAGGGAATAATACACGCCTTTGAAAGCTACTATCGATTGTTTATGCTTTTAAACTTAATTAATTCAATTGACGAAGGTAAATCGAGATCTGTAAATTTATTGGATGCAATAAATTTTAGTCAAGCATGGCAAAAAGTTACGGAGAAAACTATTAGTAATTAATTCAAACATGCTGGTTTCTGTACTTCCTCTGATGACGAATTATCAGTCTAAGGTAAGATAATCGTATCGTCCCAGCATAGCCGTGACAGCTGGAGCAGCCAACGGAACTCGGCGCGCGCTTGTCTGATGCGATGCGTAAACATCTGCCGGGTGGCAAAGCAGTTCAAGTTCGTACACATTCATCAGCACTAGCGCGGCGTGTGTGTGTGAATTAAATCAGGCGAGCGGAATACTAGTTATTCAAGAAAATTTTTAATTAAAAATGTCCAGTGTGCACAATGCTAAACAACGACCCTTTGCTGATAAAGTAAAAAACTTTATCTGTGAGTTTCCAGATTTGATGTGCTGGCAAAAGAACGACTGTAGGAAGCATGTAAATAGTACAAAACACAGAAATAGAAAAAACGGCGCGTCAAATAGAAATGACTTTATTTTCGATTTACTTGTCATGATGATAACATGTAATTTGTCACTTAACATACTGGATAAGAAATCGTTTAAGAACTTTTGGAACAAATACAACCCGGAGTTGAAGTTGCCTATTACGGCAACAACACGTAAGCATGTTTTATTTGTACGCAAAGAGGTGGAAAATAAAATCATCTCTACATTAAAGAATCAGTTGCTTTGGTTGTGTGTTGACGAGACAACAGATTGTAAATAAAATTCTATTATACATGTTATAGTTCGTGTACTGGATCAACATAAACCGACATTTTCACTGTTACTAGCTAGCAAAAGATTATAAGGGTGTACTAGTGCAGCAATTACGACTGATATGTACTACGTTAAAAAACTTTCAAGTCTCAACACGTCAAGTGTTGATGTTTATGAGCGATGGTGCAGCGACAATGCATGCGGTAGCCCGTTCTCTTCTTGAACACGGTTGCGACTGTTTACATGTAACTTGTAAAGTGCATGCTTTACATCTTGTGGCAGAAACTAGTAGGCAATGTTATCCCGAGGTAGATGCATTAGTATCAAGTACAAAAAAAGTGTTTCTCAAATCTCCAAAACGTCTTCGAAAATTTCACGCACAGTGTCTCGGTATTCGTGAATCACCACAGCCGATTCTTACACGTTGGGGAACCTGGTCGCAGGCAGCTTTTTATTATGCCGAACATTTCAAAAAAGTAAAAGCTGCTATTCTACAATTCAATCCTGTCGAAGCTGCAGCTGTTAAGGAGAGCCAGTCAAAATTGCAAGATACTTCTGTTGAAACAGATTTACAAAGTATTCATAGCTACTATAAATGCTTACATGACGCACTGGAACAATTACAAAATAGAGCGTTGTCGTTAGTGAGGTCACTGCAAATAGTGGACGAAGTACATACTCTGCTACGCACTATAGATTACGCAAAAAATATTCGCGTTGTAAAAAAGTTGGAGAGTGTGTTAGAGAAAGATTCCAATTTTATCACATTACAACAAATTTGTAATTGAGTTCAAAGATTATTTTAATCATACATGTATTACATCGGTAGATCTTTTTCCAAATATAAACACATTTTTTCATCACTGCGAACACGGTTCCACGAGACAACTATTGAAACATATCTAATGCCATCAATTTTTTACGATTCTTATTCACTGGGTTATAATACTGATGATGGTGCTTCTACTTCTCACGTTCAGTAATTCCAATGCCATCCGCCAGCCTACTTGATTACGCTGTTTAAGAGGGTGAGTGTTTCACAACGTTACAGATATTATAATTCTTGATTAGTTTTTTTATTATTATTCGCTTTATTACTTCTTTTTCGGTATTATAAATATTGAAGAAATCGCACGCCTATGGCGCGACGAACGATTATCTTACTCTGATTATCACTTTCACAATGGTTGGAGAAGCAAAAATCATCTTTAACAACTATTGATTTATCTGTCGTTGATAATGAAGTCGTAAAAGTGTTGTGCAGAGTATCAATTTTAACGAATTCGTTCATGTAGATGATCAAGTTGCAATTGCCGAATTCTTAACTGACGATGACATAATCAACAGCGTACTCAATGAATCTGTGGGCGATTCCAGTAGTGATGAAAGTAACACACGCGAAGATATGCCAATTCGAACTAATCAAGAAGCGCTGCAATGTGTTAGGATAATACCCCTAAAGATGCTTTGGATATATTCGCCAACATTGAGGATAATATGGAACAAATTTGCACTGGCGCGAAATTGAAACAGTCAAAACTTACAGACTTTTTTAATCAGTAACTAATACGTGTAATATTAAAATATATGTATGCAGTATTTCTCTAAATTTGTACTCTTATGTAAATAAATATCTAGTTTTTAATTTGTCAAATATATTTCATCTGTTTTGTTTATTACGAATTCCACATATAACAAATTGAATTTCTCGGTTCGTTATATCCGGACATTACTGTATGTCCATTATCTCAAACTAAGATAGATAGGTATACGAAACATTGATGAAAGTTGACATGAATTGAGGCATCTAAAATCGTAATCATATACAGGATGTTTGACTTAAAAAATCAAACTTGTATTATGCGCTGTGGAACGCCCTGTATACTTGAATATAATTTTAGGTTATGCATATAATTTTGGGTTATGTTTGTCTCCGAATATATTTTTTTTATTTGAAGTAAATTGCTCAGAGGAGGAATTATCTTTCGTCCACGCATTAGGTCGACACGCTCTATACAGTGTGTCCCTGGATTAACGAATGGATAATAACGGTAAGACAAACAGGAAATTATTGAGTTGAATTTTCATTTTTGGGGGTTGGGCCATGCTTACGCACTAAGTGCTAGCATAATTTGTTACCCTGAACATTGTTTTTTAGTAACCCTTTCATCGCATCTCCTACAGAAAATACATTTTACTAAATGAAAAAATTCCTTTTTGGTAAATTTCCGAGATATACTTGATTTATCAGCAATAAAATTATGGCATAAGTTACGTATTATTCAAGCATGGCTGAACTCCAGAAGATGAAATTTCAACTCAATAATTTTCTGTCTGCCTTACCTATCCATGTGTTAATCCGGAAACACGCTGTATATAATGAGCAAATAAACCAATTTAAATATTTTTAACTTTTTTATTTTATATAATCTGTAAAATTTTCATGTTTAAACATTAACAACCTTATTCCCCTCCAGGTTCCCCTATATTATAAAGGCCGGAAAAACTAAAATAAAATTCACTTACCTCCATCAGATCAGAGATTAACGTTTTGAAAAATATATGCAAGATAGAATATTGTCATCGTAAATCCTGAATTTGGCCACAAGATTGCGTTTTTAGACGAGATATAACAAACAAATATTAGGAAAAATAACAATTAAAATGATTCTTGTTTGGCAGTTATCCTATTGGCTTGCATAATACACAAGATAAAATTAGTACCTACTTACAATTAAAAATGTCAACATGGAAGTTTCTTGTATTCAGAATTTTACAATGGATGACAAAATGAGCAGGATGTTCTAACTTAAAAAAAATATTTTTTTTATTCTTGACAATTGTATTTTAACTTGTTGTGTTCGTTCCCCTTTTACATTTGATTTTAATCTAATTTTAATATCACATTAATTACAAAATTTTATATGTCCATTCATCGCTTTACATCTGGAATATATTTTTTATTGTTAGATGACTTTTGAACTGTTATTAATAAAAATTCTTAACCTGAGGATGGGCTTTGACCCGAAACCGGTCGTTATTTAGTTATATTAAAAAAGAATTTTACGAGTAAAAGGAACTTTTTATCAACCCTTCTTCCTAATATGAACAACTCGCAACGAGTCACCATTGAACATCTTAAAAAATAAGGTTGTATTTCAGTTCCGGTTAAACCGAAAGAGGAACTTTAAGAATTCTATCATTTTTGACTCCTAATAGGATTTTTTATATTAGGTGTACACAATTTTAATTTAGAAATAATACACCACTGCAAAGGTACATATCGTAAGCTTTCTGCAAAAAATGACAAATCATTTTTTCGATAATGCTTCTAAGTGGATAAACGACCTTCAAGGTGGCTCATATTATTATTTATAGCTATAACGTATTTGCATTAAATTAACTTAATCAATTTTTTCAGTAAACCAGCAAATATGTACTTATTGGTATACGTAGGTTTTTGACTCTTTAAAAAAAAAACAAAATGGACCTCCATATAGGACCATTCACAAATGTCTAATTTATTTATCAAATTTTTAGTTGTTTTTTTTGCAGCTCCATTTTGTGACATTGCCCCATTTTATTAGGCTAGCGCAACTCCAAACTGTACACACGTCAAACTTTAATTTTATTTTCTACGTATGTCCCTTATTTTCCATGTATATCATGATTCATGATTACTGCAGAAACTGCTAGAAAAACATACCATGTAACGTTTCTGTGCAATTCCATGCATTACAAAAGTAATTGTTAATATTAACAGATAAATTTAGGTTAGGTTGTGACAAAGCAAATTATTGATCTCACCGGTCAAATTCTTACACTAATTTCGCGTTACCCTACGTGTACGCAGCCTGAAACCAATGATTTGCCTTGTTATAACTTAACCTAAATTTATCTGTTGATATTAATAATTGCTTTTGTAATGCATGGAATTGCACAGAAACGTAAGTAATTTATTTACATGGAAATTTAAATTTATTATTATTTTGAAATACGCATGATTTCAGTAAAAATATTAACAACTTTATAAAATTCACACGCCACTATAAATCATCTCTACACAGTTGTATTCTAGCAAAGGATAGTTAAAATCGTATTGTATTTGTTGCACAACGTGTAAATACACAAAATCAAATTATATAAAAAATATGTTATAGCGTACAATTGATAAAAACTAGAATATACGCGAAATCGCCCTGTATAACAAGCTTAAAACCGTATGTTGTTTTCTGTCAGATTCGACGCCAGGCATGGCTGCAAACACGACTGGAGGCGTTCCAACTAACGGTGGCACCCTCATGCAATGCACGGACGATCGCTCGACGGGATTAGCAGGTTGGCCAGTAGGTGGCACCCACAGCTCCGCCCTAACCGCGCCTACACTCTGGCAATACCCCGGTGAGTAACACTGACCGATAGCTCTTTTTTTGTGTTGTGTGTACTTCGAAGTATAGTTGAGTGAATGTTGTTAGTGTATTTAGTACCAGTTTTCATTTTTTAGTTCTCTAATCGTTATATCATTGATATTTTGTTATGTTTTTGTGTTTATTCTTATTGTTTATGAATTGGTTACTTTCGCCCAAAGTTAAATCCGTGATAGTTAGCTCTTGGATCAAGGATTTATCTAAGTATGGCGTGCGTAGTTACTCTATACGGTAGGTTAAACGTTTATTTCTAAACTTCTAATAAATAAATGCATAAAGTTGCTTGATCAATCACTATGTACGTATATTATTCGTCAATCACTAGAATAAGAGAATTTTAATTGCAGATCTCAATAATAAATCCCAAACGTTCCCACATATTATTGTGCTCCGCAGTATCAAATACAAGTACAATCGTTGAAAATGCATATTGTGACAAAATACGCTAGTTATTAAGTAGCTCTAATTATATATCGCAAAATGAAATAATAAAATGTACAACGGCGTCGAGTAGGCAATAGGCCTAAAATTAGCTAAGTATACATTGCATTTGGTTAAAATGTTTTTAACACATTAATTTGCGTTTTTATGTTAATAAACTATTTGTAATTCCAATTTTATCAAATAATATCCAGTATAACACAGTTTTAAAATATAATTTGTTACACAAAAACACCTAGCTATGTACAGGTCATTCACTACGGTGGCCTATTAAAAGTATCTCTGGAAATAATTAAAGTATCATTTTGAAATTTTGGTGAATGATGTTATGGATAATAATGTATTTCCTAAAAATATTTTCAATTTCGTAACACTCTTGATTAAACCGGAAATAATTATCAACTTTCTTATATCAAATGGTATAGCCTATATATTATCCATCCTTTAAATAGACCTTACAAAGACAAATTCAACGGTATAGAATATCATAGATGTAGGATATTATGCTCAAACATTTGCCGTCAGAGACCCGCAATTTTATTTTATCAATATTTAATGCGATGTGGTTGGACGGTGCGGAACTAGAAGAATTGAAAAGAGTAATAGTCGTACCAATTCCAAAAGCTAATTCTGAAAACTTCCGTCCGATTTCGTTGTTATCTTGCATTTTAAAAACTTATGAACGCATAATTAAAGGTCGCCTAGAATGGTGGATGCAGAAAGAACAACGTACTTCCTATCCAACAGTACGGTTTTCGTAATCAAATGAGCACAATTGATGCGGTAACAGACTTGATTACTGGAATTCAAGTAGATTTTTCTCGGAATCTGTATGTAGGGGTAATTTTTCTCGATCTCAAGAACGCGTATAACACGGTTGATTTGGATATTTTGTTTCAAAAACTCTGTGGTTTACGTATGCCTGATTACATTGCAGATAATATAGTAAACATCTTCAGGAATCGGTTAGTATATGTCAAGGCTAATAATCATTCTTTTGTTGGTCTAAGAGTGGTTAATGTTGGGCTAGCGCAAGGATCAATTTTGAGTCCAATGTTGTTCAACATTTATACTGCAGATTATCACAGAATTACTGGAGTAGGTGTTAAAACTATTCAATATGCTGACGATATTTGCATTATCGTTTCTGATAAATCTCTTTCCAAACTACAAGACAGACTCTCCTGTGTAATGGCTCAATCAAATAACTGGCTTTTTTCAAACGGTTTCGATCTATCCATTGAAAAAACGAACGTAGTCTTTTTCTCGCGTCATAGAATTCAACCCAGCAACCATATTGACTTAGACAAACAGTGCTGTAGCCGTTAAAGAAGTCGTTAGATACCTAGGCTTTATTATTGACAATAAATTAAAGTGGTCCGATCACATAGATCATGTAGTGGCTAAATGCGAACGGTATATCAATGTACTTAGATTTTTCGTTAAAGTCAGATGGGGAGCTGACATTTTTGTGGCACGATCATTCTACAATGCTTGTATTAGGTCACATTTAGATTACGGATGTACTGTTTACGGCGATACAAGTAGTAAAAATTTGGATAGACTGAGGGTAATTCAAAATAAGGCGCTTAGAATCTGCGTGGGTGCAATGCGGTCGACTCCACAGGAGGCTTTATATGTGGAAGCGCAAGAACCTCCCCTTTCAACTGCGGAGGCAATTTTTGGCAGCCAAATATATAGTAAAATTGAGGATCAAAGGTCAGAGCACTGTTTTTAATAATATTCATCGACTGTCCACCTTAGATTAACCATTCCATACTGGGTAAAGAAAAAATCCCCTTACTTGCAGAAGCCTATCGATATGTTTCGAACTTGAATTACATCATGGTCAGCCAAGTCTGCCAGCAATTGATTACAGTGAGTATATCACCCCCATTCCCATTTTCTTTCCCAACTACACAGGCTGCAGTGTGAAAGATAAAGCACTCCACTTTGAGTTAATAAGTAATTTTACTGACTCTGCTATCGTCTATACCGATGCTTCTAAATTAAAGAATGGTTGTGGTTGTGCGATTTTTGATTCTAATAATAATATCAGTAGATCATTTGCATTAAACAACTTGCTGAATATTTTTTCCGTGGAGGCTAGAGCAATTTTAGAATCACTTAAATATATAGAGGAAATGGGTTTTACTAAAGCAGTGGTTATGTCAGACTCTCAAAGTGTACTCAGTGCACTGAGACGCAGGAAATGGTTTGCTAAAATTCATCCCCTATTGCTTGATATAATTGCCAAATGTGCTGAGCTTAAATTACAAGATACCAACGTAAGAATCTTTTGGGTTAAAAGTCATGTGGGGATCTCCCCTAACGAGGTAGTAGACCTTTTAGCTAAGTCGTCAGCAGCTAACGGCGAAGTCGCAGATCTTAGTATCTACGAATTGGAAGTTTTATGTAACCTCAAAAGATTCTTTCTAGAAGAAAAATGGGAAAGTAGGTGGCAAGCCTCATATGAATGTCATCCCACGCAGTATGCCATAATCCACCCCTCGATCTTTCATACACGTTGGCATAGTAGCTCTAGAGTGTCACGATACGAATATTCTGTTGTTGCTAGATTGAAATTCGGACATGGTTGCTTCCCTTCACATTTACATAAATTAAAGATTTTGGATTCTCCAGCTTGCACATGTGGATATGAGGTGGGTTATTTAAATCACCATATTTTAGCATGCCGCGTCTATGAGCACCAAAGACGAAATCTGTTTGAGAATTTAGTAGCACATAAAGTAGCCTTACCCACCTCTATAATACTACTACTAAGGTCTAACAACATTGAAATTTACAGAGTTCTTATTAAGTTTCTCGTTGACTGTCGAATTACAATTTAATAGGTGAAGTTTTTTATAATTTGATACATTGCGATGGTAATGTGGCTGATGGGCTTTGACCCCTTAATGCAAAAAAAAAAAATAGATGTAGGATGTGCCACCTTTGAGATATTTAATTTTTTGTGAAAAAATTGACAATCGCAGAGTTTAACTTAAACATCAATATCTTCTGTTCGATATTATCCATGTAAACCAGTTTTGAGATTTTTATTGGCAACATAAAATATTGTATATTATTGGAAATGCATATCAAAAATGTTGTACAGGGTGTCCCAAAACCTAGTCCAAACTAACATATACAACAATTTTTTTTTTTAATGGCAACACTTATTTTCTGCATATTGCACTTGAAAAAATGCGTCTAAAACATATTTTACTTCCTACACCTAAATTCGCTTATTTCCAAGTTATTTTAAAACATTATGAAATCGATTATTTATTACCAATAAACAACCAAAATTTACAAAGTTGACTGTTTTGCTTAAGCTAATGTCAAATGAACATTTAACTTTAATGCATTTTGTGTTATAAAAGGCAATAAGCTACCGTACTAAAATTACTACAAAAATTTAAATAGCATTAAATATTTAAATTTATTACAAACTACCCTATGGAATTAATTTATAGTCTAAATATGGACGAAATGTCAGCGTATTGGTACCAGTTAAATGGAGCTCCAGTGCATTGTACACGTGAAGTTATAGATCACACAGAGAAAAATTTTGAAACAGCAACCTTTGTATTTTTTAAATAAGAACAATTTATACTATGGTAACAATTACAACACGTTTATTTAATCTAACAAAATATGCAGGTGCCCTAACAAAAATTATAGTTGGATTTAGGATAAAGTGTTGCTGTCACATATTTTGCTATATACAGTGAATTTCAGATAACACTGGCCATAGGTATTTATTTACATAGTAAAATCTTTATGTGATGTTAATGGTTCTACTGCGGGGAGTGTTTGATTTATTGTCCACACGTAGTTGGAATGATTTTCATTAAGTTTTGAGACATGTTATGCATTGGAACAAAGGAGTAAAGTCGAAATTAAAGAAAAAAAGTAGCAGTTTTAGCGGCAATTTTAGGAATCTTTAACAGAGATAATGGACACAATCTTGCAGCTGAAAATCTCAATCCATGTTATCGATCAAAGCTACAGCTAGCAATTCACTACAAGCAGGCATGTAATTCAGAATGGCTGTTATTTATTTAAACAAAAAAATACACTCTTAACACAAAGGAAACTATACAAAATGGTCATAAATAATAAATTACAAACGAAAATTGTATCATGAAGTAAGTTAACTAAGCAAGTGTTGAAACTGCTGACCAACCGCTGCCAAACAGTATCCTAATCTTTCTTGAAAATGACGGTTCACATTCTGAAGATTTATTTCTCTAAATGCTTCCACTATTCACTGCCTTAATTCGTTGATGTTAGAGGGTCTATGTCGAATATTGTCAAAAATCCTCGTTGCAATGTAACCCCAAACAAAAAACTCTAACGGGCATAAATCAGGGCTACTTGCCGGCTACTCCAGCGACCCATGACGACCTATTCATCCATCTGGAAATTCATTATTCAAGAATTCTGTAATTTCCTTGGTGCCATGTGGTGGTGCCCCATCGTGTTGGTAAATGATCCTTCTGTTTACAGGAATATTGCCAATAGTTGGCAGAATTGTGTCTCTCAGCAATTCCAAATATTTTTAATAATAATAATGATTACCTAGAATGCTGGCCCACACGTTAACCTTCTGAGGAGTTTGAGTATGGGTTTCTAGAAAAAATATGCGTTTTCTCGATTTCTTTTTCTTTATTTTCAATATTGTTTTTTTTTGTTCCAAAGCATAAAATGTCTCAAAACCTCATGAAAATCGTTCCAACTAGGTATGGACAACAAAATAAATTAAACACTCCTCGTAGGAAAACTATTGACGTCACATAAAGGTTTTACTATGTAAATACCTATGGCCAGTGTTATCTGGAATGCACTGTATATTGTTATTCTAAGTATATATTTTTCTCGGTGCAATTAATGCAAATGTTTGATGAACGATGGATGAGGAAGTTAGGACCTTGGATATGGCCAGCCAAGTTCTCTGACCTAACTCCTCTTGATTTCTTTATTTGGGGTTGTATAGAAGCAATGGTGTACGACAGTCCCATTTATTGTCGAGAAATCTTGGAGGCACGAGTTTTTGTCAGTCTTGGAGGAGTAGAAATCCGAAGGTAGGTGAAATGAGTACCCAATAAACTCTGAGATGTTAACGTAAATGTCTTAATTTGTAATTGGCAGCAAAACAAAGCCAACCTTGTCAATTCTGGTTGTTTATTGGTAATACGAGGGGTATTTTTAAAATAAGGTCCGTTTTTTAATAGGAAGAAAAATACTGTAAATATCACTAAAATATATATTTTTCCATATTCTACTTTTCTACATAATTTCCATTTCTGTTCAAACATTTGTCATACCGCTCAACAAGTTTTTTAATTCCAACATCAAAAAAATCTGCCGCCTGTGAAGAAGCCCAATCCATGACTGCAGTTTTCACATCTTCGTCGTCGTTGAACTGTTGACCACCAAGGAACTCCTTTAAGTACCGAAACAAATGAAAATCACTGGTTGCAAAGTCGAGACTATAAGGTGGATGATCCAGTTGTTCCCATCAAAAAGACCTGATTAGACCTTGTGTTTGCGCAGAAACATGTGGCTTTGGATCATCCACCTTACAGTCCAGACCTTGCACCCAGCGATTTTCACTTGTTTCGGTACTTAAAGGAGTTCCTTTGTGGCCAACGGTTCATTGACGGCGAAGATGTGAAAACCTGGATTGTGTTTCTTCACAGGCGGTAAATTTCTTTGATGTCAGAATTAAAAAACTTGTTGAGCGATATGACAAACGTTTGAACAAAAATGGAAATTATGTAGAAAAGTAGACAAAAGCATGTAGAATGTGGAAAAAAATATATATTAATACTTACAGTATTTTTCTTCTTATTAAAAAAAAAAATGACCTTATTTAAAAAATCGATTTCGCATTTTTTTTTAATAACCCGGAGACGACCGATTTTAAGTATAGGAAGTAAACTGCATTTTACCAGCATTTTTTCCAGTAGAATTCTTACAAATAAGGGTTGCCATTAAAAAAAAATTAAGTCAAATGTGTTAGTATTTAGACTGGGTTTTTGGAGCAATGTACTTTATTTCTTATATATATTTACAGCAATAAAGAGTATTTTATTTTACCAATAAACATTTCAAAACAGGTTTGCAAGGGTAATACCGAATAAAAGATATTGATGTTTAAGTTAAACTCTACGTTTGACAATTTTTTCACAAAAAATGTGATATCTCAAAAGTGTCACATCTTACATCGATGATATTGTATATCATTGAACTTGTCTTTGAAAGATCTATCTATCTATCAAGATTCATAATATATGGGCTATACTATTTGAAATAAGAAAGTTGATATCCGGATTAATTAAGAGTGCCATGAAGTTGAAAATACTTTTAGGAAATACATCATTATTTATACCACTCCCCAAATTTTTAAAAAGATATTTCAATTATTTGCAAAGATACTTTTAATAGGCCATCGTCGTGAATGATCCTGTACATTGGTATAGGATAACATTGAAAGACAAATAGGTATGTTTTGCTGACTTTTGTATGTTGTATCGAATTTTGTTGCATTATACAAGAAAAAAATTCGTTTTTCAGTTTCGACGTATGACGTCATGACTTAGTTTTATTGTTCACTGTTAAAATATTGTTTATTGAAAAACAAAAGAAACAAGAAAATGTAAAATGTCAAAGTTTTAATCCATATATTTTTATTTGAAAAGAAATTAAACTACATGTTCACAATTAACAGCTAGATAGTGACCTAGCCTGCCACTGAATTCGCGAATCGAATTTCTGCGTGCATTTCGAGATAACAGTGCGGTTTCCTCTCTAAATTCGTTGTTCCAATTCTGCAATATTTACTCTGTTTTTTAAATATCCCCATAAGAAAAAATCGCACGGCGTAAGATCTGGTAATTGTAGTAGCCATTCTACAACTCCTTCTTTCTAACCAACAGTTTAGAAAAATTTCATTTAAATGATGTCTAACATTGAACTGATAATGAGGTGGTGCCCCACCTCGCCGGAACCAAACATTGGAATTTAGGTTATTAAGAAATAGTACCCGAAGGGACGGAATATTTTGATCCTGCAATAAGTCTAAGTACCTATCCCTAGTAAGATTTCCGTAGATCAAGAAAGGACCGATAATATGCTCGTCGCAAATTCCTGCCCATGCGTTTATTTTTTGTGGTTTTTGAATGTGGTGCTCAATTCGCAAAATTCAACACGTTCATTTATTCATCATAAATCTCAAAAAAACAACTTTACGCAATGCTACAGGTGTTTAGCCACGCCGGTTCGGATTTTTTATAGATATGTAAGCATATTGCGTAAGTTGTTTACTATATTATACCTAGGTTTTCATAAATTCTATTATAATTTTTATAAATCACTCGCATCGCACTGACGCCACTGCTAGGGAAACCAAGTGGTGGTCTAGACTAATTATTTTGTTGGTAAATGTTAGAATAGTTACTTATAAAATAAACATCTGGAATTGTGAAAGCACAAATTTTAAGCTATACAGGGCATCTCACGAGGAACTGAAACGATCGATATATGGAAGAGTATACTTCGGAAAATTCTGGTAAACTTGGTAATACGCTAAAGCCTACATGTACTATTGAAGTAAAATATTTTTAATTATCTAACACTTCCGCTTATAGCGGAAGTAGCTGCCAATTTTGTTATCATAAATAGAACACCTTATATATTATTTCATTTTTGAATTCCTAGTTCAATTTTAAGGTTTGTTTGATAAGACAACAAACAATGTTGCTATTTCTGACCATATTTGAAAGATTTACATTTTTTGATAATTTTTGACAAATGCATGTGAACTTTTATAGCTGTGAAGTGAAAACATTAAATTAAATAAAACGTTAACATTTTAAATACAACTACCTGTTTTTCTTTTTCTTATCAAATTGCTCTTACAAAAGAACAAACAAAATGCCATATTCATTACGCATCAAAAACTGATACTTTTCAAGGTATTTAGGAAAATGTGGACTATAACACAATTTTCTTCCAAAAAAAAGTACCCACCAATCAGAATGTAGCTTATGTATTTTTTTAGAATGTCATCCAACTTTGAAGATATATGAACCTTTACGGAACAATTCAGCAATTCAGAAAAATATATATGTTACTTAGTTTTCAATTATAAACAATGCCAGCGCGTTTAAATTATACGAACGAAGATTATTTCAATTTGTTTATTATTTATGGAGAATGCAATAAATTGATATCGAGAACATGTGATACCTTTGTTGCTCGGTATGCACAAAAACAGAAGCCGTCACCAAACACAGTTAAACGAATAATACAGAATTTTGCAAACTTCGGATCGGTCAAGGCAAAAATTCAAAAACAGTTTTTGCGAATTTATTTTAATATGATCTCACGAACACGAATCATTTTATATCTGGATGAATGAAGCCTAATTTACAAGAAATGGTCTGCATAACGGACACAATTCTCTTTATAGGAACAATTCTAATCCCCACGTATTTAGAACGCAAAACTTCCAGGAGAGTTGGCAATTCACGTTTCATCAATGCTGGATTGTTTCCCAATGGTCATGACTAACTTGGGTATCTCCAAGATTGGATGACATTAAAAAAAAATGAATAAGCTACATTCTCATTGTTACGTACTCTTTTTAGAAGAAAATTGAGTTACAATACACATTTTCCTAAATGTTTTGAAAAGTATCTATTTTTGTTTTGTTTTTTTTTTTTGTGAGAGCAATTTGATAAGAATGAGAAAAATAGGTAGTTGTATTAAAAAAAAGTTTTAATACCTTTTCCCATTTGCAAGCTTAATGATAATTATCGGACACGCTGTATGTTTTCGAAAAATTCATTCGGTTTCTAATCCCACCCTGTACAGTCAACAGGTCTGCAAAGTTTCAATTTCAAGTTGAACCCTTTTACAGTTCTAAAAGTTCACTTGCACTCGCCCATCTGTTAAAAATTTTCACAAAAATGCAAATATTTTAAATATGGTTAGAAACAGCATCATGGTTGTGTTTTCAAACAAACCTTAAAATTTATCCAGAAATTCAGAAAATGTAATAATTCAGGTTCGACAAACGAGTGCAACGTCAGGGGCGTATCGCGCAAAAGTAGGTACGTGAGATACAGTATTATTAAAAAATAATATATTCTTACCTTTTACTGACGTCTTGATGTCCACTGCGACAAAATACTACTGCCCCGGTAAGCCGCGTAAAACTGTAACATAAGCAACGCTTCCATTGTCGATTCACTTAGCCTTCGACGTTGGTCTGAAAACGTTTTCGTATATTTCGAAAATGATCGTTCTACATCTAGCGAAGTAGGATTTACGTAATTCAGATATTCCTTTATCTCTTCTGTGCACCCTTTATTTTCAGTAATAGACCGAACCTTTTGTAAATCGAGATTTTTATTTAAAACTGCACGAAATTTTTGAGCGACATATAGTCCTATAGGATCCGTCAAACTTTCTAGAGCGGCTTGTAAATTATCTAAGGTATTTAACGAGTCTCGTAAAGATAAGTGACTATTTTGTAACAGCGATATAGCTCCTACAACTGCAGAATAGTTTATGGAAATTTCATCTATTTGTAATTGAACGTCCGAATTGGAAAAATGTTGCTGACTCTCTCGAATCGCTGCAGATTCATTTGATTTAAATTTTAAAATCACATCCTTCACATTTGCGAAATATTTATGATAATAAAATACTGCCTGGAGCCATGTTCCCCATCGAGTTATTACAGGCTGAGGTGGTAGTGGAAGTTTCGGACACAATTGTTTGAAAACGCGGATATGTCTGGGAGATTTCACAAACACTTTTTTGGTAGATTAATTAAATTATTCACCATCGGATACTTCTTTCGAATGGTTTCTGCAACGATATGATACACGTGTATGAGATGTTATGCGAAGAAAACTGCGAAAACATATTTTCAACATCCTACCAACTTTCAGCATTGTTGCAGCTCCATCAATAACTAACATTATGACTTGGGCTCCTGTGATATAAAATTCTCTTAAGATATCTTTTATTATCTTCACAACGGTTTCAGCATCACTTTTTTCAATCCTTTTACTGGTTAATAACAAGGAAGCTGCTGGATAATTACGTTTTAAAGGACGCGCTACAACATGAATCACGCTGTATTTCTGTGCATCAGTTGTTTCATCCACACTTACGCAAATTTTATTATTTTTCAACTCGTCTACTTTATAGTTTTTACAGTACCCTGCAAATGTGGTAAATTGTATCGCAATTGTCTATGGGTTGTTAGTTTCCACGAGGGAACATATTTATTCCAAAAAAGACAAATGTGTTCATTGTCTACTAGGTGTTGTAGGATGTTGCACTTCGCATAAAAATATACATACAGAAATTCCCAGTACGGAATATTATTACTTAAATTCAGTACATGACGTTTACTTTTAATATGTCTTCTACAGTGAAATGTATCGCGACCTATCAACCGTATATTGCAAATTTTGCACTGAATGATAGTACCTGTATATTCCAACCCAGGGAAACGGCTAATGTATTTATTCTCATGCGATGCATGTTTTAAAAGACACACACTGATAAACCGATAATTATCGAACGACCGTTCACTTTCACGCCTATCGAATGACTAAACTCTCCACTGGCTTCGCATCGACCTAAATCCCCTCTCGGCGTTTCTGCCGTAGCACGCGTTTGTAGAACCTTAGTAACAATATATAAGGTTTTCAATTTAAAATAACAAAGTTGTCAGCTAGATCTTAGATAACTGAAATTATTTTAGTTCAACAGTACATGTAGGCTTTACCATATTACCAAGTTTTCAGAATTTTCCAATATATACTGTTTCATGTATCGATCGATGCAGTTCCTCTTGGGGTACCCATCCTGTACACTTGCTTAAAACTAGCACCATATTTTCTTATTACTTATTCTCGATTAATGTTTATATTGTTGGCTAGGATATGCAGAATAATTGAAATAAACGTCAAATAACACAGCATACGGTACATTTGGGTACTTAAATATAAAAAAAAAAACTACCTAAAAGTCTGTAGAAATTTAATACGAGAAATATACCGGTTGACATCCAAATCGGATCTAATAGCTGTGCATGTAATAGAGAAAGGAATATTGTATTGGGGACATTGAATGTTACCGCCTACCATGTAATGTACATATATCTATGAAATATGCTCTTCTCTCTTGGATACGATTGTAGGAGAAGTTGGGGGAATGGTGGCCACCAGGGTAATGGGAACTACCCATTATTTAGCTTGAATGTGTTTCAAAGCAAATATCAGATAGTGCTGCCATCTATTAATAATTAATTCAACTACCCATCGAAATTTTAACGACATTCGCTGTTAACTGTCAACAATATCGTAGCAAAGTGAAAAAGACGAGTTAAGCGAGTAAGAGCTGTTCATTTGAATCAACGTTTTATTAATTTTTTACGAGTCGCTTGTAATTTGAAAATATCGTGAATAGTTGTACTTACGATTCGTGTTTATGATATTTAAACGTGAATTTCTTTAAGAATAATACTTTTTACATAATATTATTTAAAGGAAACCTCGTTTTTTGGGGTTATGATAGCCATTCAAATGGAGGTAATAGTGGCCGGCCACCATTGTAATAGCAGCCACTCCAAACAAAGATGTTTTAATAGAAAAAGCAAATAAGAAGCTAGCAAAGAAGGAAACTAAGGAAAAAGCAAAGGCAGTCAAGAAAAACGTGTTTGCGAATAATGATGACCAGGAAGATATCTGTAAGAAAAACACAGTAAACTTACCAAGGAGTTGCAGAATAACGAGCTATAAAGATTTAAATTCTGATGAAGAATCAAATGACGATAAAAAACAAGGATAAGAATGTAAACGGTCAAGTATATGTCTCGTATGTGGTAAATTCGGAATAAATAATGAAATATGGCTGAGATGTGTTATGTGTGGCATTCGGGCCCACAGAGCTTGTATTAATGTAGAAACGAAAGTATTTGTTTGTGACTATTGTATTTAACTGAAAATATTTTGCTGGTATAATGGTGGCCTTCTGCCACAATTACCCCAACATGTTGGAGTTATGAGAGCCACCTAATTTTACGTTGCATTTTTTGTTAAAATATGGGTGTAACATTAATATTTATAACTTTTTGATAACGACTTTCCTAAAAATGCAGATTGTAGGAGCAAAAATGTTTAGGAGGCTACAATTCCTCCAACGAAAATGTTATTATTTTATTATTTACTTTTAATTGCAAATGTTATTTAATAAATTAAGGAAAATGATTTGCTTACCACGCACGGGGGGTAATTGGGGTAAATGGCGGCCTCTTCAGCGGTTTTGCGAATTGTGAGTGTAAATAAATAGTATTTCTACAGCATACTTTTGCTGTTTTTTTTTTTGATAAAACAATTCAATTGCGACATGAAACAAATTCTACACTGACCAGAATTATCTGCATTTTGGGAGTATTGTGGACACTCATCCGTGTTACCCTCACTCGCAGTGGTCGCAAATCTAGCCACTTGTAACCCCGCTGGGCTATTTACCACACAGACAATAAATATTAAAGACGTTATAAATAAAATGATTATATACGCCTCGATCATATGCACTATCTTCCATTATTTTAATAAACCTTGGTTTTCACGGCGATTGTTCCCATGTGAAAGTTGTGAAAATTACCATATTAATTCTATCAAGGTAGTTGGTTCTCGCCGCGCAGATGCATAATTTTGCGATATCTCTCATATGAACGGGACAAGAAGGCGTTAGATGTCGCTTTTTATTAATGAAATAATGAACCCACTATCTTCAATATTGGAAAGTCTTTTTCGTTATAACTTCTTTAGGCAATAATTTAGCTACAGACGCATAAATAAATACAGGGTCTCCAGAAACTATACAATAATTTAATTATTTCTCAAATGAAACAATTTATAAAAAATCCTTGGATCATTTGCGCATCATTACTTTCTTTAATTATAACGTGATAACTGTTATATTTCTGGAACGCCCTGCTTATGTTTACCTTTAGAAAAATTATTCCATACTTTATGGACACCATGTAGATCGTAGTTGATTTAAATACGTAATTATTTACATTCAAACGCAAATTCATGTACAGATTCAAAGAGGGATGATTCCAACCTGCATCGATTGTGGTTTACTGCTTTAAACGGATACTCTAAAACTGTGGCACTGGAACACTGAAACAGTTCACTAAAATTCAAATTAACTGCAAGAGTAAATCAAGTTCGGCTAATAGAGCTATTTCTTCGGCCAAAAGTTGTTGGTTAAATTCAGAAATTAAGTATCAGTATTTTAAAATTAGTCAACTAGAGTTAGAAGCATATAGTTTACTTTACAACTTTGTAACAACCTATGTTTTTTAGAATATTTGAATGGATTAATTATTCAAACAGGATTGAAGACGTTATTGCTAAGAAGTTTCAGATAAAGAAAGGTTTCAAGAAAAAGTTTTCCAAATTAGTCACCACTAACAAACCAAAAACCTGCCGAGTAATTAACCCAACTGCATTAGTTAAAAACGAGCCCACATGAGTCTTTTAGCAAAGAAGAGATCGAACTTATTAAACAAAGGTTTGAAATACAACCTGGAAATTTAATAAGCCTCCGGTTGAAGAAATTATAGTTAGCATAGAAAACCGGGGATCAGTAATTTTTGTTTGATAACACAAAAAATTTATTCGTACCGCTTGTAAAAAGTCAAATTTTGGAAAAATATGCAAAGGAATGCACCTGATATTGCACGAAACGATCAAATCATTGCTAGAAGACTAAAAAACAAAAATTGTTTTTATTTAAAATCCGACAAGGGTAACACTGTAGTCATTTAGAAAAAGAAGATTATTTTAGTCGAGTCAACACCACTTTGTCACCAAAGTTTTTATTCAAAATTATCAAAAAATCCTTTGTCTAAAATGATTACAGAAACCAAAAAAGACCATGTTAAAATGTAAGGCTGTCATTAGGGGACAATTTAAGATTTTAGACTAACGGTTTATCAAACCCAGTACTCCCTAGGATGTATTGTTTACCTAAAATACACAAGCCCGGAAAAAAGCATGAGACCCATTTGTTTTCGAATATCAACGTCCAACTTACTTACTTTCCAGGTGGTTATCTGACAAATTGAACCAGTTACCTGTACAATTTCCGGATTTGGCTATTAAAAATTTCTACGAGTTCTTTTAAAAAAAACTAAGGACATTGAGCTTATGACAAAGAAATTTTAGTATCGTTTGACGTAAGTTCATTGTTCCCTAGTGTTCCAGTTGATTTAACTTTGGAATATTTAGAAAACTTTTGTTAGATAACCAAATGGATAGAGAGGAAGTTACTAGTTTTCATTTCTTTGACAAAACTTTGCATGAAACAAAATTTTTTCCAAATTACAACACTTTTTATCAACAAACGGAAGGAACAGCAATGGGTAACAGCTTATCTCCGTTTATGGGTAAACTGACCTGAAGAATACTTTCGCTTATTTCCCTCGGCTTTGGATCAGATACGTCGATGACATTTTTTGCATCTTTGACATCAGTAAATGTTCAATAACGGATTTCATAGAACAACTTAACTCAAAATTTCCACTATTTAAATTTACCCCCGAAGAAGAAAAAGACAAAAGGATTCCTTTCCTCGACATGTTAGTAATAAGAAATAAAAAAAGTTAGAAATAGACTATATAGGAAACCTACTAGTAATAATAGATTCATCTTACAGGATTCTAATCACTATTACTTTTTGGTGCACCGGTTACTCAATTTCCTTAACGAAAGATAGATATCAAAATGAACTAAAAGAAATCATCCAAAATTTCTAACTTTAACGGATTTCTCTGAAGATGTCGTCTATAATACTCTTAGGAAACATAAGAATAGATTTAAGAATTAGAAATGTAAGCACATTAGGGAAAGCATTGACGGCCGTAATAATAAGAAATATGTTAAATTACCCTTTTATCCATGTTACACCAAGGGTCTTCAAAAAATCTTTTCTAGGATTGACCGCAAGATTGTTTTTTTCTTCGAGCAATAACCCTTAAAAACCTTTTAGGAAATTCCAAAGACCCAGGGGATAAACATGGATAAATCAGGAATTTACAAAATTTCATGTAAAGATTTTGATCAAGTGTATATTGGGCAGACAAAAGATCAATCAAAATTAGGTACAAAGAACATTTGGCTCATCTCAAATTCAGAAGGTTTTGATAAATCTAGCGTTGCCCTACATATGCTTGAAAATAGCCATAATGTTGATTAATATAAAAGTTAATTAAAAAACGTAAGGAGTACTTCTCAATTAAATTGTTATGAAGGCCCTGGAAATTTACAAAAACAAAACTCACTTAATGAATTCCAGATTTAGGACCCCTAAATTCCATCCTTATCCTTTTTTACATCATGTTTAATCATTTAAGTTTGTAATTTTAACCAGGCAATGAACCCTTCATTGATCTAGGATTTAATAACTCACGTCATTCGGCTCATTTACCTTTTGGTATTTATAGTCCCGTGCAATGAAGCGGCTCATTAAATTTTACGATTTTAAAATTTACATATTGCATAATTTATTTTCCTTATAAGGTTAGTTTTTCACTTAGCTTGTTAGTTCAGTCTTGCTGCTGATGATGATAGCTTGGCTATCGAAACGTGCGTCCAGTACGAATTAAGTGTTGTGGTAAAGGTTTTTAGTGAACTGTTTCAGTCTACTGCTTTGTAAACAAATGGATACAGGTACAACAGCTAGTTAATACATAGTTTGGCGTATATTCAAATTTCACGCCAAATTGAAGCTGTAGTACCACTACTGTAGTGCTATTACAGCTAGAGAACTTGGAGTAATAGATGCATTCGTTTATATTCAAAATTGAAGCCGTGTTTGAGACAGATGGCGGTTTGCGTCAAAATTTACATTACCGACTGTGAGTACTATTCTTTAGTCGACGTCTGTCAACATTTCCAAGGGATTCATTGAGTAGTGTTGTTTTGAAAGCTGTTGAAAGTGAGAGAGTTTATGTATCATGGAAAAATAATAAAACAAGTCAGTGATTCGATTTCTTTTTTGAATGTGAAATTGTGGCAGAAATCAAAGAGAAGTTGGATACAGTTTATAAGCACCTTCGATGACTATCATCAGATACTGGTTTAATGAATTTAAGCGTGAGCGAACATCCGTCTTTGATGAGGAGCGGCCAAGTCGCTCCGTTGGAGTGACTACGGACGATATAATCAATAAGGTTCATGATATCGTGTTAGCAGACCACCGGGTGAAGATTAGAGATATTGCTAATATGGTAAACATCTCAATTGAACGTGTGCAAAACATCCTTCACGAAAAATTGAGTATGAGAAAGCTATCGGTGAGATAGGTGCCGCGACTGCTGAAGATTGATCAAACACGGAATTACGTGATAACTCCAAAGCAATATTTGGATATGTTTAAGCGCAATACGAGTGAGTTTCTGCGGCGCTATGTGACTGTAGATGAGACTTGGATCCATCACTACACGCCTGAAACCAAAGGTCAGTCGGTAAAATGGATTTTTCTCGGCGAACGTGTATCAAAGAAGGCGAAGACGATTCCATCAGTCAGAAAAGTTATGACGACGAGTTTTTGAGACTTTCAATCCATAATCTTAATCGATTCGATGCTGAACTAAAGAAGAAAGGCCCCACCTAGCGATGAAGAAAATTCTCTACCATCATGATAACGCCCCGGTTCACTCATCGGCAATTGCTACAGCAAAACTAAGTTAAGTTACAGTACGAATTGATGCCTCATCCACGATATTCGCTAGATTTGGCCCCCTGCAGCTTCTCTCTTTTTCCAAACTTAAAAAAATGGCTTGGCGAAGAGCAGTTCACGTCAAATGAAGAGGCCATTGCCGAAACACCTATTTTGCAGAGTTCGACAAATCGTACCATTTGGTTGAAAATTAGAACATCGCTAAGCTAAGTGTATATAGCTACAAGGAGATTATATTGAGAAATAAATTTACTAAATACAAAGCGATTGCGTTCTCTTCCTTAACCCGTTAAGTACCGGTACTTAAAATAATTAAAAATTTGGTGAAATTTTTGTTTATTACTAATTTTTAAAGCATTTTAAATAAAATAGAAAAAATTAATTTTTTTTTTTTTTTACAAGAAAATAGCTGTCCTATATATATGACACTGGTACCAGGTGTATACAATTTTTTACCTTATTTTATAATTAAGTTATTTAATGTGATACGGTTCAAAGCATTTAACATAAGGTGATATTGCATTTACTGCAATATGTCAGAGGTTTTTTTGACAATTTGGAAATCGACATTTTCCCTGCTTATCTCAACGCCTTATCCAGTGGTTATTTTTATCATATGGTATATCCGGTACCACGCTATGGACATTACTGTTTATTAGAGTCCCAGTATGTCCTAGTTTTAAATAAAACATAGCGACACTCCTCCGAAAACCCAAGCAAGATAAGGAAGTAGGTCCATGAATCTTCCTGTACAAAATCCATGCATTAGTTATTGACATATCAATCATTCTGACAATTAGAGGTCAATACCATTTTTTTGCCTCTAATTCTAATGGCGTACTTTCCAACCAGCCAATCATAATGATCAACACCACCCATGTGTTTACTGTATGTTTTAATTAGGTTGTGTAACTGACATTTTCTGCTTGCTCGATGACCATCTAGTTGCTTTACCTAGTGGTTCTATGGCATCAAAGTTTATACCCATTGTGACATACTTATCATTCCATTATAGAATCAACACTTCTCCATTTTTGTCGAATCTGTAGTCAAATGTGCCACGGTATTTTTTTGAGAGCTCTTTTGAATTTAAGAGGGGATACTTATCAGTTCTGTTTTCTCTCATTGTTCCTACAACAATTATTATTTTTGAGTATAATATAAGAAGATCAGTAAAATGGTATTACCTGTAGCTCTAAATCCAATCGACTTCAGGTGAATTAGCATGTCACGATTTGTAAAAAAGTTGTCGAAAAACATAACATGGTCATTAGGATTTTGAGCAGTTTCCAAAAGATTTATTATAACTTGAGAACCTTGTAATAAACCTGGAGCTGAATTGTTATCCTTGCTGGTGCAAACAGAAAATTTGTAACAATATCCATCTGAACTGCATAGTGCCTATAATTTGTATCCAAATCAGATTGGTTTGGATTGAATAGACGATTATGCCCATAATATCTCACGATCATTTCGTCAATGGATAAAAAAGTAGAAAACACACCCCACTGTAAAAATGCTTCATTTATTTTAGATATCAAGGGTCGAATTTTATAGCATCTGTAACATAGTAATACGTATGTATCATAATAAGATAAGATATTTTGTTGTTATTACCTGTCAGTCAAATCCGCTTCATCATTATTGTAACAGTGAAAAACAGATTTTAGCTTCAAATTCACATTTCGGAACATTGCATCTTTAACAATTTCTAGTCCAGCATCTTCGTCCATACTCTAATATAATTTTTCCGAGGGCAAACTGTGATATTCAGAAAGCAGTAAAAATCCTATAAAAATTTTTAACTCTTTAGTAGACACTGAAAAATCACTAAGGTTTTTCACATTTTTAGCATAACTTCAGTTTCCATTTGAAGAAAATTGTAAACATCATCGGAAAAATATTTTTCAAACAACTGCGCAGGAGATAAATCGTATATTTCCGCACTGATTTTTTAAATTTTTTCTTCTGTATCATACTGTTTAATTTTGTAGGAGTAGGATGGTTGCGATTTTTGCCAAAGCGAGGCAATTTCAGTCAGTTTTTTGTTGCGTGCGTTATTTGAAGATTTATTTCTTGAATTTTTACTTTGATTTTCCAAGTTTTCGTTATCATCGGAACATACATTAGGACCCTGTAGTTGAATTTCTAAATTTCCAGGAACATCAGAAACTTCATTCTTGCCTGTATCATCGCCTTCATCACAAACACTTAAAATATCGGGCTTCGGTGGTAAAACTGTTATGTCAACACCATCCGCACTTTCCAAATCTCGAAAAAATTCTTCGTCTTCAAATAAAACTTCTCTTCTCACACTTAAAAAGCGCTTGCTATCCATTTTGACACACAAATTGAATGCCGAAATGAATATTTGCCACTACTCCTCCCTTATATATGCTTAGAATCAACGCAAGTACTGACAAGTTCAAACGCGCGCTTAGCTGGCTTAGCGTATATGAATCGGACCAGTGTCCTATAAATATGACAGTAATGTTTATGCCTGTATATTCTTGTTTATAAACAAAATTGTCACGAAAAAAATGTAGGATCATAACAATCATACCATACTTTTAACTTTTTTTTCTTTTATTACAAAAACCGAAGGAGGTGCAAATAACTATAAAACGACATTTTTTCAACAATTCATATTTTATTTACTGTAAACATTCTTGTAAAGCGAAAAATACAATTTGACGCTCCAAAGTCCTAAAATTAGCTCGGTATAAACAAAATTCGAAATTTTTGTTATTTAAAAGCAATAAAAAAATGTTTTTGTAAAGGTACTGTATATATGACACCGGTACATAATGGGTTGACATAGGTATTTATCATACTATCTTCGTATTTACACCGTGTACTACAAAGTTGCGCTAATTATGATGAATATTTGCCTGGTTGCAACCGGTTGTCTAGCTTGAACCCAGATTAACTCAGTATCGCGTCTTGTGCATTTGAATATATTAAGGTAAAAACGTGCGATCTGTGTAAAAGCGCAAAGTGTAAAAAATATAAAAGAGCAGCATAGTCTTTATTTCTGTTTATTGTCCTGCGTATGTTTTTTAATAGAGTTAGCCCTATTAAATATGTTACATTAATCAAATATCCCGCCATTTTATAGCAAATAGTATACGCTACTGAGTGGAAGTGGCAAGGTCATATTTGTGTAGAATATCGATTTTATGTTGGCTTCATTCCGTCACTTTGATTATAATTGCAACATGCCTGAAAATAAGTTCCCTACAATTGAAAAATAACCAGGTAAAATATTGTAATATCAACAATATCCAATTCAATATAGGCACTAACAAGTAAATTTCGAATAGCAAGGACATTCAAAAATACTAAATAAAAAGGAAGACCGTTTTGTTTTTTAATTAAGCAGTTTAAAATTGACAGCCATTAACACTACGTAGGGCAGTCAAAATCAATACTTACTGATAGTTTTATGCATCAGTTTGAATCTTATTGTATCATATTATTGTTATTATTAGCTACAACGTAATAATGATATTGATGGATTGATTGATGGAAGTTCAATTGCAATAATATTCGATGTAAATACATTAAGAAGTTTGTACTAAATAATGCTTTTGTTATTTAAACAATAATAAAGTGTGAGGCACTAACTTTGATGTTTTTTATTCTTTTTAAAAAAGCTACTTCCATTTATGGAAGAAGTGTTGAATATTTTTAATAGCGTTAATATGGTAAGATTCAAACTGCTATTAAAGGAAGAAGGCCTATTTTCAACTCGCTTATTTAAATCGCTAATTCGCTGCCCGTTAATCGGAACTCTTACCTGTCCATTGAAAAACGTCATGTGAACGTTCTATTTTCGGCTCTTCTTTCCGTTCTTTGTTCTAATTTTAGTTAAGGTAATGGTTTACCTAACTTTTATTTTAATTTTTCCTTGCAGAGGAAGTCTATTAAAGTCACTTTTTAAAACTACATGAATATTGTTCATTTTTAATGTTAATAATAATTATGTTTATAAAAACACAGTTACTTGTAACTATATAAAGATGCGGGAAAACTATACTAAACGACATCACTGTCTTTCGTAGCTAAAATAAGACTGGACGCGAAAATTCTGCGTGCCAACGCATATACACCGACTAGGCTGTGATTGGTTGTTTGGTCAGGCGTCGTACCGTTGCCATAACAACCAGGGCCCCGATTTCATCGCGTCCCTACTATACGTTGTAAGTATAAGGTGTAAGATATAATTCTTTTCACAATATTGAGCACGGAATAAATAGGAAAGCCGTAATAATAGCGCAATATAAATTTGAATAATTTTATTTATGAATGGAATTAAATCTTTAAACGATATATCAGGGAGGACGCGCTGGCTTGCGGCCTTATGGGCACACCGCTCCTGAGTATCATGTAAAATTAGTAAACCCCTTCATTTGATGCCTTTTTAGTAAACAAGCTTTTTAACTAAAATTTCGAGGAAGTCACTTGTATTTCTGAAGGAGAAATAATAATTTAACAAAAGTTAGTTGTATGTAAATCATTGGAAGTAATTATTTAGTAAAAGATAAGCTTCTGTTTGCATTGTTTGTGATTGTAATATGATCACAAAAAAGACGTAATCGAGAGGGTCATGTTTTTTTTTTATTTCTTATATTGGTTACAGTTACATCTGAGGCGTTCTCCTTTTACAAAATAACTAAGTGATACCTATTACAAACTGAAATGGTTTGAAAGTGATTAGAAAGTGAACCAGCTCAACTAAAATTGAAGTGATTGTTAGGAAAAGGAGTACACTTTTATTTTTTCAAAAACTGTCATTAAAACTTGATGTGTACATATTTGTAAAATGTCAAAATATTTTTTTTCTATAGAACGTAAATATCGTTTACATACAAGATGTAAAAAACTTCTACATCCACTTATAAAAATCAAAGGAGATGATATATATTTTAGATAATATATATTTTAATTATTATCAGTAAAAACACAGACATAATTAACAATCAATTTAACAATCATTACTTTTAAAGTTTAAATTTAAATTCGTAATTATACAGTTTCTTGATTAAGGCACTGGGTAATTATTGAAAAACTATCAGATTTGTGAACAGATAAGGTGCCATCAGAAATTCTAATTTTCTTCTGAAAAAACTCTTTAATATATGTCTAAGTAACTGTCGAAGACTGCCAAGCCCTATATTTTTAACGGAATCTGCTAGCCAGTATAGCTCTTTAGTTATGCTAATTTCAAATATCTTGCAATTTTTTTTGGAACACTTCTGATTTTATTAATGCCAATAACCTGATTTACACATTTCTCGTTAATATATCTAATAAAAAATCTACGATTAGCAGCGTACCCTAAACGCAAGGTATAATATTGTCGGTACAACTTAATGTATGTTGAATTTTTACAATTACTATCAAAGTCTTATCCTCAATATCATCTATTGTTAAATTCAATAGTTCGCTTCTTCTGCATGCCCTATATATCCCTAATATTTAAATAACCTGAAACAATATCAGTAGTTTATCAATGAAACCATATACAAATATTAATGAATTAATATGACACCTTCATTAATAAAAAGACTTCATCTGGTGCCTCTTGTTAGAATTTCTTAATTTCCGCTTTTCTTAATACTCTTGACTTTTTTAGACAATATCCTACACATTTATTTTTCAAATAAGGTACTCACTTAGGATATTTTCCTATATCTATATTTTGTTTGATGTTTAGCGTTCTCTTCAGCAAGGAATACATAGATATATATATATATCCAAAATGTGCCAATATCATACCCTCAAACATATTTTTTTAATTTCTCGAACTTACAGAAATGACATTTCGCAATTTAGTATCAAAAACAACTATTTATGTAACCACAACGTAACTAATCACCAAAATAAATGATCACTATTTGAACTTGTTCAGTATCTTAGCAATTGAAAAGAAACTGAATGTTTGTAAATGGAACACTATCAGAGTCAAAGTGATTTATATGGTGATTTTGAATCAATAGATATTCAGATAATAGGGTAAAAGGGGGACGCCTCACGATTGAAACTTTAAATAACGTTTGACATTTATTGAAAAGTTTGATAGTTCAAATTGCGTTTGATGTTTATTGACGTATCTTATAAATTTTACTACAAATCACCAAACATCATTGAAAACTATTTTCGTAATGGACCAAAGCAATAGAATGGGGAGTAGTCTTATTCCATGCAACTATGTATGGATGAATTTCGTCTTCAATTCCAACATTTTGCAGTATCATATCTTGACCTATATCAACAAATTGTTCGCTGCGTTGCTAAATTTCGTGAAACTGATGCAGTAAGTCGTAAACCCGCTAGTGGTAGACTCAAGAAAAGAACTGCTGAAAACATTGCGGATGTGAGGAGACGTATAGATCATTCACCCAAAAGGTCAATTAGAAAGTTTTCACAGGAAACTAATTTGTTATATGGTACTTGTCAGTATATTCTTAGAAAATATCTCGAAAGATATCCACATAAAATTCGTGTTGTGCAAGAACTCAAGTCGATCGACCACGTTCTGAGAGTGCAATACTGTAATTGGTTTTAAAATCACGTGATTGATAATAATATCCTTGACAAATCCTTCCCAGACAGAAGCTTGGTTCCACCTTAATGGTTTTATTAACAAACCATGTGTATATGGTCCAGTGAAAATCCAATGGTGTCTTCACGGAGAAGAATTACTGGTCTGTTATTTTTTCATGAAACGATAAACCCAGAAATATATCGTAACAATTTATTGCGACCCTTTATAAACCAGTTGCATGATGCACAAGACAATGTCACAGCTCATAAAACGCTACAAACAATGAATCTCTTATATGAATATTTTGATAAGTGTGTAATAGATTTTCCTCCACGTTCTCCCAGTCTATTTTAGAGTATTTTATTTTCCACGCTTAAAAAAAAATATAGTTTTTAAGAATACACCACATAGAATACACGCGACACACGAAAATGCCTCAACACCTCCTCAACGCATTTAACAACATGAAGCGACGACTAAGGATTTGTATTGAAACCGGAGGAGATCACTTTAAGCATTATAATTATTTGCTACATTCTTCATTTACTTTTACTAGGAAATAATTTTTTTATTTTGCTAGTTTTATTATTATTGACTTAGATTACCACATTAGTCATTTACACTTTAAACAGAAACTTATTTGCATTATCATTACCGATCATTACTGTCAAATATGTATGTCAAACGTAATTTGAAGCTTCAATCTTGATTAAGCAAGAATTAACTGTCACAAATGGTTGTAACATAAAAAATAATTAAAAAAAAAGATGGCCCTCTCGATTGTTTTTTTTCTGATCATATGGTAAATTGAATCAATAAAGCATTATTATTATTATAAACCCTTCTATAAAGAAGGTTTCAGTTATTCGTAAGTAGACACACGTGGAATATATCACATGGTAACTTCGCCATTATTTTTATTATGAGCATGGAATAACATAATAGAAAGGCAACTTTGGCCATGTACGTGGTCCTGTATTTTGGTGCCTCTCGTAGACATACTGGAAACTACCAGCAAAATACGCGGTCTACATAGTTTAAATTTTCTACAACATTTGTCAAATTCTGTACTTAATACGAGGGTTGCCTTTTATATTTCGGGAATAGAAAACAAAAAAAGAAATTAATCATCGCAAATGGCTTCATTGTTTTTCAAAATAGTCTCCATCGAGATCTATACACTTTTGCATGCGCTTGAACCAATTTTCGAAGCACTTTTGCCACTCCGACGGAGGTACCTCCAAAACATGCATTTTAAACGTATCAACCGCTTCTTCAGGCGTTGAAAAACGTTGACCTCTTAATTTATTTTTGATGTGCGGGAATAAGAAGAAGGATTCGTTGGGTGCCAAATCAGGGCTGCACGGCGGATGACTCATAAATTCGACTTTTTCGGTCCTCAAAAACTCTCTTGTTTGAGCCGATGTGTGAGAACTCGCGTTGTCCTGATGGAGAACGATGCGTCTACGGCGGTTGGTTTTCCCTCATTTTTCCGAAGATTTCTGGCAAACAAATGGTTGTGTGCCATTCAGAATTGACCGTCCGACGTTGCGTTAACGGTACAGTTGCCACATGTCCGTTTTTTTCCGAAAAAACAGGCGATCATTTGTTTCGAAGTGCTTCATGCACGAACAACTTTTGTTGGATTCCTCTCGTCTCTGAAGACCCATACTTTCGACTGCTGTTTAGTCTCGGGCTCATATGCATAGATCCATGATTCGTCGCCTGTAGCGATGTCATAGACGTGTTTGGAAACACCGCAATCGTATTTCTTGAGCATTTCCTTCGACCAATCGACACGAGCCCTTTTTTGTGTGTGTGTCAAATTATGTGGTATCCAACGCGAACAAATTTTTTTGGTTGCCAAATGTTCATGCAATATTGAATGTATGCTGGTCCCACTAATGCCCAAGCATGCCTCTATCTCACGATAAGTCACATGACGATCCTGCAATACGTGTTCACGCACAGCATTGACATTTTCTGGAACGACAACCGATTTAGGACGATCTTCACGAAATTTGTCACTGAGCGAACCACGGTCACGATTGAATTCCGTATACCACCGATATATGGTGGTTTTTGATGGTGCTTCGTCGCCAAAAGTCGAATTCGGTTCATCGATGCACTGTTCTTGCGATAATCCACGTCGAAAGTTATCGTACGGAAATGTTCACGACTTAATTTCATGTTTTTACCGAGATGAATTTTTTCAACTCACTGTAAAGAACACAAATACTGAATAAAGTATACGGACAAAAACTCGAACTTTACGATAGGGACGTCGGCTAGTAGATGGCAGCACCAGGATAATCCAGTCCGGAAATATAAAAGGCAACCCTCGTACAAATATTAGAGCACAAAACACAAGTTTTCATTTGCATATACATTCATTAGCAGGATTCAAGACACAGTACGTATACGGTGTATGGGTGCCCTTCGATGTAGTGCGTTTTTCAATAGAGAAAATACATTGTCCACGTAAAAACAAAAATATTACATTGCGAATTTCCGTAGAAGGCTAAAAAAGTTGCCGGTCCATTAAACTGGGGCTACGACGATAGTACTACAAGTAAACATTTTTAGGTAACATAATTTACAAATGCCATAAACAAAAAACGTACCTATTGCTGTAGTTCTAATACTTGTAATTGTTAAATTTGTCCGTACAGGCAGCTTTGAAAAGACCAACTTTTAAACGAAAACTTCAAGCAACAGAACTAAACAAGTACGAAATGAAGAAATCCATTATAATTCATTGAAAAATACAGATCATAATACAGACAAACGTCCAAAACTAAACAAGAACCAGGCGAATGACATTTTCAAACACAGTTACAAACATTACAAACATGTTACAAACTTTGAAATCCTAGTTACAAACCAATAAAACCGATTTTACACCTGCCAATTTATTGATCAATTTCTAGAACTAGATGGTGTGACTTCAAGTCATGTCTTTACATTTGCCAATTTCCAGATGAATTTTAAGTTCTAGTTTATTTCAATTTCAAGTTATTGATGTAATACTCGATGATCAATGATAAGAACTTGGCCAAGTTGTAGAAATTGACGAATTAGAACATACTCTACTTTTTCTTCAATTTTCTAATTGTCATTGTCATTACTGTCACTGTATCACATGAGGAGTGCGCGCACGTAGGTTGTGATTTTATAGATACAATGACGAGGATAAAGTCGATAAGGTAAAGGAACGAATAACTAATTTAAGAAAAATTATTTCATCTACTGTTAGCCAAGATAATTAACCTTATAAGAAAATCAAAACGATTAAGAAGATCCGGTTAGACAGTGGCTGAAACCAAAAAAAGGCAATTTATCATTAGTTGCATCAGAATTTGCAACAGATCTAAAACAGTTTAAGAAATACCTTCGGATGGATGATGATTTTAATAAATTATTGAATGCAGTCGAAAGTACGATTTCAAAAGAGGATACGTTTTTTAGAATTGCTGCAACTGCGAAAGAAAAGTTAATAATTACTTTATGAATAAAATGAAATAATTCAAAAATTTAAATACTGAGGTGTTCTTCTTTTACAAAATAACTAAGTGATTATAAACTGAAATTACTTGCAGGTGATTAGAAAGTGAAGCAGTTCAACTGATAATGAAGTGATTAAATGCATATTAAATATCAGGAAAAGGAAGGCATATTTTAATTTACGTAACCACAACGTAACCAACCAACAAAATAAATGATTATCATTTGAACTTGTTCAGTATTTTAGCAATTGAACCTAAACTGATTATTTGTAAATGGAACATTATCAGCGTCAAAGTGATTATATTGTGACTTTGAATCAATAAATATTCAGTTAATAAGATGAAGGAAGGACGCCTCAGACGTTACAAGAGACAACTTATGACTTATGTCAATTTATGTCAAATTATTGACAGGTGCAAAACAAATTTAAGATCTCGGAACTGTTGATAAATGTAAAACAGAAACAAGTTCTAATTAAGAACTAGAATTTAATCAATTTAAAAATCTTGAAATTGATCGATAAATTGACAGATGTAAAATCGGCTTCAGATACACGCCTATCGTCGCGAACGATATACGATAATATGCATTCGCTTTAGTCGGGAATATTAAAAACGTCAGCCTCTTCTGCGAGAGTACAACGCCATTAGATTTTCTCTATTACATTACAGATAGAATATTCACCGTAGGGTGTAGTTTATCCCTTGCTTGGCTAAATTAGCCAAACATTTTCACCGCAGTATCTCAAAAATGAGTTGAACCTTTCTCCTAGAGTTAAATTGTTTCACCTTTCTGCCGGAATTAAATGGTTTCACCTTTTTCTTACTGCTTACACCTGGATGTAATTTAATCGAAAAAGATAATAATTCTAAGTTGGATAAGAATTAACACCTTTTTAGGTAAAGCTTGTTCCATCAGATTCAATTATTTATCTCCCAAAATTATTTTTATATAAAGTCTGTTATAGCCCAGATATATGACACTAAAGTTTCTTTTCTAGCAAAATTCAGAAGCTTGTTCGTAAAACTTTCTGAAGAGCATTGGTCACGTTGTTGTTAATGCCAATGAACATTTAACTTCCGAAAATTATTTTTAAAGAAAGATATCAATCTTACTACATAAGTAATTAGAGAATACTATCAATAAATTTCTGTATTCTACAACTTGTTTCATATTTCGGTTTGCGAAATAAAAAAGTTACTATTACTAACAAAAATAAAAGGTTATGCATATATACGCCTAAAACGAGATTTCCACTATTTTACACAATTTAACCGAAATAAAAATCCGGTAATTAATTTTATCCCGTTAGCATCGATAAAATAATTCATTAAGTTAAATAAACCTATCATACATTTACTGAGTAAACATTTACCTTAAATTTTCATTTAAATTTACTCGCAGTCGGCGGTTTCAAATTGGATAAAAAATAGTAATTGATTGGCGAACGCGCACAATCATAGTAATACATTTGTATGTAACAAAAGGTACATAGGCTCCCTCTATATTTGTCGTAATCTGATGTGCGTACAAATAAAATGAATGAGGTTCAAAATAGATACGCTATTTGACAAGTTTTTTAACTATTGTTTCAACACAAACAATTTCTATCAAACACTAAAGCTAGTGCTTGTTGATATAATGCATGCACCTGTGTGCATATACACATAGCACATATATGATATAAATTATACGCCCATACATGTATTCATCAATATATTGTTTAATATAAACAAAATTTAAAAAGTAGATGTAACAATTAATTGCCTAATAAGTCCCATGTGCTCCACCTTCCCCTATATTATTATCAGGGGTGTGGCTAAGCTGATGCAACCGGGGCCCCCAAAGTCAAGGGCTCCAAATCAAAGCCTTCCACCGATTCCCAGTAAAGGTCGAGTTCCTGAATTCACGTTTGGCAATCACAGTTAGGGACACCACTTGAACTTTCTGCACCGGAACCTTCGAGAATCTAAACTACGCCACTGATTATTATAATTTATAATGTGCTATTATTATTAGTAGTAATAGTAATACTAGTAGTAAGGATGGCACATATGTTTTTAGTCACTGCGACCTAAATAGATTTGTTGTAATGGTGCCCTTTTGTGTGGTTAGAATAGTTGGAGGCTTTTAATAAACCTTAATGTGACATTTATGTACATTTACGCAGAATGTGTTCTGTCGTCTCTAGATCTTCATAACACAGATGACAGATTTGATATTCAGCTTTTCCTAGTTTATAGAAGTAATACTTTAGGGGTGCATGACCTGTCAAAAATCTTACTAGTAATGTAAGGTTTCCTTTGCTGCACGATGGCACTATCTTTGCTGTCTTTGGCGAGCCTGATATAAGTAGGTACCTTCGCCTGATTTTGTCCTCACATGTTTTGCCAGTACCTTTTGATTATCCCACCATTTCTTGATTGTCCTTCCATTTCTTGATTGCTTGTTTTAGGTGGCTCTTTTGCAGATCGTAATAAGGGTTTAGATTAGATTAGATTAGTATTCAAGGTGGTTGTTGACCTATCCCACTGCAACCTTTTCAGATCTATTGTGGTTCCTCTATCATCAGATCAATTACGTTAGCTTTACCTTTTTCACCAGACCTAGCGGCCTTGTGAGTGATCTCTCTGCGTAGGTTTCGGCTTTTAGATATTCCGCGCCCATTTCTGAAAGCCGTATTCCATTCAGTGCTGTACAATCGCACAGATCATGGACAGCAGTCTCTTCTTCCGCTTAACAGAATCTACATGCTGTTTCCTCCGCTAGGCCTAAGTTGCTCATGTGTTTCTTGAACATACAATGTCCTGTTAGCAAACCTACTATTGTTCTAACGGCCTTTCTGTCCCTGCTTAACAATAGGGACCAATGAAAGGCATATTTGCTGCTTCTTTGGCCACGTTATCTGCCATTCATTTCCTTCAATCCCTTGATGGCTTGGGACCCACCGAAGGGTAACGTGGTTATTACATCCCAGTTGCCTTGGACTATGTACACATTCGTATATCAAGTCAGATTCATATATTATTATTCGTATATACAGCCTTTACTGCTGCCTGACCATTAGTAAATATATTTATGGTTGCGTCTCATATCGCTATCTCGAGGTTCTTTGCGGCGCATAGGTTTAAAGCAGAAATCTCTGCTTGAAATATGTTAGTATAAAGTCTCATAGGCATTTTTAGGTGATAGTTAGGACCACTGATGCCTATGTCTGTCCCGACTCCTTCTATTCTCAAACCGTCTGTGTACCATGTCAAGGTTGCTCTTTTGCATTGAGATTTGCCGGATATCCACTCAGTAGGGCTTTCAAGGACCACCTTGTAGGGCTGATTAAAATTGTATTGCATAGGGATCATATCCTTTGCGATGTGGATCAGATAGTTTATGTTGTGATTTTCAAGGATTTTAAGATCCCGTCTAAGATCTCCAGACCTTAATCGCTTAAGTCTGCTAAGAGTGAGGGCACTTGATATGGTCTGCATTTGAATCCGTATGTGAAGTAGTGTAATTCCCAGTAGAACTGCCAGCGCTGCTGTGGGACTCCTGTAATGTTGAGACATGTAAGCCTCTGAACTTGTTGAAGCTGTTGTGGTACAGTCTTCCGTGTTGTTTTTGGCCGTATATTATTATCAGGGGTGTAGTTAAGCTAATGCAACCGGTGCACTGCACTGGGTCCTCCGAAGTCAGGGGCTCCAAATTACGAATCCCCACCGATTTCTAATGAAGGTGGTGTTCCTGTTTTTAAAACTCCTGAATTCGCGTTTGGCAATCGCAGTTAGGAACCCCATTTGGACTTTCTGCACCGGGACCTCCGAGAACCTAGGCTACACCACTGATTATTATAATTTATGATGTACTGAAACATGCAACTTGTAGAAATAAGAAGGAAAATACAAAAACACTTGAGCAACATTTTCGCAGGGAGTTAATGGGATGTTGTTGTTAATATCGCATATAATGTGTAATCTGCTGGTATTCTAGTAATCAAATTAAACATGTGAAGTGTGTTGTACTTTGTACTTTTGTGTTTATTGATTAATGAACACACAGTAACTGTTTTACTCTTTTATTCTTAAGTTATCGGTTCACGAGGCACATTACATTATTTTCCTTGACATTACTTTCTTCCGTTTATACCACATACATACCATTTCATACTCTCGGTCATCCTTCCAACTATACATCATTCATACTTACACATGAAGGACGCAATATCAAAGAAAATTAAGTGCTTAATTCAAGATAAAAAATTTCAATAATGCAGAATTTTGTTTTGCTTGCTTGCAATACCTATTTATACGTTACTAATGTATTCTAATACAGTTTATACATCGTGTTCACCACTTTGTTTCTGCTTCTCCTTCTTTACTTTCTTTTTCTTCGTCTTCTGATAACATTTTGGCGCTGAGTTCATAACTTTGTGTCAGAGTTGGATCAGACAACAATTCGAAAACTTCCTGTGATTAAATAGTAGATTTTTTAGGAACTACTGTTCTGTAACTTGATATTAATGGGCCGGAAGTAATAAGAAGTATTGAATCAGTCATCGTATGTAGTTCCGAAGATTTTCGAGCGTGACGTTCTCTAAACCTCTTGCATTTCTTGTTTTAGTCACTTTATTGCCTTGATAACACTGTTTTTAGCTAGTAAAAGCAGATTGTATTGAGAATAGATATCTGCTTCATGTGCTTTCGTTTCTTGCCGAATTGATTCGTATCGTCGTTATATAATGTAGGCACGGAGCTATTGTCTGTTTCTTGGTTAGTCTGATTGACAGCAACCTATACGCTTTTTTTAATCTCTGTCGCTCTTTTTGTATAACTTTGTAATTTTTTTAGGACAGCTGCAGCATCCCGTTTACCTTGTTGCCGTAAACTAATTTAGGTAGTGTAGACCAACTCACGAGACAAGGTTCCCAAAATCACTTTTTGTTTGAAGATCTTATTCTTCTACCCGTGTGACCTGAAATTATTCAACCGGAAAATACAGTGAGATCCAGAAAGATTGTCATGGCCGCTCTCTAGTGTTAGGGGTAATTTGGACGTGTTGCCGCTTGCTGTATATGAGGATATGCAGTAGTACAGTGTCGTATCGTAATGAGATATAGTTGGGTACATCGGGTACATTATAAATGCAATGGATGTCAAATCGCGTAACCTCAATTGGGAAAAATATAGTTATTAATATAAATGCAAAATTAATGAAGAATGATATAATTAAATATATCATTAGAATGATAAATCCGTGCAAAACATGTTCCGCGTTCAAATACATATCTTTAATTCTACATACTACTGATTTATTGAAACAAGTAGCGGGCGACTGTGGACGAATTTGTACAAATCTGTCATAACAAAACAAGCATTTCAGTTGCCTATAAGGCTAACTTCACTTCACTAATTAGAATCTAATTTTGTGTTAAACAACGCGGATCAAAGTTTTGTACCATGATAATCTTTCTGGATCTTTCTGTATAAATTACTCTCTAGCCATTGCCCATGCTTGTTTGTAAAATTTCTTAAACTACACTTTTTCCGAACCAGACCTAATGCGTTTGATATTTAATTGCACACCTTCATCGTTTTCAGTCAATGACAAATAGTCAAAACTATGGTTTAAAACACAAAAAAATGTCTTGAGCAAGTACGTTTTAAAATGGTAACCTTCAAATTGCAGAGAATTTTATGGCAATACGTAGTACAACAACTATTCATTACAAATTAAATGTCAACATCTTGAAAATAATGCTATACATGTAATTTGTGTTATTCTACGAAACATAATTTTGTGTCCCGCTAGAATTGGTATTTGGACCACTGTGCGGCGGAACCATCATGCAAAATTACGTTACAATTTACACTACTATTATATTTTTGCCCATTTTTGCATATCTTCCCAATACAATTTTCTGGACGTTCAAGACGTTTGACAAGTTTCCAAATTCTCTACGGCATACGCATATCTCAACAAGGTATGCAAGTGCGGTTTTTATAGCTCCATCTTTCCTTTTATGTAATACAAGATACCTACATAATAATATATAATGCAATCGGAGTTACTGTTCCATCGATGTACACTGCACAGAACAATTGTAATGAATGCCTATGATAGATAAAGATAGTTTACTGACTATTAAAAAAAAAAAAAAACAAAAATTCACAAAATTAGCTTTCGGCTTTCTAAAACATTTGCATTTGCAATTAGTTTTTATTTTTTCAAATAACAAAATGGCAATCGATCAAAAATTTCAAAAAAAGATTTTTTCATAACCACTCCAACGATTTTTGAGAGTAAAACTTTTCTAAAATCCTTAAACCACTTACAACATTTGTAGTAAACATTTTTTTTCAATCTATGCAAAAAAGTCCTTATTCGGTTACTTGAATTACGGATGTATCGTATTAACTGTATTAACAAACAAAAAAAACATTTCAAACGAAATAGCTTGCTATCATTGAACAATGAAACAAAAGCAGATTAGATTTGACAGGCACACAAAGCCGAACAAGACACTCGTACTTCAAACTTAACATACGTGTATGTGTTCTAGTTTGTATATTAGAAATTTAAATACCTTAAAGTTAATCGTTGGTGTGTGTATTTTACATAATTTGTACGTAAAAATGCATTATTATCAAAACGTTGAGCTTCTTAGTATGCTTTTAGTTTTTGGGTAGGTAATGCGTAATGCACAGGAAGCTCGAAGAATCTATCGGAGAAGATATCAAATTCGTCAACCACTAAGTAGCCAAGTTTTCAGCAAAATTTTTAAACGTTTGTTAGAGACTGGTTGTTTTTACGCAACAATTGGTGCGAATGCCAACAGATTACGTCGAGCCCCTACATTCGAAGAGACTGTGCTTGATATTGTTGAAGATGACCCATTGACGAATACAAGAGTTACAAGTTACAAGAGCTAACAGATTAAATGTAAATCATGTGACAGCGTGGCAAGTTTTGAAGGAGCAGTGACTTTATTCATACTCTAGACAGAAAGTGCAATCTTTGGGACCTAACAACTCCCAGCCAGGACTGTTATTCTGTAGTTGGCTTCTTTAACGTTGTATCTAGTAGACATTTTGAAAAATTTATTCTGTTTACCGACGAAGCTTGCTTCAGAAGGGACAGTGTATTTAACGCAACATTTATTGGTGCACATCAACAACGTTTTGCGGTAAATATATGGGCCGGAATCGTAGGGTAGGACGTAATCGGGCCTTGCATTCTCCCAAGCCGCTTAATGGTGAAAATGATTTTATTTTCTTAGATACTGTGCTACCTTCTTAAGGATTTGCCATTAAACATTAGATGGAGAGTTTGGTTTTAGAATGATGGGGCACCGGCTCACACAACGCGAGAAGTTACCGTATTCCTAAGTCGAGAATATCCAAATAAGTGGATTGGATGACTTAAAATTTGTCGGGCATACACGCAGAGAAATAGATTTTTACATCAAGACAATAGATGTTCTTGCAAAAATCAGTCTCTATTCAAGAAAATATGTTTAATTTAAGACTATAAAATGTATAAATAATACAAGAAAATAATTTGGATTAAATAAATATTTTCTTAAGAAAATCAAGAAAATCCAAGACAGAAAAGTGTTTCTTCCAAGTAAATCATTTAGTTTTAAGTTAAGAAAATATTCATATTAAAGGTAGGAATGAAAAAATGGTCAGATCTCACAAAGTTCTGCTGAGAAATTAGGCGACCGGTTTCGTATAAAAAAAAAAACACACCAGACGAGCTACAAGGATATCCAATAAAAGAAAAATTACGATAATGGGAAAAAAACCTAAAGTTAATAATTAAAATTAGGAGCAAATGAATGAGCTAATGAAAAAGTTTTATTTTTATGTTACAGTATAATTAAATTATTTCTTTAATAATGCAATTAAATAGGGATTATTTTCATGTAGTTTAATAATTAATGAGTTAATATTTAAGTTTACTTGTCCCTTTTTCTATTATTTATTATATATTAAAAAAATATATAGTTAAATTAGCACACGTGGTGAATAGTAAAAAAAAGAAAAAAACATAACATTAACCGGTATCTTTTGAAAATGTTACTAACCTTAAGAAGATATTGTTTTGTATTATAACGGCCATTTACTTATACTAAGAATCGCTTTTCTTGAATCAAGTTAACAAATGGCTTAAACAAAGAAATACAGTTATTTCATTACAAAAACGCTAAGAAAATATTTCTTTTGATTTAAAACAGTTATTGTATTGCAGATAATTGAAACAGTAGTTGTCTTGAATTGAGGCGGTGTCTTGATAAACGTTTCTCTGCGTGTACGCAAAAAATATTTTTTACATTTATTTTATTTCGTAACAATATTAGTTGTGAAATTACTTCAAATAAATTCATAATTTTAATAATATACTATTTACTATTAATTATACAAATATGTAATTCCGTAATTATGTATATGAATAATAGTCTTTTTCGAACGTTCATAAGTACAGAATGCTAACCTTAACCAGCCACTCCGGCAAATTTTGCACGAGCGATCAGTTGACAAATTCACTCTATCACTTAACATTTTCAAAACTACCAGTAGCTTAAAGTGTATTTCGTAAAAAGGCTAAAAAATCAAGTGTTTATTTTTGCACCATATGCTACATCTTTGTAATTTCTGTAATTAAACACATATTTTCTAAACTATTGTGTGTAAATATGTAATTACGTAATATCTTCCGAGCTCTATACAAAAATGTATGTAAGTATAAGTATATAAATAATTATTTTAATAGATTTTGAGCTTATATTATATACAGTAAGGTTCTAAGGTACATACCCCCCCCCCCCATACTAGCGTTTGAACGACAAAAGCTAGCGTTTTTAGAAAAACATGTCAATTATTATTTTTGGGAACTAATTTTTGGTGTTATGTAAAGTTCTGCCACGCTTAACGCCTATCTCGGTAATCCTTTTTATCATTGAAAAAGGATGATAAACCTTCCGGAAAAAAATGAAGATGGTGGGTACTTTTATATATTCGAAACGATGGTGAATATGGGGTACGGTTCCCTTTACCCTCGCCTAGCCGAAGATGGCGTAGGGATTGATAAGCGCCATCCTATTTAAGTAATATGAAGGGATCACCATGTAGTTTAGCGACGCCAATATAGGGAAATTCGTCGCTGGATATCAAATAATAAGTTAGGTTAGTCCGAGTATGAAAATAATGAATCATTTGAACGGTCACGCAAATATTGTTACAAATATAATTTGTCGTTAATTTTCTGTCATCCTTTATGTTGAAAATGCTGTTACTAAACAATAAGTACAATAAAAATACACAACAACGTTTAACAAAATTAAATATATTGGAAATAAAAAAAATGTAAACATGTGACATATATTTAGAATAAACGTGTAAGCATGTGCGAAATTTATTTAAACAAATAACTGTACAAGTCGTAGTGACTGTAGTTGCGAAATAAAAGGTATAGACAAGTAAGTATATTCAAAATACGGAAAATAATGACCAGTAAATAAGCAAAACAAGGGGATGATGTAATAGCGTCTTTTCGAGATATACGCTAACGGTCATGCAAAATTGAACGTAATACAAAATTGGACCTTATATACTATGTCCCTAAGGATCCGTTCTGTAGCGTTATGACCAAAGAAAATAGCAAAAGTGAATAAACTATTGCAAAAACAGATAAACAAAATTTAGAAGCGCTACAGGATGGATTATGTTCGTGCACGAAAATGTTACAGACTAAAAATACCTTATAGTATACAGCTTTCAAACATAACCACGAAGTGGTTCTCGGAAACCTTTTAGCGTCGTTCACGAGCCATTCGGTGGGAAATTTGGGTTGGGGATACGGGCTCCGAAAGGAGACAAAAAGATTAGAAAATGGAATTCGAACTAGAAAACTTACGTGAAGGCGGTATGACCTTAGCATTTAGCTCGGTACTATTCCCCAACGGGTGAACGTTACGACAGGAAACGATACGATACTTGATTAGGTAGGTAGCCTTAGATCCCAGAAACGGTATTCCAACAAAATAAATGCTTCAGCGTACCTCTGAAGTTGCATAAGTCTTCCAAATGCGAAGCTCAACCCAGACTAACGCTAATATCACGTAATCGCAACAGGTGGAAGTGGAGATATGAAATGACTAAGAATGCTTAATGTAAATAAATCTAAATCTAGCTTATAACAATAGCAAAATATAATTCTATAATTGGGTTTTGAAATAATAAACGTAACAACAAGTCGCGTCATCTATCGAGATAAACATTAGATAAAACGATATTTAAAGGGTTGACTTATACAGCTAGGTGCAGGAATTTTGCACCGTAACAGTTCAGTTGTAATTCCGGTGTCACAAGAAGTGATGCCAAGTTGATGACTGTAAGAGGAACATCCTATGTATTTATATGTTGCGAAAGATAATAGAAAAACGAATCCAACGATACCACATACAGAGTGATCAACAAGTCCGGAAACGACTAAATATATCAAGAATTACTAAACGAAAATCCTTGAAATTTGGTATAGAATTAGAAGAATTTAAATTACATTAATTGTAATTCTTTCGATATTGTACCTTCATTTCCTTTTTAGATCCATAGCGAACTTAATTTTTTAAAATAGGGTGGGTGATCAATTTTATTATTTTTGAAAAGAACAATTTTCCGAATACAATAATGTTTTGTTTAATTTTTTACGGAAATGCAAAACAGATCAAATAACTAAAAGGAACTAATGATAAGAATAAGCTATTCCAGAGAAGATGCTCAAAGTGTTCACTGTTCACATCTTGGCAATAGTAGAGACGTTAAGTAAAATTTTATAAGGAATCTGTGGAAGTTCCTCAGAAATGCTTGCAACTTCATCTCTTATTCGTTGCTATAGATCTTCTTGTTCTCTGGTCTCCTAGCGTAAACTTTATTTTTCAAATATCCCCACAAGAAAAAATCAAGTGGGGTTAAGCCAAGGGACCTAGCTAGCCACTCAATTGCTCCTCTCCTCCGTACTCATCTTTGTGGAAAAATTTCCTCCAAATATTGGCACGCATGATGTCCAAAATGGGGCGGTGCGCCATCTTATTGCAACCATATTGTTACAGGAATATTTCTGTTTCCATCGTTAATAAACGGTTTCTAAGACAACAAATAATTTGTTCTCAGTATTTTTCTAATGTCAAATTGCTCTGAATAAAATAGGGGCTTATAATATTGCGACCAATAATACCACACTACACGTACATTTTTTATGGACGTTATGTATCATCTTCACTCAATTCTCGAAGCAAATGAATTTTATACGGATGATTGCGTGATCGTTTTAGTATGTCTTGAATTTAGGGTTTGCTAATGTCGTGATTCAGCGATAGCTGCCGCGTTGAAGTCTTCGGATTTTCTACTAAACCTAAGTAATTTCGTCATTTGTAGCACCTTTTGGTCTTCCCTCACCTTGGTTTTACTCTAACATTCCCGTGAAACTTCGACACTTACGATGCGGCAAATAGTGTTCTAAGATTTAATACACGGTGTGACTAAGTTAGTTGGGCATTTCATGAAGAGCCTGAAATCATGAGCATTTACACGATACGCCGACGTTTCAGAAACTGCCTAGGATTTTCATATGACGAGTTTCGCCATGTGATCACGACATATATACTTCTTACTCCTACTCTAGAGTGCGTATAAGAAGTGAGACTTCCACGCAAGCCCAACAAATATATTTTTACACTGGCTACTTGGAATAGTTAGTGTAGGTCGAACGTACAAACCTAAGGATAGCATTCATTAAATTCAATACCGAATATTAAAATTGCCCCAAGTTTATCTTACATGGTTTATGCGTTTAGACCATCGCCATAAACTGAATAATGAGAATATTGTCTGTTCAAAATTGAAAATTTTTTTAGAATTGAGATTTAACAGAATGACCATTGTTATATTAGGTTAGCTAGCAGGAATCTCTTTGAATGAACCTGGCGTTGCAGGAAACAAGTTGACACTTTTTTCTAGTAAATTTAAAAGAAAACATTGCTACATATCAGGATAAGTTTTACGTTACAGTATAATGTATGTGGTTCCGTTGGATTCGTCTTTCTATTAGTTTTCCAAAAATGTAAAAATATTTAGGACATTCAACTTAAAATGAGAAACGTGGCATTATTTCTGGTGACACTGAAATACTATTGAAGTACCGATAACACTAAAACCCGTTAACTTCCGTCGTTCAAAAGTTAATATGAGGAGCGGGAGTGGAGGATATTTGAAGATCTCACTGTGTAAATTCTGTAGCGTTCAATTATTTATTTTCGATTACAACAAACATTTTTATTTTGGAATTAATCCTGCATAATTCAACGTTTCACGTGCAATTTCCTTGGGCACCTAAGTTTTTTTTTTATTTTTAAGCATAGTGTGTACATACCGTGATATTTTATACGATAACTACTAAGAGTATGTGTAAAAGTGTTATTTGATTTTGTTATCACTAACTTTTCCGCGGTTAAGTTTAAGCATTATACCGATAACATGGTATTGGGCATTGATCGTACTAGTCATGGTTTAAATGGTTGCCAAATTCTCACGCAATGGAAAGTAATTTCTGCAGCTTAATAACAATGTCATGGCTGAAATTTAAAATAGAAAGCTGCCGCTTATTTCATATTGCACAAAATCGAAACGGTATATGGTAGATTCGTTTGTGTGCAAAAGTGAGTTTTTTTTGCCTTTCGAATGCCTTTTTTCTACGGCTTAGTTAGCAGCAAATAATGGTCGTTACTTTATTCTCCGAGTAAATTGCACGCCGTTAGCAACCGATGCAAAGGTGGCATTAACTCCGGAGCAATTAAGCGTTAGCTAATCTCCAACATACCTAAAACTATTGTGCATTTCACGTCAAGTGGAAAATTATTGCCTTCCATATTATCTAACAAAACTTAGGAACTATTGAATATTATATTAATAATTTTGTTTACGAAATGTTATTGAAAATTATAAGTAGAGCGCGAAAGCTTATAAATATAAACATTTCAGTAGGTCTTAAAAGATAGTGTAAATAAGAATAATGATTTATAATATTAATAGTATCCTTATACTATCAATATTATAAAACATTATTGCAATTTTGGGCCTCTTGACCCAAAATTGCAATCATTGATATAAACAAAAATAATATCCTTACTGCTTTTCATCCATAAAACATTACATAAACTTTGCAGATAGCAATTTTCTTATCTGCCGAAATTCACAGTAAAGTTGGCGGATTTTCGGTTTTCTCAATTAAACAGCAGAACGAAGAATGATAGAAGGTAAGGAAAAACGCAAAAGTAGCACCATATTTAAGTTCTTTTCGGAATACGTGATTAATATATAGAATGTTACGTAACTCTTATGCGTCCCATCTTTCTGTAACAATACAAAAATATGTTTCAAGTAAAAGTTGCTTGCCTTTTCATTCTATTTAAAACTATATACGATGTTCCTAAAGTAAATATCACTGCATCTTCAGTTCTTCAGTATATCCCATGGTGCATTGATGAACACAATACTGCACATTCTCATTATTTGTTAAAATAAAACATATTGTAATGCAATTGTATTTCTCAATAATTTCGTTTGTTCCAAAAAGACTTATTTTCATTAAAGGTGCGTTCACATAGGGTAGCGTGAAATTATCGGTAGGATGAGCGCGAAATTATTTGCAATATTCTTTTTAAAATAATTTCGTGACATAACGATAATTGACATCTCGGTTGACTTTATCGTAGCATAACCTTAATTTATCTGTTAATGAGTTCTTTTGTAACGGATGGAATGATACAGAAATGTTATATACTCTGTTTATTAATAGTTTCTGCAATAATCATGACAAACAAATATAAAAATTTCAAAAGACAAAAAACGTTGGCGGGCATGTTCCATCAATACCTACTCAAGAGAAACAAGGGGACTATTTAAATTTGATTCAGGAAATCTTAAATCATGATCCTGATTCTTATATGCGGGAATGAATGTTGATTTATTTGAAAATTTATTAAAAATAGTAGAAGCAAATCAACGGTCTGTCAAATATTTCGAGAAACATTTAAAGGGCTGTGGACTGAATTACAACCTGTCTACTAGACAACATGAGGCAGTCTCTTAATTATGTAGGTGCAATAGAAGGCATGCACATTCATATAAAACGACTTAACATTTCTGACTCTTTATATTACAACTATAAGAAAACTTTTAGTATTTTATTTGCTGTATGCCCTACAAATTATAAATCTGTATGTGTAGATACAGTTGCCTATGAATCTTCAAGTGATGGACCAATGACTAATAAAAGAAATCAAAGAAAATTAAACCAAGCTACACAAAATAATAACGATATAAAGAAAGCATTTTAAATATGACTGTTTTATAGCAAATTATCATAGAAAGGAATAGAAATGAAATAAATGCAATACAGTTTATTTAAATTTTATTTTATTCATCGTACAAGAATAAATGGAAGTTGCAATACAAACGACTAATGTTTATCGAACAAAAATAATACTATATACGTAATTAGAAAGTCAAATCAAGAAGATATCAAAGAATTATAACATTTTATTCTTTTTTAAATAATATTGTTAGCAAATGTTTCTATAGACTCACCTCTATAAGATTCCTTATAAATTTTATTCCTACCCTTACATCTCCATATACTTTGATAGTACAAATATGCTTGAAATTATTTTATATCAGATAACCAAATACGTATTGCACTTGTTTGAAAAAGAAAAAGAAAATAATTCTATACACTATATATTTGAAACAAATCAACAATTACAAGTGTCTTGAAGTAGCAGCCTTCGCATCCTTTTCTTTTCGAATGTTAACTTTCTCTTAGTAAATTTTAATCGATAGAAAATTCTATATCATATAAAGAATTTTAACAAATATATAGTGAATTAGAAAATCAAAGCTCTAACGTATAGATTAATACTATACAAGCCATTAATTGTATTGTCCCGACACCTCTAAATCTTTTTCCAGAGTAAGCATTATGTTTTGAAAACATATCTCATTCATGTTGTTTCCAATTTACAGGGATGCTTTTACAAAAAGCACCACAGCAAATTTCTAAGGTTAATATCGAATACCTCTATTTTATGAAACACTATGATTCCATCTTTACTTTACTACAAATTAACCTCACTTCAACTATACACAATATACATTCCTCTTTATATAGATAAATATTTAAAGTTGTCTACGCCATCTGAAACAATCATTCGTCTTAATGTCCTCATACTTGGTAAATGTAGTACATTGCTTACGTATTCATATATCTTTGGTCCCAAGAAATACAGATTGAAAGCAAATACCTAATTTTGTATCTTTATGTTCTGTGTGAAACTCTACAATCAACGCTAATTCACTAATTCAGGAGATAACAATGTCACATAATTGAATGAAATGTTTAAATCACCAGGAACACTTGTTGGAGTCTTCTGAATCTTCGGCTTTGAGAGCTATTTTGAGCTTATATTTCCTAAGTGAATTTGATCCCCAGGTTTTGCTGATTGTTATATAAATATATATAATACATCAAATATTTTTAAATCTTCTTGATAAGCTTCTGTGATCATTCTAGTTTCGGAATCCACTTGTATCTATGTGTTGTTTTGCCATAACCTCAAAAGTATGCACGAGTATGCATACAAATTGACAGGAACCGCGTCCTGCACTGTGGTTGGTCGGTTGCATTAATACAACGTCGTGGTAGTACCATAATTTAACGTGTGTATAGTTTGGCCGTACATCAATTATTAATTTTGCCTTACACCGCTGTGTGAACGATCGTATTTAATCGCATTCTGCAAACATTTTTAATTCCTACCTTACCCCCGTGATGCCCTATGTGAACGCTACTTAATTTAATTTCAAAACGATTTAATTGTAGTATTTTTATTTCAAGACCTTTTAATTTTCTTTGGCAGAAGAAAACATATATTTTGGAAGATGATTTCGGTAACTACATATCCTCTTCTGCGCTATACAACCTGTTTCAAACTAAAAATTGTAAAAATTAAGACAGAAAAACAATTTGTTCGGTTTTCCTAGTAAAATTGTAAAAACCATTTTTTTTTATAAAAAAACTTCTGTGGGCTCAACGCGCAAATTTAGAACAGTTCGGTTATGGATCTCGCTGGTCCACGTTCTTTATTAGCGATCCGCTTTACAATTTTTGCAAGATTCACATCAGGAAGAGGGTCCTCTAGTTTCAGCACGGCGTCGGTGTACGGTGAGTCTCACAGAAGTAATTTCCTACCAATATTTGTGTTTCATAAATACATATTCTTTTAATACATCCACTATATTGCGCACACATTATTTTATTTTTTTTTTTTGCTTAAGGGATCAAAGCCCATCAGCCACATTACCATCGCAATGTGTCAAATTATAAAAAACTTCACTTTTTTAGTCCTTCTCGTCCGGATTTCGGTCCGTTTTTTGAACTTTTGTACATGTTACTTTTTTGCTCACCGTATTTCTCGTGTTTTCGGCGTAGCTTGTGCTTGACTTCGAATACACATTCGCAATCCCTCTTCCTACTTTGCATTTGTTGATGTGTATATACAAATTATTTTGTTTTGTCGCATATACATACATTTACATATATTCAATATTCGTATTTACGTTTATTCAATTCTATGCTTTGTTAGCTTAATATTTAATTGTAATTTGTATTTATATACATTTACTTGTTGATGCACAGTTTACACGTAGATTTATTGGTTTTTGCTATTGTATTAATATTGTTTTGCTACTATTCTATTTTTTACTTACTATTGTAAGTCGTTTCTATATCGTTAGCTATTTTTTCGTCGCTTTCACCTGTAAGTACGTTAGCTATGGCAGATAACGTTAAAAAATTAAAGCTCTTCGTCAAATTGATATAAGATAATTAGAAACACTTTCTGAAACCGCGGAGTTTGCTCGTATTGATGATGAAGTTCGTAATACATTTAAAATGATGTATCAAGATGTTGAGGAAATTAAGTTTGAATTTGGGAAACAGCATAATGCTCTATTAAATTCAGTTTTGAATGAGGAGAATGAATTGGAGAACGCTTTAGATGTAATGGTTGCTTTTGGTAGATCTTTTTACGAAATTAAAGCCATTTACGTTTCTTTGCTTGGTGAATCTGCAACCATTCAATCAATTCCTTCGAGTAACATAAAACTTCCGAAAACTTCCGAAGCTAGTAAAATTTAAAGAAGATATTAAAACATTTCCAACATTTATTGATATTTTCAATTCTTAACGAATCCCTATCAGCTATTGAGAAATTGAATCATTTAATTTCAGCATTTGAAGGTGCCCCACTTCGCATTGTTCAGTGTATACCTATGACGGGCTTTAACTATGAAACTGTTTATCATAATCTTATCAAGCGTTATCAAAACAAGCGACTATTGTCTCAAGCTCTTTGGTCTTCGATTGAAGACAGCACTAAATTATTACTAAAGCACCACAAAGATCCACGCGTCTTGCGTAATTTACTAGATATTTTTTCGGAAAACTTAGAAGCTCTTAAAAATTTTAAATACCTCGTCCAATTTTGAGATATCGTTTTAGTAAATATGTTACTCAAGAAAATTGACAAGACCGCGACTCATTTTGAATTACACAATTCCTCACCTAATACAATGCCAATTATTTCTTGAAATCCATTGCACTGCGCTTTTTACGTTAAATTCCTCTGATTGCAAATTTAAGAATCAACATTCTACTGCTAAAAGTACTGCGTCTCCTTCGCGTTAGTTTCCTCAATCGTCATCGTTACTGGGAACAAATACCCCCAAATTGAGCAGTTTTCGCTGCGCTTTCTATCAACAAAAACACGTTTTATTCAAATGTCCCCAATTCCTTGCAAAATCCTCTAAAGATCGCTTCCAATTTGTTAAGTCCAAAAACCTTTGCATAAATTGTTAGTCATGGCCATTTGTTGAACAGTTGCAATTCGTCACACACTTGTCGATCATATAATAAGAAATATAATTCAATATTACATTTCGCAAATGCTATTAATTCTTATTTACAACCAACTGGTGGGTCCTCCCCTACTAGCCTCAATACACCTCCAGCCTCCTCGGCAAATGCTGTCGCTGGGTTTACTACACCTCCTGCGACTGTTTTCCTGTGTACTGCCCTAATTGAGGTTCTTGGTATACGCGATATCCTCAAGTTTTAGTTCTTTTCATTCGGTTGATCAACCTTATTATTCTACAGATGTTGTTATTTTGCCGCGAATTTGCTCAGATTTACCAACAACAATATGTGTTGAAAATTTTATATATATTCAAAATTTACGTTTAGCTGACCCCCAGTTTAACAGACCTAACCCTATCGACATTTTATTAGGTGCTGATGTATTCCCTTTAATATTTCAATCAACTCGTATCTTTGGTAACAAAGGACAATCCATCGCGCTTGGTACTAGTTTAGGCTTCATTCTTATGGGTACGTGTAGTACTACAATCTTCTCTTCTAAGTCTTTCTTGTGCCAAACTGATGACACTTCTGTAAAATCTGTCTTTACAACATTTTGGGAAATTGAAAGCATTCTTTCAAAAATCTTCATAGATCCTGAAGGCAAACTATGCAAAGACATATATATGCAATCAGTTTGTAGAGATCTAGATGGTCGTTTTACTGTTAATTTACCTTTTCGTGATGGTGGACCCACTTTTCCAACAAGTCGAGAACTTGCTTTAAAACGATTTCTATCTTTGGAGCGTAGATTGCAATAGAAAGCTCAACTTTATTCTCAATATTCTACTTTTTTGAATGGTTATTTAATATTAGATCACATGGAACTTTTGAATGACTCTGTGCCTCACCTAAAACATTTTGTATCCTTCATCATTGTGTTTTTAAGCCCCATAGATTAGCAACTAAACTTCGAGTTGTATCTAACGCTTCTGCCAGGAGTGCTACTTCTAGTTCTCTTAATGACACCTTATTAACTGGTCCTAAATTGCAAAATGGTATCGTTCAAATTTTATTACACTTTCGTTTACATAAAATTGCACTTATTGCTGACATTAAGAAAATGTATCGACAAATTTTAATTACACCAAACCATCGAGATTACCAGCGTATTTTATGGAGGTTTTGACCTTCTTCGCCAATTTCAGAATTTCGTTTACGCACTGTCACATATGGTGTTTTCCGCTTCCTATCTTGCTCTTCGCACCTTGTAGGAATTAGCGCAGCAGGAGATGTCTAATTTTCCTAGAGTCGTTAAAGTTTTGTTGTCTGACATGTATGTCGATGATATTGTCACTGGTAGTTCTACAATTTCGGATACAATCTGAGCTTGCTAATTTACTCATCGTGGAGGTTTTGAACTTCACAAATAGTCGAGCAATAGCTTGGAAGTGCTCAGTGAATTACCTATTAAGATTGTTAATCCGTCATCTCTTTTCCTTGACGTGGATTGGAGAACAAAGAGCCCGTATTTTCGATCGTATTGGTTTTTTGACTCCCGTTATATTTTTGGTGAAGTTCCTAATCCAACGTTTTTGGTTATTAGGTATTGATTGGGATGATGAGCCGCCTGTTGAATTGTCTTCGCAATGGAGATTGGAATTGTCTTCTAATTTACAACATATTCCTCGCTTTATTGATCTAAGTTGCAAGTTAGATGTTGAACTTCATGGTTTTTGTGATGTTACATATTTTGTTGTGCTAAATCCCTCGTAGCTCCTTTGAAAACAATTACTGTTCCTCGTCTGGAATAATGTGTGGCATCAGAATTAACTGCGTTTATTGTCGGTTCGTTGAAGAATGCAGTCACTATTCACAAAATTTGCGCGTGGTCAGATTCTTCTATACGAGTAGTTTTGTGTTGAATAAAATCGCATCCCAATCGCTGGAAAACTTTCATAAGTAACCGTGTCAATATGATTCAGAAAAAGGTAGAACCTTCCTGTTGGTACCATGTTTCGTCCTCAGAAAATCTTGCAGATGTTGGTTCGAGGAGTTCTTTTCCTTCCGATCTTGTTAATAATCCCTTATAGTGAGCCCGTCCCAACTTTCTTCGAATAAATTTTGAAAATTCTGCTTTTATTGAAAGTGATGCCCCTTCTGAAGCTTTGGTAGAACAAAAATTGAACGCACAAAATAAATTGTGCCATTCACTTTTGTTGGAAAAGGCGTAGCCTTTTCGGTGGGCCGGAATGTTCGGTTTTCATAGACAAATTGTGGATCTCGCTGGAGCACATTCTTTATTGGCGATCCGTTTTACAATTTTTGCAAGATTCACATCAGGAAGAGGGCCCTCTAGTTGCAGCACTGGCATACGATGAGTTTTACAGAAGTAGTTTCCTACCAATATTTGCAGTTCATAAATATATATTTTTTAATACAGTCCACTATATCACGCATACGCAATTGAATGTCGAAATTTGAAAATATCGGTTAAAAATTTTCTACACATTGGATGGCCTCTATTAATGCTTGGCATGCATATTTTTTTTTATTAATCTACGTATCCACAATGCTGGATTGTTTCCTAATGGTCATGAGTGTCATGACTAACTTAGATATCTCCAAAGTTGGATGGCATTTTAAAAAATTACATAAGCTACATTCTCATTGCTGGGTACTTTCTTTTTTAAGCAAATTGTGTTACAAGAGCAATTTGATAAGAATTAGAAAAATATGTAGGTAGTTGTCCAAAAAGGTCATAATACTTAACGTTGCAAGTACTACAGTGTTAAGATAAGAAGGCATACTCTTATGGTGCACATCACTAAAACCAACACCTCATCTTCTATTAAAGAGAGAACCTTGTGAGAAAAACTTTTTCAAAAACAAATATCTGATTCTTAATAACATCTTCTTATTAACAAATAATATTGATTGAGCCACTGAAAAAATACCAACAGCATTTTCATCATTTCTTATCTGACCATATTACTAATATTAAAGGCAGCATTAATTATCCGAACGCCATACGTATTTTCAAATAATAACACGATTGAAAAAACTATATTCCACCAGTCATTTATTCATTTATAAATCTCTGCTCTCGAATAGGGTGCGCACGTTGCACGAACAGATTGCCCTACGGGCTTATCGCCCCCTATCGTAGAATTTTCCTCCCTAAATTCATTGTATTTACCGTCGAAAAATTTGGTTCGAAAGGCAAGCGTGAGTTGTCCTTGTGTACACAGTATATACCTCACGTCAACGGGCATGGGGTAGGTCACGGTTAGAAGTATTCTCTACAGATTATTTCTAAAAGCATGGAATATATTTGTATAAACTAAAGTACATGGCGATGCAGTTATTATTAGCATGTCTTTTATATACGAATTCTATTCGCGAGATATTTCCACCAGCAATCTGGTACCCTTTTCATTTTAGAAAACTGACTATTTCACAAATAGTTGTATGAAATTCTATTCTATGGTCTTATGATCAGTCTGTATATGCACAACGCTATCTTCAGCGTTCTAACAACGCATACGGTCACAAACAGAATTGCCGGCTGTTTCATCATCATCAAGGACAGCACGCTTTGAAGTAGACGGAGGCTCTCGACGCAGAGAGATAGAGAGAGATAAGGAATCAAAGGAATTTTGTTAACGATATGACACTAACGACTTGTGTTAATGATATTTTGGGGGAAGTGGAAATCTCATCGTGATTTCGAGTTATCTTTTGTACGTTATTGCATTTAGTTATAGATTTGAATTTATTTGTTTTTCTAAATATTTTTTTGAGATACCATGTAGGGAAGTTCCGTGTAACAGCATCCTGTGTACTTTGTAAGTTGTTCACTCACCCATAACGCGTTATGTGCATTGCATAACTGGCCAACTATAATGAATTATAGGCACCTACATACATGGTACGACATTTTAAGCAAAAACCTATGCCTATAAATTGAGTGGCTTAATGTATGAAATTTAAGTATACCAATTAAATAAGTGTATTTCAATAGAAATGTAAAAATAACGATTTTTCTGGAAAAACACAAATTGTTAATAGGAAGAACTTCCACAGAACATTGGACGTTAATTTTACATCACATCAATCGTAAATTTTAAGACCTACGTTGCAAGAGAACTTCAATGTTGCACTATACCGGTAATAATAATAATAATAATAATAATACCATTTATTTGTCCAACGGTATACCCAATTACAGGACAACTAAATTTAAATACATAGACTACAAATGAAATGAAAGAAAAAAAAAACTGAATTATGAATTGAATCAAAAAAAATGTCTTTGTAAAATATTTCCGCATTACGGCACATGGCTACTATTGGGGAACTCTGGAGTAGGTTGGTACGAGGAAAAGGCAATGAAAAGGTAGAAGGAGAACGGGAGGAAATGCGAGGCACAGGGAAATTAATAGAGGAAAGTAAATTAGGAGAATCAACATAGCCATGCATGACCTTCCAGATAAACTTAGCTCCTGCAACATCACGGCGGTGTTTAAGTGACTCCAATTCATGTCTTTCCAGGAGCGAATCGTAATCTGTGCCGCGTTCCGGATAAACACCATCACTTTTAAAAGACACATACTTCAAGAAGCGCCGTTATACCTTTTCGATGGCTAGTTGAAGATATACATAATGCGGTGACCAGACAGCTGACGCATATTCCAGTTTGCTGACAACAAAGCTAAAGTATAAAGTTTTCAACAAAGACATGGAATTGAATAATTTACAAGTACGTAGAGCGAAACCTAACGTTTTAGAAGCAGAGACACATAATTGTATGATATGAGGAGAAAAACTCAGCCGAGAATCACACAGTACACCCAAGTCTCTCACACTATTAGCCCTTTTACGAGCGGAATTATGTATCGAGTTTGTTGAATCAATGTAGTTAACTTTTGGTGTAAGAGACGAACAAACACTTATTAATATTTAACTTTAGTTTAAAGGTTGAACACCACTTGGTAATTACATCCAGATTATATTGTAGATGTTCCAAGATCTAATTGGTAGATAGATTTTCATGTCATCGGCATAAGCCAACACAGGACAGGATAAAGATATTAATAGGTTGTTAACAAAAAGCACAAGCAGAAGTGGTCCCAGATGCGACCCTTGAGGTACACCAGATGATGGACGAAACTCGAAAGATTTATATCCATTATAAAAGACATAATGTGATCTGTTCGTTAAGTAGGACTGCAAAAGTTTTATCAGTGAAGAGCTTAATCCAAATGCTGACAACTTTTTTAATAGAATCCCCTGGTCAACTTGACTTTGAGCATCGAGTTGTTCACTAATAAACTGACACATGGAAACGAGATTTGTAACAGTAGACCTTCCTCGAACAAAACCATGCTGAGTAGATGATACGTAAGGCATAGTGTTATGAATCAGACAAGAATAAATAACGCTTTCAAAGATTTTAGCAAAATTTGATATAATTGATATCGGTCTGTAATTGTCAATACGGGTTTTATCATCATTTTTAAAGACTGGACTTATTCTGGCACGTTTCCATTGTATATGGAAGGAAGAAGTAGTGATTGCTAAATTAATAATGACAGTCAAAGGTTTTGCGAGTACAAATCTAGCATCGTGTATAAGAAAACTTGGTATTAAATCGTCACCGGCAATATCGCGCTGTTGAAATTTCGACATAATACTGATTATTTCATCTTCAGAAACATGTTGTAATGTGAAGGGAATAGAATTAGAATGGTCAAACGTTTCAAAGAAACCAGTGCTGTCAATATGTATAGAAGAAAACCTCTCGGCAGAAGCATCAACCATTACCTGTAGCTAAAAGATGGAAGGGAAGCCAAAATCCCACGCATTCAACGAAGGGTAACATCGATCTTACCAACTACAGCAAAGATTATGCTATCTCTCTATAAAAGGGTATTTTAGTACATTGATAGAGTTACTGAGAGGATATGGTGCCGTAGAATATCACTTACACCAGTTAAATAGAGCTGAAAATTAATCTGCACTCTATGTGAGGAAGATGTGTAAACAACAGAACCTGCATATACTGTCCAATTATGTAGTCATAAACGATAGCAATTTAGGTGCTTAACACCTGTTGATTTGAAGGATGAAGACCCCCGAACTAGATTTATTAAAAGCCTTCAACTATTATTCAAATGCTTTATTTTGCTTGAAAGATATACAGGGTTATTACAAAAGAATCATCGGGTTTTAAAAACATATATTTCGAAAAGTATGACAAATATAATAGTAAATGACATGTCAATAGAAAGGGATAATATTCAAGTGTGTGAGCATATCATTACAAATGTTCGATGTGAGCTCCTCGCGTCACACGACATACGTTCAAACAATAGTCCAGTTCAGTTCATACACGCTGCAATGTGTCTCGATCGATACTGTTTACAGCAGTAGTAATGCGTGCTCGGGGTTCATCCAGTGTTGTTGGCAGTGGTGGTACGTAAACCCTATCTTTAATGCACCCCCAAAGAAAAAAATCGCACGGTGTAAGATCGGGAGAGCTGAGAGGCCACGTGAACAATGCCAAATCTTGTGTCAGCGAAATCGCCAATCAACGGTTGAGGGATTTCCCCATTTAGATACCGACGCACCTCATGATGCCAGTGAGGCGGAGCCCCATCTTGTTGGAATACAAAGTTGCTAGAATCTTGTGTCAGTTGCGGCAATAACCACAACTGCAACAGATCTAGGTAGATATACCGGTCACAGCCGGTTAGCAAAATCGTCGCCCTCCATTGCTTCCTGAATGGTAGTACAAAAATTAGTTCGCTTTACGTGGTCGTCGGGTCGTAACCTTTGCACCATCTGTAGATGGTACTGTGTGAATCGCAATCGCTTCCGCAAAATTTTCCATACAGTTGACTGCGGAATACCAAGTTCACGACCTACTCTGGTAGTGGACTATTGTGCAAGACGCACGTAACTTTGTCGAACTGCGTCCACCATTTCGTCAGGAACTCGTCGTCTTCCGGTGCTTTTACGTTTTGTAATGGAACCTGTGTTCTTGAATTGTCGATACCATCGTAGAATACTCTGATGACCTGGAGAATTAGTTTCGTATTGCCGTCGGAATACACGTTGCATCATAACAACCGATAAACCTCGCGCGTACTCTAACACACAAAACGCTTTCTGCTGCATAGTCGCCATTTTGCATACTAAGGTCGTGGCGCTACCTGGACGTGTAAAGTGACGTTCGCAGGCGCTCGTTTTAAACTTGGATATTTTCCCTTTCTAGCGACATGTCACTTGATATTGTATCTGTAATACTTTCTGAAATATATATTTTTAAAACCCGATGATTCTTTTGTAATAACCCTGTACTTTCCACGTTTCCATTTTTAATTTTACTCTTTAATCTCTTCGTTCCACCAGCTAGTTTGTTTTTTTTTTTACTTTTATTTATCAAGATCGTACCTCATGCTTTCTTGGCTACTTTCAGTATTAACTCTTTAAATTCTTGCCATACCTTTTCTATATTTTTCCTGTTTCCATCTCCCTCTGTATTTCCAATTTCACATTCTGCTGTGTCTCTTTAGTCTTTACCTTGTTACAATACCTTCTTGTGCCAGCTTATAATTCTTTATTCCTTTTCTTGTCGTAGTTTTTGCCTTAGGGTTCATGGTGCCTTGTTGTGCCAATGCTGATAGAATTAGTTTTCTTTCTACTAGGCCAGGGGTCAGCAACCTTTTTAGGACAGTGGCCCACTTTCAAAAAAAAATATCCTAGGGCGGGCCGTACAATCCAAAAAAAAATATTTGGTAGAGGTTTTATTAAAATTTTATGGTAAGATAATAATAAAAATGAAACCCTAATAATATAATAATACAAACGAAAATAACTCATTTTATTGCAAGTTTTGGAAATTGTCATCGGTCAACCTTGCCCTGTACTTTGACTTAATAACATTCATTCTTGAAAATGTTTATTCGCATAAATATGTGCTTCCAAAAATGCAAATCATTGATTTTGTACAGTTTCTTAAGTTGGAAAATTCATTTTCTGGTAAAATAAAATAATGTCAAATTATTTTCATCAAAATTATCTTTGTACATATTGTTTGCTGTTCGCACTTTGCAGATCCTAACTTAATGTAATTCGTTATTGCCTGGCGAGCCACGCAAAAACTTACAACAGGCCATTGGTTGCTGATTCCTGTTCTAGAATAGGGTAAGGTGGCTAGGAGGCTTCTTCGCCCATTAAAATGTTTATTGCTTTTTGGAAATAGATGCTTTCTTTTTTCTACTTCGCAATTATTTCTCAACTTGTCTTATATCAATTTTATTGGTTACTTTGTTTACGCTTGTTTCAAGCAAAAACGGATATGAGCATTCTTACTTCAAATGGAACCAATAGCGCTTTCAAATGCAACTCCAATGATTTTCTGAACAATATAACGGGTATTAGGCTGGATTTATACCGTATTAGCGATAGAAATCACTTTTGAAATTCATATTAATTATATTTTCACAAAAGGCTATTTAGAAACTTCCACAAATAAAAGAAATCTTATACAGGATATTTAGAAAATGAGGGCCTAACATAAATGTACGAGGGGGGGTTGATAAATTCGCGGCCTAAGGTACGTAGCAATGACACAATCTTCTGACTCATAACTAAGGTTCGACAAACGAGTGCAACGTCAGAGGCATATCGCGCAAAAGTAGGTACGTGAGATACAGCATTATTAAAAAATATATTCTTACCTTTTATTGACGTCTTGATGTCCACTGCGACAAAATACTACTGCCTATTATTATTATTTTTTATATTATTTTTTAATAGTACTGTATCTCACGTACCTACTTTTGCGCTTTACGCCTCTAGTAGTGGGTAGTCAAGGCTAGTATAAGTGTATTGCCCGCTATTTTTGCTTCGCTCAGTAACAGTCGATCTGTCGAACGATGAACATGTCCATGTCAACTGCAGCCGAAAATTCTTGTAATTTGGAGCACCGCGCCGTAATAGAATTCCTCGTGAAGAAAGGAAATACGGCAAAAGAAATATTTGAAGAGATGTAATCGGTTCTGCAGGATTCTGGGCCTTCATATGCAATGGTAAAAAAATGGGTTCGCTTATTTAAACAAGGACGACAGAGCTGTGAAGACGACCCTCGCTCAGGACGACCGGTAACGGTAGTGACCGAAGAAAACGTTCGAAAAGTCGAAAAATTAATACTGGCCGACCGTAGAATAAAATTGCGGCAAATAGCAGAACAGTTGCAGATTAGCAAGGAACGCATCGGAGAAATTGTACACGAACATTTGCACCTGACAAGATTAGTGCGTGTTGGGTACCGCGAATGCTCACACCGCTCAACAAAGAGGGACGACTCGCGAGTTGCAAAGACTTTTGTTATTGGCCAAGAACAATTTGGATGAAATTTGTGACCGGATAGTAACTGTAGATGAAACATGGATTCATCAGTATGATCCGGAGTCCAAACAAGAATCAATGCAATGAGTAAAAAAGGCGAAAGGCCACCGTCGGAAAAATTGAAAATTCGGCGGCTAAGATCATGGCGACTACTTTCTGAGATTGCGAGGGAATTTTATTAATTGATTACCTGCCTAAAGGGACTACAATGAATGGGCAATACTACGCTAATTTGTTGGCTCAGGCACATGAGGCAGTTGTACAGAAGAGACGTGGCAAATTAGCGCGCGGTGTGCTGTTTTTGCAAGACAACGCGCCAGTTCACACCGCTCGGATTGCAAGGCAGGCCTTAAAAGACACAGGATTCTCAGAAATTGATCACTCACCCTATAGTCCAGACCTGGCCGCCAGTGACTTTTTCCTTTTTTCAAAGTTGAAAAAGGAGTTACGGGGCCGAAGATTTTCCGCCGATAGTGAGATGAAGGCGGTCGTCGAAAGCCATTTTGAAGAGCAAAACAAAGAATATTTTTTCAATGGTATAGAAGCTTTATACACACGATGTAAAAAATGTATCTCACTCAAGAGAGACTATATTGAAAAATAAAAAATATAAAACCTTACTTTTCTTTCATTAAGTACCTTAAGCCGCGAATTTATCAGCCCCTCTCGTAATATTCAAACAGAGAACTTTTGACCGCATCTAAGCATATCCGCTTCTTCAAAAAATCCAGCTAAAAGATATTTCACTTTTTGTACTAAAATTCATCCGTCTTTTCCAATAAAAAATTGCAAATTGTGTTTTTGAAGGAGCGCAACTTTTCAGATTTATTTTTTTATTAAGAGCTTATATATCTTTAGCCCGAAAAGATATTTGGGTAATGATCAACAAACATCAGACATCTTTCACAAAATATGGATAATAATTTAGTTAACAGTTTACGCTATAAATTTGGTAAGGCATATGCAAATTTTTATATTCGAACGTAAAATTTGATGATAAGTTTTCAACTTCGTTATCTCTACAACAAGAAAGAAGTTAAGGTTGCTAATGCAGAAAAATGTGGGTTAATTATATACGGAACAGTTTTATTCAATAACGACGGAAAGAGATGTCGGCTTATAGCCACTACTTAGGAATTTATTACAAGTTAATCGACCGATTATACGTATTGTAAGCACTTCTTCGAATAAATATCTGCTATAACATCTGAATTTTATAAATAGGATCTTAATGCCTGTAACTATAAGAAGCTTCTTCGATATTCGCCACAAAAATATTTACTGAAAAAAAGTTATGTACGAACATATCATCGTTTCTAGCATATGTATCATGCATAAGAAGTTATTCTCAAAACAATAAATCAAAAACATTGTCAATATTTTCTCTAAGAGCTCACGCATTGAACCTAATATCTTGTTGATCATTTACTTACTGTGGTGCAGGTTAAGTAAATTATAAATTTTTAATTGCATTGTATAGTTATGTACGCAAAAAATTTGCTGAGAATCTTAAATTCTTATGGAAAAAAATTGATGTCATACAATAGAAACTAGAATAAGAAAAATAAAAAGTTATTGCTTGAATGATCTATGTAAATAACGATAAGATCAAAATAGTTTATAGATGGATCGCATCCTCTGAACCTTAATAATACATAGACGTTCGGTTATTATCGGTTGATCGGTGCGCGTGTACTATTTATAATGTTCGACAAACTAGATTTGCGAAATTCAAATACTCCTATATCTCTTCTGTGCAGTCTTGAATTCCAAATATAGATCGAACCTTTTCTAAATCCGTATTTTTATTTAAAACTGCACGAAATTTTTGCGCAACATCTAGTCCTATAGGATCCGTCAAGCTTTCTAGAGCGGCTGCTAAATTGTTGACGTTATTTAACGAGTCTTGTATAGATAAGTGAGTATTTTCTAACTGCGAAATAGTTTGTGTCACTACAGAATAGTTTATGGAAATGTCATCTATTTCTTTTTCAATGTCCGAATCAGAAAAAAGTCGCTGACTCTCGCGAACCGCTTGAGAATTAGAAGAATTAAGTTTGAAAATTATATCTTTCACTTAGGAATAATATTTGCGATAGTAAGATCCTGCCTCGATCCATGTTCCCCATCGCGTCAATACAGGCTGAGGTGGTAGCGGAATTTGAGGATACAATTGCTTGAATACGCGAATATGTTTGGGAGATTTTACAAACACTTTTTTGGTAGATGATGTTAAATCATTCACCCCCATTCACTTGCTTCGAATTGTTGCTGCTACGAGATGACATGCGTGTATGAGGCATGTTGTGCGAAGAAGAGTCGGAAAGCATACTTTTAACATCCTACCAGCTTTCAGCATTGTTGCAGCTTCGTCAGAAACTAAGATGGTGATTTGGGCTCCTACGATACAAAATTCTCTTAACATATTTTTTATTATGTTTACAACGGTTTCGGCATCAGTTCTTTCAATCCTTTTACTGACTAACAACAAGGAAGCTGCTGGACGCGCCACAATATGGATCACGCTGTGTTTCTGAGCATCAGTAGTTTCGTCCACAGTGAGCCAGATTTTTAGATTTCTCAACTCGTCGTTTATACAGTCTTTTACTGTACTTTGCACATGTGGTAAATTGTACCGCGATTGTCTAGCTTCTAGTCATATTTCTAGTAGTGCTTAGGATAGTAATGATTGGATTTCACAATTACTAGGTTATTAGGATGGAAGCAATATATAATCAATTATAATATCAATAGGTTAACTTTGTGAATTAATTTTGGTAGTATATTGAATAAGTAGGAAGTCCGGCAAAACTCAGACATAGGGACAAATATTCTTCTTCTTTTTCACCAATAAATTAGCTTTGCGAGTCAATTCTTTAATTCATTTCCTTTACTTCAGATAATGATTTGGTGAATTGTTAATGAAGCTTTATCTTGTTCCATTGCATTTTTTTGCATTTAAAGATGAAGAACTGTAATCGTGAGATTTCACAACACATAAAAGCTTTATGACGCATTATTATGTATTGAGATGGAAATGTTAAAGCAAATTCATACCAACTGAATCAGTTTAACTTTCGATAATCTGGAAAAAACAAAATTAAAGCTTTATAAATAAATTGAAATCTTTTTGTCCTTAATTTAAAGCAGGTATTGGAATGTCATTTAAACGTTGGTGCATTGCCCGGATTTGTCCAGTATTCTTCATGCATCTTGGCAATGGGCATATTCACAATTCAGAAGAAAGTACGGTGTATTATTTTCAGTTTTATAATTGGAAAGGCTATAAAAATGCTTTTAATTTGGTGTTTTAACATTAGCAAATTAGTTTATCCGAATCAATTAAAATTAGCCCAATCCGAATTAAAGAATCATCCGGATTACTGAAGCAATATTAAAGTAATTAAGCAAAGCCGCAATAAATGGCGAAACATTTATAGTAAACAAATATTATACATATTTTTAAGGAAAACTAAACAGCTCTAAACCTTTTGCAAACATTTATTAAAAAATGGCGCTGACAACCATCTCTTTTTGAGAATAAACAGTGAAATATCGTTAATCCCATTCAGTTTCTCAGCTTGTTGCGACATCAACAGAATCATTTTCAACTAAATAGCAACAAATTTTTACAAGATGAAATTACGTACTTGGCCTTATGTAGATATTGCACTAGAACGCCTTTGAAATACACAGAGTGTTCAGTATTGAATACCAAACTTTACAAAATTCAAACACCAGGAACTCAATTTTTTTTAATTGCACCATATATTTTTTCTTAGTCCACCGTATAGGAAATTGATATCCCTAACGTTTTTGTATAATGGTGCATATGTTTAAAACTGAAAGTAAAATAGATATTTACAGTTAAACGCGAGCCCTGCCTGTAGATATTGCATCCAAGTGCTTTTTGGTGTTAGTATTGTTTGGTTACCATGGCAACAGTAAATAACCGACATTGCTGCTTTTAACTGTTGATTCAAAATTTTAGGACGAAGTAGCTACTTACACAATAAAGTACTTTAAAGAAGATTGATACATATGATTATCTATGGCGCAGGATAACGCAGGCATTCTGGAGTGCAACACTTAGTGTTAAAAATGCAGAACAGCTCTCGCAAACGATTGTGCAAATGTATCAAGGAGGAGGAAGGAATTTCGAATGTTCACTGTGGATAAAAAAAGAAGTAGATGGCTATTAATTATAGCAATAAAAATTACAATGAAAACTATTTTGTTCATAATGCATTTCAATTGTATTACATGTTACTGTTCTTTTTTTAATTTATTGTTTTCGTTTTAAATTGATGCTGACATATGTATGTTTACATCACTTATTCTTAGCCTCTGCGAACTTCTATTCAAATATCGTTCCTCCTGTTCTTTTTGGCTGAGAGAATGTATTAGCATGGCAATTTCTTTTTTTATTTCTACGTCAATAGAGTGAATGTTTCCAGTGGCACCGAATCTTAGCTTTCATTTGACAGATGTTTTCAGTTGTGGACATCGTCAGTTAGAATAGCGCAGCTTTACATCCTGCTAGTTAAAATATACAATTTCTTTCACTTTTTTCCTAATATATAAATTATACTTATTGCTTAACTCTTCTATACTTAGACTTGGAATTTTGACTCAACAGCATAAGATCCTCAATATCAGTATGCTTTGTTTACTATTGCATGGTAACCAAATTATATTAAAACCTGGAACCACTTGAATACAATACCCAAATACAGGAATCACGCTTACCTGTAAATATCGCTTTTACTTTTATTAGACATATGCATTATTATTAGAGCCCGGTAACAGGGAGCCGTGCCATAGCCGTACCTGCCTAGTATACAAACACAATAGTAAGAAAATAGAAACAAAATAGAACTAATACATAATTATAATATGTGAAAAGTAGTGAAACACACCCTTCTAAGCAGCCTTGGCTGCGGAACAGTAAAACTAGAAGCACCATTATCGATATTAACATCATATGGATAAGAGTGGCAAAAAGTTGACATCATTAGATGTGTTTCCACAGTTGTCTCGGTGAGCGATGTTTGCCGCTGTGAGAAAATGAGTTTATATTTTGAAAAAGAGCGTTCAACATCTACCGATGCATGATTAAAATACTCTTTGTACTTAGTCAGTTGGATTATTCGATACACCATCACAAATTTGTTTAGGTGTGCTAAAATCGGGATCTTTCTGTAGCACACTCTCGAACTTTTCTAAAACGCGATTATATTTTGCGTCATGTATAGTCAGCAGCTGTGTATGCACTCCGTCTATAATTTGCAGAGACTCCAATAATGATAACGATCTATTTTGTAATTGGTCTATTGCGTCAGCTAATCCTTTATAGTAGCTACGAGTATTTTTTAAATCTGTTTCAACGGAAATATCTTGAAATTTCGACTGGCTCTCCTTAATAGCTGCAGCTTCGGCGGGATTGAATTGTGCAACAACAGCTTTTACTATTTTGAAATGTTCAGCATAATAAGAAGCTGCCTGCAACCATGTTCCCCAACGTGTAAGAATTGGCTCCGGTGGTTGACGAATACCAGGACACTCTGTGTGAAATGATCGTAGGCGTTTGGGAGATTTCAAAAATACTGCCACACTGGTTTCTGCCACAAGAACATGTAAACACTTGCAACCATGTTCAAGAAGAGAACGGCCTACCGAACACATTATCGCTGCGCCATCGCGCATAAACATCAACACTTTATCTTTTGAAATTTGAAATTCTTCCAACGTACTAAGTACAACCTTCGTAATTGCTGCAACAGTACACTTTTGTAGTCTTCGGCTAGCTAGTAACAGTGGTAATGTAGGTTTACTAGGGTCGAGTATGCGTACCATAATATTCACAATTGAATTTTTTTACATTCTCGTCAACACATAACAACTAAAGAAACTGTTTTTTCAATATGCGTTTCATTTTCTTTTCCACGTCATCGCGTACAAATGCAACATGCTTACGTGCCGTTTTCCCCGTTGGCAACCGCAACTCGGGATTGTATTTGCCCCAAAAGTCCTTAAACGGTTGTTTATCGAGTAAGCCTAGTGGCAAATTACACTTTATCAACATAAGAATTACATTAAAAAAAATGCACTTCTCGGTGGCATGCCTAATTTTCGTTTTCTATATTGCGCGAAATTTACGTGTCTTGTACAGTTCCACTTCTTATTTGACATCAAATGTATTTTGCACATTTTACAAACTATCTTACTCCCGTTGTAAAACAAATCGGGAAAGTCAGAAATAAACTTATTTACTATGTCTTGAAAGGGTCGTTTTTTAGCCTTCGACATGTTCACTAAAAACTACAATTAATAACTACGTCTGTATCAATAAAATCAAAACTCACTACACTAAATAATAACTACAATTAATAACTACGTCTATATCAATAAAATCAACAAATGTAGAGAGCAAGGCATTATTATAATTTATTCCCATATGCTGGCGATTGTTTGTGGGTGGTAAGCTGAGATCATCTTTGCTACGTGTGTTAGAGTGGTAAACTTCACTGTGATTCGTAAAAATATTTAATTGTTTATCACGTAACATAGGGGAGATCGGGGCTAGTTGTTGCATTTTCAGCTGAATATTTTTATGAACTTATTATTAATAGAAACAACTGAGTTTTCCAGGGGTGTAGCCATGACTACATTTCTAATTTTTTTTTGTACGACGTTAATTGGTAAACGTGACTATTTTTTTCATATTCTGAAAGGTAACAAACTGAAACAATTTGTCCCGTTGTGGGGTAAGTTCTTATTATATTTTTTGCTACTGAAAACACTTAGTGTGCAATACTTTAAATAAATCTAATAAATCTTTTGTGATCAACTCTACTTAACATTTGTCTACATATTTGTCCTATTTATTATTTATACGTGCTGGTTAGCTGACTAAACACTGTATGCAGAAAAATTGTGGTTACTTCGAGTAAATGATAAAATTGTACCAAAAAAAGATAACGTTTTTACGTTATTTTCGAATTTATCTGCCTAGTTTTATATTTAATTTACTAAAGAACGCGTTTTAGGTATAAGGAAATGTTTACCAGAAGAGCTTCTGTATTAGATATTGTAAAAAGGATGTGCCATTTAATTAAAATTGAACCTGAAAGAACCTGAATCAAACCTGGCAACGATATCGATGGTCTTCTTGTAGAATCTGGTTGATATAAAATATGTTTCGATGTGACCTTCAAGAAATACTCAGTGGAATAAAATTTGAATCGTCGCTGTAGCGTGTAAGGTGTTTAAGATATGGGTCGTTAATAAAAAAAACCGCGGCATTTCACAAAAATCTCAAATATCAATTATCTTGAAAACTAACTTGTTTTCTAAATTGCTCAGGAAAGGAATTAGTTCCCGTCCATGTACTAGGTGGATACGCTGTATAAAAAACACATTGTACAATAATATTATGTGTATGTAGCACAAATTTATCTTGGACATCTACAATAACTAACCTGGGCAAATATGCGGTAACAACCAGAGGCGTGGCGAGCGCATAAAAGTTTACACATAAAACAGAAGGTAAGAAATAAATTATAAAACGTGCTGAAACACTTACCGTTTTAAAAGTCTTCCGTGAAATCACAAACTGGGTAACATCTGTTAAATATTTGAATCATTACATGTTTCCACAGCTGTCTCAGTCAAGTGAGTATGACGTGCGGAATAAATGTTTTTTAATGCCGAAAACTACCGTTCAACATCTAACGATGTTATATTTGCATATTTAAAATAATCTTTGAAACAATTTAATGCATCTTCACACGCACCTTCACAAATTTGTCTTAATATAAGAAAATCGGAGTCTTTCTCTAAAACACTTTCAAATTTTCGTATTACACACCAATTTGTTTCGCCTTCTACAGCGCATAACTGTGCGTGAACATCATTCACAATTTGAACAGAATCCACTAGGGACATCGAATCATTTTGCAATTTTTCTATTCCCTCCCCTAGTCCGAAGTAATTGTTGTGAATAGTTTGTAAATCTGACTATCTTGAATTATTTCCTGGCTTTTCTTGATTGCTGCAGCTTCTGTCGGATTGAATTTTAAAACTACCTTCTTTACTTTATCAAAATATTTGTTGTAGTAAAACGCAGCCTGCAACCATGTTCCCCAACGTGTAACAATCGGCTGTGGCGGTTCAGGTAAATCAGGACACAGTTTGTGAAATAGTTGGGTACGTTCCCGGGACTTCAGAAACACTGCCTTTGTACTAGCAATCAATGCATTTATTAGTGGAAAACATGTAGAAATCGTTTGTGCGGCAAGATTTAGAGTATGGATTTCACACGTTACATGTAAGAAGTAGCTTCAAATTTGTTCAATGAGTTCAACACCACCTTTAAAATCTCATCGGCATTGGAAGCAAGTAAGAAGGAGGATGACGGTCGATGTGGTTCCATTGTACGTACCATTACATTAACCACAGAATGTTTTTGACGATCTGTTGTTTCGTCCACACACAACCATAGTTTTTTATCTTTCAATTCCGTTTTATTTTTTTTTCTATATGTTCAGGAGCAAATGGCACTACATTTCGTATCGATGTCCGACTAGGTAATTTAAAGTCCGCATATTTATTCCAAAAGGCGACAAATGCTTCTTTGTCTAGTAAACGAAACGATAGATTACATAAAATAAGAGTAACACATAAATCAAATGTAAATTTTTCTTAGTCTCGTATGCCACTTTTTGCAGAAGAATGCCGTTTGCTTTCTATGTGACGTTGACAATGGCTTCTGGACCAACATATTAAAGGGATTTTACAAACTAGACATTGAATTTTAGCGTCATCAAAAATTAAGTCCGGCATGTCCACTATAAAGTTTTTAACTGTGTCTGCCATTGGTCGTTTTCGCGACGTACATAACTGCAACATTTTTAAAGCAAACATAAGCGTACAATTACGAAATAAGTTACGACAGCCTACATATACACAGAACTACTCGCAATACAGCATCGATTTAGTACTGACGCTGTGAACGCGTGAAATAAATAATCGCCGACTCTGCACCACATATCTACTACACTGACTGTTACCGCTGTTTGCCCAGACTAACAATAACAACAACTACCAGCACGCATTGTCAAGCGGCAATTAGAGAATTTAAAGTATTTTTATGAGTAAACATCAAAATGTCTCTTTAGAACTTTTTTACCTCTTCGGACTGAAACTTTGCTTTGCATACAATTTTGTATATTAACAGACCTTTTATTAATGTTTATAAATTCGCAAACTAAAGGATGTATTTTATGAATAGCAAGCAGAAAAAATGTACAACCCGTTGAACATTTTTAATAAGTCTTCACGAACTTTTACGTAACAACTGCCAATTTAAATCAATCTTGATAGACATATTAGAATGTGATTGCAATACTTCTGTCCATCACCAATACATGCATGGTATATTATATATTATTATATATAATATATACCCATATATACCATTATAATATACCATCCATTATATTTTTAGCCACTATGCCTATATAATCTATCTTATATTCAAATGTTGTAGTACCATAGTCTGGGGAAATGTTATCTGTAATCTACACGCAGAGAAATGGTTTCTTGCACCAAGAAAATAGATTTTATTGCAAAAATCAGCCTCTATTCAAGAAAATATTTTTGTTTCAAAACAATAAAAATGTAAATTATAAGAAAATAATTTTCTTCTAATTTTATTTGGATTAAATAAATATTTTCTTAGGGTTAGAAAATTAAGAAAATCCAAGACAGAAAAATGTTTCTTCCAAGTAAATCATTTGGTTTTAAGTTAATAAAATATTTATATTAAAGGTAGGAATGAAAAAATTGTCCAGATCTCACAAAGTTCTATTGAGAAATTAGGCGACCAGTTTCGTGTTCAAAAAAACACATCATCAGGCCAGCTACAAGGATATCCAATGAAAGAAAAATTACAATAATGGATAAGAAAAGTTACAGTATAATTTAATTATTTCTTTAATAATGTAATTAAATATGGATTATTTTTATGTAGTTTAATAATTAATGAGTTAATATTTAAGTTTATTTATCCCATTTTTTATTACTATTTATTATATATTAAGAAAAAACTATAATTAAATTAGTACACGTGGTAAATAGTAATAAAAAAAAAATTACATTAACCGGTCTTTTGAAAATGTTCATGAAACGTTTATGAAACGATTATATCAATATATGGGTAAGTATGGTATCAGTATTTTGGTGCCGTCGCCACTATGTAGGACTGCATGACTATAACTACTGGTACTAGGTGGCGCCAGAAAATATTTCAGTTGGTGTTTTTGAAGATTAGTGGCATATACTGAGAGATGTAAGAGCAATGAGGCGAAGAGCAAGAATCTTTAATGCTTTTCTCTTCTCTTATTGTTCTTGCCGGTAGTGATTCCATCATTACCAGGAGCTATTTATTAACATAACCTTGGTTATTGTTTCTAGGCGCTTTTTTCATGTGTACTACTACATTAAGTTCACTTATGTTTGAACATTATTCTGTAGATAACCTCTACTTTAGACTTTTTAAAATCACAAGCAATGTGAATAATTTACTGCATTATGTATGGATATGTCGTACTGTTTTCAACAAAGTAAGCGCAATTAATAATGTGCATATAAATAATATGCATTTCAACAATTCTAAGTAAAAAGTACTTTATTGCAAATGAAACTATTGATTTATAAACAATACCTAAATGCTTTCTGGAATTAAGAAAATTATTTACTATCCTTAAGAAAATATTGCTCTGTGTTATAGTGACCATTTACTTATACTAAGAATCGCTTTCTTCAAATTTTCTGCAAGGTTTTCTTGAAACAAGTTAACGAATGTCTTAAACAAAGAAATACAATTATTCCATTACAAGTATATACTTCTCTTAAGCGGAGAAACAAACGCTAAGAAAATATTTCTTTTGATTGAAACCAGTTACTGTATTGCGGATAATTGAAGCAGTAATTATCTAGAATCAAGGAGGGCAACTTTGGCACAAGCAAACATTTCTCTGCGTATAATAGACCCCAACCTACCTTGTTTTAAGCATTTTTCGCTCTTACCTTCTACGTATAGTTTTTCCCCAATACTTCAAGCACGACACTGCATTTCCCCTACTTATCGGACCAACGTCTCTATAAATAAACGAGATTTATGCAGTATACATCTTATAAATAGTTTGATAAAATAAACAGTTTTGGGATCATAAAGGCGATCAATCAGCGCTGGACTCAAATCGTTATCTCCGCACCATATTTATTTAGATAGGAGATTATGTTTAGAGTGCATAGTAATCGTCTACACTGGCCCAGATGCATACAGTACAGCTTGGCTTCGTTACATCTTAGTCAGTTCCTCTCATAATTCGCGTTGCTTGCAACTGTACATAAATGCACTGTATGCTAAATGACATTTTGCAATATAAATTTAACGAATACTTCGTCAAACGAAAATAACTTGTTCTCTTATCCCGTTTAAGACAATAGGCTTCGTCTACGGTTTTTAATAACTTTTTACTTGGAGTTTAGACCATAACTTAACAAAGCACTGTAGTCTAAGTAGTATAGTAATAAAAACAGCCAATTGACAAAAGAGAAAAAAGCGCTAGCGGTTCTACGAATCAGACAAAGAAATACGAGTATATAGTCGTAATTATTTCAGTTTTACGTATAGTATCATCATAAAAATCCTAATTACACAAGAAATGATGAGAGCTGTATAGGTTTCTTGTGTAATGAATTAAAAATGTTAATTAAAATAATAGGCAACCAAACATACATATTCCTATTACTTTAACAAATTCGTACTTTTTGAGTAGGTTATTCAATTATACTTATCATTATCAAATTACATTTTATGAATTGTTATACAGGCTGTTTGACACAACGATGTAAAGTTTTGAACAGCCGATAGGCGAGGTCTTTAGGAACCATATTAACCACATTTACCTTAGTCCAAAGTCTAATGGATTTTATGATATTTGAACTTTTAGCAAATTTTGATTTTGCGGCAAAAAATCGCCATTAAACATTAATAACTCTTGTTGTTTTTTATGAAAGTTTAATGCATCTTCCTTTGAAAAGAGGCAATTAATTAAAGTCCAAAGTTATTTAGAAAATAATATAGTCCTAGATATCTGAACGATATATGAACGAGATAAAAAAATTATAATTCTCAAATTTGTGGCGATTTTTTTCGTTTTAAATAAAACAATTCGAATGTGAAAATTACTTTAAAAACTTCTTTACTTTGTGCCCTTTCGAATAGTACCTCACTTGTAACACAAACTTCTAATTATACCAAGAAATTCGACATAAACAATGACAACGCAATAAATCAGTACTGCAGGATAGGGGAACAGGGACCACTACCTTTCTATCTAGGTATCATATCCCGTCTCCTAGACGATGAGTAACTTAGTAACCTAATTTTTTGACGTTTGTCGAGTTTTGTCTGTCTGCTATTCAATGTGATCGCGACATACTTGTAACGTATGATCGTGCAAATTGCGTTGCGGTGGAAGCGCGACGACCGTGTGGACAATTATATCCAGGGAGAAGATTACCCAATCACCAAGTTTTTAGCAATACGTATCGACGTATGCGTGAAACCGGAAGCGTTCATCACCAGGAACCTCGAATTAACGCTCGACAACATAATGTGGATGTTGATGAACCCATTTTAGCCGCACTTGAAGAGGACCCTACTACTAGCATTAGGGTAGCCGCCAACCTTCATGTGTCACCGTGGAAGGTCTGGTCTATATTCCGCACGGAAAAGAAGCACCGCTTGCATTATACACCATTGCAAGGTTTAGAAGTAGGGGATCACGTCCGACGGATATAATTTTCGCGATTCCTATCACATGAAGACATTGAAAATAATTTTTTTTGCGCAAGCAGATTTACCAGAGGAGGATCAATTAACTTACACAATTTGCATTATTGGGCGAACAACTCCTCACGTCAAGCATCAAACATCGTTTTAACACAAATTTAGTGTAAACGTGTGGGCCGGTGTAATAGATAAGTCTCTCGTCGGCGCATATTATTTGCTCGACAACCCCAATGGAGAGACTTATCTACAATTTTTACAAAACGATCTGCCAGAGTTGGTATAGGTCTTGCCACCATTTGTAAATGAAAGACGTCCTATATTTTTTCAAAATGATAGTTGTCCAGCTCACTATCGTTTAACCGTGAGAGAATTTTTAAACAACACCTTTCCGAATGCATGGATTGGAAGAAATGGTCCTATTCCATGACCGCCACGCTCACCAGACTTGACTCCCCTCGATTTCTTTGTTTGGTGCTACAACGAGGAAATTTAAAATCGAAACCATCTAATTGGAAAAATCAATAGTGCATTTGATAGAATGAGGGAAGAAATGAGACTGAAAATTACCACGGTAGAGATGAGGAGAAGATTAAGATCTTGTATAAGGCATGAAGGAGGACACTTCGAGCAAGATATTTAAATAAATTGAATATTAACCCTCCGTTTGACGGGCTGGGTCTATGAAGTTTTCCTGCTGTACCGTCTATAAATATTTTTTTAAAGTCCTGAGTATATGGCTTCCTATCTTTAATGACAACAACAATACACGAGTTGGGTCTGTCAGGCCCAATGCCCTTGCAACACGCAAATGGTAGGGCTTACAATTAAAAAAAAATACAACACAAGTTGTTTCATAGACCCAGCCCGTCAAACGGAGGGTTAATTATTGTTGTTTTATTAGCACTAATAAATACGCTTTACGTTTTTTAGCGTTCTTTACTAACACAATATCTGATTACCCTTGTAATATTAACGACCATCTAACGCATGCCCTATTATTCGAAAGGGCATAAAGTAACGAAGTTTTTAAAATAATTTTAACATTCGAATTGTTTTATTTAAAAAGAAGAAAGTCACCACAAACTTGAAAATTATTAACATTCTATCTCGTTAAGTGAGATATCTGGGCCTATATTTTTTTCTAAACAACTTCGGACTGTAATTCATTGCCTCTTTTCAAAGGAAGATGCATTAAACTTCCATAAAAACAACTTTTAGCGTGATCCCACAAAAATAAGAAGAGCTATTAATGTTTGATGGTGACTTTTTGCCGGAAAATCAAAATTTAATAAAAGCTCAAATATCTTGAAATCCATTAGACTTTGGACTAAGGTAAATGTGGTTAATATGATTCCTAAAGACCTCGCTTGTCGGCTGTTCAAAACTTTACATCGTTGTGCCAAGTATCCTGTATATTGAATCATAATAATAACAATAATGTAATTATTGAAATTTCATATACTTTATGAATTCAAAATACCTCAGTTGGGTGACTCCAGAATGCACTTATTATAACATGCACAATCTATTAGGCATGCCAACTTTCGACGTGCGCTTTTTAATTCAAACTGAAATATTTGAAATTTCGATATGGAAATTAATTAACTGGCTCGTAATATTGAATCAAATTTTAAACATGCAATTCAATGTCAAGCCAATAAAAAACGTTTGAGCTTTATAATCATACCTCTGCGTAATCTAAGAAAAAAGTTGAGAGGATTGTTAGAAAATAAATCTGGGCTTTTACGAATTGTTATTTCAACTACTGATTTCTGTGGGCGCGATGCCCGCATCAGTGCATACATTAGCTGTTGTAGAGTTCTCACAACTTAAGAAGTACATATTACGTCGTACATAACAATGACGTCAAAAAATTTTCCTTGGCGCCGTAAATTTAATGCACAGGAGGTAACCGGGATAGCGACAAAAATAAAACAATACATTTGATAAATAATATATCTTAATTGTGTAATCAAAATAAATTGTTAATTGTTTTCTGTTGTCATTTAAAAATGTAATTAACACTGAATTTGCAATAAAAAGCTCAAATAAATTAACCGCAAGATCACTAAATAGCATGTGTAATTTTGAATTTTTGATATACCCACTTCTTGATGATTTTTAAATTTTAGATTCTTATTTGCAGATAAAACAAGGACAAATCATTTGTAACATTTATTACAAAATTTACATATATGTATATTACTAATAACAAATAAAAAATCATATATGTACAAACTTCTTTCGTAGCTGTTGAATTAGTTGTGTCTTCCTCTGATTCGCCAGTGTTGACCATGAATGTGAATTCTTCAGTTACGTCATCAATTATTTGTTCCCGAGCCATATATTGTTCTACAATTTTATCAACACGATTGCACACTGATGCTCATTCTCCCATTGCGAACTCTTTTTTCTTCGGTGATGAAAATGAAGTAACTTGCCCTGAATCTATCTGCGCTGTTTCCTTTGCAGGTTTTTTCAGATATACCTGTTGCTGCAAGTAATCTCCTTGAAATTTTGTAGTGGGATTAAAGGAGAATTATTGCCGGCTTCTTCTTTCATAAACTTTAAAACGTTCGCAATGATTTCTCGCCTTTGATTATTAATTATGTTTCCTTGTACACCAATATTCTTTGAAGATGATGCCATTACCTGCGGTTTTATAATAAGTTTTTTCTTTGTATATATTTCAATATTTACAAATAAGCGGGCAGTTATATACCAAGTTGCTAGGCAACGAATAATGACATACATGTACTTCTTAAGTTGTGACAGCTCTAGTTTGCGAATTAATAAATAAAGGGGATGTCGGAACACCTTTAATAGTTATTTATGTTACAAGGGACGTAAGGGTAGTTTCGCGGTCAAAGATGTTGTTTGCAAACCGAGGCAAAGTCGAGTGTCATATTAATTTTTTCCTGTTTACTACCGGCCCAAAATTTCGAAAAAATCAGCATTTTACGAAAATATTTGACGTTTGCTTATATACTTACATAATTGTCAGAGTTGTCAATTTGTGTTATGTATTGACACCTATTTCTATATTAATGTATTTTTACTTAGGGACGTAAAATTCTGTTACATCCCACTGTCAAGGGCAACCAAGATAAATAACCCGTTAATCGCATTTACGTCCCTTCAATCAGAGCAGCAACGATTGACTTACATAGCCGGTAGTAGGAAAAATTGTTTATTTAAAAAAAAACACTCATGCGGCATGCATTTCTGATGTCGCAAATGTTATGGGCCTCTGACTCACTCTCGGTTACCTTAATATGTCTCTTTAGTAGTCTATTCAATATCGTCTTATCATCAGCATCTGTAGTATTCTTCGCGTACAGAAAATGGTACTCAGCACCTGCGACAAATCCGTTATCGTTGCCAGCATGAATAAGGGCATACCGTTGTCCACGGCCTTTCGGTACAGTTGGACCAGTGCTTAGTTCAGCGAGGAATGCCTGTCGGGATGTACTTACAGTACGGTCAGTCCATGCCTTTGACAAAATATTCCACATTCACCCATGGTTCATTTGTAAACGCAATGCTTCTCCCTTCATTTCGATATCTTCTAATGTTGCGTAAATATTCGTGGTGCCATCTGATTATATCATCACAGTCCATCAGCATTACGTTTCTTCCAATTTTTTCAAATGGAAAGCCAATGTCTTCCAGTAATCTGTATAGTGCACTTCGCTATTTAGAGCACCTTAGATTGTGTTCAATGTGGATGGAATATTGCGCAAAAAGAAACTGTGAACCTTACGTCTAACAACCATTTGCATATGCTCATCGTACAGTTAAAAGCGAGTGTTTTGTTTGTGAATGACACCCTTATTCTTATTTGTTACAGCTGTCGGTGAGTGGTTTTCCTTGTTTTTTGGGATGGAATATACCATTCCTCTGCCATAGCCAAGTGCTTTACTTGTTTCTTCAACCGCCTTGGAGACATTCATATTTTCTAGAAAACATGTAATGGCATTGAAAATCATTTGCTTTTCTTTAGCAGAGTAGTTCTCGCCCTGGTGCCTCTTACAACCCTCTATGTCAAAGTGCTGTAAATTAACGATCAATCATTATTAATAATTTTTTCTACTTACATTAACCAGAAGATGCAGTTTTCATTTAAAAAATTATTTACTCATTAATAGATAGAAATGAAAGCGAAATGCAAAAATAAAACACTGAAGAACGCAACAAAACATAAACATTGCTGATGTCCCTAGCAGAAATTCTGCCAAAAGGCGTGGCAACAGCGCTAGTTCCAACAGGGATAGTTTTATACAAATTGCTGTAAACTAGTAAAAGAATGTTGTATTCCATAAGACCCAATACTTCGAGGCCAGAGTAACAATTTGTAGTTGTTTACTGCTGGGTATGGTGCGCAAACGCAACTGCGACCAAACCTATTGCAATATTAGCGTGATATTTAAATAAAGAAACCTGTACAAAACAATTTCGAACGGTTTCGATTCAAACCTCTTGATATTTCCTCATAAATTTTTTTTATAATTTCTACGATGCTAACTTGTTTAAAATGTAATGTTTTTCCTATTCAACATAATGTAGGAGTAAATGATTTTTATATTATTTTGTGATTTTTGCAAATGCCCTTTCAGACCTTTCTAGCCATCTCGTCTAGTAACTTGCATATTTATTAAACGTTTCAATCGTAAATATTGTTCATTCTTCGTTTCACCACGTCGCTTATTTAAATGAGTCCTTGGAACTCGCTAAACTTGTTTCAAATATTTCGTTCTATCTTGTAGATATTTTTAATATTCAATAATAGTATTGAGCGTACAAAATAGAACCATTGGGATATGAATAGAAATATGTTTTAGCTACCGTGTCATAAAGTAGTAAACTTTACGTATAACGTATTTTTCTTAAATCTTACAGCACTTACAGACTATCGCATACTTTTTACATTTCATGACTTGAATGTTTTTTATCTCTTTTTTGCTAAATCATCAGTTTTAAAAGTTAGTGGTGATGGTTCAATTAGTATATAAACCACAATGACGTTAAATACAAATCGTATTCTGAATTTATACCGTATAGTAAGTACATATAAGCAAATTTTGCCGTTTCCATCACTACCGCTAGAGGCTTACTTAAGAGAAATGAAAGTAAAACAAGTTAGCAGAATAACTGAGCGTGCAAACCAACCATATCCGAGGTAAAACTAACCGAACTGTAAGCTTGATAAGAAATGTCTTACAACGATGCAGTCCATGCCTGAAACACGATCAGTAACCGCTAACCTTGGAACGTGGAAGCCTTCGTTAGCAGAAATATTCATATTTATATTGTTGAATTACAGGAAAACATTATTTATGCACGTACAAGTTTTTGCTGCCATTTCTTACCATTGAATAGCTTTATTCTGTTTATTTAATCGAACAATTAAAAATAGGACGACATGTTTGGATATTGTGAATACGAAATCGAAAATTGTCTACAAACACAGCAGGCGACTTACATTCACGTTTGCTTAACCATGTCTGTCTCAATGTTATATACCTATATATAAATCTTATTTTTTTATTAGATTTTCTAAATTTAATATGAACTTCAATTATTATTTTGCATTTGCGTAAAAAAACGGAATTTTTATATAGTTAGCTGTAAATTTTAACGTCTTTACTAGTTTAAAAGGAAAGCAAAGTCTAGTGAATCACTTCCTGGAAATTACAGTTCAAGGCTATCTCTTTATTATGCCCACTTTTTTTGCTTATTTGTTATGGTTACGTTATTCAACTTATATAACTCACGAGCCACGAGTGTAAAGGAAGAGCATCATTGGCAACTTCTGCAGTGAAACAAATTGTTTCTGGGAAATCTTGCCATGAATGTTATGAATAGAAAGTATTAGAAATTACATCATCGCATTTAAGTGGGTAAACATATGTGAGTGCGAACATTCTTTACATTTTGCAGGCACAATTTGATAGGAAAAATGATTGCATTTCGTCCTTTTAATGTGTATATACAGGCTGTTCAAAATTACCGGTGCATTACTAACTTTGTTGTTGTTTGTGCTACGACGTGGGTTAAATCGTCAATGTTGTGTTTTTTTTTTTCGCTAATTATAATGATATCATCCCAAAAACAATTACGCATTTGATTTCCAAGCTATCTTAGATTATTTATACTTTTTAATCGGAACGCCTGTATATTTTAAGATTAATCGACAGAAAACAAAATTCTACATAAATTATTTATGTTATAGTATGCTCCTAAAACGAAAACCAAAAGAGCTACAACGAATTTAGTATAGAATTAGGATCTTTCTAGTGCCGCAAATTTTATCAAATGAGCTACAGGCCGATAAAAATATCAAATGTGCTTTTTTAAATTAATGCAAATTATGTTTTGAAAATCTTATTTTGTAGAATTATTGAGGCATATTTCTATGGTAAACTTCCTGAAGAACGCTGTGGTGAAATTTTAGAATGTGTTCGCGAGTTTTTGAGTACTTAAACTCGCCCGTCTTTCTAATTTTAATACGATGAATTGCCACCAGTGGTCCAATTAGATAGAAGACATTATTCTGGACCAATGGTGTCGACACGACAGTTCATAATAAAATAAAACATGCTCGCAAATTAAAACATAACATTTGTGATTAATGTGCACCTGAACATCCAGGCACAGCAATTGTAAATATTACAATGTACATTGATAGAATTCTTCAATGCTACAAACGCATCTATGTGAGAGCATGTGTTCGGAACTACACTCCCATCTGACAGTAATTTTACATTGTTTGGCAAATGATTTAGTTTTCTACCGACATTATACAGCGAGGTCCTAAAGTACCCCCCCTACCAACTGTTGCACGACAGAAGCTAGCGTTTTTAGAAAAATTCAGTCGATGCAATTCAATTGCATTTCCGGTGCCACCCAAAGTGAAGTCAACTTTGTTATTTTAAATAGAACAGCCTGTATATTTTTAGGTTTTTGGAAAGGTAATCGAAAGGCGAATCCAACGATACCACATGTGTTATACTTTAACTTAAGAAATGTGACAATATGCAGCAATAAAGGCTTTGGTAATCTGTTTTGTTGTTACACAAAGTTGGCTAGGAAAGAGCGCCAAATTGTTCCTTGTGACGCCAGACTGATCTAAAAAGCTCGTTGCTGAGCAAAGTAATAATAACAATTGCCAAACAGTCAAATCTCAATTCCAAAAGCGTAAATTATTCTTGTTATTTATTGTTATAACCTGCAATTACCGTACTTTCGTTCTTTGTGCTCGTTGTTATTTTACATCATTTTAACTTATTTTGTTGATCGTTGTTTCTCCTTTATTTAATCGAACTTTATTGTAATTAATTAATTATGGTAGATTCGTATAAATTTGTTAGTTTTTGATAAGCAATGTGCTTAAGTTTCAGTTTTTATGTTGTTAATTTTACAATGGCCTCCACGTGAACCACGTAAGGTAAAAAACATCAGGTACCTAATTTTAATATTCGATCAATTTGGCAACAATTACCACGAAGTGGAACATAATAGACACTGAATTTACAAGTAAAACTGCTTTAACAGAAGATAATATGATTTAAATGATTGTACAATTTGTTACGTAACCACGGCAAATAAGATGATAATTGTTGCCAGATTTACATAATATTAAAATTGACTGGCGCCACAAAAGACAATTTGGCGCTCATTCCTAGCCAACTTTGCGTAACAACAAAAACAGATTACCAAAGCCTTTATTGCTGCATATCGTCATATTTCTTAAATTAAAGTATATCATACCGTATCGTTGGATTCGCCTTTCGATTGCCTTTCCAATAACTTAAAAATATACTGGGTGTTTTATTTAAAATAAGAAAGTTGACGTCACTTCCGGTGACACCGGAAATATAATTGAACTGCCGGTAACGTCTAAAGTTAGCTCACAAAAGTATAAATCAACCTAATTTTTCTGAAAACGCTAGCTTCTGTCGTTCAAAAGCTAGCATGGGGGGGGGGCACTTTAGGACCTCACTGTATGTGTTATATTCATTAAGTTTACTATGGCAATAAACCGCTTTAACATATAGATAAGACACGTGATAGGTTGTGGAGTTTAACCTGTCAGATCTTATAAAATAGTCTAGTATATTGTAAGAGCGAACATCAGCGTTAGTTAAAAGGTTTTTATTGTCGTTAAATAAATTAAGTAGTTAATAATAGAATTGGCCTGATTTACAAAGTAATTTCTGCATGAGTCGGTAAAATGCAAGTTGTTGATAATATGTAATGTCCTTCTTTGTAAAAGCAGAATTGATTTTAAAAATCAAAAGAAAAACCCACAGGTATGTAAATATAGGAGTTAATGTAAGCAAAATATATATGTGTTAGGTCCGTAGGCTTTCGCGGTCGTCATTAATACTATACTCTTGGTTTCCGGATTGGAACCGCGTCGTTGTCGTAGCTTTGGCCTACGTTTCGTCCATACTCTTATGGGACATCTTCAGGGCTGTTAGTGCACACTGACTCGGGATTTGTTCATTCCGGAGGGGTTTTTATATAGTGCTTGTTTTGAGTTAATGGAGCGGAAGTGTTATGCCTCATTGAAGCGGAAATGTTGTGCGTCCATGAAGCGGATTTGTTATGCGTCGATGAAGCGGAAACGTTTCCGCAACATTTCCGCTTCATTAACGCATAAGATTTCCGCTTCATCGACCTGTAACATTTCCGCTTCATCGACGCATAACATTTCTGCTCCATTGACTCAAAACAGGCGCCATATAAACCCCTCCGGAATGAATAAATCCCGCACTAACAGCCCTGAAGATGTTCCAAAAGTGTGGACGAAACGTCGGCCAAAGCTACGACAACGACGGTTCCAACCCGGAAACTAAGAGTATAGTATACTAGGGTACGTAAGAATTCATTTATAGGCCGAGTCCCATTCATATAGCGAATAATGTTGTCGCTTGTGCTAGGAGCGTCCCCGATTCGCTTCGAGCGGCTCCCCATCTTTTACTTTCATAGCGAGCAAACGTTGTAACACTGCCTATATATATTTTAGCGGTTCACTTTAATACGGAACTTACTAACGCGGTATATGTGTTTCTTAAAGTTTCAATAGTTATATATCTTTTTCATTCTGGCTAGTACGAAAATAACTCCCTTAAATTATCATTTTAAAAGGGGGTCGTTTTTGTACTAGGTTCTAGGCTTCTAAATCAACCCATTGTAAACCCATGTAAACATAATGACTCGCCTGTATTAAATAAAAATAGGTTGGTTTTGTCAATATTTAAAATAAGTTTACTGCCATTAAACTAGTAAATTAACTTTTCAAGAGCATTCCTACAATACACAAAAAGTTCGAGTCTGTCATTGCAAGTCACAATCACGGTTGCGTCATTGACGTACAAATTTACGAAACCTCGTATAGCGGTCCCAATATGGAACCCTCCGGTACACCAGATGCAACATTGACAAGACCAGAAACATGGCCGGCTACAGAGACTCCGCTATCAACATCACTCATCTCCGTACAACGCTTCCGCTGCCTTATATGAGGCGTTTACTATAAAAGCGACCTAATGAAGAAACCGATATTGCTAGTGCAGAACATGTTTTAAAAACTGAGCGTGCAAAAATGAATTATTCGAGTTCGTTTATAAACCCTGCTGGTTTATTTATTAATTACGTAGACCAGTATCCCGGTAATAAAAAGCATACTTAATGAAGCGATAATATTAAAATTCAGAAACCTGTATTTTTTTAGTTAGGCCACCATTGCGATAAGCGCCTCATAAATGACTTGAAAACATACAATCCCCTAACACCACATCGTGATAATTTGTTGAATAGAATATCGTGGTCCACCAGATTAAAAGTTTTCTATAGATCACAATTAATGCATGCAACTAACATGTAATTATTAGTATTATTTAATATTTATAAATGAATTGACCAGCACGATCTCCTGATCTATCCCCACTAGATTTTTTCTTTTAGGATTTAAAGGATTTTATAGACAGACAGAGACACCGAAATGTACCAAAATTATAAAATGCTGTTAGGAGGAACGCTACACAATCCGGATCGCCATGTAATTTTTCAATCCGCAAAGTACATTATCAATTGGTGTAGAAAATGCGTGGAACAAAATCGGGATACATTCTAACATCTGTTACTAGTAAATTTATTTTCTATTATTGATTAAAGTCAATAAATTTTGATCAACGGTTTTCTTGTTCGGCTTAGTATCCATCCTTAATACAAATTTAATTTAATCAGAGCTTTTATAATTGTTTACCTGGTCCTTTTTATTACCTACAAGGACGATTTGCATATACCAATCGGTCGAAAGCGACCCAAACGCTATAGTTGAATGTTGCACTGCGAGACAGCCACACGGAGTATTCTAAACGTGAGAGAGAGATAGAGTTTGGCATTTCGAAATTTTTGTAGGCCTGGCCCGACACTTACGTGCGTTTTCTTATCCACCGGATGGAGGCCGTAATGACATCAGTTATCAACCAACATTTGTGATGGATGCATCAGTTATCGTATTGATGTAATGATGAATTCACCAAATATAAAATTTTTCCACCTGCTTTTAAAATCGGTGGATGGTAAGCGGGGTGATTATTAAATGTCAGTTTAATTATTATTGCGGATTTTTCATGTTGACAAGTTATCGTAGATCCATCAAAAACCCATCATTGGTGGAATCCATCGATCAAACGCGTTAGCCCAACCCGTTTATCAGCTCGGCCCGACCCAACCCGTCGCATTTGCCAGCCTGGCCCGCCGGCCCATCAAGTTTTGTCTTATATTTAAAGCGTGACAAACGGTTGCACCCGTGAAAGGAGCTGCGTTTACTATGTACATACATGGAATCGAGTGGACGTTCGCTTATTATCGGTTGATCGATGTGCGTGTACTATTTATAATGTTAGTGAAATCGTCCGGGGCGTACCGCGCAAAAGTAGACACAGTATTAATAAAAAAATAATAGATTGTTTTATTGACGTATCGATGACCGCGTAGTACTGCAACATAGGCAATGCTTCCGTTGCCGATTCGGTCAGGCCTCGACGACGGTCTGAAAACGTTCTTGTATACTTTGCAAATGATCGTTCAGCATCTAATGAAGTAAGATTTGCGAAATTCAAATACTCCTGTATCTCTTCTGTTGAATTCCAGATATAAATCGAACCTTTTCTAAATCCGGATTTTTATTTAAAACTGCACGAAATTTTTGCGCGACATCTAGTCCTATAGGATCCGTCAAGCTTTCTAGAGCGGCTGCTAAATTGTTGATGTTATTTAACGAGTCTTGTATAGATAAGTGAGTATTTTCTAACTGCGAAATAGTTTGTGTCACTACAGAATAGTTTATGGAAATGTCATCTATTTCTTTTTCAACGTCCGAATCGGAAAAAAGTTGCTAACTCTCGCGAACCGCTTGAGAATTAGAAGAATTAAGTTTGAAAATGACATCTTTTGCTTGGGAATAATATTTGCGATAGTAAGATACTGCCTCGATCCATGTTCCCCATCGCGTCAATACAGATTGAGGTGGTAGCGGAATTTGCGGATACAATTGCTTGAATACGCGGATATGTTTGGGAGATTTCACAAACCCTTTTTTGGTAGATGATATTAAATCATTCACCCTAGGATACTTGCTTCGAATTGTTTCTGCTAGGAGATGACATATGAGGCATGTTACGTGAAAAAGAGTCGGAAAGCATAATTTTAACATCCTACCAGCTTTCAGCATTGTTGTGGCTCCGTCAGAAACTAACATGGTGATTTGGGCTCCTACGATTCAAAATTCTCTTAACATATTTTTTATTATTGTTACAACGGTTTCGGCATCAATTCTTTCAATACTTTTACTGGCTAACAACAAGGAAGCTGCTGGACCATTACGTTTTAAAGGACGCGCCACAATATGAATCACGCTGTGTTTCTGAGCATTAGAAGTTTCGTCCACAGCGAGCCAGATTTTTTGATTTCTCGACTCGTCTTTTATACAGTCTTTTACTGTACTTTACACATGTGGTAAATTGTACCGCACTTGTCTTTTTGTTGGTAGCTTCCATGATGGAACATATTTATCAAACAAAGTTTTCATTATCTACTAGGTGTTGTGGGATGTTGCACGTGCTCAACATGAAAGTAAAGTCATACAAAAATTGCCAGTACGGAATATTGTTTCCTAAATTCAATACATAACGTTTACTTTTAATATGACTTCTACATTCAAATGTCGTGCGACCTAATAACCTTATACCGCAAAATTTGCAACGAATGTGCGAACCTGTAAATTCCAAACCAGGGAAACGCCAAATATATTTCTTCACATGCGATGCAAGAGGTACACCAGGCGTACGTCCCATGTTTTCGAAAACACACAATGAGAATCCGATAACTAACCGAACGACCCAACTCCTCAATGTCTACCGCATCACTGAACTCTGCATCCGCATATGTGCATATACCCCCCCGTACAGGCGTCTCTGCGGGTGCAGCCGTTTGTCACGCTTTAATTATAAGATGCAATAATGCACAAAGCGCAACATGATATGTTCTAGCTTCTAGTCTTATTTCTAGCAGTGCTTAGGAGGATAGTAATGATTGGATTTCACAATTACTAGGATATTAGGATGGAAGCAATATATAATCAATTATAATATCAATGGGTTAACTTTGTAAATTAATTTTGGTAGTATATTGAATAAATAGGAAGTCCGGCAAAACTCAAAACTCAAAAAAATAGTCTGTAAAGTGGCCAGACCCATTCGCACCTTTAGTGAGAGAGTCGTCAAAAAAGGGATTATTTGAGCTAATGAGTTTTTTGGTAATTTCTAAAATGCGTTGTTAATGTTTGTATTTATTAGGTTATTTGTTTGGAATGAGCTGTTTCTTGATTATTGAACCTGCAGGATCATAGTTTATGCAGTGTCAACGTTGACTTTTTATTCTTTCGGTTACAACGGATTCAATAAAAAGGCAAGTGTCCATATAAATATTGTACGTACCCCATCGAGTCGTCTATTTCCCTATGGTACTTTTTGTGTGTTTTTGTAAATGTAATAAAATAAGAATTACTTCCTACGTAAAATTATCTTTTTTCTTGGTCGGTAGCAGGTACGGGTGAATGTAGATGATCCAGTAAAAAACAAATGCGACTAACAATTGTTTTTTTGGTAACGCTATTTGTAAACACTGAGAAAAATTACGCACATTTAATTATTTGTTCGATTGTATTATTTACATAACAAAGCTACCGTGCACCCGTTTACGAGATGTACGGCTCCGAATATTTAATAGTGCTATCTGAATCAATTTATTTTTTCGAAACCCAAAATCATTTCAATAATGTTAGTGTTTTGATATGTATGTTGTGTCAGTTTATTGTGACAGTGATTTAACGTTTATATTCGAGTTTGTACATTATTTTGTTAGAAAATGCCACACACTTATTCAAATTTAGAATATGCAAATATGGTGTTTGTTTATGGTTTTTGTAATGGGAATGCTACAGCTGCTGTTGAAGAATATCGTTAACGGTTTCCGCATTAGAAAAATCATGGTAAAAACGTATTTATAGTTTTCAACAAACTGGGCGATACCGGAATGTGCTAATATAATATCTGAACGAGCTACTCGACGAGATTTAGAAGAAGTAGAAAATATTCTGGATTTAGTAAAAGAAGATGCAACGACCTCATGAAGAATTGCTCCACAAAAAGGAGTAACAAACACACTCCACGAGCAGGGCTTTTATAGAGGGTGTCTCATTATATTTTTACTGTTTTTGCAAGCTTATATTTTCCGGACGGCATGAAGTATTTAAGTTTTCTTCATTGAGTTTTATATGAGTCCAAGTTTTTTTATGGTTTTTATGGATATATCATTTCTTCTATAAAAACCGAAATGAAAATGGCATAATTTGCAGACCCGATATACTGAATTTTTTTAATGCGATGCTTTGTTTATCCCCGATAATTTGAAAAGGCACTTTTTTTAACCCTTAGATGTTATTTACAAAATTAAAATCGGTTGAGAAATAACAGAGATAAACGTTTATGAAGATACCACTGTAAAATCAAAAATGGAAACAATAGAACATCCAGCGTGCCATGAGTAACAGAAAAATAGACATAGCTACAGTTCAAATTACATTTACTTGTAACTTAATGATACACTACAATTAACTAAAAATAAAAAAAATCATTTTGAAGTACATCTCTATAACAAATGTTCAATGTGCCTGCCGTTTTCCTGTATGCAGGTATTTAATCTCACCAGAAAGTTATCAAATGCTCTATTTAGCATTTCCATTGGAATATTTTCAGTAACATTCCGAATATTGTGTTTTAGATCAGAGATGTTTTCCGGAAGTGGATTATAAGCTCTTTCCTTAACATAGCCCCACAGAAAAATACCACTATACCATTTTCATATCGGCTTTTATAGAAGGAATGACGTATTCATAAAAGCCATAAAAAACTTGGATTCATATAAAACTCCATGGTGAAAACCGTATCTTAATACTTTATGCCGTTCGGAAAATATAAGATTGCAAAATCAGTCAAAATATAATGAGACACCCTATATTGATACGATATACAGCGTATATAACCGTAAGATTCACCCGTGACGGCATTGATTGATTGATTGATTTTCTACCAGAGCAGGGCTGGTCTTTACATCCCTAACACTGAAGCTTAGTAGCTTATTGTATTATTCCTGCTTCGGTTTTGTTTTACTTAAACAGGTTAGTTCCTGCAATCAGGTTTAACAGCCTATGTAGTAAATCTTTCTCCATTGGTAGTTCAATTGTGCTTCGCATAGCGAATCTGCGTTGAGCTAACGCTGCACATTCGAAAATAATATGAGAGGCTGTTTCCTCCTCCTCATTGCAAAGTCTACATAAGGGCTCATCTTTGTAGATCCCCATCTTATGCAAGTGGCCTCTAAAACAGCCATGTCCTGTTAATAGACATGTTGCTGCTCTAAGCTGTATCTTGTTTAATTCAAGCAGGTCAGCAGTCAGATGTTGCGACGGTCTTCCCATCATCCGGTTGCTGTGCTTTTGTCCAGCTGCATGTTTCCAATTTAATTGGTGTTGTGTTATAATCCACTCATTAATTGCACCACGCACTGCACTCTTGGTAATACCTAGACCCGGTTCAGGGCCTATATAATTCATTTTTGAACCTTCCCTCGCTAGCTGGTCTGCAATTTCATTGCCCGCTATGCTCCTGTGCCCTGGCACCCACACCAGTGTGACCTTGTTGTGTTTAGACAGAGCCATTAGGGTTTGCAGGCACTCCCATACTAGTTTGGAGGTTATGCGATAAGATGCTAGTGCCTTTAAGGCTGCCTGACTGTCAGAGAGAATGCACATCGTCTCACCCTGTGGTCGCCGACGCAGACTCTCCCACGCGCAGGTTTGTATAGCATATATTTCTGTTTGAAATACCGTGGTGTATCGCCCAGATCACATACTTTGTATCCCTGGTTTTCCTCATATACACCAACGCCAGATGTAGTGCCCGTTTTGGACCCATCTGTGTACCAGACTAGTGTTCTTGGTTTTCTCCCCTCTCCATCCCTCCATTTTTCCCAATTCAAGAAAACTTTGATAGGTTTGTCATAGGAGATCCTGGAGATTGTTGTATCACTACCCATATCATAGATAGGGTTTGTTACTACCGCTTCTATTCTGGTGTGCCCAGATCCACTGTGGGATCTCCAGTTGCTAGTATTTTTCAGTCTGTATGCCCCCATTCTGGCTTCTCCCTTGATATAAATCTCAAGAGGAGGTAGGTTTAGCATGGTTTCCATAGCAGCTGTTGGAGTGCTTTTAATAGCTCCTGTTATACAAAGACATGCCAGTCTCTGAATTTTCGAGAGACTAGTTATCGCATGCTTCTGTGTGATCTTAGGCCACCAAACCAGGCAGCCATAAGTTATCATGGGTCTTACCACCGTAGTGTACAGCCAGTACGTCATATGTGGTTTGAGTCCCCATCGTGACGGCATTAATAATACTCAGAACTTTCATGTATGATCAAACCCCCAAGCGACAGTCGAAAGTAATTTTCAGCACAAGTTTTCGATAAACGCGTGGTGTGATATGGTTCATAGTTATTCAGTTGACCCTTTCATTGTGGAGAATCGTCTCAGCAGAGCACTATTCAATATTTTACAAAATTAATTACAAATACTAGTAGATGTTGTTTCTCTAAACATCAGAATGCAAATACATTATCAGCATGTGGAGTTCCTGCACATTTCGCTCGTCAGGTCAAGTAACATTTGAACGATATGTTTCCAGGGCTTTGGATTGGTCGCGGTAGTCCTATTAATTAGCTTCCAAAATCTCCAGACCTCGCATCACTAGACTACTATTTATGGGGCTGGTTCAGAAATGAAGTTTACATGGTCAAAGTCGACACTCGGGATGCACTAGTTCGACATATTAGAAATATTGCAGTCGATATTAAAGAAAGACATGAAGCAATCAGGGGAACAACGCCTTTCGTAGGCGAAGCAGAGGTCAATGGCGGTATTTTTGAACATTTATTAAAACAACGCCATGATCTGAGAAGATAAGAAACCTGAAATCTGACCCTACAATTGCTGTACTAAAAGCTGATAAGGGAAATGCTACGGTGATCCTGAACAGCGAAGAGTATGAGCAAAAGGTTGTTTCCTTATTGCAAGACGGCACCTATCAACTTCTTAAACGTGATCCTACTTTCCGAATTGAGCGTTCCATCATTAATTCTATCAAAACATCATCTATCCCTACCGATATGCAGAGGTTACTTCTCCCTAGTGATTCTTCAGCCCCTAAGTTACACGGTCTCCCTAAAATTCACAAACCCAATATCCCCTTACGTCCTATTGTCAGCACTATCAATGGCCCTACTTACAAATTATCGAAGTACCTTTCCAATGTTCTAAAACCTTACGCTGGACACAGCGATTCTTTCATCCAAAATTCTCAACATTTCGTCCAACGACTGAAAAAGTTGACGGTAAATCCTGGCGATTTACTTGTCAGCTTTGATGTCGAATCCGTATTCACCAAGGGTTCCCATACCGGATACAGTATCCATTATTAGAGAATTCCTCTCCAATGACCAACAAGATGATCTGGCTGACTTGGTTGAAACCTGTCTTTCTTCTACCTATTTCCAGTTTCGGGGTAAATACTACGAGCAAGTCTCAGACGCAGCTATGGGATCTCCTCTGTCTCCTGTCGTTGCTAACATCTTTATGGAAGCGTTCGAACAACAAGCCCTGTTATCTCACAACCTTAAACCAAAGTGTTAGTACAGGTACGTTGATGACACCTTTGTCATCTGGCCCCATGGACGCGAATCTTTAAACAATTTCCTATCGTTTTTGAATTCTCAACATGATTCCATACGTTTCACCATGGAGATTGAATCGAACGGTTGCCTTCCTTTCCTAGATGTTCTCGTACACCGGCGTCCTGACGGTGCACTGGGATATTTCGTTTACCGAAAACCCACGCACACGGATAGATATCTCAATGGCCTCTCTCACCATCATCCAGCCCAAAAACGAGGTGTTATCAATTCTCTTATCCAAATGGCCATTTCCATATCTGAACCCAATTCTCTTCCTCAAGAACTGAACCACATCACTGAAACTTTGATCCGCAATAGCTATTCCAGGAAAGATATTCAAACAATCATTAACCGCTACACCAACCCCCCTCCACAGCAACTCCCCTCATCTAACCCTATTTTCCATAAGCAAGCATATCTACCCTACATTCATGGTGTCACCGATCGCATCAGTAAGATTCTCTTCAGGAACGACATAAAAACCATCTTCAAGCCCAACTTCAAACTCTCAGACTACTTTCCCATCAAAGACCGCAATCATCTGGAAGCCCCTGGTGTCTACCAAACTCCATGTTCGTGCGGTAGTGTGTACATCGGTGAAACAAAGCGATCAGTCAGCACTCGTGTTACTGAGCACGAGCGTTGTACGCGGTTGTTGCGTGTAGCCGGGTCTGCACTGGCTGAGCATAGACTGGAAACTGGTCACCAAATCTAATTTAACTCTACCCGCATCTTATCTCGCAATCCTCACTATTACAGTAGAAAAATCCGTGAATATATAGAGATTTTCAAACATGCCAACAATTTAAATCGCGAAGATGGCTACCCCTTACATCACACGTGGAAATCCCAACTGGTTAAACCTCCTAGCAACCGCCAGGCTTCATCGATGCATAACAATTCGTTGTTGATGCATAAAATTTCGCTTCATCGACACAAACATTTCCACTTCATCGACGCATAACATTCCCTTCTACGCATACTTTCCTCTTCATCGACACATACGTTTCCGCTTCATTAACGCATAACTTTCCCTCTTCATCGACGCATAACATTTCCGCTTCATTGACCCAAAACAAGCCGAATATAAACCCCTCCGGAATGAATAAGTCTCCAGTCAGTGTGCAATTATAGCCCTGAACATGTCACATATGAATGTGGACGAAACGTCGGCTAAAGCTACGACAACGACGCGGTTCCAACCCGGAAACCAAGAGAATAACACCATAATATTTGTAATTACGTTATAACTTAGAAACAAATGAATATCGGATAAGAACATATCAGTTTTTTTACATTATTTCCACGTGTACAATACATTCCTGGAGTTTGGTCCGTTCCTGCCGACTCACCCTGTATAATTTTCTGGCAATGTTCAGTAGTCCATATACCGTTGGAGATATTAAAAAAATCTTTATATGAATATTGTACGAGATCAAACGATCTAGGCTGCAAAATTATTTTCAACTGTACAGGACGTTTCCAAAGCAAGAAGCACGTTAACGGTGCAAGTTTTTAAATAGAACAATGTTTATATATTTGCATATTTATATTTTCGTTTACTTATACGTTGCGGTGCTGCCAAGCTATTCCATAATTTACTAAAATTAGGGATAGTCAACACTTTAACTCAGTGATATTTTGGATGCCGCTGTGACTTGTTCACATCAATAATAGAAAAAACATTTAACCAGGGCCGGTGAATTTTTCGCAGTTCCGGTACAATCCCGAGTTACCATTCGTACGTTCGGGAATAATCTGTGCGATAACACTCTAAAGGCTCTTGAAGTGATAGGCTTGAAAACTTACATAGCCTGCTGGACTGTCACCGCGCGTAAAAAGAATTCAATATCAACTTTCAAGCGGTTGAACGTTCTTTTTCAAATCTCTGATGGCATAACTTTGCCAAATAATTGGCGTAGCACTAGGAAACCTTATCTAAACATAGAATAATATTTTAAGGAAAATTGCAAAGTATGTACAATAATATATGTACAATGTTCAATTTAAAATAAGCAAGTTACTATTGACTTCCGGTAGAATTAGAAACACTATGAATAGACTCTGCCGATATCAGTAACTTGCCAAATTTTCAGATTTTTTTTGGCTAGCAACATATCTGAATATTAATTACCCAGTTCATATGGATGACAACAACTCTATACCATAAGAAAAAGTATTAACACTCACACTTTATTTAGAAACAGTTTCTTAAAGTTATAGAACATACAAAGTCCTCTCGCATGCTTTTAACTTAAGGTTTTATTGTGTATTCGTAAAAAACTATCCTGGTAGTCAACCGATTTATATAGGTTATTATTCAGATACACAAACCACGACACACATTTTCGACTTTAATGTTATTATGCCTGATTTATTTATTTTTATTTTTTTTTCTTTTTGTTTTACTTATCACATTGCAATATTTTTTTGTTTAAGTTTTTCGTGAATGTTTTCTTCTTTTACAGCATCTTTACCGATGGAACCGGTCGTGCCAATGTCCGTACCCATACCGCCCGTTGGCTTTCAACTAGTTCGGGATCCTAACATTGGCGGTCTATTGTTGTTACCTTCAGCAGGTACTGTTTTCTCGATTCCATCTTTACTTTATTATTGTTTCGCCTACTAAGTTTGAAGTAGAAAATTGTTCTTAGCAAATGTAAAAATGCTTCAAAAATGAATGAATATAATCTAACCTTTATATTTCAAAAGAAATGAAATTATATGGGTTAGGAGCAGTATTGATTAGGTTACGAAATACGTACACAAATAGAAAAGTAGTACAGTGAACCCCACGTCTTATAATCACTTTGGGATCTAGAGGTTTTGATAACAATAACCGATAATGAACACAACTGCTGTTTTGACGTATCGTATATTGATTTAACCCAAGCTAAATAATAAATCCTTTAAAATACATAATTGAGAAGTAAAAAACCTATAATAACGTATGGTCTCAAAGTTTTCGGAATGTTTTCAAATGGTTTGTAGTTGTACCAAACGGCGTTTAATCAAGTTGTCGCTGGAAGTGAAGTGTCAAGATTACCTTGTTTTAATTATGATAGGTTAGTTTTTGCGATCTGGCTCAGCAAAATGTCTTACAAGCTAGATATAAGTAAAGGAGTTTACAATCTACTTGGGCGGATGCCCAAGCGTGACATAGTGACCATTTATCTAACAAAATATTTCTGTATCAACAATTTATCAAACCATAAAGAAATATGAACAGAGTATACCGTGCGTTAACTTTAAAAGTGGTCAAGAATTTCCAACCAGGTGAGGGGACAAAAACTGATTGAAGACACAGTTAGAGTTTCACAGCAAAAATTAGCTCAAAGATTGCGTGTTTTAAAGACCACCGTTTTTCGATTAATTTCTTGAAATAACGTGGTGTTTGGAAAACGAAGAAAGGCACCAAAATATACCGCCGCTCAACGTGGTTAGAACGAATTCCTAGCTGTTGTGTTCTAAGGCGCATCCATTTTGTCAATGAACTGATTGTTGTGGATGATGAGAAATATTTTACTTTGTCTCATTCAGAGATGAAGGGAAACGGCGGTTTTTATACCGACGACATGAAAAACACACCAGACAATGTCAAGTTCAAAGGTAAATCCAAATTTGAGGACATTTTAGTGTGGTGTGCCATTTCTAAGGCCGGATTTATTTCGCAGCCGTATATTGAACGTATTCGAGGAGGAGCCGTAACTGCAGAACTTTATACTGAAAAATGCCTCTCTAAACTGCTTCAGTTTAGAGATGCATTCCATGATGATATAATGTTTTGGCCTGATCTAGCTTCATGTCATTGTGCAAAAGTATAACTAGAGACAGCTCTAACACAAACTACATAAACCTTGTTCCTAAATTGGACAATCCTCGCAATGTACCTCAGGCTCGGCCAGTAGAAGACTTTTGGTCAATATTGGTCAGAAAAGTGTACGACAATGAATGGGAAGCTGTAAATGAAAACTAACTGAGACGTCGCATTTTTCAAATAATTCGAGCTGTTGTCTAGAGGATGATGGGACGTCAGAAGAAAACTGAGGACCATTGAAGATAATGGCCCAATGTCAATAATTTGAATATTAAGTATTTTTTGTTATATTTATACTCAGTGACATAGAAATTGCAGCAGCTAGAAGGGGTTGGAATTTTACATACATATTCACCTATGTAAAAGTAATAAATGATCAAAATTTGGGAGGAAAATCTTTATTAGTTAAACAAAATTTTATAATAATTGTTAATGTGTGGGCCCGCCTTTCTGATTTACATATTCATTTACACGCCGTGACATTGATTGAATAAGGTGGTTTATCTCGTCTTGGGATATTGCCTCCCATGCTAGTTGCACCTCATGTCTCAAAGCTTCCAAAGTCAAAAGAGAACGCTGTAAGTTTCGCAACCTTCTACTCATTATGTCCCATACATGTTCGATGGGAGAAAGATCTGAAGATCTTGGAGGCCAGGGCAAAAGATTAATCTGGGCCTGTTTAAAATAGTTCAAGGAAATCCTTGCTACATGAGGACGTGCATTATCTTGCTGGAATAATGGATCTTCGAGCCTTTGTAAGTATGGCAGAATATGTGTTCCAACCACCTCCGCAATGTACCGTTGTGCTGTCATATTGACTCGAATGAACACCAAGGGAGACCGGCTGCCATAAGTAATCGCACCCCAAATCAGAACACCCACTGTGCGGTGTACGTGCCTCTCAACGGTAAATCGAAGATTCCGTCGTTCACCTCGTCTTCTTCTGACTCTCTGATGACCGTCGTGCATGCCTAAACACAACACGACGCCATTCAAGATTCCAATGTGATCTTTCATTGCACCATTGTAACCGTTGCTGATAATGTTCCGCAGTCAAAGGAAGCACAAGTTGCGGACGATATGATGTTAACCCAAAACATCGGATTCGGCGATAAACTGTTCTAAGGGTTACATGGCGATCTTCGTCACCAAACCATTGACTACCAATTGCTCGAGTAGAGGAAAATCGGTCTCTAAATGCCAGTTGTCTTAAGGGACGATCTTGACGCTCATTCGTTCTTCTTGAAGCCCCAGTTCCTCTTTTACGACGTGCCTGGCCATCTTCAAACCATGCACGACACAGTCGCATTACAGTAGACCGATTTCGATTTACACGGTTAGCAATTTCCCCAAATGAAAAACCAACTTGTCAATACACTGCTTGTCTTCTTACTCTAGGCATAGCTAACACTTACCTGAACCTCAAGTCAATGAGAACAACAACACAAATCGAGAAAGTTATAAAAAATACCGCAAAAAAACATTCAATATCAGTGCTGATGGAGAAGTAAAAACCTCAATAACAACTTTATTGCCTCACTGAGAAGATTCAAATTTTGATCATTTATTACTACTATGTACATAGGTGAATATTCCTACCAAATTTCATCCGGAAATTCCAACCCCTTCTAGCTGTTGCAATTTCTATGTCACTGAGTATATTAATTGTTGTAACAATTAGTTTAAATATTCCATCGTGACTCAGGTGTGAGTATTTAGTTAATGAAGGGAAATAAAATGCATGTCCAATTTTCTCACAAATTTCCTCACGAATCCTATTAACCAGTCGCCTGATAGTTAATAGAGTTTGTGAGAAAATTGGACCTGCTTTTAATTTCCCTTCATTAATTGGTTTAAAAAGTAAAACAGTTTTGAACAAGTTATCAGTATTTAAAATTTTTCCGAAAACTTTGGTACCATACGTTAGATGTATAAAGCACATTTGGAGAGTGACTTTTATCCGTATTTTTCTAAAATACTTTTCTTTTCTTGTCATAACTGAAAAAGGCCAAGTTGAGTCTATATTCAATAGTCTAACCACTGGTACAATTGGATAAGTGAAATCTTCTTATCACAATTTTCATATTAAATTGAAGACCATGAAGACAAAATGACAATAACCGAACATGTGATAATAATAAATGAAAATACTTGGATATTTTGGTATATTGTTGGCACATTCTTAATCAAAACGAAAACATATGCTGCAACCACATTAAGCGAAGTCTACTATATTGGTGGTTGATGAATCTGGTTTAAACAAAAATATCTTAGCATTCTTTTAAAAATCGAATTTCGTCATAACAATAAAGTAAACAAATTACATAATTCGTTTTATAGAAATACCAGAATACTAAAAGCTGCTGCATACATTATACACCTACATACATATCTGCTGAATGTACAATTATTGCGCTGCCTTTAGGCTTGCTGGTCGAATGTACGTACATATCTGAATAATAAGCCTATCATTAATAAATTTTACATACAGGTGTCCCAATCTTCTGGAATTGTAAAATTGCGATTATTGTGTAAATAGGACGAAGCTAAAATTTTCTGATACCATAATATACGTATAGAGTATCTTTTAAAAATATTTCCGTATGTAGAAGGTGATCGATATATAGCGAGCCTGACACCTACTTTGATATTTTTAAAGGAACGCCTGTATGTCATTACATTTTTAGTTTATTCATCTAGAAGTAAACTACTACAATATGGATTTCATATGTTTATTTCTAATAAATTTCGAGATATTTATAATTTTGTTCTCAATTGTAATATTATTTAGTAAACAGAGGCAAGCAACACAGTTAGCAACACAAGAATCATTAATGGCTAATGATCCTTCTAGGCTCCCATTGTTGTATATTAGGATTTCATATAATCACGTAACAACATGCTGTTGTCTAAACTGTAGTTTATTACAATTAAATTTAATGTTATATTTTCGAGCCCTTTCTAAAACGCATTTCACATTTACACCATGTTCTTCCTGAGATTTACCACCAATAATAATGTCATCAAAATAAATGCTAGTACCTGGACAATCACTAAATAATTTATGATTTTTTCTTTGGAAAATTTCTAGAGTAGAGCATATCTCGAAAGGTAACGGGCAAAATTTAAACCTCCCAAATGGTGTGGCAAATGCACACAAATCAGAACTGGCATCATCCAGTGATACCTGAAAATATCCATCTGTCATGTCGAGGACAGCTACAGGAAATAAATGAGACAAAACAATTTTAGAAAAGTACGCTTCCCTTCTTGAAAGCAATTAAATTTTTGAAAAATATTTGAACAAAATAGCTACTTACCCAAAGTACACTGCTAACATCATTAAAGTATTTTATTATTAAACATATATGTACATATGTAGAACAATTTAGGAAAATGTGCCATAGCCACTGCAGAATATATTATAGTTTGCTTTTACTTTGAATATACACCATCATTCATTAGGGGTGGGGACCGGCCACATCTCGGTAACTGTTTGTTATCGAACTTGTGAAAAAATATGCTGGTAAATGTGGTTATAAAAACATCTTTAAACATATTTTCGCGATTGTGAAGTTACTGCAAGATGGCGTAATTTGTCATTGAATTTATATTATTTCTTGAAATAATTTTCAATTATTAAGGAGGGCGAAAAATAAACGTAAAAGAAGCCGCTAATAATTATTTACAAGTTTGGTTAAAAGAAAATTTGCAAAACTGCAATATCTTAGGAACGACAAGTGGACTAGTTATACCAGTCCATTAAAATTTTTCGAGAAAATAGCATAAATTGGACAAACTTTCACACAATGCCATATAGTTTCCACTTAAAGCAACAAAGCAAATACTATTATTTACCTTCTTCGTCTGCGCTTGATATTCTCTTCACAATGAACCCAAGTTTTTGAAAATCGATTGCATTCACTAAGGTTACAGGAACTAAGGATGATAAAAAGTATACTTCCCCCACCAGTTTATAATAGGCGCAATCACAAATTGTCATTTATCAAACTTGTAGATAATTATCAACGGCTTCTTTCACGGTTATTTTTCGCCCTCCTGAATAATAGAAAATGGTTTTAAAAAATAATAAAAATCTATTAACAAATTACGTCATCTTGCGGCAACTTCAGAATCTCATTTTTGAAGATATTTTTATAACCACATTTACCAAAATAATTTTTTTTTTTGCAAGTTCGACAGCAAATGGCTACCAAGATATTGCCAACAATTTAGATTTTTTTTACTATGTTTTTGACTACAGAAGTACGTACATATTTTTTTACATTTACATTCGAGGCCCAGTCTTTTAATTCTGTTGCCTGTAAGGTAAGGTTAAGCCCATTTATCAACAATACTTTAACCAACAGCTTATTGATATAAAACTAGGCCTATAAAACAAAAATATTAATAATAAAGAACAATATTCAGTTCTTCTCGTTAAACTTTTATATATTTTAACCACAGCTGTATAGTATTTTAATTTAACACCATTATAAACTCAAAAGTATAGCTAGGTCTCTCTGTACCTGTAAGAATAATATCAATAGTAGGTCTATACTGTCATTGAGACGATTTTTTGTTATTTCAGAGCCTCTTCATCAAGCAGTGGTATGGCCGAGTTATTCACAGCCTCCGTCGCATGTATTACTACCACAGATACCTCCTCCGCCTCTACAGTTGTTAAGTTCAGCGTCTTCCGATTATCTCTCTAGTAGTACAACCTTACACCAACACACACAAACGCATAGTACTAGATTGGTGGCTGTGACAACAGATACAAAACGGAAAATCCCATTACCTATACCGGCGACAACTTTAATCAAAATTGAAACCGATGCCACCTCGTTAGATCAGACGAAAACCCTACAGGCTGTGAGCACAATCGCGAGTAATACCGCTACGGTATTTACAGATCAACATGTTGCCCCATTAGTCACTACTCATGTCATCTACCAGCATCCTACTAACCTAATACTATCGCAAACGCCAGCACCTGAAACAGCGTGTCGATCGCAGGCGACTTCTCCAGTCACCTGTTTAACTCCACCTCCAGAAAATATACCACAAAACGAAGAAGAAACTTTAGGAGTGCAAGACGCCAGCAATCAAACAGAATCCCCCATTTGTAGCGAAGATGATGTTACTGCTCATGCTATTGCCGACGAAACAAGGTCTAAGCCCGAAGAAGATCCTAAAGGTAATTTCGAAGAAGAGCTTCCAAACAAAGTACCTGAAATTGAAGAATCCGCAGAAGCAACTCCAAAAACTCTAGAACCACTTGAGATTATACAGGAGAATCAAGAAAATGAAATTCCCGATGTCGCGTTAACAAACGCATCACCTCAAGAAGAATGCAGAGAAATCGAAGAAGAACAGATAAAACCTGATAGTACCCAAGAAAAAATACCTGATGAAGTAAATATGAAACCCGATTTAAGCGGTTTAGAACTTCTGTCGAGCATCGTAGAGTTGGAAAATTGCCGCGAAAACATTGAAAAGGTTAACATAAAGCAAGAACAGCAAGAAGTTAAAATAGAAACAGAACAAAATGAGGAGGTGCTTAAAGGTATTGCGCACATGACGTTAAAAGATCGCGACGTAGAACATTTATCAAAGAAAGTTGAAGATTCATTTGGGGGTTTAGATTTATTATGTGCACTTGCGGAGCAGAGGATTCTTGAAGAAGTTACTGAGAAGCACAAACTTGAGACAGTGTGCGCTGATAAGAACGAGCGGAATAAACATGAAAGAAAAAAAGAAAAGCGAAAATCTAGAAAACATTCCGACGAACCTAAACATAAGAAAAGCAAGTATAATTTAGAAGAAAAAAGCCATAAGCATTCCGACAGAAAGAACATATATGACAAATATGATGACTATGAATCGAATGAATTTACTAAAGAAATTGACAATGTTGAACATTATTCTAATGATATAAATAAGAATCAATGCTTTTGTCGTTCAGAAGAGAGTTATAGAACGTACAAAACAAGAGAGTCTGAGGAGGAAGTTAAAAAATTTATAGCTAGTAAATCGCAACCTTTGTGCTGCAAAGGTGACTGGCCTTGTATGAATCCAAATGAATTGGATATGCGCAAAAAGCTAGCCGATTTACAAAGGAAATATCGGGAAAAACAAAAAGAACTCAATAGACTAAAAGTCAAAAAGCATGCGGATCACAAGGATTGTTCAAAAAAGAATAGATCTAGAAAGAAATCAACACATAGTGATAAAGATAGAGAAACCCCTCCACCGCTGTTAGATAAAATGGACGTACCCTTAAAACCTAATAAGAATAGCCAAGAACTACTGAAACCTCCAACTTTATGTGCATATGGTAACGAAAATATTAAATTAGCTTCATCAGTGATAAACACGGAAGTAAACATAAATAACAAAATGGAATATATTGAAAGTTCAGCCATAAAACGCTGCTACACTCCCAGTATAGACTTAAGTGATAGTACTCCAGAAAAGATATCTTCATCGAAGAAGAGAAAAGTTGGTAGGCCTAAGAAGCTTTTAACTTCATCAGGCTTGCGCACAGGTACCGAAACAATTGTTGCCAAGAAACCTAAGAAAGGAAATATTGTGGGTTACTTACTTGCCGCGAAAGAAAAGTTAATGCAAAACAAAAACGGACAACTGTACTCTAACAGCCCTCCGAGATTCGTAGAAGACGTAAAAGAAGTTCCTAAACACAGGCAACATAAGAGTAAAAACGACGAAAATCGCAGTAAAAGGAAACATGACAAAAAAGATGAAAAATCTAAAATTCGTCCCAAACTAAAAGCCGAGCCAATGGTGAAAAAGTTCGCTGAAGAGGAAGAAATTACTCACGAGTGGTCTAAAGAAATTATTAACAGGGAAGTGGAACCAACAGAGCCGGAAGTGCAACACAATGAAGAAGTTAACGAGAATAAAGAAAATGTTGAAGACGAAGTTAACCCAAAAGATCAAAGATGTACGTTAACATCAGATCATCTGGAAACTGATAAGCTGAGAGTACTAACTGCAATGGGAGGATTATTTTACGCAGGGCATTTGAACGCAGTACAGCCTCCAGACGTTTATTCGATTACGTTAGATGGCGAAAGAGGCAACAGGCCCCATATCATGTCCAGAGAAGAAATATTAAGAGATGCGGTAAGTCTCCTTTTGGAATTTTTCATTCAAGATAAGCAATCGTGAACTTTGACGGTCGATATCACTAATAGTAGCAACTTTTGTCGTGTTTTGTTGTGTGCCGTCGCGTTGCATCGACGTTGATGTTGCGATAGAAAAATTATAATTATTACAAACATGCTGTTTGACAATTTAGTTTAATAATCGTTCCGTAATTGTCAGTAGTTTAACAATTTAAATAATTTACACCATTGCCAAATCTATTTGAAAGATTTTTTTTAACATAACGTTATTATAAAGACTACATAGACTAGACAAAAAAGAATTATGTAATACAATATTGTTTGAATAAGATGCAAATTTATTAGACGAAGTACGCAACTTCACTGATATCATATAGAAAAGCAAAATTCTAATAGCAAACATTTTTGTTATAACGTTTTCATCTCAAAATTTTTCAGCAAGTTGCACTAGTGAAGCTTTAACACAAATTTGTACAAACTAGGATGACACTATTTTTGAAAATTTGTGTTTTGAGGAGCGCTAGGTGGAATTTTGTTCTATTTATTTCTAAAAACAGCCTATTTAAACATTATTCAGAAATCGCGCTCGGAATTCAATATTCGGAAACCAGGTATTCGCTTTCTTATAGAATTGATGGCTATTTCTTTCTATGGGGATATCGCCAAATATTTTGTTTTTTTTTTTATGTTACAAGAAGACAGAAAAATTATAAAAACAATTATTAATGTTTTATTTTAAGATCAAAAAATCCTGGTCGGTTCGATGTTAAAAGGCGTTTGCAAAACCTCTGATTTGTTAAACTTTGAAATCCCTTAAATAATGGAATATCTGATCTGATGCCTGAAGTGGGGGCATTGGTTCTTGTAAAAACTGCTGCCAAAATAATTTCAAAAATATAGTGACGGCATCCAAGAAATAATATATCACATTTCGAATTTTCTAATAATAGAGCACAAGCACCCGTAATTCTTCATCTATTCGAAGCAATTTTATCAAAACAAAATAGTGTACCCATTTTATATTAAGGTTCAAACTTTCTAGTGTCTCATAAATCGTGAAGGTTATTTCAATACCTGCAGCGACTGGTAGATGTGAAATACCTAGTAGTCGTTCTATGTTAGTTTCAGTAGCAATTCCAGCCTCTACTGCTTTGCCAGTTATGTCTCGCAAAAATGTTGGGTATGTAAATGTTATAGACAACCGGGCTCCGTAAGATAGTGCGTAGATGTAATATTGTATCATTGCATCGTGATTTGACGTTTCATCGAACAGTTCAACAATTTTAAAACGGAACTCTCATTTTATTTGACTTACAAAAAACGCATTTGTGTTGCTCGAGCTGTTTGAACAAAAGTTCGAGTAATTAAAAAACACTCCCAAAATTTGTAAATAAACGTAAATTATGGATTCGCGGGTGATTTAAAACCAACAGAATTAAATTTCGAATATTTTAAATATTTCGGGCTCAAGCGCGACGGGTTAATAATATTTGATTGAGCTAAAATTTTGTGAGAACTACCTTTCAATCCCTTGGAACAAAATGCTGCGCGGTACTCCGTAGAAACTTCTTTTTACATGCATAAATAAATGGCACCTTAGATAACACATCCTATATCACATATTTTGAACTACTATTATTCGCCCTGATTCGATACAATTATATACAATCCGTCCTCCCCTCCCACCATGCTAACTTTTGAATGACAGAAGCTAGCGTTTTTAGAAAAAATAGGTCGATTTCCATTTTTTGTGAACTAACTTTTGCCGTTATCGACAGTTCAATTGTATTTCTGGTGTCACCGGAAGTGACGTTAACTTTCTTATTTTAAATAGAACACCCTGTATATTTTTACATTTCTGGAAAGGTAGTCGAAAGGCGAATCCAAAGATACCACATATGTTATACTTTAACTTAAGAAATATGACTATATGCAGCAATAAAGGTTTTGGTAATCTGTTTTTGTTGTTACGCAAAGTTGACTAGGAAAGAACCCCAAATTGTTTCTTGTGACACCAGACTAATCTAAAGAGCTCGTTACTAAGCAAAGTAATCATAACAATTGCCAAACTGTCAAATCTCAATTCCAAAGGCGTAAATTATTCTTGTTGTTTGTTATTATATCCTGAATTTGTCATACGTTCCTTCTTTGTTCTCGTTACTATTTTCTCTCATTTTAACTTGTTTTGTTAATTGTTATCATTTCTTTAATTTATAGAAATATCTTGCAATTAATTAATTATGGTAAGTTTGTTTAAATGTGTTGTTTGGTATTCGATAGACAATGTCTGTTTTTTAGGTTTTTTATGGTGGCATCAGCAAGAACCATGTAAAATTTCTGAGTCAATTTTAATATTATGTAAATCTGGCAACAATTCTCACCTAATTTGCCATGGTTGTGCAACAAATTGTAGAATAATTTAAATTATATTATCTTCTGTTAAAGCAGTTCGCTCTGTAAATTTTATACTGTCTATCCTTACTTAGCGCAAAGTTAAAATGTTTCCGGCTGTATAAGGGCGATATTTATCTTACGTGGTCCATGCGGAGGCCATTGTAAAATCAACAACATAAAAAACTGAAACTTCAGCACATTGCCTATCAAAAACTAACACACTTAAACACACCTACCACAATTAATTAATTACATTAAAGTTCGATAGAGTAAAGAGAAACAACAATTAACAAAACAAGTTAAAATTGCATAAAATAATAACGAGCACAAAGGACGAAAATATGATACATACAAGTTATAATAACAATAAATAACAAAAATAATTGTCGCTTTTGGAATTGAGATATGACAGTTTGGCAATTGTCATGGCTACTTTACTTAGCAACGAGCTCTTTAGATCAGTCTGGCGTCATAAGAAACAATTTGGCGCTCTTTCCTAGCTAACCTTGCGTCACAACAAAAACAGATCACCAAAACCCTTATTGCTACATATTTCTTAAGTTAAAGTATAACATATGTGGTATCGTTAGATTCGCCTTTCGATTACCTTTCCAGAAACGTCAAAATATACAGAGTGTTCTATTTAAAATAAGAAAGTTGACGTCACTTCCGGTGATACCGGAAATACAATTGAACTGCCGATAATGGCAAAACATTTTTTCTGGAAACGCTAGCTTCTGTCGTTCAAAAGTTAGCATTGGTGGGGGGATAGGTCCGCACTGTATAATATACCATAGAAATGAATAACTAAGGTTTAATGTAAGAAAGGGCAAGTCATTCTTTATACATTAAAAACGGCATACATGAGTTACATGACATAAAGCATAATTAGAAAAATGACAAGAACGGAAGATTTACGTTTGTGATAAAGAACAGCTAAGACCGATGTTCTGACTTTTCAGTGAATGGACTAACTGTGTAGGTGAATGGGAAACGAATCTAAATGCGGTCACGAAATTTATTTTAAATACCTACTTTACAGTAGCTTCATAAGGATTTATAAAAGCGTATCAACTGATAGAGAAATTAAATGATAATTAATACACATTTTTCAACAATATTTACATAATTATGTACACTATAAGCATAATGCAGGATGCTTCAGGAGGAATAGTGAATATTTTAGGAGGTGGTAGTATGAACTATTTTTAATAAAAAAGTTCATATAAACGTTTGTCCAATTCTTAATGATTTCAGAGACACAATTATTCGAATGTTACCCATAAAAAGACATGCAGAAGGTGTTACGCAAAAGCAAATGACCTATTAATTGCATTTAAAAAACACACGGATAATTAAGTTCAAAGTTTATTTTCAAAAATCCCAGCCTCGACTATCTTGACAATACCACGTGTAGCTTTTCTGTAGTTGTCTTGGCATTCTTTTGTGGACAGCGCTATTCATAATGCGAGCGGGCAATCTGTCTCGTGTGTTTATTTTTTCTTCGTAGACATCGCCTTTTATCCATCTCCAGAGACAAATTGACCACCAAGGTCTCCAGACCTTAGGAGATCTTGGTGGCCAATGAATGTGACCATTTCGGGTGATCAATCTTACAGGGAATGTTAAATCTAGATGTTGTGTCACTTGACTTCTAGTATGTGCAGGGGTTCCGTCATGCTGGAAGAGCATTACCCGTCCTTGCAGCCAAAGGAATTTCCTTCAATAATAGTACAATCAACTGATTGTCCATCATACAACGCTACACATTTACAGTTGACAAGCGTTGTTGATAATTGTTTCCAGACTTTCGTTAGACCACCGGTGTGAGTTGCGTGCTAGCTTTATCACTGAACAGTACTGTGGGACGTCGACAATTAGCAATTAGCCACTGACAAAGTTCCAATCGGCTAGCTTCATCTCTTGCGTGAAGGTGATAATGATAGAAGCCAACTGTTGCCATACTGCTTTATCATGTGCGTGTGGTGAGCGAAAATTTCATTCACCGACTGAATAATTTCTTCCATATTTTCTTCATTTACACGTTCAGAACAAATATGATGGCTGGGTACTGCATCGGTCTCATGCAGTTTAGTGAAAACACTCTGGAATCTGGTACTTTGCGAATAGGAAATCGCGTACGATATTCTCTACAATCAGCAAGAGCATATATAAGGTTTGTTTCTGCAGCGATTTAAAATCATTTGAAATCGCTAGAGCATGCGCATTACAAAAACAGTGTTCGTGCAGTTAAAACGCCAAACCCTGACTACTAGTTTGACGTAATTTGGCGTACGTGCAGATATCCAAATTAATTTCTAACCGTTTGCTGATAGTTGCTCCAGTTTGAAGATTATCGTCCAGTGATCCATCAGACGCATGCGCATTGTTATATTGTGAAGTGAAAAGTTGTGTTATAGGTTTTTTTGTATATGTTCACACTTCACGCGTGTTTTATTCATGTCTGTGGTTTTTTTAGGAATTAACAGTTCCTTTAAAGTTGCAATTCTGTCTAAACATTTCGCGTTTATTTCTGTTTTCGCTTACCACTTTTTGTAATATTTGAATGTAAGATAAATCTATTGTTTTCATCTGCATATTTGAGTATATTTTCTCTCTTAAGCCTATTAAATACGTTTGTAACTTATATATCGCCTGATAATTGTAAAAAAAGCTTTCGAGCAGTTAAATTGTTAAATCAGTTTCAAATCAGTTTTAATTTGCGCATGCGTAGATTAATCAAAATTAACCTCTGATCAAACTATCGCAAATCGGTGCAGAAACAAACTTATAAGCATTTGTGACACACAAGCAAGAAGGGAGGTTAAAAACCAAACACTCGGTTTTTGATTGATTCAGGTAGAGAAAACGTTCGTTTAAATCAGGGGTTCCCAACGGGGTCGGTGAAACTTTAAAAAAGTGATTAAGTGGTCGATTAGGGATCGATAGCTGCGTATACACCAGCGATTGATGAATATTACGATCAATAAGCTCGTGCGATCAGCAGCGAATGGAAGCAGGTTTAGTCAAGTCAATAACTACGGAAAACAAGAAACAAGTTAAATATTTTTGAACGACGTGATGTAAGTATTATGCTAAGCAATTTCAGGCTTCATATTAAAAAAAAATTGAATCAGTACATCAAGCGCAACCATCAGATTAATTAAAAAGAATGTGCAATTTAAAATGGTAATAAATCGAAATATGTGACAAAAATGCAATTCATTCATTTAATTTCGGCCTTTCCATTTCCGCGTTTTCTCTTCCTCCTTTTCGCTTTTGAACCCATCCTTGAGAGTCAACTTTTCGTCATAACCAAGCCGGAGGCGTGATGCGCAATTGGATGATTCATTGTTTACTTATACCGACACGATCAAGCCTTTGACTGTGCGTGTGACCGAGCAGCGCCGCAACCTGCAGATCGGTTGAGTGACAGAGTAAGATAAACTATAAAAAAAGAGGGTGGGACAGCGAGCACCCCGTCTTGATAATTCATACTAGTGCGAACGAACTTTACCCTCGATTTCTTCAGAAACACATGTTTAGTTCTTAACCTTCTTTGTTGATTCCGCGTCACACATTCAATATATGTAAATACATGCAGCATTGTTATAAACATTTGTAATTATAAGCACCGTCAGGTTACAACTGTCACATGTCAAATCCCCATTTCAGACTGCTAAGTGTTTTTCAGCTATTTTAGACGAGCCTGCGCATGAGGTATGTACGCGCCAACTTCAAACAGCTGTACCTATATATCCATTAAGAATTGAGCACATGTTTATATGAACTTTCCAATTCCAAATAGTATATAGTATCACCACCCGAAATATTTACTATTACTTCGAAACACACTTGATTGTATTAAATTTCATGAAGTAGAGTTTTTTCAATTCCGTATAAGCATTGGTTTTTTATTTTTATTTTTTACGATTTTTTAAACACAACAAAACATAACACTTTACGTATTGTTATTCTTATAATATTAATACTGTTCATAATACATAATTTAATAATTTTATATAGAGTCATGAAATCAAAAATAAACTGATTTTGGCGCATATCAAAAAATATAACAGAATATGTGTTTTTAACAGATTGTGGAGGTTGCCCCAGCAAGTACCGAGGAGTTATTACCTGGAACTAGAATTTGCGCGTATTGGAGTCAACAATACAGATGTCTTTACCCCGGAAGTGTTGCTGAACCTGGTACACCTGATCCAATATTGGATTCAAAGTTTGTTTGTGTAGAATTTGATGATGGCGATAGTGGCAGAATAGCATTAGATGATATTAGACTACTTCCACCGGATTACCCTATAATTGGTAATTAAGTTAGAATTATAAATGTGCAAAATCTTATATTCACTTGCAACTTTTTTTCTAGAATATGACCCCAACCCGTTGCTTAGTTTAAGTAAAAGACGCCGAAGAACATCGACGGCTGAAGACAAACAACGAGTGAACCAAGGCGCATCGGTTAAAACAGTGGAGCCACCTCAACCTACATCTTCCCAAGAAATAGTGAAAGATCAAGACGTTGAGAAGGAGAATAAAAATACAAATAAAGCTGATTCTGACTCGCATAGGGAAAGAAAACGTTTGAAGAAACGCAAGCGGGAAAAACTTAAGGAAAAACTTCAACACGAAACTAAGAAAAAAAAAAGAAAACACAAGTGTAACGATGAAAATTGCAAACATAAGAAACACCATAAAAAGCATCGGAAACACAGAAAGCATCATCACAAAATGGAGGAAGAGACAAAACTGGAGATAACAGAAGTGCCTGATGGCGATGATAACGAAAATAGAGAAACCGAAGACGAACAACAGGATTCCTTCGAAGAAAATAGCGAAGAACTTCCCGAATATGAGGTGGTAGGAAATCCAGAGGACGAGGTTACCATGGATGACATTTTGGAGGATAAAAAGAAAGTAAGAATTTTTTACAAGCATGGAAAGATTACCATTTATAGAACTACTAAGTATTTTCTAATATGCAATGTAACATTAGTTTATAATGTAACTGTGATGAAAAATGATATATCTTTGCTATACTATCGTCAATTAAAGAATACAGTATTGTAACAGCAAATATTGACATATGTAGCATAATATTTGGATATTTAACAATATATGCACACTTTTGCTTCGGAGATTTAATGCAAATGGAATTTTCTGGGGGCGTGCAATACCATCTTTGTAAAACTTGTAGACTTAGTTGTTTGAGAATGTATGTTACTAATGTAGACTGTATCCTTGTATGATTTGATTAAAATTTACCATTAAAATAAGCCCTTGGTACATACTACATTTCTATATTTAGAAATCGAAAAAAATTCGGGATCGACAAGAATCTTGTGAAAGCAGAAGTAAGATGAGCGCTTTCCTACCTGCGCGACAACTATGGGGTTGGTCGGGTAAAGGGTACTGGAGGAGCAGATTCAAGGGACGCATTAAGAAGCAATTTTATAAAGCGATACAACGTGGAAAAGAAACTATACTTGTAAGTACATACTATTTATTAAAGGAAGCAATAAAATACGTAACTATGTATATCGGAAAAATGTGATTGTTTCGCAAACTAGATTGAGGTCTGAGATTATCACTCTCAGACTCCAAATAAGTTTCAGTGGCAATCTTTGACAGATAATTTAAATTATAGTGCGCTTGGATTAAATACTACATTTCCGCAATTATTTGAAAATATATATGAAAAATACACTCAAAGCAAATGCATTTCCAATTTACCGTTGCAACAGGAACTAATTGCAGATCCATTTATCTACTTGTTTCTATCATAGCAAACTGACAGAAAATATTAATTCTCTATCTCGAATTTTGCCAAAAATTTAAAACTAAAATAATAGACATAGTATTCCATTAAAAAACAAAATGTGTCATACCAACTTCATACAATATTACTTGCATCTCCTTAACAATTGCGAACGTGCGTGTGTAATAATAATATATTTTGGTCCTGTGTACATTAAATGTATAGGACATATCAGTACAGTTGCAACTCAGCGGCGCGACAGGATGGGATCTGTTGTTGTGCGTAGATATAATATATATACGTGATATGTATATATCCACTATGTATCTCCAATCGGCGTTCGGTGTTAATATTCGCTTCGCCCAGTCGGCCATCTGTTTGTGGGTACCTACATACCTACTACGATCCTGACGCGCCGTATTAGTATTAGTCTACAACTATATTGTATACCCGTTGTGTCAAAAGCATCTGGGTATAGAATACGAGGATCGTTCGGAAACTACGTGGCCTAACAAAGAAAACGCAATTTTTTTTCGACAACAAACATTTTATTTTTCTCCTGCTCGCTCAACACACTTATTCCAACGATATTCCAAATTAGCAATACCTTCCTTGTAGGTCGATGAATCCAAGTCCTCGAAATAGCAATTTACAGCAGCGATTACCTCGGAATTAGAAGAAAATCTCTTACGACGAGCTATTTTTTCAGGTTTGGAAACAGATGACAATCGCTGGAAGCCAAATCTGGAGAATAGGCCGAATGAGGCACTAATTCAAATCTCAATTCATGAATTTTGGCCATTGCAATCGCAGACTTATGGGCAGGTGCATTATCCTGATGGAAAAGCACTTTCTTCTTTACCAAATGAGGCCGTTTCTCTTTGATTTGGTCGCTAAATTGTTGTAACAAAGTGGCATAATACTCGCCATTTATTGTTTTCCCCTTTTCTAAGTAATCGACCAAGATAATTCCATGAGAATTCCAAAAAACAGTTGCCATAACCTTTCCTGCTGACAAAACCGTTTTTTCCTTCTTTGGTCGCGGAAAACCTTTGTGTATCCATTCTTTGGACTGTTCTTTGGTTTCGGGAGTATAATGGTGGATCCAGGTTTCATCGACGGTTATGAAACGGCGCAAAAAGTCCTTCGGATTGTGGCGAAAACGTGCCAAAAACTCACGAGAAACACTCAAACGATTCAGTTTTTGCTCCGGTGTGGGCAACCGCGGCACCCAGCGCGCCGAATATTTTTTTCATTACCAATTCTTCAGTTAAAATTCTGTGCACACTGTCATTTGAGATACCCACAGTGTCTGCTATCTCGCGCACTTTTACTCGACGGTTATCTAATACCTTACGGTGGACTTTTTCAATCATATCCGAGGCAGTTGCTGTTTTAGGACGTCCACTACGGGGTTCATCATTTGTGCTCGTACGACCACGCTTGAATTCGGCAACCCAGTTTTTAACCGTTGAAAACGAAGGAGCGGATTCCAATAGTGTTGAATCCGGCTCTGCTTTAATTTCGGTTGGTGTTAAGCATTTCAAATGAAAGTACTTTATCACTGCTCTCAACTCAGTTTTTTCCATTGCTTACAAAATCACACGAGACGTTCACTTTGGCGTACTCAGGCGTACTGTCAAAAACATATTAATTGACAGATCGCTCTATGCTGTCATATTTAATCTATTAAAAGATGATTCTACAGAATGGCAATGAAAATTCCTCCGAATTCGCGAATGTTCGCCGAATGCTAAGCCACGTAGGCAGCAGCGCGTTGGTGCTGCATTAACGGCTTGATCACGCGTATATCATTCCAGTTCGTTGCCGTTGAATAATATACCAATGAAATAATAGTTTACATGTCACGTAATAATTTTAATTTGAATTGTCAAAAAAGTGCAAAAACGCATGGTTGTGTGCGTTATGTGGTATATTTATTCACCAATGATTCCATACACGGAAATTATTATCTTGTTGTGTAAGGAGGGATTTTTGAGCCTCTTGTATAGAATTCTATTTATTTTTTTGAAAGAATAAACTAAACTTTTATTTTCGCCTTACGCAGTACACACGATTTAATGCAGCTCCAGTATTTTGAAACGACATTTTCATCTTGTAAATATTCTCTTTATGGAGCGCGTCATGCATAGATTGATCAACACAAGCCGAACAAGTGTACGCGACTGATCGACCGCGCAACTCATATCATTTTGACGTTTTTTGGATATTATGACAATGACAATGCTAGTATACATTGAAGTGGGAATCGACGCCGTTGCCACAGTTAATTCCTATACCCAGAAGTTTATGACACAAGCGGTATATAAAAAATAAAATATACTTACACACAGGAGTCTGCACTACAGATATCAAAATATTCTGCAACAGAGTACATTCATGTCTGCAACAGGAATGCTTTTATATTATGCTTAAATGAGTTAACGCTAGAAATAACCTGAAGTTTCTAAGGCAATGCGTTAAAAAGTTTCAAACCCAAATATTTTGGTAAGGAAAAATTTATGGGTTTTTATGTATGTAACTTAAAAGCTCGTATATGTGTATTGCTGGCATGGGTAGAATATTTCACATCTTAAGATAAGGCTACACTCTTTCATATTGATTCCAGCGATGTATCTAATAATACGCTTTGTGACAAAAACGCGTTTCTACTGGTATCTATTAGCGTGGTAAAACAACAGTAAAGAATTAAAGATAATAACTTTTTTAAAGCACGTACTTGATAGCAACCTGTGTTCAACTTGCCAAGTTTTTCGCTGTGAGCGTTTCAAGAAAGCGTTTCGTCGAAATGAATATCCAAAAATGTTAATTCAGTAACACGGTCTTCTATTTTGTTCTGTGTGAAAATCATTGTATTTCGTTTTATCATCATTTAGATCTAATTTGTTGTCCAAAAACAATGCAACCATATTTTGCAGTAGTATATTAGCTTTATTTTCTGTGTGTTTTATATTTGGACTAGGTATTATGGCGCTAGTATCGTCGACGTACTTAATTACTTTATAATCTAATAAACTACTATCACTACTCTACTATGTCATTTATAAAACGCAAAACGATTACGGACCCAAAACGCTTCCCCGGGGTTTGTACCCTGCTCCACCGGTAAGGGAAGAGACCTTATCCTATTGAGAGTATTGACAGACTTACCATCCTTATGCCTAATCTCGACCAATTCGGCCACCACACCTCGAATTCCGTACCAACTTAATATTGTTATTAAAATGTAATACATGCAATCAAAAGCGCTATATAAATCGCAGAAAATTCCTAATGGAAGTTCCTCGGAATGCAAACCTATTATTACGTGTTAATTAAGTGTATGAATCGCAGTTAATGTAGAATAGTTTGCCCGGTAGCCATATTGTTTTGTTTAAAGGTTGTGTTTACTCAAACGTGAATGATGGCGTATTCAAAATGTTTAGAGAAACCTAGCCCGATTGTCAAGGACAATGATTACCAATATCTAATTTTGAAGCTTTTTTGTGTAATGATGCAACTGCGGAAATTTCCCCGCCTCGAGTGTAAATTGAAAAATATAGGTTTCGAAAAAGGTAACTATCATCGATATTAATCCTGCATGAGATATTCCTTATTTTTTTAATACTTCCTCACATCCATCGACAGATCCATTCATATGTGCATAGCGTTGTAGCCAGGCGATCACTACTTCTTCGTGCAAATTGCTTATTTGTTGTATTATTTATCTTGAAATCCGGTTGACATCGTTTCACCATTGTTCGATTGGGTTCAAGCCTGTACTGCACTTCCGTTTGTCAACAATTATTGCTAACTTTAAATATACTTTTGGTAGTCATAATAAACGATTGAAAAACGAATAAGTTACGTTGTAAATCATTTGTAAACTACCGCCAATTTTATAATAACTACCACTCTAATGTTTTTTGGTCAACAGCAACTCTGTTAATGAACTTGCCTAAGTAATTTTTTCATGAATATCTGAAAAATTACAATGCCACCCAATATCTATTGTAATGGTGTTTGCACTGTACCTGTTGTAATAAATACAATGTTTTAGGTTGGTGATTCTGCTGTATTCTTATCGACTGGTAGGCCCGATCGTCCTTACATTGGTAAAATTGAAGCTATGTGGGAAGCGTGCGGTACCATGGTTGTAAAAGTGAAATGGTTTTATCACCCAGAAGAAACTGTTGGGTGTCCTTTAAATCTTCAGTACCCTGTAAGTATAATGTACCTAACATGGGGAGTAAATAAGATACAAATTTATATGGATCTAAAACACCTGGCATTTTTTAAATTTCGCAGATGATTTAAGTTGATAGTTCTTGCAAAAAGGATATATTCACCAATTTGTTAGCGTAATGCAAGGTAACGTGATATTTATTGCCGGAACTATCAACTTAAACATCCGCGAAATTTAAAAAATGCCAAGCGTACCTTGTATTTTGATATATAATACATAAGTAAATACTTTAAAAACCTTAGTTGTTAGATAAAAGCGATTTCGTATGTTTCCATTTGATTCTGTTTCCCATCACCGTCTTCCTGCCCTTTCAAATTTAATCAGTCGCAATGATGGAAAAAAAAGATACCTGTTTCATAACTGTTAATTTTATAATTTAATAATAGTGTATTTCTCTTTAGTATTTCCATCGCTACATATTTAAATATTGAAGAATGATGCAAAATACATATATTGCAATTACGGCCACGATAATTTTTACATCCTATTTAATAATATCACAAATATCAAAAAGAAGTTAAAGTTACACCACTAGTTTTACTGTTGTCAACATATATTGATAGAGACTTGTCTCACTTTTCTATTAATGAAATTGAAATTATCAATTGTGGCTGTATACCAAAACACATATTGCGATAGAAGCAGCATCGCACACTATTCGTTGTAATGCCGAAGTGAAGCCAATATCGATTTTGGACACGTATATGACCTTGCCACCATCACTCAGTAGCGCATCGATTTTGCTATAAAATTCCGGAATATTTCATCATCCTTAATAATGAGGTTAGAAAAACATACAGAAGACAATAGTGAAACTACGCTGGCCTTTTATGCGTATGCACTTTTTACATGTATTGCATAGCGCGTTTCTTTAGGGAAAAGTCATACTCTCCGCGGAAACATTTGCGTTCTAGAATTTCTGTGTTATGTTGTTTTATCACCATTGCCATTGTATGCCGCGTAGAGGTTAGTGCTAGCATTTTTTGGTTTAATTGGTTTTTGAATAGTCATGTTTCAATGACGTAATGTACTTTTCTCTAACGAAATGCACTATACCTTTTTATTTGGGGAAATTTGATTTAATTAGCCATGATACTTCAAGAATTAACGAGGTTGATAGTTACGGTAATATCGACTTTATTGATCACAAATATACATCCTTAACGCTTCGATAACATTGTTATCTTCATCAGAAGCGTCTTTGTTGATGGAAAACTGCCTTCACATAATTTTAAATCAAAGTGGCACGATAATAACTACATAATTGGTAAGGCGTTCAAAAATATTGTGCGATCATTTTCGTTTATCTAGTAAAATAGACAGAACATTACTCTGCTGCGGACCGCACTACCAACTGCAATCACCTACGAAATTTAAAAAATGTTTAATGCGATATTACAATATTCGCTAAATGGGCTCTTGGATAATCATTAGACTTGAATTTTTTAAATTTCGCGGATGATTTAAGGTAGTTTCGACAATAAAGTACATATTAGCCAATTTCTCAACGTAATATAGACGAATATGCTTTTTGTTGTCGGAACTATCAACTTAAATCATCCACAAAATTTAAAAAATGCCACCCCTAGTAATGATGATACTCATTCGCATGTCCTAAAACAATTATAACATATTCGCAATTTGCGTTATCGTACTACATTTGTGAGCAAAAAAAAAACCGATTCAACTTAATAATTCAATTTTATTTAATATTTAATACCTTATAATTGTTTAAAACTTAATAAAAGCATTTCATAATTAATTAATTTGTTAACAAATGAAACACTCATACAATTAGCATTGGCAAAGGAATTCAAAAGTGTAAGATTATTAACAAACATAACAATGTTAAATTACAGTGACTAAAAATAAACAGCAAAACAATAGAATATTAACAAATTAAAACACATTATTCGGGTATTTTAATAAGACGTGCCTGCATTCTTCCATTCATACCTCTTATAACTTTTTGGATAGATTCTTGGGCATAGCTCCCACACACTTCTGTTAGTGCAATTTTAAGTTCTCGGACGTTGAATGGAAGGGGATTTCGTGCTCGAACGGATTCAGATCGGGACTAAGGGGAGGCCACTCAATTGTTGCTTTTTGCACCTCCTGAAGATAGTCAGTAACTGCTCTTGCCACGTGGGGACGAGCAGTATCATGCATTAAAAAAAAAATCCGTCGCCAATGAATGGAGCAAAAGTTACTACATGTCTTCTACGCATCGGTCTGCTGTGATAGAGCCCCTATCGATAAAGACTAATTGAGTACGGGCTTTAAAGGAAATACCAGCCCAGACTATTACTCTACCTCCTTGAAAATTTACACGATGGGTAAAGTTGTATTGAGCATAACGCTCTCCTGGTCTCCTCCACGCTCGATCCCGACCAAATAAGCAAATTCTTGACATGTCTGTAAATAAAACGCGATTTTATTGTCGTAAAAACCAGTTTCGATTAATTCAAGCAAATTCAAATTGGCGCACTCCATGCCGGAAAAGCTCAGTCGCTGGTCGGTAAGCTTTCAAGTTGACTTCCTTCAATTTTCTTCTTACTGTCCACTCACTTACAATAAAACGATCGTTCCGTTGAGAAGTGGATCTTTTCCGTCCTGATCCGGATGTTCGTTTAAATAAACCAGTCTCCTGATAACGTTTATACACCCGTTGAACTTTTGAACATAAAGTTTTGTTGCAACATATCGTTGACTTCGTCCATCTTCAATTAAAGCAACAATTTGAGCTGCTTAAGTTTCAGTCACATACATCTTAAGGGTATTCAAGTAATTTAAAATTTGGAACAGAGTTTTTCTACCTCGAAAAGTTAAAAAAGATTGAACAAACACACAAAATCGCTCTAACTGATTAAAATACTAAACACATTTGGAGAGAACGAATCACTATGCACGCAATAACATCAAATAACACTTTAGCCAAATGACAGTTAAGTTGATTCTCAATTGTTTTAAACATTACCAAGCCTGCTACGTTGTTCGCAAACAGCTACAATTAATTTTTAACATTTCTGAGAGAACATTTAAAAAATATTAAAGTAGCTCGAATTTTTTGCTCGCCAGTGTAATTTCCTATTCACTTGTCAAGCTTATATAAAAATGCATATACAATAGCAAAACTTGCGTTGTATATGTACACTTCTGTTCAAAGAAAAAGCGTACAACGGGTGAAGATCGATTTTGCAATTTTTAATTTATGCGTAACTGGCTTTTAATATCAAATATTTAAATGAATTAATTACTAAATCGTTGTAAAAGCGTGTAATAACAAAATATGACAACAACAAGAAAGTTAAATATAGTCACTGAGAGGTCTGATAAGAAATAAGGAATAAACTAATAATTAATCCTTGCCCCATCCTTTTCTAAAACTTTGCGGAGTCTTCTGGGCATAGATCCAATTAAATGTTGAAATAAAAAATCAAATGAAGATCTTCCCCAAACATTTTCTATTGGGTTTAAGTCAGGGCTATTAGATGGCCACGGTGAATTTTCAATATTTTGTTCCATAAACCACCGCTGAATAATGTTTGCCGTGTGGATTGGGCAATTGTCCTGTTGAAAAATGAAGTTATTGTCGCCGTATATTTCCTGAACCAACGGCAACATAATATCATTTAAAATGTTGCGATAAACGAGAGAATTGAAATTTCCACCATCAAATCTCCCGCAAACACCAGCTCCATTAATACATCCACTCCCACACGTTTACTGCAAATCTTCCCGAAGTTTGGGCACTAGTAACGTATTTTTCTTCAAATCTTTTGCCGCGTGGTCTATAAGCTCTTAGACGTCCATCTTTACAGGATTTGAAGACCTGTTCCAAAACTCTGCATCCCGGTTTAGATGATTTAAGGCAAACAAAATTCTACCCTGTTTTGCCTCTGCGGTCAGAATGCCTTTTCTAACACTTGCATAATTTTTTATATCTGAAGCAAGGATCCTCCTGCAAGCAGTCGGTCTGGAGCCGGGAAAGTTCGTTTCAAATGCAGTGGTAGCAACCGTTTCAAATGGGTGGTCCCTTAAGAAATTAACAAGAGCCACATCTTGGACGTCATTTGAAATTCGTTTTGCACCAGAACCGACTTTTCGACTAAATGTTTGTTCCAGATCAAACCTTTTTTTGATTTTCTTATTCACACCTAAATCTGCCGCCAACATGCGAATTGACCATCCACATTCAAGTTTGGCCACAATTTGTGCCTTTTGAATAGTACTTAATTGAGATGGCATTCTGAACTTCAAAAATAATGTAATTAATTAATGTTTTTCAAATTCAAAATATATTTTGTGACAGTTGCAATACTGACAGCAACGAATATTTTGTGAAATCAACAATTAAAGATTAAGTTACACAGCTAAAATGTAGCTGTACGCTTTTTCATTGAACAGAGGTGTACATTCCACAACATTCACATTTATTTTTTCATGTTAGAAACTGCCTTAGTTTTTTGTAATAGTAAACCAAAAATAGTGTAAGGCTGCGTTCACTTTGTGCGATAGTGCGAAATTTTCGTAAAAATTAGTGCGAAATATTTTACACTTATTTGATAACTAACACCAATGTTTTGCTTTGTCATAAGGTAACCTAAATTTAAATGTTGATAATAATTTATTTTGTAATGCGCGGAATTATACATGATCGTTATATAGTAGTATAGTTTATTAGCAGTTTCTGCAGTAATCAATCATGACATACAAATTCAAAAACAAATGTAGAAAGCATTGATGCAGCACAATAGTAGTGTCATAGCTTTACGTGTGTAATAGTTTCGCGCTAGACTGATTCTCAAGTCTGTTCTACACCGTTATATGAACGGACGTATTAATTTGCATAGTGCAAACTTTCGTACTACACCTCAATTATTGCATTATTTCACACTACCCTATGTTAACGCCATTTTAGTATCGTTTCTTTTTTTTTACAATAAACCCGCCGTTTTCCTACCGATAATTAGGATTTTATTCAATTTTTTACTTCCACACACACCAATTCAAGATCAATATCAATATTTTAGTTTGAAAGTTATCTGCAAAAGTACAGTTAGCAGCAAAAAAAGTGACAAAGTGCTACAGTAAGATCTGTCATCAATTTAGAGCAACGCAAACTGCGCTGAAAGCCAGTGGCGGACGCATAAAAGTTTACACAAAATAAATACGGCCAAGACAATTCGGTACAAGCGTCAGTATAATTGCGACTCGAAAGCCGATCTGTTGTGTATGCATCTACGCTGTCGTATACTATATCGTCGTTCTACGTTTGTTTTGAAAATGTTTCCTACGTCGCGAAAACGACCAAAGTTGGAACAATAAGAGAATTTATTGCAGAAATGCCTGATTTAAAGTGTGATGGCGCTAAAATTCAATGTGTAGTGTGTAAAATAGATTTAATGTGTTGGTCGAAAAGTGATTGTCTACGGCACGTAAATAGTGCAGGGCATGTTTCAAAAAAAAATTCCACACGAGATTATGACAAATTTAAATTTAATTTATGTGTTACCTTTATTGCATGTAATTTACCATTTCATTTACTAAGGAAGAAAGCATACGTCTCGTTTTGGAATGAATATTCGGACTTTAAGTTACCAAGTGAGAGAACATTACAGAGAGTTGTGCCGTCTGCTCGTGAGCATGTCGAGAAAAGAATTAAATCGGAGTTGCAAGATAAAAAACTGTGGTTATGTGTGGACGAAACAACATTCTGTGGTTAATGTAAAGGTACGCACAATGGAACCACATCGACCGTCACCCTCAGTTTTACTAGCTTCCAGACGAATACAACAATGCACTGCCGAAGTAATTTCAATGTTGGTGTTAAATACATTGGAAAAGTTTGAACTTTCAATAAATCAACTGTTGATGTTTATGAGTGATGGTGCCGCAAACATGCTTGCTGTAGGTCGATCTCTTAAGAAACATTGTGCAAACTTGTTGCATATTACATGTAAAATTCATACTCTCAGTCTCGTAGCAGATAGTATCAGAAAATATTATCCGGAGGTAGACGCTCTAATAGCACATACAAAAACTGTGTTTGTAAAATCTCCAAAACGTATTCGGGAATTTCATAGACTATGCCCCGGTATTCCTGAACCACCACAACCTATTCTTACTCGTTGGGGAACATGGTTAGAGGCTGCATTTTATTATCTTAAATATTTTGAGAATATAAAGAACGTGATTTTAGAATTCGACCCAAAGGAAGCTGCGGCTGTCAAGATAAGCCGCTTGAAATTTCAGGATAGTCAAGTTAAAACAGATTTGGAAATTATTCAGAACAATTACGCGGGACTAGCGGATGCGATAGAAAAACTGCAAAATTCTTCGGTGTCGTTAGTGGAATCTTTGCAAATTGTGGAACATGTTCACGCACAGCTATGCGCGATAGAAGACGCAAGAAATGTTTGTGTTTTAGAAGGGTTTTAGAAAGTGTTTTAGATAAAGACTCTGATTTTGGCACATTAAGACAAATTTGTGAAGGTGCGTCAACAGAACCGTTAAGTTATTTGAAAGATTATTTTACTTACGCAAATATAACGTCACTAGATGTAGAACGTTCGTTTTCGGCATACAAAAACACTTTTTCTTCACGCCGCACTCACTTTGCCGAAACAACTTTGGAAACATATCTAATGTTACAAATATTAAATAGACATTATCCACTTTGTGATTTCACGGAGGACTCTTAAAACGGTAAGTGTTTGAGCACGTATCACATTTAATTTATTTTGTGTAAACTTTTATGCGTCCGCCACTGGCTTTCAGTGCAGTTGCGTTGCTCTAGTCATCATACGCAAATCTGGCTATAAAGCCAGAGTTCCCATAGTTATTTAAACCGAAAGTATTTTTGAAGGAATACTGCTAAGTACTACTATACTTCTAATAGTACTCCAGTAGCTGTAGAGCATTTGTACATTTTAATTTTGTTTATGTAAAATTCATATTATTCTACACTATTACTAAACATTTACTCAATTATAAAACTCTAATATTTCAAGTTTTTTTTTTTTTGAAAGGAAGAATAATATTAAACTACCTTCACAACCATATCAACAATTACTTTAGACTGTACTTTACATGGTTTACTTTATTTGCAGGGTGCTTTATTTGAATCTCCCCATGTAGATGAAAATGACGTTCAAACGATATCTCATAAGTGTGAGGTTCTGCCACTAGAAGAATACACCGAAAAATTAGGCGATGACCCACAGCGATACGCCACTATATACGATAACAACGACATTTATTATCTTGCCGGTTATTATGACCCCACGACTACAACCCTGAAAATTCAGCCGAACATTCCTTTTTTGAATGCGGACTGATAGAAAGAAAAACGTCTATTGCAGAGAGAGAGGCAGACTGTTTAAATTGAAAGCTAGACTTGATAACTAAACAAAGCAATAAATGTTTTATTTAAGTCGGAATGACAGAAAGTAGAGCAAAAGATATTTCAAATGTGAAGATAACTCTTAGTGATTGATCGAAAGGTGCTATTTACGGATGAAGTTAAGAATGTTTTTTGTTTACTTTGTAAACTTTTTATTGTTTGAATCTACTTATAGATACTATTATCTAGGTGTAACTGCAATTATACGGCATTTTACGTATGTTGTGATCTTTTTTCTTTGTAAAAATTTTTATTACCTTTGGCAACATATTCACTACAATATTGTTATTTTTATTTTGTGCCATTTTTCTTTAATAGACATAAACCAGAACAAATTATGCAGTTAATTATATTTATTAACCTGTTAAACTTGTGGTAAATAATTTGAAAATTTTAAGCTCCCAATCACCACTATTGAGTATTTTGAACTATTCGCAAAAATAAAAAAAAAATTAAGCTAATTAGCTAAAGTATCTTGAGATATTGTACTATAATTAGCTTTATTCCGTTTTTCTATGTAAATATGTACAGTTATTATGTTTACAATTAGAATTAAGTTATTTTACATATTTTCGCAATTTATTAAAATAATGCATACAGAACACGTGAAGAAACAATCTTGTATACAACAATTTTGCTTATATGTAAACATACTTATAATTAGGATTTCATATCAGAAAGTGAAGACACAAAAGGTGAATATTTTTATAAAATTATTGGCTATTGACAAATACCTACTGTTGAGATAAAAGAAAATACAGAATGGTTTTGTTCCATAGAAATTCCTTTTTACATTTTATATAATTTCTGCAATACTAAGAAAATGTAAGGCTAAGGGCACAATATACTGAAATGAATTCCTAATGCAAGTGTTAACTATTGTGTATAAATACCTGTGTTTTTAATTTTTTTTTTACTATTCTTGTTTTTTGTAAATATACGCAAAAGCGAAATGATTATACAATTGTAAAATATACATATATCTACATAAAAATAAATATATATTTTGCTAGTTATATTTGTGACTGTATTAATAGTTGTGTCATTTTTTGGTCAAAAGATATTCATCATCTCGTTAGGCTATCCATTTTCATATAAACCGTTAAAGAAAATTAAGAAAAAACTATATGTAAGAAATTAATGTCAATCATAAGTATAAGACATTTTTGTAAACATTTGGACTGAAATGGGTGCCTAAAAATATATTAATTCATAAGGATTTTTCGGACTAAAAATGACTATCTATTACATGCAGTAATATTCCCGATTTTAGTACGTTTTAATTTTGCATCGTGTTAATAAATGTAATGTAGGTGTAGTTATCTACTAATAAGACCATAACAATACATAAGAACTTAATTCAAACCATAAAAAATGTGCAATTAGGATTGACCATACAAACATTAAATGGGGTGTGCTTATATAATACTATATGGAAATAATTACTTCATTTTCAGAGAACATTTTTTGCCTAGAATTAATCTACGTATGGATTGTTGACAAATGCGTCTTAGCAATTACACTTCGCATGTTTTATCATCTTTTTTTGCAAGGGTAGTATATCTCAATGCACGAATCTTCATATTATTTGTACCTGTTGGTTACACTAAACAAAGTCTTAAATTCAATATTTGCACAAATTCAAGTTAAAAAAACAGCGTTACGTCCTTTAACTGAAAAATACTAAAAACTTTTCTTCGAACAAGTTCAGGAGTGCAAATTACGAGACAAACAATCTAAAGAATTTTAATTTCATTTCATTTAACTACGTATAACCTATTTTTTGAAATACATGTTCAGTGTCATCAACTATTAACAATACTTACAATAACTTATTTTGAATATAATTTCTATATTGTCTTATACAATTAAAATCTCATTTATCTACGATCATTATATAAGAATCACTTATCCCACTAATTTAATTAGTTTATGAGAGATATTACCGCACGGAGTGTGAACTGTCATCTGCAACGTTACCGCATTCTAGTACTAGATGACGTCTTTAATAAAAACGCAAATGTTATCTTAGTTTGGTACTATAAAAAACTATTTATTGATACTTCCTTTTTACAATAATTGGTTTTTGTTGATTATATATCTTAAGAACACACATTACAACTATTAAAAGTTATATTAGGCAACAATTAGGAAGAAGTTGGATTGACTATATTCAGCTCTTGATTATTAACTTCGTTTATATTATTTCTATAGAAGTCTCAATATACCGTTCTGCTATCGTATTGGACTCCCATTCGTCATGTCGTTTTACGGTTAAACGGTCGGCACCAGTATTGACTAATAACGGGGCTGGAGACCCAAGGCCTTGTATTCTTGAGGATTCAGTAATCTAAGAAATGTAGCAATATTTGGTAAACTTCCAAAAGGGGGAGTTGTTTGGTGCGTTTACCATTGTTATAAGATAGAAAAAATGATGATCCGTATTTATTGGACGTAACTTCACATATTTTCTAGTAATTTCAGCCATATTAATATCGTTTATACCTCCCGATGTTACAAAAAATTCTCGAAATTTCTTAGTTTTCGTGAAAGGTATTACAATTCTAAAACACTGACCTTCATATTTTACGTGATCTTCTCTTCCGTACGTTCCGGCAAGTCCAACAATAAAATATAAGGTTATATTTTAAAAATGTTTCGTCAACTTCCTGCAAATATTTAACAATGCCTTCCTTCGTCAATATTTTTTATTTTTAAGGTTTATACCTCCCAAATTTCCATTTTAAAAAAGCAAATTTGTATATTTGCTAATACCCACGTTGCTTTCCATAGATATTCAACATTGAATAATAAACCCAAAAAAAGGTTTTTGAATTTATGATGGTTGCTCAAAAAAATACCTTTTTGTAATAAGGGAAGAAATAAAAGTGTTCTTCACTCACAAAATTCTATGTTGGTTTACACAATGCTATCAGTTTCGTGCATGAAGCATATCCTCAGGCAAGCTAGAAGCCATCTAAAACATAAATTACAAAATTATGCAGTGAATCTATTTTTTTGTATATATATATTATTTTTTCGTATGATACTTAATGTATATAATCTAACTTATTTTCTCTAATGTAAATAAACTGTATGAAATGCAAATGTAATATTAAAGGTAACAATTATTTAAAAACTGGTGTCACGAATATAATTTCGATTTTCTTTTTTTTTGTATATATTCCTTGGTATAATATATGTATGTAACTATTTGCCAAAGACATCCCACCATAGATGTCCCCCACGTTTTATCTTTTAAAGAAATATATAAATAAAAAAAGACCTTTAATTTTACAATTTTATAGCACTTACTGATATATTTTAACGTGCCGTGTATAGTCCACTTTTACAATAATTTTAATTTTGACTAATTTTAAACGATTTACATACTTAAAGTGTGGTAAATTTAAAACATTTAATTTCATTCGTTGACAATTTTTACTGTTTTAACAAATTGTAAGTAGTTTAATTTCCATTTTTCATATTATACTTTTAACTTAGACATAGACAAATATATACTGCGTTAGTAAGTTCTGTAGTAAAGTGAACCGCTAAAATATATGGGCAGTGTTGCAACGTTTGCCCGCTATGAAACTCTAAGGTGGGAAGTCGCGCCAAGCGAATCTACATATCAGTAAGAATCCAATCGCCGTTAGGAGAGGATCGCGCTAGACTCTAGCCATGCATTATGCCCGTAGTTTATTTCTTTAATTGATTATCATTGCCTTTCTCGATCTTTTCTTCTTGATTATTTTTGATTTGCTTTGTTTGTGTCTCGAAATTATATTGTAGAATAGTTTTCTTTTTAATTATGTTCTTATAAACTAAGAAGTCGTTAAATGGTACTATGGTAGAGGCAGTACTGCAAATAACTGCTTATTTGAACATTTATTATAATAATACGTTTAACTGAATTTTTACGCATACAAATACGATTCATTTTACCATAAAATTCCATTAAGTAGATTTAGAAAACATGTAAGTATTTGTTATGCGCTTACTATCATTTGAACATTTAACATATTAGATATTTGGAAATAAAAAAGTGCAGTCTAGTTAGTTTACAATGAGAGGCTCTATTTAGTTTTAGAATTCGTCATTTTCCTTTTAAATTAAGGACGTTTGCTTTGCTTGATATACAACAATAGTATTTATTTTGAAATAATCAACGACTAAAATCCATCAATAGGACAAAAATCAAATAAGATGTATTATGTATTTACTAAAATCTGTGCCGAGCTGTTACCTCAACTACGTACGCTAGGCGACTGAGTTACGTGTGTGTGCGCTTGTATAGGGGCACTGAGGAGCGGAGGGGACGTTGCTGGCACAAGCGCCAGCATTATTCGCTATATGTATGGGACTCGCGCCTATGAATGAATCCTTACCTACCCTAGTATATATATATATACATACATATTTTACCAAGGAATATATACAAAAAAAAACCGAAATTATATTCATTACACTTATTCTTTAATAATTGCTACCTTTAATATTACATTTGCATTCGATACAGTTTATTTATATTTGAGAAAATAAGTTATAGATGCCTGAGGATATACTTCATACACGAAACCGGTAGCATTGTGTAAACCAATATAGGATTTTGTGAGTGAAGACCACTTTTATTTTTACCCTTATTATGAAGAACTCACACAGAGTCACCATGGAACGTTTAAAACCTTTTTGTTGTTGTCATAATTTACATTTCTCTGCTCGCACCATTTTTCAAAACGATTATACGCCCAACTCATGTTTGGTCCAGGACTTTTCAGGAAGAAGAGATGATATTACATACGAAGCAACCTCTCCAATATCTGATGGAATTTCTGAATCAACTAAACTTATTTATTTTAACTCTTCAACTAAACTTTTGAAGAAATTGTAATTTGTTAGCTTTACAACGCCAAACAATTCCATAGGTCATTTAGAATATGCATAACTATCTACCTTTTAAAATTTGAATAACTAGTTTCATGGATATTTATGAAATGTTTAATGATTGTAGGTAAAGTTTTGTACGATACCCATGGGATACTACATTATTATCGCACTTATATGATTACACGACTCGGGTTAACGCTCTTCATCGTGCAAAATTGACGTGCGTGCGATAATAGTGTACATACCCCACTTGTATTATAAACATACACGAAAGTCAGTTAGGATCGAGGCGTGACTGAAAGCTTAAACAGGAATACGTTAGCGTTAGGGGGTAGAGAGGCAGTATCGCGTATGCATTCCATCCTTATCTAAGATAACGATAGAATGATGTACGTGACCTAACAATGCATGTGCGATGCCGTCTCTTTTCCACCACTAATGCTGATGTATTGCTTTTTCGTTCTCAGTCACGTCTCCTACATAACTGGCTTCCATGTCTGATTATAAATAACTATTACACTTTTACAATTCATATCAAATTCCGAAATTACTTTCGTTTCTGAATGAATGTCTGTTTAGTTTTATTATGTAACTTTGCTTCTATACACATATAAACAGGAATTAAATTTTATAATTAAAACTGACCATATCGCTCATAATCGGTATTTAATTTCTATATCACTCTTGCCTTACAATGCAAATATAAATCAATAATAGATTGTGCTAATGAAGCCTTAAAGACTGAAAGCACTGACGATAGTAAAGTTGTACTCATAATTAAACAACGGTATGTTATGTGAAAATTAGTGGTTTGCTTGGGATAGCTGGTCCACCTCTAACTAAAATAATTGCTGTCTGTCGCCAAAAATTACGCCGGAAGTTACTAATTAATGTGCTAACGATACATTATTGCATTGTTCAATTTTAGACTAACCATATCTAAAACTTCTTGCTTCTGGGTTATTTGAAGATTTAAAAAATAAAAAAGGTTGCTTGACAAAACCCATATTTTCTTAATGCTGCCACATGACTAAACACTCCTGGCCATAATTGGTGTTGAATAAAAAATAACATTGTGAAAATTAATCTAGTGTTTTGGGAAGTAATTTAGTTGATTAGGTTATATTCTGGTTATTCAACGGCTAATTTAGAATTAATCGAAGTGTTAATATGTAGCAGATAATTAAATTTAAGATTTTTTTTTGCCAAAAAAATCCTAAGACATATTAAAAGATGCAGGAACATTTATAAGAAACTTCCGTGTAGCTTGCACAGGTTAAGTTTTACCTAAAACAACAAATAAAAAATGTCGGTATGATGTTTATGATCGTCATTGTATCTGTTTACAATATGTATGTATGCTTCGCTTTGAACGGCTCATTTGTATGGAGTGTGCGTAGTATAGAGTTGTGTTTTGGTTATGTGAAAATTAGTTCTGAGCGAAACACGTTTTGTATTGTTTGCATTGTACTTTTAAAGGTATTTTTCAAGCGATATGAATTGACAAACCACATGTAAACAAATTAGTAGAAGTCTGTTATTCTATGCTTTATATTCACATATCAGATGCCAAACATCGAATATGTATTTGACATTAGATTTAAAAACAGATACTACGTCATTTTTAATTTACCCCCTCGCTACAACAATATATATTCTATTTAAAATGGATTATACTCAAAAGCAACTGACCTTTGAAAGTATTTTGTGAGTGAACGCCACATTAGCAAATTTGGCTTGATTATGTAGCACAGAAGTAATGAAGAGCAATGAGAAGGTCGTTTTTATCAAAAGTGCATGAAAAAATAAACTAATACATTTATTTAATTTCACATGAAGTCCTTTTATAATAACACTAGACAACAAAATGTAATATTTGTTAAGTGTAGATGAAAAATTGATTCTAGCAGCTTTTCATTAATTTTCGTTTTATGCTTGATATTTACCTCTTTTGTAATTGTTGCTATTCTGCATAAAGTGCATCCCTCTTAAGAATTCAACAGTAGTTAAACAGCACAGAGAAAGTTATATTTTTTACCACCTCTTCGAACGGTTTGCAGATAGTAGCCTTAGGTTTATTCCAAATGCAAAAAATTGAAGCACTTCTATGATGCTTGGCGTATACAAGCATATCTCATCGAATTGGAAACTGCGTTGATTAAGTACTGTACTTATGTTTTAAAGCGCAAAACAATCCATACATAGTAAATAAGAACGTTGTCGAGTAAGTTGTTCATTCCATACTATCTTTACAAATTAGAAATGTTTTTATTTGTGAATATGTAGTATTATTAAGACATTTCTAATAAATGAACATATTCCCTAATTTAGATACTCTGAGAAAGATCTATCTATGTTACACACTATTGGAATGGACAATTTATTCGTTAAACGCTAAATCAAACTATCCACTTCGTAGAGTATGTTGATTTTGCTCTATTTGATTATATGTATACGTATTAGCAAATGTGTATTACCAATGAAATGTAATCGGTCCAAATTCTTAATATTAAGTTCGGAATAAGTCACACCTGTTATTGGACCGGATCATATTGATACAATATATATTTCTTCGACGTATACTGATATTATAAATACGCTTATTACATTCTAGAAGTTAGGTGCTAGTATTTTTTTGTTTTTACAAAGAGAAAGTTGGGCTGTAGTACTTCTCAAATACGTAGATTCGCTTTAAAATAAACTATATTTTTACGTCTTCTCTTTCACAGCCTGCAGCAAAACAAAATGAGGTTTTGTAGACCTAATCTGTTTGCAAGTACATTTTTAATAATTATAGGAGAAATAACAAAAAGAAGATATTGAAAAAACCATATAAATATATTATAACATATTACCTACGTATATTTGTTGTAATTTCATGTGTATTCTAAAACAAAAGACTTGTGTCTGGTAGATTTTATCTTTTTTAGAATACCTCAAAAAGTAATATTTTAATACTTTCTTGTACAAACTTAAATAAATGATCATAAGGAGATATAGAGATATATATATATAGATACATGGATACATATTTTTGCATATTATATCAATTGATTATTTTCGATTAAGACAATATGGTGCTAGTTATAAGGCAAAGTGAGAAGAAGTTTCATGTAAGAATAGCACATCTTGCTTCCTACAATGAAAGCGAGACTATTTGTTTCAAATTGATTATTTATATAATACTTGTATATAATATATATTACATGCATATATGTATAAGCGCTTGTATATATTGCAATATCTCGTAAATATATATCATTGAAACATGAAATTGTGATGTGTATTTTTTGTATCTGCGACCTGGAACTTTGTTAAACTGTTATACATTATCAACATAGACACCAAATAAAATACATTTAATTAACACTAAAGTACTGCGTAATTGAAAATTTAAGGTAACCCACAATTTTCTAGCAATCGAATTATAAGATAATTTTAGATTTTTCTATGAGGAAACAGGTTGAAATAATACGCACATGATGCCATGATGTAATGTGAACGTTAAGCGATTTTTGTATCATTTTAATTTTTCGAGAGTTTTGAATATTGTTTGAATTATGGAAGTATTTTAAATCAAACTATTCGCAAGACGTAAAATTCACGTTGCTATTCTTAATGGCGGATGTTTCTGCGGAGTTCAAATAGTGTCATAATAGCGCTTAACATATCGCTTTCAATTTTAAGAAAGAAAAAAGAAACGTTTTCTGAAACTAACTCGAGGCAAAGTATAGAAACGAAGAAAGATAAGATTTAAGGAAATCATTACTGAGTAAACCTTGATATCAATCTCCATTTTATGTTTTTGACAATTTTTAGCCATATATTAAATTTTATTATTATAACAACGACTTTTTGGAAAATGCCCATCGAAATGGTTGCAAGAATTGATTCATAATGTACATAGAATAATATTTCCGGTGTTATTTTTCGCTGTTGATGCTGTCATTTTCATCAGAAGGTTTCTACAGACTGAAGATTATTCTACAGTTGATAACGGACGTGAAAGCCTACACTCAACAATTGATTTATAATATTTTCAATTCTTTTAAATATTTATATTTTTCAAAATTTTTTTTTATTAAATTAAATATGAAATAACACAAACAAGTTTTTCGTTTCGAAAATTAGTCATATAGTGGTATGATGAAATGTTTTTGTTTTCCAAAAGATTATTTATTAAATATTAAAAATAGAGTGTATAACGTTAAGCTTGGATAAGTTAGTTATGTTGCCATTGACCTACCCTGTATTTGACAATGTTTGATCAAATAATCATGACTAACGAAAAATTTAGTCGTTGCTTGTACTATAGAAGTTTAAAAATTTTAATTTTACTTTTAATTAAGGTGCGGACCAACGCGATCCCTTTTCGATGCAGTCAGACGCGTGTACAGTGTCGTGCACTACCGATAGCTGATCGATTAAGCGAAAACGTATTTATGCTCGTCTTGGGTGTTTATTTATCAGTCGCTTACTTTTGTGCGCTCCTGCTAAGTTGAGTTTTATAAACGCATCCACTGGATCAAGTAGACCAAGTTGATATTGATATCGCTGCCGCGTGATTCATTTGTGGGCTACGAATGGGCTATTATCTCAACGCGTCGTGCACTATTCAGGGGACCGCGTCGATCTGCACTCTAATAACTTGATATCCAATGATTACACTTACTGAAGGCATCCAGTACTTTACCAGTCTTCAGCTATTTAATCAATTTAATGATTACTACCACAGATCTCGTAAAAGATAAGTACCACCGCGTATCGCGATATTAATTTGTGCATTGTGATAACAGCGTCCAATATGCTGCGCGGAAAGGCTTTATCTATTTGGGGCCTAAAACCCAACTTGAACTGCAAAAGGAAGCTAATTTGTAAGTATACAGAGTTGATCATTTTAGAACGCAAGATAGTGTTTATTCCTTTAAAATAAACAGCCACAGCTGTGTATTTTTTACCCACGTGTGCGTTCTATAGGTCGAATCTAAAGGTCATATTTCTATTTCATTATTCGCAAATAGCGCGAAAACGGATGTAAGTAGGTAATTCCGATAACTAATGTTAATAAAACTATGTACTGTAAGCCGGGCATATTCGGTCTTTGAACAGAATCGGATCAGTTGCATAGGCCGCGGATTATAGTGATATTTTGAAATCAATACCCCAGTGTAAAGAATAAAAGCTGACGTAATAAAAATATGATAAATAATGCGAATATATGCATACGCTGAGGTGTTTTTATTGCCATTTTTTGTTTGAAAATGGTGTTTGTTATGTATGTAATTTAATAACCGTAAAAGGTAAACAAAGTAAATTGTAATTAAATCATTGAAAAAAACCTCGTCTCGGTAAGGAATCGAATCCGACACTTCCCGCCGGACGGCTGTGTTAAGCACTACACCATGAGGACCTTGATGCCAGGAACGTTCACTTTTTAATACCTAGTTATTTTTATCTGCAAATATATCAATATCTCGACAGGCAGTTTTTAATTCTTACATGCTAAGTACACTAATTAATTAATATATTTTGACTTCCGTAGGTGCTTTATGAAAATCTGTAATTTACTTGGAATTTCCGACGTAATTTAATGCTTGAAAAAATCTCGTCCCGGTAAATTCTAAGGAATTTACAGATTTTCATAATTCACCCACAATTACAGATGTTCATAATGCACCGACGGAAGCCAAAATATATTAAGCAACAAAATAGATTCTTCAAAAATCTGTTGTACTTAATACCGTAAATGTGTACTTGGCATGTAAGAATTAAAAATTGTCTGTCAAAATATTATGATATATTTGCAGATAAAAATAATAACCAGGTAGTAAAAAGTGAATGTTCCTGGCATCAAGATCCCCGTAGTATAATGGTTAGCACGGCCGTCCGGCAAGCAGGAGGTGTCAGGTTCGATTCCCTACTGGGACGAAATTTTTTCAAGTATTTAGTTACGTCGGAAATTCCAAGGAAAATTACAAGTTTTCATAATTCACCGATGGAAACCAAAATATATTAAGCAATAAAATAGTTTCTTCAAAAATCTGTTGTACTTAATACCGTAAATGCATGCAGTAACTATAGGTACATAGTGAAAAGCACTTTCGTTTTTCAGAAGTAACGAATGTAAGTATTTATAATGATAGCTTTCTAAAATTAAGATTATGTTAATTTTAATATGCCACACAAAAGTTTGATTTCAGTAAATAATGTATTAAATAAACGTAACTTCTTAACAGGGTGGATAAGATTAGTGAAAAATTTGAACCATCAAGTTTGTTTCCACATTTATCTCGGCGAAGGATGTTCGTTGTGTAGACTTTATACAATACTTTAGCTCCATTATAATTCAAATCCGGAAAATCACTGATAAGTTTAGTGAGTTTATTAGCCAACGGTCGTTTATTTTACTTACGTTAGACATACTTACATACACATATTTATCTCTATAAATACGAAGGGTTGATGAGAAACTGCAGCAATAAATTAATAATTTCGTTCGTTGAGATAGCCCGTACCGATTCATCTGCATACATACGCCGCGTCGTGGGCGCGGCAACCTCACCTCTGACCTAGCGCGAAGCTCTCTGTGCCCGGCCTATAGATAATATACACCCAAAGGGAGTAGGCAACACTACATGCATTGCAACTATACAGAGTCTTTCAAAAAAGAAGGAACGCTCAATAATTTTATCTTGCGGTTTACAAAAAAACAAACGATTCAATAGTTTTTGTTTGAGATCATGGTGGTACTTTCAAAAGTTTTTTCCATTTGCGGTTAAACCGGAAACAGACGCAACTTCGCTTTTTTTTTAAATACACTCTGTATGTTTATAAAAATGTTTCCATTTACCATTTTTTTTTCTGTACATATAAAATTTTACTGGTGTTGCATAGGAAAATTTTGCTATAAATCCCACGAAAAGATTTCTAAGTGTGCAGGACAACAATATCTATAGCCATGAAAATAAAAACAACTGTTTTCTTACAGTATTTCACATCTGTCAGAGTTTGTACATTTGTACATTTAATTAGAGAACAATATTATGAAATTGATTACAATATAATTATTATGGCAATCTTGTGTGTGTAATAAAAATGAATAATAGTGAAAAAGTGTATTTACTATTAAGATTTGGCGAGCGTAATCGCAATTCACTGCAGTACTGCATCCCGATAGGTATACTTGAGTATTGAAGATAGAAAAGAGCTTAAGACGACGAGAATTATTTCCTGGAGTAAAGATTCAATCTAGAGAGCCTCGTATAAATAACGTAGCCAACGAAGAACGAGAATTGCAACATATAACCAGCGCTTAACGTCAATGATCTGAAAAACAAAATCGGGCTGGTTGCGAGTAGTTAACACCCAGTGTGATACATAATTCAACAAATTGAGAACTGCAAAAAAGATTTGAAACATGTGTTGTATAATTTGTTGAGCAATTTATTAAATAGGCTGCTATTTATTAAAATGCTTGTTAGTCTTGTTACCTAGTTACTTATTAAAGAATCCTACTTTTTAAATGTTGTTGCTTTTTTTGTTTTTGTTAACATTGTTCAGCGATTCCGATTCTAATAATAAGAAACTTTTCATTGCTATAAATACTTTGTTTTTTCTAATGGCTGATAGCTGTCTTGAACACAGAAATATTTTTGTGGGATTTACAACAAAATTTTCTTATGCAGTGCACATAAAATTGTATACATATATAAACATATATGTTCAGAAAGAAAAAAATATGGATCGGAAAATGTCAAAGAATATACAGAGTTTTTAAAAAATCAAAGTTGTGTCCGTTTCCGGTTTAACCGCAGATGGCAAAACATATGAAAATACCGTCCAATAAAACAAAAAAACTGTTTAATCGTCCTGTTGTAAATTTCAATATAATAAAGTTATTGAGTGTTACCTCCCTTCTAAAAGACATTGTACATATTCCGTACATGAAATTTAGACCGGTAAGTTAACGCGAGAGGTGCCTCTTTCCAATAGCGATACTGTACAATAGATCTATGATCGTACAGCATTAAGACGAGTACATCATCTTTATCGGTAGCGTTATATTAAGCGGAGAACACATATAACACGATCACGACTACGATTTCATTGGCGATCAGGTGCATCACACGAAAGAGCACAGCACAGCACATACTTGTTGCGCTCTGTTGGCGATATAATCGATTTGTGCAGCGTTCACTTGCGTGCTGACGCAACATTTTGCATTTATCACATATCGCGTGAAGAATATCATACAGCAAATGGTGTATCGCGATCGCGTATATATGTTCGCTGCTTCTTACGATCGCAATCGCTAACGCTATCGCGATCGTGGTCGTGATCGCGTATGTGTTCTCCGCTTTAGAAAGAAACAATAACGCACGTAACACGAAATTTGATAACAGCGGCTTATTATTTGAGAATTTTAGGTCTCTAATCCTAAGTACATATTTACATATAATTAAATATAAGAATCTGACGATATGATTCCGCGACAAAAACATTTTGTGTTGTGCTTTTGAACCTTCTATGATCTACAAAAACTGAAAATTTCCAAAGATCTGATAGATGCTCTATTCACCATAATTTATAGTATCTTGATTATTAATTTATTGTCATTAAAGAGTCACACTTAGAAGTAATTGTTAAACACAATCAAAGATATTAATTTAGTCAACAATTTGAATAGCGTAATTAGTATAATATGTAGTATATTTATATTGTTAAATCATCAATTAGAACTGATGCCAATGACAAATTTTGAACCCACTCTGCAAAATGAACCAAGGCCTGTGCCAATGTGCCATTTCAAATATAAATCTATGTAAACGATATATCGATGTATCGGCACCGATATATCGATGATATCGGTACAATATTGCAATATATCATATGACACGATATATCGATATATCCAGCCAGTTTTGCCATCCCTAATCACAACCGAATAAAATGTAAAATCTACTTTAGAAAAAATAAATAAATTTTTAGTTCCAACTGTACTTCTTAAAGCGATATGGACGTGACTATCATTTAAAGAAGAACTACACAAGAAATCCAAAGAAATAATACACCACGATTTTATCAGTTTACATTTAGGAGAATTTCTTTAACCAATATCAAATAGTTTGAATTGAATATCAACATTTTAGAGTTTAATGTAACAAAGACGTTCTTTTTATAACTGAACTTGCGGATGGTGTATTTACATTTACTCAACGAAAATGTTCGTTTTAAGATTTACTTGTTCATTCTTTTCTCAAACGTTTATTTAATGTTATTTCAATGTTTATTACATGAAGTAATAAATGACAACTTAACCATCATAGCATCTTTGAAACACATTACATTACACAGATAAGCATTTCTTTATTTTTAACTTTATAGCAATGAACTGGAACTACTAAATATAAACGTGTTTATATGTTCTTTAATCCACCTTAACATTAATCGTTCTAAAATCTTCTAGCAAAAACATCTGCTTTACCTTTGAACTCTGTGATCGATACAAAGGTCTATATATGTATGTACCTTACATATACATACAACATATAACTCATATAAGTTTACGGTTTTAGATGTTCGCAACGGAAATTGTATGAGTTAAGGTTCTTTTACTGTTAAAAGTGCAGCTGCTTTTATTATGCAGCTATTCTTGAATACAATAAATCACTTTTGCTCAGGTAGTCGCCGTAATCTTTAAATTTGTTTGAATTGCATTGCCACTACTAGAGCAACACTTACATTAGTCATTACTATTACCCAGTATTTTTACAAGTTATTATCATTATTTTTGCAGATTGCTTAGACATATCAAATATTTATTATTAAAAGAACAAATCTATCCTTGGATGCGAGAAAAAAATACAACCTTAATTAGATATTTATGTAATCTTTACTTCAAATAATATAATCTTTTAGGTAAGGGTCTAATAAAATTATAAGAATAATGATATCTAAGCAATCTTTTATTGATTTTCTCTTTAATTTCTTTGAAAATGTGAAATATCTAGATTTTATTTCTAATATTTACACATTTATTTTATTAGAAAACAATAATACTTGTAAGAGACAAGTCATTTGCCATAATCATAAATTTAAAAATAAGTATTTATTTGTCTAGGCTTTTCTAGATCTTTCGATTCATTCCAGAATTGCAGTAAGTGCAAGGGCATCGATATGGGAAATAACGAGTTCGTGTGTTTTCGTGAATGATCGAGAAGAGGAAACAGTCCCGAAGCTCTATCATATATAAATAACGGAGCGAGATCGAAGGGAAGTTATTCCTGTTCTGTTCGTGTCAGAGCATATACGAAGACTGCAAGTTTTTAATATTCATTTATTAAAACAAGAATGTCGCTATTACCGTTGTTCTTCGACGATATGCGTCCTTTCCGACCATCACGTTTATTGGACCAACATTTTGGATTAGGATTACATCCGGAAGACTTAACGGTGCCATTTGATATCCCGCAAACAGCGAGAGCTATGTTACGATGCCCAGCCGGTTATTATAGACCATGGCGCAGTCAAGCGGGTGAAAGAGATACAGGATCGGTGGTTACTTTAGATAAGGATAAATTTCAAGTGAACTTGGATGTACAACATTTCTTGCCAGAAGAAATTACTGTAAAAGTTACGGGAAAGAACACCATTACCGTCGAAGGCAAACATGAAGAGAAACAAGACGAACATGGCTTTATATCAAGACAATTCGTCAGAAAATATGTGCTACCAGAAAACTACGACATTGAAAACATTCAATCGAAATTATCTTCGGACGGTGTTTTGACCATTACTGCACCTAACATTTCCGATAAACCGGCTCTTGAACATCGTACTATTCCTATTCATCAAACTGGAGTTCCATCAAAATCCGTTGAGCCAGCCAAGACTGAAGATAAGCAAAATTAATATCAGATATCTCAAGTAAATAATATGCATGCTTGTCATGGTCATTAAAATATTCACGTGCTACTATATATTTTCTATTGCATTCAAATTTCATTGTATTCTACGTATGTGTGTTTCTTATTTCAATAAATTTCTTTAACAGTATGTCTATATTATTTACGTATAATAAAAACACTTAAAATAAAATTTGCAGTATTATTTGATATTTTAAAGTTTCAACAGAAAAAAGGTTGCTATTTTTATTGTCTTAACAAACACTAAATAATGATTAAGTACATAATATTGATCGATGAAGCTCAATAGCTATGAACTGACCTATAGACGTTCCTTCCTCACTCCACATTTTATGGCGTTGGTCAAGATTGTAATAGGGGTGTTTAGTGATGACGTCAATATCGTATACAATATGGCTGCGGGTTCCAAACAAAGTCCTTAGCAACCGTTGTTAGCGACATTTGCATGTGTTTATATTGAAAACGTGTATAGCTTCAAAATATTAAAGGTCTACTCCCATACTTTAATTGACGCATTACATGTGCATTACCTGTACTTTAAAAAGGTTCGTTAAGATACAAGTTCTCATTAAGATACAAGTTTATAACCAATAGAACGCCCATAAAGGTTGCAATGCACATCCGAGAAACAACAAATGTGTCAATCTGACAGTTTCGATAACATTTTCACATTTCTCCTAATTTGTTCTATTAAAATAATTAAAATCAGTGATGATGTCTTGATGAAAGCGATTGTGAAAATTTAACACCACCTGAAATTACCGAACACGCCCAACAAGACGACAAACGTCTTATTGCCGTCAAAATCCCGGAAGACGTATGAAAAGTTTTATTCCCAATTTATGGATTGGAGAAAGGAAAAGGTTAGCAACTTTTCAGAAAATGTTTTAATTGTGTATTTCGATGAATTATCAAAAAAAATTATAGTCAACAAACTTATGGACTCATTATTCAATTTTAAAATCTATGTTATCAATTAAACATAAAGTGGACTTGACGAAATATCCCGAATTACACGCCTTATTAAAAAGATCTGACGGGTATGTAGCCAAAAAAGCTAAAACGTTCTCAACAAATGAGATAAAGCAATTTATTGGAGAAGCCCCTAACAATAAATATTTATTATCCAAGGTCACATGTATTTTCGGTATTATGGGAGCTTGCAGAAGAAATGAGCTGCACAAGTTGGAATATAAAGATATAAGTGATTTTGGATCAATCCTTTTTGTCACAATTAAAGATACTAAAACCAAAACGATACGGAAATTTTCCGTTACAGGAAAGTATTACGAAATATGTAAGAGGTACATAAATCTTCGATCAAAAAATTGTATAACCCCTTCTTTTTTTATTAACTATGTCAACGGTAAATGCACCATACAAAACGTAGGAATAAATAAATTTGGAAGCATGGGAAAAGAGATTGCCACTTTTTTAAATCTTCCAAATCCCAATTTATATACTGGACACTGCTTTTGTCGTAGTTCTGCCACAACACTAATTGACGCTGGTGGTGATATAACTTCATTAAAACGTCACGGCGGATGAAAATTCACAGCAGTCGTTGAAACATACATTGATGAATCATTTCAAAATAAAGTGAACGTGGGAAATCAAATTTTGAACTCAATTGAGTACAACGAAGTTACCAACGCAACCAACATCATGCTTTCAACGTCAACGACATCTACTCATAATATTACAAAATTGCCCATGCAATTGCACTTTAATAATTGTACAATCCACAATGTCATTACTTACCAAAAAGAATAACAGTTTTTTGTTACTGTTAAACTTCAAATGTTTTGATATTTCAGTTCCTTTATTTCCTTTGGTATTTCTAGTTGTCACTTATGAATAATAATTTTTTAAAATAAAGGTCTTTCATTATTGTAATTGGTCGTAGAAAATATAATGTATACAACTTTCATTTAATGGCCATTAAGACACTCGTATTCATTACGACACTCGCCAAGGCTCGTGTCGTAATTCTCATACTCGTGTCTTAATGGCAATCATTAAATGATCGTTGTATAATATACTATTTTTTTCATTGTCTAATGAAATTTCCAATGCTATCTTTTAAATTAAAATTCACTTTATACTAGATGAAATATTTTTTTATGTCGCTTGTTGGTTTTACTGATATTGTTATGGTGTTAATACTGGATATCAATTAAAACTACAGTATATCAAATATTCGATGTTTTTGGTTTTACCCACCTCCAACAGAGGACGCTAGTTGTCAGTTGACAGACATGAATCGTTACAAGGTGTTGTTCCCTTTGTTATAATTGTTATTAAAGGTTTACATTTATTGTAATTACTCCATAAAAGCACTTCCTTTTATTTAAAACTCTGCGACAGATATTCACTTTTTTAACAAGCTCAAAAAATATATTTAACCTTTAACAGTTTAAATAAGACGCCTTATCTCCCACTATTTTGTTCATCATGTTACCTTAAATTTCCCACTATATATGAAATTTTCCCTAACATCCCTGACCTTGAGACTGTAAATCTGACAATTACCACAAAACGGTTGCTATTTCAGGCTCCTTCAAACATGCATCTAATATAGTTTTGAAATTTCCGATTAGTGATTAAAAATTTCAGAAAAGAATCATACTTATGTATATATATACTAGGTATCGTCTTCTCATAAAAAGTACTTTCATATATTGATAATTAAAACTGTTGACAACCAAGCTCCTGGAATGTTCGCAACCATCCTAACAGCTTTAATTCACTGTCCGTTGAGATGCAATCGCCAATTTTCATATATTGACTAGTTATTTTCATTTATCTGATAAAACATGTCAAATAAAAAACTATTTATGTTGGGTAATTTCAAATTATAAATACTACATGTACAAATATTTTTTAGGAGCAAATGAATAAGCAATTACTAATTAAATCCAGGATTCTTTTACTTTATTAACAGAAAAAGGTACATTACAAATGTCATATCGAAAAAAAAAAACAAAAATTAGGCAGTCCACTAAGCCACTGAAATACTATATCGTAAGAGCGAGCGTACTATGATCAGCCAGCATAATTGGCATTTTTCGGAAATGCAAGAGCGAAGTCGTGGCTTACGCATGTATGTGAACGAATACGCCGTTTATAACATGAGCAAGATGCACAAATGAATTTGTGCTTACGCAATTTTGTCAAGCAAATGACATTCCACAGTGACATTCAGCACAACACACGTTTAGATGCGCCAAGTTCATGTAAAATCGGGTGATCATAGTACGCTCGCTGGTACGGTATATCAACATATTTTATTTTCCTGGGGATGTTTCTATGCTTTGCAATTTATTTGATCGAAATTAAGTTATTTGTAAAACTAGATGGTCAATTAAAAAAAAATTCAGTATTAAGATTGGTCGAACTCTGCACTTCAATAATAGTTTATACATTCTAATGATTTTTCTAAAATCAAAAATAGTAAAAACAATTACTACTAAAATATGTAATCTACACATTTTTTTAATACTAGCTATACAAAAAGTTTGTGTGTATTATAAAATGCAATCCTTCGCAGCAATTTTACTAACTACAGAATCTAGCACTTCAAAATTTTTCATTTCTGTATCAGTTATTTTGTATACTTGTTTAACATAATCTAATTTCACCACATCATTCAACATATCTAAACTACACTCTTTACCTTGAACCTTTTCAAAAATATGTTCATGATTTTCATCATTTTTTTCAACAATTACAACTAATATGTCGGTATCTTTATCATTCACACCAAAAGTTTGTAAGCTTTGCGTTATATTCTTGGATACTGATAAGTTAAATAGAATTTCAGTATATATTGTCCGGGTCTTCAATTTTTCTGACGTACTAGCTTTATTAGCAGCAACAACTACCTGCAAAGGGTGAATAATTAAGCTGGCTTTAATAAGACAACACTGAAGCTTTCCAGTTATAAGTTGTTGTCTAAGTTCTGGAATATTTGTTACGTTACAATAAAATTTCATTTTTATTCGCGCCTGAGATATGGGATCCAATTCCAATGAATACATTATAGCTGAAACTAAACTTGTTAAATTCGTTTGTATTTGAAAATTAATAACTTACGCACTTATTGGCTTGTTCCAGTCTAGAGGTTATGTTATGGTCATAGACAAAGGACATAGGTTATATTATGGGTTATGTTATATCACAGATAAGGGAGCTTCACAAGCGGCCAAATCCATGCTATTATTTGGACTTTTTAAATATATGGATATATTTAAAAAATATCGATAAATATTTTTCCAACATATTAAATAATATATCCATATATTCCCAAATATATCGAACTTTTAAATAAATATTTTTATGGAGATACCACCTCCTAGCGACTGCTATAATTAGTGGAAATAATAATCTGCAATCTGTAGGCGCCCAGTGGTTAAAATAACAATATTTTTTGTTATAAAAAAAAGTGCTCTTATATATAAAATTTGTTCTTTTAAGTATATAATTATTCTTTATAGAGAAGATAATACTTTATTTTAAACATTAGTGATCATGATTAAAGGTTCGTTCCATTCCAATTACCGATTTCTGTACGGTACAAGTAACCGTTCACACGTGTTGCCAGTGCCGATTTGCTAAGTTCCGCTACCAACGCTCCGAAATTCCGCTACTGGCCGCTACAAGCGCCAGAATATTCCGCTATCGGATGTTGACATTTTTGTCACATAAATCTTCTGTTCTCCAGTTAATTCTTGCTATTTTATGAGGTTGTAAATGCAGAGAATATTATAACAAACAGAAAAAGATCTTTAATAATATTAATAAAATATGAAACATTCATATACATACATAACCTAACGTGCACAAATATTTAAAAAAAATATATTCAATATTGAAAAGATTGTTTAACTACAATATTAAAAAACATTGAAATCATATATTGCATTATGAATGAATTTAATTGAAGTAATTCGTAACTATGTATGTAACTACATATACCGATTTGGAAAATGTGAAATTAGCTATATCGCTATTAGCTATATCATTATACGCTGGCTATATGTACGGAGGGGATTCCCTCCTCGCTCTCTCGCCAGTGTATATACTAGGGTACGTAAGGATTCATTTATAAGCGCGAGTCCCATGCATATTGTGAATAATATTGTCGCTTGTCCTTGATTCGTTTTGCGCGCTTCCCACCTTATACTTTCATAGCGTAACACTGTCTATATATTTTAGCGGTTCACAGAACTTACGAACGCGGTATATATGTACGAAATGTTGCGCTTATGAGAAAACTATGATTATGTAATGTTCGATGATTCTAGTATTTATACATATATTTGTTTAGATTTTTCACACAAAAGAAAATACTATTACCCCAACAAAATCTAATTATTAACAGCAACCTACCTAAAATTGAAACAAAATGAAGTCGAAGGCTATCAGTCAGTGTCAGTGAGCTCAGAATCTGAGGAACTTTATTCTGCTGCTGATACTGCCCGAGTTTCCCGTCGTAGTTTTGTGTAAATTTTTAAATTTTTTGAAGTGGTTGTTATTTATTTTGTATGTTATACAGCACTGCTTGTTTGATTGTATATCTAATTTTACCCTCAACAATGCACTTAAAGTATTAAGCTTGAATTACATTTGTTGTGTCTGTACGAGGTGGGGTAATCACAATTAGAATAAAAAATGCAACAATACAACTAAGAGCGTTTAATGTAACTTCTTGTATACAACTATTATTTTTGGGTGTGGCGCGATAGCGCAATATAATGCGTTGAGGCAACTTTTACATATATAGATGTACACATATACATAAGTGTATAGGTGGTATAAAACTATAAGATACTCTTCATTTCCTCCACCGTAAGTGTTGTCGCACTACTCACGGTAGCGGCTTGGAATATTTCGCGTGCGAGTGCTCCTTCGCAATGGGATTGCTGTAGTTGCTTCGGGTGCAGGATTGCTTGGCATAGGATTGAGTTGAGGGGATATATTTTCGGATTGCGGAGATTGGGTTTTAGGAATTTCGGTCCGGTTAGGTTGTGATGTACTTGGTGATATATGTGAGTCATTGGTCACAATGGGTAAGTTGATAAATGGTAAGTCATCATTACGCGTACGAATATGGTCTGCATGACGTCTTCTCTCGACTCCATCATTTGTAATCACTTTGTATGAATATCTATTGGTTCGTTCCATAACTCTCGCTGGAGTCCATTGCTTTTCCAAATTAGTTCGAACGTAAATGTTATCACTACTCTGAAATTGTCGATTATGATTCTCATCATTCTCGATTTCTCGCTTGACATTGTTGTAACGTAATGTTCCTTTGATATCTGGCTTAATGTTGTCCAGAACTGAACGTAAGCGATGTCCAAAAAGCATTTCGTTCGGGCTCTTGTGAGTTGTACTGTGAGGCGTATTACGATAGTTGAATAGAAAATTTCGTAAGCGTTGAACCGTTGTTTGATTGTCACTCCTACTTGTTGTCATCCTGGTCTTAAATGTCCGTACAAAGCGTTCGGCTAATCCGTTGGTTTTGGGATGATAGGGTGATGACGTAATATGTTTAATATTCTTTTTTGTACAATAACGACGAAATTCTTCTGACGTGAATTGACGTCCGTTATCTGACACTATGATTCGTGGTAAACCAAAGTTAACGAATATTTCATCTAATGCGTTACAGAGTGTTTGTGTCGTAATGGTCCTCATAGGTTTCACATCTGCCCATTTCGATAAAGCATCTACTACCACCAACCAATATCTATCTTCAAATGGTCCGGCGAAGTCGATGTGCAGTCTTTCCCATACCTCTTCAGGAATCGACCATGAATAAGTAGGTAGTTCAGGTTGCTGTTGTCTGTTGTTTTGGCAATTTCGGCAGTCTTTAACATAGTTGTCGATATCTGTGTCCATCTGCGGCCACCAAATGTAAAATCTTGATAAAGCACGCATTGCTACTATACCCGGATGTCCGGCATGTAACAACTTTAATATTTGTTTCCTCAGCCTATCTGGTGATGATACCTTCCTTGCCACATTAAGATGCCATTTTCAATGGAGATTTCGTCTCGTTTGTTATAGAAAGGTTGCAGTTCTGCTGTAATGGTGTGATTCCAAGAAACGTGTGTTCACTAGATGTTTAACACTTCGTAACAATTTGTCAACGTTCGTTTCTTTGCGTAATAATTCTTCCGTTAAGTCCATGTCATCAAGTTTCATAATGTAAGAATCGTTGTAGACTTTTAATATGCGTTGTTCGTCGTGAGTTAATGTCTCATGTTCATTAGGAAAACGTGATAGGAAATCAGCGATGGTGTTAGTCTTCCCTTGGCGGTACATTATATCATAGTCATATTCGCCAATGTATAATGCCCAACGTATTAAACGATTGTTCACCAGTTTAGGTAGTGTGCGTTTTGATCCAAATAAATGTTCTAATGGCTTATGGTCCGTTAGAAGCGTAAATTTGCTTCCTCGTAAGTATTGATCAAATTTTTTAATAGAAAAGAATATGGCTAAAGCTTCCCTATCTATGACGGAGTATTGTTGTTCTGCGTCATTTAACTTCCGAGATGCAAACGCAATTGGTTCCTCTTCGCCCATGTCATTCATGTGAAAAAGTACTGCTCCCACTCCTTTCTCACTAGCGTCGCTCGCAAGATATAGTGGTTTATTCTGCTCGTATGGCACTAAAGCGTTTGCGTTAAGTATAGCTTGCTTAACTCGCTTGAATGTATCGTTTTCGTTACGTTTCCAATTCCATTTAACATTTTTTCGCGTCAATTTGTGTAAATCTGCACATAAGCTGTGAAGATTAGGAATAAATCTTTCGTAAAAATTTATTAAACCAAGAAATGATTTCAATTCAGTAATGTTGCTTGGCGTTGGTGCGTTCCTGATAGCTGCTAATTTGCTGGACGTGGGCTTAATTCCATTTTTGCTAAATTCATGACCTAGGTACTCGATTGTGGATTGCATGAATGTGCACTTGTTTAACTGTACCCGCATGCCTACATCCCGTAAACGCTTGAATACTTCTTCAAGATTTCGTAAATGTTGTTCATCAGTTTCACCCGTTACGGCGATGTCGTCAAAGTAAACAGCGACATTATCAATTCCATCTAGCAGGTTTTCTATAAATCGACAGAAAGTTGCTGGTGCATTTACAATTCCAAAAGGTAATCGATTATATTGAAAGTAACCCTTGTGCGTTGAAATAATTAAATATTTACGAGACGTGTCATCAACCTCAAATTGTAAATACGCGTCCTTGAGATCAATTTTTGAATAACTTAGTCCGTTCGCTAATTGCCTTCTCAGTTGATCGAAAAGTGGTATTGGGTGTTTTTCCGTGATAATAACTGGATTAATTGTTGTGCGAAAATCACCACATATTCGTATGCTTCCATCTTTCTTAGGTACGTTAACCGTTGGTGTTGCCCACTCTACTGCTGTCTCATTGGGGTCAACTGGAGAGAGTACTCCTTCTTTGACGAGACGTTCTAATTCCGCTTCAACGTTCTTTTGTAGTCCAAATTTGATAGGTCGTGCTGCGGTGTGAACAGGTTTTGCGTTTTCTTTAAGATGTAATTTGACTTTGTAATTTTTGATTTTGCCAATTGTTTTGTCGAATAATTCTGCATTATCTTTGATTATCTGATCTAATCGCTTGTCGTTAGCTGCTTTTGACAATCTAGTCTGCTCGTTTGTTTTCAATGAATACACTTGTTCGGGGAAGGGCATGTTGAAAGCTTCGCTCCATGTTAATCCAAATAACATTGGATCAGCACCATCTATTACAACAACTGGAAGTTTTTCTGTGTTTTTGTCTATTGTAACGTCTACTTCTGTTTTCCCCCTGGGTTTAAGTTTAAAATTGCCGTATGCTTTTAATTTTGGAGGTCTTGTTAGTGGTGGTTTCCCTATTTGGTTCCACATTTCGTAGCTAATAATTGAATGAGACGCTCCTGGATCCCAGTCCATTGTGCATTTAACGTTGTTAATAAGTACATTAATTTTCTTACCACGTGATGCTGATGATGTTTTGAAAATTTCTTCGTATTCGCTGTCATCACTTTCCATTTTATGTATTTTACGATTGTTTGTATTGTCTTTTGTTTTAAAATTGTCACGTTTGCTAAACTGTTTTATTTGAGCTTTACCTGACTTAATACATAACTTCTCAAAATGTCCTTTTAAATTGCATTCTTTACAAATGTGATTGTATGCCGGGCAACTATTATTAAAATGTTTAAATTTACCACATCGTTTACACTGTTTATTGTTTATAACAAAGGTAGTATTGTTTGCAGATCGCGATTTTTGTTTATTTTCGTTTGAGCTTTTTGTTTTAACTTTATTAATGTTTACATCATTTTCATCATTATAATCTTTTTCTGCTGCTTCACGCGCTTGTGCAATTTCAAACACTTCTGCAAACGTTATTTCACATTCTATGTTATTTATTGTTGTTTTTAAATCTGGCCACTTTTGTTTAAGTTCAATTTCAAGTCTTTTGTGATTTAATCCCGTAGCAAATCGATCGCGTAACTGTCTATCTAACATTTCGCCTTCATACCCACAGTGTTGTGCTATTTCTTTTAATTTATTCGCGTAATTTTCAAATGTTTGATTTTTCCCACGTGTGCAATTCCAAAAGTTTGTTAAAGCTTTAAACCTCGTAGTTTTAATTTGAAATAAACTCAAAAATTTTTTTGAAATGTCTTTGTATGTTTGTTGTTCGAAATTAATTTCACTATTAGCAAAAGCTATCTTTAATTCTTTATAAGTCTCTGGTTTTAAACACGATAGGAATAATTCACGTTTTGCGTTTAAGTAATTTACGTTACCTGGTTTGTTTTCAAGTCCCCACATTCGGCACTGCGCTTCAAAATAGTCCACAAACGTTTCTGCTGCTGTGTTCGTATCATATTTTTCACATTTGAAATTTTTTATAATGTTTCTCACTTCACTTTCACTATCATCGTTTTGCGTAGCATTTGAAGTTTGCGGACGAGCTAACTGTTGTAGTATATTTGCAATTTGTTGTTGTTGCTGAGCTTGGATTTCCAAAAATTGTTTAAATTGATTGCTATCCATTGTTGTTCGATGCTATGTGCTTCTTTTGTTTTTTTTTTTCCACTGAACTTACAGGGCTGTTTGTTTGCAATTAACATAACGTGTTCATCCTCGTCGCCAGTATGTTGTGTCTGTACGAGGTGGGGTAATCACAATTAGAATAAAAAATGCAACAATACAACTAAGAGCGTTTAATGTAACTTCTTGTATACAACTATTATTTTTGGGTGTGGCGCGATAGCGCAATATAATGCGTTGAGGCAACTTTTACATATATAGATGTACACATATACATAAGTGTATAGGTGGTATAAAACTATAAGATACTCTTCAACATTACACTAGATTCGTCTTTTTTTCATGCTTATTTTAAGTATCTAGAATTTAACCTTCAAGTTTATCCTTTTTTACATCTGAAAAGTAGGTGCTTAGTTTATCGAGCCCTGCAATAGTGAGATCCAGATCAGCTATATGATTAAATTTCTTAAATATGGAATAATAAAACTGAAGATCTGATATGGGCTCCAAAGCAATAGTGGGTGTTAAAAAAGTTAAGTGCGAAAAAAAATTATCATTAACCGGAAACCTCTTTGAAGATTTATGTACTGCTTTTTGATAAAAGCCTATACATTTTAATTTAAATTGCTCAATATAGACTCTATCAAATCATTATCTTTAAAAATCATCATCTGTAAAAATACTTTTACGTAAGGGTCCTGAAGTTCTTTAAAAATCATGTCTCCTATTTGCTTTATTTTATTTTCTTATTTAATGCATTATCATAATTATTTGAAACTCAAATTAATGTTTGCAGTTAAGTACTTCCCTAATTTATTGAATTTTCTGTAATTGGCCGAGACTGAAAATTGCGCTACTTTTTAAGGGATTTCGGTCTACCGCCGCTACCCCGCACTTTGAGTAAAATTCCGCACTGGTAGCGGAATTCTGCTACCTCTGGCAACACTGGTTCACACTTAGATTATTTTTGTGAACCAGTAAATGGTGTCGCAGATGTTGGAATCGAGTGTGTACCGCTATTGAGAAAGAAAATGATAGACAAGGATGTAACATGCAATATGAATGTTTTCTATTGGTATAGATACACATTGCACATGTCAATACAAACGGTTCTTGCTTAATACGATGTACCGACATGACCGTACACTAACTGGTATTTGTACGATACAAAGTTAAATTGGAACGCTATTATTATCGTTCTAGGTACGGTACGGAATGCAGTTGGACCACTTCGTTTACACTGCGCACCGAACGGGAAATTTACGGAATCTTAAAGGATGCTTAAGGGGTTAAAACATAAAAAATTTAATTACATCTAATATGGCGGAAATTTAGAAATCTTTTTAAATGTAGATGTCGCTAACAGTATTAAATTAAGAAAAAAAGGAAAAATGTTGTGTAAGGTGTATTAAGTTTGATGAGTTGCCTATTTAGTTAGGATGTGTTTTGCCAATTTAAAATTTTCAAACGAAAATGCGGATGAGGTTGCATATGTAGAGGCTTACAGGTGTTTAATTCTGCCAATTTTTTTCTACTGTGTGGAGTTGTCGCTTTTTATTGCCTCCATGGTGTCTGTAGGTCGCAGTGGCCGATGGAAAGTAAAATGTACAATTTCTTTTATTACTAATTGCTAACGTTGTAGTTGATGTAATAAAATACACATGAAAATATTTTGTTTGGATGCCATTAGAATCGTTTATGGCTTTATGAATGTTTACTTTTCTCCAAAACTGACAAACATAATTTAGGATAAATAGATAATAATAATAAATAATAACAAAAACACCTAACACAAATTTATTCGATTGCAATAATTTTTATTTTATATTCCCTCCGGCGAGTTGCGGGTGAGTGTATAAATATCGATCGGTGACGTCAACAGCAAGCAGATTGGCCAAACTTTGCTACTATTTATTATTTCTTAATTTTCCACTTGTCGCTTGTTTAACAATGAAACAAAAGAAAACTTGGACAATTGCCAGCTGCCAAGGTAATATTGGCAGACAGATTTGCAAGTTTATTGAAGAATGGCAAAATATAACACTGAGTTTACAGAAAAACTGTTGAAATCTATAACAAAACGTCTACAACCAGTTACTATGTCACGAAATATTAATTTTAAGAGGATACAATTTATTTTCGTACCTTGTATTTAGGGTAATGTGTTAGGGGCGAATACTTTTGCTTGCCCAAGCTTAATGCTGTTTAGGTTGTTAGTATTGTTACCTTAATATTATTTATTTCTTACAGTATTCCATATGCAGAATATAATTTGTGTTTTATTGATGTTTTGTGTATAAAATAAATTCATGGTCTGACCGTTTTATGATATTAAACATACATATCAGAGACGCAAGTAGACGAATACTTTTGCGTATTACTACATATAAATATATATTTCTGTAATTATTTCATCTTTTATAATGTATATTTACGTCAATAAAGAGTTAATAGAGAGTACTAAAGTATTTATAGGTTTATTTCTAAATTTTTGGAGATAAAAAAGGCAATTGTCCAGATTACATATTTGCTGTGATGTATAATGATTATAATGAAGTAACAGTTACAGCAATCCTTAAATTAAGTGATTTAATAAACGTTAGGAACTTTCAAAGGCAATCTAGCTTTTAGCCAGGTGGCGGCGGCTCTTGGAATTCAACGAGAAAACTATTTTGGCTCCTCTCGTGGATATACCGCAAACTAACATATCTATCTCTTTCATAATTGATTTGTAACGGGTTTCAAAGTTTGTAACCATAGTAACTATGGTTGAAAATGTCATTCGCCAAGTTCATGCTGTGTTCTTGTTTACTTTTGGGCGTTTGTCTGTATTTTTCAGTGAATTATAATGGATTTCTTAATTTCGTACACGTTTAGTTCTCAAAGCTGCGTGTACGGGCAAATTTAGCACTTACAAGTATTAGAACTACAGCAATAGGCGCGTTTATTGTTTAGGATACTTGTAAATTATGTAATTGAAAAATATGTTTATTTGTAGTACTATCATCATAGTCTCCAACTTAATGGACCAGTAAGTATTTTAGCCTTCTACAGAAATTCGCAGTGCAATATTTTTGCTTTAACGTGGACAATATATTTTCTCTATTGAAAAACGTACTACATCGAAGGACACCCACACACCTTATAATTACTGTGTCATATCTAGTCTTGAATCCTGTTAATAAATGTATATACAAATGAAAACTTGTGTTTTGTGCTCTAATATTTGTATTAAGTACAGAATTTGACAAAAATTGAAGAAAATTTAAAATAAGTAGACCGCGTATTCTGCAGGTAGTTTCCGGTATGTCTACGAGAGGCGCTAAAATACGGGACCACGTCCATGGCTAGAGTTGCTCTTTTAACAAGTTGTTCTATGCTTCTTAGCTCTCTTTTTTGGTACACAATGTCATACATGAAGCCGTGTGTCCAATTTAATAAATATTTAACTTAAATGTAAAGCATCTGTCTGTAAATAGATATTTGTGTATTAAGTTATACAACATAACATAAAGACAGAATCGATATAAATAATAATTATTGTTGTATTATATGAGTAAATCCATTTGTAAATTAAGTTATATACCCTACCTGGAACGATAATAATAGCGTTCCAACTTAACTTTGTATCGTACAAATACCAATTTTGTCGTTACCTACCTATAACGAGGCCTTAGCCGTTGCTATCGAAAACACACGTTAAATAGTTTTGATGTCAGCAGGTTGTGACGTATTTTGAAGTAGGCCGCCGATCAGCCATAAACGCGTTTACACGTTCAGACCGTCTCTGCGTTTTGAATTGGTTTTAGCTAAAAAAATACTGTGTAGTGATATTTCCGTACTGTGTTGGTGATACCTGCAGTGTTTTTTAGTGTTGTATAAGCGATGAAACCTTTTCTGAAACGATAAAAACGAGGTAACCTAAACTAACATGGCGTCGGCTGTTTTGTATGTTTTGTTTGTAAATAAAAGAAGATATTTATTTTTCAACAGCTACAGATTCAAGGGCCGGTGAAACTATTACTGTAAGTTTAGAATATCCTACGCTTAAAAAAAGATGCCATTCCAACTCAATTCCCTAACTAACCGTTGTATTTGACAAAAAACGTGAAGAAGTTATCGTTCAAATAGTTTTATACTCTTACGTTATATTTAACAAAATTATTTTTGAACATGAAGAGATGTTTTTAAATGTATGTAATAAACATTCTGTTTTAATACAATATCTTAAATTATATCATCGAATGTAGCCATTTTAGATACTGATATATATATATATAAATGTCATATTTACAGCAGTGAACGTATTTCAACAATTATAATAACTTGTTTTACAAATACCCTACTTAAAAATGATTGTGGGAAAAGTAATGATAGATTAGGTAAAACACCACATAATAGGAAAGATAGATTAAGTAAAACACCACATAATAGAAAATTAAAGACCCTTAAATAGCATGTCTGTAAATTTTCTCGTGAAATTGAACAAACTTTCGAATAAAATTGGAATTACTGTATCATTTCAACCTTAGTTTCGTCCAAATACATGTACAATTACAAATAATAATAATTAGTCGACTAAATATCAACCACAAATACATCTTTCACGAAAACGGTGCTCTGTTATATGTCTGGTTTTTGCTTTGAAAGTTCGTTTTTCCAAAATAAAATCGAATGGGATGCGAAAAAGGGCACAGTTGACGATTGGCATCCTTTTTAAGCCGGAAGCCCTGCAAAACGTAAAGAAGAAATGCAAAAAAACGATTCCTTTAGCGCTTAGGCTAACACCGTGCATGGCGATACATCACCAACCCAACGTGACGTCGAGAGCGCTGGGGCCTTGTTATAGCATAGGTAACGCCTTAGCGCTCTTCAATGACGTCACGCTGGGTACACAAGTAAATTTTGAGATTCTTTGCTAAGTTTTCTCGAATTACGCGATTCGATTTTGCTTAGCGCCATCGCAGTAGTAAAACATTGACTCAATACTGATGCAGTTCCTGAAAAGAGGGTTAGATCGCAGCACTAGTTCAATTTTTGGTTTTTATGGTTTTACCAGCCCAATTTGGACACACAGTTTTGGAGACAAGGCACTGGTAAAAGGGGTGCTAGCGTTGTATTTCTAAATTTCTGTATTACCATGTGCGAATTGGACAGAAAATACGTTTCAATCTGAGTGGAATCCACTCAAATCCACCTTTAAAATCGGAGCATACAAACTACGACATTGCTGCTGGAGTCGCTCCGTATACGGAAAGAATCTGAGAAAGATAGGCGATTTTGTAAATTCTAAATGAGTTATTAAAATGTGTGTCCAATTGCGCTATATACAGGCTATATGTAAAGCTATTTTATCCGTGGTATTATTCTGTCTAAAGGCTGTTTTACACAACGCATAGTTATGTACATAATTATTAGAGTTTGTTAAAAAGGTGGTACCCGTAGTGGCGCACCGCATAAAAGTAGGTACGTAATATGCAATATTAGTGAAAAATAATATTATTACCTTTTCATGTCGTCTTGATGTCCACTGTGGCAATTGGCAACCGTCCTGGTAAGCTGCGTAGAGTTGCAACATCAGCAACGCTTCCATTGTCGATTCATTCAGCCGTCGACGGTGTTGTGAATACGTTGTCGTATACTTCGAAAGTGATCGTTCGACATCCAGTGAAGTAAGATTTGCAAATGTCAGATATTCCTTTTCCTCATCTGGGCACCCTTGATTATCAGTTATAGACCGAACCTTTTGTAAATCGGCATTTTTCGTTAAAATTGCACAAAATTTTTTAGCAACATCGACTCCTATGGTGTTCGTTAAGTTTTCTAGAGCGGCTTGTAAATTGTTTCTGCAATTTAATGCGTCTCGTGCAGATAAGTGACTGTTTTCTAATTGCTTATGCAACTTCAGAATAGTTCATGGAATTTTCATCTATTTGTTGTTGAACGTCCGAATTGGAAAAAAGTTGCTGACTATCTCGAACTGCTGCAGAATCATTTGAATCAAGTTTCAAGATGACATTTTTCACTTGTGAAAAATATTTCTGATAGTAAGATACTACCTGGAGCCATGTTCCCCATCGCGTTATTACAGGCTGAGGTGGTGGTGGTAATTTCGGGCACAATTGTTTGAATACACGGATGTGTTTGGGAGATTTGATGAACACTTTTTTGGTAGATGCTATTAACTTATCCACCATCGGATACTTCTTTTGAATGGTTTCTGCTACGAGGTGACATGCGTGTATGAGGTATGTTATGGGAGGAGGAGTCGGAAAGCATATTTTCAACATCCTACCAACTCTCAGCATTGTTGCGGCTCCATCAATAACGAACATTGTGACTTGGGTTCCTGTGATACAAAATTCTCTCTACGAATCTTTTATTATCTTGACAACGGTTTCTGCATTAGTTTTCTGAATCTTTTACCGGATAACAACAATGAAGCTGGTGGACCATCACGTTTTAAAGGACGCGCTAGAACACGAATGACGCTGTGTTTCTGAGCATCAGTTGTTTCATCCACACATAGGCAGAATTTTTTATTTCTCAAGTCGTCTTTTATACATTCCTTTACTGTACCTTGCACACGAGGCAAATTGTATCGTAATTGCATAGATATTGGCAGCTTCCATGAGGGAACGTACTTAGCCCAAAAAAGACGAGTGTTCATTAGATACTAGATGTTGTGGGAGGTTGTACACACTTAACATAAAAATAAAATCATATAAAAATTGCCAGTATGGAATACTGTTTCTTAAATTCAATACATGGCGTTTACTTTTACAATGTTTTCTACATTCAAACCTATCGCGACTTAGCAATCCGCTATTGCAAATTGTGCAATAAATATGCGGACTTCTATATTCTAATCCAGGGAAATGCCTGAGATATTTATTCACATTCGAAGGGAACGTTACACCCTTTGGGCGTCCCATCTCCGCGTACTTATTTGGCGTGCAGCGTGCAACGTACTGTCGGTTTGAACTCCCTCGCGGTACTGTTGAGATCGACTACGAGTTCAAAATTACCTGTACCCACGCCGCTACCGCTACGCTACTGCCATCCGGTACCACCTTTTTAACAAACTCTAAAATTAAGCATGGCGCATGTGTACTTTATATTTTTAAATTTTCTATTTGTCAAAAGATCGTATTAATTGTTATGCAGAAATCGTGTGTGAGTTGCTTATATGGCTCCTATATTGCTCGGTGTTGGTTTGCTGATTTACACATTGTGAAATGTCGTCATTTCTTTAACGGCCATTATAATTCTGCGCAGAATTATGCGTCGTCTAAAAAAGCCATACGTAATGTGAGAGTCACGATTAGGTTAAGCATGGTTACAGATACAGGGAAACAATAGTGTGACCCATCCTATATCTACATTGTTTATAGACGACATTTTTATATATGTACGTCAAATCGAGCTGGAATTGTTATTTTTATTTTTTATATTCCCAGATTAACCAAATAAAACAATACATTGAAGCGCTCACCTCTATTTATTATTTTAAAAACCAGAATACATTGATATTGCTAATGTTACACATTTTTACAATTAAGTTAGTGCCTGAACGTGTTTTGATATTTTTGAAACACATGTTGAGCAATTTCATCAATTAACAGTTTGTTACATAAGAATATAATGTATTGCATATGACTAGAATTTTACAATATGTAAAGTAACATTATAATTGAGTACAGTTATGATAAGTAATTGCTATTGGTACTCACATGAAATTAACTCAAAGTACACCCACTTTCATAAAGTTAACTAAGTAATTATAACTTTCCAAGATTCGTATTAGTTAACAATTAAATAGGACAGCAACATGTTGAGGTGCTAAACCTGCATTTCTTTAGGACGGAATCATTTTCAAATCTTACACACTAAACAATGTTTAAAAATACAATCAACTGTATAATATACACCAACAATTTAAAATACCGTTTAAGTTTGTATTCACGTTATGACGCATATCTCAGATTTTTGGACGGAAGAATTGCTTATACATACATATATCATTAGTAGTTTGAATTTGTATATCATCGAATACAGGAAACCATATGTAACTTTAAGATATAAGATTAGTTCCTAAATGTAATTACTTCCAGTTTCCCTAAATATTACATGTATTTAAATACTTTAGGGACTGGGGAAAATTATCTGCATTCCATAATTTTTACAAGTATTAAAATGCACACAGTGTAACACACAAATGCACAAAATCGTGTTTTTTCTTTGTTTTTAAACGACAAATTTTCTTCGCATATATTTTTATTCTTTTTTGAAACTAAAGTAAACGTTCGCTTAAAATCCCTTTTCTATAACCGAATTTAATTTTCAAGGCATTTTAGAACGCATAAACAGGAAAGAAAATATGTATGCAGCCAATTATTTGTCATACATTTAATTTGCACTTATTGCGAACATTTTCTAATAAGCCCAACTCATCTATATCCATTTAAAATTTCAGTCATCAATTTCATTACCATGAAATATTGAAATGTGCGATAAAAATATTCTACAGACAGTTATTTTTTCATTTACTCTAATAATTAAACGAATACAAATACGTAAAAAATATATCTATTCCAACGTTTATAGATTATGTTTTCATTAACACCATATTATTATCTGGACACATTTAAAATTGCTAGACGTATGACATTAACCTTTTTCGTATAAAGCCACAAAAATGCACATTAAAATTAAATATCTCTAATTAAACATCAGCGAATCTAATTTTAATAATACTACTACGCTCCACTACCATCAGTAAATGAATATGAATGCATTGTTATTTTTTTCTTTTAAATTTAATAAAATTAATGAGTAATTAAATCCGGTTATAAATACCTATCAGAAAGTATGAAATGTGAATAGTTACACATATTTGCTTTTATGTAATTTGAACTTTTTACGAAGAAAAAAATATTGCGAAGGATATGATGAGTTATGTTTAAAACAGTCCATATGTGTCGTATGGCCGTACTAAACAGTCAAAAAATTTATATTTTACTATACAATTACAATAAAATCTCCTCTCATCTAATCTATATTTGGCATACTGTTTCTTTCCTTTTCACAAGGAATCCAATAGCGAGTCTAATAATTCCAACTGACATTCGTCCCAGCCATTGGATGCTAGCAAAAGACCTGTTAGTTCATCTTCAGGGATCATTTGATTTACTGGTTCAATTATTACGCTTTGGTTCGGCATAGACGCTGGCACCAGAGGCTTTTGGACTTCTTCTTTAAGAATGGAACTGTTTCTTTCGCACCTGATTTCCTTTCGACTCTTTTCAGCCTTTTCCTTCACGTAAGCTTCGCAATTTTCGATATCAGTTTCGCCGCAAATGGATATGTTCGATAAGATATTATGTTTTCGTTCACCAGGATTGGACGATGGTCGATATCTCTTCGGTTTTCTGATAGGTTTGAGCACTTGTTGCGGATGTCGATTTCTTGGAGCCCTTACCGTTAAATTTGAACGTCTTTTGGATCTTCTAGATTCTTCTAGACGTTCTAAGTCTAATTTCCAAAAACCACCTTTGCCCGGTTCATCCTTAGAACGTGCGACTTTCACAAAGCACTTATTTAGAGACAAGTTATGTCTGATGGAATTCTGGAAAAATTAATGAATGAATTTTATTGGAATCTCCGCAAATAAGTGAATTCAATATTAATAGAAGCATATGGTTTTTAGGTAGTTATTAATCTTTGTTGAAGTACAGTAAGGGTCATATTTTCAAGTTTTATACAATTCTAAAATAATATTTAATAAAGGGGTATAAATTTACGTATATTTAAAAGACATACACGTTGGTTCAGATACGAACGGGGGATTTTGTGAATGGCAACTGCGCATTTGAGTCTCACTTCAGTCGTGGTACATCATAAAGCGAGCATCGGTACCCACGCATATTATAAACACGCATGTCCGCTCAATCACGTAATATTATATTTCAACGCCTTCTGACAAAATGTACTAATTCAGAATTACTGCGTAATTTTTCTGTATTCTCAAATTATGTTAGAAAGTACAGTTTCTTATATTGATTTTGTTGCTGCTATGCGATGTAGGAGAACGAAAAAGCATTTTTAAGCAGGAAAATCAACAACAATTCTTATAAAATTAAACTAAATTCGATAATTATATAAAATTAATTGAAATGCTAACTATGTTACTTTATTAAAGGGAAAAATCTCCTGGCAATTTTGAACATTGTAACGTTTGTATTTGTTGCGTTTCAAAATACGTTTCACAGTACTTCTACTAACACCGATTTCGTCTGCAATTTGCCGGCTAGAGCAAGGTTCGCCCATTTCAACTAACGAGCAAATCTTCACTTCGCTCTCCTCCCGCTCGGGATGCATTAGAGAGATTTGAGGCTGTCTATTTGTTGGCATTTACGGCAATTCCCGACCACGCAGCCAAGTTTTCCAAACGCTTTGACGATCCTTTCAATCATCGAATGCGAAGGAATAGGACGATCCACGTACTTTATGGCAAAGAGGTCGGCCGTGCTTTGGTAGGAATTTCCGCCAAAATACCATTTGATGATCTGTATCTTCTCTGCGGTTGTAAAACTAACATAGTGTATTCGAAATCCACGATCACTTGTTAGAACCTCACGAGCGCACAGACAAACGAGTGCGTCAGATAGGCCTCTCAGAGCAGCGGCAGTTGCGCGCGGCGAGGCTGGCCCGCGGGGATAAATGCCAGATCGCGCTACGTACAATATATCTCACACCCCAGTGAGGCCTGGGCCAACGTGTATAAAGGCAAATTAGCTCTAGCAATAGCCAGGTACGCTTTCCTCTTATGTGAAATCGACGTTTTGTTGAATCGTTCAACGTTGCAAAGCATGAGCATATCTATGTGTAATGTGCAGAGTGAGGTAATCCTCTCTGCGATACATAGGTGTTTCACCGGAGTAGCGGGCTGTTAATGTTATTGTATCATTCTTGATTGGTTCTGTTATTATTATTTGATTTATTACTTATTTTTTGGTATTGCACTTACTGAAGGAGACGCACGCCTATGCCGCGCAGAGACATTACCTCGCTTTAGTAATGTGTATACTGTATACCGGGTGAATTATCTGTTTGACAAAGCTCATTTATTCTCAAAACAAAAATGAAGTTAAAATTTAACGAATATGGACATATGTATATGGTTAACAAGTTTTTCGACTGATTTGCAATTAGTATGCAATAAATAGTTATTTCCCTGCTATATTCCCTGGATTTTAAGAAAAAATCATGTAAAATTGAGTTATTTTCATTAAATTGTAGCAAATCTAGCACTAGTGCTAGTAGTTATTTCTGTACTAATTATTATTTATATATTTCTGTACATGTCCGTTATGGGGAAGTTTCTAACTGTCCTTTTTGTTGTATACTGCGTTTTCTTTTATTTTGTTTTAATAAAATTGATCTAGGTTGCCATGCTTAGAAACTTAATTTAATTGTTTTAAATAAACACTTAAATGCCAAAATAGTTTCGTCTGTAGTTTTTAAGCAACTTTTTTCTACGAAGAGACAAAAACAAGGTTGTGTTAATGACAGTGACAATTTTTGTTATATTTGCCGGTAATTTACAACTGCTGCTCAGAAAAGGCCATTACTGGAACCAGTGAAAAGAGCTTACAAGTCATATTCTTCGTTTCAAATAGGAAATCAAGAAAAATCATGGGTTCCTTATATGTATCTATTGCGTAGGATGTGCTGTTAAACTGACTCAGTGGCTGGAAGGACAGAACGAACACCTGCTTATTGGAATGCCGATGAAATGGCGTGAACAGTCCAATCACCATATTGATTGCTACTTTTGTCAAACAAATATTAAAGGTTTTACATAAAAAAAATAAGCACAATTTAATATCCGGACATTAGATCAGTAAGCAAAACAATTTCACATAGTCAACATTTACCTATTGCGGGCTTTCCTACAGAAATATACGCTGCAAGTAACATAACAGATACTGATGAGGACATACTGATATTTACCGATGAAGATCATGAAAACTATGTTCCGGAAAAACAAACTATTCCTCTGATTAATCAAGTTAAATTAAGTGAGTTAATCCCCGGTCTGTATCTATTAAAAGAATAAGCGGAGTTACTAGGTTCTCGTTTACAAGAATGGAACTTATTAGTCGAATCGACTAGAATATCGATCTATTGTCATAGGCACCAATCATTTTCAAAATATTTTTCCATGAACGATTCAATCTGTGCTTCTTATGACGTGAGAAGCCATTGCTAATGCAAGAACTTGGGCTAGAGAATAAAAACGATAAATGGCGTTTGTTCGTCGGTTCATCAAAAAAAGTCTTAAGGCGGTTATTCTATCCAAATTATTGCACATGCTGTAGGCTTAAATGAATCGTATGAGAAACATGGCCAGGATTTTACATTTAATTCATTATGACTACAAGTGGTATATATGTTACCGTAACTTTGATAAATGAGGGTAGTACGCATAATAACCGGGTATTATACATAACATCAAGCGCTTCTGATTAATGTGATAAATATTTTATATTTTAAAGAATTAATCACATTAACGTGTTATTATGAGTAATATCCAGCACCCTCTGGTTAATATGATAAATGTCACACTTATGCAGGTTTGAACCACCCGGTGAGTGACGAGTCATCATCAGTTCCTTATTATGTGCATACAGGGCAGATCTTCAACATAATTCACGAAACACACTTGGCGATTGAACATGGAGGAAGAACAAGAATTTTGAAGCAGCTGCAGAACAAATACAAAAATATCACTCAAGAACAGGTAAAATGTACTTGACATTATGTGAAACCTGTGAAAATAAATCAAAAGTGGCAAACAAAGGACTTGTAGTGCGTCTCATGATTTTTAAGGAGATGAACTCAAGTTGCCAGTTTGATTTAATTGACATGCAGAGTCAGCCTGACTACGACTACAAATTCATCCTCGTTTACCAGGATCGTGTTACGAAGTTTATGCAGTTGCGGCCTTTGTAAAGTAAAAGAGCAGAGGAAGTTGCACATAACCTGCTTGATATTTTCACAATTTTGGGCGCCCCTAACATACTGCAAAGTGATAATGGCCGTGAATTCTGCAATCACATCATTCAAGAAGTATGCGAAATGTGGAGTGAATTGAGGATAGTTTATGGAAAGCCGAGACAGCTAGTCACAAGGCTCTGTGGAGCGCACAAATCAGGAAATTGAACACATGCTGACGATTTGGACGGAAACAAACCAAACTCCACACTGGTCTGAGGGTCTGAGATTTGTTCAATTCATGAAGAATAGAGCCCATCATGAAGGCATAAATTGCAGCAAATATGAGGCCATGTTTGGGGTTCCAGTAAAAGTCATCAACATCATCCACCATTTTCTATTGATGTCATCAGAAACCCGGAATCTGAAGAAGATCTGGAAGCTTTAATCGATTCTTTTTCAGGTGCTTTAGTACCACATGAAGATGGACAAACAGAGAATGGTGGCGAAGATGGGGAAGTAACAGAGAATGGTGGCGAAGAAGATGGGGAAGTAACAGAGAATGGTGGCGAAGAAGAGGGCAAGTAGTAGAGAATGGGGAAAGGGAAGATGGATAAACAGAAGACGGAGATAGTGCTGTAGAGGATATTTTGGAGAAAATATGATTTCAGACAAAATCAACATTATTAAAAAGAAGAGGGAAAATGCCATAAGTGCATTGCAGTGCCAGGCAAAAAAGATGAGGCTAATGTCTGAATCGAAATTTCCAAGAGGCAAGATTGGAGGTACTGTAGAAATACGGGAAATACCATGATAGTTTGCCATGTTCTAACAAGTAGAAGGTTGTTCATTTACAAATGGTAAGAATAAAACATTTTTTCATTGAATAAAACATTGTCTTTTTATTTCACAAGCACTGATGAAAATTCCGTACTTCCTAAATATTGTAATTTATCACTTCAGCCAAGAGAGTTTGGTTGTATGTAAAATAACCGGTTTAAATAATAAATTGCATACATATTATTACATTAACCACCTTTATTGGATATTATGTATAATACCCGGTTATTATGCATACTAACACATTTATCAAAATAACGGTAACATATATACAGGGATTTAAAAGTGATAGCCATTTTTGGTCTTCAAGAAATAGTCACCAAATTTTGTTGTTTTCTCTGTCTTTGGCATATCGTAACACTGAAAATCAGTATAAAAAGAGGGCGTGGCCGGAAAGGATAGGTTACATACCAGGAACAAATAACGTTAATATGTGCCTCTTGTGTATTATATGCTTAAAAATTTTGTCAAATCAATGGATAAAACTGGAAAAGGACTTCTATTTTAAAAATAGTATTTTTCAATTTAAGCGCCGCTCAACCGAAAGGAGGTATTTTTATTGGTTCACAGAATAGGATGCCAATGCGTGACACAAATTTGAAGATACTCTCACCTCTAAAGAACTGCCTAGAGGCCCAGTGCTTTTCAAGCAATAATAAATCTATAAACTACTTATACAAATTGTTGAAAATCTGTTAAAACGTTATGAAGAATGCGGTTGCAGGATGTCTCTGAAAATACATTTTCTTCACTCACATCTCGATTTTTTTCTTGAAAATTTAGAAGATGAGTAAAAAACAGGAGAAGAGATTACGTCAGGATACTTCTCCGTATAAAAGACAGCGCCATAAATCTGTTTTAAAATCGAAAAATTATTTTTTTTTGATAGTTTTCAATTAGGTTTCATGTTTTTGTTGGTTACTTTGATTTATTTTCATTAATTGAGTTATTTAAAATTGTTTATTCGTTAAATTTTGACTTATTTTTGGGCTGAATTTTTATTTTTTCATTGATCTATATATTTTTTTAGAATGGATCTCAAAACAGGAAACCGGGAGGTGATGAAGATCAACAAAACCTTATAACTAAAGTTGGCATTTTTTAAATTTCGCGAGTGATTTAAGTTGAAGAATTGGGGAACATGTCCTTTATTGTCGAAACTACCAACTTAAATCATCCGTGAAATTAAAAAAATGCCAACTCTCATAAGAGAATTAGGAGACGAGAGACGAGTACCTATTTATTCCACATACCGTTATTTTCGTTCCTAAAAAAGATTAAAAATTGTTGGCCAGTGTTATCAATGCATACCTCAAAAATATTTGTAATCTCACAGAACGAATATCTACAGTGTAGCGGAACTATGTTTATTTTTCTTAAAATAGAATACCTGTATGTTGTATTTTTTTTTTGTATTCTCCACTACACTCTGAATCTATTTATTCTAAGTATATTTTATTTTAGTCTAATTATTTTGGCGATATTTAAAACACATCAAAAAAATGCCTACAAACAATAACCAAAATAATGCTAATATAGCTCATGGTATTGATGGAATCACTTATCGCAAACGCAATGTGAAGAGAGAAAATATCAGCCAATGGACATGTTTCAGCCTACCCGGTGGTGCTCCGAGTGCTTCTCTATCTCACCTCTGCTGTCTAGAAAGCAGCGATAAAAACCGAGAGGGGAATAGAGGTATGAGGTAGAGAAGCACTTAGAGTGATAATGTTTATTGAGAAAAAGAGCATGAGACAAAGAAAATCAACTGTAACTTATACAATAAAATTTATTGTAAAACTAAAAAAAGTTAATGAATAATACAGGCAAGTTTTACATATTAAAAAGATTAATTAGTTAAAGAAATATAGTGCTCACAGTTTTGCTTAATGAATGTAAACGCTATAAGGAGAGGAGTCAGGGATGTAAGTAAAACTACGTCGATAAGATTTTATTTATTTTGTTGCTGAAGTCGTGTTTGGTAGTTGTACGTTTCTTCGCAGAGACGACGACCCGGTATTCGAATTCCAGAGTAAAATTACGATCTTCACAGGACGCCACTGAATGATGAATATATTTTACTTCGGTCGTCTCGCTGGCTGTTGATTAGATTCCGATGGAAACCATTCAGAGTTTTCAAGGAAAAGATAAGAAAGGATTAGCAAATATTCAAATCTTACTGTATATTGAGAGAGCACTATTGAAGATATCATTGACAAATTATTACAAAGAAATCTATTAGTATCTCAGGGCAAAGTATTAACTATAATATTGACAAATTTTACAGAAAAGTGAATCAGAGCGCCAAAGAAATATTCAAGTATTAATATTACATAGAACAACAAAGTTATTAATGTGATCAACAAGTTTCTAGAATATGCAGTAGTAATGCGTGAAGCGCAGTTCTCAAATCTTAAATACGAACGGTAATTAACAAAAGAAGATTACTAAGTACGCCAAACAGCTCAACCAAAATAAAATGTTAATTATGGTTCGTAAAATTACATAGAGATCTTAAATTAACTTACATACAAGAGGGGTTCAGGTAGACACGCTGAAGGAGTAGTTGGTCAGCTACTTCCGACGGCAAGGCTATCTCGGTGGCAATTCGGGAAGGACTCTGCGGCAATGAACAGCGGGTGGCGGTCGGCAGACGAACCCAATTCAACAGAAGAAACCAATTTTCAGAACCGCAACTTAGTGCGTTACCCCAGGCGATTCAATAGCACACGGCTCGCAAACGCAATAATCGCCGGGGAAAAGGGCCTTGGATGCCAAATATCACCCAGTAGGGTTGTCAGATGACAACTTCTTAGTATTCCAGGGTACAAGGTTTCTTTCCTACTGGCCACTTACGGCCACACTTAAGCTAGTTACTTACTCAACGGCTGCCAGACAACTAATGATCATTTTAGTGCCAAAACGTTACTATTTATGCCTTTCCTAGAGACGCCGTAATTTTGCGCTTGCCTAATATGTTCACCAATCCGATTGTATATGCATTCAATGCCTTATACAGCATCGCCAATAGGAAGCGAGAACGAAGCGCCTGAGATGATGTCACGCTGCAGGTTGTTCAATCTCGAAATGTTTGAGAAATTGAATTGGCGCGAAAGTATGTTTGAAGCTTTTGTAATATGAATTTAACAGAATTGTTAAAGTGTAACAATCAACGCTGCTGACACCGGGTAAGCAGAAACATGTTCGTCGGCTAGTGTTTTCTTTCCATTTCATGCAATACAATGAGGAGCTATATTAGCATTATTTTGGTTATTAGATATATTTGCAATAAAAAAAAATCTGTTTTGCAGGTGTTTGCAAAGTTCCTTATATTTAATTATACTAGTAATAAGAAACTAAATCCTGCGGTAGACAGCCTTGATACCTGCCTACCACGTTGAAATATCCTGCAATTATACAGCGTATTCTAAATAAATTGTCAAAGAGAACAAATTAGATCGACAATAATAAATAGAACAGCCTGTATATTTCGACGGATTTGTAATAGTTGCCCGAATATCCAAAACCTTTATTAACCCGAATTTTTATTTTATTTGCCATCAAAATAATATTAAAAAATTCCTTTTATTGCGAACCCGGTTATGATGAACCTCCGTATAATACGAACCAATTTCAGAGACTTAAGAAATAGCTTCTGTTTAAAGCGAACTTGTTTAAATGCTACATCAATGCGCAATATTGGGAAAGCCCAGGCAACACTGACAAGCACATCGAGCACATTCATACATATGTATGTGTGTTGAATCGAATGTTTGTATTCTATATTTTTTATGTGTCTGCAAATTAAGGCAAACGTTTTTTTTTTAAGAAGAGAAAATACATAAGCTTTCAATGCCTTCAACTTTTCTATTTTAAATGGATTGCTATATTTTTATCGATTATTTTGATAATCATTTAAATTGCCTTTGCAATGATATATGGTTATGCACTTTTGATAATTACGATACTTCTGGCTATATTGCAAATTTTGTTAAAATATTGACAGTTGCAGACTCTGACGTTTTAAGACCTAGACTGAAAATAGATTTAGTGTCGCAAGTTACTCTTTTGCTATCAATTTAGGGGCTAACACATTATGTGTTTCAAGGTAGTATAATGTAAAGATATATACAGCGCGTCCTTTAAAACGCGATGGTCCACCAGCTTCATTGTTGTTATCCGATAAAAGATTCAGAAAACTAATGCAGAAACCGTTGTCAAGATAATAAAAGAGTCGTTGAGAGAATTTGGTATCACTGGAACCTAAGTCACAATGTTCGTTACTGATGCAGCCGCAACAATGCTGAGAGTTGGTAGAATGTTGAAAATATGCTTTCCGACTTTTCTTCACATAACATCCTCATACACGCATGTCACCTCATAGCAGAAACCATTCGAAAGAAGTATCTGATGGTGGATAAGTTAATAGCATCTACCAAAAAAGTGTTCATCAAATCTCCCAAACACATCCATGTATTCAAACAATTGTGTCCGAAATTACCACCACCACCTCAGCCTGTAATAACGCGATGGGGAACATGGCTCCAGGCAGTATCTTACTATCAGATATATTTTTCACAAGTGAAAACTGTCATCTTAAAACTTGATTCAAATGATTCTGCAGCAGTTCGAGATAGTCAGCAACTTTTTCCAATTCGGGCGTTCAACAACAAATAGATGAAATTTCCATGAACTATTCTGAAGTTGCACAAGCTATTGAGCAATTAGAAAACAGTCACTTATCTGCACGAGACGCATTAAATTGCAGAAACAATTTACAAGCCGCTCTAGAAAAGTTGACGAACGCTATAGGAGTCGATGTTGCTCAAAAATTTGGTGCAATTTTAACGAAAAATCCCGATTTACAAAAGGTTCGGTCTATAACTGAAAATCAAGAGTGCCCAGATGAGGAAAAGGAATATCTGACATTTGCAAATCTTACTTCACTGGATGTCGAACGATCATTTTCGAGGTATACGACAACGTATTCACAACATCGTCGACGGCTGAATGAATCGCCAATGGAAGCGTTGCTGATGTTGCAATTCTACGCAGCTTACCAGGGCGGTTGCCAATTGCCACAGTGGACACCAAGACGACAGGAAAAGGCAACAATATTATTACCGGTACCACATTTTGAACAAACTCTAGTAATAACTAGTAATGAATATATAAATATATAGTTCAAATTACAATAAATGGGCCCTAATAAAATTATAACAGACACTAAAACGCGATGATAGGAAAGAGAAACTACGAAAGATAACTTAACGTGGAAATTTTAGGCAGAGTCTTAATGTTTCGGTAGATAGTAGCTTTTATTTAAACATCATGGCCGTCTAGCTGTATCAAACGTCCCACATATTGAATATTGCAAAACGTATTTCCCATAAAAGTGTAATACCTCCGAAAAAACTGGACATAGGTATTACGTCATTGGTACCATTTTGACGGTAATTTTACAAAGGAAATGATAGCAATATCAAAAAACATAGGTTCTATTTAAAAAATCGAAAAGAAGCGTTTGAATTTCGATAAATACTGCATGACATATTTAACACCCTGTACATATTTTTACATTATACCACCTTGAAACATATAATGTGTTACTCCCTAAATTGATAGCAAAATAGTACCTCGAGACGCTGCACCCGTTTGCAGGCTAGGTCTTAAAACGTCAGAGTCTGCAACTGTCAAAATTCGCAATATAGCCAAAAGCAATTATCGGAAGTGTAAATAATATCATTGCAAATGTGATTTAACTGACTATCAAAATTACTAATAAGAAATATAGCAATCTATTTAAAATAAAAAAGTTGAAGTCGGTTACGGAAATTTGGAACACTCTGTATATTTGTTAATAATTTTACAAAATACACTGAGGTATACTATATACGTAAAGAAAATCTGGCATTATATAATGTATATTATTAATTCTTTATTTAAAAAACGGGTACTCTAAAACTGTGGCACTGGAACACTGAAACAGTTCACTAAAACCCTTATCACAACACCTAATTCGTACTGGACGCACGTTTCGATAGCCAAGCTATCATCATCAGCAGCAAGACTGAACTAACAAGCTAAGTGAAAAACTAACCTTATATAGGAAAATAAAATTATGCAATATATATTTCCAGATTTGGCTATTAAAAATTCTTACGAGTTCATTGAAAAAACTAAGAACATTGAGCTTACTGACAAAGACATTTTAGCACCGTTTGACGTAAGTTCATTGTTCCCTAGTGTTCCGGTTGATTTCACTTTGGAATATTTAGAAACACTTTTGTTAGATAACCAAATGGATAGAGAGGAAGTTACTAGCTTCATTTCTTTGACAAAACTTTGCATGAAACAAAACTTTTTCCAAATTAACAACACTTTTTATCAACAAACGGAAGGAACAGCAATGGGTAACAGCTTATCTCCGTTTATGGCTAACCTCTTTATGGGTAAATATGAAACTGACCTGAAGAATACTTTGGCTTATTTCCCTCGGCTTTGGATCAGATACGTCGATGAATTTTTTGCATCTTTGACATCAGCAAATGTTCAATAACGGATTTCATAGAACAACTTAATTCAAAATTTCCCTCTATCAAATTTACCCACGAAGAAGAAAAAGACAACAGGATTCCTTTCCTTGACATGTTAGTAATAAGAAATAAAAATAAGTTAGAAATAGACGTATATAGGAAACCTACTAGTAATAATAGATTCATCGTACAGGATTCTAATCACTCATATGAACACAAACTTTCGGCTATTAACTTTTTGGTGCACCGGTTACTCAATTTTCCTTTAACTAAAGATAGATATCAAAATGAACTAAAAGAAATCATCAATATTTCTAACTTTAACAGATTCTCTGAGATGTGTCTATAATACTATTAGGAAACATAAGAATAGATTAAGAATTAGAAATGTAAGCACATTAGAACGCATTGACGGCCGTAATAATAAGAAATAAGTTAAATTACCCTTTTATCCATGTTACACCAAGGGTCTTCAAAAAATCTTTTCTAGGGTTGACCGCAAGATTGTTTTTTCTTCGAGCAATTACCTTAAAAACCTTTTAGGAAGTTCCAAAGACCCTGTGGATAACATGGATAAATCAGGAATTTACAAAATTTCATGTAAAGATTGTGATCAAGTGTATATTGGGCAGACAAAAAGATCAATCAAAATTAGGTACAAAGAACATTTGGCTCATCTCAAATTCAGAAGGTTTGATAAATCTAGCGTTGCCCTACATATGCTTGAAAATAACCATAATGTTAATAATATAAAGTTAATTAAAAACGTAAAGAGTACTGCTCAATTAAATTGTTATGAAGGCCTGGAAATTTACAAAAACAAAACTCACTTAATGAATTCAGATTTAGGACCACTAAATTCCAGCCTTTATCCTTTGTTACATCATGTTTAATTATTTATAGTTGTAATTTTAACCATGTGCAATGAACCGCTTCATTGTAATACTAGGATTTATAACTCACGTCATTCTGACCATTTACCTTTAGGCTATTTATAGTCCTGTGCAATGAAGCGGCTCATTAAATTTTACGATTTACTTTAAGATTTTAAATTTACATATTGCATAATTTTATTTTTCTATATGAGGTTAGTTTTTCACTTAGCTTGTTAGTTCAGTCTTGCTGCTGATGATGATAGCTTGGCTATCGAAACGTGCGTCCAGTACGAATTAAGTGTTGTGGTAAGGGTTTTAGTGAACTGTTCTTTATTTCTTAAAGAAAAAAATACTCCATTAATATTACTTTGTGGGGGATAATACTTTGTCAAACCATTAATTTACCATGTAGGTACAACAACCGTCTTAACATATTCTTTTTCATTTTTAACAATTTCTTACTTGAATTGTTAAAATTAAATTGTATAGAATGAGAATTCAGTTTCCAATTTCCCGCCTCACCACGGTGGGATAAGGAACAGGGATAAATATTGCTTTTGATAAATAGTGTACATCCATAGTTCTTCTTTTAGCTTTCTGGTACCCATGAAAGTACTTTTGTGCGTCGTAGAGTTAACGAGAAATTTCATTAGGACTGAATCGTTTCTACTCGTTCTTTAAAGTTTTGCATAGCTTAGAGTATTCCGTTTTTATAGGTCAAGGCTGTATGACACAATTGACGTAGGAGATTTAGGTAACCAAAATAATTTTGGCAATTTTTTTAGGAAAGTGGCCATCTGTGCTGTGATAATTTTTAAATTCTTTTTCGCATGTTAATTTTAAAAGTTAATGTCTTAAAAAAAGCAGAAATAATGAAAAATAGGGTATCTTACCTGCCAACTAGGATGTGCTTTTCGATAATACAAAAAATTTTCTCTGATCCAATGATAAATAGCACTCAAAGTCATCTTATTTCCATTCTTACCCATGGCCATACATATTAAAGTCGCATATGAAAATGGAGGCTTCTTTTCGCCATTTTTCTTATAATAGTTAATATTTATAGTGAGATCTTCTTGACTAGAATTTTGCTGTTTCTTTTTTGGTTTGGGTGATACAGGAGGTGTCGGTAAATTAGGTACTGCCATTATATTAGTTATATTATGTAACCAATTTAGGCTGGTTAAATCTGTTTCGGATACATTATCATCTTCGCTTAATGGACTAGGCGTCGGAACATTTGAATTGATTTCCTTATTCGTAGCCGCGATCTCGTCAATGGAATCTGTATTTTGAAATGGATCCGAGGTGAGATTATCCTCTTCAGAAACTTCAAACTGTTGTTCATTTAATAACGAATAAGGTACTTGCTCTTCGTATAAATTTGATTGCATGTCAAGGAAAGTAGTGCCAATGTGATTACCGTCGACGTTTAATATGCTTTCATTCACGATGTACTCTGTATTAATAATGCCATCCGCATTTTCGTATTGAATTTTAACTATCTGATTTTCTGGTATACTTATTAAGTTGCTCGTATCGACTTCTATGCAATTTTGAATATCACTGAAATAATCGTTTTCTATATCCTCTATGCTTCCATCTTGTTGGATGGTGGATATGTTTTCCGTTAGATCTTTCTCTAGCTTTGCGGTAATAATATTTTTTGTATGATTTTTTCCTGTAATTTGCAAATGTTGTATCTCACATTCAGTTTCCATTTTTTCGTCTATGTTATATTTCATTTTGCGAGTTTTCTTACTAATTTTTACAGTAGACTATAATTTTGAGCCATCCGACTTTGAGCAAGAAGTATGAAAAAATCATAATGATGAATCTGTAAACAAATGCATATGGATAATGTACAAATAGACCCATCCATAACAGTATCTAAGCTTACTAATATGATATAAATTATCCACCCTTTTCTTATAATTAGATCTGGGCGTTTTACAGTATTCAAATCACTCGTATATTCAAGTCATTCGAATATTTAACATCCAAATAAATAAAATATGATTCCAGCCTTAGCGTATACATTGGTGGAGAAAAATGCAGATTATTCATTTTCATATAAGATTCATATAATATTCATATCACTAACAATGTATGACCATATTTTTATCTGTAATAATCCCTAGAGAATGGCCGTAAAGGCTCTCAAAAACTCGTTCTCAAATATTTTTTATGAAATAAAGTCTTACAATCCAATTTACGTGTTTTAAAGAATACAAATCAAAAAATTATCAATAACATAATCCTGCGAGAGTCAGTTACAGAAATACAGAAGGTGAGTCTTATAGTAGCTAATAGTCAAGAATCAAGTTGAAGTTTTATTACCACCTCTGCATATCAACTTGGAGCTAATGAAATAGTTTGTAAAGGCCCTAGATAAAAATGGGCATTGATTCAAGCAATTATCTATCAAATTTCCCGGAGTAAGTGATGCAAAGATCAAGGAAGATATTTTTGTCGGTCTGAATATCAGAGTACTAATGAAGAAATCGATTTTGAAAAAACAATGACTTCCATTGAGAAAGGTGCTTGGCTAGGATTCAAAAACCTAGGAAATAACAAACATCCATAGAGATATTGTACAAAAAATGCTGAATTGTTACAAAAATTTAGGGAGCAACATGAACATGAAAGTGCACTTTTTAAATGTCTGGATTATTTTCCAGAAAACTTAAGGAATGTTAGTGATGAATAAGGCGAGAGGGCAACAAGGAAATGGAGAAGAGGTACCCAGGAAGATATTCTCTACTGCATTATCGCAGATTACTGTTGGTACCTTAATCGAGACCACTACGACGCATATCACAAATGAAGAAGTTAGGAGCGTCTTCTTATTCAAACTAAATAAAATTTTAAATATATATGCCACCGTTACTTTGATAAATGAGGGGGGCATAATAACTGGATATTATACATAATATCAAGCGCTTCTGATTAATGTGATAAATATTTTATATTTTAAAAAATTAATCACGTTAACGTGTTATTATGAATAATATCCAGCACCCTCTGTTTAGTATGATAAATGTCACACTTATGCAGGTTTGAACCTGTCTGTACGCAAGTTTCAATCTGTCTTAGTTGCACGTGACATCTGATTACCGGTCGTTTTAACACAATGGAAGCTCGTTTTAATGAAAGTTTATTGAATGCTTTTAAGGATAAGAAGGAAAATAGTGGGATGATGAGTAAAGAAGGCTACCAGAATTTAATTGAGAAAGTGCGAGTGTCAAAATCTAAAACCTGAGGATTATCAACGATTGAAGCGGTACGACATTATGAAGTTGGGTGACAGTGAAAAATTAATATACCCGGTGAGTGACGAGTCATCGTCAGTCCGTTATTACGAGACACTCTTGGCGATTGGACATGGAGGAAGAACAAGAATTTTGAAGCAGCTGCAGAACAAATACAAAAACATCACTCACAAACAGGTAAAAATGTACTTAACATTATGTGAAACCTGTGAAAATAAATCAAAATTGGCAAAAAAAGGACTTGTAGTGCGTCCCATAATTTTTAAGGAGATGAACTCAAGATGTCAGGTTGATTTAATTGACATGCAGAGTCAGCGTGATTATGACTACAAATTCAAGCTCGTTTACCAGGATCATGTTACGAAATTTGTACAGTTGCGGCCTTTGAAAAGTAAAAGAGCAGAGGAAGTTGCACATAACCTGCTTGATATTTTCACAATTTTGGACGCTCCTAACATACTGCAAAGTGATAATGGTCGTGAATTCTGCAATCACATCATTCAAGAAGTATTTGAAATGTGGAGTGAATTGAAGATAGTTCATGGAAAGCCGAGACATAGTTAGCCGCAAGGCTCTGTGGAGCGCGCAAATCAGGAAATTGAACACATGCTGACGATTTGAACGGAAACAAACCAAACTCCACACTGGTCTGAGGGTCTGAGATTTGTTCAATTCATGAAGAATAGAGCCCATCATGAAGGCATAAATTGCAGCCCATATGAGGCTTGGGGTTCTAGCAAAAGTCGGTCTTACAACATCATCACTTTCTACTGATGCCATCAGAAACCTGGAATTTGAAGAAGATCTGAAAATCTTAATCGACTCTTCTTCAGGTGCTTTATAGTACGAGATGAAGATGGACAAACAGAGAATGGTGGCGAAGAAGATGGGGAAGTAACAGAGAATGGTGACGAAGAAGAGGGGAAGTAACAGAGAATGGTGAAGAGGAAGATGGACAAACAGGGGACGGAGATAATGCTGTAGGGGATATTTCGGGGGAAAATATGATTTCAGACAAAATCAACATTATTAAAAAGAAGAGAGAAAATGCCATAAGTGCATTGCAGTGACAGGCAAAAAGGACGAGGCTAATGTCTGAATCGAAGTTTCCAAGAGGCATGATTGGAGATATTGTAAAAATACGGGTTCCTGATGTCGACAGGGGTAGAAGTGACTCCAAGAACATTCTTGGGGTCATTCTGCAGATGAACGCTGATGGCAAGATGTATGAGATTGGCATTAAGGAAGGACGATTGGCTCAAAAGTATTCTAGGAACCAGTTTACCATTTGTAAGGAGAATTTCATTTCACAAGAGGAAGTTCCAGATGTAACTGTGACTCTTCGTGAGTGTGCCAGGAAATCTTCAATCACAGATAGTCAGGGCTTCAAGAGATGTAACTGCAAGGGAAAATGTCTTTCAGGAAAATGTAGCTGCAAGAAGCATGGGTTACTTTGTAATTCGAGATACCATGACAGTTTGCCATCTTCTAACAAGTATAAGGTTGTTTGTTTACAAATAGCAAGAATAACACGTTTTTTAATTGAATAAAACATTGTCTTTTTATTTCACAAGCACTGATGAAAATTCTGTACTTCCTAAATATTGTAATTTATCACTTCAGCCCAGAGGGTTTGGGTTGTATGTAAAATAACCGGTTAAAATAATAAATTGCATACATATTATTACATTAACCACCTTTATTGGTTATTATGTATAATACCCGGTTATTATGCACACTAACACATTTACCAAAGTAACGGTTACATATACAAGACGATGACGACGACGAGTCGACAAACAGTCTGAACATCAATGGCAACGAGACTCATGCTGATAAAGCACCCCGAACATGATTTATGCATGCTAGTGAGATTGTGGATGTCATCGCCGCCTTATTGGATCCGCAATCTTTAATTTGGAAATTGTGAGTGCAGATTTGTGGTCAGCGACCCAAGTCGTTTTGCGAGATTAGAAATGTTAGAAAAGTTTGTCTAAAAAAGCTTAAAAGAGGACACTATGCTATATTGCCAAATAGAATATTTGAATTGATTGAATATTCAAATTCCAAATCACATTCGTAATTACAAGTGCGGAAGAGTGGGTACATGCCAATCCAAAAAATTCTGTATTCACTCAAAATCGATTACTTGTTAACCGAATTTAGTTTGTTAATTTTGGCTTGATCATAGTTCAAGCGAAGGTATTTAAAATACCTCTCTATTTTTTCCATGTACCTACCACATAATTTTATTATTTTGCATTTTACAAGTATTTTATTATATTTCTATTTTCAATCTACACCGAACACAGAACAAAATCCTGTGAAGACAATTTATAGGAACGATTTTGGGATTTAGGAAAATTTACAAAAGGTAGTCTAATTCCTAATATTCATGCTGTTTTGATATTTAATAAACATTAAGTAAATTTTGCTATTCAGTATTATAGCGATTCAAACAATTATAAGAGACCTGAACAAGTTAAGTGAATTATATCTTTCCTGTATTTCTGCTTTATATTTTATAAAAATATGTGAAATAATAAGAAAAAAATCGGGAATAGAATTGCTTCATTGTACAGTGTTCCTGTACTATCGTATATTCGCCAAATTATTACCTCCAAAACTTAGCTTTTATAGTATTGCATTACATTACGCCGTATCGTGCGAGTAGTATGTTCATCGATTTATTTTTCTGTTAAAATAAATAATAGAAAATGAATGCGTTTATAAGTAAATCATCGTCTATTTGTACAGATGATTTAATTATCAAAGCTTCCCTAAATGCACGAACTAAATGTTTCCTGCCTTCGGACTAGACCTAGATACTTAACATTGGTTGTAATAATGGAAAACTTCATTCTTTTCTAATCAAAGATCTGCTCCTATACGTAAATCACTTTCATCATTAGTGGTACAGGTAGCGTAATGTCTAGTTCGCCAAGCTATCGGCCTCGGATGGAGTCGTTACCTCCGATATACAACAAGGCCTAAGCGCTCTGACGTTAGCAGGCTGTGACGTATATTGTCTTAGGTGAACGATCAGCCATAAATGCGTTTACATGTTCTCTGCGTTTTGAATTGGTTTATCCAAATTATATTGGTTTTATTTTAAAATATACTGTGTAGTGATATCTTCATACTTTGTTGGTGATACCTGTAATGTTTTTCTAGTGTTGTATAAGCGATAAAACCTTTTCTGAAAGGATGAAAACAGGGTAAAAGCATGACTCGGTTGGTCTATTAATATTGGCGTTGACTGTTTTATATGTTTTGTTTGTAAGTTACACTTCTCAACAGCTACAGATTCAAGGACCGGTGAAACTATAACTGTAAGTTTAAAAAATCCTAGGCTTAAAAGTGATGCTATTCTAACTCAATTCCATAACTGTCCGTTGTATTTGGCAAAAAACGTGAAGATTTTATTGTTCAAATAGTTTTATATTCTTACGTTATATTTAACAAAATTATTTTTGAACACGAAATGTTTTAAATGTGCATAATAAACGTTCTGATAAACTGAGATACACGTTGGTCCAGATACGAACGGAGGATTGCCTCTGTGAATGGCAACAGCGCATTCGAATCTCACTGAGAGATCCTATCCAGTCGTAGTATATCATAAAGCGAGCGGCGGTACGCACGCACATTACAAACACGCATGTCCGCTCAATCACGTAATATTATAATTCAACGCCTTCCGTTTGTGTTAATACAGAATTACTGCGTAATTTTTCTGTATTCTTAGATTATGTTAGAAATTACAGTTTCTTATTTTCATTTTGTTGCTGCGATGTAGGAGAACGAAAAAGTAATTCTAAGTAGGAAAATAAGCAACGATTCTTAAAAAATTAAACTAAAGAAAAATAACTTCCATGATTATACAAAATAAATTGAAATTCTAACAATGTTACTTTATTAACAGGAAAAATCTTCTGACAATTTTTATCTCGCACCCCGGTGAGACCTGGACCAACGTGTATGAAAATATCATATTCACAGCAGTGAACGTATTGCAACAATTATAATAACTTGTTCTATAAATACCCTTCTTGAAAATTATTGTGAGAAAAGTAATGATAGATTAGGTAAAACACCACATAATAGGAAATTAAAGACTCTGGTTAAATATTATGTGTGTAAATTTTGCAATTATTGTATCATTTCAACCTTAGTTTCGTCTAAATACATGTACAATTATAAATAATAGGTAACAATTAGTCGATTAAATATCAACCACAAATACATCTTTCACGAAAACGGTGCTCGGTTACGTGTTTGGTTTTTGCTTTGAAACTTCGTTTTTCCAAAATAAAATCGAATGGGATGCGCAGAAGGGCTCAGTTGACGACTGGCATCCTCTTTAAACCGAAAGCCCTTCAAAACTTAAAAAAGAAATGCAAAAAAAGCGATTCTTTTACCGCTAAGGCTAATATCGTGCATGGCGATACATCACCTTAAACCGCGTGACGTCATCGAAAAGCACTGAGGCCTTGTTATATCGGCGGTAACGCTGGAGCTCCGAGCTCTTTCTTTCCTCTTCTAAATTTGCCGAATGCTTGGAGGGATGACAACACACCTAAGAAAGTAGGTGTGGCCGGCCAATGCTAGCCCATAAATGGGTAAGACTATTGGAGACACGAAAACATGGAATAGTTATTATTAAAGCTGGCCACGAGCGGTACCGCGCAGTAGCGTAGAGTCGACCAGGCCTCGCGTTCCACTAGAGTTATTCTGCTAATAGAGATGTTTGCTGCCGCAAATAATTTCGCTCATCTTTTAAATAAAAATTAAATAACACGTGCTCAAACACTTACCATTTTAAGAGTCCTCCGTGAAATCACAAAGTGAATAATGTCTGTTAAATATCTGCAACATTAGATATGTTTCAACTGTTGTTTCGGCAAAACTAGTACGGCATGAGGAAAAAATGCGTTTATATGCAGAGAACGAGCGTTCTACATCTAGTGACGTAATATTTGCGTAAGTAAAATAATCTTTCAAATAACTTAACGATTCTGTTGACGCACCTTCACAAATGTGTCTTAATGTGCCAAAATCAGAATTTTTCTCAAAAACACTTTCAAATTTTTCTAGAACAGAAACATTTTTTGCGTCTTCAATCGCGCATAGCTGTGTGTGAACATGTTGCACTATTTGTAGAGATTCTTCTAACGGCACCGCAGGATTTTGTAATTTTTCTATTGCAACTGCTAGCCCGAAGTAATTGTCGTGAATGATTTTTAAATCCATTTTAACCTGACTATCTTGAAATTTCGACTGGCTTTTCTGGATAGCGGCAGCTTCCTTTGTATCGAATTGTAAAACCACGTTCTTAATATTGTCAAAATATTTATGATAATAAAACGCGGCCTGCAACCATGTTCCCCAACGAGTTAGAATAGGTTCTGGTGACTCTGGTATACGGGGGCACAGTCTGTGAAATTCACGAATACGTTTCGGTAATTTGACAAATACTGCTTTGGTATGCGCTATTAAAGCGTCTACCTCAGGATAACATTTTCTGATACTATCCGCCACAAGATTGAGAGCATGAATTTTACACGTAATGCGTATCAAATTAGCAGAATGCTTTTTAAGAGACCGGCCTACAGAAAGCATGTTTGCAGCACCATCACTCACTAACATCAAGAGTTGGTTTGTTGAAAGTTCAAACTTGTCCAATGTATTTAACACTAACTTTGAAATTACTTCGGCAGTACACTGTTGTATTCGTTTGGAGACTAATAGAATTGAAGGTGCCGATTGATGAGGTTCCAATTTGCGTGCCATTACATTAAGAACAGAATGTTTCTTCCGATCTGTTGTTTCGTCGACACATAACCACAATTTTTGATCTTTCAACTCTGATTTTATTTTTTGTTCAATATGTTCGCGCGCAGATGGCACAATTCTTCGTAACGATGTTCGACTTGGTAATTTGCACTCCGAATAGTTATTCCAAAAGCAGATAAATGGTTCCTTGTCTAGTAAATTAAACGGTATATTACATGCGATAAACGTAACACATAAATTAAATATAAATTTTTCATTGTCTCGTGCGCAATTTCTTTTTGGGACATGCTTTTCACTATTCACGTGTCGTAGACAATGTTGTCTGAACCAACACATTAACGGGATTTTACAGATTACACATTTAATTTTAGCACCTTCATATATTAAGTCTGGAATTTCTGCAATAAATTTTCGAAGTTTGTCCGACCGCGGTCGTTTTGCTAACGAAATCATAATTTTTCTAGGACAGATAAACAATTGTGCAAATGACCGGCAGCGAAAATGTCCGTACTGCTCCGCAGACGAAGTAATACTACCGTTCTTCTCGGTCCGAACTGATTCTACGCCGATGCGCGGTACCGCTCGTGGCCAGCGTTAGTTATTATTATTTCGTTTACTTGTTATTTCAACCATTGTAATTATAAGAACACTCCATAATTTGTGGTAGTTTAATATACAGGGTGATAAGCTTATGTTAGCTGTGTATTAGAAACTAAACAAGCTCCAAATTTGTAAATTTTGCAAAGACTCATTTTGCTCGAGGCGGCTAACTTTTAGAAAATATCGGCACATTTAGTAAACTTCCGATTTCACCAGAAGTAATGTAATTTTCTTAAATGGATTGCCCTAATTTTCATAAAACATTTGAATTCAGCAATTAATTTGATGTAAAATTGATGTATTTCACATGTCATCATAACAACTAGTAGGTATTAAAGAGTGAACGTTCTTGGTACGTCCCCGAAGTGTAGTGGTTAGCACGCCCGTCTGGCAAGCGGGAGATATCGGGTTTTATCCCTTACCGGGACGATATTTTTTCAAGTATTTAATTACGCAGGAAATTCTAACGAAATTACAGATTTTCATAATTCACCGACGGAAGACAAAATACAGGGTGTTTATTAAACATACGGCAACAATTCAAGGGGTTATTCCATGAACTATTCTAAGAATATTTTGCCCTTTGATGATTTTTGAAAAGCCCCTTTTTTTCGAAGATACAGGACGAGAAGAATTTTCGACAAAATCAACATTTTATCGCCAAAAATTTCATTTAAAGTTTCTTAATCTACAAGAACTGTTGAAAATGACTGCCTCTAGCTAGGATACAAGAATCCAATCTTCTCCTCATTGACTGCCGAACTCTTTCAAAAACACCAGGGTTGTTTCTTATTGAGTTACACCCAGCAATTATCCGATTTCTTAAATCTTCCACATTTTCCATTGGAGTAGAATAAACTAATGACTTTAGATGGCCCCATAGGAAATAATCCAGAGGGTTTAAGTCCGGAGATCGAGCAGACCATAAGTGAGGTTCACCTCGACCAATCCAATCTCCGTATGTTGCTGTTAAAAACTCACGAGCAACTGCATTGCATTTCTTGTTGCCAATGGTATATCCTCCAGAAACAGAGGTAGCGTTTGTTCCAAAAAGTTTCAATATACCTCGCCGGTAAGTCTTCCTGGTAGAAATACCGGTCCAATTAGCCCGTCACCCACAATTCCTAACCAAACGTTCAACGACGACTGATGTTGAAAACGATCTTCAAGTACCTCATGTGGATTTTCTTCAGCCCACACATGGTTATTGTGAAAATTCCTTATTGCATTTCTTGAGAAATTTGTTTCATCGGTAAAAAGAATCAGTGTCAGTAGTTGAGGGATTTGAACCAATGTGTGCAAAAGCCACTGACAGAATGCAATCCGTGGAGGAAAATCTGCAGAAAGAAGTGCCTGAACGCGTTGTATGTGGTATGAGTACAACTCCCTAAGAATTTTCCAAACAGTCCTATTACTTACATTCAAAGTATTTGCAATTTTGCGAGTAGAAGTACCTTGATCTTCCAGGTACTTGTCCAGCACATTCTCTTCTAATTCTACCGTTCTTACTGTCATTGGCCTTCCTGGTCCTCCACTTCGTTTTAATGTGCCTGTTTCATGAAGACGTTGATGAATACTGTGGAAGGTTTTTCTATCAGGAACATTACGGTCAAGAAATCGTTCAATATACAACCGTCTATCTTCTAATGAATTGCCATCAGCAAGTCCATAAATGAAATGCATGTCAGTCATCTCGGCGTTTGTATAGCGATTCATGATAGAGGATTTCACTAACAAAAGTTTAAGTATTAAAAGACAGAAAATACACGTCAATCAGTCTCAACAAATTTGACACATTCAAAATGATCAATCACGAAACGTATTTAAATGAAATCCACGTTTTAACTGATTTACTTTTCTATGTCTGCACTTGCCAATTGTTAGTGGGTAAAACAGCCGTTCTTTGTAATCGGAATGTTGTTAAAAGATAACGCGTTTTTACAATTTTTTATACTCGGTAAGTCCAGCGTTGTACGCCATATTTTTATTTCGGCTACATTAATAATTTCAAAAATATCAAAATTGGTTTTGTCGAAAATTTTTCTCGCCCTGTATCTTCGAAGGGGCTTTTTAAAAATCATAAAAGTACGAAATATTCTTAGAATAGTTCATGGAATAACCCCTTGAATTTTTGCCGTATGTTTAATAAACATCCTGTATATTAAAGTTCCTTTAATCTTTTAAAAGTGAATAATATACTATAATTGATTTCCTCTTCAATACATTAACTTGAAAATACATACATGTACTTAGCAAGAGTTATTAAACAATCTTCAGTGGAAATCTCTAAAGATTGGGATTGTGTTTAGTAGTAAAATGCAGACACGGGAAATCTAAAAGATATGTTAACAATTTACACTTCGAAGACATATGATCCTGTTAAAGAGAACATTTATTTCAATGTGATTTTTATTGAAGTACCATATGAAAAAACGTAATCGAGAGGGGCATGTTCTTTTTGATTTCTGTTTAAAGCGTAAATGGTTAATGTGGTAATCTAAGTTAATAATAATGCTAGTAAATAACAAATTATAGATTATTGTTTTTAAAACTATAATTTTTAGGCGCGGACAAATAAAATAATCTAAAATCGTTAGATCTGGAGAATGTGGAGGAAAATCTACTATACGATTACCAAAATATTCATGTTGTTTGTAGTGTTTTATGTTAGAAATATTCATCCCTTAGTTCATCATGCAACTGGTTTAGAAAAGGTTGCATTAAATTATTACGATATCTTTCTGCGTTTACTGTTTTATGAAACAATAATGGACCAATAATAATTCTTATCCGCGAAGCTGCTATCCAAACACCAACTTTTTTAGAATACAATGGTTTCTGTATCATGACACGAAAGTTTCCACTGGGCCATATACGCCATGGTTTGTTTGTAAATAAAATTATTAAAGTGGAACCAAGCTTTGTCTGAGAAGAAGGATTTGTCAAGGATATTATGAGTATGGCTTGAGTTCTTGAATTACACGAATTTTATATGGATATTTTTCGAGTTCTTTTCTAAGAATATTATTTCTTAGAATTAGTTTCCTGTGGAAACTTTCTAATTTCAGGTGAATACGCTTCCTCAATCCTCAATAGTTTCAGTAGTTCATTTCTTGAGCCTACCACTAGCAGATTTCTGACTTACTACATCAGTTTCATGAAATTTAGCAACGCAGCCAACAATTTGTTGATATAAATGAAGATATGTTACTGCAAAATGTGGAAACTGAAGACGAAATTCATCCATACATAGTTGGGCAGAATAAAACCATTCCCCACTTTGTTGCTTTTGTCCATTACAAAAATAGCTTTCAATGATAAATATTTAGTGACCTGTGATAAACGTGCTTTAAAATTTATAAACATCAAATGTACTTTGACTTGTTAAACTTGTTAATAAATGTCAAACGTAAGTTGATGTTGGAAAATAATTTAAAAGAAACATATCCCTCTTGATTATGTTTTTTTATGATCATATTGTGCCATTACTTTCATAAAAATCATTTGAAATGAGCTCATTTTGACGCTTTTTGAATCTTGTGACAATGACTTTAAAGACATCGTGACAATATTTTGTATTTAACTTAAAACTTAATTTTTTATTATACGTTATATTCGTTTATTATTTAAAAAAAAGCTGTTTCCATTTAACGAAATTAGAATATAGAAAAAATATATCAAAGATTATCTTAGTATAAACATTTTTATTGAAAACGTTTGTAGCTTTACAAATGTTGCTAATATTTTATTGGAGCACCATCATTTGAAATAACGTTGTGTAGTCTTTTAGGCATTGATAAAATGCCTAAAAGGCTACATGAGTAAAATTTCCGCCATGACTTATTTTTTGTCATACGTTTTCAATCGCACGCCATAGTTCTTCAGATGTTCGATGATGAAAAATTTTATAAAGTTTTTTAACCGTTAATCGCCAAATATTTTCCAATGCAATGGGTTCAAATCTGGACTGATGGTGGGCCATGGCAAAAGTTCCATATTTTGATTTTGAAACCATTCTACATACAACTATACTGGCCGTTCGCACTGGACAGTTATCTTGTTGACATATAAAGTTATCAGGGTAGAGATATGTGTTACAGAATTGTATTTTCGAGAATAGTAATGTAATTCTGAGAAATACATTTGCCCTGAATTCTCTAACAAACCCCAACGCTTCGATAATTAATCCAACCCCACACATTCAGAGAAACGGCCAGAAGTTTTTAAATTATATATTTATTATTGATGTATTTTACAATAAATTTAATGTTATTTGGTCTATACACTTCAAATTTTGAATTATTTGTTGATTGGATGGGAAATATTTTTATTAATGTAAATATGTAAAATTTTTTTTGTTTCTGCTTAAGAAATGATGCCAAATTACGTGCACATGGGCAATTATGTCACGATTTTTAACCGCCAAATTTGAAATATGGAAAGTTCCTTGTTTTTTGATTTTTTACAATTCTCTAATTTTCAATACTCTAGTATAGCTTTAAATGATTTTTTTAAAGAGGTTCATTTTTCGTAATTCTAATTAAACCAAAATCTACATAAAATTATTTCTTTACATAAAAGTCACCAATGGAATTTTTGTTACTAAACAGGATACATTTTTTACGTAATAAAAATTACTCTAATGAAACTTTTCAATAAATAACTACAAAACCTACATTATTACGATTTTTTATTAAGTAATTAGAGCCGTAAGTTGAATTATAAAGACATATTAACAAAAAGCGCTCCAAATAGAATTTTAGTACACTTTTAAACGATATCTCCTTAAACTGACTGAAAAAACTCGTACTAGGATGTTAAAAATTGGCAAACTGGAAAAACTTGAAAACAGGCAGGTTCTTTCTTTGATAATTTATAAAAATTTTAATAATACTCCATTATTGTGTAATATTCTGAAAAAAAAATTCAAATTTGAAGGTTAAAATGGAAAACGACATCTCGTTCATATCATTTTTTAAGAAAAAACAAACAGCAAAGCAAAAATTTACATATATTTATGTATAAAAAAAAATCTCTTATAATGCAGACTTTATGGGCAATACTGTGCTTTTGAAAGATCAATCATGCGAATTTGTTTATTTTTAAAATTATATTTATTGATAGTATAAGATATTTTGTGATAAATCACTCACATCCAGTAAAAAATGAGGTCACGCCAATGATCTGAGAATTGGAATGCGAATATTGAGATTTGGTAACGTAGTCGTGGTTTTGGTGTCAGTGAAAGTATTTTCAAAAAATAAACTTGAGGAAAATTGCGTAGCTACTAAATTCTTGTGAAAATGACGATGCAGTTAAATTCGAAAGGGAACTGCCAATTAAGAAATAGAAAATTAGTCAAATAAAGCTTCCACTTACCCAAGATATTCGCACTGGTCGATTTTTTTTTCGAAATCACACACTGGACAGATAATCGCAGATATGTGAAGGACGAAGAAGATGATAATAAGAGTACTTATTAATAATACTCCTATGTGGTGCGCTCGCGGTTTCGATCTTAGGTGGCTATGGACTGCTCAGTGCGATTCGACCGAAATGACGTCATCAAATGACCATTACCGCGGGCATCTACGATCAATATTTTTGCCGTCCTCCATGGACAAAGCTGTAAGGGTTCTCTAATACACCAACATCTTTTTAGAGCGCAGTCAGGCTGGACGCAAAGATTTTGATCAGTCGTATATAGAACGTCATGGTCTGAGTATTTTTGTTATTCTTAGAATAATTGATCGATACATACACATTTGGGAAAAAATATGACACTTAACATAGATATATATTGCGAACAGAAAGTCTAGTCGTGGAAATGATGATTGTCAATGGTAGAGACTCAATTAAACTAGTTTTGTTGTAACAACAGGAATGAATTTATGAAATGTAGGAAGTTTAAAATTGAGAGGCGCTTAATACATTTTGCAAAGTTATTAAGCAATAAACACAACCCTCAAAATGATAACACATGAAGTATTCCCTGTCTCTCATTTTAAGGGTAATTTCATCCCTTTTCTATAATCTTCCTCATCATTCAGCAATATAAACGTATAAAGCTATAGCATATAGACCACCACTACCTCGTCAAGCAGTTTCTGTTCCCTATCTACGTTGGGGAATCGATCTCATCACATTGCCTGCCAAAGTACCTGTTACTTTCATTATTAATTAATCACTCGTAAAGCAGATTTAGTTCGCCGTTGGCCAGCTAAGGAAGAAACGATACAGTAGGGTAAAATCAACAAAGGGGAGCAGAATTTCAACCCCGGTTGTTACGAAATCAATTTGGACAAGTGATGTGTAAATATCCTGTTGGCAACGCATGGGAAAGTAAAAGTGAAAGTACTCGAAATGTAGCACATACAAACACAAAATAGAGCTTGTTGATGGACAAATTGGCGCTCATATCATGTCACACTAGAAATAATATCGTATGAAACACATTAGATATTTTGGGCAAATTATATATTTATAATACTTTGTTTAATACCAAGAAAAATATTGTTTCCTAGTAATGCGAAATTAAAATATAATACGAAACAAATTTTGTAAGAATTTCGATTGTCATTTTAATAAAATTAGTTAGTATACACAAGGTAAATTTAGATGTATTGCTAGAATTCTAAGAAATACTTAATTGAACAAAATTTTGTTCAGCCTTCCAATATGAAAGCTTATCTCAAATAATTTGAATTACCTTAAAAATTAATTCAGGTACAAGAAATGTTAAGAGGAATTCAAAATATACAGGATGTCTCACTGGGAAGTGCATCGATCGATATATGAAAGAGTATGCATTGGAAAATTCTATAGAATACATGTACTATTAAACTAAAGTATTTTTAATAATCTGACACATCCGGTTATACCGGAAATATTTGCAAATTCTGTTATTTTAAACGGAACACCCTATATATTATTACGTTTTTGAATTATTCATTCAATTTTAATGTTTGTTTGATGAAACAACTGTGTTGCTATTTCTAACCATATTTGAAATATTTGCATTTTTTGAAAACTTTTGACAGATGGACGAGTGCATGTGAACTATTATAACTGTGAAAGTGTTTAACTTGGAAAATTTAAATTTTGCAGAACTATTGACTGTATAGGGTAGTATTATAATCCGAATCCATTTTTCGAAAACATTATACAGCGTGTCCGACAATTACGATTAAAATTTCAAATGGAATGTGTCAAAATTCAATTTTTTTAAATACAACTGTCTATTTTTATCTGTCTTATCAAATTGGTTTTACATCTAAAATTGATACTTTTCAAGATATTTAGGAAAATGTGTATTATAGCACATTTTTTCAAATAAAAAAGTACCCACCAACGTATGTACGGTGTAAGAATGTAGCTTACGTAGTTTTTCAAAATATTCCGTGTATCTAAGTTAGTCATGACCATTAGGAAATAATTCAGCATTGATGAAATGTCACAAAGTTTTCAATTATATACAATGCCGTCACGTTTAAATTATGGGAACGAAGATTATTTAAATTTGTTTATTATTTATAGAGAATGCAATGAAGTGATATCAAGAACATGTGGTAACTTTGCCGCTCGGTATCCACAAAAACAGAAGCCGTCACCAAACACAGTTAAACGAATAATACGGTATTTTAAACATTTCATGTCCGCCAAGACAAAAATTCAAAATCATAAACCTATTGTTAATGATGCAAACATGGAAATTAATGTAGCTTGAAAATGTTCGAAATAAATTACCCAATCAATTGATAATGATTTGTTTTATCACCAGGATAGACAATAAAGCAAATTACGCTGTTCCACCTTTTTGCCCTAGGAACTCCACCAATTATGGTGGAGTTCGATGACTAGCGCTACAATTTGATAGTTACGTTGTCCTCCGTTACTTCTGCTTAACTTCACGAGTCTCGCAGTTTTTCAAAAGTATTGAACAACAATTTAACAATGATGTCGTTATGAAGATGAAGATGTATGTATGTGAATACTAACAGGGAGCTAGCCTCGCTCAGAAGGAGATTGATTTTCCTATGTACATATATCAGTGTCGCAATAGAAGAGTGATTCCAAATTTCATTTTCTACAACACAAACCCGATATGACAGCTTCACTAAAGTAAAGATACTAATCGTATACATTTTTGTATAATAGTTTACATTTTCATTAACTTCTGTTCTGCATCAAAATTTTAAAGGAATTTTTCTTCTGTTTTTTTTTTAACAGAAGGTAGCGGTCCCAAATGGTTCATTAACCTGTCTTAGCATTAACTTCCCTTATCAAATTAGGAATTTTTTTTCTGGTTAGTTGTTTTATATATAGTGAATTTTGGAATCCCAGTTTCAGCAGTCATTCGATGAACTGATGTACTTAGATTGTTCGTAACATTGGGTAAAATAATATTTCGACGTATATCAGCATCGTTAACTTCGCAGTTAGTTCTTTTTTGTTCGAGGTTTCCAGTTCAGTAAATTGTGAATTGTCATGCAAAAAATTGTCTCATGTGATTGTTGTCTTTCCGGAAAACACTCAGCGTAACTCGTGCAAGCATTTTCAAAGCTTTTATTTGCTTTGAAATACACTTTCAACATTATCTTGATTTGAATATTTAGGTATGTGCCATTATCAATACCTATTAATCTTAATACTTAGCAATAATTACTTATTGATAACTATGAGTACACAAGTTTTAATTAACTAATCTCTGTAGCACCAATTATACTTCGACAGCTTATCATTTTGTTTCACACTGATAATTCTATGGCTTACTAATTTCATGGGGCGGTCTGTTTTTTGTTACTATGATATTAAACGTCAGTATCTTTTCATTACTTGACAGTATTACTTAGCACATTTTTTCTACTATTAGAGATAAATTTATTTTTATGTTAATAAAAATATTTGCCTTAAATAAGTGTTTCAACATTGTAAAACTTTAGAACCGGACATATTAGGTGTTATCGAGTTCATGGGGAAAATTAAAGTCGGCAAATTTTGGTTTCTCAAACATATCTTAAACCTTGAGAATTTGAAATGAGATTTGTTGCGAGTATTGAATTCTGCAAAAGATTCCCCATTTCACCGTTGCTCTATGTCTTCTAGTAACCGAGATATCAATGGTGAGCATCGACATGTGGACACAGTGTACATGTCACATTTCATTTTTACCATTGTTTGGAAAATAAATGAACTTTGCCAGACCGTTGACTCACCCTGTACATGTAAAATGTTTGATGTAAATGATAATAAAGTAGGCAATAAAAAATACGAGGGTAAGTCAAATATTATCTACACTTTCGCCATAACAAGCTTTGAAGGTTATTGTAGTGGCGGCCGCTTACGCATGCGTTGAGTTGGCGCCTCTGTGGTTATGAATGCGGAATTTAATCACGATCGCGTCATTTGTCTGCTAGCTACAACAGCATAAGCATGTCAGCTCCGCTATTAGTTGGATTTTTGTGGTCAGAGGATGTGAAAGGTGCTGAGACTTTAGTCACAATACGGGGATAGTGCTTTATCTCGTAAAAACGTTTGAAAACGTTCAAAATGTTTCAAAGTGGCCGCACGAGCGTAACACAAAAAGAGGAAACTAGACGGCCGCCAACCTCGACCACCGACGACAACATTCAGCAAGCTCGAAAGATGGTTACAGCAAATAGGTGAAGTTGCATCTTCTTTAAACATCAGTCACTATTCTGCTTAAAAATGCGTCGCCTTCCGTGTTGGCAGATGTCCAAATGTTTGGTTTTGTCTTCTGCAGTAACCATTCGTGGTACCCATCGCTCACACACTTTACGAAATTTGAGTTCATCGTGGATAATTTGATAGGCAGAACCGTGACTGATGTTTGAAGAAGATGCAACCTCACCTATGGTAACTCGCCTATTTGCTGTATCTCTGCCATCTCTCGAGCTTGCTGAATGTTGTCGTCGGTGGTCGAGGTTGACGGGCGTCCAGCTCCCTCTTTTTGTGTTACGCTCGTGCGGCCACTTTGAAACATTTCGATCCGCAAAAAAACGCTTTCACGAGATAAAGCACTGTCCCCGTATTGTGACAAAAGTCTCCAGTGAATTTCAGCACCTTTCACACCCTCTGACCACAAAAATCAGATCACTGCTCGTTGTTCCTCTTTGGTGCAAACTAATAGCGGAGCTGACATGCTTATGCTGTTGTAATTAGCAGACAAGTCACGCGATCGTGATTAAATTCCGTACACATGACCACAGAGGCGCCAACTCAACGCATGCGCAAGCGGCCGCCACTACGATAACCTTCAAAGCTTGTTATGGTGAAAGTGTAGATAATATTTGACTTGCCTTCGTATATTAAACAATTTCTCGAACTCTGTGGCACTGGAACATTGAAATACTTTACTAAAAACCCTTGCCACATTTCACTGGCACTTAATTCAGTTTTACTGCTGATGATGAAGTGTAGCAGAAATTCACTATGTTTCCTATAAAATTTCAAAACCAGCAAGGCAAATGAGTGACTGTAACATTATTATAAATTCTGTAAATTCACATTCTGCTACTTTAATATTACTTAATACGATGTGGTCACATATAATCTATGTGACGTACTATAAATTCACAGAAACGATTTTACCCTGAAAATTAAACACTGTCCCTCAATACTTTTCATCTCAAAACTTTTTCTCTAAACTGCTCAGAGAAGGAATTATTTTCCAACCACGCAATAGGTAAACATGCTGAGTAGATATTTATTTGTGCTGATGAACACAAGCTACTTCTTTCCTGTAGCAAAAGCAACTAATGTTAATATTTACATAATAATTTATAATTAAAAATTGCGCAGACGATTTCGTGTTAATGAGTAGATGACGGCTAGTAAACAATTTTTTTTCACAACAAATGTGAATTTTCGGATATTTTCTACAGGACTTTAATGTAGTCTACTTTCATTTCTAGTATGCAATGTTTTTCGCTTGCTTAATATTTTTAGGGTTTTCCGAAAGCGACACCACTTTATCACCTCTATTGGCATTTGCTGTTTGGATAACGTAACAGTTTTCTGGGAACTCTCTTCGACCAATAACGTCTTGCTGGGATAACAATAGCTCCCTATTTCTCCACCCATCGGTTGACACAAAATCGATTACTGGCCAATCATTTACTGCTTTTCTAACTTTTCAATTCTTTCGTTGGTTATGTTCACTTTTTCACGATTTAACATCTGGTAACTTTTGAACAGAATAATATCAACTTATTGTCATAAACGTTGTATTTCGTTTTAATGATGAAAATTACTTTACATTACAAACCGTATCTCATTTAAACGTTAATAGTTGTTCTAATAATTCTCTTATAATGACTTAATAGAAAAATGGTACTTCGTCGAAGCTTAAACAAGTTGCACCTTTGTTCCCTACATCCTTTCCTGTTTTTATTATAATGAATGTTGGTTATGCACATTTTCAGCAATTTAGGTATAAAGTTTAACATAAAAACACTTAATTCATGTTTGTTTGATTTTATTTACAATTTGATCCGTTCCTTCTAATCAAACATTCATTGTTGCATATCTTGAATACAACTGTTAAAATAAAAGAAAGAATAGGGGCGTCACCTTTGACAAAAGAGCTTTCAAACGACGTATTACTTATTTCATGATTTGACATTTTTCAAAAGGGGGTTATAGAAAGGCGGAGGATCAAATGTCAATTTTATGTCAAAAAATGTTTTCCTTAAAATAAAGATGTAGCAAGAAAACGAAATAAAATATTTGGTAATTATGACAACAAAAAATGTATATCTGGAATTGTGATATACTTAAAATAAAATTAGGATTTTAAATTTAACAATAATTAATAAAGCTGACCACGAGCGGTACCGCGCAGTAGCGTAGAGTCGACCAGGCCTCGCGTTCCACTAGAGTTATTCTGCTAATAGAGATGTTTGCTGCCGCAAATAATTTCGCTCATCTTTTAAATAAAAATTAAATAACACGTGCTCAAACACTTACCATTTTAAGAGTCCTCCGTGAAATCACAAAGTGAATAATGTCTGTTAAATATCTGCAACATTAGATATGTTTCAACTGTCGTTTCGGCAAAACTAGTACGGCATGAGGAAAAAATGCGTTTATATGCAGAGAACGAACGTTCTACATCTAGTGACGTAATATTTGCGTGAGTAAAATAATCTTTCAAATAACTTAACGATTCTGTTGACGCACCTTCACAAATGTGTCTTAATGTGCCAAAATCAGAATTTTTCTCAAAAACACTTTCAAATTTTTCTAGAACAGAAACATTTTTTGCGTCTTCAATCGCGCATAGCTGTGCGTGAACATGATGCACTATTTGTAGAGATTCTTCTAACGGCACCGCAGGATTTTGTAATTTTTCTATTGCATCTGCTAGCCCGAAGTAATTGTCGGGAATGATTTTTAAATCCATTTTAACCTGACTATCTTGAAATTTCGGCTGGCTTTTCTGGATAGCGGCGGCTTCCTTTGTATCGAATTGTAAAACCACGTTCTTAATATTGTCGAAATATTTATGATAATAAAACGCGGCCTGCAACCATGTTCCCCAACGAGTTAGAATAGGTTCTGGTGGCTCTGGTATACGGGGGCACAGTCTGTGAAATTCGCGAATACGTTTCGGTAATTTGACAAATACTGCTTTGGTATGCGCTATTAAAGCCTCAGGATAACATTTTCTGATACTATCCGCCACAAGATTGAGAGCATGAATTTTACACGTAATGTGTAACAAATTAGCAGAATGCTTTTTAAGAGACCGGCCTACAGAAAGCATGTTTGCAGCACCATCACTCACTAACATCAAGAGTTGGTTTGTTGAAAGCTCAAACTTGTCCAATGTATTTAACACTAACTTTGAAATTACTTCGGCAGTACACTGTTGTATTCGTTTGGAGACTAATAGAATTGAAGGTGCCGATTGATGAGGTTCCAATTTGCGTGCCATTACATTAAGAACAGAATGTTTCTTCCGATCTGTTGTTTCGTCGACACATAACCACAATTTTTGATCTTTCAACTCCGATTTTATTTTTTGTTCAATATGTTCGCGCGCAGATGGCACAATTCTTCGTAACGATGTTCGACTTGGTAATTTGCACTCCGAATAGTTATTCCAAAAGCAGATAAATGGTTCCTTGTCTAGTAAATAAACGGTATATTACATGCGATAAACGTAACGCATAAATTAAATATAAATTTTTCACTGTCTCGTACGCAATTTCTTTTTGAGACATGCTTTTCGCTATTTACGTGTCGTAGACAATGTTGTCTGGACCAACACATTAACGGGATTTTACAGATTACACATTTAATTTTAGCACCTTCATATATTAAATCTGGAATTTCTGCAATAAATTTTCGAAGTTTGTCCGACCGCGGTCGTTTTGCTAACGAAATCATAATTTTTCTAGGACAGATAAACAATTGCGCAAGTGACCGGCAGCGAAAATGTCCGTACTGCTCCGTAGACGAAGTAATACTACCGTTCCTCTCGGTCCGAACTGATTCTACGCCGATGCGCGGTACCGCTCATGGCCAGCGTTAGTTATAGCCATACATACAATTTCAATACATTTGTATAGCTTAAAGTGTAAACAAGCGATTTGATAAATAAAAGGCAACAAAGAATTACAACAATTACATTGCGCATAACAAAAATCTTTGTGAGAGAATTTAACTTAATAATTAATTAATATATGTTTAACGTCTATAGTTAAGTTGGGCTTTCACAAGGATAAACCCTGTAAAACTCCTGTAAAATAACAAGCTGTTGGAAACGGAGCATTTCGCTTTAGTTTTGATAGTGTTTCAAAAGATTTGCAGATCTATATTTCAATGAAATTAATGAATTCCAGTATGCAGAAAAATGCACAAAGGGACAGTACTTTGAAAAATATGAGATCCAGGAGAAAAAATGAAAGGTCTATTTTTTAAAGTATTTTAAATGTCATGGTCGTCTTGATTTAAGAAAATAACAACTTTTTTATTTCAAATAGATGACCCTCTATATTATGAATTCTTTGTATAGCACTATTAAATGTAAAATGATATAGCATATTATGGATTTACAACGTACCAACTTCAAGAAATCAATTTTTCTTCTGAAAATTTTGACAGATTCAATTGAAATAACTCTTCTTTGGCGTTAGTTTAAAACTGATTTACATAATCATGTATTACATAAATAGCTTACCGTTGTAAATAAAGATAAAAATGCTATAAAGGATATTCCGAAAATGCAGCCTAAACATTAATATATTCAACCAGGAAGAAGTCATTTTCTGGATAACCCTATGATCATTTCTACACGTTCTCCGAAAACAAAAGTAAAATGTATTTTACATCTTATGCCTAATTTCCGAGTTATTTACAGATAATTCACAAAATTAATTTATTTCCTAATAAAAAGCAATAGGATTAATAAGGTAAGTTTCGGTTTATACTAATGACAGATGATAATTCATAAATGTGACTAACTTGGTCAAGTCCCAGCGGCGCTCCCATCTCTTTAATCCGTCCAAATAGTAGTTGGCATCGTTTTCTGTAAAATAGGCGTTTACAAATGTGATGGGGTCCTTATTCGATGGAAATCTCTGTCCTCCGAGCGAAATTTTCAGCCTAAAAAAATGGATGGCTTGGGGCCAGATCGGGTGAATTCTTTTTCTTAAAATGCGACCGTTTTCCCGTAATTTCTGCCTTCAGCTTGTCGAGTAGCGATGCGTAGTATGTCCCTTTTATTGTTTTTCCTTTTTCACGATAGTCGATTAATACACCTCTATCCCAAAAAACACTCGCCATTACTTTCCCGGCCGATGGAATATTCTTCGCCCTTTTCGGAGCTGATTCACTCTTCGCAGTCCACTGTTTCGACTGTGCCTTGGCTTCAGGAGTGTACTGATGTATCCAAGTTTTATCTACAGTTATTTATCGACGCCAAAACTCCGACTTATTTCACTTAAACTGCTTCAACAGGGCTTTGGAAATGTTCATTCGAATCCGTTTTTGGTGAGTGTGACGCCCAACACGTGGGTAACTTTTTCATGCCCTAGTCTCCAGTCAATATATGACAAACACGATTTTTCGATGTTATCAGTAGTTTTTGGTCGTCCCGATCACTCATCGTCAACCAAGCTGGTACGACCACGTTTCAGTGCAGCTGCCGAAAATTTCACTATGGCAAATGATGGTACAGAGTCCCCATAAGCAGCGTCTATCTCGGCTTTAATTCGCAGAGGCGTATTGCCTTTCAAATGCTAGAATTTAATGACGGCTCGATATTTGATTTCTTCCATTTTTACAAACGACTGTTAAACAATAACTGAATGAATTATCAGAATATTTTTGACGAGTAACACCATCTTCATGTTAAGGCTTTTCAGACTTTTAAACTACCCTCGTATTAGTAATAGTACAAATCACAAATGAATTACTTATTGGAAACGGAATCTACAATTTACGAGGGGTATTTTTTTAAATAAGGTCCATTTTTTAATAAGAAGAGAAGTACTGTAAATATCATTAAAATATATTTTTTCCATATTCTACATACTTTTATCTAGTTTTCTACATAATTTCCATCTTTGTTCAAACATTTGTCATATCGCTCAACAAGTTTTCTAATTCCGACGTCAAAGAAATCTGCCGCTTGTGAAGAAGCCTTATCCATAACTGCAGTTTTCACATCTTCGTCGTTGTTGAACCGTTGACCACCAAGGAACTTTTTTAAGTACCGAAACAAGTGAAAATGACTGGGGCAAGATCTAGACTGTAAGGTGGATGATCTAGTTGTAATCTAGTTCCCATCCAAAAGACCTGTTTAGACCTTGTGTTTGCGCAGAAACATGTTGCCTTGGATCATCCACCTTACAGTCCAGACCTTGCACCAGTCATAGACAGGGCTTTTTCACAGGCGGCAGATTTCTTTGACGTTAGACTTAAAAAAACTTGTTGAGCGGTATTACAAAAATGGAAATTATGTAGGAAAGTAGATAAAAGTATGCAGAATATGGAAAAAAAATATTTTAATGATATTTACGGTATTTTTCTTCTTATTAAAAAACGGATCTTATTTAGAAAATACCGCTGGTACTTTGAATCAACCCTAACATTTTAGGGTTATAAATAGGGTATAAATAGGGTTTTTGTGCCAAAGGAACAGTCTTTTTTATAAATTTTTAGTAGTAGTATTATAAGTAATTCGGAAACCATTGAATTTAGATATGGGAACCAAAGTACGTACGTGTTGTGTTTGTCATTTTCGCTTAGAGTATGTAGAAATGATCAAAAATAAGGGTTGTAATAAAAAAACAAAGTTCCCATGTTTCGACTAGATTTTCGGAACATCTTGTATAACATTCTTTACATTTATTTATGCTCATATATAGCTTATTTTATTAATAAGAATCTCAAAAGTGATTCATATATCTAATGCCAAAAAAGAGATTGACCTTTATATTGAAGTTTGCATCTGTCAAAATTAAAAAAAGGAATTCTCAAAATTGATACATTCTCGACTCATAGTATACCGTTTCATCTAACTTGCGTTTAAGAGTGCTTTGCAAAGAATTCATAAGGTACATGGTGTTCTATTTGAAATTTCAAAAGATATTTTAATTTCTGAGATATGTATTATTCAAATACAGCACTTAAAGTTTACAGGGTGACCCAAAATTTCAGAAAATTTATAAAAGTCGAAATATCTTTGAAACGACAAGTCGATAGGTTAATCGATCACTGCATTCTCATTTTTCTGGATTGATTATAGTTATATCATTCCGTTTTAATTTTTCGAGAAAATCACATAAACAGAACAAGCTAGCCCACAACGCCATCTTGTTTCCATTTAAAGCAACAAAGCAAACACTATTATTTACCTTCTTAACCTACTTGATATTCTCTTCACAATGAACACAAGTTTTTGAAAATCGGTTGACATTCACTAAGGTTACAAGGACTTTCGTGTGATAAAAAGTATGCTTCCCCTACCATTTTATAATAATCATAAAATGTCATTAACCAAACTTGTAAACAATTATTAGTGGCTTGCTTTACATTTATTTTCTTCCTTCTGAATAATAGAAAATTATTATAAAAAATAACAAAACTTAAAGAACAAATTACGCCATCTTGCCAACTTCAGAATCTCGAAAATATTTTTAAAGATGTTTTCATTACCACATTTACCAGTATAATTTTTTCCCTATGTTCTGCGACAAACGGTTACCAGGATATGCCTGGTGGCAATCCTTAATGAATCACCCCGTATATTTTGCAATTATTGTGTAGCGTTTTAAAGAAAGGATTTCTTTTTCAAATTTAGTGTAAAAAAAAGTTCAATTTTAGATAGATGTCCAATCAATAAAAATCACATCATGTTAAATGCTAGCAAATTGAAAGAAAAGGTTTGCGCAAAATGAAAAGCTGACCGTATAAAACTCAAATGCAACTTTACGCGTTTAAAACTTCTAAGGAAAGGTAGTGATAAGTTTAAGCTTTCCGAGATATATGTGTTTCCATGTGCTTCAATATAATTTCCGAATAAAGTTAAAGTTTATATTTTGATCGAGAATACAGCACTAAAGCATTACATTTGATAATTAAGAAATCCGTTTGAATACAGTTTGAAGTGTGAAAATGGTAGTTATTTAAAGATTAAATAAAGTAATACTCACAATTCCAAAAATAATAAGTAGTTAATTGCATTTTTCACTCATTTCACAAAAAGAATCCAAAATTAACAAATTAGTATAGTAATTGAACGTGCGCATCCAGAAACATATTACTAACTACTAATTTGTACGAGTTAACTGAATCCTTGCGCTTTTCTACGACGACTGTTATAAATTATACAACGAAACGCACATGCACTAACCCAGAAAATATTAAAATGGTAAAAAGGTGTTTCTCTGCCAGTCAAGCAACTACCCTAGCTGTACACATTGTTCATTGTTAAAATCGCCACCACCCCCACCCATCTCCTGATTGTTCCCACGCCATAAATCGATTCAAAACTAAATTATTTTACATGAAAGTGTGGCGGTTTGAATGAGAATTTCCCGTGAGCATCAGAGAATTAAAAGGGTGGTAATTTATTGCGAACGCAGTTTCATTTTCGGTTTTAATCATTTTAAAACTATGTATAAAACTGTAAATGAGCCTACATATTTAATTCATTATGGGTTTAATAACGTTTATTATGACGTAGGTTTTTTACACACTGAAGAATTGTATGTTATTCACTTATAAAAGTAAGTTACAGTAAGTAATACAATACTATAAAGTAATTACACCTATTACATATTAAAGTTAATTTATATTTCAATTAATTATTTGATTTGATAATCATTTATATCTGTAACCTGAATTTAATCTGTAATGTATACTATATGTATATTAACTAAATACATTATCAATTTCAAGAGTTTTTATTTTAAGTAAAAGAAAGAAGTGTTTGTATTTAAAAGCAATGCATCTGATGTAACATTGACATTCAATATTCACCAAAGAAGTGCAGTTGGAAAAACCCTATGTTGAAAATGCATATCGTTTTAATATGTTATCGTTTGGTTAAATTTTCTTCTCAATGTTTTGTTTTCCTAGGCTTTTTATTAGCTAACAAATATCTATCTGCATTCTGTATTAGAAAATACTTTGGTAGTTACTGAAACATATTACCAACTGGTTCTCTCAGAAAATCTGTTTTAGCTAGTCTTAGCTTTAATTGTGTGTAATTTCAAACCCAGGAATTTAAGAAAGGCTGCTGTAGATTGAATACAGCTAAGTAAATGCTGAAATTATTTTATATACATATTTTACTCTGATGTAACCGTGATATGTGTATTGGACCTACGTATGTAGTTAATACAGTGATGGACAAATGTATGGAACCAAGTAAATATCTCTGGAGTTTCTAGAGATATCGAAATTAAATTTGCTAGGTAGATACTACAGTATATTATGTATTTAGTTTTAATATTATCATAATCGAACTTCCGGCTTAACCAGTAGTAATTGCGGCTTGGAAGCTCTTAATCCTGCATGTTATTTTAGTTTAGATTAGAACATTTTACTACGAGTTCAAAAATATAGAGTTTGATATCTTTTATTTTATTAACAAAAAAGTAATTTCTGATGCAAAGGCTAATAATATTTGTCCATGAAACTGTAGCCGCGACAAAATGAGTAGTGTTTCAATTTCAATGCAAAAAGCCTGAGTTAAGTGAAATAGAAGGAATAGAAATACTAATGTGTATTGGATTTGAGGCCAGAGGAAGAATGCGTCAAAAAGTTTGTGATAATAATAATAATAATACTTTATTTATCCAGCAGAAACAGAAACAAAATTCCAATTGCAGGACAAAAAGAAATACAAATTATTGATACAAATACTCAGTACAATGTTACTAAATTCTACAGAAATATTTTATTACAACAAAAAAAAGCCAACGTAAACAAAAACATTATATAACTATAAAGTTATTATTAGGTTACCATCAATAGTAATTGCCGTAGGGTACAATGAAATATATCGCATAAGTTAGAAATATTATTGACTTATTGTAACTGCTGTAGATCGAAACTAGCGATGATTTTAGAAGAGTATTAGTTTTAGGAGCAGTACAATAAAACAAATTGTTGCTTCTAGCTGATAGTCCAGGCAACTGCGACAGGAGTGAGGGACAATCCAAAGAGCCGTGCAACATTTTATGGAGAAAAGTGAGACCAGTCATGTTTCTACGCTTTTCAAGTAGGGTTATATTAAATCTTGATAACAGCACATTATGATCTGCATCACGTTAGGGGTAAACACCATCGCACTTAAGCCACAAAACTTGAGAAAGCGCTTTTGTACTGATTCAAGTTGTTTATTATGAATGTCATAAAAAGGGACCATACAATAGCAGCATATTCTAATTTCGATCTAACGATAGAAAAATACAAACATTTTAACGCAGAAGCGTGAGTCAACGTCCGGCAATTGCGAAGTATAAAACCTAGCGACCTTCGAGCAGATGAAGCAATGTTGTTATGATGGGGACTAAAGGATAACCTGTCAACAAAGGTTATACCTGAGTCCTTCGTGGTAGTACAATAGGCGAGAACCGTGCAATCTAGAGTGTAATCAAACAAGATTAGGCAAATTTTACGTGTGAAGGACATCCCTTTGCACTTAGAAATGTTGAGCGGCAAGCTATTCTTCTCACACCAGTCGTTGATTTTATTGAGCTGAGTCTGCAGTCATTGAGAGTGTTGATTCTCGTGAAAATTTTCAAGTCGTCGACATAAATTAAGTTACCACACATCACTGAAGATGTTACATCATTAATAAACAGTGCAAATAAGAGCGGACCAATATTGGAGCCTGAGCGGCGCCGGAACTGGCAATATAAATGATTAGACGTAAACCCATTGTAACATACAAACTGAATTCCATTCATAAAATACGACTGCAGCAGTGATAACAGAGAGTCGTTGAAACCAAAGGTATGCAGCTTTTGTAATAGGACAAAGTGATCAATACGATCAAAGGCAAAATCAGTAAATATTACAGTGATCTTTGAATATACGCCCAAACGTAACGATGACATAAGTAATAAATTTGAATAGAATGGTACTAAATTATTGATAGAACCGGAGTAGAGCGTCAAACATAATTCAATTTATACATAACTAGAGCGGGCCAAGAGCGCCACGCGCCAGGTTCGCAATCAGGCTGCCGGGCGCATATATGTATGTAAACATAGGTAATTTAAATATGTAATTATTAGGACGAGGACCAAAACCACTGTCTATTACGTCGTGAAGACGCGCAAATATACACCTGCAGTTTGGGTGTTCGTTGATAAATAGGGCGTTGTTCACAGTGGGCCACTACAAAAAAAAAGTTCATTCATCGACGGCTACGAACTAACAGCGCGCTTATTCATTTACGGATGACGCGCTCTATTCATCAACAAATGACGAGTCTGCAGATGTTACGTTTGCACCACTTCGTGGCATACTAGAAACAAGCGTCGGTGTGCTCGCTTTAGTGATTATGTCTAACGTAACTATTAAAAATAAACGGCCATTACCTACGAAAGTTAATAAATTTCTTAGTGAATTTGTGGATTTACACTACAATGGGAGTACAATTTTCTGTAAAGTTTGTAAAAAGAAACTACTGTGCTGGAGCAAACGTGATTGTGAAAGACATATAAATAGCGCACACCACAGAAATAAAAGAAATGGTGTGTCACAACAACGTCAATTTCAATTAGAATTGCTTTTAACGTTTATGGTATGTGGTCTACCACTTCGTATACTTGATAAAAAAGCATTTCGAAAATTCTGGGGTACATACAATACCGAGTGGATACTACCATCTCGGACAGCGTTACGGAGAGATATTTCACGAATACGAGAGGACATTGAAAATCGAATTAAAGCCGAATTAAAAGATAAACAGCTGTGGCTATGTCTTGATGAGACGACAGATTGCAAAAAAAATTCTATTTTGAATATAATAGTGCGCGTATTAGATCCTATTAAACCAAATTTTGCAATTCTATTAGCCAGCAGAAGATTAAAACAGTGTACTAGTAAAGCAATTACGGCCGTAGTTCTCGAAACGTTACAAAAATTTCAAGTGTCAACCAGTCAACTGTTGTTGTTCATGAGCGATGGTGCAGCAACAATGTGTAGTGTAGGCCGTTCCCTTAAAGAAAAGTGTGAAGGACTTTTACATGTTACGTGTAAAGTCCATGCTTTACATCTTGTGGCACAAACTATTCGAGAGTGTTACCCGGAGGTGGATGCATTAATAGCAAACACAAAAAAAGTGTTTCTCAAAAGTCCTAAGAGGACTAGGGCATTCCACAGGTTATGCCCTGGTATTCGAGAACCACCACAGCCCATTCTTACGCGTTGGGGAACGTGGTTAAAAGCCGCTTTTTATTATAATGAACATTTTCAAGAAGTCAAATCCGTTATTTTGCAATTCGTCCCTGCCGAAGCTAGAGCTATTAGGATGAGCCAGAAGGGATTTTTCGATATTTCTGTTGAAACACATCTAAAGAATATTAGCAACAATTACAAAGGGTTAGTAGACGCGATAGAAAATTTGCAAAATTCTGGATTGTCGTTGGTAGAATCAGTGCAAGTCGTGGACGAAGTTAGTACATTGTTACACAGTATAAACGATGCAACAAGTGGACGAGTTTTAGCTAAGTTCGATAGTGTTTTAAAAAAGAATCCGGACTACACGAGATTAAGACAAATGTGCGATGGGGCATCTGCAGATTCCTTGACTAAGTCTAAAGATTATTTTAATTACGCCTGCCTTACTTCGGTAGACGTGGAACGGTCGTTTTCGAAATATAAGAACATTTTTTCGTCTCGGCGAACATCCTTCACCGAGGCAAATGTGGAAACTTATCTGATGGTGCAACTTTTTAAACAAGCCTATCCGCATTATTAAGAAGGATAGAATTTATTTATTATATCTTTATTTACAGTTGCATTATTAAGTACAACAGAATAAAAAAAGCGTTCAGTTTCTCAGTTATTTCCTTATTACATCCCATTTACAACGCATACCGTTTTCAATCAAATAAAAAATCATAATGAAAATAAAAACACCTCAGCGTGTACATATATATATATATATATATATATATATATATATATCCGCTCTAATTACTAAACATTATTATTGCGTCAGCTTTTATTTTTTTACTCTTGTGTATTAATTTCGAAATATCACATATCTGCTGTGACTCACATATACGCTATTTATAATAAGCGGCCGTTGCGCCTGATTCCGATTCTGTTGGATGGCGCAATTTGGCCCGCCCTATACAACAGTAAAATATAATAGGATTACGACGAAAAGTTAAAATAAAGTTAATCTACTAAATGTTAAAACTGAGCACTATTAACTTCTTAATTTGTTTGTAGCCTTGGTTATTATTTCTAGTGGAATTGTTTGAACCTCTTTGGTTATTCTCTCGGCTATTTCTTGCAAATTGTTTGGTCGATTGAAATAAAATTTCATCTTCAAAACATCCCATAGATAATAGTCCAGTGAGGTTAGGTCGGGGGTCGCGAAGACCATTCTATGGTAACTCCTTTTCCAATGCATCTATGATGAAACGTCCTGTTTAGATGATCTCGTATGTACAATGCGAGCGTAATGGGATGGTATCCCGTTTTGCTGAAATCAGATATTATTTGGCAGTTGCTCATTTTTCTCCTGCGCCGGAATTACTTGTATATCTAAATACCTATCTCCATTTAAAGCTTCTTCTGTAGAGAATGCCATTTTTACGTTAAAGTTGAAATACAACGTATTTTGAAAAAAATATTTAAAATTACTTTTTTGTAAATATCGAACTTCATATTTTTGTATTCATCGTAAAATGTTCTATTCAAAACTAAAATAATATACAGAATGTTTCATTAGACATTTTCAAGTACTATGAACATGACATAGAACTATGACATTTTCAAGTACTTTTCAAGTACTTGCTATGGGTTAAACTGGAAGTTTAATTACGATAAAAATATTCAAATTAAATACACAATACGCTGTAATATATATCTACCTATGTCGTATTTAGCAACGCAACTCAAGAAGCGATCTGGCTTAAACCATTACTTAAAGATTTTGATGTAAACACAGGTGCAATTAAAATCTACGAAGATAAGAACAAGATGATATTAAGAATCATTTTGTTCGCGAGAAAATTGAGGAAGCTATAGTTGAACCTGCGTACGTCAAAACAAAGTGTTACAGTTAGTTAAAGTAAAACTCATTATTTTCTGTATTAAATAGCGTTAAATATATGTTAAATAATAAAGTGATAGTGAAGAAAACGTGTTCTAACACTTTTAGAAGCACGTGATTTATCGACATACGTAGAAGAGGATGTGGACATTTATTTCAACAATCTGCACGTGATTCATGGAATCTGATTAATCTCTGGATCAGAATGCTCAAAAGCTTGCATTTGATAAAACAATTTCAAACATATGGAGCTCTTTTTCTGGACTTTACAAAATAACAGTTTCATGTATATATGCGCATTTACATTACACATACGGTTGCAATGCCCCCATAGCATTAAATAGATAGGGTATTAGGTGGGTAGAATGATTAAGCCAGGTGTATTGACCAGGTGCATGCTGATAGACCAACGTATTAACCCCTACCTGTGTACAAATCACTCAACCGTATTAATGTGAGTGTTTCGTTATATTGTTGGAGTTCTACAATTTGTTACAGAGCTTTATAAGTTCCTCTTTACTAATAGTTTGCGAGTTTATATCTTGTGGCTTCACGAAAAATAATAGATTACATATTTTTATTTTTTGTATTTTATTGTAGTCGGTGCTGAATTAAATGGATTCCAAAGAATTATGTTGATCTTAAGTAAAGATGTCGTACTATGGATCACTAGAATTAGCTTAAAATATGTATTATTGATAGGCACTTTTTATATTTCACAGAAAATTTAAGTTGGTAGTTTAGGCAATAAAGGATATATTTGTCTGTACTACGTTAAGAAATTGGTGCATATGCATTACCGCCGATATAACAAGGCCTCAGCGCTCTTCGATGACCTCACGCTGTTTATATGATGTATCGCCATGCGCGATATTAGCCTAAGCGGTAAAGGAATCGTTTTTTTGCATTCCTTTTTTAAGTTTTGAAGGGCTTCCGGTTTAAAGAGGATGCCAGCCATCAAATGGGCCTTTCTTCGCATCCCATTCGATTTTATTTTGGAAAAACGAACTTTCACAAAAACCAAACACGTAACCGAGCACCGTTTTCGTGAAAGATATTTGAGGTGGATATTTAATCGACTAATTATTCTTATTTGTAATTGTGTATGTATTTGGACGAAACTAACGTTGAAGTGATACAGTAATTGCAATTCTATTCGAAATTTTCTTTAATTTCACGAGAAAATTTATAAACATGCTATTTAACCAGGCTTTTTAATTGGCTATTGTGTAGTGTTTTATCTATGATTACTTTTCCCAGAATAATTTTCAAGTAGGGTATTTGTAGAACAAGTTATTATAATTGTTGCAATACGTTCACTGCTGTGAATATGACATTTACATATATTAGTATCCAATGTTCGGAGATGTAATTTAAAATATGTTGTATTAAAACAGAAGGTTTATTATACACATTTAAAAACATCTCTTCGTGTTCAAAAATAATGTTGTTAAATATAACGTAAGAATATAAAACTATTCGAACAATAAAATCTTCGCGTTTTTTGTCAAATACTGTTAGAGAATTGAGTTGGAATAGCATCTTTTTTAAGCCTAGAATTTTTTAAACTTACAGTTATAGTTTCGCCGGTTCTTGAATCTGTAGCTGTTGAAAAATAAATAATGTCTTCTTTTACAAAGTGTAACTCATAAATCTTAGTATACGACGCTACAGTACTATAGGTTAGAAAAGGTTTTATCGCTTATACGACACTAGGAAAACATTACAGGTATCACCAACAAAGTACGGAAATATCACTACACACTATTTTCTTTAATAAAACCATTATAATGTGGATAAAACAGTATACATCATAGCCTGCCGACGTCAGAGCAGGTAGGCCTTATTATATCGGCGGCAACGGTATTTGTCATTGGTCATTTGTTGCCGGAACTACCAACTTAAATCATCCGCGAAATTTAAAAAGTACCTGCTCTAATTATTAAAGAGATACCTATCCCAAATATTTTTTAAACGAAGTTTCAGATTATCTCCTACAGCTTCAAGTAGGACAGCCCTTCTATACATTCTAAACAAAAAATCTCAAGAACAAAATCTCCGCCACAATGCAAAACATAAAATCGATTGCACAATGATAGTTCAACTAACAAACTTAAAAAACCATTTAATTTTAATATTTTTAAAAGGAATGGCCTATATATTTAAATTCTATCTTAAAAGATAATTTAATTTGTGATATAATAAAGTCTGGTTTTTGAACGAATAATAAAAAGTTTGCCAAATTTTGTTTTACGATTCCTTCATGGTATAAAGAATGTAGTAGGCTTTCTATACTTTAAACCATACTAAAACCAATATGAACAATATATTGACAAAAACATACTGATCAAATATTTAATTGTTACAAGTAATTGTCTTCCTATTTACCTCGTTTCCCCATTTACCTCGTTTTATGTTCTGCTCCTTCGTTTATTTGTTTTGTTTCCATGGATATTGTTGGTTATGTTCAGTTATATAAAGGTTACAAATCATAAATTAAATAGTATTCTTATTTAGAGGCTATATATAAGTGTAAATTGTATGTGATAGGTATTCAAGAAAACAAAAGAAGGGCTAAGGAATTTAACGCATTTGAAAGCTTTTGAGCTCGATAGAAACTACAAGTACATTTTTAAGCATTTCTTAACAAGTATTTATCAAAAGTCACGTTTGTAATAATAACACAGCAAAAATTAAAGATTCAATAATAAATAACAAGAAAGAACACAGGCATATTTAACTAGCTACAAAAAGCTTCCTACCTCTTCATATGTCTTCAGCCCACATAATACATATGATGTAACAAAAAGTTAGGTTATATTAATTTTTTACTCAACGCAATGTATAAGAGCCGACATCGTCTCTTATATGCTGATATTTATGCATTTATACATAAATATTTCTTTCGTTATCGGTTACACTGTTTTTAATGTCATGGAAACTACAGAAAACAGGGATTTTTTTTGAAAAAGGTAAAAAAAAATATGTTCTCATAAATGAAACTTACTATAATAAAATGCTCATTATTTTAAATACCTTGCTTGTTATAGGTTATAAAAAGAAAGAAAAGTTATATATTCCACACACTTGAAAAAATAGTGTTCACTGTGGCCGGAAAAGAATCTTATCGCTATCACACTTTTATTAAATTATACAGGAACAGGAAGTTTCTTTATTTATTCTCTTTGTGTTTAAAAATAAAATGTAACGTACCCATAAAGACATAAAGAGTTTATTGCGCAGATGTAGTAGTGAAACACGATGGAGTGTCAAGTGATATTACGTTATGTAGACCTAGGGTTACCAGATCCATTTTATCTATCCGGGGATATTTCCTTCTAAAAATCTGGGCAAAATCCGGACGCTACGATATTTTCATGTTAATTTAGATTATCTTTAGAAACCAAGTTATCGTTTATATTACTAGGTATCACAAAATAAAATACTAAAAATATGCACTTCTAAAACTTTATTTGTACCTACAAATAACTATTTTACTTACTCGAGTAAGGCTTTCTTTACAAACCGCGTAAGTCTAAAAATAATAATTTTACAGGAGATGTATAAAACTTTATGTAAAAGTGAATAAATAATTTGGGGTATCCCCTCGTTTATAATTCAATATGTATTATAATTCTGCATAATTCGATGACATAAAATATTATATATTTAGACGGAAAATGTTTTTTTCTTGTATTCTTAGACTTACGTGGATTTTTAAGCAGATAGTTGTCTTCACAAAGACACATAAGAGGTTTTAATAGTTATTGAAGTTATACGCAAGTTACTAAATCTTCTATCAAAATGTTTATTTATTTGAAAAAATATCAAACAATGCAATAATACTAACATACTTAAGTGGCGATATTGCTGAGATAAAGCAGTTATTAGCTGGAGCTTATATTCAATTAAAGCAAAATACGGACAATCAAATGGAAGATAAAATAGCGAAATTATTACCTGAAAACTCAGAAAAGGAAAAAACCATAAGACTACTAACCGAACGAGTGACTGAGTTGGATGCTGTGCAATACGGAAATAAATTAGAAATTTACGGTGTAGAGTCCAAGGAAGACGAAAACATCCCACAGATAATTTTTAATATTACTCGAAAACTGGATGTTCATCTGGATGAAAGAGATATTGTAACAGCATTTCGACTTGGTATAAAACGAAATTCTACTAAAACAGCTATAATTCTTGAACTCTCAAAAAGTAGCACGAAGGAGGGAATTCCTAAGAATAGGAAAACGAAACTTAGGGAAAAAGACATTATAAAAAACGGAAAGGAAAACGAAATTAAAATATATGAGCACATATCACCTTACAACAGAAAGCTATTATGGGAAACAAAAAATAGGGCTAAATGTTTCAACTGGAAAGACGTCTGGGTGATAGAAAAATTTTAGCTAGGAAATCGGATGGGACAAAAATAATAAGAGTTACAACGGAAGCAGAACTTCTGAAGCTGAATTAAATTGTGATCACATAATGGAAGACCTAGAAATAGACATTGCAGAGGATGCGTTGAAGGTATTTAGTAATTTAAAACAATGCCTATATACAAAAAGGGTTCTCGTAACAATTACGAAAAGTATACAGGAATTTCTATTTTACCAACGGTTGATAAGCTACTGGAACGTTATCTACACAACGACATAAGCGAATTTTTGATCAAATATAATGTTATAGATGCTTTCCAATACGGTTTCCAGAATAACAAAGGAACGATTTGCTGGAACATTTTTCAAATTTAGTTAACGAAAAACTTAATTATAATATGCATGTTTTATGTGTGTTTGTTGATTTCTCGCGTGCTTTTGACAGTTTAGACCATAAAAAGATCTTGATCATGTTAGAGAAAGCGGGTATACGAGGTTCATTAAATAGGTGGTTCGAGGACTATTTGCGCAATCGTTGTTTTGTAGTTAAGATTGGCCGAACTGTAGGTAGGAAAGTACAAGTTAAAACTGGAGTTCCCCAGTCCCCCTGGGCCCACTTCTGTACCTTCTATATGTCAACGACATAGAATACTGTTTTGAAACATGTAAATATTATCTATACGCGGATGATACGTTGATAGTTTCTGTGGATAAAAATTTAAAGACCGCAAAAAGACTTACTAGACAGAGATTTTTACAATTTTCAGTTGTGGTGTCACTATAAGAGCCTGAAGATTAACCGCAGTAAGACTACATTAATGCATACATCTTCACCTCATTTAAAGGAGTCGCACAATGAGAATCTTGCTTTTCATAATCAATGTATACATAAGATGCATACAGCTGATTTAGAAACTTATGGTCAGTGTACTATGAATATTGAAGTTATCAAACAACAGGAATACCTGGGAATTACTATTGATTCCTCCTTCCTGTGAGAAGCTCATATATCTAACTTGGGTAACCGACTAAGGTACTTTGCTTGGTCTTTTCGCACGATTCATGACATAATCCTGAATGAGACGCTAAAATTAATACATCGTAGATTAGTCCAATCTGCGTTGAATTATGGGATCTCCGTGTGGGACAGTGCCCCCACCAGCTATATTAAAAAAAACTGCAAAATATCGAAAACAGAATTGTTAAGTTACTATCACTAAACAATATCCCGATGGATGAGGTTTATGGGTCTGCCGAGGTTCTCACTATATATTCTAAGAGTGATAATTAGAGATCGGATTATATGCAAATGTGCATATTTTGCATATAATATGCATTTAACCCTCTTAATGCATATCTGAGAGAATTTTGTACATTAATTCATAATTTCTGTTCTTTTTGGTTCACATATTTAAATAATAAAGAAAGCGTTATATGTAAATTGTAAAATACAAATTACCTTAGTAAATACGAGGTGTGGCAATTAAATAACCGGACTGGTGGTACTATCGGTAAACAGCGAGCACGCAACGGCAGTGCTTGTAGATGCTTCCCCCACCCTGAGATCGATGGGCACGGTTGTTCGCCGCTCAGTCTCGCTGTAGCAATCGTCCGTTCAAGTCTTTACGCTAGCGTCGCGTCGGAAAAATGCAGTGTTCAGATCGAGCAACGAGTTAATCTCAAGTTTCTTGTGAGACACGAGGGTCTAACTACCCTTCATGAACGAGTGAGAAGACGAAGACCCGATTTGTGGAAGAGCAAATCCTGGATGCTCCACCAAGACAATGCGCCAGCCCATTCCGCCTTGTCTGTGAAGGCGTTCTTTGCGAAATTCTGCATCACTGTGTTGGACCACCAACTGTACAGGCCCGACCTGGCCCCTGTGACTTTTTTTTATTTCCTAAGGTAAAATCGCAGCTTAAGGCGACAAGATTTGACAGTGTGGAAGCGGTGAAACCGAAAGCGACGGAAGTTCTCAACAAGTTGACAGAAACGGACTTCCAGCATTGCTTTCGACAGTGGAAAATTCGCATGGAGCGTTGTAGGGATCGGCAAGGAGAGTGCATTGAAGGGGATAAACTTTGTAATGTAATTGGTGATCAATAAAATGTTTTGTAGCACCAGTCCGGTTATTTAATTGCCACATCTCGTACATAATCAAATGTAAACAAAATTCTCTGGGTTTTCCCTTCCTGTTACGGGAGATGATAGTGCCGCTTAAAATTTGCATAATTTATTATTTCACCAACAGCGCCGCCTTTTTCTTTTCGGTTGTGCGTCACCTGGGCAGAAAAATTTGGAGGGTGGGCAGTAAACAGCAACTTTCGAATTTACAATTCTTTGTCTAAATAATGTACGAATTCCCGGTTCATATAGATTGTGAATAGTAGGAATTCCCGGTTTTATTATTTAATAGTTGTCAAATGCACGCGTAAGCCTCAAGAATTACCTTAAATTGGAGAGGACAATACCCACTTTGTATTTACCCCGACCGTTCAAAGCAATAGTGCGGTATTGTACGCGTTCAAACTGTTTATTTAAGATATTATTCAAGTGAAACGAAAGTTGTTAACATATTAAAAGGTGATTTTAACGAAACAGGTAACTTAAGTGCGGAAACAATATGTAGACTAAGAAATGCGCCAATAATTTCAGTATACATATGTGGAAAGGACATTTTCAGTGTATAAACATATGTTCACAGATAAACGACATAATTTTTTAGTAGAAAATTTTGAGAAATATTTAGTAATAAAGTGCTTTTATAATAAAAATTAGTAAAAAATTTAATCATGTTTGTTAATATTTGGATGTATTTTAAGATCTTTTTGGGATTTAGTGTAATTTAAATGTGTTAGTTTGTTACCTGCACTATAATATATTATCTTAGTACACCTTGTTTGTTTTTAATAAACCTGAATTACATTTTTATTTGGAATTTTCAATTGCATATTTTTTCGATCTTTTGCATATTTTGACGAAAAAATGTGCATATACAGCGTGATTTATAACGTGTAGAGGAGATCTTTAGGGTAGATAATGGGGACTAAAGTAAACATTTTTTAATAATAAACTTTTTAGAAAAACTCAATAATTAAAAAGTTAGAGTGGCTTAAAGGTTTTAAAAAAAGTTATCCTATATCTAACGATGTATGTAATGTTCGCGTAAAGTAGTCTTTGACTGACGTAATCTAGTAAAATCTTGATTTTTACGTAATACAGTACTTTGCGCTACTATAGATACAATGAATTTGTTTATGTCTGTAATTACTAATTACTAAAGCGTGACAAACGGTTGCACCCGCTGTATATACAAGGAATCGAGTGGACGTTCGTGTACTGTCGATGTAATAGTACAAGCACTCCGATCAATCGATAATAACCGAACGTCCACTCGATTCTTTGTATATATGTATGTATGTAACAAACGGTTGCATCCGCTGTGTTTACTATGCACATAGTAAACACAGCGGATGCAACCGTTTGTTACGCTTTAGTAATTGGTTAACTACAGTCTTTTACTTTTTACTTTGGTTTTCATATAATTCTCAATTCTTTCGTGCACTGACGGTAAATACCTTCATAGCATCGACGGGCTTGGTAATTTTCATGTAGGATTGTATTTTTTCCGAAACTGAGGATACATTTTTAGTCCGATTTCTTCGATTGGTACACGCACTTAGCATCAACATAATAAACTCTTGTCACAAACTAAACACACCACTTCTTTACCTTTACTCTTCAAATCTGTGAATTGCCAAGAATCTTTTTACATTGTCGGCGAACGGGTGATTTGATACGTTTTTAAGAACTTTCAACATTTTCAGTGCATTCGGTCCGAATTACGCGGACGCGTATTTGTAAGTAAGACAATAAACAACCTCACACAACAACAGCTGCTCAAGTACATGTTAAGTACTAGATCTTTACAAGGCGGAGAGCGGCGACTAGAAGCCGGTCGTTCGTACACGCCTATAATAGGGAACCCAGAGTGGTGGTCTCTACTAATGAGTATACCTCACTACTTCAAGAAAATTATTTAACGTAATGAATTTTGTTACGACATAACGAACTGTATTTTTTCTGGTTTTACAATTTTTATTGATAACTATGAGTACGTGATTTTACAAACAACATTGAGGTTATGCTGTCTATGTTACACTTGTTGTACTGCTTGCACCCTCGTGGGCAACTTGCGAGTTACCTTGTACATTTCTCACGTGACAAATATCCCAAAATTAGAATAAAAAAAATAACTAAACGAATAACTTGACGTAAATAACTGACATAAAAAAACTTAACATAATAAATTTAACATAACTCCCCCTTTGAACTATTGTTAAAGAGTTCAATATCAAATTCAATAATAATGTATGTACATGCGGTATTTGTTACATAAATAATCTTAGGTAAGTATTGCACAATTGTTTTACAAAAATGTTCACTGGTTAACTTCGACTTCGTTTTCGGGGACCGGAAGAGGACATATCTTGTGATTGGACGCTTTAGGACTCCCTTTGCAGTCTTCACGCTGACAACTCTGACGATGTCATCAGGCCCAGGATAAAACATCCACAATTCGTCCGTGAGCCAAGACATGGAGGTAAGTTGTCATTTTTAATTATAACTGGAGTATCCAATTCAGATTGGAGATTCTTCTTTCCTTTTTTCTTTGTTGCAGAATGACAGATATTCGTTTGACCAACGTCTCCAGAAATTTTGATTCAACTGTTGCAGTAGCGGGAAACCCGCGTCAATCTATTCATCTGGATATCCTTGAGACTTGGATCTGGTATGGTAATCAACGGTTCCCGTTTAAGAAATGAGATGGTGTCAATGGTTGAAGATCTTTCGGATCAGAGGATAATGGAGGGAGCGGTCGTGAATTAGTATTGCTTCTATTTGCACAAGAACAGTTAGAAATTCGTCATAAGATAATGTTATATTACCTAGAACCTTTTGTAAGTGATATTTTACTTTTTTTACACCAGATTCCCACAACCTCCAAAGTGTGGTGCGTTTGGTGGTATAAAATGCCATGAGAATTTTCATGGGCACATATAGTTGTAATATCATCGTTTGATTTTTAAATAAATTTATATAATTCCCTTAATTTTTTTGAGCTCCAATGAAATTAGTCCCATTGTCAGAGTAAATGTGTGCGGGTTTCCTCTTCTTGAGGCAAAACGTCGCAAAGAAGCAATAAAGATTCTTGGGTTAAGTCACTAACCAGTTCAAGATGCATAGCCTTGCTGAAAAACAGATAAAAAAGCATATATAGCATTTATAATTTACAACCACGACCCTTGCGATCTTTCAAATTAAAAGGACCTGCGTAATCAACGCCAGTAACAAAAGAATGGATTCATTGCTGTAACTCTTTGTTTTGGTAGATCTGCAATAATAGAAGGATTGATTTAGGTTTGAATTTGAAACATTTACACAATTTCTAGTAATCCCTTTTGCAGCTTTCTTTCCTGAAGTAGGCCAATAATTTTGGCGTATTTTGGCCAGCAATAACTGAGGACCACAATGTATAATCGTTTGTGTTCATGAGTGAGAATCAATTTGGTCAATTTATTTTTACCACTTAGGGGGCAAAGGTTTTTTGAAGTATAATCTAATTCTGAATGTTTAGCGACCTCCTACTCTTTAAAAAGTCATAGAATCAAAAAAGGGAGTTAGTGCCTTAGTTTGTGTCTTGAGTTTAACCCTTTTTATTTTAACAAATTGATTTCTTCGGCAAAACTTTCAAATTAGCAATTTTAACAAGTTTTTTCATACTATTTTCTAATTTCGCTAACCGTCAAAGGGCCACATAGTCGTTGGTGTGAATTTTTTGAATTTGCTAAAATCTAAGCCCGTATGCGACTACCCTTTGTAGTTTTTTCAAATTAGAAAATTTCAAATAAAGATAAGTCGTTAATGTAGTGAAAACTTGTCTTTGTCGTTTTAATTTCTGGTATTTCTGCGTACCATTTGAAGAAGAAAAAATTTTTGGCCAATATTCTTTTGAAAGTGATAACCAGGATGGGACCATGCCACCATAATTTGGATTTTATTAGCACATCAGGGTATACCCCACGTGATGCTAGATCAGCAGGATTTTTTTTTGTGTTTAAAATAGTTCCAATTGCTTATATTGGTGATTGTTTGGATTTCAGAGACACGATTCCCAACAAAGGTATGTAGTAGATGTGGTGTTTTTTGAAGCCAGCATAACACTATTTGTGAGTCACACCAGAGAAAATGTTACACTTACAAGTTAGTGCTTTTTGAACTTTATTTACGAGACGTTTTATAAAATAAGTGCACTGCATAATTCTAGTTTGGGATTGTTACGGATTTTAGTGGAGCTACTTTTGTTTTGGCACACAAAAGATTTACCTTAATTTTTGGTTTGTTATTAAGGCTTCGCAGATAAATGCACATCCCGTAGCCGTTCTGTGATGCGTCGCAGAATCCATGCATTTCAATTGAATGTGGGGAATGACATAAGGCTGTCTTTCTATTGTAATTCATTTAATAATACTAGTTTTTCACGGAATGTTTTCCCGTTGCCTTCTAGGTTATTAGGGATATGATCATCCCCCTCTAATTTTAAAGTCCATAGTTTCTGTTGATAATTTTGCTAAAATAATACAAAGGGCCTAAAAGACAAGAGGATCATAAAATTTTTTCAATATTTGACAGTATTGTTCTTTTTGAAATTACAGATTTTTTTTGAAACAAATTTATTTTATATTTTTAATTTATCATGTGACTTGCCCCCTTGAATGCCTAGCAATTTGTCTGATCTTATCCCTAATTGTAAAATACTCATTGATTCTGTATCATCTTGTAAATGATTTAGCAATTTGTACTGTTTGAATTCCATTTACGTAATGGGAAACAAGCACCTTGAAGTAAATTGAAATTTCTTGACATGTAGAAATTGCTTCGGTTTCTGTTTCAAAGCCCGTTATCAGATCATCAACATAAAAGTCGCGATCTTAATAACCGAGGAAACTGGATAGTCTTTTAATATCATCAGCTAACTTTTTAAACACCGGTAGCTAAATATGGTGCGGCTTTGGTACCATACGTTACTGGGATTTAATTGATAAACAGATATGTGCTGTTGGACACTCTCTCCAAACGATATTCTGAAGATGTCTATCGTCAGGATGTTACCTGTATCTGCCTATACATCTTTGCTATGTCAGCTGTTACAAACAAAGATTGTTGTCTGAATCTTAAAAGAATCTCAAAAATATCATTTTTTATAGCCGGGGCCAGAGTGTTGTATATCATTAAAGACCAAACCCCGTAGTTGGTTTTGCTGAACCATCAAAAAAATACCCCTAGCTTTGTAGTTAAACTGTCATTTCTTACAACTCCATGATGAGGAAGAAAATATGACAATTTTGTTCATCAATTTAGACAGATAAGACATGTGTTTAGGTTAATGTATTCATTTACAAAATCTACATATTGATTTTTGTATGACTGATTTGAATTAAATTTTTGCTCTAACCCGTAAAAAACGTTTAATGCAGTTGTCTTAGATTCTCCTAATTCACTTGGAGAATATCTTAATGGAATTCGTACGGGCAAAACCCACCTTCATCATTTTGCACACATTTTCTAAAAAATGTTTTTCACACTGCAATATCAGTTGAAAGAGCTTTAGTGTCATTTGACTCTTCTAATTCCCAAAATTTCCTTAAAAACATTTTCTAGTCTTGATGTTTGAAAAATTGCAATATGTTTAAACATTTGGTGTGTTAAATTTTTCCAGCAATTACCAGCCTAATTTCGTGTTATGCAAAATCGGCAAATTTCTACCTAAATGAATTTTGATTTTTTTAATAGTGTCCAGAATATTCCTGCACCTAGTAGTAGTTCAATTTTGTTTGTAATATTAAATTCTGGGTCAGCTAGTTTTTATATTATCTGGTATATTTAAGGAATTTTTATTGAAATAGTTTTTGGTAAGTCATCTGTTATTTTTGGAAATGATAAAACAAGGAATAATCATTGAAAAATTAGTACACTTAGAGTTACTTTTAAGTCACATTTATAATTATTGTAGATGAAATTTTGTTAATTCCCACAACAGAAAATATTTGTTTGGGAGTTTTGAATATTCAATTTTTTGAAAAACTCGATAGAAATGAAATTGACCTGAGAGCCACTGTCTAACAGAACTCTGCAATCATGCAAAACTTCTTGTGAATCGCTTATAGAAAAAAAGTGCTGTTTATAATTGATTTGACTGTTATCATAGTTATGAGATACCATAGAAACTTGAGATTTTTGTTCTTCTGACTTGTCTATATGAATTAGTGAATTGTGTTTGCCCTTGCACGTTTACACGATCTGAACGACATTCGTTTCTTGTGACCTGAACGTAAACAATTTTCAACAAACGAATTCTTTTATTTTTTGAATTCTAGATAGAACTGGTAATTTCAAAAAATCGTTGCAAGAATAGATTAAGTGTGATTGCTTGCAAAAATTACATTTGCGATTTTGTACTGATAATGAAACTTGCCTGAGTTCTTGTGATCCTTATTATCTCTAGTATTTTTAATATTGTGATTAATTTCTAAAGTTTCCAATAAGTCAGCTCTTGACCTAAAAAGCAAAAAAGTCATTAATGTGGGAATTCATTTGTAGATTTGTATTTTTCCATTCTTGAGCAGTGATTTTTTCTAACTTGGTGGGTTTTGATAAAGATAATTAAGGTATCCCAATGATTGGTGGGCTGTTTTAAGGTACATAATGCTCGAAATGTTTAGAAATTGTGTCTAATAGATTTCTCAAGGCCATAGATGAGTCCTTGGTTATAGTATCTATTTGAAAAATTGATTTAATATGATTATGTACTAGTAGACGTGAATTATTGTAGCGATTACATAAGAGCTCCAAGCTGTCAAGTAATTGCTTGCTGAAATTCCAATGATTGGATAACCTGCATTGGTTCACCTTCAAGTGATGCACGTAGGGAAATGAAATTTTTGTATATAATTTACAGAACCGTTAAAAAGATTAAAGATTCAAAAGTATCTTTTAACTCCAACCAACTGGTTTTAGTTACCCTTTAATTTCGGCAAATGAATTATGGGAAGTTTTATATTTTGAGGACTTTCCTTTAAATTTAATTATCTGGATGATTATTGCTGCTGTGTTTTTGCAATATAATTTTGCCCAGCTAATGTTTGAGAAAGAGTCTCTGGGGAAAATTATCTCTTTCTGCATATTGTTCGTAAGTTGTCTCATCGCAAATGTATTTGATTTTTTATTTGAACATCTTCAAACTCTGTTGTAATTGTTCGATTTCCCATCTGTCCTTATTTGAAGATCTAATAAGGCTTTTTGATCGATATCCCGTTTGTTTCATATGCATCTTGAATGGTTTTCAAGAATGTTACATAATTTTTGAGCTTGTGTTTAATTGCGCCCCGTTTGCGGGTAAATTGTGTTAGCTCTGCCATTGTTATAGGGCAGCGGTGTGTTTTTAAATGAATAGTTGCGATTGAATAATATATAATATATATATATATATATAAATGAATGTTTGTGGAAATTGTAGTTAAAAATTGTAGAGGGTTTTAGTTGAATAGAAGAAATTATCATATATGGATATGTATTGTGATTGTTTCAATTCAATTTTTAATTGTACATCGAAAAATTGCAATAATTGTGCAAATAGAATGCAATAGGTTGAGAAAAGGAATTACTTGAATGGATTGAATCGTAATTTTTGGCTCCGTTTCCGTCTATGGGTGTGTTTACCGCAATTGTGACATGTGCTTTGTTTATTCTTTAGTTTTTTGCGGCATCCGTATACCAATTCTCTTTATCCGTTGAATCCGGCTCGAAGGACCATATGTTACGACATAACGAAATGTATTTTTTCTGGTTTTACAATTTTATTTATAACTATGAGTACGTGATTTTTCAAACAACATTGAGTTATGCTGTCTATGTTTACACTTGTTGTACTGCTTGCACCCCCGTGGGCAACTTGCGAGTTACCTTGTACATTTCTCACGTGACAAATATAGCCAACTTAGAATAAAAAAAATAACTAAACGAATAACTTGACGTAAATAACTGACATAAATAACTTAACATAATAAATTTAACAAATTTAGCATTGAATATTTGACAAAACCACAGCGGCACATTAAAAAATATTTTCGTCAGATGGATCTGTTTACATTAAACTACTGTGTTGTCGATATTTTCTATTCTGTTTCTTCTAACATAGCATAACCTCTACCATTGGCATATTGCTCTAATAAAAAAATCAATAAATTGTTTCAAAACTTATATGTGAATAAGTAAATATGTATAAGTAGTATATGTACTTGTGAAAATATATGTATGTACGTATGTGTGAATACAGTATTCTTCACTTTTTAACTGAAACAAAATTGTTAGCAAAAATTAACACATTAATGCAATAAATAAATAGACGTATTTAAGCATGTTTGTCACGAATTAGCAGTTACATATTTATAAAATGTTACCTTGAAACGTATTAAACGTTGAAGGTATACATAAGTACATGATATGTAAGTAATCTAAAATACGCAGTTACGTATTAGATTAAGTCTATTTAATTTTATAGAAATTAAATGAACTTTTATGCAGTTGTTGTTTATTTTATCCTTATATATGTTTAATGTACTGACGTAAAACGGCGAACATATCACCAGCTAAAATAACATGCCTGATGTTTCACCAATGGAGTACAACTAAATCATTATGAAGAAAATGTTTTTCATTATAATCAAAATATACAGTGAGGTCCTAAAGTATCCTCCCCCCCTCCCCCCATGCTAACTTGTGGACAACAGAAGCTAGCGTTTCTATTTTTTGTGAGCTAATTTTTGCCGTTGTCGGCAGTTCAATTGCATTTCCGGTGTCACCGGAAGTGACGTCAACTTTCTTATTTTAAGTGAAATATCCTGCATAAATTTTTCTTGTTATTTATTGTTATTATATCCTGTATTTGTCATACCTTGGTCTTTTGTTCTCATTATTACTTTCTCTCATTTTGACTTGTTTTGTTAATTGTTATTTCTTCTTTACTTCATCGAACTTTATGGTAATTAAATAATTGTGATAGGTTTATTTAAATTAGTTTTTGATAGAAAATGTGCTTTAAGTTTCGGTTTTCTATGTTGTTGATTTTACAATGGTCTCCGCATGGACCACGTAAGATAAACTTCAAGTACCTAATTTTAATATTCGGTGAATTTGGCAACAATTAGCCCGAAGTGGAACATAATGAACTGCCCTTGTACAGCCGGAAATATTTGAACTTTGCGCTAAGTAAGGATAGATAGGATAAAATCTACAAAGCGAACTGCTTTAACAGAAGATAATTTGATTTAAATTATTGTATAATTTGTTGCGCAACAACGGCAAATAAGGTGATAATTGTTGCCAGATTAACATAATATTAAAGTTGACATAGCAATTTTGCGTGGTTCGCGCCAGAACTAACAACACAAAAAAGTTTTTGATAGACATATCGTCTATCAAAAACTAATAAATTTAAACAAATCTATATTAACTAATTAATTGCAATAAAGTTCCATAAAGTAAAGAAGTAACAACAATTAACAAAACAAGTTAAAATGAGAGAAAATCACGAGAACAAAGAACGAAGGTATGACAAATGCAGGATATAATAACTAGAGAGCGGAATTATATGCATCGGAAATCGACAAAATATGCGCATATATATGCAGAAAAATTCTTCGAAATATGCATAATTTTTGCTAAATATACAGTTTTATGCACATATGCTTCTGATACCAATTTACTTCTTCTTAAATGTTATAAAACAAGAATAATCACAACGAAACATTTTACAAACGTTTGTTGTTCTTACATTTTTCCCACTTACATTTTAAAATGACAATTATATAAACACATACGTACTTAAAAGTTGCTAAAAGACACTACATATTTTTATTACTAAAACAATTTACAATTAAATGCTTTTCTAAATTTTCCAATGAAAAATTATGTCGCCTATTTGTGAGAATGCATTTATATATCGAAAAACTTCTTTCAACATCAACGGAAGTTATTGGTGCGTACTTTAATGCATTCATAATCTCAGGACTTAATTCTATACTTGTTTCTGTTTCATCCATTTTTAATTCACCAGTTAAAACCAAACTGATTTTTGCTAAACTTTCGTATCCTACATTTTTATTAATTATTTCTTTCAACTTTTGACTTATTGAGTTTCCTATTCTGCCCGGAATATTTGAAACACTATTTTCTAAATCATTGTTTAAATTTTAAAACCGATTCAGTTAGTGGCAGCGATTCTTTTTCAAGTTTTGTTATTGTCAAAAAAACAAATTCATAATTGGCTTTAATCAATATCAATTCATTAGGCGAAGAGTTTTTCAAAATTTCTTGACATTTTGCAATAGAATTGCAGTTGTCAGTAGAGAATTCTGAAATAATGTTTTTGATCTCTAGATAATGGTTTACATAAAATATTGCGGCATTTAACTAAGTACCCCATCGGGTAATGACGCGTTCAGGTGGTAAAAAATCTGAACTCTCAATGGTGACTAAGAAATTGCTGCCGAATTTCCTCAGCCACCCTATTTAATCCATGAGCCAAACAAGTAACATGTATTAAATTAGGGCACAGAAGTTTAAGCTGTTGACCCGCTTTAATCATATATGCCGCTGCATCGGACAACATGACTAAAATTTTTCATGTGAGAACAACATCAGAAAAAGATTCATGAAACTTTTATTAACAAATCTTAATATTGTGAGATGGTTTGTTTTTTCTAATTGTTTACAAGCAAGTAAATACGGTCTATCAGGCTGTTTATTATTTAGATGACCAATTAATACATTTGCTATATAGCGGCCACAGGAATCTGTCGTTTCATCAACGGTAAAATATATATATTTGTTTTTAACAATTTCCCTAATGCTATTGATCGTTTCAGAATAAATATCGGTTACGTAACATTTTCTGAGCAAACTTTCATCCGGAATACTCTTTTGACAGTACTTTTCTAAAAACTGCCGAAAACACGGATTTTGCAGCTTTTTGAGCGGTATATTGACAGTAACCATCGCTTTGCACAAATCTGCGTTAAATATTTGTTACTCACTTTGTTTTGAGGTTCCGGCAAAAGATTGTGTCAAAGGCACTTGACTAAGTTTTGAAACTTGAAGTTTCCGACAGTTTTCTTTAAGCATTTCAGTTGCAACCTGTTGGGTGACTTGAAATTTGCGTTCACATGGCACCTGTAAAGAAAAAAATATCACCAAAAACTTACAAGAAAATCGTATATGGCTGTACAATTCTAAATACTAGTGTATTATACACAAAACAAAACTTACCGTTTTCCCACATGCTTTGCAGAAAACCCTTTCATCCGTTAGAATAAGTTCAGGAACATTTTTGATCTACGAAACAATTAAACTTATACTCAATTTTGGCATTTGTCACTACTGCACCAATCTACTTCAACGTCTGGTTATACAATGAATCAGAAACATTTTGGTAAATCCTTAGACTTCCTATGAATCAGACAGTTGCCAGTATGGGGGTTGTTGTAAATTATATGATAATTTTATCTAGTGAATTTGCGACAGCCCACCACCTGAAGGATGGCGGCTTCTTTGCGAAGTAGGTTCTTTGTCGCTGAGGAGGTCCAGCGACAGAAGAGCCGATTCCGCATCTAATACACATCTGTCCGACAAAGCGTTCGTTGGTAAAAGTTTTGTTCTATTACAAGAAAACACTAACAAAGTTTAAAAAAAAATTATTTTTGTTTTAAATTTGCTAGAAAGTGCACAACTATGCTCCAGTGTGCAAAAATATGCAGTAATCGCTGAAATATGAAAAAATTACTAAAATATGCGAAATATGCAATAATTAATCTACGTCAATCAATTCGAAAAGTTGTTATTCGCATATATACTGAAGCATTTGCTTCTCATATAAAAAATATGGGATATGCAAATTGCATAAATTCCGCTGTCTAATAATAACCATAAACAACAAGAATAATTGCCGCTTTTGGAATTGAGATTTAACAGTTTGGCAATTGTTATGATTACTTTGCCTAGCAACAAGCTCTCCGGACCATTCTGACGTCACAAGAAACAATTTGGCGCTCTTTCCTAGCCAACTTTGCTTAACCACAAAAACAGATTACCAAAATCTTTATTGCTGCACAACGTCATATTTCTTAAACCAAAGTATAACATGTGCGGTATCATTGAATTCACCCTTCGATAAACTTTCCAAAAGTGTCAAAATGTACAGGCTGTTCTGTTTAAAATAAGAAAGTTGACATCGGAATTGCCGATAATGGTAAAAGTTAATTCACAAGAAAAAGAAGTCGACCTATTTTTAGTTAGCATGGGGGGATACTTTAGGATCTCACTGTATAGGTAAGTGTTATAAGCTCAATGGATCTTTGGCTTTATTGCTACTTATAATTAAAAACACCGTGTCCCATGCAAAAACAGGGCAATTAGTATTTTACGATATGTGTATCATGCCTACTTTCTTCTGTTACTTTCCGAAAAATTAACGAAATTTCTAGAACAATTGTTCAGTATTTACTGTTCTAGTGAATGGAACCAAGTATTACATTTTCATGAGATGTTTCATTTTTGATGCAGTAAGTACCCAGAATGGATGTAGACAGACCATCCAGGAGAATATGAGAAGGGAACGTCCAGAGAAACGGCTCAGGAATGTCTGAATTCTTCATCATAACGCCAGGTCATATACCGCTTTCATCGTACAGCAGTTTTTGGCAACAAACAACATGCTCGTTGTTTCTCATCTAACGTACTCGCCTGAATTGGCTTCCTGCGATTTTTTGCTCTTTCAACAGATGAAAATCAAATTGGAGGGGCGAGGATTTGACGCGATAGAGGAAATTGAAGCTGAATCGCGGACAGTACTGAATACATTGCCACAACAAGGCTTCCAGAATGCAGTCCTTTTTTGACGCAGGCCTTGGGATGGTGTTTGCACTTCCAAGGGAGGTAAACTCTGAACACCTCGTATTTAGAATAGAATAAATAGAAACTTTTTGGAGTTAGTCTAGAAAAAGTCGGTGTTGAAGGTAATAGGAAATGAAGATTGAAGAAAAACCACAAATTGAATAAATGAATTATGACGCTCTAAGAATACACAATGAAAACTTTTTTACTATGGACTGATGAAAACAAAACATAAAGGTTTTCGCTTGTTCTAAAATTCGTAAATATCATTAGATTTTGGCAATAAATTTCTTAATACTGTGTAAAATGACTGTGATGAATGTAATTTTTGAAGCACATTACTGAATTTGCTATGGAATGCGATAGCATTATGGCGTTTCCTTGACACAGAGAAATGGTTTCTTGCATCAAGAAAATGAGCTTTTTATATTAGCATCATCTTGGTTATTGTTTCTAGGAATGTTTTCATGTGTAGGTACTTCTACATTAAGCTCCCTTTTGTTTGAACATTATTCTGTAGGTAACCTCTACCTTGCCTTTTTAGAATCACAAGCAAATGAGAATAATTTTACTGCATTATGTACGGATATGTCGTACTGTTTTAAACAAGAATTCTAAGTAAATAAATGCTTTATTTTAAGAAAATGAAACTATTGATTTATGAACAATACCTAAACGCTTTCCTGAATTAAGGAAACTATTTACTATCCTTAAGAAAATATTGTTTTGTGCCGTTTATTTATACTAAGAATCGCTTTCTTCAAATTTTCTGCAAGATTTTCTTGAATCAAGTGAACATATGTCTTAAACAAAGAAATACAATTATTTCATTAAAAGTATATACTTTTCTTAGGTGAAGAAAAATCCTCTAAGAAAATATATCTTTTGATTTAAAACAGTAATTGCTAAAATGAATAAGGAAATTGCATCTTTTTTTGATGTAGTTAAACAACTGTATCTATTTTTTCATCTTCAGTTGCTAGGTGGGCAGTATTAAAAAAAACGTACCAGTATTAACTCTTAAACCTTGAACCGACACTCGTTAGGAGAGTAGAGTTAATGTTATTAGACCCTTAATTTCAAATTACGAAAATATTTGCGACAGCCTTACTGAAATTACACAAGACGAAACTAAGGATGTTAAAACGAAAAACATGACTCAGTCAAAAAAAGCAAGACGAGCTTTGTTGTAGGTTAATCAAATTTATCATCAATCAACCATAATATATTTTTGTAATGTTTGTTTCTTTTGTTGTTATATAGTTTTATTTTGTTGATTTTTGTTCCATGTAGTATTAAATGTACGTAAGAGTTAGTTAATTACGTTTATTTATAAAATTCACATTTTATAAATAAATAAATTAAAATTATTTGCTTGTATTAATCTAGTACCTACCTATATTTAATACTTGCAATAATTGTAAAATCAAATAGATGTCATGAAATAAAAATAGCAAGCAAATTTTGTAAACATCTTAAAATAGGGGGTTGAAAATTTACTTTTTGCACGGGGCGGAAGAAGGGTTAGGAACGGCCCTGACTACCATGCTAGTCCTATAGGGTTGCCAATAGCTTATGAAAAAGTTTAAAGTAAATGGAGATAAATATTGTACGACTGTTTTTTTATGATCTTAAATAAACCAGTGTTATTAATTAAATAAGTTCCCATTGTACTTTGTGTCTAAATAATAAAAAGATGCAAATATTGTTAATAAATTGCATACGATCTATTCTATATAACTCGATAACTTTATTAATATAGTCTCGTATGTATTACGTACAAAACACATAAATTTGCGAGTAGAATATAAATTGCAAAATTTGAAGACACATGCGTATATGCGATGGGTAATATAAAGAACCGATCTCGGTACGAATCATATTAGCATTCATTACCTAAATATGTAAAATCGATAAATACTTGATCGAAGAGGTTTCGCGCTTAGTCCACTATTAAGCTATCGCGAGTTACTTACGCCTTAATATATCGTAATCTAGTCACATCGTGAATTATGATTCCAATCGTTTTCATAGTACTTCTCGTGCCCGTTTCAGTATTACCAACGCCGGTATCACAGTTTCGCGTAATAAAAGAGTGGAATTATATTAATTACACATGGCAAAATTACGAAACACAAATCCGCGCGTTAGAAGGACGAGATTATATCCCTCAAAATAATCTGATGGCCGGTATTAACTTTTACGATGGATTCTACTACTTGGCCATACCCAGGATGAAACTTGGCGTTCCAGTTACCTTGGCAAGGATAAATTCAGCAAATCCCAGACCCGCACCTTTACTAGAGCCATATCCTTCGTGGGAATTGAACGAAATCGGTAATTGTACATCTTTACAAAATGTGCAAAACATCGCAGCAGATGCGCAAGGAAGATTATGGATTATAGATGGAGGCAAAACGAATACGTTAACTAGAACACCTGATTTTACTTGCTCTCCAAAGCTTATGATATACGATATTAAAGAATCGAAAATTGTTCTGTCTTACACTTTTCCCGCAGAAGTTGCTAACCAATCCTTCAGTTTCTTATACGATTTAGTAATAGACGATTCAGATGGGGGTTACGCCTATATAACGGATAACAGCAGATTAGATCCAGGTTTAATAGTGTACTCACTGAGTCAGAATAAATCATGGAAAGTACGTGATGCAGAGACGATGCGCGCTGATCCATTAGCAGTAGAGTTTAAAATCAACGATGAAATAATTAGAACTCCTATTAACGTTGCCGGTATAGCGCTTGGTCCGAAAACAAATATAAACGAACAGAACATCACATTAAATGAGGATAGACAAGTCTTCTTCTGTCCGATATCCAGTTTTCATCTATATTCTGTGAGCACGGCCTACTTAAAAGATGAAAATTATTCAAAAAGTAAAGGTAACGATTTTACCCAACACGTAAGGGACATCGGTGTAAAAGCATCTCAAACGGACGGTATGAAAATGGACAATAAAGGTATTTTATATTATGGACTTCTATCAAAAGCGAGTATCGTTAGATGGGATTCTACCACACCTTTTAGCTCTGGTCAACAAATAATAGCCAAAGACAGTAACTACATTCAGTGGCCAAATTCATTTGCTTTCGATGACGGAGGAAATGTAATAGTTTTAACAAATAGACTGGAGAAATATATTCAAGATAAAATGGCTTTAGACGAACCTAACTTCCGAATACTAATGGCGTACGTTAATGGAAAGAGCTACGTCTATGATGATGATACATTAGTGTATTCAGTTTATGAGACAGATAAACAAAACATTTCTGGTAATTCCACAATTATGTCTCATATCACCACTCGACATGAAACCACTACAACGATCCACGAAGCGACTACGGTACCCAAAGAAGCCCAAACTGCAAATTTGCAAGATGAAGATGCAACAGACGTAACTACGATAGTATCAATTTCCCCTGTGATTAACAATACCACAACAATAGCTAAACATGAAACTACCAGTACTACTGTGAAAACAAATGAAGAAATAACAACATCTAAAACAACTCACATGAAAAATACCACAAAAAAGACTGAAAATCAAATTTCTGGTACTACAATGAAAACAAACGAAGAAAAACCTGCAGGAAGTTCTAATACAAAGGAACAGAAGGCTAAAACTACCCGTAGCTCGGGACTAAGGGTGATTATATCATTACAAGTGGTTATATATGTTTGTTTACAGTATCTTTTCATCGTTTAGTTCTCTGTTACAAATTATATATATGTATATATATAAGTTTGTATATGCATATAGGTATAGTAATTGTTTTTATTGTTAGTATATCCTTAAGTGACGTAGGAATTATTTATTATGACAATTATCGCTGCATGTGTAATAGTAAGTCAATCTAATTATTAATTGCATAATTATTGTAATTGTGGGCCATATTACGTATTAAATATAAGTAACAAGTCTTAGAAAAATACATATACACTATTTTTTACGTATTTAAATTGTTAATCATTTGTATTATAACAACTTCACATATTATGTGATGTCACATCTGCTATTTACAATTCGAATTTCTTGGCTCAAATATTGCTCTATTCCATTGCAAAGAACGATTATTTTAAATATCCTGTAACCGCTACTAACGGACGAAACCTAATATATTTTTAAATTATGATGTCAACAATAATATAACAATATGTATACTATGTTACTGTATATCAGAAGACCATGAAATATATTCTAATTTTCAGATGTTACCTTACCTGGATAAACACAACTGTGGGATGATCGCTTGTTTTGTTATATTAGTCATAATTATTACGTCACAATTATTGACTTGCGTAATACATTTGTGGAAAGTAATAAAGAACAAATTGTATAGGTATATACAGTGTGTCCCCGGATGGACTGAACAAGAGGGAAACAATTTTTATTTGTAACAACGCAAAAATGTCATTCTTTATAAAATTTTTTGCTTGTCTCAAAACCACCAATTCTGAAACAAAAATCAGAATATTCTTTTTAGCAACTGAGAAAATTACAAAAATTTAAGCAAAAAAGTTTCTAAGTTTCATGTTTTTGATTAAATCAGATTATCCTGTTATCTTCCATGATAACCTAATAAGTAAATCAAGTTACGTGTTATTTGTCAATGTCATTACGTATTTGTGAATCTTTACTGAGACTTACTTAATAGTAATGCTAACTTTAGAACAAAGGGTTTACCTCGTTCAATGTTATGGAACTGGTGAGGCTTCTTATAACTTTGCAATTCAAAAATTTCAACAGAAGTTCCCTAATGTTCACGTGTGCGTTAATACTTTACGAAATTTGGTAGAAAAATTTGAAAGAACAGGTAGCGTACATGACATCAAGAAAAGAAAAAGGTTACACAATGAAGAAGATGCTGCTCTAGATTCTGTAGAAACAAATCCAAAATTATCCTTACGAAAAAGGTCTGCACAGTTAAATCATCTGTTAATTAGTAAATCACATTTACAAAGAATTTTTAAAGAAAACAAAATTAAACCTTATAAACCGATTACATTTTTTTTTATTTTTTTCATTACACCCCCCTAAGAGGGTGTATGACATTGTGATCTGATCAAATATTGGTCACTGAACAATTTTGTTGAAGCCTAATCTACTACTACAATATATATATTAAACTAAAGACCATTCATTAATGTTCTTTAGGTGCCAGTTGATTACTTTTTTACACAAATGTTGGCGTGTCGACTTTCGCACTATGCTCTGCTTTTATCGGCACTTATTCGCGCATTTGCACTAACTCGAAGGGTTTTGTCCTTTTGAGTCTTCTTGTTAGATTCGTGTTGTCGAGTAGCTGGATCGCCTCGATGTTTACATGTTGATGAAGTCTTTATTCGTGCTTGTTAGCAAATCGTGGAATGGTCTGACTAATAGTATCCATCTTCAGATCTCTATGGATGTCACTATTTTTTATGTACCAAGGCGCATCAACAACGTTCCTTAGTTCTTTATTTTGAAATGTTTGTATTAATTGTAAATTGCTTTATTTGGCACAACCACACAGCTGAATGCCGTATGTCCGTATTGGTTTAAGTAGCTTGGAATTTCTTCCAATCATCCAGTAAATTTTTCTGTATTTGATTTGGAGTTCTTCTTTTTTCTTTTTGACGCGTGGTTTCCATTTTAGTTTTGCATCTAACGTCATACCCAGGTACTTAGCTTCATTAGCATAAGATATCAAGGTATTATTTATTTTTATTGGTACGTAATTTTCTTTTTTGTTGGTAAAATTAACATGTACTGACTTATTTTCATTTAATTTGATTCGCCATTGCTTAGTCCAACTGCTAATCTGATTTACGGATAATTGTAGTTTTCTAGTGGCTTCCTCATGATCATCACCCACTGCAAGAATAGATGTGTCATCGGCGAAAGCGGCAATTGTGTTATGTTCAAGACGAGGAATATCACCTGTGTATAACAAATATAGGGTAGGACCTAATACACTGCCTTGTGGTGCTCCTGCTTTTGTTTCCTTAATTTCAGAGTAAGTATCTTCTTGTTTGATTCTAAAGAATCTTTCTTTTACGTACGACTCAAGAAGTTGCGAGAACTGTTCTGGCAACAGTAGTTTAAGTTTGTATATCAGTCCTTCAATCCACACTTTATCAAATGCCTGCGCCACATCTAAGAAAATGGCAGCGCAGACTTTTTTATCTTCTAGAGATTTTTCTATAATGTTAGTAATCCTATGGACTTGGTCTGTAGTCGAGTGATTTTGACGAAATCCAAACTGATGTGATGGAATTAATTTCTTCTTCTCTAAGATTGGTTTTAATCTTCTCAATATAATTTTTTCATAGAGTTTTGAAATTGCCGGAAGCAGCGGGTCTGTATGACGTAACCATATGTGGTAGTTTACCTGGTTTTAGAATCATAATGACTTCTACAACTTTCCATGCTTGTGGCACATGTCTCAGTCTCAATGATGCATTGAACAAATAGGTAAGCATGACAATTGCTTTTTTTGGTAGCTGTTTCAGGATTTCTGTCGTTATCAGATCATATCCTGGAGTTTTTTTCGGATTTAATCCTTTAATAATTTTTGTTTCTAATGGGATAATTCTGTATGGCTGATCTTTTAAATTTTATAATTGTTTTCCAAAGGGAATAGACAGTGCTCCTATCATTCGTTAGTTCTGATAGGTGTTCAGTTACTTTCTCGTTGATGTTGTCTTGTATGAGACGTTTTAATTTCTGACTAGCATTGTTTAAGTTCGTTTTATCAAGCGGATATCTTGTTTGCTGCCATTTCCGTCTTAATTTTCTTTTGATGAAAATTAGATCCCTTATTTCTCTTGGATAGTTGTTACTCTTATTTCTAACTATTAAATTTGGTGTGCTGTTCCATGCTGCAATTTGGATGATTTTGGTGAGCATTTCTACTTCTGTCTCCAACTGTTCTTTGGTTTTTAGAGGGACTGTCAGATTGATCATTTTGTTTAGTTCAGATTTGAAGTTCTCCCAATCAGTCTTTTTATTGACCAATCTTGGTGGCACTTGTTTTCATACTACTACATCATTGAGACTTAAGAGTATGGGAGAGTGATCGGAGTCCCATGCTTCTTCTACTTGTATATAATTTGTTGAGATATTTTTAATTACGAAAAAGTCTATGAGATCTGGTATCTTTCTAGGGTCAGTAGGCCAGTATGATGTAAATTTTTCGCAACGACTTTTATAGGTCTATTTTTCTTATTTTCATACGTGTGCCAGGAGTAGTGTTCTTCCTGTAGTAGGCTAGTCACTAATCTGTAGCTATCAATATCAATTAAGTTAATTTTTATATTTTCATTATTAATTATTTTAATATGAAAATTATTTAGCATACTTTCTAACATTTCATGCAATTTATTGAAATCTTTAATGCCATCTACTATGATTGGCGGCGGCAATCTAGCTTTTTCGATTTTATTTTCGTTAGCTGGATTGCTTGAGTCTTTCTGAGGGGGGGTCAAACTAGTATCCATTTTTCGTTGTTTATTGGCTTTTTTGTTTTTTGCCCTTATCCACCCAGTTTCTGCTGCCAATTCTTCTTCGTCAGTAGCATACTTATTGCCGACAACAGTTTTTTCATTTAAGTTATTTTTGTTTGTTTTTTTGCTGTCTACTTCTTTTTGCATGTAACTTAATTGCTTTTGCAGCTGTGAGATTGTTGCATTTAGTCTTTCTATGGTTTCCGCTTGTTCCACCCATGCCTGGTAAAACGTTTTTATTTCATTTTATTATTTATTTTTTCCTGACTTACAATATTGCTATTCGACTCTATTTTTACTATTGCTATCGTAAACCAATAACTCGAACTCGGAGCGACTGTTAACAACACATCTCTATGCTTCGAAAGTCACACCGATACTATTTTTGTACATGAATTAAGAAATGGTGATGATGCTTTGCTTTTAGACTTTTGCTTATGGGTAGGAGAAAATCAGTCTGTAGATCGAAATTTCTGCAAAAACATTATTTTTTCGGATGAATCGACATTTACAACCAATGGGAAAGTTGCAATGCAAAACTGTAGATTTTGGTCAAGAGAAAATCCTAATTTCAAAATTGCAACTAGAAGTCAGTATTACAAAAAGGTTAATGTGTGGTGCGGTGTTATGTATGGAAAAATCATCGGTCCACGTTTTTTTAATGAAAATGTGAATCAACATACGTATTTGGAGTTGCTTGAAAATTTTTTGTTGCCTGCAGTAAGAGATGAACCAAACTTTGAAGGTATATTTTTTCAACAAGATGGATGCCCTGCTCACTCAACAGTGTTGGTAAGAAATTATCTGCAAGAACATTTTGGAAACAAATGGATACGTCGTTACGGACCCGTTAATTGGCCGGCTCGTTCCCCTGATTTAAGCCCATTGGATTTCTTTTTATGGGAATATGTTAAACAGCATGTTTATAATACTAATTTGGATAACAATATCGAAATTTTAAAACAAAAAATTACGGAAGCGGTACATTCTGTCATTGAAGATATGATCCACAATGTTTATAAAGAATTTGTACGTAGAGCTGAAAAGTGTGTAGAGGTTGGAGGATACCACGTTGAATAAAATAAAATGTTTTTCCGTGTTTTTTTGTAATTTTCTCAGCTGCTAAAAGGAATATTCTGATTTTTGTTTTAGAATTGGTAGTTTTCAGACAAGCAAAACATTTTATAAAGAATGACATTTTTGCGTTAAGTTACAAATAAAAAATTTTCCCCTCTTGTTCAGTCCATCCGGGGACATACTGTATATCTAAGTGTTAACATACACTTATTTTTATACAAAGTTTACTAGAAAAGGAATAACTTTGAAGTACTTAAGGTTTGTTGTATTATTATTAGAATTATTATTGGCTTCGACTGGAAATCATTAGCCAAAGGTTTGTTGTAAAAAAACATATTATAGGCAACCAGTAAGTAATTATTATTACGTGAGTGTGTTTAATACATAGTTTAGAAGTGAACTTCAAACTGACAAGAGAAGGTCCTCCATGTGGAAATTCAATAATCATGCAACTTTGCGGGTGTCACCCCCTAGAATATGCTCTGAATCAATTTTTTTATCAACCAAACAATTGATTCGGAGGATGAAAGGAACCATGAAATATAAAACAATTAAGTATTGGTTCTTAGTAAAGTAAGTTAAGTTACACGATGAGCTTACGTTAGTCGTATATCAAAAACCAAACAAGTTCTAAATTTGTAAGTTTGCACACTTATTTTGTTCGAAGGGTTGAACTTTTAAAAAATATAGGCACATCATTTCGATTTCCGGTTTCATTTGATCAATTTTTATTTCGTTAGTTTTAGCCTTTACCAATGGTCCTGATACAAGAATGTATTGATTTCTGGCTTTTACAAACCTATTAAACCAGGCCTTGTCAATTTTGAACCTTCGGCATTCAAAAAACTCTTCTTCATATGTGAAGTTAATAGATTATCTTTGAATACAGGGTACGGCATTTTGAGCTTAGGTCAAAAGGATTTCAAGAAGTAAGTAGAATATAAAGCCAAAATTTTGCGAACGCAGATATTCTATTATTCAAAGATTATTTAAAATATCTTTGAAGACATGTTACTTCCGGTTACACCGGACGTAGATGTCAACTTCTTATTCTAGATGGAATGTCTATTATTTTACCACAAATTTGGATTCCTCCTGAAATTCTGAAACAGTATTCTATGCAATTACCTACATTCTCTGCGAAAAAATCGATCTTTGCCAAAAATATGACAGTTGCACCATTAACTTTAATTACTTGTTTATTATAAACTATGCTGGTTATGGAAGAATTATTTTGTTAAACTAATATAAAAGGTCCGTATTATTAATATCTATGTCAGTAGATTGAAAATACTATACAAGGTAGATGAACGACGCCCTAAATTTTCATCAATCTTTATTCGGCCTTGGTTGAATCAAAGTTTGTCTTAAATCCAATCCAAAGATAAGTGTTCGTTGTGTATTCAAAGTCTTTGTTAGAAAAGAGAAAAGGGTTGAATATCAAGAGCAGGCAGTTCCTGTAGTGGGTATATAAACAGAGGGTTTATATACATTGGCGTCGTTCGAAAGTTTAAAGGTTAGTTAATTTTCAAATCTTAAAAATTCGTTAATTTCATTTTACTGAGTTGGAAATTCATTCAAAAAATTGCCGTAGGGTATCTAGGGATACCTCCGAACCTACAAAAATCATTTATTCGAGTTAAATTAGAAAATTTAACATAATTTGAGAAAAACCCCCGAGAAAGATATTTCAGTATATATAGTATATCGGTTGTCAACCAAAACTCATTTAATAGCTATATATTTAACAGAGAAAGGAATATGGTAGTACCCCGCCTACCATGTACGACATACAGTAGGACAATTTGTACGACCTACAGTAGGAGCCTGCTCCTGTACGATTCAAGACAGAGACAAATTTTAGTAAAAATGGTGATAAATTTGGCAAACGCGACATCAATGGTATTTACAATTTACCTTACTTTATCACACTATGAGTGTGTTCAGAGGATTGGGCGAGGGTGTAGCTGGGTTATACTGATTATAATGTCATCAATTGGTACATGCTAAGGGTTATATCGTTTTCTGAACGTTGTAGGTGCAGTTGTAACCATAGAATAACCTAATAAAAAGGCAACTCTGGTCATGGACTTGCACCCGCAATTTGGCGCCTCTCGTAGACGTACCGGAAACTATCAACAGAATACGCGACCTATTTATGCGTTGAATTTTCTATAATTTTCGTCAAATTTTGTATTTAATACAAATATTAGAGCACAAAACACAAGTTTTCATTTGCATATATATTTATTAACGGGATTCAAGACTAGATATGACAGAGTACTCATAAGATGTATGAGTGTCCTTCGATGTAATGCGTTTCTTAATAGAGAAAGTACAGTGTCCATGTTGAAGCAAAAATATTGCATTGCGAATTTCTGTAGAAGGCTAAAATACTTACTGGTCCATTAAGTTGGAGACTATGATGATAGTACTACAAATAAACATATTTTTTAATTACATAATTTACAAATACTATAAAAGGTAAACGTGCCTATTGCTTTAGTTGTAATACTTGTAATTGTTAAATTTATCCGTACAGGCAGCATTGAAGAGATCGATTTTTAAACGAAAACTTCAAGCAACAGAACTGAACGAGTACGAAATGAACAAATCCATTATAATTCACTGAAAACTGTAAACAAACGTGCAAAACTGAACAGAAACGCGGCATGATCTTGGCGAATGACAACTTTCGGTCACAATTACTATGGTTACAAACATCCAAACATGTTACAAACTTCGAAACCACAGTTACAAACCAATTATGAAAGAGATAGATATAGGCTAGTGGCGGTATGTCTACGAGAGGGCCAAAAATAGTTTTCTCATTGGATTCCAAGACTCCCTACCGCCTGGTGGTAACCTAAAACCTAAAACGTAAATAACTGTCAAACGTATATAAACATCGAACATCCAACTAAAGTAGTATAATATCACTTTTCAGTACATTTGCATAAACAATACCAATTTCTATTTCCACTCTTCGTTATGTTCACCGCATAGGTTAAAAAGCAAAAAACTTACCTTCCTTATTGATGATCATTATTTAGTTTTGTTCAGTTATATTTATTATCGACTGAAATAAAGAATAACCTTCATGCAATGAAGGTAAGTTAATTCTCATTACCTTCGCTATTAATGATCATTATTTTGTTTGGTCAATTATATTTATTATCGACTAAAATAAAAGAACTACCTTCATGCAAGGAAAGTAAGTTAATTCTCATTACTGTCGATTTCATGGTTTGTGAGCAGGGCTGTATCTGAAAAATTGATATCCGGATATCAGATCCAAAATTAACCGGATATCCGGATCCTAGGATCCGGATCTGTTATTATTTTGCAATGTGGAATGTGTTTAGTAAAGAAAACATCGAATTTATATTATATGGAGACAAAGTTCATTATTTTTAAAAACCGTGCATTCAGAATAATATTGAATTTTCATGAGCACAAGTCGATGTTACTTTGCATTACATAGGTGCTCAATAAATCTTATCCGATAACCACGTTATCGGATAATTGATTTGATCGGGAAAAGAATCCGAATTCAAAATTTTGGATCCAGGTCCGAAGTTTCGGATAAGGGACCCGGATCCGAGGTTTCGGATAGTGGATCTATACTTCATTCACGTTAAGAGTGCAGTAGATAGCGCTACGATCGGCGTCCATATTACACCGAGGAAATATACCGGTTAGGAAAACAGCGGTGAATTCGAATTGTTAATTGACAGCGTCGTAAGCGTTAAAAGTTTGATTATCAACATTTTGTAGTAAATAGCAAAGTGTAATATCGTATGAAATTATAGTTCTTCGTATTTTATGTGCGATATGTTATGGTTATATTATGACGTGATAAAATAAAATAAGTGAACACATCTCTGAAATCAATTTCAATATAAATACATCTAATCGGGTACTCGGGTAAATACATCTTTCGGTTGTTTGATTTGATGGAATAGTTGGAGCTTGTTTAATTGTACTAGTAAATAAATGGGATTACATTTGGCGTTAATTGAATAAACTTTTGCACGTATTATAAATTTATATAGTTTTCTCCCCTTAATATTTGAATTAACATTAATAAAAACAGTTTTGTTTAGTTTCAGCATTTCATTTATAAAATAACTGATGTATATATAAAATAAATATATAAATGTGATAGTATGAACAAGATGAACAGATAATTTCAATTTATTATGCAAATGTGATTAACTTAATACACATACGAATGATTATTCAGATTCTGATGACAGGTCTGACGATGATGATGTATTTGCTGTTATGATAAATTCTTCATCATATCTTCAATGATATTATCCAGTTGATACATCTTATTCTCTTCTTTAATAACATGTTTGATACAATTTCTCCATGCATCACTTCCACAATGTTTAGCCCCTCAATTAGCAACGTTTTGACCTCGGATAATTTAAAAGTTTTGTTATTAGCAGCGACATGATGTTTCACTTGTGCCCATATAAGCTCAATGGGGTTTAGGTTGCAGTGATATGGAGGCACTCAAAATTGTACGACCACTGTCTAATATCATTTGATCGATAACATATGTAATAGGATTATCAACAATATATTTTTTTGCAAGTTCAAGTAACTCAACCTTTAGTAAAGTATTGTCAGCACCAATTTCTTTCGCAAGAAGCCATTCAATCAATTCTTGCTTCTTCCAGGCAGGCAGAGGTAGGCAATTTTTCGGTTCTGACTGAGTGGTAAGGAGCATTGTCCATGACAATAACAGAGTTTGGTTCAAGAAAAGGTAGTATACGTCTCATCCACTCAGTGAACACTTCACTGTTCATGTCATCATGGTAATCTCCTGTTTTCTTCAATTCGAAAAAGAGGAGACTATTTTCAAGGAAACCATCATCGCTACCAATATGCAATATAATTAAACGTTTCCCTTTTCCTGCAGGATTCCTCAGTCCCGTGGTAACCCCTTCCACAAATGCTTGTCTTGCTATAAGTACTGTGGTGTCTTCCCATATTTTTCGTTTTGTATGACCTGCGTTGACCCAAGTTTCGTCTAAGTAATATATCTTTCTACCATCTGCATGAAATTTCCTGATGTTGGTTAAATATCGACGTCTCCATAATACACTATCTTGCCGTTCCATTAAAACACTGTGTCGACTTTGCTTCATCCACTTAAACCCCAACTTCTTCAAGAACTTCCATAATGTTCTTTTCAATGTGGGCAAATGTATATATTATATTTACACTCAATATTTTTGTGCATGTTGGTAATTCGTTCTACAAGAAAAAGGAATGCACGTGTCTTCTAATTATTGACTTTTGCGTTTCATCCAAAGAATCATATATTGTATGACAAAGTCGTTTTTTAGGGGGTGAACTAACAAGTCCCGTGATATCCATTTCTTTTACAATATCCCACATTGTTCTTTCACCTAGTCCAAGCTGCTTTGCAGCCAATTTAACAGCTGCCGACTTAGAATTGTCCTGCTTAAGGTCCAGATACAAATTATAAGCCATAAACCTTTGCTTCCTGCTAACATGCTTTCCCGGAGGATTTTTTGATGGCCCTGCTGGTGGGTTAAATACCTCTTTATCTGCCATACCAAAACTGTTGTAACAAATACTATGTTATCAGTATCATTTTATATAATTATTACAAGAATACCTTCAAATGTTCAACAGTAGAGCTCTAAAAAGAACTATTTTGCGACAATTTGCTTATAAAAACAGGCCGAACGACAACAAAAAGCAATAAATACAAAACCAAAGCCAACAAAGATGTTTGACAAATGACATTAGATATCGGTGATATTTCGTTTTATCCAACTTAATTTCATTTACTGAATACCACTGAATAAAATGTATTTTGTGTATGTGAATTTGCCTCGTCTATTAGCCAATCACAAGTCAAGAATTTTTCGTCTATCTATTTTATCGCTGCAGTCTTACAATGAATGAAGTATAGATGACACCAAGATCCGGATAGTAAATTATCTGGATCCGGATGACAGCTTTATAAGCCACATCCGAGCGTTCAACTGTTGATTTATGAACGCCCCTGACGTCATCAACTTGAATAACAGCAAAGTGATCCGTTGATTTCTGAATGCTGATGGATCAGGCTGGAATAACACTGTGTTCATTTCTGAACGATCCTCATGCCGCCCCATGCATTGTCACTTTTGACATTTTAATTTTAATCAACATATTTTTTAATGTGCAGAAATTTAATCATTGCATTATTTTTATTTATTTTAATTCAATTTTATTTAATATTGTTTGCGTATGGAATTGTTAGGATATTAGACAGACAATACCTAATAAAATATGACGGAGATGTATCAGAACAATACCGGCAATCGATCGGATGATTATTTGGACATGGAATATTTGACTACTTTGCGTAATATAAAACCGTACATCACATGCATCATGAACAATCATTACATCGAATTAATAAGAGTTTGGTTGGAGAAATTAAGCGATATTCACATCCAACATGATAAGAGCCTTAGAAATGTGTACCTTGTGGAGCTTGGGAAACAGATAGTTACCGGGGTATTTGCGGAACCGTTCATTGATCCACCTGGTGAAGGATCACTACCTCCTTTCAAATATTCCTGGAAATTTACGAAAGATAAGGTAATGCTTTAAACCATTCATCTTAAGAAACATTGTGAAAACTAATCAAATATTTATATATATACCGGATGGCCAAATAAGAATGGCAGCCGTCTATATCTCAGAAACTAGTAATCACAGAGCTTTCGGGTAAAATCTTTTTTAATAAACGTGGCCAAAAGAAAACACTGGAAATTATTTTGAGGTTTGTAAGATGACCAGAAGATGGCGTAACGGTCACGACAAAGTATAATATTAAAGTTTTCATCGTGTTTTGTCTAATTAAGAGTTATCGAAATTATATGCAATCCAATTCCATTTCTTTTGCGTTGAACACATTTTGTCGTATCTTCTAAGGTAAAGTGGTGGGGAGACGTCAATTGCTTTTTTAAATAAATGTTGGTTACTGCGGTAAGGCTTAACCGATTTCAACAATTTTGGCTTCGTTTAAAAGAGCTTTATTTGATTTATGAAATGTAGTTTTGGTCTACTTCTTATGAATTGTACCCTTACCACTAGAGGGCGTTATCTGACTTTATAACAAATAAAGCGGCTTTTCGTAAAAATGTTAAATAGAACGATATCTATCTTTTCACCCGGAAAAATAGGGAATTAAAAACTAAAAAAGATGTCGGTGAAAACCGCATCTCAATATATTTTTCCCACCGGAGATATTAACGAAAAAATGTAAATATTTGTTGCACCTGGACGACACGGTTTTCCTGACTGTCTGCTATTTTATTTAAATTTCTAAATATAACCATATTAAAATACACATGAAAAGATTGCCTAGTAACAATAACGAAAAAATCAATGCTAATGTAGCTCATGGTATTGGTGGAATCATTTCCGGCAATACCATGAGCCATATTAGCATTAATTTTTTGGTTATAACCATATTAGTAAAAATAAAAAAGTATATCCTATTTCAAAGATAATGATTTATTTTAGTGCCTTATAAATAAACTGTCTCATTGTTTTAGCGATTTCAACTTGAAATAAACAATAAAAATTTGACTAACCTAGTAAGGGAATTCTGAAAAACGAGTAGGCTTTGAAAAATAAAAGATGCAGAAAAAGAAAAAAATACGCGTTATGTGACAACGTTGAAAAGGCACATGTCTTCGTTTAGATCGTTTTGTTAATGCTTTTAATTTTCTTTATATGTATCTTACAAACGCAGCATTTCACATGATAGAGGTTTATTTTGAATGCATGAGAAATTTAACTGTCGCCGCCAGGGTATATGTAGTGCAGTTTCTTGACAGACAACACCATAGGATCGAGAAATACTATCGCGGATTTTGTGGACAGACGAAACCATACCGAGATATATTTATATTTTTTCGTTAATATCTCCGGTTAGAGAAAAGATATAGAGATGCGGTTTTCACTGACGTCTTAAGTTTTTAATTCCCTACTTTCCCGCCTGAAAAGAAACATATCGATCTATTTAAAATTTTTGCGAAAAGCCGCTTTATTTGTTATGAAGTTAGATAACGCCCTCTACTGGTGTGAGTACAATTCATAAGAAGTAGACCAAGACTGCATTTGATAAAGCTCTTTTAAACGAGGCCAAGATGGTTAAAATCGGCTAAGCCTAACTGGAGTAACCAATATCTATTTTAAAAAGCAACTGACGTCTCCCCACCACTTTACTTTAGAAGACACGACAAAATGTGTTCAATGCAAAAGAAAGGGAATTGGATTGGGAATAAAATGCATATATTTTCGATAACTCTTAATTAGACAAAACACGACGAAAACTTTAATTTTATAGTCGTGACCATTACGCCATCTTCTGGTCATCTTACAAACTTCAAGATCATTTCCAGTATTTTCTTTTGGTTACGTTTATTAAAAAAGATTTTACCCGAAAGCGCTGTGATTACTAGTTTCTAAGATATAGCCGGCTGCCATTCTTATTTGACCACCCGGTGCATATAAGTACACATGCTAGATAGTACCAAATAATTGAAAATTATTGATTTTAAAAATTCAATATTTCAATTCTTTAGTCCTGTTTGGGCAATACAGAAAAAAATCCGACATAAATAAATTATGATGTTGCAATGGTGTCTAGTAAAACGCTATGCTCTGTTTTTTAATTAGAAGAAGCTATCATCATCAGCAGTAAAACTGGACTAGTTCAGTTTTACTGCTGGGCCGCCAGCGGGGGTGCACTACCGCTCCTTGCTAGGTGGTCTGCCTTTTCATTGCCTGGTATGTTGGTGTGCATAGGGTGCCTGTAGCAATTTTAGTATATTCTTCCCTCCGAGTATATTCAGTATCTGAATACATTCCAGTACCATTCATGTTGTTATTTCACTGCACCAAATGTTTTTAAGCCTCTTGGCTGTTAGTTACTATGAAGATCCTGTTCTTTTCGACTAGGGTTTCCAACAGTTCTTGAGCGCATAATGCGATTGTATAAATTTCCACTTGAAATATGCTTGCGAGGTTCCCGAGGCTGACAGAGATGCTCTCTCTTCACTCTATCCGATCCACATATTCCCGCGTTCATTCCGAATTGGGTTTTAAAGCCGTCCGTGAAAACGACGAGACCGTCCAGAGTAACTCTTCCCTGTTCCCACTATTCTCTACTCGGTACGACTACCTCGTAAGTTTTCACAATAGTATATGCCTTGTGGATTCCGTCTGACATCACACTTAGTACGGGATTTTCATCTAATGCGTTAAAGATGGACGCATGCTCATCTCTACTTTTTTCCCGCCGCATCAGGTGCCCTAATGCACTCTCCCCAGCAGGTGAAAGGGCAGCAAATTAAGCAGGGTCTCCAGTGCGACGGTTGAGGCTGTCGTCACGGCTCCGGTTATGCCGAGGTGTGCTCGGCTCCGGTTATGCCGAGGTGTGCTCGGCTCCGGTTATACCGAGGTGTGCTCGGCTACGAAATTACCGACATCAGAGTTGCATGGTTGTGTACAGCATCAATATAATTTAAACTACAGAAAGACAATGTAACAATGATGATTAGTTGCAGAATATCTCACCACAAGAAAATACTGACGGGTGGACTCAATCGGACTCGAATAATGTCAGTACTCAAGTCATAATGGACTTAACAAAGTGTTCGTCGCAGTCAATAAGCGAGGGTACAATTAAAAATGAGAGAATACAACAATCCTACGCTATTAAACAGGAAAATGATACTCCTTCGCCAAAAAGTCAATTACATGATGTCAAAGAAAAGCTGGCACTTGTTCGAGAATATTCCAAGCAAATATGTAGGAAAAATGCCAAAAAGAAGAAATCCAAGAGCAAAAAACAAATTAATATCCATACGGTCTCACAACGGAAAATGTCAGATGATACCGATATTTATCCAGAACGGTACAGCGGAGGTCGCGTTGAAGTACCGTATAGAGAAGTTAGAGTTTATTCTCCCTTACGCAAGTTAAAACATTGCGATCGAAAATTCAATGAAACGGACGATAGCTCATGGTTCGATTTAACAGACTGCAGCACTAACGTAACGCCAGCTTTTTGTTCCGGGGATGGCGAAGGGAACGGAAGAATGTATAATCAAGAGGACATCGTTCAAATGCAAGACATATATGAGAAGAAAATTGCCGAATTGGTGGCCATTATCAGTGACTTAAAAGAAGAGAATTGCAATTTAGCCACTCATGTGGAAAAATGCGAAAATGAATTAAGTATATCAACCTTTTGTTCACTGAAAAACCTATATGGTTGAAATAACTAAATTGATTTTGTTAAAGCAAATTTGCTTGGGGCAATTATTTATTTTGTTAATCAACATAAACATGATATTTGTTTGTCCATATTCAAACTAAATTGGTTTTTCAGTGTATGGCAAATGCTTACAAGTACTAGATACGAACAGAGGCTGTCCGAAATTTTAAGGAAAGCAACAGACAACGCTACATGTAAAATAAGAACTACATGTGAAATAAAGACCTTTATGCACAAAAAATATTACAAATGTATGCATAAATGTGCCACGTCTTTTCGAAAAATATGCCTAAAATATGCTTTTTATCTACACTTAATGTTTTTATGCATTTTGTTTTTAATCCATTTAGTCCTAGCACAATAATAAATAAGTTAAATAAATATTTTCAATAATGATAGCAAGGACTGTGGGGTATGACAAACAACAATATTCTCGGCACACTCCACACCACACAAATGATTTAGAAAACACGTGGGTCTTCGTCTTCAGTCGCGTATCAATTGATATGAGAGAACATATATTGAATCTAACAAACCCGCTCTATCCCTACTCTTCAAGAAAAATATATACAAGTACCTACTTTTGCCACTTAGACTAAAAGCAAGTTAAAATAAGGAGAAAAGGCGGAAAAGGGTCTTGTCACCACGAAACGCAAGACATGTGGCCATCCCACCCTAATAAAAATAAAAATCGAGTGAGACAACGGTTATGTCCTTTCTATCCGTCGAATTTTTGTTCTTTCCGCCTATATATAACCCTCAACTAAATACTGGATATATGCGGAATATACGAAAGGATCGACGTCTCTTGTTAAAGCATAACCATAAATCAAATGACCTCTTTACCGTAATAAATCGAAAACACAGGAAAATTGTATTGACTAGGTTTGCATTCTTATTTATGTAAATAGTCTCATAGGCGTCCCATTCAAGCGGCGAAATCACGTTTTTAATCAATTTAAGGTTTTCTAATTTAATATTATGCCCGGTATCGTTTATGTGTTGTACTATACTTGACGCTTCTATCTTTCCGTACCTGTAACACCTGATGTGTTCATTTAATCTAGTACCTATCGCTCGTTTCGTTTGACCAATATAGGCTTTATCGCAATCACCACATGCAATTTTGTAAATTCCAGACCTTTCTCCCATGTCCGGTTTATCTTTTGGATTTCCAAGAAGGTTTTTGAATGTATTTCGCGAACTGAAACATACGTTCATCTTTTGCCACTTAAAAACTTTACTAATACCTTTCTAATAAATTTCTTATCGCGGGTTACTGTTAGGATTAAGGTTGTGGAATTTCTGACATAAAGCCTATGTTGGACTTTCCTAAGCATGCGATCGACCTCGATGGAAGAGTAACCGTTGAAAATAGCTACATTTTTTATGAATTTTAGCTCTTTATTGTACCTACTTTTACTCAATGGGAGCTTCACCAATCTATTAATTAAAAATGGAATATTCTATTAATTAAGAAGCTAATCGCGGCCATTTTGTGTTGTCCACAGTGGTTGGTGTCGGACATAATGTTTCTATTAGTGTTTGTTTCCTTTTTGTAGATGTCAATTTCCAGTTTTTTATTATTTCTAATTACTAAACTATCCAGGAAAGGCAGTTGATTGTTCACTTCTTCTTCTACTGTGAATTTAATAGTTTCGGATTTAACATACCAATTAACCAATTAACCAATTAACAATTAAATGCTTTTTCAAGAGTTCCAAAAGTAAATTTTTGTCTTCTATCAGTTAACATATTTTTATACGTCCAAAATATTCTTTCAACATCGACTGATATGATTGGAATGTGTTTTAATGCGGCAATATGGTCGGAATTTAAATCTAAAGTATTATTAGTCGAATTGAATTTTGCTATGGCAATTAATGTTTGAAATCCATTATGTTTTATCCTTACACTACTAAATTGATCTAATTCAGTTTTACCAATTTTATCTGGGACAATTTTTAATCATTTTTCACAATGTTCTACGATAGAATTTGACTCTAATAATGGCATTTGAGCAATCTCTAATTCTTAAATTCAACTATATAAGAAACCACAGTGAGCTATAATATACGTCAATTGCTCCATAATCCCCCGTTTTTCCAAAATAAACTTTTGGATTTTTTTATTGGTCCATCTGAATCTACAAAATCTATTGCAATATTTTTTTATCCGATCCTGTCCCGCCGACAAGAATTACAACCCTAGCAATTGGGCTATTCGACGGTTATCGAATATGCATTTCTCCAAACTTTATTTGAGAAAACAGTATATTCTCCTTAATGTAGTGGAAATGTAAGATTTTATGTTCAAAAAAACAGAAAATATTCACTTTATGCACGAAAATTAAATTTTAAAATTTTGTATACTGTTAGTCTTGTTATTTCAATGTAGTTCGAACTCGTTCCAAATATTAGATTTATGTTCTTAATAAGGAGAAATATGTTTTTTACATAAATCATTTACACTTACAAGCTATAACACCACATACATTTTGTGTTACCATTTTTTCTAAATTGCTGTAAACAGATAAAATTGTTAATGAAATAATGTGCAAGGTTTTATAACACAAAATAACAACTGCACGATAGGATAATAGAATATACTGGCTTACGAGGTAAGCCAATCAATGCCCCTAAAACTTGCTAATACGAGGTGTAGCAATTAAATAACCGGACTGGTGCTGCTATCGGCAAACAGCGAGCACGCCACGGCAGGTTTGAACATGTCTGTGCTTGTAGATGCTTTCCCCACTCTGAGCTCGATGGGCACGGTTGTACGTCCCTCAGTCTTGCTGCAGCAATCGTCCGTTCAAGTCCTTACGCTAGCGTCGCGTCGGAAAAATGCAGAGTGTTCAGATCGAGCAACGAGTTAACCTCAAGTTTCTTGTGAAACACGAAGTTCTAACTACCCTTCGTGAACGGGTGAGAAGACGAAGACCTGATTTGTGGAAGAGCAAATCCTGGATGCTCCACCTAGACAATGCACCAGCCCATTCCGCCTTGTCTGTGAAGGCGTTCTTTGCGAAATCCGGCATCACCGTGTTGGACCACCCACCATACTCGCCCGACCTGGCCCCCTGTGACTTTTTTTATTTCCTAAGGTAAAATTGGAACTTAAGGGAACACGATTTGACAGTGTGGAAACGGTGAAAGCGAAAGCGACGGAGGTTCTCAACAAGCTGACAGAAACGGACTTCCAGCACTGCTTTCGACAGTGGAAAATTCATATGGAGCGTTGTAGGGATCGGCAAGGAGAGTACATTGAAGGGAATAAACTTTGTAATGTAATTGGTGATCAATGAAATGTTTTGTAGCATCAGTCCGGTTATTTAATTGCCACACCTCATATAATAAACAATGTAATTCCCCAGTTTTTGCTCAAAATGGGTTTTTATTCAGCGAGTAGTGTTGTCTGTCAAAATAATTTCCTTATAACTTAAGACTCTCTGTTTTTTACAATTTTTATAAGTAATACAATGTATATTGTAATATTTATGTGAAATAGTCTCTTCAAACCGCTTCGAATACTTTTTGTAGTAGTATAGTGCAAAGAAAGCAAAATTAACACATCAGTCTTGATACTGATACTGTTTTCACGCCTTAAAAGGAAGCTCTTATGGAAATTCCATATGTTATTGTCACATCATACCAAACATGCAACAATAAATTCTTATTTGCAGAATTGCTCATTGTCTTATGCTACTATTTGTCATCCGAGCTTTTTATAGGTTCTAATAGGCTTTAGGTGCTATTAACGACGAAAAAGAAGCAATTGAGTCACCTTCGAAATGTCAAATTTATCTGTCATTTATGATAGATAAAAATTATGCATATTCGCGCGTGACAGAAAGAGATGCATCAATATTCATACTCTGTGAATAGCAAAAAAGAGCAATACTCCCTAACATTCTTTAGCTCCTTTTAAGGTGCGAATAATAATAATATATTTATATTCGTAATTTAGCCATTACAGAAAATTGTCAGTCTTTTTTTTTGTGTGTAAAGGGCACAATAGTCAATTAAATATAAATTAGAATAAAAGATAAAAGTCAATTATAAAATTAAAATAACAAGCAATGACATATAAATAAATAGATAAAGACAAACAAAACATATATACACTAGATTAGATACATGCGTATTTATATACTTGTACATACTTTGGCCATTCACAATAGAAATTATCGAGGAAAATCTGGAGCGTAATATAAGGTAAAATCTTACAAAATATACTTTTCCCTAGATTGTCGCCAAAATGAATAGTATATTGTACCGAGTGTTCCAAATTATCAATACGTAGAAAAGAATCTAGAAATTGAAAGTGAGATCTTATTAATTGAAATATCTATACTATTTCTTAAACTTAATTGTTTCTTTTCTGTAAAAATTTGTTTATTTTTTCAAGACATATAATATTAATTTATCTATATCAAACTACAAAGCATTTTATGTTTTTGTTCGTGTAATTTGCGGCAAATTTTAACCTCTAAAGACACAACGTTTGTCATTGGATCAATTTATTAGTGAATTATACTGCGGTATATCTAAAGCTTTTCAAGTATTGACAATTTTAATTGTGTTCATTTTCTATTTTCATTAGGAAATGCAAAGGCAAGCAATAGTCTTAGCAGTTTGACGCATGAAGTTGAAAGCTTAAAAAATCAACTACAGGTATTTAAAGCTGCGTTCATATAGGGTAATGCGAAATCAGCGTAAGAATTAAGATGTAGTGCCAAAGTTTACGCAGTGTAAAACACGACTGTTCAAATAGCGATGCAGTGCGGAATTAAGAATTAGTGTAGTGCGAAACTGTGCAAACATCTAGCTTCGACATTTCCACAGCCCTGCGTCAAAGCAATTGCCCAATTCCAGTGTGGGTGGTGGTAAATCTGCAACGAATGGCTAAATTAATGATAATTTACTAATTTATTGTAAATTTCTACGCATACTTTTAACTTTTAACCGGCTACGAAAGACCTATTAAGTTTATTTATTTGTTGTTAAGTCAAAATGAATTATTGCTGTCAATTGTCAATAGCCGAAGTTTTTGCAATAATGTCACACTAATTCTTACGTTAATTTCGCACTATCCTATGCGAGCGCTACCTTATACTTTATTACAAGATGACATAATCAACACCATTCGATGAATATACTAAATTTTGTAATTGACGTAGAAAATACGCAGTTTTCTAAGGAAAACCACATAGTACATACATACATACGACCAGCTTCCAATCTTACACCGTTATTAATCTACCTTCTTTGTTCATAGGACTTAATAAATATAAAATTAAACTTGCAAAATAGTCATGTGGGCATTTCGTCAGAATGGCAAAGCACTGTTTCGACGTTACACAAAAAATTAGCAGCGCTGCAAAGGAAAAATAACGAATTAAAATTGGAAAATGGAGATTTACTGAGAAAATTGGAAGAACAAGCAGCCGAAAAACGGAAGGTATTTAAAAGGAATACTTGTATATTTAGGAGATGATGTGTTGAATGATCCATATAGAATAGGATTGTTTGAATTGCACATCATACCTAGTCTGAAAATTTTCCAGCCTAACATAGAAATTTTTATGTCAAATTCAATTTTATTTCTCAACATAGTTCCCTTGTAAGTCTATACACTCCAAATATTAGTTGGCATTTTTGCAAAATAGGCGTTTACAAATATGATGGCCTCCTCATTCGATGAAATTCTCTATCCTCCGAGCGAAATTTTGAGTCTAGAAAACAGTTCGTATCCCAATTCGTGAATTTTTGCCATGGTGACCACTGAAGTGTTTTAATCCTAATAAGTAATATGGATATAATAAAACAGGAAGAAGCTTTTTTCATCTTTATAATAACACTTTTTTAATTTTACAAATTACACTTTTTCGTATGAAATTTTCGATAATGATTTCATGATGCTTTTCAAAGCAGTGTTTTTTGCAAAATGTGAAAACACTACAATATTATTCCGTGGATCTTTACGACTGGTATCAATACTTATATAATCTTCTTCTGTAGCAACTAATACTAGCAAACATGTTGATTTAAACAGAGAAAAAATAGAAATTGCTGATAGATTATTCAAAAATACGCGGACTGGAGGGCATAGCAGTGATGTGCACAAGGATATTTATTTTTAATGTGTGCCTGAACGCCGCTCATCCTTAATTTGTTTAAATCCCCAAAAGTGCGAATAAATTCTGCCGTTAAAGATATATCTAAATATAATTACTAGAGTAACCTAAACTTGCGGACTCGCATAGGCGTCGGTATTACGGGTTAATATAAGAATACGAAAAATTCATAAATAAACTAAACCGGTAGAGAAGCAGGTATGTAGTGTCGACCTTGAATATAAATCATGTTAAACCGCGCTGAGAGAGATTTCGTTTTAGTACCGGTTGAGCTGTTGCAGAGATTAGTCGAACGGTCAAGGTTATGTACTTATGTGTCGCTTTTGAAAATAGAGCTGGTGTTTTTTGTGTGTTGTAGTATTATACCAAGTACATAATTAGTGTATCGTTTCTTATAGAACTAATATTTACATACCTAAGAAAACAATGCCTCGTAATAGATTTGCTACTAATGTACATAAGTATGTGTCACTTTTTCCCCATTTAAAATATGACGGTAGTGCAGTTTTTTGCTTAATATGCAATGTTCGTTTGGCTGCATTGGACAGAACTGATTGCCAGAGGCATGTCAATGGTATTAAGCATATGAGAAATGCAAGAACTGAAATACCTTATACACTATTCCTCATACATTTATTAATTATGTTTACCTCTTGGTAATCTTCCGTTGTCGTTGGTGAGAAAAGCAGCTTTTAAATCGTTTTGGCGACAATACGTTCCAAAGTACCCATTACCCTCACAAACACAATTACAGAATCATTTGCCGCGAATGAAAGAGATGCTAGAAAATGTGTGTAAACGTGATTTGTGTTCCAAAAAAATATGGATTACCGTGGATGAGATGACCGATATAAAGAAAAACAGTATTGTGAATGTAATAGCTCGCGTTTTATCTAGCGAGAACACAGCATCCCGATATTTGTTAGCTTGTAAACGTGTTCAGCAATGTACCGCGGAAAATATTCAAAAAGTGATAATGAACGCTTTGAAAAAATTTAAAATTGCCCAAGATCAAGTTGTGATGATTGTGACAGATAGTGCAGCAACGATGTTAAGTGTTGGGCGATCCTTAAAACATATATTTCCTAACTTAATACATATAACCTGCGTGCTGCATGCTTTGCATTTAGTTGGTGAAGTTGTTCGACAACATTACGGAAACGTTGATCGGATGATTGGAAGTACTAAAGCAGTGTTTCGTAAATCTCCTAAACGTTTAAAAGAATTTCGTGAATTTTGTCCAGGTATTCCAGAACCTCCTGAACCAATTTTAACGCGATGGGGTACTTGGCTAACAGCAGCTTCTTACTATTTGATCCATTTTCAACAAATTCAATCAGTTATAATGCGATTTAATCGGAATGAATCTAAAGCAATTAGAGGAAGTCAAAGAGAATTTCAAATTCCTCAACTTTTAGAAGATTTAACAACAATATGTACCAATTATACAGTATTATTAGATGCCATCAGAAAACTACAATGTACTGAATTGTCATTGCAGGAATCATTAGACATAGTGGAGAGTGTAAAAAATAAATTACACACATTAAATGATACGCCAGGATTATGCGCTAGTCAAAAGTTGGCAGATGTTTTAAGGAAAAATCCCGATTTTAATACTTTAGAGGCCGTTTATAATAAGTGTAAGAATAGTGAACTTTTAAGTGATTTTGAAAAACAGTTTCTACATGCAAATGTAACTTCCTTAGATGTGGAGAGATCGTTTTCTATGTATAAGAATATTTTTTCTTGCCGACGCACAAGGTTTAAAGAAGTAAGTTTCCACAGTTACTTATATGCAATGATGCAAGGTTACAGTAGTTCACATCCTGATGCCTCTAATTTGTTGAATAATTAGCAAGTAAGTTTATTTATGAATTTTTCGTATTCTTATATTAACCCGTAATACCGACGCCTATGCGAGTCCGCAAGTTTTGGTTACTCTAATAGTTACTATCTGACACCAATTTGTTACGTCTGTAGTTTCGTCACATAATAAATTGGAATTTTTAATTTGACTTGAAATTTATATTCTGCAAGTAGCAAGCTTTATTTTAAGCAAGCTAAAATTTGTTTTTGGATTGTATTTGAAATTTCTTTAAAAACACTAGCATTGTTTAAATGTTGTCGAAGCGTCAGATACAAATTAGCGGAAAAGTCGATTAACTCCCTAAATAAACCACAAAATTCGGATTTTTCGCTACCATCATGATTCTAAGAGCCAGCTCAAAAGCACAACAGCATTTAATGCAACATATAAATGTTTTAATATACCGGCCTGTCGGAAACAACCGGAACGGTATGGTTAAATACTACACTGCAAGACTGCCACATGCAGCGTGTTTTTTTTTATTTAGATGTGAGAGAGTTGGCAAAAAAAGAATTATTCGAACGAATTATTGATTGAATTGGAGTTTTTACTAATTTCTAAAATGCATTGTTAATTTTAAGAAAGTTACTTATTTATCGAACCTGAGAATTATAATTTTATTATAATTAATATTACTGCTAATGTTTTTTGGTCTTTCAGGTGCGTCTGAGAAACTATAAAACAAATGCCCATATAAACATTGTACGTACCCGATAGTCGTCTATCTCCACATGGTATAACGATTTTTCCTAACATTCTCATTATAATCAACAACATGTTGTCGATAAGCAGAACTGAGATATTTGTTTTACCAAGTAAAGCAAATACCATACAGGCATTAATGTGACCACGAGATTCTTCATGTTTCTTTGTTTTAGTGGTTAAATAATGTAAATCTTTCACACCAGTTCTAGCCCAACTGAGTAAATGATAAAATCTGATGATCCAAACGCAGTATTATAGAACAACACACGGAAAACAATATAATAGGTTCGAAACGTCATATGCACATATCCACTGATTTTTTATACAGGTACACATAACTGCTTTGCAAGATCTTTCAGAACCTTTGAAGGAACCAACTAAATCCAAAACCGTACGCTCACCAATATTGACTTGACGTTCACCATCTAGTGGTTTCCCAGTGTAAGATTTACCTTGTAAAGGATAAGCATTAACTGCATCGCAAGCCCAAAAAATGTTTATCCTGTATTTCGCGGGCTTCGATGGCATGTACTGTGTAAATTTTGTATGTCCTCTATAGGGAAACAGTTGCTCATCCACTGTTATGCATTCATATAGCTTATAGTTTTTTTTCCCAAGTTTTTATTCATCATTGTCCAACTATCACGAACTGGAGTAGCTTTGTCTGTTTTGATGCGTTCGTCACGTGTATTCTGATTATCAAAACGAATGAACTTTAGGAACATTTTGAACCGATCACGACTGATAGATGCACCAAAATAGGTAAGGATTCTAGTTTCCACATTTCGGAAATATGTTCCCTATTGGATTTATGCATACTAGCTGCAAGAAAAATTCCTAGAAAGGCATCAAATTCTTCTTCAGTAAATGGCTTGAAAACCTTTGGTGTTATTTTCTTCTTCATGCTCGACTATAAGCTCTTTCCCTGCGTTAGATTCCTCGAAATCGATATTTACTGATTTTGGGATATATTCGTCTTTATCAGAAGCGACAAACGGTTCTTCTTCAGATTCGGATTCTTGTAACGCTGCTTCTAATTCAGCAGGTGTTAGTCTAGAAAAAAGACAAAATTCCGCTGCATGTTTTTATACAAGAGATTGAACATTATTTTTTACATATTGTAGTAACTATTTTTGTACATACCGCTTTCTTCTCCACTTTGGTTTTGGAATAGAATCTTGGCTTGAACCAGCTTCATTATCACCCATACTTAGCACAAACTATAAAATTTTCGTTTATTACTGTAAGCAATAACAATTGTTTACTCAATGAAGTCAAGTATACTAATGATCCGCATACGGTTCCGAAAATTTATTTGCGGCGCCGCGTTTCTGCGATTATTCAAACAGGTCTAAACTTGCAGATGCACGCTGACATTAGGTTATGATGGTTATCGTGCGTATAAATAGATAAAATACTTCATATGTTTTCAATGTAACATATGCTTACCACTAAAGGGTTAAATGTGAAAGATTTGTCCTTCTAAGTGAGCATATGAATTATACCCTTTTTTTTAATTTGTCTGTATCAAATTATGAATGTCCTTAACTTCATTATTAAATTTAAAAGTATATATTTTATTTTTATTTTAAACGCTCTCATGAGAGCCATATAAAAAGTGTTTATATAAAAAGTCCTATTCACCAATAATCCTAGCAAACGAATACATAACAATTACGTACACAATAAGCCACACTATGCTCTCATTTTTGCACTAAATTAACTAAAAATGCTAGATCCACTTAAGTCTTCTTGTCAGTTTTGCATTGTCGAGGAGATGGATGGCGTCTACATTTACATGATCTAGGAGTCGTTGCTCGTGACTTCTTACACGTTTTCTGATAGTTTGTTAAACACTATCTATGTGAGGTCCCAATGTAGATTAAGAAGTACCAAGGAGCGTTAATAATACTTTTTGGTACTTTACTCTAAAATCGTTGAATAATTTCTAGATTGCTCTTACTGGCACCCCCATAGTTGAATACCATAAGTCCAAACTGGTTTTAAGATGGGATTATACAAAAGTGTATTCTTGAATGTTTACAGAATGGAATGTCATCCTAACAGCCAACACGTCTTTTTGAATCTAATCTTCAATTCATCTCTTTTCCTTTTAACATGGACTCTTCATTTAAGTTTTGCGTCCAAAATCATACCCAGAATTAGCATAAGAGATCTGAGTGTTGTTTATACTCATAGGCAGGTACCGATTGGTTTTGTTCGTGAAGTTTACGTGAATGGACTTAGTTTCATTCAATCTAATTCTCAATTTTTTAGTCTGGTTATTAATATTATCAGCGAAGTTCTGCAATTTATTTGCCGCTTCTTCATGATCTCTACCTGCAGCTAATATCGCCGTATCATCAGCAAAGGTGGCAGTTGTGTTATTTTCTAGATCACTATATCATTAGTTGCCTTTTATACTATTGTGTTGTGTTGCTGTATTCAATTTGTTGATTCACTAGATTTTTGATTGTATTTTAAGTAAACACTTAAAAATGTATTGCAATGTTGTAGGCATATTATCCAGTAAAATTTTGTAAGAATAACTATCAGATCTTGACAGTAGCAAGGTTTTCCATTTTTCTCTCATTAAGAAAAAATTATCATGTGCAAGACAATGTTAGCAATAAATTACGTATTTGAACACTGTGGCACTGTAACACTGAGACACTTCATTAAAACCTTTATCACAACAAATGACATGAAGTTCAATTTTACTGTTGTTGTAGTATTGTTGTAAAGGTCATAGTGAAGTGTTTCAATATTAGCAATATATAGTCAATGTTGTTCAAGGAACTAAATGAACAAAAGAAGAAAATGTCAGAATTGCATAACAGAGAAACCGATATGCTGAAGCAAATACATGCAAGATCTCTAACCGATATAGAAGCGAAATATACTCAAAAAATGTTAGAGCAAGATGCCGATAATCAAAAACGTTTAAGTGAAATTAAAAGTAACTATGAAAACAGATTCAATAATTTAAAGGATGACTATGATTGCCGTATAAGAACAATTAAAGGAGACTACGAAGCCAGGTTTAATACAATAGGCCACGACTACGAAAAAGCTTTATCAAGCAAAGACTGCGAAGTTACTAGACTCGAACGTATGTTACAAGAGCAATGCGCTAGGTATGTTTGAAAGCGTTTCATGAATATCAAAATTCCTGTGCACATATATTTTTTTTTACAGAATGCAAGAGGAAGTTCATTTAATTAGGGCGCAAATTGAATCTAGTGCATTATCTAGTAGTGAAACGTATATGGAGAAAATTGCTTTTCTTCAAAAATGCATTTTGAAGATGGAGAAATTATACCAGAAAGCCGAAAAAGAAAATTTTAAACAAATGACTAAGCTTAAACGAGAATTAGAATTTAGAGATAAGTCAAATCAGGTAAGATTCTAAATTGACAGCTTTATTTCAATGCCTTTTACAATAAGGCCTTTCAACAGGGTTAAACGATAAAAACCAATTGTTTTTAGAGAAGAAAACCTAAAAAATCCAAATTTGGCAGTCAAATCCATTTAAAAAGTCGTATTTGGTAGTAATATCTAAATAGTAAGCGCAAGATATAAACATAATTTATAATAAGTACATGGCATAAACTACAACGTCATTACTTTTCAGTAGAATCGGTCTGATTGTTGCTATTTAGCATCGGATTCAAATTAGTAAAAAAAAAAAGCGCTAATGCAATTTAGCATAGGGCTTCTCGATCGAAGCAAACGGTAAAAACCAATTGTTTGAATCCTACCACTAAAAGATAAAATTAAACGCTGCCATTTTGAAAGTTGGTAAGCGCGGAAAATTTAAATTGACTACTACTTTTTATTAAAAGTTGGCTTTGGGTCACAAACTGGTCTTATAATAACTTTGGAACCAGTACGTAAATACAATGATGCCAGATTTCACGATCAATCGTAAGATTTCACGGTTTCATAAAGATTACGGTCTCACGATAGAGATGTCAAATCTCACGGTTTTAAAATTAAAAAAGGATTTTTCGGTTATAAGTAGCGCGGGCCAAGAGCGCCACGCGCCAGGTTCGCAATCAGGCTGCCGGGCGCATATATGTATGTAAACATAGGTAATTTAAATATGTAATTATTAGGACGAGGACCAAAACCACTGTCTATTACGTCGTGAAGACGCGCAAATATACACCTGCAGTTTGGGTGTTCGTTGATAAATAGGGCGTTGTTCACAGTGGGCCACTACAAAAAAAAGTTCATTCATCGACGGCTACGAACTAACAGCGCGCTTATTCATTTACGGATGACGCGCTCTATTCATCAACAAATGACGAGTCTGCAGATGTTACGTTTGCACCACTTCGTGGCATACTAGAAACAAGCGTCGGTGTGCTCGCTTTAGTGATTATGTCTAACGTAACTATTAAAAATAAACGGCCATTACCTACGAAAGTTAATAAATTTCTTAGTGAATTTGTGGATTTACACTACAATGGGAGTACAATTTTCTGTAAAGTTTGTAAAAAGAAACTACTGTGCTGGAGCAAACGTGATTGTGAAAGACATATAAATAGCGCACACCACAGAAATAAAAGAAATGGTGTGTCACAACAACGTCAATTTCAATTAGAATTGCTTTTAACGTTTATGGTATGTGGTCTACCACTTCGTATACTTGATAAAAGAGCATTTCGAAAATTCTGGGGTACATACAATACCGAGTGGATACTACCATCTCGGACAGCGTTACGGAGAGATATTCCACGAATACGTGAGGACATTGAAAATCGAATTAAAGCCGAATTAAAAGATAAACAGCTGTGGCTATGTCTTGATGAGACGACAGATTGCAAAAAAAATTCTATTTTGAATATAATAGTGCGCGTATTAGATCCTATTAAACCAAATTTTGCAATTCTATTAGCCAGCAGAAGATTAAAACGGTGTACTAGTAAAGCAATTACGGCCGTAGTTCTCGAAACGTTACAAAAATTTCAAGTGTCAACCAGTCAACTGTTGTTGTTCATGAGCGATGGTGCAGCAACAATGTGTAGTGTAGGCCGTTCCCTTAAAGAAAAGTGTGAAGGACTTTTACATGTTACGTGTAAAGTCCATGCTTTACATCTTGTGGCACAAACTATTCGAGAGTGTTACCCGGAGGTGGATGCATTAATAGCAAACACAAAAAAAGTGTTTCTCAAAAGTCCTAAGAGGACTAGGGCATTCCACAGGTTATGCCCTGGTATTCGAGAACCACCACAGCCCATTCTTACGCGTTGGGGAACGTGGTTAAAAGCCGCTTTTTATTATAATGAACATTTTCAAGAAGTCAAATCCGTTATTTTGCAATTCGTCCCTGCCGAAGCTAGAGCTATTAGGATGAGCCAGAAGGGATTTCTCGATATTTCTGTTGAAACACATCTAAAGAATATTAGCAACAATTACAAAGGGTTAGTAGACGCGATAGAAAATTTGCAAAATTCTGGATTGTCGTTGATAGAATCAGTGCAAGTCGTGGACGAAGTTAGTACATTGTTACACAGTATAAACGATGCAACAAGTGGACGAGTTTTAGCTAAATTCGATAGTATTTTAAAAAAGAATCCGGACTACACGAGATTAAGACAAATGTGCGATGGGGCATCTGCAGATTCCTTGACTAAGTCTAAAGATTATTTTAATTACGCCTGCCTTACTTCGGTAGACGTGGAACGGTCGTTTTCGAAATATAAGAACATTTTTTCGTCTCGGCGAACATCCTTCACCGAGGCAAATGTGGAAACTTATCTGATGGTGCAACTTTTTAAACAAGCCTATCCGCATTATTAAGAAGGATAGAATTTATTTATTATATCTTTATTTACAGTTGCATTATTAAGTACAACAGAATAAAAAAAGCGTTCAGTTTCTCAGTTATTTCCTTATTACATCCCATTTACAACGCATACCGTTTTCAATCAAATAAAAAATCATAATGAAAATAAAAACACCTCAGCGGATATATATATATATATATATATATATATATATATATATCCGCTCTAATAACTAAACATTATTATTGCGTCAGCTTTTATTTTTTTACTCTTGTGTATTAATTTCGAAATATCACATATCTGCTGTGACTCACATATACGCTATTTACAATAAGCGGCCGTTGCGCCTGATTCCGATTCTGTTGGATGGCGCAATTTGGCCCGCTCTAGTTATAAGATAAATATTTTTTGGACCTACGTGAAATTATTGATTGGAAGGTTTAATATCATTTAAATATTGTTACATTTTAATACCATCTACAATTAATAAACTTCAGCAATGTTAAATATTTTTATAATAAAGAGACGGGGAATTATCGAACTGTTTCCAATTTTACAGGGTCGCACATAAAGTCCATATCATATGGGAAAAATTTGTATTAAGCCAATATAGGTAGATTTTTCTAATCATTTTCTATCTGTCAAATATAATGTTGATCACATAACTAACTTAGTCCCTTCTATTAATTTACTTATTATGCAAATGTTACCTTGATGTAATGACTTTGTTTATTGTTAATATTTATATATCCCCATATATTACATGCCATGATTATGAAATATTTTTTGACTCTTTGTGTCTTGAACTTCTTAACAAGCAATTATTAATATGTGGTTATTTCAACTGTCCAGATTTCAATTCTTCTAATTGTACTGATCGAAAGACATCCACGCTTAATCATTTCGTCTCAACTTTAAACCTGAAACAATTTAACGAAATCTTGAATTGTAATAACAGGGTGCTTGATTTGGTTTTGTCTAACGTTCCATGCTTGATTAAAGTAGACCATGACACTGATTCGCTCCTATCAGAAGATGTGTTTCACCCTGCGCTGAATGTACGTATCTCTTGACATATCCAATACAGAATCTATAAGCAACTTTCCGTCTAACAATAATCTAAAATATAACTTTAAAAGTACTGATTTCCTGTCACTGTATGATAGTATACTGAAGACAGATTGGTATTTTCTTGAGGCGTTTTCTAATGTTGATGATGTTGTTTCTGCATTCTATGATCAACTGTTTGGTACCATACGTCTTTTTGTTCCAAGATGTAAAAGTTCTCAACGTAATTTTCCTCCGTGGTTTAATGCTGATATCAAAAGGAATCTGAAAACAAAGAATTACTTCTACGCTAAATGGAAAAGAACTGGGTCGCCTACCTACCGAGCAGAGTTTTCACGTTTAAGGTCCTTGATCAAAACGCAAATCAAGACAGCCTACAAAGAATATCACAAAAGGATTGAGAACGATATTGCTAGCGACTCAAAATTGTTTTGGAAATTTATAAACGCTAAGCGGGCTTCTTCCAGAATTCCCGCGTGTATGAAGATCAGCAATGAAGTTATCAACAAACCTGCTGATATTGTACTGGCCTTTGCCGATGTGTTTTCAAATGTATTTACCTCCAATAAGGTCAGGTCAGACTTCAATAGTTGCTCTTTCAGTATTGGGTAATTTTCTATCCAAGATGTTTTACTTGCTTTAAATAAACTCAAAGCGACTATGGTTTGTGGACACGATGCATTTCCAAGCTTCCTCATTCGTGACTGCGCTCTGGTGTTATGCGAACCTCTTTGCTTTATTTTTAATCTGGCCATTCGCACATTTACTTTTTCATCTTATTGGAAAATCAGCAGGATAACACCGGTTTTCAAAAAAAGCGATAAGGGAGATATTCTTAACTACAGACTAATTAGTATTCTTCCTAATTGTGCTAAAGTTTTTGAGCAACTTTTTTATAACAGGCTGCACAACTGCGTCACACCATATCTCTTTATTCATCAGCATGGCTTTGTAAGTGGACGGTCAACTGTTACTAATTTAGTTGAGATCACTCAATGCATCAGTGAAGGTCTTGACAAGTAGATGTAATCTACACAGATTTTAGCAAAGCATTCGATGCGATAGATCATTGCATTCTAATCCTACCTTCGCGACCGGTCATGCTATGTCCATTACAATGGATTTTTGTCGCAAACATTCGTTGCTTTCAGTGGCGTACCTCAGGGCCCCAATTTAGGGCCGCCCCTCTTCAACATTTACATAAATGATCTTCTACTTTCTTTGGATTGTAATACGCTTGCTTACGCAGATTTTTTAAATTTAAAATTTACAGTACCATCAGCTCTCTTTATGATTCGTTAAGTTTTCAGCGAAATATTGCAGTCATTGACATTTGGTGCCGTACTAACAAAATTCAGTTAAATATTAATAAATGTGCTGTACTTACTTTTACCCGGTCATCCAACCCGCAATTATTTCATTATAACGTCTCTCGTACTTCCATCCCAAGAGTGGATGTTTTTAATGATGTTGATGATATTTGATTCCCAGCTCTCGTTTTCTCCACATATTGATGCTATGACCTCTGCAGCATCTAGATCGCGCGGAGTTTTGTTCAGAACCTGTAAGAATTTTTACGACAGCTGCGCGCTGAAGTCTATCTACTACTCACTCGTCCGCTCCAAACTGGAATATGCGTCAATTGTTTGGTACTTATAACACCACTACCATCAGCTATAAATTGAGCAAATCCAAAAAAGAGGTTTCCTAAATATCTTGCATATAAGTCTGATGGCATTTATCCTCCCCAGGGTACGGATTACACCAGTCTACTTTGCAGACATGATTTCGAGTCGCTGTCACATCTTTGACAAGTTCATTTTATCGTACCCCGGTGCAATTGTAGATCTACAGATACTTTTTTCACGTCCCAACATTTTGCTAAAAGCACCATCGACACATACTATATGTCCCGAAATGCTAACCGCTTATATAGTGACCATTTCTTTCATTCATTAGGCTCTTTTTTTTCTTTTTTCTTTTCCACTGTGTTATTTTGTTTATTATTGGATTAGATATTAACTTTAGCAAATTATTCTTTTATATATTATTTTTGTATAATTTCTACATATTGAACTTTATTTTGATTATTTGTATATTTTGTCCTGTAATTGGATTCCTTTTTTGTAAATCTGTTGGGCAAATAAAGTTTATTATTATTATTATTGCTATTAATTTTTGCCTAGAAACTGATGTCAAATCGCATGCATACGAGCAATCACATATTCTTCATAACCACCAAATTTGACATTTTCTTCCGAAAAGTACAAAGTATGACTGTATTTATCGAACTTTTGTTATTTTGGTAATTCCAAATTTTCCAAATCTATTTATTCGGTAATCCGGTTGAGAACGAAGGCCCAAAGAGCCTTCAAAACAGCTGCTCCGCATTAATTAATATTTTGTGTGGTAAGCAGTGTGCCGATACTCTGTGTCGTTTGCCATACTACCCCACAGTCAGTCCTTGCTATTCATTATAGAAAATAAGCAACTTTTTTCTCCCACTTTTTAATTTTTTTTTTACAAAATAAAACCAGATTCTATAATTTTCCGAAGAAAATGTAAAATTTACTGTTTTAAAAAAGCCGCCACAGTTTATATGACACAATTTTTTAAAGCAGAAACAAACAGTAAAGCAGAATTTTAAAAACATCTATATGATTTTTGTGTGACTCTGTATATGTCAAAAAATAATATGCCGAATCTGAAAAAAATAATATAAATTTGTAAAGCATTTGTATAAAGTTATTAACAAGATTTTCCTAAGTTTGTATTTTACGTTTTCATTTCGTCTGAATAGAATGTGAATTGAATCCTATTTTTTCACGATATCTCACGATTTTTCGGAAACAAACTCATGAATTTCTCATTTTCTAATTTGGCAACACTGCGTATATGTATATGACCAATAGTTTACCCCAAGTACGTAAACACTATTAAATTAGGTTAGTATATGGAAAATCGTAATCTCTTTAGAGCAAATGCATTTATATTAAAATGACAATATATAAAAAAAATATTTACAACAATGGTGTAGAATAACAAGATATATTTCACTGAAAGAATATTACATTCAAAATACAACAAAAACCGAGAGTATTTATCTAAAAAAAAGGAAGTTAGTGCAACCATATAGCAAAACAATTGTTTCAACGTAAAACCACGATTTTTTTCGCACATTGTTTTTATGAAATATTCATATAACTTCGAAAAAATAATTTTCGATGAAACGGTTATTCCTTTAAACTAGTAACTAAAGTGTGACAAACGGTAGCACCCACAGAGACGTCGTAAAAGGAGCTGTGTTTACTATGTACATTCAAGGAATCGAGTGGACGTTTGGTTATTATCGGTTGATCGGTGTGCGTCTACTATTTATAATGTTCGAGAAACTAGTGGAACCGTCTGGGGCGTACCGCGCAAAAGTAGACACAGTATTAATAAAAAAATAATAGATTGTTACCTTTTATTGACATATCGATGACCACTGCGGTAATGTGCGACTGTCATGGTACGCCGCGTAGTACTGCAACATAAGCAATGCTTCCATTGTCGATTCGGTGAGGCCTCGACGACGGTCTAAAAACATTCTCGTATACTTTGCAAATGATCGTTCAGCATTTAATGAAGTAAGATTTGCGAAATTTAAATACTCCTGTATCTCTTCTGTGTGTTAGAGAATTTTGTATTTGTGAGGTTGGCAAACCTGTCAGTTTGTAGTAGTAAGTAAGGTTAGTGAGAAGCCAATGAGGAGTTCACGTTATGTATGTCTTGTATGCTTATTACATTAAATAATAGACAATCACTTGCTTTATGAGTTTTAATTACGTTACATTAACACTGTGCAGTCTTGAATTCCAGATATAGATCGAACCTTTTCTAAATTCGGATTTTTATTTAAAATTGCACGAAATTGCTGCTAAATTGTTGATGTTATTTAACGAGTGTTGTATACATAGGTGAGTATTTTCTAACTGCGAAATAGTTTGTGCCACTACAAAATAGTTTATGGAAATGTCATATATTTCTTTTTGAACGTCCGAATCGGAAAAAGGTTGTTGACTCTCGCGAACCGCTTGAGAATTAAAAGAATTAAGTTTGAAAAAGACATCTTTCACTTGGGAATAATATTTGCGATAGTAAGATACTGCCTCGATCCTTGTTCCCCATCTCGTCAAGACAGGCCGAAGTGGTAGCGGAATTTGCGGATATAATTGCTTGAATACGCGGATATACATATTTGGGAGATTTCACAAACACTTATTTGATAGATGTTAAATCATTCACCCTAAGATACTTGCTTCGAATTGTTTCTGCTACGAGATGACATTCGTGTATGAGGCATGTTATGTGAAGAAGAGTCGGAAAGCATACTTTTAACATCCTACCAGCTTTCAGCATTGTTGCGACTCCGTCAGAAACTAACATGGCGATTTGGGCTCCTACGATACAAAATTCTTTTAACATATTTTTTATTATGTTTACAACGGTTTCGGCATCAGTTCTTTCAATCCTTTTACTGGCTAACAACAAGGAAGCTGCTGGACTATTACGTTCTAAAGGACGCGCCACAATATGAATCACGCTATGTTCCTGAGCATCAGTAGTTTCGCCCACAGTGAGCCAGATTTTTTGATTTCTCAACTCGTCTTTTATACAGTCTTTTACTGTACTTTGCATATGTGGTAAATTATATCGCTATTCTCTTTTTGTTAGTAGCTTCCATGATGGAACATATTTATCCCAAAAAAGACGAAAGTTTTCATTATCTACTAGGTGTTGTGGGATGTTGCACGTGCTCAACATGAAAATAAAGTCATACAAAAATTGCCAGTACGGAGTATTGTTTCTTAAATTCAATACATGACGTTTACTTTTAATATGACTTCTACATTCGTGCGACCTAGTAACTCTACACCGCAAAATTTGCAACGAGTGTGCGAACTTGTAAATTCCAAACCAGGGAAACGCCAAATACATTTCTTCACATGCGATGCAAGAGGTACACCAGGCTTGTGTCCCATGTTTTCGAAAATAACAATGAGAATCCGATAAATAACCGAAGGACCAAACTCCTCAATGTCTACCGCATTACCGAACTCTGCATCCACATACCTATAACCCCCCCCCCTCCCATACAGGCGTCACTGCGGGTGCAACCATTTGTCACGCTTTACTAATAACACAGAATATAAAGCCACGCATAGTACATTTCACACTACAACCTTCAAATTGGCGGTTTCATATGCGTCACCATAAAATTGGAAGCGAAGTTTTAACCCGAATCTCACTAGAGGTTTGTTCGCTCGGTCTGCACTTTTTACTCGGTATAGTGTGAAATGACGTCACTGGGGTGGTCAGTGCAAGTAGGTGTATGGTTGTGTACGCAGGCCCAAAGAACGTATATTTTTACACTGGTTACTCGGAGTAGTTAGTGTCAGCCGTGCGAACAAAGCTCTAGTTGACTTCTCTTCTCATTTGAAGAAGTTGACATGCGAGCTAGGTAGGTGGCTGTGAAACAAAACACCATTGTTAAATGTGCTTAATTTAGTACATCCGTGTACTGTACGATATGTAGAGTAATATCAGTGTTACTTTTTGTTTATTGTGTGTGTGATTTTAAAAGAAAAGTGTAAACAGATCAGTTAGCAAAACAACTCAAAATTCCCAGGAGGGGCAACGTCTACTGTTCATATGAAACTTGGATCGGTAAGGAAAAGAGGATTCTTCGTTAAAAAAAGCCGAGGAAAATGCCAATTACTTTAGTATTATATTGTTAAAGGATTCCTGAACAATGCCACTGTGTATTTACTGGTGTATTTACTGGTGGACACATTTCAAAATCAAAATAAGGTTAAAAATTTCAAACATTTCAAATGAGGAAAGGGATTGAGTACTTTTTCAAACTGATGCTGTCGAATTCGAAAAGTTTTAAATCTGAATATTCGAAATTCTGTAACTTCGCAATCCGAAAATCCGAATTTCAAATCCGAACCAAAAGTTATTGCTTGCAAATGCGAATCCGTGCGCTTTTATCTCAAATTTTCTGTCAAATTTAATAGAAAATATCATTCTTTTATACAATAAGCGTATCATATAGTGTCAAATTTGAAAGATTGAAAGCTTATTTTATTTTTATGTTATATGTTAACAAAATAAAAAAAAAAAACAAAATACGCATCAAAACATTGAAAGCTATATTCAAACGTAATGACGAAACTGCAAAAGGATTTGTTTTCATTCTATATTTGTTCCAGTATTTATCTAATATTCCAAATTCGATTTTTGAAACCCGAACTTCAAATTCGAAAGTTAAAATTCGAAATTAGAATTCAAATTCGACTTCGAATTTCTTTACAACAAAAATTCAATATTTCGAATTCTGAAAAATTCGAATTCCATCAACAGCCCTATTTCAAACTATACATAACTCCTTCGATGCTGCATTCCGTCGTATTACATTTTTAACAATTGCAAGTAATTTCATGGGACAAGCTCATTTATTTGAAAGATCCTAACATAATTTTCCCAGGAAAGCAAAATTCACTTCAAAATTTGAAAAAATAATCTAGAAAAATGTGATAAGACATTAATAGAGAATTGAAAGGACTATCTTTTGATTGGTTAGAGGTTTGCTCGCTCGGGCTGCTCTTTTTACTCGGTGTAGTGTGAAATGACGTCACTGGAGTGATCAGTGCAAATAGGTGTATGGTTGTGTACAGCTGCACGCAGGCCCAATGAACGTATATCTTTACACTGGTTACACGGAGTAGTTAGTGTATGGTTAGTGTAGGCCGAGCGAACAAAGCTCTAGCGAGCTGGTAAAAACAAAGATTGTTTTGGTTAATTTTTCTACCTTTATGTTTCGTGCTATATGTAAATACAATACATATTTCACATTTTTTTTTGTACGCGGTTTAACTTGCATCATTTGTAAAGCACCTACGAAACGTTATAAAAAGAAAATAACATGAGATCCATTTGACCATTTAAAAATTCTTAGTTTTTTTTTGTGTGAAATGTATAATTATCTTTTTGGATATGTGGTTAGACATGAAATTCTGGTGAAACGAATAAAATAGTTGTCTAAATATGAAATTTAAATGGTCGAACGTTGCGTAATTTAAAAAGATATGCAACACTGTATGCATGCATAATGGTGTCAGAAATTCTACGTGATTCTTATTTCTTATTCTTTCCAGCTTGCTTTAACCACTCAGCGGGCTGACCTATTATCCATTACTGTAAATGGTAAACAAAATGAAATAGATTTAGTCGTGTCGCAGTTAGAGGAATATTATAGAAAAAAATTAATTGAACATCAACAAAGAGCTTTAGAAGAAAAACGACAGGATAGTAAGCTCATAGCAGAATTAAAAGATCAAGTTGCCAAATTAAGTAACGAATACTAATATGTATACTAATAAATATTTACCATAACTCTATTTCTTTATTTTGTAATTTTATTAGTTAATGTAATTATCCTATGGGATATGATTTTCAAATCTAGAATATTAGTAACCAGCCTATTCGCCAATAGAGAGCTCTCACAAAAGTGAACCAAAAATGGCGTTGAATAAGTAAAGTGCAGTGATGTGTTGACAATATATTTTATGCTTTTAAGATGTCTAATCCATCTTCGAATCGTCGAAATGGAGCTCAGAAAATAAGGCTGACGAGTAAGCAATTGATCAAAGTGAAATTGTCTACATACGAAAATTAGCCATATGATTATTTAATATTGTTTGACCTGTTGTCATAAACCAGGCAATATGGCCTCAGTAGGGAGACCTCCCAAGTTTTTTATATTAATTACATGATGTAATGAATTAATTAGTAAAGTTGATCTCTTATTTATTGCAGTTTTGTGCGCGAAGAATTTGGTGCGAAAGGATTTGTTTCGTAAGTTTGTTTATTGCCGACTTAATTACAAGAACAATTGTTAGTGTTGTTTTCATTAATTGTGCAGGACTCCCGGATCCTTTTGTAAAAATTTCGGTGGATGGCAGTGGACAGTGTCATTCTACAGAAACTGTAAAAAACACACTGGATCCTAAATGGAATTCCCACTATGATTTATATATAGGGCAAAAAGACACTATTACAATATCTGTATGGAATTATCGTAAAGTATTAAAGAAGCAGGGCAGTGGCTTTTTAGGATGTGTAAAGATACTAAATTCACAGATACAAAGATTGAAAGATACAGGATGTAAGTACTTCTTAAATAGCAATTGTATATAAGGATATTATAGATATTCGAAATTTGATTGTAGTTTCTATGTTGAACTAGTTATCTTTTGAGCTGTTTGTACAATTAGTAACTAAGGCACCAAAGTCTAATAGAATCCTTGGTGATCCTGGAGTTTTCGGTGTAATGTTGCAAAATTTTTTATGGTTGTTTTGGTTATAACTGTTTATATTTATTAATAGTTTAGCTTAACTTTCCCTATTAAAAATTGCAGTAGATTAAATGAATGGGAAGTTATTTGATTAATGTTATTGGCATTTATTATAGTACGCTGTTTGCAATATTGAATCTAGCAACGTTGCCTAATTATATGCAAGCAGGATTACCAATTGGTTTTTTGCCTAGGCCAAAGCTGTCTTGTTGTTCTTTTTAAATTTTATTTACAGTCTGATGAAAAATACATATGTCCTTTTAAAAAATTAATTCTGTTTGGAACTTGGAAACTATTAATTTATATGTTTCATATAGAATCTATTGAATATATGGTATATTTCTGAAATTTCCTTCACAATTTTAACAAATACTCTGTATTTCATGCATCATATTCAAAATCAGTAGAAAAGATGTTTGCTTGTGTCAAAAGTGCAAACTTCTGAAATTAAACCGTACAATAATAATTTCTTTCAATAACCTTTTTTATATTATTACATTTTTGAATTCCTAGTTCACTTTTAAGGTTTGCTTCATAAAACAACTATATTGGTATTTCTAACCATATTTGAAATACAGTAGTGTCCGGATATAACGAACCACAAGGGACCGAGAAATTCAATTCTCTATATGCGGAGTTCGTAATAAACAAAACGGATGAAATACATTTGACAAATTAAAAAAATAGTGGTAACTACATCATTCAAACGATATTTATTTACATAAGAGTACAAATTTGGAGAAATAATGCATACATTTATTTTAATATTAATGTTACTGATTAAAAAAATCTGTAATTTTTGAGTGTTTCAATTTCGCGCCCGGCGAATCTATATTCGTCCTTCCACATCTTTCGCATGTGTTACTTTCATCCGTACGATTAAAATTTATTGCATCCAGTAAATTTATAGAAATTGAACGAATTCAGTTTATAAACAAAAAAATGTCGATAGTAGCTTTTAAATGTGGGTTCATAGGCTGAAGCTTGGAGCTAGTGTTTAGTGGCATAAACACTAATTTTACATTACGCAAACCTTTCGCTGGAGGATGTACAGAGCAGTTGTCAACCAATAGAATAATTTTTCTATTCAGTAATAACTCTTCATCCGTCCCAGTTCTTCTATAAACAAATCGCCAGTCATCCATGCTTTTTTATTTGATTTATAATTCACGGGAATTTGTTTGATATGTTTGAAACATTGTGGATTTTGTGACTTGCCTATCACTGGCAATTTTCTTTTTTAACTTCCCGCCAAATTAACGCACAGAAATAAGGTTAATCTATCTTTTGAAACCTTATGTATTTCCTCTTCTTTAAAAAACATTTGTCTTAATGTGCAGACACATCAAAAATATAGAATACAAACATTCAATCCGATACACATATGAATGTGTTCAATATTCTTGTTGGTATTGCCCGGGTTTTCCGAATATTGTGTTCTGATGTAGTATCTAATCAAGTTCGCTTTAAACAGAAACAATTTCTGTTAAGACTAAAATTGGTTCGTATTGCACGGAAGTTCGTCACAAACGAGTTCGCAATAAAAGGTATTTTTTAATATTTTTTTGGCAAATATAACGGGACCCTCGGTTTTGGCACGCAACAACCGGTAATTCGCTACTGTATTTGCATTTTTTTAACATTCTTGACAGATGGACGAGTGCATCCCAACTTTTGTAACTGTAAAGGTGTTTAACTTGGAAAAATTAAAAGTTTACAGAACTGTTGACCGTATAGGGTAGGATTAGAAACCAAATTAATTTTCCGAAAATAGTGTACAGCGTGTCCGAAAATTCATTTAAAATGCATTACGCATCTAAAATTGACACTTTTCAAGATATTTAGGAAAATGAGCATTGTAACACAATTTTCACCAATAAGAATGTGGCTTATGCGGTTTTTTAAAATATCCAACATCCAACTTTGGACATATCTTAACCCTTACCCTTAACTGGTGATGTGGGACCCCATACCTTTCTTTATATCGATATCGCCGTATAGTTGCTTTTGCCAAGATTGCATCAAAATGTAGCTTCCAATGCTGTAATTGAAGAAAAAATCACCTGAGATATTTCAAAATAAATTCCCAAAGACGGAGGTACACGAGGGGGTACCCAAAAGAAACCGAACTAATATTGTGGTGGGCGAAGTTTTTATAATACCGCATTCTGCTGGGGAGCGTATAAAGCTACTATTCTCAAGTCAGTAAGCTAAGCGTCGTCGCTAAAGCAGGTCCCGTTCGGCTTATCTGAATTTTTTAGTGACACTTGTTTTGTGTGCTCATTGTTTTTGCAATGGCTGATTCTCATGAACAGCGCGCGGCCGTAAAGTTTTGCTTCTTGCTCGGAAAAATTGGTACAGAAACTCTTGAAATGTTAAAAACGGCCTACTTTTCTCATTTCAAAAGAGGTGAAATATCAATTGATGACAATGTTCGCTCTCGAGACGATGAAAATGTTGAAAAAATTCGCGAAATCATCTTGAAAGATCGACGACGGACCATTGAATAAGTTGTGGAGCTGTCTGGAGTGACGTGAAGTTCAGTTCAGCGAATTTTAACGAAAGATTTGGGGGTGAAAAGGGTGGCTGCCAAATTCGCCTCGACTGCTGACTGCTTAACAAAAACACTAAGTGATATTTATATTTTTTCATCAATGCTGAATTATTTCCTAATGGTTATGACTAACTTCGATATACCAAAGTTAGACGACATTAAAAAAACTACATAAGCTTCAGTCTCATTGGTGGGTACTTTTTTTTATAAGGAAATTGTGCTGCAAACATTTTCCTAAATAACTTGAAAAGCATCAATTTTAAATGCGTAATGAATATGACATTTTTTTTTGTAAAAGCAATTTGACGAGAAAGAGAAAAATGGGTACAATAGTTTAAAAAATTAAGTTTTGACACTTTCCATTTGAACGTTTAATCGTAATTGTCAGACACGTTGTCTAACGTTTTCGAAAAATTTATTCGGTTTCTAATCCTACCTAATCCGGTCAACAATTCTGCAAAATGTCAATTTTCCAAGTTAAACACTTTCACAGTTATAAATAGTGTGTTTTTTAATTGCAGTTATTGTTCGAGCACTATTCACTCGAACAAGTAGTGCGCTGTCAAATTTGCTCGTACATAAAGTGATTTAAAAAACGGCTGGAGCAGTGTTTCTTTATTCATAACCTTAATTGACATGTGTAAATTTTTTGTTTTATATGTGCTGATATGTGCTTTCCAAATTTGAATAAGTGACCATTTCAAGTTTGATACGCTAGGTTTATAATTACTTGTGAATTAATGAATAACATTCTTATTTGATTATAAAATTTTCTAGAAACGTGAGTGTAAATAGTGAGGACTTTTTTGTTTACTTCTTGCAGAAGTCGATACCGCCGATATAACAAGGTCTCAGCCGTTACTGCCGCTAAGACAAGGTCAACAGCTTTGACGTCAGCAGGCTGTGACGTACTTATATTTAGGCCATATAAACGCGTTTCCACACTGAGACCATCTCTGCGTTTTGAATTGGTTCATCCAAATGATATGTTGAAAAATAAATAATATCTTCTTTTACAAAGTGCAACTCACAAAAAAACATACAAAACAGCCGACGCCACAATAAATAGACCGCCCGAGTAATGCTTTTAGGTTACCCCGTTTTTATCGTTTCAGAAAAGGTTTTATCGCTTACACAACACTAGAAAAACATTACAGGTATCACCAACAAAGTACGGAAATATCACGACACAGTACACTGAACGTGTAAACGCGTTTACGGCTGATCGTTCACCTAAGACAATATACGTCACAGCCTGCTGACGTCAAAGCGCTTAGGCCTTGTTATATATCGGAGGTAACGTACAAGCTCGTCAATTGTATAGTAAAACGTGAAAGTACGAAGGCGTAGAAGTACTTCATTTTTCATTAGAATTATTATGAAACAACGCAAACGATATGAACGTATTTATGGTTACAAAGCATTAGTTGACCGCTATTTGGATGATGATTTCAAATCTCATTTTCGAATGACGCGAACTAATATGAATTTATTAATTAATAGAGTTGCTTCAAAGTTACAATGAAGAAATCGCTGGCGTCCCCAAAATAATCTATATTGCAATGTCTGATCACAATTTGGACTTTAGCTGGTCAAGAAAGTTACATACCTTCTTCAAAACAAATTATATTATTTTCATTGATAGCCAAATTGTGGCAATTTAAACAATTATGGCTGCTAATTAGCATCCGACTTTCTTCATCCGTGTCTGGAGTTTGCAATTTACAATAAGCGCAACTATATCTGTTCATTATAATACGATTATAATCATTATAATATTCCAGTGAATTTACGTCAAATTTTAAGTTATGTTTACATGTTCTGTTTTCCTGCACTACCTCGCTACACGAAATAACTGCTCGAGCGACTGTTCGAACCACGTTAGTCGATTTTAAAACACAGCGCAGTCGTGTTAGAACGAATTATAAAACGCGTTTTGCGCTGTTCGAGTACTCGAGTCACTGTTCGTGTAATTAAAAAACACTAAAAAGTTCACATGCACATTTCAAAAAATGCAAATGTTTTATCAAACAAACCATAAAATTGAGCTAGGAATTCAAAAATATAATGTGTTTTATTTAAAATAAAGTTGACAGCTACTTCCTGTATAACCGGAAGTCCTGGATTATTGAAAATATTTTAGTACATGCAGGCTTTAGTATATTGTCAAGTTTTCAAAATTTTCCAATGTATACTCTTTTATATATCAATCGATGCAGTTCCTCGTAAGGCACCTGTACACGTTTTATATTTTATGGAATAAATATCGATAATTATTCAACATATTTATATAACAATTATTTCATAACTATCAGGATATTATGTGAATTATTGTGCTACTATATTTTTTTGATCTTCTGCCGTTAAATATATAATTTAGTAAAGAATGTCTTATCAGATCAACGTTTGAATTTGGGGAAGCTTCACCAAGATGACAGTGAACTTGTTAAGGGCCAGATTATCATATCGCTTATGTCACGCGATGGACCTTCTGGAGGGATACCTTTAGCAGTTGTGGGTCCACTTGGTGATTTGAAAGGTCCATCAGACCGCGAAAATTCACCGACTGACAACGACGAACTTCCTCATGGTTGGGAAGAAAGACGTACTGATAATGGACGCCCGTACTACGTGAATCATATTACTAAATCAACGCAATGGATTAAACCTCAAGCTACAAATAAAACCCCGAGAAATCATGCAAATCGAAACGGTAGAAGTAATCCTAGTAACCAAGATACGAATCATAACAATGTTGTAGAAACCCCCCGATTACAAGAATCTGTCAATAACAATTCAGCTGACGAGATTACTCTTTTATCACCGACTAGCCCTAGTTCTAGCAGCTCGCCTGCTTCTCCGGTCGTTAGTCCACAAAAGGAAGCCGTAATTCCTCTAAGACAACTGAATTCAAGTACATCTTCGCAGGCTGAAACATCCACCGCCCAACAACGACAAAACTTTATATCATCTCCTACATCGACCGCTGTAATACCTGCTCCCAACAATATCAGTTGTAACGCATCGAGCAATAGCAACTCAAATGGCACAACACAAAACGGCAACGATACGGCGTCAGTTCAACCACAAGTTGCAAATCCACAAAAGCAGCATAGAGAGAGAAGACAAAGAAGTGGTGAGGATAGAAGAGGCGAAGGAAGTGGCAGGAGAAGACCTAATAGAGCTAGAAATTCAATACAAAGTATTACACAAGCAGCGACACCAGTGCAATCTTCAACTAGTTCAAATAATTCTAGGCTTGATTTACCACCTGGATATGGTAAGTTACTATTATCTATAGAGTATTTGCTCCTTAAAAAGAAGTGTAATTATAGAATCTCCTTATATCGTTGTCATACCGTGTGTCCATATTTCGATGCTCACCATTGGTATCTCGGTTATTAGAAGACATAGAGCAACGGTTAAATGGAGAATGTTTTGTAGAATTCAATACTCGCAACAAATTTCATTTCAAACTCACCCTAACTTTTTTAAATTTTAGGATATTTTGAAAAAAAAACAAAATTTGGCGATTTCTATTTTTCTCAACTCGATAACACCTAATATGACCGCTTCTAAAGTTTTACAACGTGCAGACACTTTTCTAAGACAAATTTTTTGGCATCAATGGAAACCCCCGATTGTCATTTGTTTTCAAGTTATTAGCGCTATCCTTTGTTTTTCATAGGCAACCATATCGGATTACTGGTTAGTTAGATAGCCCTTAAAAAGAGCTTTTTTAGCATATCTTTTCGCTTCCATTTTTCATTGATTTTAGTTTCATAACCTACAAATTTCATATTACAGATTAATTTATTTGTTTGTTGATATCTCCCCTACAAATAAAAAGTTTTCAGGTATGTTATACGTCGTTGAAAAGCTCTTTTTAAGGGCTATCTAACTAACCAGTAATCCAATATGGTTGCCTATGAAAAACAAAGGATAGCGCTAATAACTTGAAAACAAATGACAATCGGGGGTTTCCATTGACGTCAAAAAATTTGTCTTAGAAAAGTGTCTGCACATTGTAAAACTTTAGAAGCGGTCACATTAGGTGTTATCGAGTTATTGAGAAAAATCGAAATCGCCAAATTTTGTTTTTTTTTCAACATATCTTAAAATTTGAAAAAGTTAGGGTAACTTTGAAATGAAATTTGTTGCGAGTATTGAATTCTACAAAACATTCCCCATTTAATCGTTGCTCTATGTCTTCTAATAACCGAGATACCAATGGTGAGCATCGAAATGTGGACACACGGTATATATAAAACGTCGTAAATTGTTAATTAAAATGCTACCGATCTCTGCTATCTAAACTTTCTTACAGATGTTAATGTCACTTGTACTGACTGCATTTTGTTTTATCAACGGCAACATAGAAGAAATAAAATTATAAACAACGCACGCAAATTTCAAGCCGTTCCAAACATAAATCATTCAAAATGTCAAATTGATAGTTGATTTGTCAGTTATGATAGAGTCCAATTAAAGTTCAATCTATCTGTGCGAACCACCTGGCATCTCCGAGTATAGAGTATTGAGAGAAAAAATATTGGTTAAACAAAAAATATGTTAAATATCAAATGTAACCTTATTAAAAATAATACTTAGCACATTATTCTTATTTTATAATTTATATATTCGTAGATACGAATAGGTAGTGTTGTATAGAAAAACAACAATTAACTTCGTTAGTAGTTCCGAGGTTATTTTCATGATTGACAGGATATTTGGAAAGTAAGCATTATATTTTGTACTCTATTATAAGTAATAAAATATAATACGTGCTCAAACACTTACCGCCTTAAGAGTGTTTCGTGAAATTACAAAGTGAGTAATGTCTGTTAAATATCTGCAACATTAGATATGTTTCCACAGTTGTTTCGGCAAACTGAGTACGGGGTGAGGAGAAAGTGTGTTTATATGCAGAAAACGAACGTTCTACATCTAGTGACGTTATATTTGCGTAATTAAAATAATCTTTGGAACAACTTAACGGTACTGTTGACGCACCTTCACAAATTTGTCTTAATGTGCCAAAATCAGAATCTTTCTCCAAAACACTTTCAAATCTTACTAGAACACACAAATTTTTTGCGTCTTCTACCGCGCATGGCTGCGCGTGAACATGTTGCACTATTTGCAGAGATTCCACTAACGCCACCGAAGGATTTTGTAATTTTTCTATTCCCTCCACTATTTCGAAGTAATTGTTCTGAATAGTTTTTAAATCCGCTTTAACCTGACTATCTTGAAATTTCGACTGACTTTCCTTGACAGCCGCATCTTCCTCTGGATCGAATTGTAAAACTACGTTCTTAATATTCTCAAAATATTTATGATAATAAAACGCGGCCTGTAACCATGTTCCCCAACGTGTAAGAATAGGTTCTGGTGGCTCAGGCATACGGGGGCACAGTCTGAAATTTGCGACTACGTTTTGGGGATTTGATAAACACTGCTTTTGTATGCGCTATTAAAGCGTCTACCTCAGGACAACATTTTCTAATACTATCTGTCACATGACTGAAAGCATGAATTTTACACGTAATATGTAACAAGTTAGCACAATGTTTTTTAAGAGAGCGGCCTACAGAAAGCATGTTTGCGGCACCATCATTCATAAACATCAACAGTCGGTTTGTTGAAACTTCTAACTTTTCTAATGTATTTAACATTAACTTTGAAATTACTTCGGCAGTACATTGTTGTGCTCGTCTGGAAGTTAATAGAATTGAAGGTGATGATTGATGCGGTTCCATTGTACGTACCATTACATTAACCACAGAATGTTTTTTTACAATCTGTTGTTTCGTCCACACATAACCACAGTTTTTTATCTTTCAACTTCGATTTAATTCTTTCATCAACATGTTCACGAGCAGGTGGCACAATTCTTTGCAGTCTGAATATTTATTCCAAAAGAAGACATATGCTTCCTTGTCTAGTAAATTAAACGGTAGGTTACAAGCAATAAAAGTAACACATAAATTAAATTTAAATTTGTCATAGTGTCGTGTGCAATTTTTTTTTTAAGAATGCTGTTTGCTATTTACGTGACGTAGGCAATCCCTTTTGGACCAACACATTAAAGGGATATTACAAACTACACATTGAATTTTAGCGCCATCATAATTTAGGTCAGGCATTTCTGCTATAAATTCTGTAACGTTGTCGAAAATTGGTCGTTTTCACGACGTAGGCAACATTTTTAAAACAAACGTAGAACTACGAAATAGTATTTACGGCAGCGTACATGTATACACAACAGATCTGGTTGAGATTCGCAGTTATACTGAGGGTTGTATCGAACCTCCGCCACTGGCCGTTGGCGCTAGTGAGCAACTCTATAAGCGCTTTTGGTATCAGTGTTTTTAAGAAAAACTTGTTAAAATAAAAATATATATTAGAGAGTTTGCGGTAGTCCATTTTTCCTTATAAAACTTGCCGTAATGATCTATAACGCACAATTTTGGTAAAATTTATACCGTATACCGAATTAAATTACGTTATTTTTAAAAATAACGGACTCAATCGGAATTTAATTTTATAACTACGAATGCGCACAACTAATTCTGTACTGCCGTTTATACGTTACATTTTACATGCACAGTGTGAGGTTAGAGCAGAATTCGTGACAAAATTTCACGAAAGTAACATTACTTGGCCCCAAATTTCAAACGTCGTATAATATTTTCGTTAATGACGGCGATGCTGTGCGACAAGAAGCAGGTAGTAACCATTTGGTAATACATGTTGTTTGCGTTTCACAACATGACATGTGTCAAATATAACGTTTACTTCCGACGCTCTGCAAACGTGTTTCGTTGGTAACGCACAATCCCCATTTAGGGATTTTGGAATTTTACGTACATCACTTGGCGCGAAAAATATATGAGGTGCGTTTGACAGATTAATGTCGTTTTATACATATCAGTCAATATTGTTTATAGCAGACGGTGTGTATTTTGTGTTTCGCTTCTTTTCAACAAGTGAACAAATTTGAAATGTAAGAAAAGAATGTGGTACATGTAACGTCGGGTTACATGTGGACTGTATGGAAAAGTAACAGCTATTTTTGTATCCATAAAATAATTCATATAATAAAAACAAATTTCTTATTAGTTTATTTTTTCTATACCTTCTATTTATTTACTTTATTCAACAAAAAGACGATATATGTTCTGCATAGAATTTAAGATTTTTTTTGGTTTGCATTTTCGGTGTGTCTGTCTATTCATTTCGTCTGTTGTCCTACACATTTTGTTTAACGTAATAAAAATGTTTCAAAAATATTCGTGACTTGATCCTTAGACGTGCTTTCAATGACATTAAAGTTTAAAAAAAAATGCTAAATATGTCAAATAACGAAAAAAAATGAAAAAAAAATAACAAAACGTAGCAACTCTTCTCTTAACGACATAAAGAAAAACAATTAACATTTAAGTAATTAAACCAAGGTCAAGAAAAAGAAAAACAAAATATGGTGTGATTAAAAAGTTTTTGTTTCTGATATCCATATTAGTGCTGTTGAATTCGAAAAATTTTAAATTCGAATTTCTATAACTTCGAATTCGAATTTTTTGGAAGTAAGAATTCGATATTTCGAATTCTGAAAAATTCGAAATTGGAATGTTATCATTGTTATCAATAGCTCTAATTCATATGCAGTACTTACGAACAAATCACCAACAACATAATCGTTTCTTTTATTCGTCGATAACTTCTTGCGAGTCATTGGAATTTTCAGAAACAAGCAAAATCTACATCACCAATATTCCAAACGACCATAGACAACTTGATGTGACTCGCTTGTTTACAAAATTCACTTCATCAGATCTGGGTTAATGTTTAACATAATCATTTATATATGTAATATTTCAGAGTTGCGAACAACTCAACAAGGCCAGGTTTACTTTTATCATATACCTACGGGTGTTTCAACATGGCATGATCCACGCATTCCCAAAGATTTGGCACCACTTGGTCTTACGTTAGATCAATTAGGTCCTTTACCTCCTGGCTGGGAAATGAGACAGACTGCATCAGGCCGGGTAATTATATATGACTTTTACATGTATAACATAAAAATTATGGTATAAAATTAATATTATTCATCATCCTTAAATTATTGCTAGCAAATAACAGGCAGACGTGACCTAATAGCTGTATTAATATCGTATCACTATTTAGTCAAGAGTACTATGCGCATGCTTCTGTTGCATTTAAATATAAGTGTAACAAATCAAAAAGAAAGGATTCTGTGTTATTGAAAATATGTTCTTACCCCCTTTTTTTGTTTCGCAAAAAGATATTTTTTAAAAAATTTAGTATTTACAAAACCATCTTTACAGTGCCTAGAAATTTCTAGTTGCATTATTTATTATTCGCATTACAGCCGCTTGTTCATTTTACTTATTCAAATTTCATGGGCCACTAGACAATTTATTTAATGTAATTTTTTTTTTGTACTATTTTAATTGTGAAATATAAATTTTGACTTACCAATAAATTCAAATTCAATAGAATGCAGAGTACACTAAACTTAGTTTATTTAGGCTCAATATTAGATAAAAATAAAGGGGATAAGCACCAAAGCAGTTGTTTTGAGTTATTTGTGAAGAGTGAAATACATAGAAATCATTTTTGATGTTTCTTAGATACATTATATCAATATTAAATGAAATTGAATTGATACAAAGGAAAATATGCAAAACCAAAATTTGGGTAGGTTACAAATGCAGTGGCAGTTTCTTTAAGGATTACGCCTCGGTATGCTTGCTAATCCTGTTGTGAAGTAAATCTAAAAATGTTGTTATTAGGAATTGACTGTAGAATTGTGTATGTGTTTTGATAATAGAAAATTTGTTTACCATAGATAGTTTTAGAAGTTGGGGTTCTCTTACATTAGAGAGATATGGCATATTGTCATAATGTTGACTTTCAGCCATGGCTTCTGGTACATGCCATATGAGCGCAATAATTTAGTACACTAAAGCTTGACCCTTCCCTCCATTGGTATTTCCTTTCTTCAATTGATATTGATATTTTATTTTAGAAATATTATAATTATGTTAAATTGCAGGTTTATTTCGTGGATCATAATAATAGAACGACACAATTTACTGATCCTAGACTGAACACGCAGATACTATCTAATATATTAAGAAGCAAGAATCAAAATAGTGCAGTAGCTGCTACTTCCGCTACGACAACGCCGATTGTTACCACAGTTACCACGTGTACTACTACATCGACAGTATCCACCGCATCCAGTAGCGCAAACACATCCACTACTGTTGTAACTTCAAATAGTGCATCTAACGTTTCACCTTCAAACGCGCCAATGTCGCCCCGAAGCAAACCCCCCGAAAATGACTTACCTCATGGTTTACTAAATGACAGTGAATTACTGCCAAAATATAGGCGAGACTTAGTTGGAAAACTGAAAGCTCTAAGAGCCGAATTAACCGCATTGCAACCACAGAGTGGTCATTGCAGACTGGAGGTATCAAGAAATGAGATCTTCGAAGAAAGTTACAGGTAAAACAGTTTTAATTATGAATTAGTCTTAACTAATATATAAATATTTTGTGTAATGGTATATTTGGCTTCATCAATCGCTTGTTGATTGTCTTCTGTATTGTTTGTGTTTTTAATACTGGGACTATCTCTTATAAGCATAAGATTTAAAATAGATCGTCTCTGGAGGTTATGTTTGGTGCGGTAGATCAAAATAACTTCAATTACTTTCATCTGTGCGCTTTTGATGAATTCTTATGAGTTCTATTTTATAATTTCCAATTTTTATCATTTTACTACTTCTAATTCTTCCTTTGTTATCTACTTTCACAAATTTTCCCATTGTTTTTTTATTTTCAAACTGATTTTAAACGGTTTTACGGGGATTCTATTTAACGCTCCTTCAAGATTCTTTCTATTACTTCAATAAATTTCTCTATTTATGCTTTATACATAGTATATTTCCTTATTGCTAATTCTTGTTATTTGTGTGTTATTTGTTGAACTTCGCTCTGTTTTTATAAGCATACCTTTTCTTTTGTCTGTGCATTACAGTTTACATTTAGCTTGCTATATTTCTTTACCTGTTTCTTCTTTCTTTAAAATATCGTACACACGTTTCCTTTTGCGTCTTTTACTTATTTCTACCATTTCTTCTCCTGTTAATAATCACAGTTATTCGTTCTTTATTTTTTTCTGAGCAAAATATACTACATTTGATTAAGAGACATTGTTTATAAAAGCCATTTATCCAGGGTCTTTAATGTCCTATTATGTGGTGTTTTACATAATGTATGTTTAGTTTTGGGAGGAGTTTCTTATTCTTTTTTTCCAGACTCAATTCGCTATGACAGTAACCTTTTATGTTATTTTGGAAATTTTTTTGCTGTTTTCCTACTAATACTTAATGGTGATCGTTTTTGCTGGTGCATTGAAGGCATTTTGTGCTAAACCGGGCTTCCTTTATGTCTTTTTCTGCTCTACCATATGAATGCACTATACTTCTCAGGTAGCAGTGCTAACTTTTGATCGACGTAAGTTAACGTTTTTAGAAAAAATAGGGCGATTTCTGTTTTTCGTGTTATCGACAGTTGCATTTCCGGCTTCACCGGAAGTGGCATCAACTTTCTTATCTTCCTGAAGATCCTGTATATTTTTACGTTTTTAGAGAGGCAATGGAAAGATGAATACAACTATACCATATATGTTATTCTTTGGCTTAAGAAATATCGCGATATGCAGTAATAAATGTTTTGCTAATTTGTTTTTGTTGTTACGCAAAATTGGCCGCTCCTTTTTGTTCTCATTATCATTTTCCCTTATTTTTTTCGTTTTGTTAATTGGTATTTCTTCGCTTTATCGAACTTTGTCCGAATTAATTAGTTTTTGGTAGATAATATACCTGCTTTTTAGGCCTTTCATGTTGTTCGGCTTTCGAACGAAGCATTGCCGGATCAGTTTTAGTAATCGATAAATCTTGCAAAAATTATCACTTTGGTTGTTAATAAGCTCATTGTCTATCAAAAGTTGACAACTTTAACCAAACCTACCATAAATAATTAATTACAATAAAATTCGATAAAATAAAGAAGCAACAACAATTAACAAAACATGTAAAAATAACAGAAATCATGACGAGAACGAATATATGACAAATGCAGGATATAAAAACAAGTAAGAATAATTTATACTTTTAAGGTTGTGGTTTGACAGTTTGGCATTTATTATGATTACGTTGCCTCGCAGCGAACTCTTAGGATCAATTTGGCGTTACAGAAGACAATTTGACGCTTTTTACTAACTAAAACTAAAAAAATATTTCATTTATTGCAGAAAACATAAAATACAATGTTAAATTGTTCAATATTTAAACAAATATGCACATTAAATGAAAATTATTTATATAGAAACATTTTAGGTTAATAATGAGAATGAAGCCAAAAGACATGAGAAAAAGACTTATGGTAAAGTTCCGCGGTGAAGAAGGTCTTGATTATGGCGGTGTCGCTCGTGAATGGTTACATCTTCTTTCACGAGAAATGTTAAATCCTCAATACGGCCTCTTTCAATATAGCAGAGATGACCATTATACTTTGCAAATAAATCCAGACTCTGCTGTTAATCCAGAACATTTGTCTTACTTCCACTTTGTCGGTCGTGTTTTGGGAATAGCAGTATTTCATAATCATCAACTAGAGGGGGGATTTACAACGCCATTCTACAAGCAACTGTTAAACAAACCGATTACGTTACAAGATATAGAAGGTGTCGATCCTGAGCTACATAGAAGCTTAACTTGGATGCTGTAAGTATTACCAACGTGTTATGAATCAGTTTTACTAAAAAAAAAATTATTTTAGTGAAAACAACATAGATGGTGTCTTAGATACGACGTTCTCTGTTGAAAATAATAGCTTTGGAGCTATTAAGGTGCATGAATTAAAACCTGGTGGCGCTGCATTTTCTGTAACTGAGGAAAATAAACGTGAATATGTTAAGCTTTACGTCAATTATCGATTTATGCGTGGTATCGAGCAACAATTTTTAGCATTGCAAAAAGGTTTTACCGAACTGATACCTCCTGCTTTATTGAGGCCTTTCGATGAACGAGAGTTGGAACTAGTCATAAGCGGTATAGCAACGATAGATATTGCCGACTGGAAGGCAAACACGCGTTTAAAACATTGCACACCTGAAACGCCGGTAGTTCAGTGGTTCTGGCAGGTCGTTGAGTCATATTCTGAGGAAATGAGAGCTCGACTATTACAATTTGTGACGGGTTCATCGCGAGTTCCATTGCAAGGTTTCAAAGCATTGCAAGGAAGCACGGGTGCTGCTGGCCCTCGACTCTTTACAATTCATTGTGTTGATGTTTCGCCACAGAACTTGCCAAAAGCCCACACATGCTTCAATAGAATTGATATACCTCCTTATGACAGTTATCAAGCATTAACTGATAAATTAACGCAAGCGGTCGAGGAAACTTGCGGATTTGCTGTTGAATGATTCAAAAAAATACTACGTTTGTGTTACTTGATACGTCCAAAACTATTATGCACATTAATCTAGTATGAAAATTTATAGTAGTTGGTTACCATATTTCATACTTCAAAAAGACATATAATTGTACTGTGATTACTAAACTCAAATAGGTCTGTTTTGCTATAGGTAATATATATATATATATATAAATATGTGATAGTTATTTCAAAAAAGTGCAAAGGGTCCTTGCATTTGCCTATGTCAAAATAATGTTCGTATCATTTGTTATTCTACAGTATCTAATGTAAAAGATAAGGTTTTGGGGAATGTAGGGCTTATTTAGGTAAAAAAATGCTAAAATGTAAAGACTTGTATGTAAGACTTCTTCCTAAATCAAGTAACATTTACGTAGTGGAACAAGTATACACATTTGTTTCTTTAGGGCTTTAATATTCTATTTTTAACTTCATGTGATCACTTGGTATTTTAATAAGTCTCCATTATACATATATTTACACTTACTGGTTAATTAGAGGATAGTGTATCGAAGCACATATCTCATTTAATATTAGGTATTAAATATTTGTATATGTATATATGAGCTTTTATATATAATTATATATATATATATATTTATAGATAAGATTAAACCGCTTTTTGGAAAATTATTTTACAAAGCACAAGTTTGTAACTATTCGTTTTTCTACTATATACATATTATATTGTTAGTTGTTTTTAATGTGTTTATAAAAACAAATAAAATATTGTATAATTTTTACATCGCGAAGAATTAGTAAAATAACGAATTTTTGGGTATTGCTTTCGTTTAAGTGTAATGCATGTTACTGTACAAAGAAAGAAAAATAGCACGAAAGCGAATAAAGTGTAAAAATACACTCTCTGGCAATATTGTTAGGCACTCATAAAAAAGTAACCGACTGTGTATAAAAACAACAATATTAAAACAAAATATTTTAAAACATTGCGAAAATTCGTTCATTTAAAGATCTGCCAATTTGGACAAATTCATAACGTTTTCATCAATAGATCGCTTTTGTGTTGCATTTTATTTTAAGACGAATGTTGTAAAATGTCATAAAAATGGGGACTAAATGGGAATGATAGACCAAAAATATCTTATTACGTCCAAAGAGACTTTCATAGACTCGTATAGCGCAAAACGGTAAATGCTGTCACAATAGTAAAACAGTACATAACAAATAGGCGTTTTTTGGCGATACATTAGTTTGAATCTGGTCTGGTAATTTTTTAAACCATTACATTTTAGCATTGCAACAGTGACGTCAGAATCGTAGCGGTTTAAAACGTATAAGTTTTCAAACCAATCTACTGAGGACTCTTTGAAATAGGTTCGAAGAGCAGTGATGTAGTGGGACTAAATTACAAATTGAAATGTGAGGTTAAAGCATTGGTAATTTTGATTTTGGGCGTTTTTTTAATTCTCGAACCTTTGATCGAACAGTTAAAACAAATTTAAGACGCAGCTCTATTTTACTTGACATAAAAAACGCATTTGTGTTGCTCAAATTGTTTGATAATAAGCTCAAACAATTAAAAAACTCCCAAATATCCCTGTCTCCTGAATACTCCTATGTAATACAACTACGTTCTAGGTTTTGAATTTCTTTCTATTAACACCAATAAAATAAAAGATGTACACATAAGGAAAGAAAATGTCTAGCTATATGAAGCGTGAATGCGACAACGGTAAGCAAGAATGGGTGATTCACCACAAGCGGAAGGGTAAGCGGCAGCTCACAACGGTTGCCGATGTGGTTAGTTACGAGGTAGACTGCAGTATGTGCGGACGATCTTAGAGAGAATTTCTGGAGTATTTACTTTTCTTTTCTTTTATTTCATCAGAATCTGTTTTTATTTTCGTCGTTAGAATTTCTTATTAGTTTCGTATAAGCTTCGTAGCAACAACAAAATAAATATGCGAAACTCTCATTTCCAGGCGACTATGACTTCAAATTATTACATGCGCTCTTGCAAACAATAGGCCTACACCCCAGCATTGCTAGCGCGACTCGCATCGAATTGATCGGATTCCACTCAATCCCCTCCTCGCTCTCTCACCGTACATATAACGTTATAGCTAATTTCACATTTTTCCAATCGGTATAATAAAGCATATCTTAAATTTATGTAATTATTTGTCAAAAATTATGATCTATTGTGCTGCATTGGTAGCAGTCTCTCCGCTTGACAAATTTCCAGCTGATCACTGGTTCAAAAGCAGTTATTTTGTTGTCTCCATAAAACGATGGCGACAGAATTAAACCTGGTTTGAAATGGTCTACAAAGCTGTTTCGTCGCCAAAAAACGCCTATTAACTAAACTGCTGTATTGTACTGTAATCAAAGTACAACCATAGTTCGAAGAGGAACCTAGAAGATGTAGTGTTAGATATTTTTGATCAGGTGCCAATAATTTTGTGTTAAAGATTTGACGATAGTATGCTAAATTGCATGGCTGAAATTATTAAAAGCGAAAAAATTAGGGAAGATATGTATCTACAGTATTTGTTTTATTTTATTTCCTTAATTTTAAATTACAAGTGCATATATTTAAGGGTGCTTAATAAACTTGTCAGAGTGTAATTGAGTAGGCTGTCCCCAATTATTGAACCTACAATCAATGCACTACCATTATCATACTCATCTAATGAAATAACCATTGTTAACTCTTTTTGACGAAGGCCCAATTTGTATATTTCATTTCAAATATTCTTTTAGTCAAAAATGTTTTACGCAAAAGTTACTGTTATAAGTGCATATCAAGTTATGTATTAAAATAATGCATGTATATTTATAAACACTGTTTGTAGTTATTAACGTTATGAATTACTGAACGATTAACTTAAGAGGTGGGTGTTATACGTATACATTGCAGTCGCTGTTGTAGCTAATTGCATACACATTTGTATGTGAGAATTCCGTCCGCGTTTCCTCATTGTGCCTACCATAGTCCTTATGTAATTTATATTACACAAATTCGTTGGTTTCTTCTGAATCTTGAAGAACAACCCGTGCAACAAATCGATTATTTTAATTCCACATTTTAAATCTTGAACTCATACTTATCTATATTAATCTGATTTATTTGTGTGTTTATGTAGATTATTGTAAAATCAACATTTTTGAGTTTTCCCAAAAATATCTTATTTCAGATTAAATTCTTTCCTTATCTAGAAGTAGGAGTTTGGGTGTATTGATTAACTATTTGGAACATACTTGGTGATCGTAGCTATTATCAAAGAACGTGGAGTAATAGAAGCATTTGTCTAGATTCAAAAGCGAAATCAACATAAAAGAGTGGAGATAAAGCAGGATTGAAGTTTGATGTAATACAGTGAAATACTGGTTAACATAATCCCTGCCAGGGCTATGTTCATTAACTGATCATCGGATTTGCCATAGATTTGTATGAGAAATCGGTTAATTGCTTTTGGAAGTCCTGACCTGAAATAAGTTTATAGTCGATTCTGGGCTTTTTTTCTTAGTAGGATATTAAAGAACCAGTCCCTTGTCATTTATAGGGTATTCAAAAAGCAGTCCATTGTCGATTGCCGTTTCTTATAGGATTTTTTGAATGTGGTGAATGGCATTGTTGTTGTAGAGATCTCCAATTCCATTGATCTCAACCTGGTTTGGGTACCATTTTAAGACTCTTGCTCTGACCCAGAGCCTTCCTAAAATATCTTTAATAGATATCGGCGTTCCTTATCCGAACATCTGTTCGTTCTCCTAAAGCTGGGAATACATTTGACAAACGTTTTCATTCGTTCGCGTTATCTAAGGTTTATTTGTATGCATTCGCCAAGCGTAGACGATTGTTTGCAAGGAATTAATTGCGGTTCGTATGGCTAGCAGTGCAAACGAACGTTTTCCATCGGCTATCAGTAAAAATAAAAAGATCAAAAGAAAATATGAGCCATGAATGTCAGGAAAGATTGCTTTGTGGACGTAATGAAAATAATTTGCAGTAGTTCACTACCATTTGTCGAGAAAGGTTAATTCTTGTCTTTATTTTTATTTAGAGAAAATTGAAGAAAAGGAAGATTAATATGAGAAAACAGGGAACTGTTTTGATGAGTGAATTATACAGAAGTAGAAATAAATATGATGGTATGAACTTACCATCCGACTTGAATGATACAACTTCACCAGAATATCCTGACAAGATTTTGCCATTCTTCCAGGAAATGATTAATCCAAAAATTGTAAAGCAGAATATGTTCTTTAAAGACGCCATACCGCCAGAAAAAATACTGGGAATATTTGCGAATGTAAATATTGCAATTAATTCGTTCAGATGTCATTCTGTCATTCTAACTAGAAACGTTTCCGAGAATGTCTGTGTATTAGCAGCAATGATAGCAAGCAACCAAATGCGAACGAATGGCAACGTTTGTTAGATATATTCTTGACTTAATACAAAAATCCTTCATTGTACGACTTCTTCGCAGTCGAAACTGTTCGTTAACCAGTCACCCACTGTATCCCATAATTTTACAACAAAACCGATACGCTTCTGACTGGTGGTGAGATTATATTTGTATACTAAATCGACGTTATGTTGGGTTTACCTCCAAGCAGTGAATATTCCAAGTTCTTTGGGTTATTTGACAATCAAGGTTAACATTAATAAGGTTAACAATATAACATTAACAGTTAATATATTAATTTTTTGTCACACTAGCTTTTAACTTTTATTTTTGTGCGTACGCAACATTTAGAATCATTATATTAAAAGTATAAACGCGATAGTAGGCTTATGCGTCTATATTCACATGAGACATACGATACAAACAACAGAAATTACATAAGCTGTAATGTTTAGGAAAGTTTAAATTACCGAAGTGTTTATAAGATTTTTTTCAAATTTGATATTGTAATTGGGCCATTGTTTTGCCTTTTCTTCTCTCGGGCCGATTCCGATGTTTTTTAAAGAAACACGTGTATTCAGGAAAAATTTTGCCATTTTAGCAATTCAAGCTTTCAGTATTAATGATTAAAATATAGGCAAACAGTATGTACATGTATTAGAACTAATACCATTAAAATTTAAATGTATATGGGCTGTAATTCAGGTTAATGCAGCAATAAATAAAAATAAAATCAGAGATGACCTAATAGTCTTGCTTGTTACATGATTATTTCTAGTATGTGGTAGTAAATAAGACTGGGAGAAGTGCCTTAAGACACACCGCTTTCACAAGTGCCTATTTGTATACTTTTCTATAGTTAGAACGATATTTTTGACTGATTTGATACGTTCGTAAATTATATTACAATTAGCAGTATAATGTAATTATAAAATACAGACCTAATATTCAATTTCCGTAACTGCATTTTAGTTACGACAATAAAAACAGTAAAGTAGTGTAAAATCGCAGTGCAGGGGTTTTAAAAGAAATTAATGAATTATGTTTCATGTTTAGTTATTTTTAAATTTACGGTACTACGCCAACATTTTCCAGCATATACAGGCTGTTTCAGGAGGAAAGAGAAATACTTCGAAGGTATTTTCAGAAGACTAAATAAGTACAATAAACCAATATGTTTAACTCCGATTCTTAACTATTACGGAATTAAATAATATAGAGTTTGCGGTAGTCCATTTTTCCTTATAATAATTGCCGTTATGATCTATCATGTAAAATTTTGGTAAATTTATATCGTATACCGGATTAAATTACGTTATTTCTAAAAATAACGGACTCAGTCAAACTTATAACTATGCATACGCACAACTAACTCTGTACAGCTGATTGCCGTTTATTCGTTACATTTTACATGCACAATGTGAGGTTAGAACATGAAAAATGCAGAATTCGTGACAAAATTTCACGAAAGTGACATTATTTGGCCCCGAATTTCAAAGGACGTATAATATTTTAGTTAATGACGACAATGCTGTGCGACAAGAAGTAGGTAGTAACCATTTGGCAATGCATGTTGTTTTCGTTTCACAACGTGACGTGTCAAATATAACGTTTACTTCCGACGCTCCGTAAACGTGTTTTTAACAATTAGGTTATGTTACGTTATAATCTAAAAAAATGGCTGTAAAACGTAACGGAAAATGTGCTACCGCAAACTGCCTAAATTGATGTTTAAATTTGCGATATTTATTACAAACAAATAATAAATCGATAAGATTATTTTCGTAAATACCACCGCCAACTTCGATGCATTTTCTTGCTTGTTAATTAATTGCCCGAGTGGCATGTTTAATCGATCGGTGATTATTTCTTATGGTAGGTGCAGTATTAAAAATGAGATGCAGTAGTACCTGTCTTGTGTTCACTTTTGTCGCATAAACTAAAGATATTATCCACCGCCACAAACAATAATCTAGAGGGCTAAGATCTGGTGACCTCGGTGGCCAATTTTGTGGACCACCTCTACCAATCTAACGATTGAGAAAGCGAACGTTTAAAAAATTTCTATCATCCATATTAAAATGTGGAGGGGCTCCATTGTGTTGAATGTACACGCGTTCTCTAACATTTAATGTTGAATCATCCATAATGTCTGCCAAGTGGACTTCCAGAAAATTCAAATATTGTTCTCCAGTAAGGCGACCAAATGGGCTAATCGACTGTTCAACACACCATACGTTGATACTAAAGCAATTTTGAAAGTTTCGCTCGACTGTGACGTGGATTTTCGTCTAATCATCGGTGTTCGTTATGGTAATTGTTTACCCCAACGCGAGTGAATTGAGCTTCATCACTAAATATGAATGAATTTGTAGTCTTCGATTTTGATTTATTCAATTACAAAATTACAACCGTGCGCCATGATCACCTTCGTGAAGAGTTTGAACAGGTGGAATGAGCACTCTCCTAGTGGCTGTCTCTAAAATTGGGTTACAAAACGTCTCGTGCTTATGTCGGAATTCTCTTCTATTATATCTAGAATATTTGCTTCAAGTTCTACATCTAAATCGCGTTCTCTTTCAGTAACAATCCTTGTACTTAGAAACATTCCTCTTTCTCCAACAGGTGCAAATACATTTGGAGACACTTTTTTATTTGGAATTCTTCGAGCCGAAAAGTGACATCGATATTCATTGACCGCAATAGTTGTATTATCATTGCAACATCTATAAACGAAAACCATGTCGGCATACTCTCCATGACTAAATGTATGTGGCATTGTTTGCTTCTAATTCATAGTTGGTCACTTTGGGATGCAAATAAAAATTTTGCAATATACTCGTATACAGTGTGGTCCTAAAACGTTAGTATGGGGAATATTTTAGGATCTCACTGTGTATATTCATGGGCACGTATTCGCTAGTAGAAGTAATACTACGTATAGCTATATTTAATAACGTTCCGAATCCTGAGATAACCAAAGTGTAGAGTGCGAATCACACACAATATTATCAGAATGTGTGGTCGTACGTCAAATGAAAACCTTTCCGCGCTTTATGTAACGACGTTTAATTTAAGAAACAATTCGCACATATTTGAAATATTATTGGTTAGTCCAAAATGTTCTTTCCTTATCTGTATCAGAGTTTTATCAACTATACACGTCACGATCAGAAGTATAAATCTCCGTATAAATAGTCTTTTTTGGGTAGTCTGCTTTTATCGTATAAATAAAATTATCTATAAAAAATTGTACTTTAGAGCTTCTTCTTTTTTAACAATCTACTAACTTTTAAACTGAGCATGGGCACCCAAATAATAGCGTAAGAGTTATTTCGCGGCCTTTTGGTATTGATATCAGATAAGTTAAACGTAATAAGGAATACAAACATTTTAAATTAATGCAGTTACTATGCAGCTAAATTTATAATACTCTGAGTATTAATGAACCGATTAACTTGTGAAGTTCATACAAGATCAATTCACTTTAGTACCTACAGAATTCATGTAGCATGTTTCTTTTCCTTTTTTTTTTTATTTAACCCTCCAGCACACGCAATGGAAGATGTAACACCAGCGCGTAATATATTTGGAAAGTCCCGACCGCTCAAAAGCATAGAGAAAACTGATCCAAACATGTGAACAATGGGTCATAGTCTTCCCATTAATTCCTAGTTCCAAGAAAGCATTGTACTCAGGCTTTCATTCACAAAGTCTAAATAAACAAATAGAATAACAACAAAATCAGGCTGGATCTGACAGACCGGTTGCATGTGCTGGAAGGTTAACTGCTATTTGATTTTAGAGTAGCCTTAATTTTATTTTCAACAGACTAGTACTCTTATCTTAATAGCGTAGTTATCGCATTCGAGTTTGACTTGGTTATACAAATTAACCCAATTTTTTTTTAATGCTTTTTTTCTAGATTTGAGAAAAGTTGACAAGGGTATAAAAATTAGGAAAAATCAATTTTTGAAAAATAATTTTAGTTTCGATTTTCGATCTCACATCATCCTATGGAAAATATGCATGAACAAAATACAAACGTTCATTGCGAGAGAAACAAAAAAATATGTGATATACATTCTAAAACATCATACACGAACACAGTACTTTTTATATCTTGGTTTCGCTCTTCATTCAAAAGGTATCTCTGAAGTGATAAGCGTAGTCAAGACAATTCTTGTAAATTGAAGAAGCCGGATATTTGGATTGACGTGTCTGTCAATGCTAACGCGAAACATATGGCATCTTTCATCCCCCTTACGCTCTTTCGCATTTCCCATTTCTTCCCTGCAATTCTCCCTCCTCCCACACTCTTTCGTTTCATTTCTTTTTTGCTTTATTAGCTAATATTTCGCTATCGCTACTATCAAATTGATTTTCTCCGACAACATATTTTTTTTATAAATTTCCATTGGTTCGCCAAGCGTTCCATTTCCTAATTCCCGAAACGTTTCTTCCACTTTTCCATTACTTTTGGCACCATCTTGAATCGGCTCCGTCATTTGGTGGTTCTAGTTATACTAGCTAAAGTTTATTACAGTTGTCTAACTCATCACATATTTCATCATCAGAGCTTTCCAAGTAGTTTAGAGAATCCTCCGCATCTTTTTGGGTTCCGATGGATCATAATTTTTTCCTAACAACAAAACGTGAATATGTCACTCTCTATCATATATCACACTTTTGGGAAAAAAAATTACACACAAAAATTATATTCATGCTAAATTTGATAGATTAATTAATGCAAGAAAAGCGCGTACAGGTCGAAACCGGTCGCTTTGTTTTTATATATTCAAGAATTTTGTAAGTAGTGGACCTGCTTTACTTATATTATATATAACGAAAGAAAAGTATAATAAACATCTTCCAACGGTTACGTTAAAAATACGTTAAAAATAAAAATAAACAGACTAGAATCACACAACTTACCTCAAACTCATTTTGCTATCCATAAATGACAGAAATAATTTACAGTAGTGTCACTAATAACCAAAAAAAAAAACTGTATAATAAATTATTGCACTACTAATAAATAAAACATACCCTTATGTACACGTTAATATGCTGACAAAGTGAAGAAATCTTTTGTGTTAGGTGTAGTGCCTATTAAAACGTGGGAATTCTGAGCGTATGATAAAACATACTGTATACACTAATGGGTGAATAACTGAAATAGTCAATCCTATTGAAAATTTGTCAAATCAAATAACTGACTAGTCACATTGCTACATTTTGATATTTTTTGATAATTATAGTCATATTTCTTTCGAAAATAATATATATAAATCAATGTATTATAATCTAGAGCTACTGTATTTGTAGCAAGTCAAGCTAGCCATGATATTATCTTATCCCAATAAATTACTATAGGTTCTCTATAAACGACATCCCACTAGTAACTGCAGTCCATGAATCGGGGAAATCTAAAAGTAGTGGTTTACAAGCAACGCAAAATATGTTCACGGATTTGTTACTTGTAGTAGTATTAGAAGTCGATATTAAAACTTCACGGAGAAACAAGTTTGCTGATAAAAGTTGACAAAATTGACCGATAGGCCTGTAACATATTAGATGCTCCTGCTATTGTAATAGCAGTGGTCATTTCTATTGGTTTATTGTTGACAATTATAACATTATATCACATTTGAAAATTGAAGTTAGTCGTATTAACTTGTCAATTTTAAATGAATATTCTAAATTTATTTTGCTATTCTGAACTGGCGGTATCTACATGCAACTGTTTTGAGGTAATGTTTAAAACAAAAATGTTACAAACTCTTAGAAAACGTTAGCTTTTCACAAACCTACTATTTTAATTTACTTTTAAAAATTTTCAGATTAAAAACTAAACATTTCTTTCCTATATCTAGGTGCCAAAAGAACGTGACAACAAACTGATTTCCAAATAGGTACAGATGTCAAAATTTTGAATGTAAACTATCCGTTTTTCCGAAACTTGTATTTTAGGATACAAAAAATAGGCCATGGTCGTTATTAATTCTAAGTGTTTGGTCTTTACCATATTTTGAGGGATAGGTTTCTTGGAGTAACTTCAATATTATAGTTGAATTGACGCTACTAGCGTGAGAAAACCAAACGCAGATCCTGGTGACTCTTACTTTCCCACAGACATGGATAGTTGCAATTACATGTGCCGTCGTTTTATAAGCGCTTATAAATAGGTATGAATACAAATTTCAGTTTCCATTGAACTTCTATGACTGTAATTGTATGTAACTGACTGCACGTACAACTACTCGTATTATGTATAAAGATAGTAGTAGAACATATCAGCTATAACCACTCTACGAATCGATGCTATTTAGCATTTGGTCAATTTCTTAAATTATAAAATTAACAATCGCTTTCATTACGATGGTAGAAGTACGAATAGAGGTATCAGCTTCTTTAATATCTTGGTGGTTGATTCATACACTGATTGTATATCTTTAATAAAAATAAAAAAGATATTTACAGCAAATATCTACTTATAACTGGAATATATATATATGTTGATCTGTACATAGATGTTTTGGTTTATTTAATAATATCTACAATTCTGAGATGCATAAATGTATTAGTGATATATAATTGTTTCAAGATTATTTTGTAAAAAAATGTATTTTCAAATAGGAAATTAAAAATATATATTTAGAACTATTATACATATTTATTTTTTTACCTTAAAAAGTTGCTGTAATAGTAATGGTATTAAATTGTTTCACTGTTCCTATTCAATCCTGATGGGGTGCGCTTATAGTTAGCAAATTGGGCCAATCGGTGTACATTGCACCTCTGTGACCATGGTTAGATGTCAGATATACTGTGACCACGGTTACGGAAAGATACAACGTTTTTGCCAACTCGCTGTTGTTATCGTCTATCGCAGCTTCATTATAAACGCACCCTAAGGCTTTTTGTGCATGGAAGGCATGTAAACGAACGTTTATATACATTTCCGTCCGTAAATTTAATCTCACCGCATAAAAAGTATAGTGTTATGAAATAAAGTAGATGCTTGTTTTACTAAAAAAATCATTTACAGAACAAAAACTATTATATTTTACTTTCATAAAAATAAGTGCCTTTTCCGTTAATAATAGCGTTACAAACACGCGGTACACGATCTATTAATTTTTGAAAATAGTCTTTTCAGAGTTCCTTTGCTTACAGTCCGGACTTTGAGGAGGCTGTCATTAAACTCCGAGTTCCTTTTTTCCTATTGACTCGAAAGTATTTTTACTATTTTGGCGGTATATTTGGGGTCATTGTCTTGTTGATAAACAAACCTCTTGACTATTATGTAAAGTCCTATTGGAATTCTGTGCCACTGAAGTATATCCAGATGCTTTGTCATTCAAAACACTTCCAACCCATAACATTACTCCCATAACTGTTTTAACTACACTATAAAAAAATCCTCTACAACCTGTAATTATAACGCAAAAGTGGTTGAAATATTACCTGAAATTTGAGGTAAACCAAGTTTTAACCTAAAAATGGCGTAAAAAACAATTCTTGGTACAAATTTAAGCTTATAAGATTAAAAGTCCATAATTTGTTGGTTTATTTTACATTTTAATGGTTTTAATTACTAGTTCTTGTATATTTTTTCACTTCTTTAATGTTTTTCACCTACGAAATTAGAATTCCTCATCGCTAAGGTATAGAATCAATTTTAACCCGTCCAATTTCAAAATGTAACATTAAAGTTCCATGCTCAGCATCAAGTTGATCGGTCAGTACTTTGAACAATCTGCTCTGAAATGGTATAACACGAATAGAATTTACACTTTTTAGAATGACTTTTATGCGCTGCGATGTAAGATGCGTAGCTAAAAGTTTGGAAACTTAGCATCATTCTTATACAATATGATGAAACCAACAGCAGAACCTATCATGACAGGTGCACCGTTTATTATGGACACAGGTTTTTGAAGCACAAGATTAATGTCGGTTATATGGTTTTTAATAGTTTGGTATATGTCCACCCGCGTGTATTGTCGTTTAATTGCAAAACTGACAGTAGCTTCAGTGAGTAATTGTTAAAGACCATCCTTATAAATTGATGATTGATTCACCGCACTGTAAACTTAAGAAGACGCATTTTTATAAATCATGTTTTACTTATCTGCAGCCATTTTCAGATATAGCTTCTATTCTACGAGTGGTATAATTGGCAATCTTGGATAGGTGACATAATTTCATTCCTATTTTTAGTTTCCTGAAATAAAATCTCTGATGCAGCAAGCACGCTTCTTTAATACATTGCCATCGCAGCATCCTTCATTTTATTTGCAGACTTGGTAAACATTGATTGTTGGGGGTTGTGACATTATTTTAAGAAGAGCCTCTACGTCATCAACGCGAACTTATCAATTTTATAAGAACGAGTTCATCTTGAGAGAATATAGGGGCTCGTTTGTTTATAATACGTTTTCGTGTATTTTTCTCGTTTATTTGTGTATTTCCCACATTTTCTGCGCCGGCTGTTGATGACGTAGAGGCTCTTCTTAAAATAATTTCACTCTACTAATGCACTTTTCAAGTCTTTCACTTTACATTTTCTTAGACTGCAGTATCATATTTTTTATGAACTGTTGTAAAACGTTCTATGTTGCTGCTTTTCAACAGAAACTGTTGAACCACAAATCAAACAAATACATTTGTTCTTAAAATTAATGAAAAAGTTTCCATTCAGCGTTAAAATTATAATTGTAGGTACTATTGCTTTTATAAAAATCTGGGACAACTGTGAGCTCATTTTAACGTTTTTTGAATCTTGTGACAATGTCTTGTCCATTTGCGACTGACACCAACAAGCAACATCATATTAAATTGTCATATTTTACAAAAGACATGTTTAAAATAATATCATAATTAGAGTTGCTCAATTTGCGCCAATGGCCAGTGGCGAGCGCATAAAAATTTACACAAAATAAATGGTCAGAAATAAAATATAATACGTGCTCAAACACTTACCGTCTTAAGAGTCTTCCGTGAAATCACAAAGTGGATAATGTCTGTTAAATATCTGCAATATCAGATATGTTTCCCAAGTTGTTTCGGCAAACCGAGTGCGGCGTGAGGAAAAAGTGTTTATATGCAGAAAACGAACGTTCTACATCTAGTGACGTTATATTTGCGTAATTAAAATAATCTTTGGAACAACTTAACGGTTCTGTTGACGCACCTTCACAAATTTGTCTTAATATACCAAAATCAGAATCTTTCTCTAAAACACTTTCAAACAATTCTAGAACACAAACACTTTTTGCGTCCTCTACCGCGCATAGCTGTGCGTGAACATGTTGCACTATTTGCAGAGATTCCACTAACGACACACAAGGATTTTGTAATTTTTCTATTGCCTCCACTAGTCTGAAGTAATTGTTCCGAATAGTTCTTAAATCCGCTTTAACCTGACTATCTTGAAATTTCGACTGACTTTCCTTGACAGCCGCATCTTCCTCTGGAGCGAATTGTAAAACTACGTTCTTAATATTCTCAAAATATTTATGATATTAAAACGCGGCCTGTAACCATGTTCCCCAATGTGTAAGAATAGGTTCTGGTGGCTCAAGCATACGGGGGCACAGTCTGTGAAATTTGCGAATTCGTTTTGGGGATTTGACAAACACTGCTTTTGTATGCGCTATTAAAGCGTCTACCTCAAGATAACATTTTCTAATACTATCTGCCACATGACTGAAAGCATGAATTTTGCACGTAATATGTAACAAGTTAGCACAATGATTTTTAAAGGGACCGGCCTACAGAAAGCATGTTTGCGGCACCATCACTCATAAACTTTTCCAATGTATTCAACACTAAGTTTGAAATTACTTCGGCAGTACATTGTTGAACTCGTCTGGAAGCTAATAGAATTGAAAGTGACGATTGATGTGTTTCCATGGTACGTACCACTGCATTAACCACAGAATGTTTTTACGATCTGTTGTTTCGTCCACACACAACCACGAGCAGATGGCACAACTCTTTGTAACGATGCCTGACTTGGTAATTTGCAGTCCGAATACTTATTCCAAAAGAAGACATATGCTTCCTTGTCTAGTAAATTAAACGGTAGATTATATGCAATAAAGGTAATACATAAATTAAATTTAAATTTATCATAGTGTCGTGTACAATTTTTTTTTTGAAGAATGCTGTTTACTATTTACGTGACGTAAACAATTCCTTTTGGACCAATACATTAAAGGGATATTACAAACTACACATTGAATTTTAACGCCATCATAATTTAGGTCAGGCATTTCTGCTATAAATTCTGTAACTTTGTCCAACATTGGTCGTTTTCGCGACGTAGGCAACGTTTTTAAGACAAACGTAGAACTACGAAACAGTATTTACGGCAGCGTAGTTACATGTATACACAACAGATCTGGTTGAGACTCGCAATTATACTGAGAGTTGTATCGAACCGCCGCCACTGCTCGTTGGCGCTAGTGAGCAATTCTAGTCATAATGGTATTGCTTGTCCCAGATTTTTCTGAACGCAATGGTACGTTTTTTCTTTTTTTCCGGCCCATCTGATGACTTGATTAGGATAACTTCAAAATCATTAATGTTTATTAAAACTAATGACTAACATGCATAGAAGAAGCGAATATTTTTTATACCTGTATGAACCAAACCACCTACTTCATGCACAACTTAGAAAATTCGTTCTGTGTTCATTGGCATGTTTTATGTAGGCTACAGCAAGTAGCGAGTGTGTGGCATAACTGGAATTCAACTTTTAAATTTCCCTTTTAGCACTTGACTTCACAAGACTGAGAAGGGACCAGACGTGCAATGCGAGCTACATGAAAAGGACGCTCGAGCCACCTGTACCTCAGCCTACGGGTTAGGCATCCCTGCTCAAATGTATCTGTATTCACCGTTTGTTATTATTCTTGGCCATCCGCCACGTCTACGATCACAAAGTTGACCAGTTTCTTCCATTCTTTTAACAGTTTGCAGTACGCAATACTGTGAAATGTTTAGTTGCCGAGCAATTTCTTTTTTGGAAAGTTTCATTTTACGATCCACAACCTTTCCTCAAGTGTCAACTGCCTTCTTTTTGTCATTTCACAACAAATAACACAAAACAGAATCAACAATATTTAAACTATGAAGAAATTAGTTGGTCAAAAGCATCACATGGTAATTTAGTTCACCAACGCAGATACTTGGTGGCACTGTTAAATAAATTTTAGAACATTACGACATGCAAAATCACCAGCATATATTTGACATTTTCTTTATTCGATTTTTTCTTAGGTACAAAGTTATCATTAAAAATATCACATCCAAAAAGTTAACTAATATTATAAAAAATGTATCTTAAGTATTATAAATTCAAACGTTTTTGGCCTCTTACTCGACATCCTAAAGCTAACTGTGTCTCACATTCACATTTGAGTTGTCTCAAATGTTGTTTAATAGGTATGATTAATGTTCCTATTAATTCCTCTACCGTATCATTATAGAAATGATGTTCAAGATTGGTTTTTAGATAGTTTTCCAAGGATAAAACTTCTAGGTGTATGCTGCAAAGTACATTGTTATTAAATCACAAAATTGTTATAATTACTGAGATACTTCGTTAAAACTGGTAGTATGCTATCTATTTGCATGGGATTTGTATAATTACTTAGCACTTGCCATTGGTTAAACCATGTATTCATCCTAAAAGGAAAACAAGTGTATGTAATGAAAAAAACCTACTAAGCCACACTAGGCCGAAAAGATATCGACATAACATCTGCTAGTGTTTCAATTCTTGTATGTTAGTGTACGTTTTGTAGCACCAAATCGCCCCACTTACGATGAAAGGTTCCCGAGTGTCAAATTCAGATTTGAATAAAACTTGATTGAAATGTAGAGCATACTAAAGTATGCACATAGCAATTTGTTTATCTGCCGAAGTTCACTTTGAAGGGGAGAAACACTCCTTCGAAAGTCGGCGAATTTTCGGTTTTGTCAACATAACTTGCAGAACAAAGAAAGATGGAAGGAAAATATAAGTGCCAAAGTTGTGCCATATGTAAGCGTCATTTAGAATACGTGATTAACGTATATACAGGGTGTTATGTTTAAGTTTAATTTTTGTGCGTCTCATTTTTTTATAACAATACGAAAATATATCAAATACATACACGTAATGCTGGCCTGTTATCCGTAATGTATCACAACACGGCAGGCTTTGAAAGCAGTCCTTCGTACATGATCGTTAAAACTTACAATGCATTACCGAAGGAATTGATTATTGGTAACACGCCACGTTTTAGGAAAGAAGTAAGAAGGTATTTGATTGACAAAGCATAATATAAAGTATGTGAACATCTAAGCAAAGCAAATTAGTTAGAATTGTATAGCACCTTGACAATTATCAATGTATTTTGTACCTGTGATAATAAAGTTTATTATTATTTTTATTATATCTGTAAGAGTCGCTTGCTTTTTAATTCTGTTTAAAATCAGGGTTTTAGAAGCATGATAAACCATCCGGGAAAATGAAAATGGTAGGTACTTTTATATATTCGAAGCGATGATCAATATGCGGTCCCTTCCCTTTGCCCTAGCCCAGCCGAAGATGCCGTGGGGGTTGATAAGCGCCACCCTATTTAAGTAATATGAAAGGACCAGCCTGTAGTTTAGCGACACCAAAATAGGGAAATTCGTCGCAGGATGAAAATAACGTATTACTTGAACGACCATGCAAATATAATTTGACCATGAGTAGTCAATTAGAAAAAGATCTATATAAGTTATACCTTAAAATAATGCGGCATTTAGACGAAAACAACTTTCAAAAATGGTGATTTCCAAAGACGCGTAATCGAACGGATTAACTTTTAATTTGTATGGTGCGGAGTGTATCGAGAATATTGTTGTTGCCATACTACCCCATAGTCCTTGCTATCATTATTTAATACTAAACTTTTTAAAATGATAAGTAAATGTGCATTTGTGTATACAGGGCGATTGATTAAAACCATTCCTTGAAAGTATTAGGGTTATAGAAAGCCTCTTTTTTGAAAAATTGTGCTTAAGCTAAGTGAACCATGACCAATTCGATGAAAATATTTTCAAGATGGTGGCTTTCTCGGTTATACGGGACGTCAGCATCAACTTCCGTATTTTAAATGGAATTGGCCTATTTATTGCATATTTCATTTCTACGTGTTATTTTAGGTAGAATTTCATCACCTTTTACCTTATTTCAGTTATTTTGAAAATTTTGACATTTTTTTCCATTAGCACGCCAACTTTTGAAATCATCTGTCATTTTTAAAAAGTAAGTGTTGGTATTTGCACTGTTTTTAGAAGAGCCCGTAAGAATTGCTACGATATATTTATTATAGTTCAATTATGTACAGAGTGATTTAAATAAAATTTCAATTTAACGCAAATTCAAAGCATCTAAAGTTGAATTTCTTAAGTACATCTTTTATTCCATATTATGATGCACAATTCTGTATTAACAATCCCGACACATATTTTTAAAGAATTTTTAGTTATTTCAAGTTTTCTAGTAATTTAGATCATTGCAATAATTATTTCATTGCCATGCAAGTGTCAGCTTAACTCATTCCGATCTTCAAATAAATACATATAACAAATAACAATAAAGAAAAAATGTATATAACATAGACACTTTAATGTATCCTAAAAATTCAAAGTTATTATTTTCCAAGTATCTTATGATTCTTGACTGGACTTCTGTCTAAAATTGCAAAAGCAAGCTGTCTAAAATTGTAAAAGCAAGCTGTTTAAAATTGTAAAAGGTTTATCTGGCAAAATGCTAATCTACCCTGTTGCTCCAATTCTTCTGTTGAATGTATTGGATTGACATATCGATTGGGAAAATGTGAAATTAGCTATATCGCTATATGTACGGCGGGAGAGCGAGGAGGGGATTGCGAGTCGCGCTAGTACGCTTCCAGCAATACTGGGGTGTAGACCTACTATTTGCAAAAGCGCACGTTATAATTTGAAGTCATGGTCGCCTGGAAATGAGTTTCGCATATTTATTTTGTTGTTGCTATGAAGTTTAGACGAAACTAATAAGAAATTCTAACGACGAAAATAAATACAGATTCTGATGAAATAAAAGAAAAGAAAAATAAATACTCTAGAAATTCTCTCTTAGATAACCACATCAATAACCGTCATGAGTTGCCGTTACCCATCCGCTTGTGGTGAATCACCCATTTTCATTTACCGTTGTCGCTTCGTATAACTAGGCATTTTCTTTCCTTATATGTATACTTGTTCCTTTTTTTATACGTATAACCCCACATGTAGGAATCGAGTGAGTCAGATCGAGAGATCTAGGTGGCAATCGCCATGGTCCATTACGGCTAAACCAACGGTCTTCGAATGTATTCATGAGTTCATCCCCAACATCATTGGCTAAATGTGCTGCAGCTCCATCAATTTGATACCAACAATGACGAAATAATTTAAGAGGCAGTTCTACAAAATCAGATACTGTTGTTCTCAATATTTCTATATATCTTTTTAGTAGTTAAATTTTCAACATAAATTCTGAATGAATCTTGGTCAAACATAACAAGGCAAAATACGTTGAAATTAATATTATTTTGAAAATTTGCTTTTCTAATGATATGTGGATTTTTTATAGCCCAGTAATGCCAAGTTCGTTTATTTATAATACCTTCCCTACAAAATTTTGCCTCGTCCGTCCAAATAATCCTTTTAAAGAGCAATGGGTCTTCCTTAATACTAATTAACGTATATTTCCCAAAATTTGATACGTCTAACATTATCCCCAGGGTGAAGTGCCTGTACTCTAATAATAGAATAATCATACATTTTATGATTTTTAAAACACATTGTATTGATTAGGGTATATCTTATTACCTAAACCTTGCACGGCAGAGGACGTGCATTAAAATATGCACTTCGTTTACTTCCTCTCCAGTAATAAGTTTTTGTCGTAACTGGGCAAATTTTATTTTTCCATCGCGCTGAAATTTCAATTTTATTCGTCTAAATTTATTCTTGTTCATTGGCGGCAAATGAAAATACCTATCATTGAATGTCCAGCAACTTCTATCAATAATCCTCAGATATTTCCCCTGAATATAAATAAAGTAAGTTCAAAATATCCACATTTGAATAAACCTGATTTTCAATTTTGAATTACACAACGAAATCACAAAATAACTTCTGTAATTCGCATCGCATCCTATTGAAATAATTAATGATCTGAATTATTAAAGAAGTTGAAATTGCTGAAAATTCTTTAAAAATAGGATAGAGAATGTTAATACAGATCGATGCAGAATTTAATTCTGCATCATATGAAATAAAAAATGTATTTAAGAAATTCAACTTTAGATGCTTTGAATTTGCACGAAATTGAAGTTTTATTTAAATCACTCTGTACATAATTCAACTATAATAAATACATCGTTGCAATTCTTAAGGGTTCTTCTAAAAACAGTGCAAATACCGATACTTACTTTTTAAAAATGACTGTCACAAATGATTTCAAAAATTGTCGTGCCGATGGAAAAAAATTTCAATAACTGAAATAAGATGAGAGATAGGTACAAGGACATCTAATGAAATTCTACCTAAAATAACATGTAGAAATTGAATATGCAAAAAAAAGGCACCATTCCATTTAAAATAAGGAAGTTGATGTTGACGACCGGTATAATCGGAAAGGCAATCATCTTGAAAACATTTTCATCGAGTTGACCACGGTTCAATTAGCTTCAGCCTCAAATTTTCAAAAAAAGGCTTTCTACAACCCATAATACTTTTAACTAATGGTTTCAATCAATCGCTCTGTATGTAAGCATGAGAGTAACATAAAATATACTGGTTGTTTTTGTAATGGTAATTTGCAATATCTTCACAAAGGCAAATACATATTCAGATATAGTAAACTTTAATGGTGACATCAATATGGAGAGTGGAAATGTAATTAATTAGAAAAGGTAGCTGTTGAAGTTCTTACAATATGTTGAATACGTTTATGGCTGGTAATGAAACTCTTCAAAAAAGCGCTTAAATCATAAAAAGTTACAACAACTGAATGAGAAGGTAACATATTGAAAACGGCGATCCGGCAAAAGCAATGTTAGTGAGATGTTTAAACCATCCTGTTGGGTTTTCTATATAGCTGTTCATGAACCAAGCATATGCGAATAAGCTGGTATATTTAGTCGGTGACACTTGATTGTGCATAAGGTATTGTAGTTTAAGAACATTATTTCTTGGATGTAGATTAAGTTATTAATAAAAACCACGTCAGAAAATCGTCTAATAAAAATGAAATAGGTTCTGCTCACTCGTGAATCCAAAAAAATTGAAGATGATATTTATTGCAGGAACATCTTACGTAATTAAAAAAACCCTAAAAAGAGGGTTAAAAGATAAACAACTTTTACTCAAGCATTTTTTCATATTGTTACAGAAAGAGCGCATAAGAGTTAAGTAGTTACGCTTAAATGCAACACCCTGCATGTACGTTAATCGCGAATTCCTAACAACCCTTAAATATGGTAAAACCTTTACATTTATCCCTTCCATCTTTTCGCTTTTTGCAGTTGTATTAAGAAATAGGAAAATCCATCAACTTCTGAAGGAATGTTTCCCTCCTTCAATGTGAATTTGGATGGATAAAGTTGTTAGCAGGTACCTCAAACAATAACAGTTTTCTTTGGTTGCATGGGTGCATTCAAGAGTACCACCTACACTACAAAAATATAAATATTTTTAAAAAAGCTAAGCTTAAAGCAGTTTTTCGTAATTGTGTCGACTTTTTATACACCATGGGCAGTGAAAGTACTTACTGATCACTATCTATGATACTTCGATATTTCGTTTTAATGTTCATAAACCAATCAAATCCTACAAGAATCTGCCAACCAGGAAATGATAATTGGGGGGGTATTGGTGTAGGACGTACAGGAGCCTCCATATGAAGTAGCGTTTCAGTATAACCCAGCATTTTACTAACCGAGCTTGAAAAATACTATATTAGTGTGAATGCAAGAAAGCTGTCATCACTAGGAAGTACCTGTAAATATTTTGACTGTACCCACCAGATACCCAAGTCTTTATGCACAAACACAAGGAAGGAATAGAACATGGTAAAAGTTCACACAAAGTTGCGTAGTGGTCGTATCTGAAAAGCAAACATATTTTACTAAACAACTGTCATACAGAAAATCTGTACTTTTCTTCGAATTTCCGACGTAATTAAATGATTAAAAAACGATTAAAGAGTGAATGTTTCAGACATGAGGTCCCTGTGGTGTAATGATTGGCACCCCTACCCGGCAAGCGAGAGATATCTGGTTCGATACCATTCCCGGGAGAGATTTTTTCAAGCATTCAATTACGTCGTAAATTCGAAGGAAATTACAGATTTTCACAATTCACCGACGGAAGCCAAAATATATTAACTCTCATACAGGTTGGGGTAAAAGTGCCATATACCCCCTTCAGCGTGTCTACCTGAACCTTTATGTAAGTTAGTCTAAAACGTTTATGTAACCCGATGAATCATAATTAACCTTTTGCTATCTTGGTTCAGCTATTTTAGCACATTTAATGGTCATTCTCTTTGTGGTTAATTATAATTCGTATTTAAAATTTAAGAATTGCGCTTCACGCAACGACTAATGCACTTTTTGGAAACTTGTAAATTACGTTCATAGTTTCCACTATCCCTACATATGAAACCTGGTTTACACGCCGCGATTTATTGGTCCATTAATTGAACAAGTTGATCTTCGATGTTATCGGTGTAAAACAGCAAAAATCGATACAATTTCTTGAACAATTTATCGTACGATTAAATGAATTGAATAGAACATGTTCTATTTTTGCCATAATTTTCCGACGATTTTTCACTAACTTTGCTGTTTTAATACCAACCTAGCAACAGAGAAGTACCTACGAATTTTGTTTAGTGTTTTTAAAGTAAAATGAGGATAAATTTCAAAAATTTACGATGATCATGATGTAATGAATAATTTGAATTAGTAACCGAAATTGAAGCAACCTAAGCTAATCTGTGCATATACCAAAATTGCCATTTGACAAAGGCAGATTGCCAATCTATTTTTATAAGGAGATGAAAATTTCCTACTTAATAATTCCCCCGTGCGACTATTAACGAAACTAAACGAGTATTCACGATCGCTAAAAAATTCTTCAATTTATTGTAGCGTATAAAGGCAGCATAGTTGTACCGATTTCTTGGCCACGAACTTGTTCAATTAATTGGTCAATACATCGTGGCGTGTAAAACAGGCTTGAGTCAGACATTAGTGAAGTAGTAGAAATAGCATCACTTAGTACTTGCGTAGGTCCAAGTTAGGCCCACATAAATGACGAGTTTTGTGCGAAAATATTATCTTGTCATCACCACTCAATAGCGTCTTGTTTTAGCGATAAAATTACGGGATATTTTACTAAAGGTGCATCACGCTTAATAAGGTTAATAAAAAATACAATAATTTTATGAAAACGAAGAAAAGAAGCAAGTTTTTAATTGTAATAATAATAGAATTTATTTGAAGTACACATTTGTTTTTTTTTTTCAAAGAAGTTCCAAAGTATCTAATACAAAATAATGCCTTAGTTACAATGCACAGTATATTAATAATAAGATTTGTATCCATGTTAAGAAAGTGCGAGCAATGTGTCTCTCTTTACCACTAACATATATAGCGATTCAACCACTGTTGATGTATGATATGTTGATCCACTATAAGGTTCACTTATAGAGATGAATACATCACTTATAGCATATCAATCAATATAAATGATATACTTAATGTTTTCTCAAAATCTTATGAATTCAAGTAAAACACTATACAGGATGGCGCACCATATTCCCGTCGGTTCACATACGAAACACGGCAAAATATTTTTATTAAGAGCTATATAGGTTCATTGAAAGCAAGATTTAAAAAGAAGTTACACACCAAAGTTGTGAAAATTTAAGTGGAATACCCTGTATATTATTACATATTTTGTTAGTGCGGGCTAAATAAGGGCAAGTTACTGTTATGTTTCCTGTCCTCAAGCGGTTTTTGAGACATTTAACTATTCTTGGAAATGTAGACCAAAATTTAAGAGGCGCCCTTGTCTTACGTATTTAAGCTAGAATTTTTCTAATTGCATTTATTTTTAGTCGAAGCATTGACTTCATAATAAAATAAAAATGATCCCTAAATTATACAGCCTTGGACAAAATTATTAGGCACCCTCGCATTTGGTTTATATTTCAACTTTTACCAGTAAATAAATGAATCTGATGGTATAAATGTAATATTTTATTTAAGAAAAAATAAAATCCAATATCGAGTTGATCCTCCTTGGGAGTTTATTACAGCAGTTATCCTTTTTGATAAACTAGCAACAAGTTTCTCGCAAGTAGAAGCTATTTTATTCTATTCCTCTATTACCGCTCTTTCTAACTTTTGTTTGGATGTACATTTTCGAGTACGTACCTTCTGCTTTAAAATGACCCACAAATGTTCTTACACCCTCAGATTACTGTCGTAACTAATAGCGCGAAACACAATAAGCTCTATTAACTTCCATGCGATATAACTCGGTAATTTCCCGAGGAATACTGGATATTCTACCCCTAGATATACTATTTATAATTCCCCGAATGATTAAATAACTGCATAGATGGCATCAGTTTTCTAATATAACAAAATATAAGGGGTGCCTAATAATTTCGTCCAAGGCTGTACATGGTGGACGAAAATATACTTTTGATTTGGACTATCATTAAAGTCAAATAAGTTTCTTATATTAAATAGAACACCCTGTATTCATTATCGTATTTAGATTCTAATTTTAATTTAATTTCCTATACCTATATCTTATACTTTCTTAGCAATCTAGCATATTCGATTTCGAATATTCATTTTTTGCAACAATATTTTTGATATATCCCCATAAGGAAAAATCGAGACTAGTTAGGTGTGGGAACCTTGCTAGTCAATTTTGTGTACCTCCGCGCACTATCCATCTATTGGGATATTGCCTAGCTAATTCTATTTTAGATATTAAGTGGTATGTTTTCCAAAAGTGCAGATAAATTCCCTTTTGTAAATCCATGGCGCCATTTAAGTATGGACTACCATACGCGTTCTATTATTCCATTCCAAACATTAGCAGATCTATGCTGACGATCGAGGGTTCTAAAAAATTGGGATTTTCATCACTGCAATAATAAAAATTGTCTGTTAACTAATCCGTTATTATGGAAAGTTGACTCATCTGTAAAGAGTACAAAATCTAAGAAATGTTCATCATTTCCTAACTTTTCTAGAACCCATAAAGAAAATTCGAGTCGTCAGTCGAAATCTTTTCCGGTAATTGGCTTTTCCCATTCCATTTTTTTTTAAGACACACCTGTTCTTCGGAAAACTTGGAGCAGTAATAATAACATCAGTTCCATCAAAGCTTACTTTCGTAAAATAAATGACGAGAAATTAATATTCGAAATTGAAAATGCTAAATTACTAAGAAAATATGAGATATAAGTATAGGAAATCTTAATATAATTTCATAAATGGTTAAAATTAGAATCTAAATACGATAATGAATGCAGGGTGATCCATTTAACATAAGAAAGTTATTTGATTTTAATGATATTCCAAATTAAAAGTGTATTTTCTTCCAGCCTGTATAATTTTTAGGGATAGTTTTTATTTTATCATCACATCTAATGCTTCAACTAAAAAATAAATACAATTAGAAATATCTAGCTTAGGTACGTAAGACAGGCGTTCCTCTTCAACAAAAAAATAAATATAATTAGAAATATTTAGCTTAGGTACGTAAGACATGCGTTCCTCTTACATTTTGGTCTACATTTTCAAGAATAGTTAAATGTCTCAAAAACGGCTTGAGGAAACATAACAGTAATTTGCCTTTATTTAGCCCGCACTATCAAAATATGCAATAATATACAGGGTATTCCATTTAAATTTTCACAACTTTGGCGTGTAACTTTTTTTGGACCACCCTATGTATTTCAAAATAATTTTAAAACTTGCTCCCAATGAACTTACACAGCTCTTAATGAAAATATTTTAAAAATATTTTGCCGCTTTTCGTATGTAAACCGACGCGAATGTGGTGCGTCACCCTGTATAGATTGAAATAAAACTTAATCTTTTCATTGTTCAAACAATTGGTGATGAAAGTCCTTCACGTGCAACTGTGTTTCGTTGGTATAGCGAATTTAAAAGAGGACGGATATCACTTGGTGATGAGGAACGTACCGGTAGGCCCTGTTCTACAATTACCGCTGGAAACATTGAGAGTGTGAGACGTATGATCGACGAAGATCCAAGATGCACCTATCAAGTGATTGAGGCAACTCTTGGTGTTGGATCCGCAACAGTAAATTCAATTTTACATGATCATCTTCGGATGAAAAAAATTGTTACTCGTCGGGTGGCTTACCAATTTCTAAAAAGCAGAGCGAGTAAGAATCGCTCGGGAAATATTGGAAATGTTAAATAATGGTGGACATCGCATTCTACCAAAAATAGTAACAGGTGATGAAACTTACATCCCATTTTACGATATTCCTACCCGCCAGGAGAGCCGCGTGTGGATCCACGAAGATGCACCAACACCAACAATGGCCAAAAGGCAAAGGGCTGTCAAGAAAGTTATGTACGCAGTTTTCTTCCGTAGTACCGGATTAGTAAAAGCAATGAAGCTGGAAAATCAACGTACCGTCACAGCAAACTGGTACACCACAAAATGTTTACCTGCAGTTCTCGAGTCAGCCAACATTCGCGGGCTAATGTTGCATCACGACAATGCATCGTCACACAGAAAATAAGGTAAAAGTCATTGAATATCCACCCTATTCACCTGATTTGGCCATGTGTGATTTCTGGTTGTTCTTCAACCTAAAGAAACATTTACGTGGTCGACGTTTCACGACGGAGGATGAGATAGATGAAGCAATTCATCTATTTTTTGAGAGCATTCCAAGAGATGGCTGACTTCACGCTTTTACGTTGTGGAAATTTCGGTTACAAAAGTGCATTGATGCAGGAGGAGATTGTTTTGAACATAAATAAAATCATTTTCGTAAAAAGACTTGTAGTTTTCTTGTATCTCAAAATATATAGCGCGACCCTCGTATTACGCTTTTGGATGCTCCTTTTCAACTCATGTCAACTTCTGTCTTCATTTTTGGAGATAACCGAGATAGTTTGAGATTTTTGGGAAATGCTGTCGTTTCTTCAACGACCGAAGTTTTATTCGATTGAGTATTTCTTGGACTTTTCAACTAGATTCTACAAGATGACCAATATATCATTGCCAAGTTTGATTCATGTCATTTCAAACATCCTTAGTGCAAAGGGTGTAAGTTTCACTAATTTTAAGACAATATGTAGCACAAAATCCGACAAACCTAACTTTGGAAATATCAGGAATAATTGACCTAATATAAGGTTCTCTCAAAATTTTGAAATCTTTAACTTGAATAATACGTTCGTATGGTTTTAGGGATCCATCGGATAGGAGGAGGTGTCCAACGGAGACGTAAATTATAGGCTTGGGTACCTTTTCAACCGAAATTAAAGTAGGTTGGAAATATATGAAATGAAAGCTCTGCACAGCGAAAACGTGACGCTTCAGGAACAGCTGGAGGATCTGCAGGATCGATTGGATGGCAGCGCTACCGCTACGGAAATAAGACTAGAACACGAAAGATTGACGAATCACGTTGTAAAATTAAAGCATCGCTTGAACGAGTTGATAAAGCAAAGGAATAATGCCAAACCTCAATTCGATGAGACTAAGAAGAAGTTGAAAGACGCCGAGTCGCAGTTGACATGAATTTTGTGTCTGCTGCAGGATAAATATACAAAATAAATATTACACTGAAAAAGTGAACTTATGCATTTTATACAGCAAATTTGATTACACTAGCGAAAAGATTGTAAAAAGCTAGAGCTATTAGATGGCGACAATAACATTTCTTAAAAAAAGAACTTGGACACATTGCACTAACCCCTGAATAATGTTAAGATACGCTCTTTCTGAATGATTTGACAAGATATTATTATTTTAATTAATAAATTTAAAATTTTGGGATATTTTAAAGATATTACTGAAGTCGTGCAATGTAAAGGTCTGTTCTATTTTAACTTAACTGGCAATTCGTTACCATATTAATACAAAATCAGTTACGGTATTCTAGCACATTTTGAGTGTAACATCACGTTTATATCTAATTGTAATAGCACGAAATATAAAAAAAAATCAAGTTGAAATATAATTACCTTGACCACCCAGTTAAGGTAATCCCTCTGAAATTTAAGATTTTACCTATGTGCATGCCAAGTTCTGATAACCAGGCTTCATGATTGCTAACGTGATATTTATTTACAGGTAATATCTGGCAACTACTCGTAGCTCCCTTAAACGCTGTAGCACCCCATACATTTGTAAAAACGTTACTGTACTTTTCCCAAACTGCTCCACCAAGCTGGAATGTTTCAGCGTTATTATAATGCCAGATCATGGGTTCAACCAAATTTCCAAGATAATATTCTATAAAAAAATGCGAAGTAAGCAAATAGTGTATTCCCCAGTATTATAATTTTAATAAAATAAATGAAGTACTAAAAGCGTACACACAAATTAATCAACAAAATGTTACAAATCTTACCTTGTAGCACATTTTCATCGATATTTCTGAGCATGTCATCCCAAATAATAATTTTTAGATTAGGGTAATTTTCTTTGATGTATTGCGCAACCTCGCTAACATGTTCCAAGTATAATGCCGCTTTTCCGTGCTTGCTACCTTGAACTCGCTTTATGCAGGCGGGGCAGGAACCTAGATGCCAAACCTATAATTTTGCATCGACGCTTTAAGACATAAGATTAGAAATATTACACAGGCCTGCGATGGTTATGTTTTTCAACTTTTGATGATTGATTCCTATGTATTCTTTTGCACTGAATCCGAAAATGACCTTACTTTGTTTCCATCACATCAGAATTTTTTGCAAATGGCAATTTTAAAACTATGTTATATGTCGAAAAATATCGAAAATACGAGACTTAATGACAGACTTAGAATGGTTTTTTTCTTATAAAATTTATAATTTTTTGGCTTATACTATGCAATATGCATAGCAGCAGTTGAAGGGCCTGATGAGGGGGGCAGGGGGTCCATTGACCCCTAAAAATTTAACGAAAACCGTCACAAAATTAGCCTAAATTTCTATTTTATTACGTTTTCCATTTATTTATTTTCATTATTGCATAGTTCGACATGTAACATTGAAAGTGCTGCTATCAGCCGGTTTATTATGAAGACGCAACATTTTCATCATAAACCGGCAGATAGCAGCACTATTTACATTAAACGTGTTGTAAATCTCAACAATCAGTGCTGTCGCGACCGTTAGCTTATTCGTACGTGTCCTCCGCGATCAGAAGTGTTTTTGTCGGCGGATATACGCTAAAAAGCAAACATACAGTTTTCCAAATGGCTCCAAGAGGCTGTAAAAAGTCCCCAGATTCATTTTGTTACATTTGTGGTGAGTTAATGGTGGAAAGGCAAAAAAGAAATATATAACAACTTTCGTTCGGCAAATTTATCTTGCGTATTTCGGTGTAAAAGAAGGAGATCAAGACAAAACTTGGGCACCCCACTATGTTTGCTATACGTGTGTTGAAGGACTTAGACTGCTTTCAGATTTGGAGTTCCGATGGTATGGCGAGAGTCACAAAATCACAGCGATGATTGTTACTTTTGTTCAACCGGTGTTCATGGTTTCAATTTAAAGAATAAAAAGAAAATTGTCTATCCAAATTTGCTATCGGCTTTACGTCCTGTCCCTCATGGTCCAGACGTACTAGTGCCTACTCCACCACAAAATTTACCTGAAGTAGATGGTTCGGAAAGTGATTCAAGTGAAACCTGGCAATTCTGCACCACAATCTTTTTCACATTCTGAACTAAACGATTTGATTCGCGACTTACATCTGACCAGAGGCTTCGGAATTGCTTGGTTCAAGGCTTAAAGAGAAGAATTTGCTCGCATCTGGCACTTCGTTTTCCTAGTTCAGGCACAGAGAAAAAGATTTTATTCCATACTTTTCGGAAGAAGGAGAATTAGTATTCTGCAATGATGTATGTGGACTTTTTAATACATTTAACATTCCGTACGAAAGCACCGATTGGTGACTATTCATAGATTCGTCGAAAAGAAGCCTTAAAGTTGTCCTTGTTCACAACGGAAATAGGTATGCGTCAATACCCTTAGAACATTCTATACACTTAAAAGAACGTTACGAAAATTTACAATTTGTTCTCGATAAAATTAAGTACGGCGATCATAAATGGATTATATGTGGTGATCTTAAAATAATATCGATAATCCTAGGACAGCAAGGCGGGTACACAAAGTTTCCTTGTTTTTTATTTGTGAGTGGGATAGCAGAGACAGGGAAAATCACTGGAACCAGAAAGATTGGCCAAAACGAGCTTCATTAGAACCTGGAATAAAAAATGTGCTCGAAAAACCCCTCATAGATTCGAATAACATTCTCCTTCGACCTCTACATATCAAATTAGGCTTGATGAAGCAATTTGTGAAAGCCTTAACAAAAGAAAGTAAATGTTTCAAATACATCTGTAACAAATTTCCAGCCTTATCAGGAGAGATAAGTTGAGATTATGCTGCAGAAGTACCAAAATTTAGGCTGTTCCATGAGTTTGTACTTTCCTGAGAATCTGGGTGCTGTTAGTGAAGAGATGGGTGAGAGATTCCATCAGACATCAAGAGAAATGGAGAGGCGTTATCAAGGAAGATGGAATACTAAAATGATGGCGGACTATTGCTGGATGTGCCGAAATGAACGAAGAGCACATGTGCGGAATAGCCTGAAACAAAGCATGACTGGTCCAAAGAGACGTCGGCACAAAGAATAAAATCGTCAGTTTTTTTTGCATACTTCATCATTAAGAGTGGTTCAAGGCATGATGAACCTCATAAAAATTAAGTATATATGTAATAAAATATAAATTTAGGCTAATTTTGTGGCGGTTTTCATAAAATTTTTAGGGGTAAATGGACCCCCTGCCTCCCTCATCAGACCCTTCAACTGCTTAGCTATAATATTGCATAGAATAAGCCAAAAAATAATACATTTTATAAGAAAAAAATAATTTTAAGTCTGTCATTAAGTCTCATATTTCCGATATTTTTCGACATATTACAAATTTTGAAAATTGTCATTTGCAAAAAATTCTGACTTGATGAAAAAAAGTAATGTCATTTTCGGATTCGGCGCAAAAAACACATAGGAATCAATCATCAAAAGTTGAAAAACATGACACAACCAAAAAAATGCAGGCCTGTGTTATTTGTTATTATAATAACAATAATTTATTTGGTCCTGCGTACAACAAAATTGAAATAGGACAAGTCAAAAAAGTAATGTAACAATAATGATAAACATATAAAGGTATAAAGACACATACACATTGCAAAAACGTAGGCAACAAATAATAAACTTATATCCGTATACGAAAAAGAATATCGTCAAATTCCGGATATTTACACTTCCATTGCTCGGCGAACCAGATCCGACCGAAAACGAAAAAAAAGTAGTTTCAAATACAGCGGTTTACGGAACTATTTGGTTCGAAAAATATTCCGTAATCCGAAATTTCGTGACTGAAATCAAATTTTCTTAAGAAATAAAAGAAAGAAATAATTCGTTCCCATAACCAAGAAAATAATTTTCATCATGTTAATGTAATCCCAGTGTTGTCGGCCTCTGTCAGTTTTTTTAATATTATTAATGTTTTTGTATGTCACCTTTAAATTTCGAAATCTTTTATCGTACATGTCTGGCGCTACAGGGTATCAATAATCACTATTTTTTTTGAATATCGTTGGCCAAAGAGTGTTCTTTTTGATTTTCTGGTTTCTAAGATTGTTAACGTAATGCTGTCGAACCTGCCAATCAAGTAAGCAACGGACACGCGTCAGAAAAAGGAATGGGAACCGTTTTGTTAGTCTCGCACTGGCATTTATCGCTTCTAGCGCCGTAATTCTTTGAACGCAGCCAATAATAATACCATTCCATTATATTTTGATGGGTCCGAAAATTCAATTTGGCGTATCCACCAGTAGTTTCGTTTAAAATAATAAAATGGCCAATGACAATAAGAACATTTCACAAAAAAATCGGTTGTACCTATCGGCAATGCATTACTTGATATAATAAGTGTGCCTAAAAGAACTGTACAAAATTCGATAACAAATACCTTAGACTAAAATAATGACAATTTAAGCTAACTTCTTAGCAAGAAATTTGTGATCGCATTTCGTACAAACCATTTAGAGACGCTCTATGTTATATTAAATGCACAAAAGTTTGTTGCATTCCTGTAAAAATAAGCTACATACAAATTTATAAACGCTTTTATAATCTATTTTTGGGAACATATTACAGCAAATTTCAGCGACATACCAACACATACCAGTATGCTTACGAACTGTTACACTGTGTTATTTTGTCATTTTCAAAAAGTGGGGTACTCATATTTACGTGAATCGGCGAATAAGTTGTTTTCTATTGACATATGTATACGCATACCATAACTTATACAGCATGCAATTACAATATGTTTCTGACACAAACTGACAATTTCATGATTATATCATAACATATTCCCTTCTAATGGTATCATCAGCTAAAAAGTTACGATTATTTCAATTACTGTAACACAAGGGTACCAGTATGTTGTTTTTTTTAATTGTTACATTGTTGAATTATAGGTAGCAGTGTCCTAATTTTTACATTTGTGTTCTCAAAATTACTAGTTCCCTTTAAATGTCAGGAACTATAGAATGTATCCAGCTTTAAAGATAATTAATACTTTGAAGTACAGCATCCAACAATCTGAATTGTATTTACCTCATCAGCTCCAATATGCAAGTATTGTATGTCAGGGTGAAAACCAACAATTTGCTTCACAAGATTCCTTATTAAAGGCATAGTACCACTATTACTAGGACACATTGAGCTTGGATATGCTTCTATTTCACGTAAGCCTCTCCATTGTTCATGTTTCAGCACAAACTCCATATGGCCAAATGTTTGTACAAGTGGTATTACCATAAGTCCACTGTCTACAGCTAGTAGAAGAAATGAAATTATTGAAAATATATTCAAACAAAACTGACCATACCTAGCTCTAAAATTTGTCTTGCTTCTTCGATTGAATATGGTGCATTGCTTGCTTGAGCACTGTGTGACAGACCACCAATTTGAATTAATTCCTTTGTATATGGGAATGTATCCTCCCATTCTATTAGCAGTCCCGTTGCTCCAATATCTTTCACAAATGGAAAAAACTAAATAAAAGCAGGTGATGATTACAATATGGACGTTTTATATTAATTTAATCTTATTTGACTGTTGTTATATTGCAATTGTTTAGTCAAAAGTAGGTTATTATGAATGATGAAACTTACTTTTTCCAAATATGAAAGCTTGGGAGGGGCTCCCTTCAAATCTAAATGAATTAATCTGTAATTACATAATGTGAGGGAAAAGTAATGCACTAATTACAACTAGTTTCCTATGAATTACCTGTGAGTTCCAAATGATAAAGTATCCATTACTAAAATAACCTAACTTTCTCCTGTTTTCCTTTTCAACTACAACCTGTAATACCTATTGATTTGTTTGTAAACATTCCAATGTTTAATTTGACAACATAACAGATAATTTATTCTAATTTAATAGGAATTGTTTTAGAAATGTTTCGGAAAATAGAAATATATAGCATTCTTTTATTATAACCAGAGTATAAGGAGCCGTTTCGACTAAGCTAATTTTTTAAAACGTAATAAGAATAAGTAATACAGTGCGCATAGCGGCAAAAATGCGAAAACGGTTCTCGATTGGTTTAACCCAATTTAACCTATTAACCGCCGTAACTCGACGAGATGAGGAATTTGGCATTTTTTTATGTAATTGGAGTTAGTACAACCTAAAAATACTATAAATATTTCAACTATATACTATCGCTTCATAAAAATCTGGGGCAACTCTTTTGAGCTCATTTTGACGCTTTTTGAGTGTTCTGGCAATGACTTTAAAAATGATAATGTTTTGTATTCAATCTAAAAGTTATACATTATATTCATTTTATTTAAAAACAATTTGCTTTTAGCAAAAAATATATCAAAGATGATACTTCAATAATTAAGTACTGCAGAACACCCGTCGATTTACGGTTGACACCGACAGACAAATTAACATTAAATTATTTAATTACCATATTTTACATGACATGTTTAAAATGGATGTCATAATAGGTTTGTTTCTGCAGCGATTTAAAATCGTTTGAAATCGTTAGAGCATGCGCATTACAAAAATAGTGTTCGTGTAGTTAGAACGCCAAACTTTGACTACTAGTTTGACGTAATTTGGCGTTCGTGCAGATCTCCAAATTAATTTCTAACCGTTTGCTGATAGTTGCTCCAGTTATCCATCCAGTGATCCATCAGACGTCTGCGCATTGTTATATTGGGAAGTGAAAAGTTGTGTTATAGGTTTTTTTTTTGTATATGTTCACACTTGACGCGTGTTTTATTCATGTCTGTGGTTTTGTTAGGATTTAAGTTCTTTTAAGGTTGTAATAAATTTGTAATTCTGTCTGAACATTTCGCGATTATTTCTGTTTTCGCTTACCTATTTTTGTAATATTTGAATGTAAGATAAATCTATTGTTTTCATCTGCATATTTGAGTATATTTTCTCTTATGTCTGTTAAATACGCTTGTAACTTATATATCGCCTGATAATTGTAAAAAAAAGTGTTCATGCAGTTAAATTGTTAAATCGGCTTCAAATCAGTTTTAGTTTGCGCATGCGTAGATTAATTTAAATTAACTTTTGATCAAACTATCACAAATCGGCTGCAGAAACAAACCTAATAGGATCGCTTGTCCCAGATTTTTATGAAAGCGATGGTACCATCACTTTCATAAAAATCTGGGACAACTCTTATGAACTCATTTTGACGTTTTTTCAATCTTGTGACAATGACTTGTGCTGAGACACTTTAAAAGTCTTCCGTGAAATCACAAACTGGGTAACATCTGTTAAATATTTGAATCATTAGATATGTTTCCACAGCTGTTTCAGTCAAATGAGTACAACGTGCGGAATAAATATTTTTTTAATGCCGAAAACGATCGTTCGACATCTAGCGATGTTATATTTGCATATTTAAAATAATCTTTGAAACAACTTAATGCATCTTCACACGTACCTTCACAAATTTGTCTTATTATAAGAAAATCGGAGTCTTTCTCTATCGTATTACACACCAATTTGTTTCGCCTTCTACAGCGCATAACTGTGCGTGAACATCATTCACAATTTGAACAGAATCCACTAGCGACATCGAAACATTTTGTAATTTTTCTATTCCCTCCGCTAGTCCGAAGTAATTATTGTGAATAGTTTGTAAATCTCTTTTAACCTGACTATCTTGAAATATTTCCTGGTTTTTCTTGATTGCTGCAGCTTCTGTCGGATTGAATTTTAAAACTGCCCTCTTGATCAAAATATTTGTTGTAGTAAAACGCAGCCTGCAACCATGTTGTCCAATGTGTAACAATCGGCTGTGGTGGTTCAGGTAAATCAGGACACAGTTTGTGAAATAGTCGGGTTCGTTTCGGGGACTTTAGAAACACTGCCTTTGTACTAGCAATCGATGCATTTACTAGTGGAAAACATGTAGGAATCGTTTGTGCCGCAAGATTTAGAGTATGGATTTTACACGTTACATGTAAGAAGTGCTTAGTTGAAACTTCAAATTTGTTCAATGAGTTCAACACCACCTTTAAAATCTCATCGGCAGTACAATTTATAACTCTTTTGGAAGCAAGTAAGGAGGATGACGGTCGATGTGGTTCCATTCTACGTACCATTACATTAACCACAGAATGTTTTTGACGATCTGTTGTTTTGTCCACACACAACCACAGTTTTTTATCTTTCAATTCCGTTTTCATTCTTTTTTCTATATGTTCACGAGCAAATGGCACTACATTTCGTATCGATGTCCGACTAGGTAATTTATAACCCGCATATTTATTTCAGGAGACAAATGCTTCTTTGTCTAGTAAACGAAACGATAGATTACATAAAATAAGAGTAACACATAAATCAAATGTAAATTTTTCTTGGTCTCGTATGCCACTTTTTGGAGGAGAATGCTGTTTGCTTTCGATGTGACGTTGAAAATGGCTTCTGGACCAACACATTAAAGGGATTTTACAAACTAGACATTGAATTTTAGCGCCATCAAAAATTAAGTCCGGCATGTCCACTACAAAGTTTTTAACTATGTCTGCCATTGGTCGTTTTCGCGACGTACCTAACTGCGACATTTTTAAAGCAAACATAAGCGTACAATTACGAAATAAGTTACGACAACCTCCATATACACAGAACTACTTGCATAACAGCATCGATTTAGCACTGACGTTGTGAACGCGTGAAATAAATAATCGCCGACTCCGCACCAATATCTACTACACTGACTGTTACCGCTGTTTGCCCAGACTATCAATCACTATGGTTTTTCTGCTTTTTCTCTAAATTTATCTCTTGATTCAGTCGCTTTTGAATTCAGACGCCGCAATATCGTATTGACATAAATATAACTTTTTCACCGCGAATATCATAGTTTTGGCTAGGAGAATAAAAAAACATATGTCTGCATTTGATTGATTATTATTAAATAAGAAAATATAGCATCACAAAACATAATTGTATAAAATAAAATTTAATTAAGAACACATGTGATATTACAAGCGCTTCATTTTATATTTGAATTATAAAAATAATACGATTCACCACAATAATATTCTAGTTGGTATACATAAATAAACCTGATATCTTTATTTCCTGAAATAATATTCAGCACGTAAACGAAGCTCGGAAAGAATTAATTCTCTTCATTAGCAACTTCTCCAAAAAACTTGAATTTTCAAAAAGGAATGAGAACTATTTTTAGCATTTGTTTAGTCGTATTTTAAGAAATAAATGCATATTCAAAATTATAATTATAATAATCCATCTAGAGGAATTATACTTAATTTCTTCCGAATATATGCATGCATGATGCTTCGTTTCCTCAACCGCCCCAGTAATACTACACAATAAATTAATTAAAAAAAAACATCCTGCGAAATATAGAATTACCAAAAAATAAATCTATAAAGATAATTGAGGAAGTGCATTGTTCCCAAACTTCGCCTGCCGTGCCGTGTATATGACAAATTATCGAAAAATACGTTAATACATTTATCATTATTAAGTAAATCATTCTCAGAGCCTGAAGTAGGTTTTGTATTTGATAGGATTCCATTTCAATCATATCCCAAAATATGTTTATGGTAAAATAAGAGGTACCTGAAAAAATAACAGTTAAAGTGCGTTTTACATCATATCTATGGTTTGTTCGCTCGGCCTACACTAACTACTTCGAGTAACCAGTGTAAAAATATGCGTTCGTTGCGCCTGCGTGCAGTTGCACGAAAGTTGTTCTTTGGGTCTCGTGCAGCTGCACTGGTGCAGTTGGAGTCTACACTTCTTGCGCGCAGTCTAGAGTAGGAGTAAGTATACACCGAAATACGGCGCTGGATGCTGTGATGAAAAATGACAGGAAGTCGTTTGTTCGCGTCTGCTTGGTGTAAACTACACGACCATACATCTACTTACACTGACTACTCTAGAGACATCATTTTAGAGACTACATTAAGTAAAAAGTGCGACCCGAGCAAACAAACCTCTAGTTTTATCGATAGTGTAGTAGTTTCCTTACAAACAGTGCGAGCATAAATGATTGGTTGAGTTGGCAATGCTTGGAACCAAATTTAGGTTGGTGACGATTTTAATATCGCTAACAATTTATATTTTGAGTAGTTGACAGCGGCGTGTATTTTTTCTTTCTATTTTTGTCTTTATTCCGTTCAAAATTTGTTTTTTTTTAAAACAAAGTCTATAATAAAAATCTAGTGATTGAGGTGAGTTACTTGATGTTGGAATTATAATATCATTTATGCATAAATATCATACATAGGTTCCATTAAAGATGCCTTTCCCAAGGGAGCAAAATATTTTTACTGTGATGGTATATTTCCGTACTTGTGTTCTAAATGAAGACGATTCATTTTCTTATTCTGTTCTACAATGCTACAACTAATTTCAAGCAACATATCTTGAAAATCATATAGCTTATCCGACATCGCTCAACGACATCAGGAACGGATTGTTCAGCGTTTCTTGGAAACTGGCAATGTTTCCAAAGGTAAATCTACTGGAAAACCAACAGTAGTTACAGAGGAGGTTGCGGCAGATGTTCAGGCACGAATGGAACAGAGTCCTAATAAACCTCTAAGACAACTATCTGAGCAAACAGGTACATTTAAGAATGTCTAAATCTGTTAGATAAATAATTGGTTATACATCTTTGGATAGGTCTTTCATATAGAACATGTAGAAAAGTACTTATTTCCTATCGACTACATAGCTCGTGTTCAATATTGCCAATGGTTTGAACAAAATATAAATGACAATAACACCTTGGACAAGACTTTTTTCACCGATGAAGCATGGTTTCATCTTTTTGGTTATATAAATAGCCAAAACTATCGAATATGGAGCGCCATTAATCTACATAATTTTGTAGAGAGTGATTTGCATCCGATTAAAACTGGTGTATGGGTTGCTATTTCTCGTTGTATAGTAGGTCCAATTTTTTTCAATGCGACAATTAACACTCAACGATATAGAGAAATAATACTGGAGCCATTTATAAATAAATTACGTGAGGATGAATTACAAGATGGGTATTTTCAGCAAGACAGAGCACCTTCTCATGTAGCCAATGCTACAATCCAATTTCTACAACAATTTTTTCCAGGAAGAATAATAAATAGAGGATTGTGGCCAGCGCAATCACCAGACCTTACGCCTCCTGATTTTTTCTACTCGGCTATTTAAAGAATAGAATTTTTCGTAACCGTTTACATAACGTGGATGAGATGCAAGAAGCCATTACGAATGAAATTGTAAATATTCCGGTAGAGTGCCTACAAAATGTCTTTGAAAGCTTAAAAAGAAGAACGAATTTGTGTTTACAGAATCAAGATCAGCATTTCCAGCAGTTTTTGTAAACGCTGCAATATATTTCTAATCGTAAATGTTCTGTAATTAGTAATTTTGACTTGTAGCAAAACATACAACAAATAAAAATTAACAAGTGGTTATATGTGTTATAAAATGGTTATATTTAACTATCTTGTCTCATTTTTACCCTAAAAGTAAAAAAGAATACTAAAACAAATATCAATTAATTACACAATGATCAAACCATTAGTTGCTGTCTTTTTGCAAGAAATAATCTAACACATATAACCAAAATGATGTTTCATAAAGAAATGACATAATAAGTGTTTCCAATGGTTAATTTGTCAAGGTTATGTTTATTTATACATTACATTTCACTATTTATGCTTAAAAAGTTATTCGCACGCTACTGAATATGAACTGTACTGAATTTAGCACATTTAGTGACCTACCAACTAACCAGTAATTACCAACTCAACCAATTATTTATGTTCGCACTGTATAAATTTAAAATAAATAATTTTAAATAAAATACATAATTATTTTACTTTATTTCATCGAATAAAAGATACTATAACAAAAAGTAAAAGATGTTACATTTTTATTAAATCTTTCTTGTAATTTCATTATTTGGCGCACGAAAGAGAGAACAAAGCACAGGGTGTATTAAAAGTGACATTCTATTACATGAAGGGATGGGTTTATTACATCGCCCAAGCCGTCACAGCTTAAATTTTTTTTATAGGTGGAAATAAACTAACCCAGTCGTTGCTCGGTACTTGTTACTCGCTAATAATCGAAGTATCGATTACCGACGCCGAAAAATATTCGTTACTTTTTGAGAGCAGTTAATAGTACCGAAATCGATGCAGTACTCTCGAAGTTGTATCAAGACTTATCGTTGATGGAATATTCGATCAAATAAATGTACCTACGTTATTCTGGCTCCAGAAAGTGATTGGCTCGCCTTCGGCTCGCCAGTCATGTCCGCCAGTAAAAACCCTTTTACCATGCTAGTAACGTTAAATACTATTAACATATACAGCATGAACCAAAAAAGTTACATATCAAAGTTGTTTTTTTTAATGGAACACCCTGTATATTAGTACATATTTCTCGAGAATCTAAGATTAGTTTATAAGATTACCTATACCTAAACTCAATTGTTTTCGAAATATTTAATAAAAATAATATTTGCAATGCTCTCTAGAAATAGCTGCAGTTTGTATATTTGACATTTTGCTTTGCACATTGGGTATTAAGTACGCTATACAGCTAGGGATATTTCCACTTAGAACAAGACAACTTCTTGATCATAGGCCATCTTTGATAACGCAGTGTAAACTTAATTCTTCGGGCGACGTTTTCGTGGTTATTTTAAATAGAACAGCTTGTATATTTTTTAATTTTTGAATTGCTGATAATTAAAGCGTGACAAACGGTTGCACCCGCTGTGTTGACTATGTACATACAAGGAATCGAGTGGACGTTCGGTTATTATCGGTTGATCGATAATAACCGAACGTCCACTCGATTCCTTGTATGTAGAGCGGGTTTTTCAGGTATTTTGCATCTTTGGCTTATTGTCCCGAATCAGGGTACTTAAGTAACAAAAATTTAACACAATTGCGTTCCTATCTATTTCTCTTTCAAATATACAGTTTTGAGCTATTTTGACAGTTCCTAGAAGTTTAGTAGTTCTATTCTATTAGCTGCCTCCAAATATTGTTTTTTATATTTCTGATATTATTTTAATTAGGATTCAAAAACAGGTATAATAGTCATTGTATTAAAAATTAATCGATAACATATAAAAAAAAACCAATTATTATGGCTAATGCTGCTTTACAAGGCCACATACAACAACAACAACAACAAAACCCAATTATTGGTTTGTATTAGTCTCAACAGGTAAGTGTTTATTCAACAACAAAAAACAAACAAAAACAAAGTATTAAATGCAAAATATAAAACAACAATCAATAAGTAAATTAAACAAACAAACTAGGTAAGAGACGAATAACCAATAATAAAACACAATACTAAAAAAAAATATTAATTTTGTTCAAAAATATTGTCGCCTGACTCTATACATAGTTGTAGTTGCACGTTGGTCAACATATAGGGTGTAATACTCCGAAACGCGTTTATTACACGTTCTTTCATATTATCTACTGTTGTAGAAGTAGTGCGGTACACTTCATCCATTTATTGGGGTAATGTGCATTTAAAAAGTTATCAGCGGCGCGTGTATGATATACTGACGCTCCATCACGTTGAAACCACATACTTTTCTACGTATGCTTTTGCACTGACAATTATGTCTGACATAAAGGAACAGTTGTTTTTGAATCTTAGCTTACTACAAATTAAAGCAATATTCGAAATATCCTATATGGAGGCGAAAAAACCATAGCTAATAGAAATAAAGGAATACTAAACTTCTAGAAACCGTCAAAAAAGCTCAAAACTGTATATTTGAAGAGATAATACATAAACAGGAAAGCAATTTTGATAAAATTAAAATTTTTGATACCTAATTACACCGAATTGGGACAATAAGTCGAAGATGCAAAATATCTCAAAAATGACTAACTTTAGGTATAGGGAAAGCTTTACATAATTAGCATAAAATATTATAAGCAATTCAAAATCAAAAAAATATATACAGGGTGTTCTATTTAAAATAGCGACGAAAAGGTCACTCGAAGAATATCTTCACTGCATTGTTAGAGATGGCCTATGATCAAGAAGTTGTCTTGTTCTAAGTGGAAATACCCCTAGCTGTATAGGCTACTTAATACCCATTATGCAAAGCAAAATGTCAAATATACAAACTACAACATTTTCTGCGGAGCGTTGCAAATTCCACTTTTCGTATATATTTCGAAAACAATTGAGTTTAAGTATAGGTAATTCTATAAAATGTGGCCTTAGATTCTCGAGTATAAACGAAATATGTACCGATATATAGGATGCTCCGTTTGAAAAAACCTTTTTTGGTTCACCCTGTATATGTTAAAATAATTTTAGCGTGTGCTACTAATGTATATCTATGATTTTTTGTATGGGAAGTCTTTTCCTATTGCCAATAGTAAAGGTTCTATCGAAGAATCTCGCACTATTGCCCCACTCTGTATATGTATGTTGTGAGTAGAACGCAATTACCGAAGCCGAGCAGTTACCACGATACGGCGTCAATGCGACGGGATGGGTGAATGTTCCGGAATGGCTTAATTACAAGAAAACGAAATGTGACTTTTTATAACGAAATATCCTGGATTTCATTGCTTATTTTAAATACTCAGCTAATATAAAATATTTATATTATAGCAAAAAAATCGAGGGTTAAGTAAGATGACGACCCACGCTATGAGAAAGGATACGAGAAGTGGAAAAACAGATAAATGGATTCCCAGACTGGCAGGATATACATAAGTACACTAGACCAGAATACAGCAGGCGCGAAAAATCTATTATAGACCACTTTCTGGTGAATAGCGAAATAAGGAAACAGGTAACAGAAATAAAAGTCAACAAAGTTGCCAAGATAAACAGTGACCATTACTTGGTACAGATGAAAATGAACCTGGAAAAGAAAGAAAAAGAAACAAACAAAATAATCCATGAAAAGGACATACAAAATAAAAGAAACGTAAGAATACCACAAGAATCTAGAGCTTTATGATTTGCAACAGAGCGAATTAATAATAGTAGATATTTTAAAAATATATTACATAAAGCTGCAAAACAAAGATGTGGGATTGCAAGGATAGGAAATACGGGAAGGAAAAAAAGTGCCTGGCGGAGCAAGGAAGTACATGAAGTAGTAAAAAAAAGCAAAGATGGAAGGGATATCTGAATACTAAGAATGAGGCAAATTACGATAAATATTAAAAAGGAAATCGAAAAGTAAAAAAACTAGTGAAAGAAAATAAGCAAAAAATTTGGAGAGAATTTGTGGGAAAACTAACCAAGACACAAAACGAAAATCAAAAGCTATTCTATGGAGCGATAAAACAAATGAGAAAACCTAAAAGAACATTAAAAATATCAAAAACAAAAAGGGAGAAATACAAACAATGGAGGAAGATATAACGGAAACTTGGAAAAAATATTATAATGAATCACTACCATAAAGGTAAACAGGGATATACACATTTGTTTCGTAGACTTGGAAAAGGCGTTTGATAAGATGAAGAGGTAGGGCCCATGGAAAAATTTTAAACAAGAGAAGAGTCCGTAAGAGCCTAATAGAAAATATTAAAAGTCTATACAAAGATACTGAGAGTTATGAGACGACAAGAAATGAGCAACCCGAAATATTTACTTATAGAGCTGAATTTAAAAAGGGGTGTATTCTGAGCCCAATACTGTTCAACATATTTCTCGATGAGGTACTGAAAAATTGTAGAAAAGATTTATGAACATACACAGTAGGAAACTGGAGATTAAACCCGGTAAAAATCACGGAAACGTGCTATGCAGACGGTATGGTAATTATAAGAGAAACAAAACAAGATCTGCAATATAGTGTGCAAAGACTGAATGTAGAATAAAAAAAATAACGTGATGGTAGTAAGCATTACAGCAGATTAGTAAGCAAAAAACAAAGACTATGGTAATAGGACTAAATAACACAAAACACGAGATAAAGATAGTACAAGATTGGAACAAGTGAAAACGTACAAATACGCAGGAATAGTTATTAACAGCGAAGGAAACATAAAAGATGAAATGAAAGGTTGGTTAGAAGGATTCTTAAAAGCAATACAATGCGCCCGTATAAGCTCAGTTTGTTTCAGGAGCTATCAGAAGATAATCCTGATAGGCGTATGCAATACTGCCAAGAAGTAATGGACTGCATTGACGAACAGCCTGACTTTTTAAGCCATATTCATCGATGAGGCCACGTTTACACTTAATGATTTCGTCAACAGACACAACTGCAGGTATCGGTCTGAACACAGTCCCCATTGGATTATGGAACACAATACGCAATACCCACAAACAATATTATAGGACCTTTCATCCTCCACGAAAATTTGACGGCTAATTCTTAGACTTACTTAGCAACTGATACTTGATTTAATTAGTTTATTTCCTGATGAAGGAATCGACCAGGTATTAAGAGGCGACGTCTGGTTTCAACAAGACGGGGCACCACCGCATGTTGGTGTTCGTGTCAGAAATAACTTGAATGAAAGTTTTCGAGGAAGATGGATAGGTAGACGAGGACGCATTGACATATTTCGTTAACACTTGCAAAATGAGCTTTCCGAATTTACAGAGAGGCCTTGACACTGCCAAGTGGTCGACGGAAAACAATATGAATACTTATAGCGCAAACAGAAATTTTCCGACTCAAATTAAGAAAAATGACATATGTTTAACTAAGCCTATTTGCGTTCGTTCAAGCTTAAACACAGTTTAGAACCAACTTAAATGCAACTAAATGCGAAAAACAACCGTGCAAATAAATCAGCCGAACAAAATTAAGTAGTTTTTCACTTTAATTGTTATTGGTCATGTTTTAATTGCTATTAAAAGATTATTGTATTTGCATTCTTTTGATCAATATTTGCAAAACAGTTGAATTTAGACATAGGATGCTATAGTAAAAAATGCAAAGGCTTTAGAATAAGCAATAATATACAGAGTGTTTCGTTAAAAAAATTACAAGTCTTAGTACCTTATGACAGTTGATGATATCACTCACAGATCCGCTATTACTTTTTGTTCTCTTGTAATTAAACCGTCCCGGAACATTTGTCCGTCCCTGTTATCTATGCTACCCGTTTTAACTGTATTACAAACGAGTATTTAGTATCGAACGTAATGGATACAGACATCTAAAGTAACGATTAGGTATAAGTACCGAAAAGTAACGAAACTTGTGACCATTAGAGTTGCAAGTCTCGGCAGCGCGACAGGATCGGATCCGTTGTTGTGCCTAGATATATGGATATACGTGGTATGTATATATCCATCATGCATCTCCGATCGGCGGTCGATGTTAATTTTCGCTTCGCCCAGTCGGCTGTTTGTGGGTATGTACGCACTTATTACGATCCTAGCGCGTCGCCCAAAAGTTGCAACCCTAGTGATCATTTATCAAAAGCATCTGATTTTTTGTAATGGCATTTATAATATACGAGTATAAATTACCCTTCCGAATCGAGCACCTCCTTTAAATTTGCTCTTGTAATTACATGGTCATCACACTTATACCAATAATCCCTTTGTTGTCTAACATATGCTGTGTAGTGGCCGGCGTTTATCGAATTTCCCAAGTGGTTTATAACGGCAAAGAGAGAGTAACGATTATCTGATGGAATGGGATCCAGTATTCTCGGCCTACTCATGAAAGGAGTCATATCTAGCATTTCCGGAAAGGATATTAACGTGGATATTTTTTTCTCTATCTGAAATAAGCATGAATATTTGAATTTGATTGTTAAAACACACATCCGTACACACCACATGCAAATCAAGATTAATGCAAACCAGCGCAAAAGCAGTTTTATATCCAGTAACCCAAATTGTATACCTGAATGCCATATGACCCGAGATTAAGTGATATTTATTTAATCTCCTGTTACTTTGAAATAGTTGTCCTACGCGGAACTTTACCTATCGACATGTTATAGCTGAAGTGATTAATCTAGCTATTTATTATCTAGCCATTACACATATCTACTCAATTTAGAAATAATTATTATTGAGGCGGAATTAATCAAATACTGTTATACTGAGATAAAGTAGTAAATTTGAGTTTATTTTATATTACACGGTACATAAAGTAATATGCCCAGTCATAATTCTAATCTAAGATACCAGCAAACACTACTCAGTATATCGCAACAGATGGTACAACTTTGATGAGTATAAAAATGAGAAAATAATATTATAACCAAAAATAATGCTAATATAGCTCATGGTATTGGTGGAATCGTTCCCGGCAAACACAATGCGAGCAGAGAAAAGAAAGTACTAGCATAGGGACATGTTTCCTACCCGGCGTCATCAGCGCGCCTACGAGCACTCTCCTTCTGCGGCATGCATCTGTACTTCGGTGTGTGTCGCCACGGTCTAGGACGGCATGGTGTTTCTTGGCGCTAGGGGACGCCGGGAGATATTTTCAGTGCTGTTGTGGACATTGGGGGCATAAACCGAGAGGTAGACACAATGCATGCAGCAGAAGGAAAGTGCTCGTAGCCGCGCTGATGACACCGGATAGACAGAAATATGTCCGTGTGCTAGTACTTTCTTTTCTCTGCTCGTATTGTGTTTGCCGGGAACGATTCCACCAATACCATGAGGTATATTAGCGTTATTTTTGGTTTTATTACTAGGCATTTTTTCATGTGTAAATAAAAATATAGTTTATTTTTAAAAGTGAGCTCTTGTGATATTTTGAGTTACACAAGAGATTTGATTTTTTGCATTTACATCTATTAGAAGCGCATTCACCAGTACAATTGCAGTGCTGAAAGCCTTGACCGCCAAGATGTGATTTTTTTTGCACACTCTCGAATGGTAACTTCACATTCAGAAACAATATTGACTCAAATGAACATTTCTTTGTAGACAGTGAACTAGTTCCCTGCGTAGAGTTGGTTTAGAATCCCATGCTTACTACTCAGCTTATACATTCATTCTTTCTCGTGCGACATTATTACAGCTATAACGTTTCTATCACCTGTATTAGCAGCGGGATATTTCACCGAAGAAAGAGTCTAATTGACTCTCTGGCATCTTCAATGTCTTGTTTCTTTTTATCGAGAGCATTAACTATTTCTTCATGTTGGTTATTATTTAACAGATCTGTAGTTTCTGAATCTTTGTTTTGGGTCTTGGTGTCAGAGATCTCCATTTGGGCTTCCTTCTCCTTATCCTGCTTTCCTTCTATAAGATGTTCAACGTGCCAGAAAGTTTAAAATCACGCTTTCAATTTGCATCTCCTAATCAACCTCAGTTTCCCTCTCCTCATTAGCCTGGTTCTTGTAGGGACTACGATTTATTCCTGCGTGAAATGCCCTGTTTTCTGTCTCATTTCGTTGTCTTGATTCCAGCCAAGTGCAGAGCATCTTCTCTATATCCTGGTTAGCCCTCTTTCAATAGACCCTTGTGATTGATAGTGTCGAGGCTTACCGTGTACGATTTTTAAATCTGACCGTATCGAATGTACTTCTTCGACCACTTTGTTTGCAAATTCTCTCCCAATATCGGTGCTCCGAATATGGTAAAAATATCTATACTCCATTCCATTTAAGAAAACAGTGTTCATTTAAATAGGGTAACATTTTTCTCACTTCTGATTGGCTAGTACGAAAGGTTTAATAACACAATAAAATTGTTTTGGTTTACGTATTGAGTTATTAGCGGCGTAGTAGATTCGAGTAATTTGAAGTTTTGCATTTTGTGATTAATACATTTGTCAAATTGTTCTTAAAAGTCAGTTCTTTGTAGAATTGTGTTTTAAAATTGTATTTAAAATTTGAATTTTATATTGCAGTAAATTGTTAACAATTAATATTGTGCTATATTTCAACTTTAAGTGAAATGAAAATTACAAAATCATAAAATGCATATGCGATAAATTACAGGGCAGTTATGTATGTAACCAAACATACATCAAATCTCGAATATATTTCGCAGTTTAAACTGCTCTTAGCTGTATAACCACTGTTTTCTTAAATGGAATGAAGTATAATAAGTGGAATACCTCTTCTGCTCGTTTGCTTTTTAAAGGTTGCAACTGCACGAATTTTGTGAGGTGATCTTGGTACACCATGATGAATTTATAATCACCGTCAGCTTGTGATTATATGTCAATTAGATCAGTTTGACATCCTGAATTAAGCTCGTTGCTGAAAATCGGTTTTACGACAAATCCTTTTTTTGGTAACCTTTTCTGGCAAGACTCACATAAATTCAAGTAGATTGTGACGAGTTCAGCAGTTACATGTTTATATTTTGATTCCGGCACCTTTATCGTTCTGATTCGAACACCATATCAAATACTAATGTGACAATCGTGGATTATTTGAAAAGTTTCGTCTAAGTGAGCATAGTAAATAATGGGGTCTCCTTCGTTTTTCATGGGAGCTGTGAGTTTCTCTAATCTTCCAATTTTGACGACATCGTACCTTACTAGACGCCGATAATCTTGTTTTCTTAGTAGTCTTGTTCTTCGATTCTTTTACTTTTATCATTAAGGACATATATTGGATCCCTTGTGAACTTGTTATTTCTTCCTTTGTTGGCAATATGTTCGGAGATTGCTACATTAAAAGGCTTTATCATACTCTCTGCCATCGCTAGATAACAAAAATATAACAATACGAACGTATTAAGTTGGTATGGTATTAGCAGCGCGCGCAGCCCAACCTCTCGTGACGAGGCAACAGTACACACTATTGCCATCATCCATGCGAGCATGCGATCGCGCACATTGTGGCGGCGAGATAGAAGGGCGAGGAGGAGGGGAAGCGAGAATGCTGAACCGTTTTTATTGCTTTAACCAATTCCAAGTAGCTATTATAAATAATGACTACACCAAGTAATTAATTTATCAAATTAACTAAACAATTTAGACATTATACAGTTAATTAAAAATATACATGGTGTTTAATAACGGCGTGCCAGGAACCTGTATTTTATTTTAAACTTTCTGATTACAGCAATGTCGAATTGTACTGGGTTATGCTGGGGTATTTTAATACATACACTTCACAGTAAAAAGCTTAAGATTAAGAACAAGACGAACGATTCTATCAGAAAATCGTAGTGATTCCAACGTCCTGTAATTAGATACTTTCATCCATACACGTTGGCTCAGGCTTCACCGGCCTGCGAGATATATTATACGTAGCGCGATCTGGCATCCTTGCATTTATTCCTGCCGGCTAGCCTCGCCGTGGGCAACTCCGTAGCCTATCTGACGCACTCTTCGTCTTTTTGTGCACTCGTAAGGTTCTAACAAGAGATCGTGGATTTTGAATACGTTATGTTAGTTTATACAACTACAGAGATGGTACAGATCATTAAATGATATTTTGCGAATTGCCATAAATGCCAACAAATAGACGAATAGCCTCAAATCCCTCTAACGCATCCCGAGCGGGAGGAGAGAGAAGTGAGGGTTTGTTTGTTAGTTAAAATGGGCGAACCTTGCTTTAGCCGGCAAATTTCAGATGAAATCGGTGTTAGTAGAAGTACTGTGAAACGTATTTTGAAACGCAACAAATACAAAAGTTACAAAGTTCAAAATGGCCAGGAGATTTTTAGAATTTCAATTTATTTTGTATGATTATCGAATTTATTTTTCTTTAGTTTAATTTTCACAAAGGCAATACCCCGTTCGTATCTGCACCAACGTGTATATACGACAATTTCAAATATAGCTACCACAAAGGTACACCGATGAACCGTAGGCGGCGAAACGCGCGTCTGTACATGGTGGATGTTGGTAACTATATCATTATTAATATAAAATTAATCTCGCGCATGCGTTGAATGTCGGATATTAATGTAGTTTTATAATAACGTATCATTTTTTTCATTATGGCACAGATTGTATACAAGGCAAATCAAAACTCAAGTACACTATTTTCTCTATTTTTTTAAATGGATCAAAAAGTATCCTCGTCATCATAATTCTATTTCTCTTAAATATTCCCTACACCGAAAGTTAATAATTTCTGAGATATTTTAATTTTTATTGTTAAAAAGGGTACTTCGTGCAATACTTTTTATCAATAGTTTTATCACTTAAAAACATTTATCGGATCTGTTAATTACTGAGTAAAAAATATAACTTTGATCTGGCACGACGTTATTGAATACTTTGTATGCTGCCTACAATGTTTGTAAATAACGTTTTTGGTATCTTCTATAATAACAGACTTTACCACAGAAGTTGGTCACCATGTATAGGTACATTTCGTCATTAATACTGTGAGTAAGAGGTATACAAAATCAAATTACTACATCTGCATGGTGGTAAATTAACTAGAAGCGACGAAACATTTTTTCTTAATTATTTTTAAAGAATTTCGGATTTATTTTATGAATTACAATTCGAAGTTTTATTGTTTTGCAATTGTCCTTTTTTTGGTAGTTAAAATTGGATTTGGCAGAGTTTGAAAATAAGCAACTTAGATGTGATGCAAAATAACTAAAAATTTATTCAAAATAATAAGTAGCGACATTTAACTTTAAACTAATAATATATAATTAATAAAGAACAGAGCATCAGCCTCTTCAAATTAAACGCACGCCTCATTTTCATGTGCCTTTTCATTGTCAATGTTTTCCTTTAGTTTAGTCTAGAAAGGTTTACATACAATGAAAACTTTCCAAACTCTCAATTTTTGATTACGTATAATGAGACTAAAGTAACTTTGTAATGTCTTGCAACTTATCGCCTTTTACGAAAGCATTACACAGTAGTCGTTTCGGACAAATTGCTTTTACGAGGGATGCCTTTTTTTACCTAAGTTTTTACAAAAACAATAAAAGAAAAAAGGTTTTCCTACAAATCGTTTCATTGTTTTTCAAAATATTCGCCATTAAGATTGATACACTTTTGCATGGGTGCGAACCAATTCTCGAAACACTTTTTCCACTCAAGGTGGTATCTCCAAAACATCGTTTTTGAAGTCGTCGCCTGTTAATTATCTCTGCAAGTAATTAAAATACCCCTTCGACATTTTGGAGGATGATATTATGGATAAGGATCTATTTTAAAAAAATATTCTCAATTTCACGGCACTTTTGATTACTTCGGAAGCGGATTCAAATTTTTTTATTTCAAATAGAACACTCCGTATGTTATGGATTCTTTGTTAACAAGTTAAATGAGATCGCAGAGATACATTTCATGGGCCATTAGGGCCAATGGGCCATCGTTATGAATGATTCTGTATATTACTATATTTGTTTACGTATTGTTTTAACCCGTAAATATAACTTATGCTTAATAATTTCTCTTTAAATAAACTCAGTTACCGAGTTACAGAGTAAATCAGAAAGATACATATTTATTAAAGCAGTGGTCTCTTTAATGAAAATATGTTACTATTGCAAAATGAGCGCTCACATTGTTAACTATTTTCAAAATATGTGTAGGTGTAGTGATGAATAGAATATAACAAAAGACTTACCTCCTTGGAATGTTGAAAGCGTTTCAAATGAAAAGTGACGACAATCGGAAGTGTTTTCATCGTGAGTTGTTTCGTCGAGACTTGGTAAGACTTACAATTTGAGCACATAATTTTAGCGTCCAAACCCAGATCTTCAGCGCGCGTAAACCTTTCAAGGCAATCTATTAATGAAGATGGCGGGCGGCCGCCGAAGGTCACGGGTCCTAAATCTAACGAAAAATCCCATATTGGATCAATTGTTGTTGAAACACCACTTGAAAACGATAATTCTCGTAAAACAAAGCGTCTCATAAAGCCGAGTCAGTATAACTTACTTGCAATTCTGACAGACCACGTCACTTTGAAGTCCTCCAGTAAAAATCTGGTCGATTATACACGTGCATTTAACGTTCTCGTGGTTGTTATGCAGGGCTTTATTCTCTGCTGGATTCACTTCATCCTTGCAATGATTATGCAAAACGTTCAAGGTAGCCATAAAAAATTCGTGCGCGTCTTGTTGTTCGTAACCGGCCAAATATTTCGCATGTGTCCAAATTAAATGTAACAGTTCGTGTAGCGCTAAAGGAACTCTCGCACCTTTGTAAAATTCCTAAAAGAACTAGAATATTATAAAAATACTTTCGTATGCATTGTATCATCCTTTTGTTTTTGTTGTTACTCTGAAAATTTCACAGTGCATTCTAGTTTTGCTTATGGTTTTATAGAGAATTGCCTTTTTTGTATTCACAGAACAATTAGTCCATTTCTCCTTATTGTGCGCAAAGATGCAAGATTTTGGAAATGTATTACATACATCAGAGGAGGTTCAAAATTTGACGTAATGGAGGGATTGTACATTAAATAAAACAATAGAACTATTTTTCGTTTTCGATATATTCTCCCCTAAGGTCAATACATTTCTTGGATCTTAAAATTAGCTCCTTTATACCATTAAAAAATACATTTTGTCTTCGCCTTTATCACAATGACTCGAAATACCCTCCTATTGCAATAATAATCTCTGGGGGATAAGCCCGGGCAAAATGGTTGGCAAACCAGAGATTTAAAGCCACCCTTGTGCAGAACAGCCGTCGCAACTTTGCTTTTGGGAAGCGGTGCAAAAACAACACACCTTTTGTCCATTTCCCTCGTAATTTTTCTTTGATAGCTTCTTTGAATTGATTCAATAACCTTGTGTAATATTCTCCGGTTATTAACTTCGGAATCCCAAAAAATTGCGACCATCAATTTTCCAGTCGACTCTGACACCTTAATGTTCTTGGTGGCTGGTGTACCCTTCTTACGCCATTGCGTTGACCTGTTTTAAAACATGGGTAGGTTCTTCGCCACATAATTTGGGGTGACGTGAGCATACTGGAGACCCTCCTTGTGCCGACTTTTTTCATGTAAAATTCTCTTCCAATATTAAATTTTCGACTTTTTCGACGATATCCATTGTGGTGACCTCAATTGGTCGTCCTCGATCGACTGTCTGCCATGTTTGAATACAGCATGCCACTTGTAAATCATGGTTTTACTACAGCATTGATTCCCATAAACGGCCCCCGTCTCATTCCATTCAGTATGGTTTACGGAGTTTTTTCTTGCAAAGCAAAGAATTTGATAACGGCACGTAAGCAACTGACGTAGTCAAGTTGATATTTGACATAAATACCCATATTGAGTTCCGAGGCAATACAATCGTAAGCGAATGGATCTACTTCTCTCCCTTTCCTCCTATTCCGCGAAATTTTGAGTCTCCCCTCGTAGTAATTTTTACTTGGTATAATAGACAGAAGGCAATTAGCCAACTGTTTAATTAACAATTTACTTTTCACACATGAGGAGGTATATTGCAAAACGCAGTTCTTGACATAATTCAAAACGCTGTACTTATTTTTTTATGTGCCCCTGGTAAATTAAAAAAAGCGGGCAATATTTTTGAATACTTCTACACTAGTATCTCCCACCTTACACTACATAGTAGCATTTGCAAAATATATTTTATATAGGATACATGCTATTTGCATCTATAGACAGAAATGTAGGGAAATTCCATCAAAGTGACACTATCTAATGTACGAATGCACATAGGCTGCCTTTTTCACTAATCAAATTTAGGGTATTTTTAATAATAGGTTTACATGATCGAAGACACACCCTTTTTTTGTATTGTCTCAAACATCTTGTAAGTTAATAGTTTTTAATTTGCATACGGATGAAAACTAATATATGCAACGTGTTCACCTAGTGCGTGGATAGAGATAATTCTTTCCCTGAGTAATTCAGAGAAAATTTCAAGTAAAAAATATTCGGAAGCAAGTGTAGCACTAGTATATTGGGTATTCAGTTCCCGCTGCGTACAACACAAATTCAATTTTTTAAATGGGACACCACGTATATTACCCCGTTTTTGGATGCATCTCCCCAATTCGTGGCAACTTTCAATATTCTCTATACATATCTTGGTTTTTGATATAATTGGCACAATTTGAGATTTCTGCAAAATGCCCCTATTTCTTTAACGGGCGATATCTTAAACGCCTTCCACGAGAGAACGGTGATTTAAATTGTATTCGATAGAGTGTTTCTTGGAATTTTCTGTAATACATTGTTTTTTTTTACATCACTAGGTGTTACAAGATGGCCATCGAAATTGTTGCCATGTTTGATTCACACTATTTTTATTTTTTTAATGCGCTCCATATATATTTTTCAAGAATCTAATAGAAATTGTCCCAGAATTTTTCTTATGGACATTTTCCTATATCTAAAATGCGTCATTCTTTAGTAAATTAAACATAAAACTATGTGAATAAATTTATTGCTAAAATGCGTAGAGTGCTGCGACAAAATACAATAAACTTGTTTTTTTCTAAAGATTTAATTTATGCATTCAATTTCAAGACCTATTTGACGTGAGCTCAATTTTCCTTCATATAAACTGTAATGCGATTTCTGGTATTTTGTTGAGCATTTACTAACGTTTCGAGGTCATATTTTGTGTAACATTGCGCATTGCCATAAGAAATTTATCCAGAAAGTTTGGTCATAAACATTTCTATTTAGCTACATTGCGACAATTTTTGAATTAATTTCAGTTATTTTACTACTGAAAAGACTTGTGCAGTGCTTTAAATAAATCTATTCGTTTTACGTTGAACTCTAATCAATAGTACAGTCCGCGACAAAAGTATGGTCGCACGTATTAAAAATGCATTATTTTTGTATTTTCCGACAACTATAAATGCTTAATATAAAATAATATGCACAACGGTGTACGAGGAACACATGTTTACTAAAGTCATTGTTCTCAGGTGTATACTGTAAATTATATGCGATCGGCAATAAACCCTTCAAAGAAGGCCGCATTTCTACCTGCGTCAAAAGTATGGTCGCAAGGTCGGACTCATATAAATTACAGCAGTAGTATTTAGTTTGAGCGTGAACGTAACATTGGTAGCGCGGGCGAGTATATTAAAGTGTATTAAAGAATTTATAATTTATAAAATTTGAAAATGCCTAGTGGGAAAGTGTTAAGTGAGTATGAAAAGGGACGTATTGTTTCTTAAAGGAGGAACGCTTAAGTAACCCTGAAATTGCACGTAGAATAAACCGAAGTGAACATGTTATCCGTAAATTTTTAAAAAATAATGAAAATTGTGCACATTGCTTCAAATTCTTCCTGTACTGCCCGTGATATCGCAGCCGCAGCTGGAGTTCAAACAAATACAGCGGTTACTTCAACGAACATCAACAGTTAAAAGACGTAAAATGTTAAAAAAGTCACCTTTGAGTGAAGTACAAAAAACAAACAAACTCAATTTCGCTAGAGTGCATATGAATTGGGACAAGAAGTGGAGAAACGTGATTTTTTCGGACGAAAGGAAATTTAATTTGGATGGATATATGCATTATTACCACGATTTGCGTAAAGAGCAACGAATACATTCTCGCAGGCAAATAGCCGGTGACTCGGTGATGCTTTGGGTGAAATAAGTTACTACGACAAAAGCAATATTAGCGTCTTCCAAGAAAGATAAATTCGCAGGTATACCAAGAATTATTAGACATGGAACTGCTTGTCCAGGCCGAGTCTCTTGGAGGTGCGAATTATACATTTCAGCAAGATAATGTGCCCATCCATACTTGCCGACAAATGAAACAATGGTTCTCAGATGACAACATTAAAGTTTTGGGGTGGTCAGCGAGATCTCCAGATCTCAACATTATTGAAAATGTATGGGGGTATTTAACACGAAAAGTTTATGAAAATGGCGCAACGTTTAATAACACAGACGAGCTTCAGCCAAAAATTATTGATTGTTGGCACAACATCTCTCAAGAATATATTGAACACTTGTACAATACTTTAAAAAAATAGAATATTGTGCATTAATACAAAATAGTAGTAAAAGTATTAATTGATAGATTTTATGTCTTTTCTCAATTTTGTATTTTATTTTAGTATACATCACACGTGCGACCATACTTTTGACGCAGGTAAAAATGTGGCCTTCTTTGAAGTGTTTATTGCCGATCGCATATAACTTACAGTATACACCTGACAACAATGAATTTAGTAAACATGTGTTCCTTGTACACCGTTGTGCATGTTATTTTATATTAAGCATTAATAGTTGTCGGAAATTACAAAAATAATGCATTAGGTTTAAAGCTGACATTCATAATATTACTACGAGATTTAGAGGCTTAATATCTCCACCTACATTCAGAACGTCTTTGTTTGAAAGTTCATTTTCATTTAACATTTGCAATAAATGTAATGCAAGTGTTAATGCAAAGGCATTAACACTTGCATTTTTTTTCATACGAGGCTTAAAGAAGCCTCGTATGAAAAAAAATCATTTTGATAGTCAGGTTCAGGGGGTGGTGGCTCTTAGAATTCAACGAGAAAACTATTTTGGCTCCTCTCGTAGATATACCGCAAACCAACCCATATCTATCTCTTTCATAATTGGTTTGTAATTAGGATTTCAAAGTTTGTAACCATAGTATATAACTGTGGTTGAAAATATCAATCGCCAAGTTCATGCCGCGTTCCTGTCTAGTATTGGGCATTTGTCTGTATTATGGTCTGTATTTTTCAGTGAATTATAATGGATTTCTTCATTTCGTACTCGTTTGGTTCTGTTGCTTGAAGTTTTCGTTTAAAAATCGGTCCTTTCAAAGCTGCCTGCACGGACAAATTTAACAATTACAAGTATTAGAACTACAGCAATAGGTGCGTTCATTGTTTATGGTGTTTGTAAATTATGTTACTTAAAAATGTTTATTTGTAGTACTATCGTCATAGACCCCAATTTAATGGGCCAGCAAGTTTTTTAGCCTTCTACGGAAATTCGCAATGCAATATATTTGCTTTAATGTGGACAATATATTTTCTCTATTGAAAAGTGCACTACATCGAAGAGCACCTCTACACCCTATACGTACTGTGTAGTCATATTTAGTCTTGAATCCTGCTAATAAATGTATATGCAAATGAGAACTTGTGTTTTGTGCTCTAATATTTGTATTAAGTACAGAATTTTACTAAAATTGAAGAAAATTTAAAATAAGTACATCGCGTATTCAGCTGGTAGTTTCCGGTATGTCTACGAGAGGCGCCAAAATACGAGGCCAGGTCCATTGCCAGAGTTGCCCTTCTATCAAGTTATTCTATGGTCAAGTTGGTATGTGCTAATTCTTAATTTTTCTATTTTCAATGTTTCCAACTTTATCGACTTCTTGTTTCCTTTATGTATATATTCAGGGCTGTTTCACGAGAAACTGTATCGATCGATAAATAAAAGAGTATACATTGCTGAAAACTTGTCAGTATACTAAAAAATACATAAGCTACATTTTCATTGGTTGGTACTCTTTCTTTTTGGAAGAAAGTTGTGTTACAATACACATTTTCCTAAATATCTTCAAAAGTATCCATTTTAGATGCGTAATGAATATTACATTTTTTTTTTTTGTAAAAGTAATTTGATAAGAGAAAAATGGGGAGTTGTATAAAAAAAATTAAGTTTGGAAACTTTTTCATTTGAAAGTTTAACTGTAATTTTCGAATACGCTGTATAATCTTTTCGGAAAATTAATTCGTCAATTTTCCAAGTTGACATTTTCGGTTATAAAAGTTCAACTGCATTCGTCCATCTGTCAAAAATTTTTAAGAAATGCAAATACTTCAAATATGGTTAGAAATAGGTTATCAAACCTTAAAATTGAACTAGGAATCCAAGAATGTAATAATATATATGGTGTTCCATATAACACTAAAGTATCGGCACATTTCACACCACACAAATTAATATTTGATTAACACATAACAGGTGTTTCGAGAATTCACGGATTCTCAGTCAACCATACGACCGGGATTAATCAAATAATAACTTGTATGGTGCGGAGTATGCCGATACTTTAAGGTTATTTGCTACACTACCTCAAAGTCCTTGCTATCATTATAAGATGTTCTATTTAAAATAACAAAGTTGACAGCTACTTCTGATAGAACCGGAAGACTTGGATTATTGAAAATATCTTAGTTCAATACTACATTTTCTATTTAAAATTCCTAACCTATTTCAGGTTATATATCAGATATTTAAGTAAATATATTTTCATTAAATAGATGCCGTCAGGCATTAACAAATTATTAACACAAATAAAAGCAAAAATAATTTGTTACAATACATTTATTTTCAAGTTAACTGTTTATACGGTTTTTAATTTGATCCAGATGTGCCGATTTGTTTCATACGGACAAAAATTGATGACACGTCAAAAGTAAAAATAGACGAAGTGTATGTTTGATTTGTCTACGCCTAGAATTTCAAAAATACGATTCTTTATTGTTGAAAGAACATTTGTGATGGAATCTATCCCTTCTCTTATACTAAAGAATACGTATCCAAAAGCTTATGCGTAAAAAAAATGTCGATTGCGTCATCACAGTTACATGACGTCACCGCAGTTACACGACCATGAAACATTTTTCTTTGCAGCTAATTGTTTTGAAAGTTATTTCATTTGATACATTTACATTTCCACGAGTAAAAATAGTAATTAAACTAATACAGAATTAGGCCTTCATATTGTATAGCCCACAAAAATAAATGTTCGAAATAAAGTAATATAATGAAGATTGTCTTATTAAACTGGCAAAATTAATAATTTTACGTATGTTAAACATTACAGAAAAAATACTTATCATTTATTAGTTATCGTTCACAATTAAATTAATTACCTGAAATAATTTTGAGACCTCGCATACTAAGCAAGTTCCTGGATTGCCTTTGCACTTATGTCTTTCACTTAGAAAGTAGTCTCTTAACAGTGGAGTATGCATTAAAGCTTGTACTATGCAATTCATGAAGCATGTTGAACCAAGATTTAAAAGCCCTCTCAATCCTATCGTTGACTCTGGTGTTATACATATACGTTTAGGATTGTATTTTAATATATCTTTATCTTCGCTTGTTACTTCCCAAGATGTCCAATTAAATAATCTGCGAACGAATAAATAATATGTTTCTCTTTGACAAATCAGTACTTTTATCCTAGAAACCTTTTTCTACATCGTCCAGCACCTAACTTGTTACTCATAGCTACCCTGTCAATTTCCATATCATATATATAGTCATCACACGGTGTACAATGTATCTGTCCATAACCTAGGTCTATTGCAAAATTATGTTTTAAGTTCCTTGTATGCTCCCTAATGTGCTTGTGGCAACCAAAAAACACACATTGCATACATGCATGAAGGAGTGGTCCAATTCTCTTGCAAACATGGCAGTAATTATTTTCAACCTGCAATTACCAGAAAGATTTCGATGATAAATACCAGGAATACCGAAATTTTTTTCTTTAATTAACAGAAAAAAGTTACCTACTGTAATATATGCACGTCTAATTTTACAGCGGCGTTTCAATAACCGGCATGCAAGTGCTCTACAATTTTTTACGTTTAAGTAAAATTGCTACTTTATATTATTACATATACTTTTTTATTGCACGAAAATTATTAAAATACAATATCCCGTACTTGTACATCATCTTTTTAAAACAGTACCGAGCAACGCGTATGGCACGCTACTGATTTAAGTTCCAAAATGGTGGATTGGAGAACAAGGCCTGTAGCATGTAACATTTTAAATCATAAATTTTACATACGGATCATTCTAAATTTTACATTTAATATTTTTAAGGTGTTCGGCTAACCACAATTAAACATTTTCAAGATAACCGCGTTGTTTATCAAACTAATGGGAAAAATGTTAACTTAACCTTTGTCTTTCTGGCTTCTGTTGTCGAACATACTACGAATATCGCGTGGATTATTCTAAATGTCTTCAAACCGTCGTTGGATTTGAAATGTTCTAAATGTGGACAGCCATCAGTGTGCATTCCGCGGTACTTCGAGGCTCTAAAATTATTATTTCTACAACCGTGGTTGCCTTTTAATAGGAAACGGGGTGCGGCCTTTTCCCACCGCATCCAGTAGATGCCGGCGTTTCCCTAAAACTACCGTCATGTTTGACAGACCGTTGTATGGCAACGTTTTGTCGAGCTTCGGATTGGTCAAAAGTGAACTTCAATTAATTGATGTTTTGGCTCGTTAGATAGCTGCTATTACTTGATTTTATTCAAAGAAAAACAAATTAGCAAAATTCTATTGGACATACAATGAAATTACAACTGTTTGTCCTTAATAAAAGCAACAGGACATTTGAAGAATATAACTGATTTCAAGCAAAGTATATAAATCAGAAATAGATGTCGCCTAATTTATGGTAGATTAAAGAGACAAACGTTAGGTTTTGTGCAATTATAATACGTATAAGCTACGATTATATTACTGAAATGGGAAGCAGTAGCTGAGTATCAGCGTAGAAAAATAAATCAAAACCATAATTGATATAGAAAGCCAGATAGTTTGGCGCCATCTAGTTAAATAGACCGCCGATAAAGTGTTTTCGTTGCAAGTTGCAACGAAATCCTCAAAGATCCTATAGGTCGACGTTGCGTCCGCGTCGAATAGTCCATGAATAGTTTTGAAGGTTTTTGCGAATATAACATTGCTAAGTTTAAAACAATATAATATTGTTCAGCTTAAAAGAATATAACATTGTCAAATTGAAGTTTATTTAATGTGTTTAAGTTTAAATAACCATTTTTAAATATTCACCTAACATATTTTTTGCTAACCTTACCAATATTATCATTTAATTGTCCGATTTGTTTTGAAAGTTAGCATTCTTTTACACATAAAGTAGAGTTATACCCTGTCTCAAAAATAGACAAATTTCTCAACGAGCTACTATATAAAACACATCCACTTATCCAACAAAGACTATATAGTAAACGGTAGACATAAAATAATGAGTTACTATTGTGCTATAGTCTTCGTTGGAAGTGTTGATGGTTCTTGAAGCTATAATTCACTCAATAAGAATCAAAGGTTCTAGGGATTTATTCATAAATTTGTGTGAAACTTTTAGCTTTGCGAGGTAGCCTTGCGAGGCGTGCCTCGCAAAGTGTGGACTTGCCTCGCGAGGCTGTCTCGGGCGATCCAACGCGAGTCGATTTTTGGTAGTGCATCTAGATGCCTCGGGATGTTTGCCTCTTGTAATTTGGACCACGTTGCCTCGCGATACACTGTCTTACCTCGCCTCGCACAAAACTGGTTTACCCTGCCTTGCCATTCATTTGACAAAGGCTGAGGCAAATTGTTCGCGAGGCACGCCTCACGAAGTGTGAACTCAGCTTTTTAGACAATGTAAATAGACAGCAGATAAGGAAGGCACCACAATACAACGTCTTTCTTACGTCGAAGATGTAGGTGCTACTGACGTTTCTAAATACCTCATTTTTACCTAATGTATTATGCTGTTCAGCCGTTTTTGATATGTTACTTATGAGGCCCATACACGATCAAATAATTTGCGCAAATTTTTGCTGTACAAACCATGTTGTACAAGTGTTGCTTATACACGATACCACACTTTGTATAATTTGATTGAAAACTGCGATAATTTTTCATGCAGTTGATTCGCGTTTTTTGACTGGCATCTCTAATTTTGTTAATAAAAATGTCTACATAAGTCACATGTTTGGCAATTATAATTGCATGTACTGTAATGATATGCCTTCAAAAAGAAAAAGAAAGCAAAGAATTTGGGCTAAAGAGTGGTTAAAAAAAAGTGTTTCTGTTCATGGATATATTATCAGGGACCTGCAACTATCACAATTCTGGTAAATCGTGATACATCTGTATAAATTCTCGCCAAAATTCAATTTTTCCAGCCGTAGATAACGCCATTTTATTTAATAAAAATGGAACCACTCTAGCAAGCGATGTGAGAGACTGTTGTACAACAGCTTCAAACATCCATGTACACGCTCAAACCTGTTGCATAAATAATTTTAAGCGAGTTTGAATTTATTCATACTATTGCGCAACAGCTCAAGCAAAGGCGTACGATCAAAATGTTTGCACAACGCCCTGATTGTGTATGAGCCCCATTAGGTCCGTCATATATATTTACGTCATTACTACAACAGTTAAAAGGGCACATTGATGTAATGGCTGACGATAATTTGCCGTGATATTCCTGATAATGATGTAACCGTGTTATTTAGGTGCTGTCGACTTGTCGATTGTCAAAAAATGTTGTTCGACAGTATCAAGTGATTTCTCGTCGGTTGTTGGAAACATCGATGGGGTTCAACCGTTACTCCCCGGTATAACAAGCCTTAACTGCTCTGACGTCAGCAAGCTGTGATGTACATTGGTTTAGGTGAACGATCAGCTATATTTATCGTCTTGACGTTTACACGTCACTTGCGTTTTCAATTGGTTTGTAATGTTTTTCTAGGGCTTTATAAGCGATACAACCTTTTCTGAAACGATAAAAGTGTGACTCGGGCGGTCTATTTATAATACTGTTTTTATCGTTTCCGAAAAGCTTTTATCGCTTATACAACACTAGAAAAACATTACAGGTATCACCAACTAATTACGGAAATATTACTACACAATATCTTTTAAAACAAAACCAATATAATTTGGATAAACCAATTCAAAACGCAAGAAACGATCTGAACATGTGAAAACAGCCGACGCCATATTAGGTTAGATCACCTCGTTATTATCGTTTCAGAAAAGGTTTTATTGCTTATACAACACTAGAAAAACATTACAGGTATCATCAACAAAGTACGGAAATATCACTACACAATTTTTTTTTTTTATAAAACTAATATAATTTAGATAAACCAATTCAAAACGCAAGAAACGATCTGAACGTGTGAATGATCGACGACCTACTTCAAAATACGTCACAGCCTGCTGAGATCAAAGCTGTACACCCTTGTGTTTTCTGTAGTAACGCATAAGCAATGCAGCGTGCATTTGCTTGATGTGCAAAAGTGATGGTTTTGCGGAATCGTGTATGGGGTGATGTAAACGTAGATGGAACACGCACGCTTTTGATCAGCTTTTTTGTGACGTTGGTATTTATATTGTGATTTGCTACATTAGAAACTGATTTAAGGTAAAGTATATGACGTTTTATAACAATAATTTGACATTCACATGACAGCTCGCACCATAGTATAAGAATTCTGGCTATGGAGGTGGGCCCGTATTTTAGCGCCTCTCGTAGACATACCGAAAACTATCAGCAAAATACGCCGTCTATTTATTTTTACATTTTCCTTTTGTCAAATTCTGTATTTAATACAAATATTAGAGCACAGAACACAAGTTTTCATTTGTATATATATTTATTAGAGAGATTCAAGATTAAATATGGCATAGTACTCATAGGATATATGTATGTGTCCTTCGATGTAATGCGTTTTTCAATAGAGAAAAAACATGGTCCACATTAAAGCAAAAATATTGCATTGCAAATTTCCGTAGAAAGATAAAAAACTGACCCATTAAATTGGAGTCTATGATGATACTATAACAAATGAACATATTTTTAAATAACATAATTTACAAATACCATAAATAATATGCCTACCTAGTGTACCTCTAGTTGTAACACTTGTAATTATTAAATTTGTCCGTATAGGTAGCTATGAAAAGACTGATTTTTAAACGAAAACTTCAAATAACAGAACTAAACAAGTACAAAATGAACAAATCCATTATAATTCACTCAAAACTACAGACAAATGTGTAAAACTGAGCAGGTACGTGACATGGAACTTGGCGAATGGCATTTTTCAAGCTAGTTGCTATCGCAAACTTTGAAACCCTGGTTACAAACCAAATATAAAAGAAATAGATGTAGGTTAGTTGGAGTCGATTGGGGTATGCCTTCGAGAGGAACAAAAATAGTTTTCTCATTGGATTCCAAGACTCCCTACTGCTCCCTACCACCTGGTTCGCGCAGAGCAAAAGAATATAAAGCTTCTATCAGTAAAATATGTGCTTGATATATTGTATATAATAATTAAATGGAATTGTAATACTGAAATCGCGATTATTTCATGCCGAGGTAGTGTTTGAAAGTAAAGGAAGAGCTAAATAATTTCATTTTATGTCTAAAACATATTTGTGAAAAGAATATACCAATAACAAACAAAATGAAGTAATTAGTGTCAGGCGATTATGAATGATATAATCGAGATACATCGATTAACCCGAATAATCGATCATTCGATTATGGTTCAGAAATCATTCGTTATTCGTTTCGACTGTGCAGGAGCACACAAACAGATTACGATTCGAGATCTGTATTCGAAACTTCGAGTTTCGTCACTCGGATTCTGTCAAATAATCGTGGAAAATAATCGAAATCGTTAGTAAATTTCGAATGATCATTCGATTATTTTAAACGATTATTTCGATTCATTCGATTATTGAAATATATCGATTATGCCTAACACTAGAAGTAATCCCCTCTGATATTTGCAGCTAAAGGAAAGCAGCCTGTTGGTGACCGGATGACATCACACCAATCGCTGGAACGTTTTAAATCACATGATTAAAATTTGAATTTCAAGGATTTTCAAAAGCCGTTTTTTTCTTAAAATAACGAAATTTGAATGAACACCTTTAGAAAATCATCTATCTTTATTTTTTAATAGTCGTTACATACAACTTCTAAAGTAAATAAAATTTCATGCAACTTCCCTTTCAAGTGCCACTTTTGAGGTTCACTGTATGCAAAAATATTCTAGTGTTCGATTTTAAAGTGTCATAGATTACACAATGTGATTTATGTAGTTATCGCCGCATTCCCTTATTTTTTTTCTAAGACACATATTATTATAGAAAATGACGTTCCAAGGATTTCCACTAAACACGTTGCAAATTTAACGGGTGGCTTTGCTACCAGTTATTTACGATACGATACGTTTCTACTTATAATCGGTGTATGCTGTTAGCTTGTGGGTTGTCATTTTGCCACGATGGCGACTACAGTGGATAAAAATGTTACAAAATATGATAAAAACTCAACACTAATGGATTTAACAAAAACTTCTCCTTCTGTTAACACATTAAAAAGTGTAAGTATTTTATATTCATATATTTGTTTTGAATATATTTAATAAACTTGCAATTTTTTTTTGTACAGCCCCAATTGGGAGAAATAGCCATAGAAGCATCTCAGATAGTTAGTAGACTAGAACAGGTTGCTGAAGGAGTGAATTTATCTGAATCAGCTTTTAATCAATCTACTGTATTTTTGGGGCTTGATCAGAAACATAGTGACGATATAATACAAATAATTCAGGGATTGATTTCCACTGATGAAGATGGTGAACCAACAGCTTTTCCACTAGTTGATGATATCGGAAAGCTTGTTATTACTTCACACAGTCTAGCAGCTTATTGTAGCAATTTAGACAGACATATTTTGCAAAAACTAAGTACAAGATTTACGACAGATATAACTAGATGGATCACCTCGTTATTTGGGTAAGTTTACTATGATATTTTATTAAAGTGACCAGCAGAACATGCATGGCTTAATATGGGATTATATTTGTCTAATGGCAATCAATATAATAAAGTATTGATTGAAACACATTAGCTGCACAATTCTTATAATTAGGAATTTATCAATTATAACAGATACAACCTAATATTCTAGACATATAATTTTTATATTTATATTTGGAGACTCATGCAAAATATTTTTTAAATCTATAAAAAAATTCTGTTGCTTTGGTTTCCATCAAACACTTTTGTTGTTTGATATTGTATTTCCTTATTTTCCTCTGCACTCTCATTCAATATAGTTTCTTAAAATATTCTTTCGATCTTCTTTCTCATTTATTAAAGTTCCTTCTTTTCTTTGTAATGTGTTGATTTGGCTTGGTTTTATTGATGTCATAGGAATCTGTAAGTGCTTTTCTTTGTTCTCTATTACTCTGGTTTCATTATCTTTTGGGAATCCTGGACCTTTTTTTGTCTTTCTGCTTTGTTCACTATATTTTTCTTTGTTTTCTTTTTTGCCTATTTGTAATTGTACCAGCCTTAGCATTTTTTATCCATGCATTTTCTTCCTTGCATTCTTCATCAAACTAATCTATTCCCTTTTCTCCTTTTATTTAATTGACCACACCCTCAATTATTTTTCTAATTAATGAAAAAAACAAAAATTTATTTGAATAAAGAACAATGTGTATTTGTCCCACAATATGCTGACATTTTAATTTGGAAATAATTGAAAATGAAAAATTCATCTGGATGAAGAAGGTTTGATTTACTTGAAGGTAATAAAAATGTCAAATCTATTTCAAAACCACCATACACAGACGCGCGTTTCGATGTTTACATCTCTTCAGTGTGTCTTGTGGAAGGTAATGGCATTTCAATAATTTTAACCATGGCGATTTAAGCCAGTAGTCCAGGGCTGCTGTCGCCCCACAATTTGGAACAATATGATTTGTTCAGTTCTGTAGAGGCGTTTTCAGCAATTAACTCCACAAAATGTACAAATAAGGATATCTTAGTTAGATTTCCTCATGCGTACATGTAAACGATAAGATTACAATTTATTACAACAGGTTTTTTAGTTGATCGTGGATATAGATTGTCTAATTACATAACTAATTTGTATATTTAGTGCTTTAGTGTAGCTAGCTTAGAGTATTTTTAAAGATGAGAGTGTTTTTGTATATGCCCATTTTTTTTTAGTTTTATAGAAGCTGCTGCATTTTATCATGACGATCAATTAGAAGGTTTAGTTAGAGTAACAAGAATGATGTTACATTATAAATTCCCAAGATTTCTGGAAGATGGGGCTTTGGCGTATACTGCGTCTTTGCCTATGATATACAGTAGTGTCGCTAGTCCATTAGGAGTTGTACAACATTTATGTCGCCAATTAGGTTTACCATTAGCTTGTGTGAGGCCAGTTCCTGTTAATAGCCACTTCGGTAACATATTTATATAACTATATTTACACTACAATAAGTTTTGCAAAAAATCGCAGGTTCGCAATATATTATGGACGTAACGGCATTGCAAAGATTGATATCAGAGGATATTAGTTCAGGTAGGACACCACTAATAGTCGTAGCTGACGTCGGTACGCCAATAACAGGACATGTTGATAACATTCTTAGGATACAATCGCTTTGCAAAACCCATGACATCTGGCTGCACTTACGCGGGCATAGTTTGGCGGCATTAGCTTTGCAAAGTCATCCAGTATCTGGACACGTAAGTTAATTTTATTTTTATTTTTTAATGATATATATGTTTTATCGCAATGATGACATGTATATAGAAAGCTTCGCCGGGAACTGCAACTGTCGATATCTGAAAAAGTACGAATTGGAGAAATCTAAGAATTTCGTGGTGTACTAACATCATTAAGGCCGATTCATATAAAATAAGCTAATTGGTATCAATTTCCAGTATAACCGAGTGCGACCGTTACTACCGTAACTAGAAGACCTCACAACTCTTCGATGACGTCATGCTGTTTAGGCGATGTATCACCATGCACGATACTAGCCTAAGCGGTAAAAGAATCGTTTATTTTTTTGCTTTTTTAAAGTTTTGAAGGGCTCCCGATTTAAAGAGGATGCCAGTCGTCAACTGGGCCCTTCTTCGCATCCCATCTGATTTTGGAAAAAACGAACTTTCAGAGCAAAAACCAAACACGTAACTGTATTTGTGGTTGTTATTTAATCGACTAATTATTATTATTTCTAATTGTACATGTATTTGGACGAAATTAAGGTTGAAATGATACAGTAATTGCAATTTTATTTGAAATTTTGTTCAATTTCACGAGAACATTTACAGACATGCTATTTAACCAGGGTCTTAAATTTCCTATTATTTGGTGTTTTACCTAATCTATCTTTCCTATTATGTAACATTTTACCTAATCTATCATTACTTTTCCCACAATCATTTTTAAGTAGGGTATTTGTAGAACAAGCTATTATAATTGTTGCAATACGTTTACTGCTGTGAATATGACATGTATCAGTATCCAAAATGGCTACGTTCGGTGATATAATTTAAAATATATTGTATTAAAACAACGTTTATTACATACACTTAAAAACATCTCTTCATGTTCAAAAATAATTTTGTTAAACACGCATAACGTGAGAATATAAAACTATTTGAACAATAACATCACGTTTTTTGTCAAATGTGTGAATTCGAATAGCATCTTTTTTAAGCCTAGGATATTTTATTAAACTTACACTTATAGTTTCACCGGTCCTTGAATCTGTAGCTGTTGAAGAATAAATAATATCTTTTATTTACAAAGTGTAACTCACAAAGAAAATAGCCGACACCATCTTAGGTTAGGTTATCTCGTTTTGGTAACACTAGAAAATCACTGCAGGTATCACCAATAAAGTACAGAAATATCACTACACAGTATTTTTTTTTAATAAAACCAATATAATTTGGGAAAACTAATTCAAAACGCAATAATCGATCCTAACGTACGAAAACAACCGACTTCATTTTAGGTTAGGTACCTCGTTTTTATCGCCTCAGAAAAGGTTTTATTGCTTATACAACGCAGGCGTCACCAACAAAGTACGAAAATTTCACTACACAGTATTTTTTAAAATAAAACCAATATAATTTGGATAAATCAATTTAGAACGCAGAGATGATCTCAGTGCGTAAACACGTGTGTATGGCCTAAATATAAATACGCCACAGCCTGCTGACGTCAAAGCTGTAGAGCCTTGTATTGGCGGTAGTAACGGTGCGACAGACATGTTAACATGCTTTGGCTGAGTTCTCGCTATTGCTGTTAATAATCCAATTTCCACGATTCTGTAAGTCATACCTTTGCAGATATCTATGAGGTATCAACTAATTTGGTGTTAATAAAAACAAATTACAAAAAAATACCTAAGTTACAAAGAATTATTATTTTACAGACTCCACCAATAGCCGATAGCTTTACACTTTGCTTAGGGAATTGGTTGGGAATCCCAGGATTACCTATGATAGTATCCTTTTTATTTGATATGAGTATTTTATTAACAAAAATCAAATTAAATGTGAATAGTGGTGTTCTTGAGTATTGCTTCAGCATAAATGATTATCTACCGGGGTTTTTATTTTATTTTGACCACTACATATTTCTGTTACTATTGCAGACACAAAAAAGGTTTCGAATAAAAGTTGTGGTGTTTTATCTCTACCGATTAAGAGTGTGATAAGTATTAGAATTGCATGTGGAGGGCGCACCCAAAAAATATATATTTGCGTTTTCCAACGGGACAACCTGTATATTTTTTATTTTGGGTTAGCCCTTCATCTCTTAATTCTAACTATATGATATTATATAAGGCTATTTTAAATAATTAGCAACTCGCTATACTGAAAAACGTTACAAATGTAATCAGTAGAAAGTAGATGCAAAAACAAACATATTTGACAAAAACTTATCCACTATTTAATTTAAATTTAATGAAACTGCTCAAAGTGACCTCCATTGTCTATATACAACTGATATCGTTTTCTTAAGTTTTGTATAACGTTAGAAGTTATTATTTCTTGCTTCCTTTGGAATCGAAATTTACTTTTTCTTTTAAGAAGCTGTATGTGAAACAATCTAATGATGTTAGATCGGACCTGCTGGGTGGCCATTGAATAATCCCGACATTGCCAATCCAAACGGGAAATTGATCGTTTAAATGCTCTCGAACCACGCGGTGGTGCTCCATTTTGCTGCTAAATCGTGTTGTATAATTGATTTATTAAGAAGTTTTGCAGTAAGTTATCTACTTGTGGAACACTTGTTCCCAAATATGTTTCTGCTGTTATTTTGAAATTATAAAAAACATATATTTTGGAAAATTTCACACCATACGTCTATTGTACGTAAGGTACGCTCTTACGCATGTTTTATGACGCGCAAAAATAAATTTTCGTACAGTCAAGAACATAAGTATATTACTGTACAGTTAAAGTCATAAAATTGTTCCGCTGTAAACTACTAGTTTAAATGAATTATATTGTTTAAATGAAATAGAAGCAGTTCGTTCCCTTTTTTAAGTTATATGATGTAAAAGAACGTCGACTATTGGGGAACGAAAAGTAAAACTACAAACATGCAATTTCGTTTATTTTTTTTATTATAGATTGCTAGGAAGGGGGAGAAATTTATTATTATTATTATGTATTTTTTTCTTATTTTTGTGCACATTATTAATACTAATTTTGTTATTGAATTCTCTCACTCCCAGGTAAGTTAATACTTTTACAAACCGTATTACAACATCTCTAGGAAAATCAGAAGTTACTCTGTTTGCAATTTTTTGAAAAATATTGCTTTCTTTCGACAAGCGCTTGCCATGAAATGTTTTAAATAGGCCCACGATTCGTTTTCCTAGTTCGACAAGTTTTTCATTTGGATGTAATAGCCGACCTTTCGAAAGAAAATCATTCCAATCATACGGGGGCGAAACGGGTAATCTGCATCATTGACGTACGTTTGTGGTGTACGTTATGAATCTCTTGTTCGGTTTCTATTTCTTCCGCTTCTTCTTCAAAATGTTGTAACAGCTGAATGCGTTCTTCGTCCATGGAAACAGCTTCAAATGTCTCAATGTTTAAGATTGCCCCCTCTTCATCTTCTTCCATTGTATCTACCACTGTACTGAATGGTTTTAGAGCGTCAGATACAAAGTAGCTTTGCGTTTCTGCAACGTTTATCAGACTTTCATCAGGGTCGTCTGCTGTATTTTTGCATATTGTTTCAAATTATAAATCATAATGATATACTTTACCTTTGCTATATCGGTAACTATTTAATATCCTACTTAAATTGTCTATTTTTTATAAAAAAGGCTACGCCATAAGAAAACGCACGCACAATATAAAACACAACTAAACACCACTAGGACACAATTTGTAATGGCGCTTTTGTGATGACGCGCAAAGAACAATCACGTGGTACATGCGCAAACTGAACGCATTTTCTCTCCCTTATCGGCGTACCTTATGTACTTCTACCATGAGGTACAGAAGCAATCGGAGCAACGCTGATGATACCGGGTAGGCAATGACATGTCCGTTTGCAAGTGCTTTCTCTCCTCACATTGCCTTTGCTGTGAGTGGAACAATATAATACAATCGATATAAAATCTTTTTACTCCACTTCGTTAGATACAATGTAATTTGGGATCTATAATGACCAAGGCTCGCCAGACGTGCGGGATAACACACACACAGCTGGCAAATATGAATGAAATACGTTATTTGGAAGTGACAAAAATAACGTATTTCATTCATATTCGCCAGCTGCGTATATGTCATCCCGTAAGATTCACTGAACCTTGATAATGACTTTTGGGAAAACACAACATATTTAAAAACTTTAATTACAATTAGTACGATAAATACGATTTCTAGATTTTGACTATTCTGTTATACGGTGTACAGCAGAAATTAGTATTTTGAAAAAAGAGACAAAATTCTGTTCCGTCAAGCGTGAGTCATGAAAGGGGTTCATTTCTAAGCAACGTAATCATAACAATTATCCATCTGTCAATAACATACAAATCTCAATTATTTATTATTCCGTTTCTCGTTATTAATTTATCTTATTTGTTCCTGGTTTGCTAATTGCCGTTGTTTACTTTATTCCACTCTACATATTACAATATGCTTAATTTTCAGTTTTTTATATTGTTGATTTTACGATGGATTATGCCAAATAACGTTGAGACAGTTTTAATATTGCTGGTTGTCTGGCGTAATGTTCACAATGCGCAATGGGAATTTTTATCCTTTAGGCAAGTTAATGTTCCACGGGAACTTCCCGAAACGTGAACCGCCATGTTCCCGTGGAGTGCCAACTTCGCTGCAATGATCATCGTTTCGATCTCGCGCTATTGCACATCCTTACAAAGTAACTAGTTATTTTGATATTGCGCAACGCGAAGCGACGCTACAGCCAAATACCGTTATTACAATACCGAGCCACCTCTATGAGCTATATTGGCATTATCTTTGACTATTGTTTTTGGGTAAGTTTTTGATGTTTTTTAAATCTATCTAAATGTTGAAATATGGTTCGTTTGATCTACTAGATTATTTTAAGGCTTTCTTATTGCCTCGGTGGTCAAATTATATTAAATTGGTCAACGTAGTTGAACTTGACAAACAAAGCTTCAGTGAAGTAGCAACAATGAGGTCTAACGCAGCCTTCAATGACAATTTTTCATTGCTGAAACAATTCTACATAGAACATCATTTCCTAAATAACGCCATTTAGTACTTCATAATAATAAATCTTTCATATCAACAATTATTCTCATCGGTATATATTTCTTAATTTGGTTAGACTTTATATAGGCAGTGGGACCCAGCCAGTCCCACACAACTTAAAAACAGACAAGTCGGTTCTAGAGAAAGTACTTTACCTTTAATAGCTGGTTTAAAAAATGATCATCAAGGTCGCAGATTAATTTCATTGCCACTCTGGACCGCTCTTCAAGCTTTGGGAAGAGATGGTCTCCACTCCAGGATTAGGGACAATTTTCTGGCGAGTGAAAGGCTTTGGGCCGCTGTAGATGTTTATAGGCATGTTAGAGTTCTGGTAAGACATTTAGTCATAATTGTTAGCCAAGTATAGAAACACATGTTGTATATTTCAAATCGTTCGCTTTTTATTTATAGAGTCAAAAACCGGGTGGTGAATCTGGCACGTATACCGTTTCAGAGCTGATTTCGAAACCTGTTAATATTCCAGTAGGTTCTTGTTAATTACAATGTAACACTTTACTTACAACAGGAATTTCTTTAGCTGCTGTTTGAAACAACTGCTTCTTGTGTAGTTTTCCAATTTACGCCGGACATAAAAGAAGGAGAACAACTTGGTAGAGTTCCAGCATACTACGATAAGCTAAATTCGTGGTTGGGACAAATTCTTCAATTAGATGCGCCACAGGTAGTTATTATGATGCTGTTTATGTTTTCCAGCAATTAAATTGAATAAATCAACAGGTGCCATTAGACATATGTGAGCTTGAAAACATTGGCGTTGTTTTGAGATTTTGTCCATTTGAATTAAATACTGCGCAGCAGCCTAATGTGGAAGAGATACAAAGCTTTGTGCAATGTTTAGAGCAACAACTAATTATTCTGCGTGCAACTGTTCAACACAAGGAAACATTTGTGAAATTAGTTAACGCATCACCTGTCTTAAAACTTGTGGAATTGCCAGAATGGGCAGGTAATTATGTATTTTTTTTATTTTCTTTTTCTAATATAAAAGTAAAAAATTATATTTAATCTTTTCTCTTTTATATTTCAATTTTTACATGTTTATAACGGTATCAGACAAGCTGTAGCTTTTTAAAAAATATTTTACGTTATTATTTTCAGGTCTTGGTGGTGTTAGATATGCTCCGGAGGGCTGGGAACAGTTATTGACGGACCAAGCGAAAGAAGAATTAAATAATTTAAACATGGCTTTAGTAGATACTTTGAGATCAACGGATTCGGCTTTTTCATTAGGTGAAGGAGCGGATGGCTTGATGTGTGTTCGTTTCGGCATGTTAACCCCTCAATCGGACGTGGAAGAATTACTTAATTTAGTTGTAAGGGTTGGGCAATCTGTGGAAGAAAACTCTAGGGTTTTGGATTCTATGGCTGAAATTGTGAGAAAAGGTAAATGTTTTTTAGTTAGTACATTAATCAATCTCATATTGGTTAGAATTTGAAATAAATTTCGCGAACTTGCCAGTTCTAGTTGACGAGAGCATACTAATGATAATCTAGTGCTTATGAAGAGTGGACTCGTCTTCGCCAAAAAGATGCTTTGGCATCATAATTATTTTTTTTTAAATTTCTTCTACATCAATATAAGTAACATCAAATCTTAGCTTTAATTTGACAAATGTTTTCGGTTGTGGACATTGTCGGTCATGATAGCGTACCTATTACCTAATTCTTCTTTACTTGGCCCGAAATTTTGAATGGACAGCCTAAGATTGTGAGTGTTAGTATGGTTTGTTTACTGTTGTCAAGGTCACCAAACTATATTAACACCAGGAACCATTTGAATACAATTTCCAAGTGTAAAACTCACCTTAGATTGCAAGTAGTTACTTGGATCAACATTTTGATTCAGGAGTTTAAAAACATCAATGTTAGTATCTCTTAGTAACCAGACAGCACTAACTCCAGAAACCACTTGGATGCAATACCCAAAAGCAGGACTCGCGCATAGCGAAATATCTCTTTAGTTTAGACCAGAGGTTCCCAAACTTTTTTTTTCTCGTAGACCACTTTCAAAATCTTACTGGTTTCGGTGGACCCCCTGCTGCTACATTTCTACTATATTCCCAAAACTCGTCAAAAAATGTGAAAATTAGATCTAACGATGGAAATTTGCGTCGCGGCTGAGTTCTAACCTTAAATTCGGAGTAGTAAAAATAAAAAGAAAAATAGTATATTTTCTTGTGTTCTATTTATTAAAATAATATGATTACAGACTTAATAGAACTAAAATTAAACATGAATAACACAACGTAACTTCAACAATGCAAATCGACAATTAAAAAAAAAAAAAATTTTAATGGGAGGGATGCACCTGATGGATTGACAGCAAACTATCAGTATTAGGCTTCAGTTTTGTGAGGAATAACCGCAAATCTCCCCGTTCTGTGATGTTCAATCTGCTCCTTTTTTTTGTTAATTGGTATGACGAGGGAAACGCTATCAAAAGTTTTCTCGCAATTTCCCACAGCCCAGGATATTTTTCGGGTATTTCTGCCTGCAGCCAAAATGTTTGATAGCCTTTTTTAAATTTCACCTTCAGCTCCTCATTGGTGCTAAGCTCGAGTAGCTCCTCTTGTAATACCACATTCGCCACTTCCGTTTCATCAAATGGATTTATGATCCATGGTGGTATTTGCATCGTCAGAATATCTTCAAATCTATTTTTAAAGTCATCATGCACGGCATTTAAATGTTGAACGTATGTCTGAATATCCTTGGAGAATTGGCGCCGACTAATATTTTGCTTCATAAATTTCAATTTTCCAAGAAAAGCTGAAATTACACCTTTTGTTTTTATTAAATTTAGGCTGTCCCCTTGTAACTGCAAGTTAATCTCATTAAATTTTTTAAACAAATCTGTCAAATACGCGATGTCTGCTTTCAATTTGATCAGGTTTTCCTTTAAATCTGGATCTTTACTTTCCAGAAACTCTAAAACTGATTCAAAAAGTGAGTAAAATCTTGTTAAACATGCACCTTTCGACAACCAGCGTACTTCAGTATGTAAGAGCATTCGTTGGAAGCCTTCATCATTCTCGTCGCACAATTGTGCAAATAAACGGGTTTTTAACGCATTGCTTCTTATTTTGTTAACTGCTTTAATCACAAATTGAAGCGATTGGTGCAATCTATCACTCAAATTTTTCGCTACCAGGTGTTGTCGGTGGATGACACAGTGAATTGCAGTTACTCCTGGTATAATTCTTTTAAGATGCCTTATAAACCCACGATATCGCCCGAATATGGCAGGAGCTCCATCTGCTGCCATCGAAATAATGTTTGTAAATGGAATAAATTTTTCCTTAAAAAGCTGACCTGAAAATACACTACTCAAAAAAATTAAGGGAGGTTTTAAAAAAAGGAAATTAAAGCTAAATAAACAGGCTATCTGATCCATAGGCCGGCCTAACTGAAAAAAATTTTTTCAAGCCCGTGGACAAAAAAAAAAACAAAATTGCAAAATTATTTTTTCGCGCTATCAGTTAGGATTGCATGAGAACCGTAGCTCCTAAAAATTTTTAGCCAAAAAATCTGAAAATTAGAATCTTAAAGCTTCAAAATGCTTTTTTAAAGTCTTAATACGACCATTTTTCACCGAAATACAGCCTGTCAAAAATTACCGAAAAATTTGGAATTTTTTTTTGCTCCCTTTTTTTGAGTAGTGTATTATCTGCCTACATTGATAGGTAAAGCTAAGCCAATATTTTTGTTCTTTACTATCGAAACCAGATAAATTTTCGTGGACCCCCACTTACAACTTGTGCACCCCCATTTTTTTTTCACGCCAATGTAGACCCCCGTCGAGTCTCCCGTGGACCCCTGGGGGTCCACCTGGGCCACTTTGGGAATCACTGGTTTAGACAAATGCATTATTATTAAACCATCAGTAGAGATGGCGCAAGCATTTAATATTTTTTTTGTAACAAGTGTCAACAAGTATGCATCAACAAATCAAAGCAACGTAAAATTCAATGATCGTAGTACTTAGATAAAGTTTCCGAAAAGTTCTTTATGCTGTGTTACAATTGAAATCATCCAATTCTTCCGGTATTGATTTAATTACAAACATCTTGAAACAAAATATTCAATTCCTGATCCAACCTCTTACGGCACTGATAAATATATCATTTATTGAAGGTGTCTTTCCCAATTGTTTGAAGATTGCAAGAGTGGTTCCATTGTATAAGAAAGGCTATTCCAGCGATTTCAAAAATTACAGACCCGTTTTATTATTATCGGTATTATCAAAAATAATGAAATAAGATATATGTGAAAGATTAATATTATTTTTAAATTATTCTAAAATCTTGAGTGTGCATCGACATGGTGTTATAAAGAATAAATCAACAGGAATCGCAATGCTTGCATTTATAAACTCACTTTACAATGAACTGAATAATGGCAATAAGTGTATAAGTACTTTCATGGACTTAAGTAAGGCATTTGGTTTAGTTGACCACCAGATACGCTTGTAGAAAGCACAATATTACGGAATACGTGGAAAAGCATTCGACTCGCTTAGTTCCTACTTGTGGGAGAAATCACAAATTGTGGAAGTTCAAGAGTAAAAATCAGAAAGCATGACAATTAACAGAGGTGTGCCACAAGGATTAAACCAAAAACTAAGGGCTACTTTCTGTACTCAATTTGATGCACTGGTGAAAACATTTCAGGGCTTCTTTATCCGGTATACCTTGTGGAAATCTTTCTTTCTCGACTTCTTCGTTATTGGTTGTTTGGTACTGTTAAGGATGAAATTTTCTTTTCGTCTGTATCTAAATTCTCGTCATCGTTTTCCACAAGCTATTGCGCAATGTCATTATTGCTTATATTGGTTTGAAAAACGTCTTTACAAGTAATGGCATCGTCGTGTATTTGCTCATCGTCGTTGACTGGATGGGATTCAGTATTCTAAGCACCCTGAACATCAAATAATCTACATCATAGACAAGCTAATGGAGCTCATTTTCATCATTTGCTTTGGACAGTTCATCCACATTGGGCCACAGTTTTTTCAATGACTGTTGAATAAGTCGCGGTGATACAGTAGTATAAGTCTTTGAAAGGTGGTATCAGTAGAGATTTAATGTGTTTTTTTATTTAATGTAGTTTCATCTTTCGAATCACGTGTTGACCTATTGGCTGAATAATCGGGGTACAATTTGGTGGTAGAAACATTGCTTGACTGCTTTTGTCTTGAATATATACTTCTTCTACATCGGGATGTTCAGGGGCATTATTCGAAATAAGCAATGCTTTTGCAGCCAAATTAAAATCCCTTGTTTTTCTTTTAGCCGCAGGTACAAAAAAATTCGTGGAACCAATTACGAAAAACATCCGTTGTAATCCATACCTTATTTTGACCTATGTACTCAACAAGGAGATTTTAACTTTTCTTAAATACTCTCCTCCTCCTTACTCACTTTGCCGTTCTTTGGCGCGCGAGAATGTTGTCTGGAAGGATTCTCCCAAACAGTTCACTATCGCCAGTATCGTAGACCTTATGGGATGTTAAATCCATTTTTGTAACTTTAAACTAAAAGGTGCTGTTTCGGTATCTAGATTTTCACACCATTCTCGTCATACTTACTCTTACTTTTATCCTGAAGCGACAATGTTGTACGTTTTTGCTTTGCATTAACTCAATTAAATGACATGCACTAAGCACACTATATTTGTCGAACACTCGAACCTGCAGTTAATGCTGACTATACGAAAAGGCATAACATTCATCGTATAAAACATCATTTCCGGTTTAACCGGAAATGGCATCAACTTTCGTATTTTAAATGGAATGCCATGCTTTTTATTGCCTTTCCGATAGTCTTTTTCTCTTTTCAATGATATAATACATGTGCACGTTCCTTTCGATAGTATCCTCAAAATTAACTCAAGAATTTAGGAGGTTTTAAAAAATCTTTATAGACTTTGGTTGTCATGTAGCAACCGCTCTATGTATCGAAGTAAACCGATTTCTTATACAATAGGCTATGGAAAACAAACTCAGTTATGCTTATTTATAATTTTTGTTTCTTACTACTATGGATGATCAAGAATATTTTCCCGCAAGACGCGTATCCAGCGAAATATATATCACTAGACTGGCGAGAAATTTAAGGGAGCGAGATTCATTTAGAAGAAAAAGAACTGTCTTCGCGCAAAAAACAGCTACAGACGACAATAATGGCGTACCACCATTCAAATTTTATAAAAAAAACGTTATTTGAAGGAATTTAAAACCATTATAAGATCGTTTTTTTCAATTACTATTTATTAAATGCCATCTTGTAATTATATAATAAACGGTCCGGTGGGAAAATTTTACTTACAGCAATGCGATTATGACCGAGTTTGTTTTAAAGCTTCGAGTTCTTCGAGAATCCATTTTCTCCTTCTAAATACATAAATTAAATAGAAATAAAGATAGACTTTAAGAACTCAGAGCTTCTAATTGAACTCAGCCTGTGTTTTCGCTTGCAATGTCAAATACTAAAATAATACCTCAATAAACACAACTGTATGATTTAGTTAGATAAAATTAAAAAGAATCTTTAACAAAACAAACAAAAATAACCATAAAAATTTAAAATTGTAAAAATGTCTCCGTCTCTTTCCAAGCAACACTCTTCTCTTGGTTGTGAAATGCAGCATGTCCATCAGAATGCATGTTTTGATGTTCTTTATTTGAAGCTGAAATGGTTCTTAGAATGTGCAGAAACTACGAACGAATCGATCGAAATCACCGAAACTGCTATGTAAATGAAGCTTTAATTTACTTATAGTAGTTTTGAAACGACGAGTACAAAAATAGTTTCATAGAAGTCCATGCTAAAATTTTAGCTGTGTAATATTTAGCCTTACAGCATTTGCAAGATTAAGAACATTAATGTTTTTGCTATTAATAGGTATTGAAACAGCCACATTGGATCTACAGAAAGAAAATGAAGAAAGATTGTGGCAAGAAGGAATATTGCGACATGTTCCCGTCGTTGGAACGTTTGTGAATTGGTGGTCGCCGAAAACGAAGGAAAGTGGTGTAAGAGGAAGAAGTTTAAATCTAACGCAAGGTGTTGTAGAATCAACGGAAAATATTTACAAGTATCATATGCAATTGCAATCGGGGTTGCCCACAACAGGGGCGAAAGTACCTCCAACACCGCAAATACAAAAGCCAGTCGGCGGTAATCATTCTAGATCTAGTAGTCACGCTTCAAGTCAAGGAACGCCGTCGTTGAACACATTATCTGGCGTTAAAATTGATAAGACAGAAAATGTTATTAATAATAACCAAGTTGTCTCCGCAAAACCCCAATCGCCAATCATTGTAGAATTACCAAATCCGCAAGCAAGTATACAGAGACAATTAAGCAATCACGGAGTCACTACAAAATTACAAACAGACGGGTCTGTTTTAAGTCGATAAATCTTGAGAACCAGAGGAACGGTAGCATATGGGAAGGTATTACTATTTGAGTCTAAAAAAAGTTAAGAGTATTCACTTTTTATTTTGAATAGAAGTACTGATGACAGTAACGATTTAAGATATTAATATTTATTTTAAGGAAAATGAAATATATGTATATATATTTAATAAAATGTCTACTTCTATTTATAGTTATATGTTATTGCAAAATTTTCTGAATAAAAATATTAGACATAATCGCTAAAAATGCAAAAGCAGCTCAAAGCTATTACAAGTAACAAGACAGCATTGTGAGCAATTGCAGCAGTAAAATATGGCAGATAGAAATTTCTTGGTATTAATTCAAATACAATTTTACCATATTCCTTTATTACTATTTTTGTATTATTATTTTAAGTATATTAAATTATTTGTCATAAACTACCGCTAATTTCTTTTAATAAACTTGGGCTTTTATAATAAAATCACATTAGCGCAAATACAATATTTAAAAAGCAAATGTCAAAAATATATATTCCTTTATATCATTAAATATTAGTACTTGTAAGAACGTTGCAATAACATGTAAACAGGGCTTTTTAATATTGTAACAGACAGAAAATTACCTATAAATCCTATGAGGACATTCTTTTTTTGAATATATGTATAGAAACATATTTTTATATTTCTTAAGTATGTTATAGGATTATTTGTCAAATACTTATTTCGAGCTTATTTATTTGGATGTTAAATATTGATGACAACTGTTTGCTATGTACGTTTTAAACTCAGCTAATGGTTTGTGATGAAATAAAAATAGCCATGAAATGTCTTCTCTTATCTTAGCCTAAGTATATATGTATAAAATACACGTTATATATGTTTATTGTTTTATTGTACCAAAGACGCATAAGTTGTCAGCATTTTCAATAAAATAAAATTTCACGATGAAGACTTGTTAACAATCGCCTGTTTGATATGTAGATAATTATTAAATGACGCCCACATTTTGAAAACGTTTAATTTTAACGCGTTAGTTATAGTATGTTCTCACATTTTAAAGGTAAAAAACTACCTTGCAAATTTGCTAAACCACAATAAAATAGTCCTATTTCTTCGTCATAAATGTGTTTAGCATTATTTTTATTGATTCAAAAGTTCAATCATTTTAAAGTAATCCCTATTTAGAAGTTGACGTTTATAACTTCACCATTATGAAGCGTCGAAGTGTTGCCGTCAATCATTTCGTGCACAATTTATTGCTTTTGTTTTGGAATATACTGTTGCTTCTGACAGATTCAATAAAGCACTCATAAGATCTTCAATATAACTCTATTTTATGTAAATGCTGATGGATACGCGCCATCGGTAGTCGGTGTAGTGCAGCTGCCCAATTCCGTACTTCGTATAGGTATATGCGAGATACACTGACTGTTCTGGAATTTATGTCATTTTTTTTGTACTGCTTTGAAACTAGGCAACCGATTTCACCCATGTGAAAATGCACACATTTGTTACTCAATACAGTTCAATAGTCAAGTAACGTTCACCATCAATATACGTTGACGAGCTACTACATTTAAGTATAAAGTACAATGTTTTCAATATACCCTTTTACTCAACAATAACAAGTTTTTATTCAATATTCAGCACCATTATTATTGGTCCTTCGAGCCGGATCCCTCAATAAGAAGAAGGAAAAGGAAATACAACGGAAGGTCAATAACTTCTGCAAGTCAGTCCTATGTTCTACTCCATATTCTTAATTCACACAATTCGTTTACATTCATTCTATGCCAGGAGTTGTTTTTTATTTTCCATTTTTTTAACGAAATTTAGGTGGCGATTATAAGCAATGGTTGGAGTTTAGACACACATTTACGTGTTTCATTCACGAAAACTCAAATTAGCAGCACACAAAAATTTTATTATTTGCGCGCGTCTGTAGGCAAAGAAGTTTTAAACATTCTACAATCAGAATTTTGCGACACGAATTATGAAAAAGCATGGGATTTGTTACACAAGCGGTACAACAAATCATAGTTACTAATCCATAGTCATATTAGGGCCATATTTGAGATGGAAGCCATAACCAGATAGAGCGCTACGAGTCTGAGAAGTATTGACGCAGTTTCTGAACACGTACGCATTAAAGAGTCTTAAGCAACTCGCAGAGCATTGGGATCACATGTTAATATACCGCGTTAGTAAGTTCCGTAGTAAAATGAACCGCTAAAATATGTGTTGCAACGTTTGCCCGCTATGAAAGTATAAGGTGGGGAGTTGCGCGAAGTGAATCTATCAGTAAGAATCCAATCGCCGTCAGGAGAGGATCGCGCTATACTCTAGTCATGCATTATACCCGTAATTTACTTTTTTAATTGATCTTCCTTGCGTCTCATCTTTTTTCCATGGTTATTTTTGATTTGCTTTATTTGTGTCTTGAAATTATACTGTAGAATTGTTTTCTTTTTAATTATGTTCTTATAAACTAAGGAGTTAAATGGTACTACGGTAGAGGCACTACTGCAAATGACTGCTTATTTGAACATTTACTATAATAATACGTTCAACTGAATTTTTACACATACAAATACGATTCATTTTACCATAAAATTCCATTAATTAGATTTAGAAAACATGTAAGTATTTGTTATGCGTTTATTATTATTTGAACATTTAATATATTGGATATTTGAAAATGGAAAAATGTAGTCTAGTTAGTTTACAATGAGAGGTTCTATTTGGTTTTAGAATTCATCATTTTCCTTTTAAATTAAGAGCGTTTTATTTGCTTGATATACAACAACAGTATTTGTTTTGAAATAATCAACGATTAATGTTCATCGATAGGACAAAAATCAAAAAGATGTATTACGTATTTCCTAAAATCTGTGCCAAGCTGTTACCTCGACTACGTATACTAGGCGACTGAGTTACCATTCTGTGCGCTTATCTAGCGGCACCGAGGAGCAGAGAGGACGTTCCTAGCACAAGCGACAACATTATTCGCTATATATATATATGGGACTCGCGTCTATAAATGAATCCTTACCTACCCTAGTATATCATTAGCAATAAATTAGAGCAGCACTTGGAGAATGGCATCACTTTAAAACGGATTTGTCTACGTTTCAAGAATTTGTCGACTTCTTAATTGGTCGTGCAAAGGCATTGGAGAGTTTTGAGAACAAGGCCAAAGATAAAGAACCGAAAGATAAAAGTGTCACTTACAAAAAGGCTGCTATGGTAGCTTCGACAAGCTTATCGTGTAATTACTGTAAGGATGCATGTTATTTACCATTGTTCAGAATTTTTCAAACTACCAGTTAGTGATCGTTTAAACAAAGTCAGTTTATATCGAGGCCAAAAAATGTCAATCTGGCACATGAACAAGGTGCAAACTAAGGCATAATACATTGTTACAGATTGAAAAACAAGATGAGAAGAAACACCACAAGAATCCTCGTTTCAAGTGTTGTTTTCCGCAATTAGTGTAGATAAACTTGTGATGTTAACTGCAATGATAAATGCAAGCAATTCGTCAGGTGCCAAAACCTCAGCACGTGCATTACTCAATAGCGGATCTCAAATCAATTTTATTTCTACAAGACTGCAAACAATTGAATCACGAAAGTTTCGACAGATATATCTTTTATCGGAATTAACTTCAAATTTAACACATTACGAAGTTACAATTTCTGCAATATATGGAAGTTCAAAATTCACAATTTCATCCTACATATTAGCAAGGATCGCAGATAATCTGCTTGCTCAAACAATAGATATCGATTCATAGAAAATTCCTACCGATCTATCATTGGTAGATCCACAATTCAACCAGTCAAGCGAAATAGATATTTTGTTCGGCGCAGATATGTTTTGGCGCGTGATTTACAATCAAACAAATTACCAAAGGGTCACCCAACATTAAGACACACTGCTTTCGGTTGCATCATATGTGGTTCCCTAACTTTACCACTAGCAACACCCTGCAAGATGATATCAAACAATTCTGGGAACGAACTGCGGATGGACGTTTTATGGGGAAGATTCCACTAAAATTGTTGAAGTTAGAAAAGAAATTATATTCCTCACCTAATTTACGAACACAATCTGTTTCATTGTTACAAGAATACAACTTAGGTCAACACAGTGATGTGGTAAATAGATTGAGGATGCACAATTATCCTCTGATGCTAATAGGGACAAGCATCAGAGGATAATTGTGCATCCTCATTCTATTTACCATATCACTATGTTAAAAAATGAAAGTATCACAACTAAACTTCGGGTAGTATTCCATGGCTCAGCTAAATCTGATATCAGATGGTTTACAATATACTGGTCTTAAATCTTAAATAACCGATTTCATATACTTGTGCGTATTAGGCAATATCAGTTTTAGGTAACAGCAGATGCCGTTAAGGTGTACCGCCAAATATGGATAAACCCTGATGATAGACATTTATAAGGGATACGTATGGCGAATTCACAATGACGAACAGCCCCAGGAGTATACATTAAATACCGTCACATACGGCACTAGCTCAGTTCCATACCTACCTAGCAATCAAATCTCTCCAACAGGCAACCCTTGATAATTAATATAAATACCCAGAGGTATCGCATACAATACTAAATGATTTCTATGTGGGCGATCTCATCGCTAGCTTCAATTCAGAGGAACATGCAGTATTTGTCAGCAAATTTCAGACATTCTCGACGAATTGTCACTTACGAAAGTGGCATTTAAACAGTAAAATGATCATAGCTAAATTAATTCATAACGATGAACCCTTAAACCAACTTTCACTAAGACATGACACCATTAAAACCTTAGGGATTAATTGGAATAGTCAATTAGATGCGTTATCTTATCAATCACTACGTATTTCTCTTTCGCAAGAAATTACAAAAAGGTATGTGCTATCATATGCTTCCAAGATTTTTGATCCACTGGAACTTACAAGCCCTTACGTTATAGTGATTAAAATAATGACACAGAAGCTTTGGCCATGCAAATTAGATTAGGAAGATCCAATTTCTCCAAAGCGCCGCTATGATTGGTTTACATGGTTCAATGAATTATAGCATCTAAAGAAAATAATTATTCCACGTCAAGTATTAGCACCAAACTCTACGTCAATTGAACTAGTTGATTTTTGCAACGCATCACAACAGGCATACGCGTGTTGTGTTTATCCATGTAGTACTGATTAAGCTAAAAGGGTTACCATTAAATTATTATGTTCAAAGACGAAGGTCGCATTTCTTGTACTTGCCATACCCAGATTGGAGTTATTTGGTGCAGTACTTCTAATAGAGCTCGTGACAAAGGTCAAAATTACTTGCCATTGAACATCAAGTGTCTTTTTTGTCGGATTCAAGAATTGTTCTGGTATGGTTAAGGAAAGATGCAAAGCCTTTACATGCCTTTGTAAGTAAGGGAGTTGCAAAAATACAAGAGCTTACCGATCCAAACAAATAGCACCATGTGTCGTCATCATTGTCATCAATTAATCCATCCGACATCGCATCACGTGTTCATCAATTCAATCTTTACTTACCGCACAACTGTGGTGGCATGGAGCACAATTTTTGTCTCTACCTAAGGATGATGTTTTTCCTATTGTTAATATTAAAAGACATACTGTATATGGAAGCACCCCATTCTGCCTTGTCAATATAGTTTACATGAGATGGGGGTATTTAATCACCAACTACTTTTATCATTACTTCCAATAAAAGTTGATTGGTCGGGACCTTTGTCGCGTTACGGGGTGTCTTCGCAAACGGGAAGGACGAAAGTCCAAGCGGTAAAGAGAAAAAAAGGGTAAACGGGCCGCAAAAAAACGTCTACAGGGAAGGCGACCCGCGCACGGGATCGACCCCCTATAGTTGAAGACTTCTGACAGTTAATTTTTTTTTGCAGAAATGTATGGGAAACGGCTATCAATTTTGGTACCTTTTCTGGTTTTAATGTAAAAAATATTGATATAAAACTCAATAAAGTTTAAAATGCGTTCTGCAGCGAAAAATTTATTTAGAAGCACTGTATTATACATCTTTGCCAATTGTTTGCTTGATTTGTAGCGACAAACACGCTACCCGCCGTACACTCTTAATATGTTGAAACTATATGCACTTCGATAGGTTTATGTATTTTTTTTAGCTTACTACTACTCGTATCTATCTACCTAACTTAATTCAGCAGCTGCCTGTGGTAACGTGTGGGAGGTCAAGGACAACGCTCCGATTTTCTTGTGTATTTTTTGTCAATCACAATGTACATGATATGCAACGGAAATAAACGAGGGAATCGAAGACTTCCCATTTACGTCACCACTGCTTAAGCCTATGTTAGGAATGTCCGTTTTGATTTAAGGCAGGAGTCGGCAACCAGCGGTTCATTATAAGTTTTTGTGCGGCCCGCCTGGCAAAAACGAATTACACTAATAAGTTAGGATCTGCAAAACGCGAGCATGTTGTGAACGCACACAAGTGCGTAGATTTTTTGTGACATACATGTGACTCGTGCTACTTACTCCAAATCAGCATGAATTATAAGAACTTGCGGCTTCCAATATAACTTATTTTATGGCGAATATCAGTGTATTTACCCGACTTTCTCTAAGACACTCGATATTTAAAAGAATCACATTGTCTTGCAATGTCAAATTCGATAAAGAAGCAATATACATACCGCGTTAGTAAGTTTCGTAGTAAAGTGAACCGCTAAAATATATGGACACTGTTGCAATGTTTGCTCGCTATGAAAGTAAAAGGGGCGTGGAGTCACGCGAGAGAAATGAATCAGAATCAGTAACAATCCAACCGCTGTCAGAGGATCATTGCGCTAGACTCTAGCCATGCATTATACCCCTAGTTTATTTCTTTAATTGATCATCCTTGCTTTTCTCGACCTTTTCTCCTTGGTTATTTTTTATTCGCTTTGTTTGTGTCTGGAAATTATACTGTACAATAGTTTTCTTTTTAATTATGTTCTTATAAACTAAGAAGTCATGAAACAGAACCACATTAGAGGTAGCACTGCAAATCGTTGCTTATTTGATCTTTGTGAATTTTTACACGTACAAATACGATTCATTTTGACATAAAATTCTATTAATTAGATTTAGAAAACATGTTTTCGTTTTGGAATTTGCCTAATTAAATATATTTTTGCAACTATTAAATGTTTTTAGTATGTATGATATGAAATAGGAATATTTGAGGTGTGTGACAACAGATGGTGCAAAGAACATGGCAGGTCATAATATAATACAGGTTTAATAATTGATTAATAGAAAAATTACTGAATTAAATTTTACACATGCTCGTTTATAACTCCGTTGGATTATTCATTAACATGCGCTTTGTGCAAAAGTTGCCAATTTGAAAGATGTCATGGATATTGTAATATCAATCGTTAATTATATTCGCAAGAACGGTATGAATCATCGTAACTTTTGAGAATTCTTAAATGAAATCGATGTAGAATATATTATGTACTTTTCTGAAGTAAGATGGCTTAGTGGAAAACTTTTAACAATATTTTTTAATTTGAAAGACGAAATTGAAATATTTCTGACAGACAAAGGAAAAAATATACCAGAATTATCAAATTTTCAATAGAAAAGCGAATTAGTCTCTGGTTGATATTACAACTTGCTTCAATAAACTAAATATAACGACAAGGCAAAGAAAAATTAATGAGTTATTTACAGAAATTAAAAGTTTTACAGTTAAAACTAAAATTGTTTATTTCACAAATTGAGAATAATAATTATTATTTTCCTACATTGCAATCGATGTTAAGAAAAAATGACAGTGTATATCTAACGATGTTTATATTAGTTCTTTAAAATTATTGGACGATTTCAAGATTTCTTTACGCAAGAATGCAACAGAAGTATTCGAAAATCCTTTTAAATTTGATGTAACAAACGCACCTTACAATTTACAGTTAAAGTTAATTGATTTACATGTACAAAAATAATTTTGATGAAAATAATTTGACATTATTTTATTCAAGTCTACCAGAAAATAAATTTCAGAACTTAAGAAACTTTGCAAAATCAATGATTTGCACTTCTGGAAGCACATATTTATGCGAACAAACATTTTCAAGAATGAATGTTAGGTTTGTTCGTTTGTCAATTAGTGCAGTACGGAGTAGCTCGAATTTCTAAATTGCGCGTTTGTTTGTAAAAAAAACTGGCAATCCAATGTCCGTTTGTATATGTTGGGCAGTTTCCGACAGTTTTGAAGCCTAAAGATATTTCTTTTGGAAGTGGCCCACTGTCCTAAAAAGGTTGCCGACCCCTAGTTTAAGGGGTCTCGAAAAAACCTTAATTCAAGTAGAACGCTGAAAATCGTAACATATCGAATTGTTAAAAACTACGTAGATTATTATGAGATGACATAACACAAAGACAAGATACTCATGAATTTACAAAAATGATATTATTAAAGAAAACACATTGTACATATTAAAATCGTCTAACTGTGTGAAATTTATCAATAAATTGCAAAGCAATTGCATTAGTCCATGCGGATATTTTCTGCGCTTCATATTCACCCTTAGGACCTGGTTCACCTACATGCTCAGCGTGATATCGTTGATACATGGCTCCAGCAGCATTAAAACTTGTTCTTGTTGCATTCAGAAATTTCTGCGCTAGCATTCTGGCTATGTACTTCCCGTTTGAAACGCCTGTATTATAAAATCCATTGACAATTATTGATTGTAAGGGCGGCCAAACATTAGGCATGTCCCATTGTTTTCCAGTATTTTGTAAAGACGACGGCATACCGCCAGGGAAATCAAAGAGTCCTTCCTTCTTAAGGTAATAAATTATCTTATCTACTTGTCTGCGCTTTTTGCAATCAGTTTCGTTTAATGCTTGAGTCCACAGAGGCGTTAAATTACTTGCGTAGAAGTTTTTCCTTTGGCGCCCTGCAGTGATATCAAAATCATACCACATGCCGTCTTCTTCGTTCCAGAATAACTCCTGAATTACTACTTTCAAATCATTTGCCCTTTTATGCCAGTAACTTTGTTTTGAATAATCTTCAAGATCCAAGTAAAATTTGGACATTATATTGAAGGCGCCGTACAAAAAAGCATTAAGATCGACTGGTATTACGTTGCTAGTTCGTGAAAACGTCAAATTGGCTTCGGTTCCTCCTTGGTCATCAAATACCCATCTGCAATACGTATTTCTCTTAGTACGTGAGCGTAAAATAGTTGTTTTTGAAGTGAACAAATAATGTAAACAAAATGAACATGCATACATGGAAATGGAAAATTAAGTGTATAAATTTTAGCAACTAAATTCTAAAAATTCGTAAATAATCTTTCTTATTTATTTCAATGAAATAAGTTTTCATGGTAATCACAATTAGATAATGCACAAGCATCCTACCAAATCCTTTCTTATTGTAGGAGTAATCTAGTCGTGAATGGCAATTAGATGTCAATGATCCTCCCAATGTATGTGTGGATAGTGTGGGAGTCTCAAAGCTAAATAAACCCAGCTGTAGTTATAACCTTGAGATCCTAATGTGTGGCCGCAAAAGCAATATTTCAAGTGCGGTTTTAAAGAGCGCCAAAAATTGTAAAAGATAAACACGTGAGTTTTTTTTTTACTTACCATCTGCGTGATATAATAAGTAACAAACTAAAGTGTAAAATAAAGTATTTTCGTTTAAGTAACGTAATAAGGCTTGCACTAAATGCTTTGAAAACCTACAAAGTAATTATTTCTATACTTATTCTTTCCAATTACCAGTTAAAGATCGCAAAGTACCGGTAAAAATTTTGAAAGAATTTTCGCAGATTTGCTGGTAATTTTTTAAGAATTTCGTAAAACATAGTGATAAAGTTTTCTTTAAAATTATGTCTAATAGCCCATTATAAAATTTAAAAGCTATCTTACCGGGAACTTGAATCCCATCCACTCTCTGCGCTGGCTTTAATATCACTGTAATATCTTTGCTGTTCGTCTTTTGTTTCAAAATATTCAGCATTGGTAACATCTTCATAATAGGCCTCTGGTCTCGGGCCTCTGCTTTCCGCTCTATATATTCCAACATCCATGTCTTTGTCGCCGATAGTGACGGTTATCATTCTATTATCAACCCAATATTGCATTTCTGTTTCGAAAAACGAAATAAAATACTCCAACCAGATTATATCGGTTGTTTCCTCATAATATCTCATCACCATAAATGGAAGTAAAGGGGGTTGCGATCTTCGCGAATAGTATATTCTGCCACCATTTGGCACAAAACCAAACTGTAATATCAACGTAACGAAATTCTCAATCATTCCTCTAGCAGTGTCAAGCATTCCGCAGATGATCAACGAATCAATAATCCAATAGTTGTCCCAATAATAATATTCTTCATAGCGACCTCCCGACGCTATAAAACCGTTTGGTATTGGAATCAAAGAATGTCTATCAGACTGATCCAATACCTTCTCCGAAATTTTTTGGCCCAAAGACTTCCATAATTTAATGATGGAGCTTGCAAATCTTCTAAGTTCATCAGATCTAATATCTGCAAGGAAACAAGGATCTTCAACGTAATCTTCCGGAACCCATGGTATAAGCTCTTGTTCCGAAACGAAATTTTCGGAGACAAAATTTTTAAGGTCCTGTTTGGACGGCTCGTTATCTAAACAAATATGAATAATAAATTAGTAATAGTTTGTGCCTTGCCCATTGACGCACCCGGAGGGGGGGGGGGGGTAAAATGTGATAAGTTTCTTTCTACATGTACATATACTCTAAACTCATCGAAATTTACCAATATAGGGTTGACATTTATCAATAAAGTAACAAGATGTATTAAATTAATGGATGTTTTCAGTATTCGATATATGAGGGATAATTCTAAAATAAGGTTCCCAAAGCCCTACAGCAACAATAAGACGTGTTAGGCGAAATCCGACAACATTAGCGCGTGCAGCAGCTCTCCCACTCTATATACGTACCACTCCCGTCTCGCTACGCCGCTCAGTGTTGACCAAGCAGCCGTCCGAGATGGAACTCCCGATCGCCGCTACCGCCAGGTGCGAAATTCGCGCTACGGTTTTTAAACGCAAAAGGGGTTTCACCTATAGACATTCACCGTCAATTAACCGAAGTTTGTGGAGAAAAGTGTATAGCTGTTCAACACGTACGCAAATAGTGTAGGAAATTCACTGGAGGTCGGATGGAAATTCACGATGAAGAGCGGAGCGGAAGACCATCAGTTTCAGAGGAAATCGTTGAAAAGGTCGGGAGCATACTGCTTGACGATCGGAGGGTCACCATTCGTCAACTCGCTCTTCGGATTCCTGAGGTTTCCAACACCACAATTGAACAAATTTTGACCGAAAAACTGGGCTACCGCAAGGCGCGCGCGCGGTGGGTACCGCGAATGCTTACGGAAGACCATAAGCAGAAACGCTGCACGTGTGTCCAGGCGTTTCTTCAACAATGTCAAAACAACAAGGAGGAACTTTTGGACTCCATTGTTACGGGCGACGAAAAGTGAGTGTTTCATTTCACTCCCGAAGACAAGCGACAATTATGCGAATGGCGCCACTCAACTTCGCCGAAACCAAAGAAGTTTAAATAAACGCAGTCTGCTGGCAAAGTCATGGCAACCGTCTTTTGGGACAGGAAAGGGTTATTGCTGGTTGACTTTTTGCCGCCTGGGATGACAATAAACTCAAACAGGTATTGCGATACACTGACCAAACACAGACGGGCGATCCAGAACCGCCGGAGAGGAAGATTGACTGCAGGTGTGACGCTTCTTTGCGACAACGCTCGGCCCCACGTCTCTGGTCAAACCGAGGAACAGCCGACAAAATTTGGCTGGACTATCATGCCCCCCCCCCCCCCCCCCCCATATAGTCCGGACCTAGCTCCAAGCGATTACCACTTGTTTCCAAAATTAAAGGAACACTTGGGTGGCGCACGCGTCGGGACGGACGATGAAGTCAACTCGATTCTTGAAAGGACTGGCGGCAGAATTTTACGACATGGGGACACAGAAGTTGGAGCACCGTCTGCAAAAATGCTTGGATAGAAATGGCGATTATGTCGAAAAATAGTTTTTACCTTTAAAACGATGTGTAATGTTAAGGGAATAAAGAATGCTGTCTATTTTTAAAAAGTATGGGAACCTTATTTTACGATCATCCCTCGTAAATTACAAGGTGACTCGGGAGGAATGGACCAAACTCCAGGAGTGACTGTACTCGTCAAAATAGTGTAAAAAACTCATATGTTCTTATCCAATTTTCATTTGTTTTCAAGTTATAGCGTAATTAAAAAAAAATAACTAGCGTTCTTGTAAATGGTCCAAATTTTTGCTTGTTTTCGAGTTAATACCTCTTAAATAAAATAAAAATATCCTTGCGATGACTACCCATGTAAAACAAAAAGTCAGATACGTTCGACATACGAGTTTGTATATTATTTTGTTAGAAAATGCCACACACATATTCAAATTTACAATATGCAAATATGCTGTTTATTTATGGTTTTTGTAACGGGAATGCTACAGTTGCTGTTGAAGAATATTGTCAACGGTTTCAATAAACTGTGCGAGACCGGAATGCTTCCCAGTACTAACGTAACATCTGAACCAGCTACTCGACAAGATTTAGAAGGAGTAAAAAATATTCTGGATTTAGTAAAAGAAGATGCAACGACCAGCTCACGAAGAATTGGTATTCAATTGGGCATTCCGCAAAAAAGAGTAATAAACACGAGCAAGGTTTATATCCATATCATATTGAGCGCATACAGCACCTACAACCGGAATTTTGTCGGTAGATAAACAATAATCGTTGTGTTGTATCGCGCGAATGAAGCAACTTTCACCCGTGACGGCATTAATAATACTCGGAACTCTCATGTATGGTCAAATGAAAATCCCTACGCAACAGTCGAAAGTAATTTTCAGCACAAGTTTTCGGTAAACGTGTGGTGCGGTACGGTCCCTAGTTATTTAATTGGCCCTTTCATTTTGGAGAATCGGCTCACAGGAGAGCACTACTTAATATTTTTTGCAAAACGAATTACAAGAACTACTAGAGGATGTTTCTCTAAACATTGGAATGTAAATGTATTATCACTATGATGGAGCTCTTGTCAGGTCAAGCAACATTTGGATGATAGGTTTCCAGGGCTTAGGATTGGTCGCGGCGGTCTTATTAGTTGGCTTCCAAGATCTCCAGACCTCACACCACTAAACTATTGTTTATAGGGTTGTTTCAAAAATGAAGTTTATAAGGTAAAAGTCGATACTAGGGATGCACTAATTCGACGTATTGGAAATACTGCAGCCGATATTAAAGAAAGACATCAACAAGCAATTAGGAGAGCAACGGGCGCCCTTCGCAGACGAAGCATAAATTGTTTAGAGGCCATGTGGTATCAATGGTTTCAATTATTCCAAGTGACAATCATCCTGAGTTTGGTTTTCTCAACACCTGTATATTTTTCAAGAGTCATGCGGTACTAGTGCTGTAGTACTAATACAGCAGTAAAAATTGTATACATTAATCATTACGCTCTGATATACAGTACTTAGAAATATTCCGAATCAAGATTATTAATAATGTATACATAATATAAATTCTTATTTAAATACTCAGAGAATAATGGTCACTGAAAAGAAAACATTAGTATAGATTAAGAGAGTTCAGCTGAATAACCTAAGTTATCCTCTGTTTTTAAGCCCAATTCTTAAAGGAAAAAAGTACTATAAAACTGAAAGACATAACTAAAACCTTAAACTAAATATTCTGTGATTCCCAATCTAACAAACAAAATAAAAAAAATTATAACAATACTGTAGGTTGTAAAGAAGAAAAAACTAAATCAAAATTATTCATAAACTACTGTTTTTGACGTAGATATTGCTTTGTCGCACACCTGAACGATGGTGATAAACATCTCAAATCGCTGGGAATAGAATTAAAACATTTGTGTACCTATACTATAAGTAAACGACCTTTCAAAAAAAGCAGTATTGTGAATAGGAGGCGTTATAAGATTTTTGTTCCTGAGATTAATGTTGTGGACAGCTGTACGAAATTTGATCTTGTTCCATAAATAACAAAGCTTCCTATAAAATAAGATCTTGTTATATAAATTATTTGCATGTTAAGCCATTTCAAGACTGCGACTTCGTAGGGTTCTAAATTAGGCTAAGGTATTCTGAGTTTTGTATCTAGCAATGAGTTTGTTAAACGCCAAATACGTAAACAGCATATAGAGGAAGACAAGATTCACAAGCATGGTTAAAATTCTTATATGAGTCAACACGAAGTTGCAAAATTATTGTCAATAACCTCTAATTTCGTCGTAGATAAAGAACTGTAGAACCGTATAGATAAGAATTCTTAACTCTGTCTATCCCGTTGCAAGCACGCATGTTAGAAGGTACATTTTAGGGAATGACTCTTCCAAATTATTATAGATCAAGATCACATCACCTAGCATGTTTCAAGACTCATAAGCATAAATAGTCTAGCTGGGTATCATCCACGACATCGCAGTCAGTATTTGACACTTTTGTGGAAAGGCGTGTAAATGGATAGTGCGACCCATTTGAACCCTGTCAACGCGTTGAAGAGGATAAGGAGCCGTAAAGTCGCCATAGCCGTACCTGCCTAGTATACAAAAACTAAAGAATAGCAAAAATAAAAAGAAAAAAATAACAGAACTAATACATAATTATAATATGTGAAAGTAGTGAAACACTCACCCTTTTAAGCAGCCTTGGCTACGGAACAGTAAAACTAGAAGCACCATTATCAGTATTAACATCATATGGATAGGAGTGGCAAAAAGTTGACACCATTAGATGCGTTTCCACAGTTGTCTCGGTGAGTGGATTATCAGTGGCTTATTCGATACACCATCACAAATTTGTTTTAGTGTGCTAAAATCGGGATCTTTCTGTAGCACACTCTCGAACTTTTCTAAAACGCGATTATATTTTGCGTCATGTATAGTCAGTAGCTGTGTATGCACTCCATCCATAATTTGCAGAGACTCCAATAATGATAACGATCTATTTTGTAATTGGTCTATTGCGTCAGCTAATCCTTTATAGTAGCTACGAATATTTTTTAAATCTGTTTCAACGGAAATATCTTGAAATTTCGACTGGCTCTCCTTAATAGCTGCCGCTTTGGCAGGATTGAATTATGCAACAGCTTTTACTATTTTGAAATGTTCAGCATAATAAAAAGCTGTCTGCAACCATGTTCCCCAACGTGTAAGAATTGGCTCCGGTGGTTGACGAATACCAGGACACTCTGTGTGAAATAATCGTAGGCGTTTGGGAGATTTCAAAAATACTTTTTTTGTGCTTACTATTAATGCATCTACCTCGGGAGAGCATTGTCGAATGGTTTCTGCCACAAGATGTAAAGCATGTACTTTACACGTAACATGTAAACACTTGCAACCATGTTCAAGAAGAGAACGGCCTACCGAACGCATTATCGCTGCGCCATCGCTCATAAACATCAACACTTTATCTTTTGAAATTTGAAATTTTTCCAACGTATTAAGTACAACCTTCGTAATTGCTGCAGCACTACACTCTTGTAGTCTTCGGCCAGCTAGTAACAATAGTAATGTAGGTTTACTAGGGTCTAGTATGCGCACCATAATATTTACAATTGAATTTTTTTTACAGTCTGTCTCGTCAACACATAACCAAAGAAACTGTTTTTTCAATATGCGTTTCATTTTCTTTTCCACGTCATCGCGTACAAATGCAACATGCTTACGTGCCGTTTTCTCCGTTGGCAACCGCAACTCGGGATTGTATTTGTCCCAAAAGTCCTTAAACGGTTGTTTATCGAGTAAGCCTAGTGGCAAATTACAGTTTATCAACGTAAGAATTACATTAGAAAAAAAAATGCATTTCTCGGTGGCATGCCCAATTTTCCTTTTCTATGCTGTGTGGAATTTACGTGTCTATTTTGCACACTTTACAAACTATCTTACTCCCGTAGTAAAACAAATCGGGAAAGTCAGAAATAAACTTGTTTACTATGTCTTGAAAGGGTCGTTTTTTAGCCTTCGACACGTTCACTAAAAACTACAATTAATAACTACGTCTGTATCACTAAAATCAAAACGCACTGCACTAAATAATAGCTACAATTAATAACTACGTCTATATCAATAAAATCAACACGCCCTATCCGCTATCCAATGCTAAACTGAACTGAGTGATGATTTGTCGTGTCATAATGGACCAGCCCTCCCCGCCCACCTAAACACAGTCACACCACCGCTACGATTGCTCTCCAGTTATCGGGCTCTAGTAATAAGTGAGATACCCTCCCCGAAAGACGAACACTGATTCCTTCCAACAAGAAATGATTCTAACAAAGAAAGTGCACTCCTTGAGAGACCTATGTGGTATAGGATAGATAGCATTATACGATGATCAACTGTGTCAAATGCTCTACTAATAAATGTTTCAAATGAAAGTTGCACATTTGCACTTGTGCATATTTCTAAAATAATACGAAATATACCGGGAGTTTAATTAATGCAGGGCAGCATGAAGAGTGATTTCTTTAAATGGCGCACTATGTATATTAAATTACGATTGAATTCAGCATAAAGTATTACATTCAGTACCGCCTTATATTTTCATGAAAATTGCGACGTTGTCAAGTTGTCTGAAAAGAATGAAAATTCAAGAAAAATCAGTACCATCAAAATAACTTTATTAGTGCGAATTAGCGAAAGATATTTGGCAGATACGTAGAACAGGTCTTGGATAGGTAGAAGTTTCGCTTCATGTACAAGGTGTTTTTTACATGTGTACAAACTTCGCAATTTTCAAAAATCAGAAACTTTTTTTTAATGGATCACCATGTATATTATTTTACCACTTGATAGAACTATTGTTAAGGTTCGACAAACGCGTGCTACGTCAGAAGCGCCGAGAGTGGATTTAGGTCGGTGCGAAACCAGTGGAGAGTTTAGTCATTCGATAGGCGTGGAAGTAAACGGTCGTTCGATAATTATCGGTTTATCGGCGTGCGTCTTTTAAAACATGGATCGTCGTAAGCGGGGTTTACCTTTAGCATCGCATGTGAATAAATATATAAGCCGTTTCCCTGGGTTGGAATATACAGGTACTACCATTCAGTGCAAAATTTGCAATATACGGTTGATAGGTCGCAATACATTTCACTATAGAAGATATATTAAAAGTAAACCTACACCCTGTACATGAAGCGAAACTTCTACCTACCCAAAACCTTTAAGTTATCCCTTTTGTACGTATCTGACAAATATCTTTCGTTAATTCGCACTAATAAAGTTATTTTGATGGTTATTATTAGAGAGCGGAATTATATGCATCGGAAATCGATAAAATATGCGCATATATATGCAGAAAAATTCTTCGGAATATGCAAAATTTTTGCTAAATATGCAGTTTTATGCATATATGCTTCTGATACCGATTAACTTCTTGTTAAATGTTATAAAACAAGAATAATCACAATAAAGCATTTTACAAACGTTTATTGTTCTTACATTATTCCCACTTACATTTTAAAATCACAATTATATAAACACATACGTACTTAAAATTTGCTAAAATACATATTTAGACACTACATATTTTTATTATTAAAACAATTTACAATTAAATGCTTTTCTACATTTTCTAATGAAAAATTATGTCGCCTATCTGCGTGAATGCATTTATATACCGAAAAACCTCTTTCAACATCAACAGAAGTTATTGGTGCGTACTTTAATGCATTAATAATCTCAGGAGTTAATTCTATACTTGTTTCTGTTTCATTCATTTTTAATTCACCAGTTAAAATCAAACTGATTTTTGCTAAACTTTTGTATCCTACATTTTTATTAATTATTTCTTTAAACTTTTGATTTATTGAGTTTCCTATGCTACCCGGAATATTTGAAGCACTATTTTCTGTCATTGATTAATTTAACTGATTCAGTTAGTGGCAGCGATTCTTTTTCATGTTTTGTTATTGTCAAAGAAACAAATTCATAATTGGCTTTAATAAATATCAATTCATTAGGCAAAGAAGAGTTTTCAAACTGCAGTTGTCAGTAGAGAATTCTGAAATAATGTTTTTGATCTCTAGATAATGGTTTGCATAAAATATTGCGGCATTTAACTAAGTACCCCATCGGGCAATGACGGGTTCAGGTGGTAAAGGAGTATCCGGCAGCCTTTCTCTATAAATCTGAACTCTCAATGGTGACTTGAAGAACATTTTCTTAACGTTACTGATTAACGTATTTACTGCTGGAAATTGCTGCCGAATTTCCTCAGCCACCCTATTTAATCCATAAGCCAAACAAGTAACATGTATTAAATTAGGGTACAAAAGTTTAAGCTGTTGACCCGCTTTAATCAAATATGCCGCTGCATCGGACAACATGACTAAAATTTTTCCTGTGGGAACAATATCAGGAACAGAAAAATTCATGAAACTTTCATTAACAAATCTTAATATTGTGAGATGGTTTGTTTTTTCTAATTGTTTACAAGCAATTAAATACGATCTACCAGGCTGTTTATTATCTAGATGACCAATTAATAAATTTGCTAAAATATATATACTCGTTTTTAACAATTTCCCTAATGCTATTGATCGTTTCAGAATAAATATCGGCTACGTAACATTTTCTGAGCAAACTTCATCCGGAATACTCTTTTGGCAGTACTTTTCTAAAAATTTCCGAAAACACGAATTTTGCAGCTTTTTGAGCGGTATATTGGCAGTAACCATGTCTTTGCACAAATCTACGTTAAATATTTGTTGCTCATTTTGCTTTGAGGTTCCGGCAAAAGATTGTGTCAAAGGCTCTTGGCTAACTTTTGAAACTTGAAGTTTCCGACAGTTTCTTCGATGTATTTCAGTTGCAACATATTGGGTGACTTGAAATTTGCGTTCACATGGCACCTGTAAAGAAAAAAAATATCACCAAAAACTTACAAGAAAATCGTATGTATTATACACAAAACAAAACTTACCGTTTTCCCACATGCTTTGCATGAAACTCTTTCATCCGTTAGAATAAGTTCAGGAACATTTTTGATTCACGAAACAATTAAACTTGTACTCACTTTTGGCGTTTTTTCACTACTGCACCAATCTACTTCAACGTCTGGTTATACAATGAATAAGAAACATTTTGGTAAATACTTAGACTTCCTATGAATCAGACAGTTGCTGGTATGGGGGTTGTTGAAAATTATATGATAATTTTATCTAGTGAATTTGCGACAGCCCACCACCTGAGGGATGGCGGTTTCTTTGCGAAGTAGGCTCTTTGTCGGTGGGGAGATCCAGCGACAGAAGAGCCGACTCCGCATCTAATACACACGTGTCCGATAAAATGTTTGTTAGTAAAAGTTTTGTTGTATTACAGGAAAACGCTAATAAAGTTCAAAGACAAAATTATTTTTCTTCTAAATTTGCTAAAAAATGCACAAATATGCTCTAGTGTGCAAAAATATGCGAAATATGCAATAATTAGTCTACGTCAATCAATTCGAAAAGTTATTCGTATATATATTGAAGCATTTGCTTGTCATATAAAAAATATGGGATATGCAAATTGCATAAATTCCGTTCTCTAGTTATTATAGTGTACTGATTTTTCTTGAGTTTTCATTCTTTTCAGAACAACTTGACGTCGCAATTTTCATGAAAAGATAAGGCGGTACTGAATGTAATACTTTATGCTGAATTCAATGGTAAATTAATATACATAGTGTGCCATTTAAAGAAAACATTCTTCATGCTGTCCTGTATTAATTGAACACCCTGTATATTTTGTACTATTTTAGAAGTACAGGTGCAAATATAGTAACTTCTATTTGAAACATTTTTTCCTATCTTCTACATTAACTGAGATATTGAACTTCCTCGTATTAATGGGTCAGCCTGTATATTAAGATGTGCCTATGTTTGTATATTTTCCTAAGTTTAAGCTTAATCAATTGATAAAACAAAACATATTCTTTTACCTGTTCGCTCCATCAATTCCTGGAATTTTTGTAACGTTGCTCCAGGATCGTTTACCATTTTTAAATCGACAAATTCTTTAGAATCGTCGAATACTCGTTTCATTTGGATAGTGTGTAATAAAATTCCGTAGCAGTATATGAAGCTGTCACATGTTGGCGGCAAGTTCTGTGGTAAACCCAGAGGATCTATTATTTCAGTGGAATTTACCTCACCAGGCTGGTCTGGAAAGTCAGTTTCGGGTTCAATAACAGTAGACTCGTCCTCACCCGTTGTGTATGGTTCACCAGCACTGTTATTTTCTGTATCTTCTGTAGTTTCTGTCGTTTCCGTATCTTCGTTGCTGGTGATGTTTCCTGTATCTGCGGAGCTTTCATCAATCAAAGCAGTTGTGTTCGTTATTTCTTCTGTTATACCAGTCCCTCCTTCGCTAGGAGTGTTTGTGTTAGTATCATTATTTCCAGCAATGACTCCAATGTCCGTGTCATTTTCATTTAGTATATTATCTTCTGTAACAATCGCATCGGTCGAATTGAACGTTTCTGCTGTTTCGTTTACAGATGCCGTACTATTTGCTTCATTGACTATATTTGCTTCACCACCGTCAGTTGCTTCACCAACCTCATTTGTTTCAGTACCCGTAGTTTGCTCACCCCCTTCATTTTCTTCACTACTCGTATTTGTTTCATTACCCCCACTTATTTCACCAGTCTCATTTGTTTCAATACTCGCAGTTTGGTTACCACCTTGATTTTCTTCAGTACTCCCATTTGTTTCATTACCCTCACTTATTTCACTACCTCCACTTATTTCACTAGTCGTGTTTTGCTCACTACCTTCATTCTCTTGACTACTCCCATTTGCTTCAGTGCTTGCGTTTTCTTCACCACCTCCATTATTCTCTGCATTGCTATTTGTGATTTCTTGATCTGCAGGAGAGTCAGTACTTTCTGCATTAGTTGCAATTGAAGTCAGACATATAACGCCAAATAACAATTTGGCAAACATGATGGTTCTGATGCTATCAACGTATGATTAAGTCTCAAATTGCGGCAAATATAATTATCCATTGTTGTTTTATTACCAATTACTAAGTAATTAATTTGTACTGTTTCGCATTTTTGCATTTCCAATCTATGGGCAGTACCGGCAATGAATTGCAATAATTACATTGTATCCAACAATGACAATGTAATATAAGATACCTACTCATAATTTTGTCATGTGAGATTCTGTTGAAAATTGACAAAGTGCAGCTTTATATGTCGAAGTTAATCATTAGTAACTTCAACGGTATTCAAAAGGACGGCATACTGCCCTATAATAGTAGCAATCAGTAATCTTCAATAGCATACAAAATATATGGGATAAATATACATGAATACTATCTGATGCAAATTAGCAGATTGTTGGCGTCCAACAATTTGATGAGAGTGTTCAATTCCGTTAAAACTTGTTTTTCAAGAAGAAACTTATGTGTCCATAACCAAAAAGGCGCCGTAACAAAAAATATATCGAATATGTTATATGTAGATGTACCTACACTAAGTTTGTTCTAACGCAACGTGCAATGCTGCGATCAAACCGCGCGACGTTTTCGTCCCGGCTTGAAATTTCAAGTTTATTCTTGTTCGTGTTCATGTTTATTCCTGCAAATTCTCGTCATTTTAAAACCTTATATAAAAGCGCGTTAACATGAACTCACAGATTACAACCACTATTCATTGCGTACTATTTGCGCGCGTGTGTTAAATTAAAATTAAATACAATACAAGTATCGAGCGATAGCAATTATAGCAGTCGAAAAAAGTGCAACATATTCGTTAAATAAGGTAAGACAAAAATAAAATTATTATTTTTTTCGGAATTTTTTTTTAAATGAGTTTTGAGTATTTAAAATTCAACTAAAAGGTAGTAAAAAATATAAGAAAAATACCTAACGTTTTAACCCTTGTACACAATGAACGTAAGCGTAATAGATACATAAATCGTAAATCGTAATCATAACAGAACATAAACGTAAACGCAAGTGTACACAACGGACGTAAGAAAAACATATAATTTTATCTGTTGCGGATCACGTACAAACCGTAACCTAACCAAAGTTAAATAAAATTTGAATTGGATTTTAGAATTCCGATTATAAACTGTCAATGAATCCTAGCAATTCCTTTTAATTAAAATTCATTTATTTCCTTCTATGATTCATATTAAGTATTCTTTTATATCATCGAGATTTTCCAACACTTTAATTGAAATGCATACATATTTCGATTGCACCACAACCAAATATAATATATTCGTACTTATGTATATTTTCAAAAAAAGATTTTTTTTTATTATACAACAGGTTAGATTAGGTTAATTAGAACCCTGTTCATTAGACGTTACTTTCCGTCAACAAATTCACTGTGCATTGCTAATCTATCTGTTACTTCAACATAATGACTTAAAAATCACTAAAAATTTACGTAAAATATACATAAAGTTGAAATATTTCCAACTTTACGTTCATCTTACGGGCGAACGTAATCGGTACGTAAGATAACCATAACGTAAAAATTACGTAAGGCCATTGTGAACACTTTACGTTTTATGTACGTGATACGGTTATTTTACGTTTTACGTTCATTGTGAACAAGGGCTTAAACTAAAAAAAAAAATTAATTGCGCCTACCCTTTTAAATTATTTGTTATTTTGATAGATGTCTTCAGAAACGGGGAAGAAAAAACTTTCGGGACATCAAAACCTCATTAATAAAAGAAAGCACGAAGAAAATTTAGAAAAAAAACTATGGGGAAATAACACAATTTTTCGGAAAAACACATCAAGAGGACCCATCGACGTCTTCTTCATCGACGATCATGGCAGCTAATGATGCACAGATGGATACATCGCAGTCGTAGCTATCTACATCAAATATAATAGATCCTGAAAATGCTATTTTTAATGAAGATACGTCAAACTTGGAGCCAGCCTCGGAATCAGCAGGAGATAGAAATAGGTAATGTCCAAACTCAAAGCTCTGTTATTTCTGAAGACCCTGGTTTGTGGCCGAATAATTTAACTCCATTCCAAATCGAAACTTTGGTAGAAAATGGATCTTCTCGGTATCAAAACGAATGTGATGATTATCCTAGCGATACATTAGATCGAAAGTTTTCTCCGGTCCATTTTACTGGAATTCTGCCAAATTTAGAAAAAATTAAACGTCAATGGCTTTTATATTCTAAATCAAAAAATGCAGTATTTTGTTTCTGCTGCAAATTATTTTCTAGTTCATTAAAAATTACAAGGTTTGGTGATACGGCTGGTTTCAATGATTGGAAACATATAGGTGAACGATTGAATATTCATGAAAACAGCAAATCACATTTTGAAAACTTAAAAAAATGGTCTGATTTAGACAGTCGTTTAAAATCTAATACAACCATTGACTCTACAAGGCGAAGTTTATTGAATTCAGAAAGAAAATATTGGCCTGCGGTTATTGAAAGAATATTTTACACAATACAATTTTTGCCTGAACAAAATCTAGCTTTTCGTGGTACAAATAATAAATTATTTGAAAAAAATAATGGTAATTTTTTAAAATGTATTGAAATGATATCCAAATTTGATCCGGTAATGGCTGAACATACTAAAAAAGTGCAAAGGAATTCGAATGACCATAAAAACATGCCTCATTATTTAGGAGAGAAAATTCAAAACGAAATAATAAATTTAATAGGCACCAACTTAAGAGCAGACATTTTGAATAGGGTTAAAAAGCGTAAATATTTTTCTATTATACTTGACTGTACACCTGATGTTAGTCACCAGGAGCAAATTTCAGTTTGCATTCGTTTCGTGGATTTAAATTATGATTTAACAGAAACGCAGTGCTGCGTCGAAGAACATTTTTTAACTTTTTGCCCTACGACAGATACGACAGGGAAAGGGTTATCAACATTCTTATTATCAACATTGGAACAATATGGTTTAAATATCGACGATTTACGCGGACAAGGGTACGACAATGGTGCTAACATGCGGGGAAAGCATAATGGAGTACAAAAAAAAATCCTTGACATAAATTCAAGATCTTTCTTTGTGCCTTGTTGCAACCACACATTAAACCTTGTGGTGAACGACGCTTCCAAATGTAATATTTCGTGTGTTAATTTTTTTCTACCATTCAGGAAATTTATAATTTTTTCTCAGCTTCGACAAATCGGTGGTCAATCTTAAAAAAATATATATTAAACTTAACTGTAAAACCTCTATCAGATACTAGGTGGTTTAGCAGAATTGATGCTGTAACTCTGCTGTAATAATAATCCAAAAAATGTGGCAACCGCTTTAGGAAACAAAACTAAGAATTTTGAATTCATATGCTTATTAACTTTATGGTATAATATTTTGAGAAAGGTACATATTTCAAGTAAAATATTACAAACCAAAGATTTTGACATTTTCCATGCTTGTTTGAACATATTAATCGATTTTTTAAAAAAGTACAGATCAGACAAAGGGTTTTCTGATTTATTAGTCGATGCCAAAGAAGTTGCTTCTTCACTCGATGTTGAGGCAAAATTTGAGACTAAAGAAGCATTAAGGCCAAAAACAAAAAAAAAAATAAAAAAGCAGTTCACTTACGAGCATGATGATGAGGTAATAGAAAATAGAGAATTACGTTTCAAAGTTGATTGCTTTTTTGCAGTGCTAGATTTGAGCATTCAATCTATACAAGAGAGATTTACATTATTAATGCAATTTTCACATAACTTTAATTTTTTAAGTAACCTTTCAAAGTTTTTACAACATTCAGAAGAAGAGCAATTAAAATTTTGCACAAATCTTAAAAGTGTTTTAACAGACAAGAATAAAAATGAACGTGACATTAAGGAATTATTATATGAATTACAGTTTTTGCTAAATTTTGAGTTAAAATCAGAGATGATATCATCCCCAATTGAGATATTAAATTATATTATTAAAAATAAATTAAATGATGCATTTCCTAACACTACTATAGCATTGCGAATATTATTAACAATGCCTGTTTCAGTGGCTACAGCTGAAAGGTCTTTTTCAAAATTAAAAATTATTAAAAACTATTTAAGATCTACAATGTCACAAGAACGGCTTGAAAATTTGGCTATTATTTCAATTGAATCAGATTTATTAAAACAATTTAGACACACAAGAGGTGATAAAGCAATTTGCCAAAAATAAAGCGCGCAAAGGTAATATTTTGTAAATTTCAATTATTAACAATAATAATTAATAATTATGTCATGTTGTTTTTAGATAATAATAATAAACATATGTTAGATATATTTGCAGTTTTAAGATATATTAATTTGATTATTGTCTACTACTTTGAAAATCGTGTATTATTATTTAATGTTCATGTTCCTACCTGTCTGTGAATAAAAGTTTCATTTCAAAACATAGTGTTTTTCTTTTTATAATTATTATCCTAACCCTTAAGAAATAGTTTGTGTACCGATTCATCAAAGTTGCAATAAACTACTCATAGAGGGAGGGGGCGCCTACATTTTCTTGCGCCGGGGCGCTTGAAAGCCTTGGCGCGGCACTGTATGCGGAGACAAATTTTGTGCAGTTTCCTCTACAAACGATACAAGTTTGGTTTTTTAAATGGAATATACTCTGTATATTACTACGTTTTCGGATGCCTCTCGTCAATTCATATCAAGTATTGATTCGAGTTCAACATAAAACGAATAGGTTTATTTAAAGCATCGTATACAAAAAGTTGCTTCAGAAATGTCAGAATTTAACTAAAAACTTTCTGGGTTAACTTATAAACGTAATGCACAAAATATGACTGGAAATATTGTTCAACAAGATACAAGAAATCGCATTATAGTTTGTATGAAGGAAAATGGTGTTCACTCTAAATTGACGTTGAAATTATATACATAAATTAATTTGCAGATTATTTTTAATGAATATCTTTAGAGAAACAAGAGTTTATAAAATAAATGCTATAACAATTTCTCTATCAGATTCTTAAAATATACAAAGAGTGTTCCGTAAAATAAATATAATAAGTCTAATTCTAAACGTTTTCTGCTAGAAATATTTTTTTTTTCGAATCTTAAAGGCGATCCAATATAAGATGTCGGGAATAGGAGTTTCAATTTAAAACTTCCATTTCAAATGTTCCAAAAATTATTTATTCATTTCAGTTCAAATATACCCCTGATGAAGATTTCCCTTCTTTTCCGCGCCCAAATGTTTCTTTTTAGACGAGGGTTGACCGTGCAATTATCTGTAGAAGATATTTTTTATTTGTTGAGTAGGTATCCAATAAAAACTTCAATAGAAACATGAAAGAGTTTGGAGTCATTAATGGCATATCTATAAGCTGCTATAGCAGATCAGCAGGAAGAAGGGAATAGGAACAAATAAATTCCACATCGAGAGCTTCTCACAAGGAGACGGATTCAGAGTTCGTCGTCATCATCATCGCCGTGTAATCCTTTTGGATTATAGCAGACACTTTGCAACGTCTTTTCACATCCTTTTTGTCGCATTTTAGAGTTTTGGGTGTTTCTTAGCTGTATTACAAGCTTTCTTCCATTCTTTTCTGTTTCTGATCTTTATTTTACAGTCCTTTGCGTTCATTGCCAGTGTTATCCTCCACATCTTCTTCCCACCTTTTCTTTTCCGTCTTCCTTTACTTCTTGGTTTTAGTGGAAGCCAGTATGTTTTTTGTTTTACTAGTTATGTGGGCGGCCTTTTCTTATATGCCCCGTCCATTCAATTTCCATGTTAGTTTTTGCTTTTCTTTGTCCATCTATCATTATCTTTGGCCTAAGGATCATTCTCATAATTTTCCTTTCTAGAATTTTCAGTTCCGTTGCTTTGTTGTCATTGTATTGTTTTCCGACACGTAGATAATTGTTGATCTTATTAAGGTTATGTAAATTTTAATTTTTATTTTTTAATTACATTCTTGTTTTGATTTTAGTGCCTTGTTTCTTCCGTACGTTTGGTTTCCTTTCACAATCCTTTCTTTTACTCTTTCTTTTCCCCCCTAGTCTATTGTCATTACTAAGTAGTTAAAGGTAGTTTCTTGAAACTGTAATTCTATATTGTTAGACAGTCGTTTTTTCCCTCGATATTTTTACCCAGCATTATATTTTTGTTTTCTTTTTATTTATCTCTAAACCGCATCTGTGTCTAATCACAGTTTATGAACAGCCTGTATAAAATCTTGTAACGATAACGATAAGACATGACCTTCTATTTTGTTCCTGCAAAAGTAAATACCTTAATCTTTATGACATTCTCAAATATTTAATTTCAACAAGAGCGGCGCAAATGCTCAAATTTCAACATGATCGTAAATATCTCGAAAATAGACGACTTTAGAGGTAAGGTGCCCCAATACAAATTATTTTCATGCGATGTGTGCAATTGATTAAGCTGATAAAAAGTATACCATTGTATTTAAAATAAAAAAGTTGGAAACCACTTCCAGTTTCACCGGAAGTGTTTCATAGGCGAAAATATTTTAAATTAATAGGTCTGATGCTGTAACTACCTATTCCAAAATTTCCATTCATATCATCATCAAAACTTCTAACTAACGAGTTTAGTGAAATACCTGTATATAATTCTCTGCTACATTTTCATGATTTCTTGAGTATTTCCATTACATGTATGGCGTTGATTATTGATCTTCCTGGTCTGAAACAACTTTGGTAGTCACCCTGTATTCCCTCTGCATAGAATTTCAGCTTCTAGTTTATTATATTTGCCTATAGTACTTAAAGGAAACACAGATAAGTGCATCTCACCGTTTTAAATGAAATTTTGTGGGTTTATAGACCGATCTAGTGTAAGAATAACGATAATTAAATTAGCTGCCCAATCGCCCACCGGCAGGGTGTGAAGCACCCTAAACTCAATACTACCCTTCGCTGTTTGACTCAATAGCTCAGAAACTATGAGAGATATCAAAAAAAAGTTAAGACAACATTTAAACTGTTTTACATGCTATTAACGATGACGTAAATATTTTCTCTATAACGAACATTTATTTAGGGAAGCAACCACTCACCCCCTTGTTTTTTTTGCAAATTTCAGAATTTTTGTATAGTACAAAAATATAGAAGTTACCTAGAATTTACATACCGCGTTCGTAAGTTTCGTATTAAAGTCAACCGCTTAAATATATGGACAGTGTTACATCGTTTGCACGCTATGAAAGTATAAGGTGGGGAGCGCGCGTAGCAAATCAAGGGCAAACGGCAACACAATTCGATAAACGCATGAGACTCCCGACTAACCTGGGCAAATATGCGGTAACAGCCAGAGGCGTGGCGAGCGCATTAAAGGTTTACACATAAAATAGAAGGTAAGACATAAATTATAAAACGTGCTGAAACACTTATCGTTTTAAAAGTCTTCCGTGAAATCACAAACTGGGTAACATCTACACGTGGAAAGAATGCCTAATAACAATAACCAAAAATTAATGCTAATATAGCTCATGGTATTGGTGGAATCATTCCCGGCAAAAACAATGTAGCAGAGAAAATAGCGCTAACACACGCCGTCTCAGAGGGTAGCAAAACAAACCGGAGTGTAGATGTCCACCACCTACCGGGCACGGCGTGACTGTGTCTCTTGGCGATAGGTGTCGCCGAAAGACATATTCAGTACTGTTTTGGAGATTAGCAGCATAAACTGAGAGGCAAACGCAATTATTAGCAGCAGAAGATTGTGCTCAGAACCATGCTGATCACGCCGGGTAGGCAGAAACATGTTCATGTGTTAGCGCTATTTTCTCTGCTACATTGTTTTTGCCGGGAATGATTCCACCAATACCATAAGCTATATTAGCATTAATTTTTGGGTAACATCTGTTAAATATTTGAATCATTAGATATGTTTCCACAGCTGTTTCAGTCAAGTGAGTACGACGTGCGGAATAAATGTTTTTAATGCCGAAAACGACTGTTCGACATCTAGCGATGTTATATTTGCATATTTAAAATAATCTTTGAAACAACTTAATGCATCTTCACACGCACCTTCACAAATTTATCTTATTGTAAGAAAATCGGAGTCTTTATCGTATTACACACCAATTTGTTTCGCCTTCTACAGCGCATAATTGTGCGTGAACATCATTCACAATTTGAACAGGATCCACTAGCGACATCAAAACATTTTGTAATTTTTCTATTCTCTCCGCTAGTCCGAAGTAATTGTTGTGAATAGTTTGTAAATCTCTTTTAACCTGACTATCTTGAAATATTTCCTGACTTTCCTTGATTGCTGCAGCTTCTGTCGGATTGAATTTTAAAACTACCTTCTTTATTTGATCAAAATATTTGTCGTAGTAAAACGCAGCCTGCAACCATGTTCCCCAATGTGTAATAATCGGCTGTGGTGGTTCAGGTAAATCAGGACACAGTTTGTGAAATAGTCGGATACGTTTCGGTGACTTTAGAAACACTGCCTTTGTATTAGCAATCAATGCATTTACTAGTGGAAAACATGTAGGAATCGTTTTTGCCGCAAGATTTAAAATATGGATTTTACACGTTACATGTAAGAAGTTACCACTTCCTTAAGAGATCGGCCCAAAGAACGCATGTTTGAGGCACCATCACCCCATAAACGTTAAAAGTTGCTTAGTTGAAACTTCAAATTTGTTCAATGAGTTCAACACCACCTTTAAAATCTCATTGGCAGTATAATTTATAACTCTTTTAGAAGCAAGTAAGAAGGAGGATGACGGTCGATGTGGTTCCATTGTATGTACCATTACATTAACCACAGAATGTTTTTGACGATCTGCTGTTTCGTCCACACACAACCACAGTTTTTTATCTTTCAATTCCGTTTTCATTCTCTTTTCTATATGTTCACGAGCAAATGGCACTACACTTCGTATCGATGTCCGACTAGGTAATTTACAGTCCGCATATTTATTCCAGAAGGAGACAAATGCTTCTTTGTCTAGTAAACGAAACGATAGGTTACATAAAATAAGAGTAACACATAAATCAAATATAAATCTTTCTTGGTCTCGTATGCCACTTTTTGCAGAAGAATGCTGTTTGCTTTCGATGTGACATTGACAAAAGCTTCTGGACCAACACATTAAAGAGATTTTACAAACTAGACATTGAGTTTTAACGCCATCAAAAATTAGATCCGGTATGCCCACTATAAAGTTTTTAACTGTGTCTGCCATTGGTCGTTTCCACGACGTACCTAACTGCGACATTTTTAAAGCAAACATAAGCGTACAATTACAAGATAAGTTACGACAGCTTACATATACACAGAACTACTCGCATACAGCATCGATTTAGTACTGACGCTGTGAACGCGTGAAATAAATAATCGCCGACTGCGCACCACATATCTACTACACTGACTGTTACCGCTGTTTGCCCATACTACCCCCGACTATAAATGAATCCTTATATATACAAGGTGGCGCAATAGTGTGGCAAAGTTCGATATATCCACTATTGAGAGTGATATCAAAAAAACTTTCTAATAAAAATTGTATACACTCCCAAACGTAACATTTTAAAATTATTCACATTTATGTGTTCCATAATTCCAGGATGTACCTAACTTTTGGTTTTTTAAACGGGACATCCTATATATTAATTTAAATTTTGGTTAAGCTCATCTGCTCCATACTCCCAATATAGGGTTTCATGACGTTATACTGGGTATTTGAAAAGTTATGGTCAATTTTATTCTAAAAACATGACAAACCTAATAACCCGTATCTTGAGAAATAATTAATACTTATAGTTTTAATACTACCACGAGTTTAGGATTATACTCTTGCTTTGATATCAACTGTAATTTCATTCCACGAGTGTCGCATTTATACGGGATAAGTCAAAATGGAAATTTACGATTTGCTCATTTTTTTCAAATGGACACCCATGTATGTTATATCAGAAGTAGAAGGGGTACATTACGTACTCTCATTTCTATTAAGTATTCCCTATATCTAAATTCAACAGTCGAGGAGATATTTCAAATTATTACAGAAATTATTTCAATACATCAAGTTATCCGTGAAATTCGATATAAAAAAGTTGTTAATAATATAAATTAAAATTAAGTATAACATAATTCCAAAAAATAACATTTACAATTAAACAAATTTTATAACAAATGTTCAAAATGTCCACCCATAACATCAATACAGCATTGTAAGCGTTTCTCAAATGAACGGCTTACATTCCTTAACATGTCTGTATGAATACTATGAAATGCTTCTCTTATTCTGTTATTCATATTATCTAGTGTTGTTGGAGGGTTTCGATATGCTCAGTCTTTTATATAACCCCACATGAAGAAGTCTATTTTTGTCAAACCTGGTGAGCGAGCTGGCCATGCAATTGGTCCACCTTTTCCTATCCATCTACCAGGAAAGTTGGTATTAAAATGCCTATGAATGAATCCAGTGCGATGTACTGGAGCACCATCGTGTAAATACCATATTCTTTGACGAATATTCAAAGGAATATCTTCCAGCAATAAAGGCATCTGATTTTCTAAAAAATCTAAATAAATTTTACCATTTACTCGTCCTTTAAAAAAATGTGGTCCTAGAACGTGATTTCCAACTATACCACCCCAAACATTCAAAGAACACCTACTTTGACTTTTGGTCTCCATGATATAGGAGTTGTTTGTAGAATAGTAATGGAAGTTGTCTATTCACCGTTCCATTTCTGTGAAACGTAGCTTCGTCTCCAAACAGAACAAAATCAAAAAAATCTTCCTGGACATAGGTTTGTTGTTGAGCTCATTCACAAAAAGTAACTCTGCGAGGAAAGTCATCTTCGAGTAACTCCTGGTGCAACTGAATTTTGTAGGGATGGAATTTATACTTATGTAGCATTCTTTGTACACACCTTCTACTAACATCTTGTTGGCGTGAAATTTCATGTTGGCTAATATGTGGGTTTTCTGTAACGGCCATCAACACTTTCGCGTTTCTCATACACTACTGAGCCTGTACGATTAAAACGCTCCACCAATCTTTCAAACGCTTTTCTGTCAGGCTGTCTTCACCCAAATCAAATCTGTTAATTCACCAACAGAATAGTTCATTTTGGAAAATATTTGCCTTATTAAAAATTAATACAAGTCAAACGATTGACATTTATCAACTGTGTCTAATAGTTCGCTACTTAAACGCTACGAAACTTAATATATTGACATAATTTGTATAAATCCCAATTTTTTCTAATAATTTGAAATATCTTCTCAACTATTGAATTTAGGTATAGGGAATGCTCCATTTGAAAAAAAATGAGAAAACCGTACATTTCCATTTTGGCTTACCCTGTATAAATAAAAAACTCGTGGAAACAAATTACAGTTGATATCAAAGTAAGAGTATATTCCTAAACTCGTGGTAGTATTAAAACGAATAATTATTCACTAGTTATCAAGATACGGGTTATTAAATTTGTCATGTTTTCAGAATAAAATTGACCATAACTTTTCAAATACCCGGTATAACGTAATGAAACGTATTGGGAGTATGGGGGAGATGAGCTTAACCAAAATTTAAATTAATATATAGTGTGTCCCATTAAAAAAAAACAAGTTAGGTTCACCCTGGAATTATGGAACATTCTGTATAAATGTAAATAATTTTTAAGTGTTATGTTTGGGTGTGTCTACAATGTTTATTAGAAAGTTTTTTCGATATCTCTTAACAGCAGATATATCGAACATTGCCACACTATATACAGGGTGTTTCAGGAGGAAAGGTAAATATCGTAGAGGGTGATAGTGTAGATTAATTCGAATAAAAAGCTCCATATACATTTTATTGGTTACTGAGGTACAGCTGTATCGATTGTCAGTTTTGTTTTGAAGTTCAAGTTGTGAGGTTGTGCTTGAGTTTACATTGCATTTGTAGCTGTGATAAACATGTATCGTTTAAGCAACAAACTACGGTACTGTTTAAGCATGCCGCACGTATTTACAAATGCTGAGTATGCCGATATGGTATTTCTGTACGGGTCTTGTAATGGCAACGCTGTTGCTGCTTGTAGAGAATACGGTACCCGATTCAAGAGTGTTTAGTCGTGTTTTCAGTAAACTGCGTGAAACTGGTGCAGTGCCCAGCAGTCATATCTCATTTGAACGTGCAAATGAACAGAATGTGAATGAAGTAGAAGACATTATTCAGTTGGTAGAACGTTGTCCTTCAACAAGCACAACACACGTGTATCGGTGTTCCACATACAATAGTTTGGCGGATATTAAATCTGCACGGCTTTCATCCTCATCATTTACAGCGGATTCAACACCTTCGAGAAGGAGATGAAGGTAGACGATTGGAATTTTGTCGTTGGTTAATTGCAAATCGCCGAGTAATCCCATTAATACTGTTTACCTATGAAGCCACTTTCACTCGTGACGGCATCAATAACACTCGTAAGTCACATCGATGGTCCGACGAAAACCCGCATGCCTTTGTGGAGACACATTTTCAAGAACGTTTCTCTGTAAATGTGTAGTGTGGTATGATAGACAATCAGTTCCTTGGGCCTGTTATCTTACCGCATGCTCTTACAGGACCTCGTTATCAAGACTTTCTTGAAAACGAGCTACAAGCATTATTGCAAGATGTTCCTTTGGCTACAAGGATGAGTATGTTCTTCCAGCATGACGGGGCCCCTGTTCATTTTAGTCATCTGGTGACACAGCATCTAAACCTAACATTCCCCGGAAGATGGATCGGCAGAAATGGTCCTGTTTCTTGACCACCAAGGTCCCCGGACCTTACCCCTTTAGATTTTTTAACCCTTCTATTTTTTTCTGAGTTTTGCTTCGTGTCCTATGTGTTTTACTAGTTCGTCATCTTCACTTGGTGCTTTTCCATTTCGGCGTCATAGCTGATCCGCTCTTCAATGCAGCACTCTCCGGGTCTCCGGTACACTGTCTTTCTTTGGTCGCTGCCATAGAAGTATATCTTTGTTTAATTGTAGAACAGAACAGACGCCCACTGCTCCAATCTCAACTAAGATGTTCCTGTGCGAACCGGAGGCGTGCTTGACGATGATTTAGCGTAAATTTTCGACCAGTTGCGGGTTTTTAAGGGGTCAGGTTTCTTTCATGTAGTCTTCAGCTTTTGACTTATATTCACTTCTCGCAGTTCACGGAGCTGTTGTTGCACTTGAACCGCATTAAGTCGACAGTTTCTTAATGCCGTTGACACAATAAAGCGATCATCTCGCCGTTGTAAATCTGTTTCTGCCTGTTCCTGGTCGCCGATGGAAGAATCCAGTCTCCTCATAACGTTTGCACACCCTTTGAACCACTGATCGTGTCATATTCAGACGTCGAGCAACCGCTTCCTGACAAAGCCCATTTTCAATTAAAGGACTGCTTGGGTGGCTTTTCCGGCATAGTATGCATTTTACTAATACACTTAGCAACTGATAAAACCAATGAAAAATGAATTAGGTGCAAATTAATGCAAGGATAATGACTGCAATCTGTAAAAAGTTTGCCGTACTCTTTATATGCGTTGCTTTTGTTATTGATTTCCATGGTTGGTATACATTCACTCTAAAGGTGGTTTCAGTTTAAAAATAGCGTGCGCAATGACGTCAGTGGTGGTGGAATATAGAACATATGAGATCCATCAATTTAAACGTTATTACCAACCAGTATATCTATATATTACTACCAATGACGTCAAAATATGCGTCCTTCACCCCTCCGCCCACAAACTTTCGGTCAAGTATTGCAAGATAGGAACTGAGACAACCTTTAAAGTAAATGCATTCTACCAACCTTGATTGGTTTCTGCACTTGATAGAAAATAAGCACTTTTAATAAATTTATGCTTATGTTAAAGCGTAATAAATGATCTTTCAATCAGCTTAAGTTTTATTTCGATCGGTGATCTAGTTTCTAAAAAAAATAATGAGTCAGAAATGTGAAGTATTCGATTTCTGTGCAGGCAAGAATATGAATATATGTATGTCGCTCAAATTATTTACTCTTATCACTTCGAAAGTTGACAGTGTTGCCATTTATATTAATACAGTATATTTCTGGGTATTATACATAATAACCAATAAAGGTGGTAATGTAATAATATGTGTGCCATTTATTATTTTAACAGGTTATTTTACATACAACCCAAACCCTCTTGGCTGGAGTGGTAAATTACAATATTTAGGAAGTACGGAATTGTCATCAGTGCTTGTGTAATAAAAATACAATGTTTTATTCAATGAAAAAATGTTTTATTCTTACCATTTGTAAACAAACAGCCTTCTACTTGTTAGAACATGGCAAGCTGTCATGGCATTTCGAATTGCACAGTAACCCATGCTTCTTGCAGCTACATCTTCCTGAAAGACATTTTCCCTTGCAGTTACATCTCTTGAAACCTTGACCATTTGTGATTGAAGATTTCCTGGCACACTCACGAAGAGTCACAATTACATCTGGAACTTCCTCTTGTGAAATGAAATTCTCCTTACAAATGGAAAACTGGTTCCTAACATACTTTTGAGCCAATCGTCCTTCCTTAGTGTCAATCTCATACATCTTGCCATCAGCAGAATGACCCCAAGAATGTTCCTGGAGTTACTTCTATCCCTGTCGACATCAGGAACCCGTATTTTTACGGTATCTCCAATCTTGCCTCTTGGACAACAGCGCCATCTCCGTCCCCGTTTGTGCATCTTTCTTTTCACCATTCTCTATTCCTCCCCCATCTTCTTCGCCACCATTCTCTGTTTGTGCATCTTCATCTCGTACTAAAGCGCCTGAAGAAGAGCCGATTAAGGTTTCCAGATCTTCTTCAGATCCCAGGTTTATGATGACATCAGTAGAAAGTGACGATGTTGTAAGTCCGACTTTTGCTGGAACCTCAAACATGGCCTCATATGGGCTGCAATTTATGTCTTCATGATGAGCTCTATTCTTCATGAATTGAACAAATCTCAGACCCTCAGACCAGTGTGGAGTTTAGTTTGTTTCCGTCCAAGTCGTCAGCATATTTTCAATGTCCTGATAGGCGCGCTCCACAGAGCCTTGCGACTGGCTATGTCTCGGCTTTCTATGAACTATCTTCAATTCACTCCACATTTCGCATACTTCTTGAATGATGTGATTGCAGAATTCACGGCCATTATCACTTTGCAGTATGCTAGGACCGCCCAAAGTTGTGAAAATATCGAGCAGGTTATGTGCAACTTCCTCTGCTCTTTTACTTTTCAAAGGCCGCAACTGTACAAATTTCGTAACGTGATCCTGGTAAACGAGAATGAATTTGTAGTCATAGTCAGGCTGACTCTGCATGTCAATTAAATCAACTTGACATCTTGAGGTCATCTCCTTAAAAATCATGGGATGCACTACAAGTCCCTTTTTTGCCACTTTTGATTACTTTTCATATAATGTTAAAGTACATTTTTATACCTGTTCTTGAGTGATGTTTTTGTATTTGTTCTGCAGCTGCTTCAACATTCTTGTTCTTCCTCCATGTCCAATCGCCAAGAGTATCTCGTGAATTATGTTGAAGATCTGCTCTGTATGCACATAATAACGGACTGATGATGACTCGTCACTCACCGGGTATATTAATTTCTCACTATCACCCAACTTCATAATGTTGTAGCGCTTCAATCGTTGATAATCCTCAGGTTTTTTCCCACTGGTTTTAGATTTTGACACTCGCACTTTCTCAATTAAGTTCTGGTAGCCTTCTTTACTCATCATCATGAACACTCAACCTCGACTGTCATCAAAGCAAGCAATCAGATGCCACGTGCAACTAAGACAAGTTGAAACTTACACACAAACAGGTTCAAACCTGCATAAGTGTGACATTTATCATACTAACCAGAGGGTGCTGGATATTATTCATAATAACACGTTAAGGTGATTAATTCTTTAAAATATAAAATATTTATCATATTAATCAGAAGCGCTTGGTGTTATGTATAATACCCGGTTATTATGCATACTACCCTCATTTGTCAAAGTAACGGTAACATATGTATATACTTAAAAGACCAATCGAGGAAATAAAGAAAAAAACGACAGACACAATTCTAATATTATAATAATAACCTTTATCTAAATTTCATTAATGTTTTTCTATTTTTCGGTATTATTCACATATAACATTGCACTATTTGCGTTACTGTTTGTATAATACTGTTTAATGAATTTTAAAACTACACCATTGGTCCATCCAAATCCTAAAACGACTTCGTATTCGCCTCCGCCTCCGTAATAACCAGGTATTATTGCGTGGTATTTTTCATACATATTTCCGTCTCGATTGTACGCTATCATTGCAGATTCTACAAACCTTTTAGCAAACACTTCTGCCCAGTATTTACCGTTCTCTGTACCGCTTACTTCCAAACCCTCAACGATAATTGATTGAAGGCATGGCCAAACGTTAGGGAGGTCCCATTGCTCTCCGGTGTCTTTAATAGTAGCAGGTATTCCACCCTGGTATTCCGTTATATTTTCTCGTTGTAGATAGTCAACTACGGAATCTATTAAAGATTGCGTATTTTGGGTGCTAGTGTCGTATGCTCGAGTCCATAAAGGCGCCAAATTGCTAGCAGCAAAAGACTTCCTTTGTTGGTTCAAGACGAAATCGTAGTCGTACCATATACCGTCGTCCTTATTCCATAGAATTTCATTGATGGTTTTATATATTTCCAGTGCTTTGTTAGTCCAGTATGTTTTTTTGCTTTCTTGATTTAGGATACTATAAAATTCGGCAATATTGTTAAATACTCCGAACAAAAATGCATTTAAATCCACCGGCAATATTCTTGTTATATTCGTGTACGGCAACGTGTAATTACCATTGTTATTAACAAGCCACCTGTACCAAAGAAAAATATTTGTAAAGTAATGTAGTAAATAGATATAAGAAATAGAAATAGTGCTGACTAGCAACTAGAGACTGTCTTTTATACATTTAAGGGTCAATTATACTTGTACTTACATATCAGTTCCTTGTTAGTGGCGATTCAGTTCAGTATCAAATCGGCTATCATTGAGATTACGCACTTTACAGAAGAATAATTGCTATCGCATTAGATGAGGAAGAAGTTCGTCAACCCAAGAACGTAAATGTGGGTGCACGGACGAAGAGAGGAATTGAAAGAGAGTTTGCTAAACTGCATGACGAGTTGGTAATAAGTTTATGTGTTAAAATTACATAAAAAATTGTCTAGAAACAATAATCAAAAATAATGCTAAAATAGCTCCTCATGGTATTGATGGAATCATTCACGGCAAAAGCTTACTCGGCGTCATCAGCGTTGCTCCGAGTGTTTTTTCCCTACAGAGAAGCAGAAACATGTTCGTTGGCTACTGTTTTCTCTTCTCACCATCAATACCGTGAGGAGCTACATTAGCATTATTTTTGGTTATAGTTTATGTGTTGTCGATATATTTCGAATGAGATAAATCACAAAGAACAGAATACTGACGAACTGATTCAATGTTTCTCGTTATTCCTGCTAATAGATACACAAACGGATGCCTAGAAAACGTACTGGCCAGGAAAAGGCGTCCGTGAAAAAGCAAAAAATATCGTTGTCTGCGAATGCGTTATCTCGGACCGGATACCGATCGGATACTAAAAGTACGGAACTGTGCCGAGCATGTGTGAATACGTACAAAAAACAAAGTAGCCACGTTATTTTTCAGTGATACTGATGAAACGGAACTGAATCGGCATTGACAATATTGACTCAGAACTGATATGTGAAATGGACCTTTATACATATTAGCGTAAGGCCAAAAGCAGCCAAATCTTCAAATGAAGATTGTGTATGTGCTACACGATTATTATGTACAGAGTGCGCCAGAAATATTTGACGGTGTTGCGATACCTTTTTTATTTAAAAAAAAATTTAATCATCAAATTAAGCATATTTTGCCATTGTTATTTACACTATGAAAAAATTTTTAGAACATAATGTCTTGCAAATGTCCCCCATTTGCATACACACATACTGCTGAAGTCTTGTTCTAGAATTAGTCGTGACATCAAGAAACATACTTAACGGTATTGCCCTAATTTCACGTTCGATAGCAACCTTTAGTTCTTCCAAAATTCGGAAACTACCGATGAAAACTTCAGATAACCCCACCAAAAACAATTACACGCCGAAAAATCGGGTGACCGCGCTGGCTGCGATATATCTTCACAAAATGAAATTAGGTGTTGTAGGAACATATCTTGAAGCACTAGCATGGAAAGCCGTGATGTGTGGGTGATTGCTAGAGTAACCTAAACTTGCGGTCTCGCATAGGCGTCGGTATTACGGGTTAATATAAGAATACGAAAAATTCATAAATAAACTAAACTGGTAGAGAAGCAGGCATGTAGTGTCGACCTTGAATATAAATCATGTTAAACTGCGCTGAGAGAGATTTCGTTTTAGTACCGGTTGAGCTGTTGCAGAGATTAGTCGAACGGTCAAGGTTATGTACTTACGTGTCGCTTTTGAAAATATAGCTTGTGTTTTTTGTGTGTTGTAGTATTATACCAAGTACATAATTAGTGTATCGTTTCATATAGAACTAATATTTACATACCTAAGAAAACAATGCCTCGTAATAGATTTGCTACTAATGTACATAAGTATGTGTCACTTTTTCCCCATTTAAAATATGACGGTAGTGCAGTTTTTTGCTTAATATACAATGTTCGTTTGGCTGCATTGGACAGAACTGATTGTCAGAGGCATGTCAATGGTATTAAGCATATGAGAAATGCAAGAACTGAAATACCTTATACACTATTCCTCATACATTTATTAATTATGTTTACCTCTTGTAATCTTCCGTTGTCGTTGGTGAGAAAAGCTGCTTTTAAAACGTTTTGGCGACAATACGTTCCAAAGTACCCATTACCCTCACAAACACAATTACAGAATCATTTGCCGCGAATGAAAGAGATGCTAGAAAATGTGTGTAAACGTGATTTGTGTTCCAAAAAAGTATGGATTACCGTGGATGAGACGACCGATATAAAGAAAAACAGTATTGTGAATATAATAGCTCGCGTTTTATCTAGCGAGAACACAGCATCTCGATATTTGTTAGCTTGCAAACGTGTTCAACAATGTACCGCGGAAAATATTCAAAAAGTGATAATGAACGCTTTGAAAAAATTTAAAATTGCCCAAGATCAAGTTGTGATGATTTTGACAGATAGTGTAGCAACGATGTTAAGTATTGGGCGATCCTTAAAACATAACATTAGTTGGTGAAGTTGTTCGACAACATTACGGAAACGTTGATCGGATGATTGGAAGTACTAAAGCAGTGTTTCGTAAATCTCCTAAACGTTTAAAAGGATTTCATAAATTTTGTCCAGGTATTCCAGAACCTTCTGAACCAATTTTAACGCGTTGGGGTACTTGGCTAACAGCACCTTCTTACTATTTGATCCATTTTCAACAAATTCAATCAGTTATAATGCGATTTAATCGGAATGAATCCAAAGCAATTAGAGAAAGTCAAAGAGAATTTCAAATTCCTCAACTTTTAGAAGATTTAACAACAATATGTACAATACAGTATTACTAGATGCCATCAGAAAACTACAATGTACTGAATTGTAATTGCAGGAATCATTAGACATAGTGGAGAGTGTAAAAAATAAATTACACACATTAAATGATACGCCAGGATTATGCGCTAGTCAAAAGTTGGCAGATGTTTTAAGGAAAAATCCCGATTTTAATACTTTAGAGGCCGTTTATAATAAGTGTAAAAATAGTGAACTTTTAATTGATTTTGAAAAACAGTTTCTACATGCAAATGTAACTTCCTTAGATGTGGAGAGATCGTTTTCTATGTATAAGAATATTTTTTCTTGTCGACAAGGTTTAAAGAAGTAACTGTGGAAACATATGCAATGATGCAAGTTTACAGTAGTTCACATCCTGATGCCTCTAATTTGTTGAATAATTAGCAAGTAAGTTTATTTATGAATTTTTCGTATTCTTATATTAACCCGTAATACTGACGCCTATGCGAGTCCGAAAGTTTTGGTTACTCTAGTGATTGCCCTGTTCTGCTGGACGTTTGGCCATTGTTCAGTCGCATTCTTCGTATTTGATGTCTGAGAAAGTTTCTTAACAACAAAACATACCGATCGAAATTCACCGTAGCAGTTTGATCGTCCCCTTCGAAGAAATAGGGGCCAATGATCCCACGATTTGTTATCTCACACCATATTGTTACTCGTTATGTATGAAGTGGACGCTCATGAATTACACTCGGGTTCGCCGTAAACCTATAGCGACAATTCTGTTTTTAATGAAACCCGAGAGATGAAAATGGACTTCATCAGACATGATTACGATAATAAGCCGTCGTTTTCAGCAGAAAGTGCAGAAATCGTCGGTAGGTTCGGTCTGAAATGTTCAAAGCCGTGAAATGCCCACGAATTGAATGGCGAGGGCCTAGCTTCAATGGCGTGACGCACTGCTTCGACGTTTTCTGGTGTTCTCATTGATTGTTGTGTTCCCGTTTTTTTTTCGTTTTGTTGCTTGTGCAGTTTTTCTGAAGTTCGTCATCCTAGCAAATGTGACGGAATACTCGCTGCGTACGCACAGCGGTATCATTGCTTTTGAAAAACGTTTCAACGGTGAAACCGCGATGAACCGCATTCCACTACTCCATGGTTACTGAAATGGCAATAGTTGTCGAGTAGAGTGACCACCTCTTCCCTGTCTCCGCCCACCCTACTTAACGTAACGCCCCCTCCTAAACCATCAGATATTTCAGCCGCACCCTGTATATTATTAACAAACAAAAAACCCTACCTCGATATAAGAACAGAAGGCATTCATTTCACTAATGTTAATGCAGGGTCTGTTCGTCGCTTACGCACAGAATTAGCCAATATAATACGTTTGCTATTTGCTATACAGGGTAAGTATTAGTGATACCACCTCCTTTTAATGGGTGATAATATGTCAAATTATTACCATAAATAAAAAAAGCAGTTTTTATAAGATATCCCGGTATAAACCAGCATTATCTAAGTTTATAGCGAGCGCACATTTAATTATAAAAATTGTTCAAGGTTTTTGCTGCCACTTCATATGCAAAGTTGCGCCTGTCATATCCAAGAATCACAACATTGCGCCTGTCATATCCAAGAATCACAACATTGCGCGATACGATCTTATCAAGCAGCATGTTCTACAATCCAACAACCAAAATACCTGTTTGAAATGTACATACTCTCTCTCACTCGCATAGTCTATTTTCTCTTTTCCTGGTTTGCGTATCTCACCGGCAGAGCTATTTTCCTTGGTGTAACTGCTGGCTTATAGGGTCTCTCAATAAGTAATTAGACGCTCTGTATCTCAGTAACTTTGTATCTACATAAATAACTTATTTTTTCATTTATGGTAGCAATTGGACGTATATAATTGGTTCGGTTCATCTTGGCAATTAGGTGACCATTTTTCATGTATACGAATCAAATCAGTAGTTCATTAGAAAATTGAACTTCCAAATGTCAATTTAAATGCGATTGGGTGTCACTTTTCTTACAATGTTTTACCATAAAAAAAGAGGTAATCAAATGTGAATAGGTGCGAAATTTATTCGTCTAGCGAATTTTATATACCAAATATAAATATGTTCATTCAATCTATAATTCATTTGTTATTCTCAACTATACAAAATATTAAAAAAATCGTCAAATAGGTCTTCGAGTGGTACGACGCTCCAGAAGACCTATCGGTGACCAAAAAGTTCTTCACCAAAGAAATGAGGACACTCCGGTTTCCAGTACGAAATAATTCTCACAGGAGCTTGGTGCTTCGTGGTGGACAAAGGTCACCATCTTCACAAACTGGGGAAGATAAACAGACGATGAAGAGAAGTGCCTCATAAAATGACTGCAGAGCAAGCACAGCGACGAGTGCCAGTTGTAATCAACTTCTTGCCAATTCACAGGATCTTCATTTCCCATACCTTTGTAATCCAAACAAATCAAATCACTGGTTAATTCGTGACCAATCTACAGAACCCGTGGCCAAGCGCAAAAGCTTTAATGCAAATGTGATGCTGTGCGTTTGGTGGAATTGCGAAGGTGTTATCCACTTTTAATTGATACCAGAAGGTAAGGTGTTAAGCTCTGCTATGCAGCTTTAAGAGAAAGATACCCCGTATTAGTCAATACAACTGCGTGCTATTCCATCAAAATAATTCTAGGCTGCATACTGCCCAAAGAACTTTCCAGAAAGAAGAATTTGGTGGGCTGGTGTTACTTTCAAATCCAGCTTACAGCCATCCGATTACTACCTTTTCAGGTCAAAAGCCCATATTCTCACTGGGCGTATTTTTGCCATTGTCGTGGAGGTAGAAGAAGGAAGCCGCGAGTTCTTATACAGGCATGGTATCGAAAGCCTTACCAGACAATAATAGCAGAAAACTATCGATCATAGTGGATAATATTTTGAATATTAATTATCTTTGTGTTTTTTGTATCGTTGAATTAAATTTTGTTCATAAAAAACGAAAAAACTTTTGCTCCACCCGTTCTATTGTGCTTTAGATTGATAAGCATTTATATATTCAAGTTTTACAGCAATTTCCCCTATCTATCATTAACAGTAAATACCAAATAAGTTAGGGTAACTTACTCTAACTTCTTTGGTGAATACAATGGTCGCTGACTCATCCCTACCGTGATGCTGAATACTACTCATTACTTAAAATGCACATCACACTCATTATGTTTATAAATGTGTTAGGGAGGAAGATAGATGATTGTATGAATTCCTTATTTCTGTCTGTGAAAAATATCACCTGACAGTCAAGATTGGACGAAGTGTACTATCACTCATTTAAAGAAGCTTGTATCATTATTAGGGAGCGGACCGACGGCTGTCCCTATCGCATAAGGAAGACGCTAGAACATAGACGTACTCGTATAACACCTATGCACCGCTGTTCTGTTAAGCAGTCTCTCATACAGTTTTATTGTAGGATCGTTCGCGCTCTCTCTATATAACTATTTACCTATTTATTTTTTCTTCTCTTTAATTTACCGCTAAAAATTATTTTGTGAAATTTTCGGTTGCTTGATTTCATTTTCTTAATACAGTACTTATTTCTTTACGTTTAAGCAATTCTCACAATTCTTTTGTATTCTTTTATCAGGTTTAGAGTTAGTTGGATCAGTTCAGACGAAACAATGAATAGATTAGGTAGAAGTGTGGTTAACGTTGTTATTGGTATTTTACACCCAAATATATCAACAAAACCATATCTAGTAGTAAGTATGGTTCTTGAACCAGTAAATACTCAATGTTAATTTTATTCTAATAATGTGAAGAAAGTTGGAAATATCGTAGATAATTTAAATGAGGATACACAACGTACAATCAAATGTAAAACAGTTTTGCAGAATCCATCTCCACATATTAATTTCAATTTTATCGATGAATGTTTTGGAGGTTTGGCTAAAGAAGTAAATACTGCAAAACAGAAGAAATAATATTCTAAACAAACTGAAGAATATATCCAGCAATTTCGGTACTCCTTTGAATAAATATTTAATCCAGGTTTTGCTGTTAATCCTCTTCTAAATATACTAAAACGTTTCTGCAACGAAAATACTGCATATAATGAAAATAACGGATGCAGTAATCTTATTTCTCCTTTTCGAATGCATATCTCACTAATTGTTTCTATATTTAAGGATATTCTGACAGACAAACAGACCCACTTCAGACAAGCAAATTTAGAATACGTGCCAATAATTAATGTGAATAAATCATGCCGAACGTAACCCACATTTGTATTATTTTTATTTTATTAAGTAAAATACAACCTCAGGTTCCACGTATGATAAACCTAACACGCATCTACAGCACTGAAAACTCACATTTTCCTAGCACTCGAAGGTCGGACAAAGGACCATGCAAATAGTACTGACCGATACGAGTATCTCAACCTCTAACTCACATGCGTGCCAAAGCTCAACGACTGCAGCCAGCCGATGCTGCGTGATTCATAGTCGATAGAGGCAGTCGTCAGTCCGCTCCCTAATCACTATTACTAGAGTTGCTCATTAGCACCAGCGGGCAGTGGCGGAGGTTCGATACAACCCTCAGTATAACTGCGAGTCTCAAACAGATCTGTTGTGTATACATGTACGCCGCCGGAAATACTATTTCGTAGTTCTACGTTTGTTTTAAAAATGTTGCCTACGTCGCGAAAACGACCAATGTTGGGCAAAGTTACAGAATTTATAGCAAAAATGCCCGACCTAAATTATGATGGCGTTAAAATTCAATGTGTAGTGTGTAATATCCCTTTAATGTGTTGGTCCAAAAGGGATTGTCTACGTCACGTAAATAGTAAACAGCATTCTTCAAAAAAAACTTGCACACGACACTATGACAAATTTAAATTTAATTTATGTGTTACCTTTATTGCATGTCATCTACCGTTTAATTTACTAGACAAGGAAGCATATATCTTCTTTTGGAATAAATATTCGGACTGCAAATTCCCAAGTCGGGCATCGTTACAAAGAATTGTGCCATCTGCTCGTGAACATGTTGAAAAAAGAATTAAATCGGAGTTGAAAGATAAAAAACTGTGGTTATGTGTGGACGAAACAACAGATCGTAAAAAACGTTCTGTGGTTAATGTAATGGTACGCACAATGGAACCACATCAATCGTTACTTTCAATTTTATTAGCTTCCAGACGAGCACAACAATGTACTGCCAAAATAATTTCAAAGTTAGTGTTAAATATATTGCAAAAGTTTGAACTTTCAACAAACCAACTGTTGATGTTTATGAGTGATGGTGCCGCAAACATGCTTTCTGTAGGCCGGTCTCTTAGAAAACATTGTGCTAACTTGTTACATATTATGTGTAAAATTCATGCTTTCAGTCATGTGGCAGGTAATATTAGAAAATGTTATCCTGAGGTAGACGCTTTAATAGCGTATACAAAAGCAGTGTTTGTCAAATCCCCAAAACGTATTCGCAAATATCACAGACTGTGCCCCCGTATCCCTGAGCCACTAGAACATATTCTTACACGTTGGGGAACATGGTTACAGGCCGCGTTTTATTATCATAAATATTTTGAGAATATTAAGAACGGGGTTTTACAATTCGATCCAAGGGAAGCTGCGGCTATCGAGGAAAGCCAGTCGAAATTTCAAGATAGTCAGATTAACACGGATTTAAAAACTATTCAGAACAATTACTTCGGACTAGTAGAGGCAATAGAAAAATTACAAAATCCTTCGGTGTCGTTAGTGGAATCTCTACAAATAGTGCAACATGTTCACGCACAGCTATGCGCGGTAGAAGACGCAAAAAATGTTTGTGTTCTAGAAAAGTTTTAAAGTGTTTTAGAAAAAGATTCTGATTTTAGCACATTAAGACAAATTTGTGGGGGTGCGTCAACAGAACCGTTAAGTTGTTCCAAAGATTATTTTAATTACGCAAATATAACGTCACTAGATGTAGAACGTTTGTTTTTCTGCATATAGACACACTTTTTCTTCGCGCCGCACTCGGTTTGCCGAAACAACTGTGGAAACATATCTAATGTTGCAGATATTTAACAGACATTATTCATTTTGTGATTTCACGGAAGACTCTTAAGACGAGCACGTATTATATTTTATTTCTGACCATTTATTTTGTGTAAACTTTTATACGCCCGCCACTGGCTGTTGGCGCAAATTGAGCAATTCTAATTATTACTCACCCATACTTATACTGTAAACATCGATAAAATGATGTCAGAAATGTAAGATTTACCACGAAGGAATTAATAATTACTGGATACCAAGTGAGAAATTTAGTGATATTGGTAAATGAAATGGAATCTTTCAAATTGTACACTAAAACAATCGAATGAGAATATTTGACGTTTTTCTTTTTTAATGGAATACTCTGTGTACGGTTTCTAATTTGATGTGAAACGAATTTCTATTTCCAAACGTATGTACAAGCTGGTTCACATTCGATGTATTTCCGATTTAATTGCAACAATTATCTTTAATGATAAAAAAAAGATTTCAGATGGTTTTTCACTCAGGTAAGTAATTGTGGAAAATAATGCAATATGATTAATATACTCACTATGCAGATACATTTGGAGTTAGATATTGAATTTAGTATGGGTGAAATTTATTGATGGGTACTTTATTGAAGACCTATATTTAAGATTTTTTACCTTGATGAAAAATCCCATCCACTTTCCGCAGCAGATTTTAACTGAAGGTAAAGCTTGTCGGGATCCTTTGAATATTCACTGGTATAGGCCGTCACGTAATCTTCTCTGTATGATTCAGGTCGTGGTCCTGAGCTAGGAGCGTTGTAAGTACCGGCATAATAAGTTTTACCATCAACTTTGATTTTCTCCAACCGGTCTACCCAATAATCAGCTTCTGCCTCGAACGTGCTAACTCGTTCTTCCAGCCATTCAACATCTTTTGTTTGTTCGTAATATATTTTACCCATGAAGCTGAGTAGAGGCGGTTGTGATCGTCTTAGGTAATATACTCTTCCGCCATTAGGAATATGACCCAATCTCTTAACTATGTCTAAAAAATTGTCTATCATTCCCGCAGCAGTGCTATGCATTTCGCTTACGAGTAACCCATCAATGATCCAATAGCTATCCCAGTAATAGTATTCACGAAATCTGCCACCTGGTATTATGAAACCGTTAGGCACGTGGATTAGAGAATACCGAGAACTGTGATCTTTCACTTCTTGTTTTACTTTCTTGCCTAACATTTTCCATTTTTCAATTACCTCAGTTGCAAATTCTTTAATTTCATTATCTTCGATATAAAGCAGTAGGCTCGGATTTGCTTGAAAATCAGGAGGATCCCATTCCTCTAGGCCGGTATCGTTAACAAAATTGGCATCTATAAACTGCTGTATATCACTTAAAGTAATATTATTATCTGAAAAGAAAAAAAGGAAAACATGAGAAGGTTTTCTCAGTCGAATGCCTTTTGTTTTGGCGTAGAAAGAAAAAAAATATTGTATATGATACAATGGATATAATTTAATGATGTCAATCCTCCTGTTGATGATTTGATGTTGTGTATAGCAGTTTTGCCTTATTTTACCTTTCATTGAGGATGAGGTTGTAATTGTAAAATATTGGACCGGTTTTGTAAATTGAAACGCGTAAGAATGTACTTCGGCGTAAATCATCTATTTTAAATTTAAACTCTGGGGAATTCTAACATTAACTTTTGAATGACACAAGCTAGCGCTTCTAGAAAAAATAGGTCGATTTCTATTTTTTCTGAACTAACTTTTGCCGTTATAGGTATTTCAATTGCATTTCCGGTCTCACCGAAAGTGACGTCAACTTTATTTTTTTAAATAGAATACCCTGCATATTTTTCCGTTTTTGGAAAGGCTATCGAAAAGAAAATCCAACGATACCACATATGTTATACTTTAACTTAAGAAATATGTCGATATGCAGCAATAAAAGTTTTGGTAATCTGTTTTTGTTGTTACGCAAAGTTAGCCAAGAATGAGCGCCAAATTGTTTCTTGTGAAGCCAGACTGATTTAAAGAGCTCGTTGCTAAGCAAGGTAATCATAACAATTGTCAAACTGTCAAATCTCTATTCCAAAAGCGTAAATTATTCTTGTTGTTTACTGTTATTATATCCCTGCATTTGCCCTACGTTCCTTCTTTGTTCTCGTTATTATTTTCTCTCACTTTAACTTGTTTTGTTAGTTGTTATTATTTCTTTGCTTTATCGGACTTTATTGCAATTAATTAATTATGGTAAGTTTGTTTAAATATCTTAGTTTTTGATGGACAATATGTCTTTTTTTTTGGGCTTTTTGTGTTGTTACTTTTATGATGGCTTTGGCAAGAGCCATGCAAAATTACTGGGTCAATTTTAATATGTAAATTTGGCAACAATTGCCACCTTACTTACCTACCATGGTTGCGCAACAAATTGTACAATAATTTAAATCATATTATCTTCTGTTAAAACAGTTCGCCCTGTAAATTTTATACTATCTATGCTTACTTAGGGCAAAGTTCAAATATTTCCGGCTGTGCAAGGGCAGTGTTCATTATGTTCCACTTCGTGGTAATTATTGCCAAATTTACTGAATATTAAAATCGGGTAGGGTAGAGTGGGGCAAGGTCGAACATGGGGCACCTCCGGACATTTTTAATTTGCCGCCTTCTGTAACATTTAGGAGGATGTCGACAGAGGTGTTAGTAGCAGTCGTGAACTTACAGTACCGTGCAAAAAGATATTACAATTTAGTTTCTTGACCGTAACTTCCCTCAAACCTAACGGATCTCGGTGAAAGTTTTACCACGTATACAAAACAAGAATACACTTCTTTTTAATATCATTTATTACATAAAAACTTTTTCTTTAACAAAATGGCAGCATTTTTGAATTTTCTCAAATCAGAAAATCTGACAAATAAATCTAACTACTCATAACAACGGAAAAGACGATTGAGACACACTAAATACGAATGAATATTACACAATAGACCTCATATTTGGTGGCAGCACCATTTGCGTCGGTAACAGCTTGACATCTGCGTGGTAGACTGTCTATTAGTTTGGCAATGAAAACAAGATCGATTTTCTTCCATTCTTCCTCTAATTGGGCAAATTTTTCAGTTACATTTGTGGCTTTTTTATCGATAGGCCTTCTCTCCAGTTCATTCCAAACGTATTCAATCATATTTATATCAGGGGATTGACTAGGCCACTCCATCCGCTGAACTCTTTTCTGAGTGAACCAGTCGCAAACTAGCCTTGATTGATGTTTCGGATCATTATCGTCCTGATAGATGAAGCCACGTCCGTGAGTTCTTCGTGCAAATGGAAGCATCTGGTTCTCAAGAATGTCCTTGTACATAAATCTATCCATATTGCCCTGGATCCAATGAAGAGGTCCCATGGAAAGCGCGCTAAAGCATCCCAAGACCATACAGGACCTTCCGCCGTACTTCACAGTCGGTAGTTGGTACTTAGACTCATATCTAGTGTTTATGGGGTGTCGTATCCAAGTTACACCATCCGTTCCATACAGAAGATACTTGCTTTCATCGCTCCATATAATAGATTCGCATTGAGTACGGGTCCAGTTGAGGTGTTCATTGGCCTATCGCACTCTAGGCTTCTTGTTCTTGGCAGAAATTAGAGGCTTTTTTCCAGGACGACGGTCATTTAGTCCTCCTTCCCTCAGACGACGCTTTACCGTATCCACAGAAAGATTTAGCATTCCAGAACCAATAATTTCTTCATAAATTTGACGGGCAGTGAAGCGGGGATTCATCTGGGACGTCCGTAAGGTATTCCTATCAATCAATGAATTCGATTTTCGCTTTATTATGCCTCCACGAGCTTTGGTTCGAGCAATAAGCTTGGTTACGGTAGAAACACTAACTAGCTCGGCGTAAGTTCTCCCCATTCGGCGACTTCGCAGAATAGCCTCCATAGTCGTTATGGTCAGCGAACATGATCCACGTGATCGCCCCATAGTTTGGAAGCTTTCTTAAATTTATTTGAAAAAACTACAGCATATTTATCAATTGCGTGTCAATATAGACAAACAGCACAATAACAGCAAAAACCAAAAAAATAAAAAAAAATAATATAAAAAAGTTGTAACACTGTCTTTGTTCGCGCCAATATACACGCCGCATGACACATTCGAGTTGAATACGTGATAAAAATTTCACCGAGATCTGTTGGGTTTGTAGGAAGTTACGGTCAAAAAACCAAATTGTGATATCTTTTTGCACTGTAGATACTCTAACTCTGTGTGAAAATGTTCATAGTTATATCAAGTGAAAGTGACTCATTGAAGTGAGTATTCGATATACTATTTTTAAGGCCACATTTTTGATGATCAATTAATTCGTATTTTAAGTGTTACATGGAAAGTAATGTATGTTTATGCGTAACATAATCTCAATGTAAACGATACCGGTTTGGACCTACGTAGGCATAAAATGTACTTTGAGCAGGTGGGGTAAATCCGGACAGTGAAAGTAGGGGTACATTCGGACACTGTCCGGACCTCCCCCATCGTCTATATTAAATGGAGCATTTTCAGACGATTCTAAAATATCTAGCTTTATTGTTATTAAACTTTTAAATGTACGGATTTACTTTTAGGATGGTTTGAAAATATGTAAAAAAGAGAAATACACTTGCAGTTTCTGAAGAAATAATTAAAATTGCCGTTTCAAATGTGTTGAGCAAAACCATGTCAATTAGAACTCCAGCAATTGCATTTGGTATAAAAAAATCTACTTTACATGACAGAGTTTTGAAAGTAAAATGCAGGAAATTGCAATTGATCCTGGAAACGAGAGAGATCAAGGGCCATCTGATCTGTCTAAGTACGCAACTCGTCAAGTTATTTCAAAAAGTGAGGAAACTGAATTGAAATTGTATCTGAAACAGTCTTCCCAAATTCCGTATGGCTTGACATACAGAGCGACTCGCAAGTTGGCGTACGAATACTCCTTAAAATTGAGAAAATTGCCAGACTAACAGCTGAACCGCTTTTACAAAACTGTACCGCAAAGAATATTATTAGTGGATTTAGTTCGACAGGATTATGGCCTATAAAGAGACTTGTTTATACTAGTGATAATTACTTCAGCGCCTACGCTACAGACTGCCCAGATCCTCAAATTGTGAATAATCACGAAACTAACAGTTCTTTGACAATATTTGATACTGTATTCTCCAATCTCAAGCTGATATTATCGAACCCGACACCAATATAAAAAGACAGGAAACACAAATTTCTTCCTCCAACAAAATTGAAGATGACACGGTCACAATCACTTCCACGATACGCTCATTACTACTTGATTGTTGATAGGGCTACACTATCCAATTAATAGAAAGTCACGATTGGGCAAATTGAGAATTTATACGAGCACTCCAGAGAAGCTCATAGTTGAAGAAATGGAAGCAAATCAGAAATTAAAATTACAAAAATGTGGAACCAAAAAGAACCTATTCGTCGAGATAGAACCACCTGAAAATGCAGAATATAAGAAGCTGTTGGGTAATTTAAACTTTGGTTAAATATCAGGTAATTTTAAGGTTTCCTATTTTTTGTTTTCAGATGATGAGCAGATCGCGTGTGGGGATTATGTTCTAGTAAGAGTGAGAAATCCTTCATAGTGGCCTGTTAAAGCAAATTGACCAAAACCGTCCGGACCTGCCCCAATATACCTTACTTGACCCTATTTTAAGTAGTCAATGCGGAGGCCATTGTAAAATTAACAATATAAAAAATTGAAACTTAAACACATTGCCTGTCAAAAATTAACAAATTTAAACAAACCTACCACACGATTTAGCCGTTCACTGGCTATAAGAAACAACGTATTCATCTTTATACCAGCATTTTTTTTTTACTACAAACAGATACTACATTCTTAAGACGCCACATTTGCATACGTATAGGTATAACAAATGTATAAGTATAAGAATCGTATGCTTATTTACCTTTTGTTTCCAGTAAATCTTCGAATCGTTTCAAAACAACGTCTTCGTCATCCACCATCGCCAAATCTACTAAGAATTTTGAATCTGTATCTATCGTCGCTACTTGCGCGTACAGCAAGAAATCGCCGTAGCAGAATATTTTGCTGTCACATGGCGGTGGTAAGTCATCGCTTCGAGTAAGAAGAACAGCTAATACAACTACTACTGTGATAACAATAGCAGCACCTAAGACTCCTAACGCTATGTATATTGCTTTCCGCATAATTTTTGCAAGTACTATTATGTCTGAACTGACTCAAGAAAAATGCCTTACTGAGAAGAGAAATCTTATCTACATTAATAAGGTAAGCGAATTATTTTGGTTACTTATCTACTTTTCAAGCTTTTATCAATGCGAAATTGCGCGTACAAGACGTATGTATAACAACGTGAGATTAGAATCTTGCAAAAATACTTAATTATTGTCATGAGTGTTTTTCATATTGTCTTTTTAAATATTACGCTTATAGTAAGATAAGCAGAGATATCAAATATACATAGGTTGAAACATTACTGAAAAATTAGCACAATTTTACATTAACGAAGTTTCGTACTTTGATTTGTATTTGGAGTTATATTCAGACACTATTATATACATATTCCAATTTTAAAAACTTTCTATACTTTCCATGACTTTCTACGAAGATAATTAAATTTGTTAAATTTGAACAACAGACGAGATCTCAGTTGCCGGGTAAAATACAAGAAAGACTGTTACACCCTAATTGGCGATTCTGTAGAATCTACATCTAAAATGCTTCAGACAGCGTTATTTTCGTGCCAATATCCCTCCTCCGTTCGTTATGACGCTAAATAAAACACTTAATATTTGATATTTCAAAATTCTACCAGGCATATCTTACATATGGTAGCAGTTAATTTGTATTACGTTCATAATTCATTAATATATTCATTAATTAGTTGTTTCATTCAGTACCGAACGCCGTACGCATAATTTCTAGGCACCTTGCAATCTTTGTTTCTCCTGGTTTTCAAACAATACTCAGTCTAATAATGGTACTCGTCTTGCTCTACAATATGGTCATATTTAAATTGAATTTTATTCGTAGCTAATCGCAGTAATTAGCAATCAATCCGCTTCTATAAGCACATCTCGCTTACGTCATAGCCAATGCATCTATTCCTGCATTATTATTGGTGTACGGAATATCGCGTTGGGAGGAGCCTACGCGATTTGTAAAACACATAAAAGAGCATACCTTCCCGCTAAAATTATAATTCATCCGATAGCAGTCGAATTGTTGGTTTGCGAATAGTTCACGTTGAGTCGATCGCATAGGATACGCACTATGGTACGGATTTGAATTGGTTTTTCTACCCTACGGATCCCGGCCAAGCCTCTGCACTAACAAGAGCTTGCAGCCATCGACAAAAACTTCCGCCCGTCGGAACGCATCTGATCCTCCCATACATACACGCTGTATGTACAACGCTGTCACAGCCGTACCTCGATGTGAGTTAATCTTAAGCTTTTTATTTCGTGAAACATCACGAACTATAATTAATATCTTTTGCTGTCTGTTTAAGTCGTTTTGTATGACTAGTTGTGCATTAGCGTGCGTATTTACTTATAGTTCGTAACCTTTAAGTATTCTCGATCGAGGAATTACACATTTGCCTGGATTTATATTCACATTTTACTTTGTCAATATTAAATTTGGTGAATATTTTAACCTACTTTTGCTGAATCATTTTGAATATTCGTACGATTCCTTTCTTCCTTCTCCCTGAAAACTCCGAGCATTTCAACATTGAGCGAGACGACGAATTAAACACATTCAGTGGCGTCCTATTGAACATCCAATTATTTCCCCAGGAGTTCAAATACCGGGTCGTCGTCATCGTGAAGAAACGTGCAAATGCCACTTATAACTTCAGAAACAGTCTAATAAAGTTACATTTACATTGTTTTATTAGATCATTGGTTTACCTTCCTTATCTATCGTACAGTTATGGAGTAAAATTTTGAGCACCATACTTTGGACTTATTTTTCTTGCAATTCACCTTAACGCACAAAAGGGTCATGCATTATACAAAATAAGCAGGAAATTGAGTGAAGTTATTGCTTTGAGTTAACGATGTATTTAACTTACACTGATGTAGAGTATAATATGTTACACCTACATTTTTACGCTGACTCTAAAATTTTTAACTCGCTCTTATTTGTTATTGCGTACAGGTAGTCATGCTGTTTTATTTTTATCTGAAACCATATTATTTGTAATATTGTAGATCATTTTCCAGAGCTCATTAGTCATTCTGTATTGATTGCCTCAGCATAAAAGAGCCCAGGTAAAATTTCGCAATAAATCATTCATTCCGCGCAAAATACAAAAGTGCTGCATTCGCCGCTTAAAATCTCTCAATCGGAATTAATCAGTTTTCCACTGAATCAACGCTTTAATAAAACCGAATGGTACAAAAAATAGAAATTATTCGGCAGCCGACAAGATTTACATGTGCTAGAAATAGGTGATGTAACAGGTTTTAAGTTCCAGATAGAACGTTTATTTTCATATTTTATACATCATTTCTGTATGCATTTACTATAGACAATAAAATTCTGGTCTGCCCCATATTAAATTTACGAACGATAAACAATGACGATCAGTGGCGACTGGTGGTGACGTAAGTGGGAGGTCAATTACAACGCTTTGACTTCCTCGTGTATTTCCGTTACATGGTACAGTATACAGGATTTGCAACGGAAATGCACGAGGAAATCGAAGCGTTGCAATGTAGCTCCATAACACAGTGCACCAGCCACCCCTGATGGCAATACATTCAGAAAAGTTGCTTATCGTTACATTTTTGTACTAACTAATTATTAATCTTTTTAGGTATGTCCCAATAAACCCTTGGAGTTCAACGTTTCCGTTAGAAATTAAGTTACCTTTAATGATATAAGGACTCTTACTTATGTTAATTTTGAAGTTGGACCCCCAAAAATACTTTTGCTTGACGAATGGTGCCATCTGTAAGAATAGGCTCCATAAGTTTTAGGACACTGTGTATAAATAGAATATTTCATAATAATCTAAGATGAAAATGGCAGTATAGAATGTAGATATTCGAAAACATTTGTATGTGATATAATCAAATGTTCTAGTGACGTTAGTTTCTGAGAGCCGATAATTTTTAAAAGTTTGTATCATGCTTTAAGTGTCAGGATTATTGACGACAACAATTTAAATTAGCGATATAATCATTCGCTAATTTAAAAAATTCCGTTACTTGTAACCAATCCTTTAATCTTATAAATATTTGTATATCTATATTGACGTATATGAATATAGTACAGTCCAACACTAAATTGGCAGCCCCTAACATTTTTACCATTAGTCGTAATTCATAGAATTAGGTGAAAGAAATACTGTTTAAACTTGCATAAATAAAAAGCGCTATTATTGAGTTCTAGATGAATAAGACCGGAGTCATCGAAAATTAAAAGTATTTGGAGGAAGATGAAAAATTAACAGTAGTAATATGTTTCATATACGAGGTGTGGCAATTAAATAACCGGACTGGTGCTACAAAAGCATTTTATTGATCACCAATTACATTACAAAGTTTATCCCCTTCAATGCACTCTCCTTGCCGATCCCTACAACGCTTCATACGAATTTTTCACTGTCGAAAGCAGTGCTGGAAGTCCGTTTCTGTCAGCTTGTTGAGAACCTCCGTCGCTTTCGCGTTCACCGCATCCAATTTTATTTGATTTTTTGTTTAATTTCACGAGAAAATTTACAGACATGCTAACCAGAGTCTTTAATTCCCTATTATGTGGTGTTTTACCTAATCTATCTTTTCTATTATGTGGTGTTTTACTTAATCTATCATTACTTTTCCCACGATCATTTTTAAGTAGAGTATTTGTAGAACAAGTTATTATAATTGTTGCAATACAGAATGTTTATTACATACATTTAAAAACATCTCTTGGTGTTCAAAAATAATTTTGTTAAATATAATGTAAGAATAAAAAAACTACTTGAACAACAGCATCTTCACATTTTTTGTCAAATACAACGGACAGTTAGGGAATTGAGTTGGAATAGCATTTTTTTTAAGCCTAGGATTTTTTAAACTTGCAGTTATAGTTTCCCCGGTCCTTGAATCTGTAGCTGTTGAAAAATAAATATCTTCTTTTACAAAGTGTAACTCACATACAAAACAGCCGACGCCATGTTAGGTTAGGTTACCTCGATTTTATCGTTTCAGAAAAGGTTTTATCGCTTATACAACACTAGAAAAACATTACAGGTATCACCAACAAGGCACGGAAATATCACTACACAGTATTTCTTTAAATAAAACCAATATAATTTGGACAAACCAATTCAAAACGCAAGAAACGAATCTGAACGTGTGAATGATCGACGGCCTACTTCAAAATACGTCACGGCCCATTGACGTTAAAGCGCGTAGACCTTGTGTATTTCGTTGGTAACGGTTTAACCCAAGGTTGATAAAATGTATGTGTTGTCTCGGTTCCTATCTTCCAATACTTGACCGAAAATTTGTAGGCGGAAGGGTTAAGGACGCATATTTTGACGTCATTGGTAGTAATATATATACATAGATAAGGTTCGTGCAGTTTGTGTATCCACGTGTGTCGTATATGTAGGATACATGGATTAGTTCATGAGCCGTTTTCTACGCATGCGCTAAAAATGTATTACTTTCCGACCGATTCCGTATCCTGGCGTGTTGAAACGGAACGGTTTACGGACATTTACTGAATTTGTCACTTTAAGTTTACCTATAACTATATAGGTTCTCGACAGAAATAATGAAAACTATTTCATTATTTTTCTTGGGAACCACTAACTGAACGCCTAAATCGTCCTTATCGCTGGAAGAACTATTTAAGAAATACGAGAATCCTTCCAAATCCGTCATTTTAACAGATTTCTTAAATAAATACTAATAGTAAACAATTACGTTATTTGCAGGATATAAACTGCAGCCATTTATTGCACGCACGAAAATCGAATAAGCTAATTACATTCTGCGCATGCCTCTGACTAGCGGTTCCACAAAGATCGGCGGATCGATTCGACCGTTCAGTGAACGATTCGGTCATCGTCAAATTTTATGTTGGAACATCTGACTATTCGTACACATTTCAGTCAGAAGTTGCGTTGGAACGCCAAATTCGCTTTGCGGATGTATCCGACAATTTACAAACTGGTTTGCTGGTGTGTTCAAACGAACCTACTTGCGAGTATCAACGTTTAAATTGATGGATCTATGTTCCATGTTCCACTACCACTGACGCCATTGCGCACACTATTTTTACCGAGACCACCTTTAGAGTAAATATATTCTACCAGCCTTGCGTTAAACCCAGTAAAAAGGAAAAACGTTATGCAACCCAACAACTCTTTGGGCATACTTTGGAAAGTGTGGCTGCTTTAGCAAGTGTACTATGAAAAATAAAGCGTTGAATATTAAAATCGCTTTGCATGTAGTATACATATCTATTGAATATAAAGAATGCATAAAAAAGGATAAGCAATATAAGCCGATAGGCAAACAGCAATATGAGGTAAAGAAACACTCTTAGCAACGCTGATGACGCCGGTTATGTACAAGTCCGTTGGTTATAGTGCTTTCTATCCTGCCTCCCGCCGTTGCTTTTGCCGTGAGTAATTCTGTGAGCTATATTAGCTTTGTTTTTGGCTATTGAATATAAGAAATAACAAAAATATCTGGTTACGTGCAAAAATTCTTAACAATACCAAAATATTAATTTAGTGTTCTCAACACAGCAACGCTACTACAAATAATTTTGATAAAGATGTAGCGGAAGGTATAAATAATACATATATTTTTAAAAATAGGTACAGGGCGGCATCTAGTGGATACACGCGTAGTCTTTGTAACTGACAAACTCAAATTGTAGATGGAGCGCAGTATAGTTTGTTTATAACGTAAATTGTAGTAGCTATTCCAAATTATGAGTTACTGGCTTCAAAAAATTTCTTTATTTATTATGATTTAAATTTATAGGTAAAAAATTTCTGTAAAATGTAACAACCTAATTTCTTTCTAATTAATTTTTTATTGATGTTATTAAAAAAATAATCTACCTCTTGCATCGCATCACTTTTCCCACAATCATTTTTAAGTAGGGTATTTGCAAAACAAGTTATTATAATTGTCGCAATACGTTCACTCCTGTATTATATTGTATTAAAACAGAACGTTTATTACACACATTTAAAAAAATCTCTTGGTGTTCAAAAATAATTTTGTTAAATATAACGTAAGAATATAAAACTATTTGAACAACATCTTCACGTTTTTTGTCAAATACGTAGTTAAGGATTTGAGATGGAATGGCATCTTTTTTAAGCCTAGAATATTTGAAACTTACAGTTATAGTTTCACCGGTCCTTGAATCTGTAGCTGTAGCTTCTTTTATTTACAAAGTGTAACATTTTTCTTCAAATTAATAACTTCTTCTTGGGACCTCATTTTACAAGCAGCGGTTTAGCCCAAGCCAGCATTCCAAGTCCACTGTTTTACACTCCGTACACTTTCGCTCATGATCGTGTAGTTGATGAACATTGCAAACTAATCCATATGGTGATATATGCATGTACCTTAGAAAATGTTTAATACCGTTTAAATAAAGGATTTAATCGACTACAGGTTTGGTTTAACAAAAAAGGACTCTCTATGTCAAATGAAAAATCTACTATAGTTACATTTATACGGAGTAGGTGCTTTTTATCAGACAGAATAAAGCTAGGAGATGACTATTTTCCCCACACAGAACATTTCTAGGGTTGTACATCGGCAAACAATTAAATTGGTAATGCCGATCGGTTGTTTTACAAAGCAACTGTCCGCTCAATTTTGCAAAAGAAGGTGTCAACCTTCAAATGTTCTAGAATGCATATAATCTCCAAGTGACATGCCAAAACGCATAAAGAAGACCATAGCACGTGAATTCTCTGATTATTACCTTTATAAAATTAATAAGAACGAACGAAAGTGATTTATGCCCACACGGGGAAGTTAGAACACATAATTATGAAAATTGTGAGAATTCAGAGAAGATCGACAACTATTTCTGAAAAATGTATCTGAAGAAATTGACAACCCTTTCAATCATGCATCTATATTATACTCCAGTAATAACGTCGTCTACCAAGAGTTATACAATTTTCTTCGCAAGGTGCAAGTGGTTTTGTGAATGTGCTGTACGAATGTGTTCCCTTTGTTTTAATCGTTTGTATGTCCTCCTATATATCGAGGTTCAATCGCATGTCTCGTTTTCAAAGTCGTGATGAACCCCTGGATGAGAAGAGTATTCACCTATCTTTCCTAATGTGAAAAATTTTTTTAAAAATTTTTGATAGATAACTTTTTTTGGAGATATTTAACTAAAAATAAGTTACAAAAAATATATAATTTACTAGGGGAAATTTTTATATTATCTACCTAGCCACGAAAAAAAAGATTTAGAAAACAAAAAACAAATATTTTTCAACATATGTTCCACTAACGGTCACATATGTATTCGAACGTTTCTCTAATAAACCTAAAGAAGAACGCTGTCCTCTCAAGTGTTTTTTTTTTTATTTTAATTTAAGGAAGAGAAAATAGCCGCTCGATGCCAAGTCCGGACAGTAAGTTGGATATCTCATCTCTGTAAAACCGCAGTCGATTAGTTTTTGGACTTAGTAATTTTTCCGCACTCTGGCATTGTCATGAAGCAGCATAACTTTTCGCTCACAATTTTGAGGTCTTTTTTGTTAAATGGCAGTTTCCAATTCTGTAATTGTTCTCTTCCAGGCTTTCCCTGTTATTGTTGTGCCTTTCCCCATATATTATATTAATAATATCCCTTCTGCATCCCAAAACACAGTAACCATCAGTTATCTTGATGAAGACCGTTCTTGCTTTTTTGGTGGCGGAAATCCCTTATGAACCTATTGCATAAATTCCTGTTTTATTGGTGAGTCCCAGTGATGCACCCACGTCTCGTCACCCACAACTTTTGAATCAAAATCTTTATCGTCAGCCAATGCCACCAAATTTTCCTCACAAATTTGTTGCTTACAGAATTTTCGTATAGAATTAAGCAGTTTCGGGATTCAACGTGCTGACACGTTATTCATTTCTAAATTTTCATATAAGGCTTTTAAAACTGTAGCTTCTGACATGCCTACTTCAACAGCAATCATTGAAACCCTTATTCTTCGATCTGCAAGACCAGTTCCTCAACTTTCTTGATGTTTGCGTTGGTTCTTGCTTAAACAGGGCTTCCACATCTTGGGTCATCTTGAATTTCCTGCTCTATCGAAACTGTTTACACCAAAACTTTACCGTAAAATATGACGACGCGTCTTTCTCATAGACATTAGTCAGCCCATTATAAATATTCTTGGGTCCGCCTTCCTCCTTCGTACAGAACTTGATAACACTTCTAGCTGAATTTCACTGATTTTTTGTTGAATAAGCTTTTATAAAAACAACACAACATTTTGAATATGAACGAAGCTTGGTCAGCTTGTATCAAAATATCATAGGTCATAGCTATTTGACAACAAAAAGTTGCTAACGTTGTTTTTTTATGGCTAGGTAGATAATATAAAAATTTCCCTTCGCATATATTTGAACAAAAATATGCTTTTGTAAGCTAGTTACTAGTTGCCCAAATAAAAATAACTTACACAATGGCGCTGCGAATAAAAAACGACTTACTCTTACATGTAAAAGGCAACACACACATGATCATCGGTTTTGGAAAAATGCAAACTTCTTAAGAAAAGTGTAAATTATTTGGGGGTCAGTATTTCCAAAAAAGATCTTCAACCGATAGTTAATGGAATCGAGTCATTAAGGAAAGTCTCAAAACCGTACAATTTGACAACCTTGAGGTCATTTCTGAGGTTAGTACATTTTTTTGCATCTAGGTCGGTTTACAAATCAGAGCTGGCGTACTCGCAATTAGAGAAAAAGACTGAGTATAATATCTGGAATTAAACACTTTCCCTATAAAGCAACGTTAGCAGCCGCACGAATTCAGAGATGGGCTTTGTTACTATCAACCTACAATTGTAATATACAAAAAGATGCAGTTTTGGCAAAGGTTATGGAGTGTAATTTGGCTTTCCAAAACTAAATCTTAACATGTTTTAGCACAAAAGAAATGAAATTTCTATCGAAGAAAATTGTTTACTTTGGGGTAGGAGAATCGCGAATGTTGAAAACTAAAATTTGGACTATGATTCACGAAGAACATCCGGGTATAGTTAAAAGCAAGATAGCCATAACTATAGTTTCATGGCCAAACATTGATAACCATCTAGAAGCATACATGAAGGAGTGTATGGTTTGTCAGAAAGTAGCGAATGCTAAAAGTGAACCGGAACATGGATGGTTAAAGTGTACTAGAAAAGGATTCATATAGACTGCCAAAAAGGAGAACATGAATTTTTTAATTTGCATAGACGCATATTCTAAATAGGCCGAAATTGAATGGATGTCGACAACCTCGACAAAAGAAATAATTAAAGAACTTCGTATGATTTTCGCAAATTTTGGCATCTTTGTAAGATGAATATCTAAAACAACTGTGAACCTCTCAATTACAGCTAGATAATATATTGTTTTCATACCGAAATACGCCACAAACGAATACTGGAAAAACGCATGTAGAAACATCTCCGTAAACCTCGAACACGACTTAGCAGATTGCAAAGAATTAAACAAACCTAAACTATCAAAAAATTATCGAATTTAAAGAAAACGACACAGTTTATATCAAAACCAAAAGAAGAGAGGAGGAAAAATGGAATGAAGTAGTGCTGTAGATCCAGATTCAAAACTATCCGGATATCCGGATCCACTATTCGGTTCTCAGAGCCGAATCCGCTATCTGTTTCTCGGATCCGGATCCGTTATTATTTTGCAATACAGAAAGTGGTGAACAAAGAAAAAATCGGATTTATATTATATAACAGCTCTAGGATGAAGGAAGAATCATCAAGAAAGTAAGCAATTACACCTATCTAATATGAAGAAGTGATGCACATTGATGATCTCAAAGCTAGCGTATTTTAAAATTGCTTAAAGATACACGCAAAGAAACGTTAACTTGTATCCGCCTCAATGCAAGACAATGACTGTTTCAATTATCCACAGTACTGTTAATAACTGTTTAAGACATTTGTTAACTTGATTCAAGAAAATCTTGCAGAAAATTTGAAGAAAGCGTATAAGTAAATGGCCATTGTAACACAAAACAGTTTTCTTAATTCCAGAAAGCGTTTAGGTATTGTTCATAAGTCAATAGCTTTATTTTCTTAAACTAAAACATCGATTTACATAGAATTCTTGAAATACATATTATTAATTGCACTTACCTTATTTAAAACAGTACGATATATCCGTACATAATGGAGTAAATTATTGTCATTACTTGTGATTTTAAAGAGGCTAACGTAGAGGTTTATCTTCAGAATAATGTTCAAACAAAAGTGGACTTAAGGTAGAAGTATACATGAAAAGAAGTGCATAGAGTAATAACCAAAATTCACCTTCAAAAAATACAGAATCACCTACCTGCAGATCACCTACCAGGTTAAATCTATAATTTGTAGTAAATATAATAGATTATGTAGAAGGGGGGAGGCCTCTATATTTCAATTTCGTACCAAAAAGATACCAATTATACATAGTTATGTCGCTTTCCATGCTCCAGTTGTTGAATGGAAAATGACAAAAGTGATACCGATAAAGAGGAATCCGCCGGTCTATAATTTTATGAAACAAGTCTAGAGAACAAAAAGCCGAAGAAGACAATTACAGGAAGCCGAAAACGTTTGAAAATAAACCGAGACCCATTAAGAAAACCCTTAAGTAAAGCCTTGTAAGTATGCTGCACGGTCATAGGCGTAGCCAGGTTTTTGGGCAAGGAGGCGAAATAGATACAATTTCTCATCTCTGCAATAATAGCACGGAAAAGTGACACAATGTCTTTACATTTACTATGCTTTTTACTTATTTGGGCATACGCGAGATTTTTAGCATGAAGAATCAAATGATGAAATTCATGTAATTTCAAAAGTGTGTTTACCTATAAATTTGACTGGTATTCATGGCTTTTTTGTTGGTTTCTTAAAATTTAATTTTGGTTTTTTGGGCAGGCATTTATGGGGGTAGGAGTCGACTTTTCTTCTCAATGGATTCTTCAATATATTCCGCCGCAACCGTCGAAGACCGCCAACCCCTATGCCTTTTAGTGTGGCAAATGATCTTCGAAAACAATGACCAGTGCAGCTCTGTCGTCCTGGTTACTTGAAATATGTTACAATTGCTTTTGAAATTTCTGATTTTATTAATAACCTGCTTTACACATTTTCCGTTAATATAATTAATAGAAAATCTACGGTTAGTGGTGTACTTTGGATGCAAGGTATAATATTTTCGATACAATTTAATGTAGACCAAATTTCAAATGACAAATTTTATCTGAGTGTTAGTTTTTGAATCTTGGAGTTTTGCAGTTACTATTAAACCCTTATCCTCAATCATCTTTGGTTAAATTCAATAGTCCGCTTCTGCACTTCCCATATACCTAATATTAAAATAACCTGAAACAATGTCAGTACTTTATCAATAAAACCATACAAATATTAATGAATTAATATGGTTCGCCGTCACCAATAAGAAGACTTCATCTGGTGCCCCATTGTAAGAATTTCTCAATTTCCGCTTTTGTTAAAACTTTTAACTTTTTTGGAGAATATGCTACACATTTATTTTTCAAATAAGGTACTAACTTGGGATATTTTCTTTTACCTATGTTTTGTTTGATGTTTAGCGGTCTCTTCAGCATGGAATATATAGACCATAAAGTGCGTACAGAATACACGTGCGCGGGCTCGTACTCGCGCCCGTGGTCGTGGCATTTTATAGTGTGGACGGCATGCTTGTGAGCTTCAGAAGCCGTGCGGATCCAACTCTGCAAACTTGATAGCCTCACGAGCACGAGCAGTTTGTACGTACGTCTAGGATCATACCATTCCATAAAATTTTTATAAACAAATGCATTGCCTGATTGATTTGCTAAGAATAAGTCCAGAAATTGCACTTTTCGCTGCTTCAGACACGGTGGTATGGTAGATCTTCTTCATCGTGTTTTATGTTTTTATTCTCACTTTTATGCGAGTTTTTTTAAATTTTGATTTACTAATCTTTGTTTGTTCCTTTGCTATCGTTACTGACGTGCCCAAGAAATTTGATTATAATAATATTAACTGATAAAACCATCTTTGTTGGGAGCGTTACGGCCCCGTAAAGATAGAATAGAGGACGAATATATTTATAAAAAAAAAGGAGCGGAAAGGAATTTTTCTAGAGCGCGGTGAGGATAAGGGGAGTACGCGTACCAGAAACGTCGTTCTGTTTATGTGCCCGGTCGATGCGAAATCGCGATTCGGGAACCGGAAGCGGAACTGGAGGGTCTTCGGAGGGACGTCGATGAGAATGCTATAACAAACACTACGTTAATCTCTGTCGTACAGCAAAAAACAAACGTGAAATTGTAGCGCGTCGGTATCTGACAGCGTCTGTCTGAAACGTCAAACGCGAATGCAACGAAGAGGTTTTGGGTTACTCTCGAGTGACGAAGGGTAACGGGAATGGTATTTTGAAGAGAAAAATAACTATTCCCGGAAGTGAGATGGACCGACGATGTCCGGCGAACGAAGTAGGTATTTGCTCCCAATTTTCAGTAGTATAGAATGCGCTGTGACAGCGGCAATCCTATCGGCATGTAGGTCGGACAAAAAAGTTAAAAATTTTTACGTTTTCAGGCGACGAATGATACTTGGTGTGGTATTTTGATGAAGGAATTACAAATTTGACTAAAAAAATCGTCTCGCGAGGAAACTAGGCGCCTATCTATTTCGAATCTTTCAAACGAGAAAGGTATGTTGACAGCGGCAATTGTATCGGCGATAATTTCCTTTTACATCTTCGGACGTAATTTTGGTTGAGAATGTGTAACTGGAGTCGAGATTATTGAGTGCTCGAGACGATGCGATACGGAATAGGAAGGATGGTGGCACCTTTTTCTTCCCATACGTTTCAAACAAGGACGATTGGCATTTGGATTTTCAGAGAGATGCGAAGTATAAATTAAGCAAGAATTGAAATTGGAGTGAGGATTATGGTGTCTTCGAATTGTTTAGCGAGGATTTTTATCTAACAGGATACCTTTTTATATAAAAAATGCATGCATTGGAAACTGATGACATTTGACCTGCTACACCGTATACATAAATTGACAATGTCATTTGGATCGGCGAAAATTCAGTTAATTTTACCTTTCCAGGCGTAACTTTTGTGGAAAATGTGTGAAAGGAAATATTATTAAATGTTTGAGGTGATACGGTAAGAGCATTTGATCTGACAAATTGACAAGTGTGTGTAAAATTCATTAAAAGTCATAAATTATGTCCTTTTAAGAAAAGTGCAGCTCAAAAAATTGGAACCGAAGTGAAGATTGCGTTTTCAATAACAAGCCGTGTTTAAGTGTAATTTGACGGAATATATTTAAATTGCTTATGATATGTGGTTTTAATTGCAAGAATAGCAGGTGACTCATATACAATGTGCTGAAGGGTTTTCGAAGAATATCATGTGTGTGCAGGAGCGCTCGGAGATTCTACAGTCGCAAAAAATAAGCATCTGCATCTAAAAAACATATTCTAACTTGCAATCAAATGAACCAAGAAGAAAGTATTCTTAAACGTCAATTGTAAAGAATGCAACTTACACATGTACCTTTTGTATATGTGTTGTTGTAGCAAGAGGACTAGTAAAATAAGAAAAAGGTAAAATTAGATACTGTGTTACCGATAGTGTTGCAAATTCTATTTGTAGGATTTTTCATATGGTGTCACGGTGTTGAAGAGTACATAACGGCTACAGGGACCGTCGCTGCCTCAAGTAGAATATTGCATGGAGGTTCCTGAGGACGCAACGCACCAAAGAAGCCAAAGCAAAATTAATGCGCATGGTGCCTTAAGTGTAAAACGCAGCATTGAAAGTGTTTTTTGGCAGGTTGTTTTTATTGCGGTTGATGCCGAACAAAACTGAACGTAGTTGAAAGAAATCGAACCAAACTAAACAGGGTTAACGGGACCGATTGGAACTGACCATAAACTGCAGCTGGTATCAATATGAGTATAGATCTAGAAAATTTACTAAGGTGGGTAAATTGCAGCTGATATCCCTATGAGTATTGAAATATCTTTCTCGGGGGCTTTTTTCAAATTTTGTTAAATTTTCTAATATTAAATAGAATAAACGATTCTTGTAGGTTCGGGGGTATCCCTAGATACCCTTACGGCAATTTTAGAATGAATTTCCAACTCAGTAAAATGAAATTAACGAATTTTAAGATTTGAAAATTAACTAACCTTTAACCTTTTGAACGATGCCAATGTATATAAACCCTCTGTTTATATACCCACTACAGGAAACTGCCTGCTCTGGATATTTAACCCTTTTCTCTTCTAATAACGACTTTGAATATACCATCGAACACTTATATTGGGATTGGATTTAAAACACACTTTTATTCAACCAAGGCCGACTAAAGATTGATGAAAATTATGGCGTCGTTCATCTTTCTTTTATTTTAAATCGCGAAAGACCGGCGATTGTTTTATTTCACAGCCAATTTTGATAATTTAACCCAAATAGAAACTTTTCGATGACTTTCGATCAAATGATATTAGCATACGAGAACGAATGCAGTGACTTAACCAGGAGGTTGTATGTTGATGATTCTGTGATCCAAACTGTCACCAACAAGCTTTAGACGAGAAAATCCACTGCTAATTTACAGAAACCTTTCAGATAAAGATTTAATTGATGAAATATTATTTGTTGTACTTTACAATTTATGCTGTTGCTTATTCCAGACGATTTCTACATTAATTTGGACGAAATAAGTGAATAGAAAAATCAAGTAACGAGTAGATTTGTCCATGATACCCCACACTCGTCATTATCTGGACTTATATTTAAAGTATAATGTCCTCGCTCCAAAGACGGTTGGCTGAGGGGGGATGGTAACGAAGAAATTTCCAATTATCCCCGCAAGAGGGGTATTTAGTTACCAACGAGTGGCTAGCCTGACATTTAGTTAGTACCGAAGTGACAACTGAGGGAAGTTGTTGTCGTCGTAGATACAACGTTGAACATAACAGTATAGACCTAGAAAATTTGCTAGAGTGGGTAAACTGTAGCTGGTATCTCTATGTGTGTACTCGATAACTGTTCCTCACCCAAACCCTTGAGGTTTAGGTTTTTCAGCTAGTATTAAAATATAAGCGCTTAATTACAGATGACATTACATATCAAATTAATCAATTGTAAATGTCAAAATTTTCTCTTCCCGTTTTTAATAATTTTTTAACTTTGAGACAGTATTCGAAAAAAAAAAATTTAATACTTGATTGCGAAATTCGTTTACATTTTCGAGCGAACCTGTCACTCGCGAATGCAAAAATGGCATTTCGCAATCTATATCAATAATAACTGTTTTCGCACAATGTGACCCATTTTAAATGGAAGCACCCTTGTAGAACCTATGTTTTACACTAAAATGAAACTATTATTTTTTTTAAATACATAGTGGGTCAAAAGTCTACTCCCACACGAGATTTCAAAAGTTAGTCTAAATTTTCGACACTGTAATTGTTTTTCGAAGTCGAAACTATAAAAATTTTATTAGCGATTTTTTCTATTAAAAATCTGACTGCGCTACTGAATTCAGACGATCTTGAAATGGCTTTTAACGAAAATTTTATTCAAGTATGTTTGTTAATAAAAAAGTTACGAGAGAATCATTCAACCAAAATTTATAAAAAAAACAACTAAAAAGTAAACAAATGCAATTCCTTATTCAGTTTTACTTCAACAATTATCAAACCTAAGTTTACAATTACTCAACGATCAATGAAGTTAATGAACAATTATGCACTAATTGTAAGTGTCACTGTCACGTTTGACTTCATTTATAAATTATTAATTTCGAAGTCATAGACTACTTTGGATTTTACTTAAATTTCATGTACTTTTTTAATGAAATAACAATTACAATTAACAATTGAAACATTTTTTAAAGATATTGTAATATAAAAATGCAATAAATAAAAGTAAAGCGAGAAAAACCAACGTACCTAGTAGATGTATACTTATTTTCTTTAAAATTTGTAATTTGGTAAATGTATTGTTACATTCACTTCTGTAATTGTAGTTAGATTTTTTTTAAAATGGTTATTTGTATTTTTGTGGCATATAATAATTTGTTTGGTTAAGTTTTAGTTGTTTTTTTTTTATAAATTTCGATCTACCTTAATCAATAGATGTAAGAAGCGGATTTAGGAAATAATACCCGGTAAAGTTTGAAATATGAGACCGCCTGAATCGAGTAGCACAGTCAGATTTTTAATTAAAAAAAATCGCTAATAAAACTTTGTTATTTTCGACTTCGAAAAATAATTATGCCTAGTGTGCCTTGTAAATTTAGATGAACTTTTGAAATTTTATGTGGAAGTAGACTTTTTGATCCACTATGTATTAAAAAAAAAATTGATTTCATTTTAATGCTAAATTTGTATGTATTTGCGTTTTCGCTAGCTGCCGAGAAATTCATAAGTTTTACAAAATGTTAAATCAAATGTAATCATTAAATAATTTTCAATTTTTACAATTTGAATGTGTTAGTGCTATGACATGCTTTATTATAAAGGAAAGTGAAACAAAAAATACACATGTTCTGAAGAACTAATTGTGGAAAGCGTAAATATGAATTTAATTTTACACAAGTCTACTTTGAACCTTTAAGAAAGAAAAGGAAGAGCCGCCACAATCACGATTTAGAATTAAACTAATAAAAATAACAGCTAAGAAATTACGTTTAGTGCTTAGTAATTAACTATTTCATCGTAATACATTTTTGTTTTTTGTTTTATTGATCTAGATTTTAGTGCATTTTACGTGAATGGCTTAAACTTATGAGGGGTAGTGTATATTGCGAACAAAATTAATGCCTACCTTAGGAACATGTTAATTTTTCACATATTTTTGGATTTATGAATGATTTTGAACTTTTGTAATACAGAAAACAACATTTTGATTACTACTGTCGACAGTTTATTTGTTCGCTCCGAGAGAGCAATGCACGTGCGACAGACGCCGACAGAGATGCTACACATCCCCTTGTGTCTCCTCTCCACCCGCGCCAAAGCCACAATTCTCGCCACACACACACGCGCGCGTACGCACACACGTATTGCTGCCGCAGCGATGGCATGTCGGCTATTTTGACGGGAAGGTCGGTCACATGACCTCAGCGACTGTCGCGGGGATCAGAGAGGTGCGGACGGTATAGGCTAGACTTTCAACAGCGCGATCGTCTGCGGCCATGACTGAACATTTGCCAACGGAGTAGTGCGAATTTCGACCGTGTTTGAGTAACCTGTACGTTGTATACTACACGGAGTCCGTGAATGTAATGTATGTAGAAAAGAAGCTAAAAACTGTATGACCATATTAAAAAAGTGTGCGTCATTGCAACCGTATTTCTTACCCGGTATCGTGGGTATTCGTGCCTTTTATTAGCGGGGAAAATCTACGTGAAAATCGTGTGAAAAGTGTCTGTATTTGTATTTTTATGTTCGTGTGTGTCTGGAATACGGTGCAATAGCGAACAAATACGCATGCGCGACATTCAGTCTGCGAAGGCATAGACCAGACAATCGCCGGTCGCGAAGCAGACATGTTTAGGTAAACGTCTGGGTTGGTGGCGCTCAAGCTTCATGTGAGAGAGACAGAGGACGGTAGAGAGGAGAGAGAGTGAAACTGTTTTTTTAGTGCTATACGTTTGTGTGTGTGATGCTCCTTAATAAGCAGAAAGAAACACGTCTGAATTCAGTAGCATACAAAGAATACGAAAAATGTACTGTTGCGTAATAATAGTAATAACATTGTAACGCGGAAGTAGTGAGGAGGATGGAAGTCACTCCTCATCTAAAAACGGTGCTTAAAAACTATCAACATAGTGCTACTAAAAGCCTTCACGGACCGGGTTTGTCCTTGGTTAACAATGTTAAGTGCGAAGCATTGTCGCCCGATTCCAAAGAAGATGATTTCTTACAACATACTCCTTTACCAATCCAACAACTACCGCCTATTCTTACCATCGCGGATACGAGCTGCAGTGAAAGAACTGAAACAATTTTGGAGGGTGAAAATATCTCATGCTTTGTTGTAGGTGGCGAAAAACGTCTGTGTTTACCTCAAGTTTTAAATTCGGTGCTTAGAGACTTTCTTCTTAGTCAAATACACCAGGAATGCGATCAACTACAGATATATTGTTCGCAATGCACACCAGAACAGTTAAATGTATTGAAAAGTCATGGAATTTTACCGAGCACCGCTCCTACGTGCGGGCTAATCACGAAAACAGATGCTGAACGCTTATGTAGTGCCCTCTTACACAATCAGGTGACCGTACCGATTCCAACCATCAAAGGCGCGCTTTCCTTCAGAATTTACCATGAATGTTTTGGTAAATGTATGGGTTTGTGTACCCCTGCGTTGTATACTAGCAAGGACGCAAGGTGCATCGAATGCTTAGAATGTCACGGTGCGTATACGCCGCAACAGTTCGTTTGTCACGTTCATAGAAATCTGGAAAATAGAACGGTACATTGGGGGTTCGATTCCAGTTTGTGGCGGTCGTATATGTACATCTGTAAAGATCAAATTGATCATGAACAGTATATAAAATATTTGGACGAGATGAGAGACCAGTACCAGGGAAAGATTCCTTTTCCGACACCAGTGACTGATAACGGAGTGAATAACCTCAAAAGGAAACAGGTAAGTGTCAATAACATTGTTTGCGTCTGTATGTATGCATATGCGTGTTGTTTATTTATTTATTACGTTACTCAGATATGCATTAACGATGCATAGTATAATGCTCGATTTTCTTCGTCTCAACTGTGAAGTATAATGTGTGTGCACACGCACACATATGTAGGTACCACATTTAACAAGGAAAGTGATCGACATACCCATTAGGTGTTTTGTGATTATCTGCATGCATAATGAACAGTTTCAATTAGGGAAGCAGCAGATTACGATACAATGAACTGCCTATAATTTTTAATTCAAAAACTACGAACACAAAGATTGTTAAAATACTTTAATTTCTTTGAAAAGTAAGAAGGCGATTGAAGGTTAGAATTTATCCTTCACCAAATACCTACAAGGTCCCTCTGAAAATCTTTATTACATTTCAAAAATATGCAAATAGGTATTACATGCGTATATATGTCGGATTCATTATTTGTTACAAAAATTAGAAATGAATATAGCATATCATCTGAGTGATTGATCAGTTAAAGGTTTTCACAGTTTTCAGATGCAAATAGTTGCGAGTTTATTACACCAACTTTGTTTCAACAGAAATCACAGGCTAGTCAAAGCCAATCATATGCTGTAAAATCAGTTAGAAAACAGATTTCAGACTTTTTCCTTTTTGTATTCAGATAATATGTAGATTGACGCATTTCTCAATTACGTGCAGAGATGCAAGATTTTTTATTATTATACAGCAATTTCTACTTGCCATTAGTCGCAGGATAACTGTCAATTTGACATTTCGAATGTAATTTGTAGCCCTACCCCTTGCTTGTAATTTTTATTGATTTTTTGTCATCGTTGATAATATTTAAAACCTGTCAATGTAGACGGCGATAAAATCTACATATAACAAAGCTCGAGTGACAGATAGTAGCAGATTATTTAATTGGGAATTTACTATTGACAGGATATAGTAGCCATACTTCCTTTTAAAGTGCGAATAAGGGCAACTTATGGTTTTAGCACGTAAACCAGTTTTCTAAAATTACTCAACGGACGAATGTTACCATTTGTAAAGATGTCATTGTTATACATGCATCTTTCCATTATCTATGCAATTGTAAGTAATAAGAAAACCGTATTAAGTGATCGAGCTGGTCCTTACCTTCAGTAGAGAATTGGCACGTTTTTCAATATTTTGATAATAACAAAATACATGAAAAATAAAGGATTTTAATGTATGTATGATAAACTTATTAGTTCCAACGCAAAAATTTGAAAAACAAACCTCTTATTTCCAACGTAGGTGAAACGCCAGCGTTTTTGCTATCTTCTTGTGACCTCATCTGGTCAAAATAATTGACCACTTCATACAACTTTAGCAGCAGTGCGTTTATGTCGGGATTTTTAACATTAGAATAAGATTTAATGCACCTGTATCATCAGCATATAAAGTTCGTTTGCTTGAGGATGTAGATGTAGATAGCTATATCCAATATAAACTTAAGTTTAGTCCAAAATTAAAATCAAATGTATCAATACCTAAATCCATGATAACTAACCTGGGCAAATATGCGGTAACAGCCAGAGGCGTGGCGAGCGCATAAAAGTTTACACATAAAATAGAAGGTAAGACATAAATTATAAAACGTGCTGAAACACTTACCCTTTTAATAGTCTTCCGTGAAATCACAAACTGGGTAACATCTGTTAAATATTCGAATCATTAGATACGTTTTCACAGCTGTTTCAGTCAAGTAAGTACGACGTGCGGAATAAACGTTTTTTAATGCCGAAAACGACCGTTCGACATCTAGTGATGTTATATTTGCATATTTAAAATAATCTTTGAAACAACTTAATGCATCTTCACACGCACCTTCACAAATTTGTCTTAATATAAGAAGATCGGAGTCTTTCTCTACAACACTTTCAAATATTCGTATTACACACCAATTTGTTTCGCCTTCTAAAGCGCATAACTGTGCGTGAACATCATTCATAACGTGAACAGAATCCACTAGCGACATCGAAACATTTTATAATTTTTCTATTCCCTCCGCTAGTCCGAAGTAGTTGTTGTGAATAGTTTGTAAATCTCTTTTAACCTGACTATCTTGAAATATTTCCTGGCTTTTCTTGATTGCTGCAGCTTCTGTCGGATTGAATTTTAAAACTACCTTCTTTACTTGATCAAAATATTTGTTGTAGTAAAACACAGCCTGCAACCATGTTCCCTAACGTGTAATAATCGGCTGTGGTGGTTCAGGTAAATCAGTACACAGTTTGTGAAATAGTCGGGTACGTTTCGGGGACTTTAGAAACACTGCTTTTGTACTAGCAATCAATGCATGTACTAGTGGAAACATGTAGGAGTCGTTTGTGCCGCAAGATTTAGAGTATGGATTTTACACGTTATATGTAAGTTACCACTGTGTTCGTTAAGAGATCGGCCCAGAGAACGCATGTTTGCGGCACCATCACTCATAAATATTAAAAGTTGCTTAGTTGAAACTTCAAATTTGTTCAATGAGTTCAACACCACCTTTAAAATATCATCGGCAGTACAATTTATAACTCTTTTGGAAGCAAGTAAGAAGGAGGATGACGGTCGATGTGGTTCCATTGTACGTATCATTACATTAACCACAGAATGTTTTTGACGATCTGTTCGTCCACACACAACCACCGTTTTTTATCTTTCAATTCCGTTTTCATTCTTCTTTCTATATGTTCACGAGCAAATGGCACTACATTTCGTATCGATGTCCGACTAGGTAATTTACAGTCCGCATATTTATTCCAGAAGGAGACAAATGCTTCTTTGTCTAGTAAACGGAACGATAGATTACATAAAATAAAAGTAACACATAAATCAAATGTAAATTTTTCTTGGTCTCGTATGCCACTTTTTGCAAAAGAATGCTGCTTGCTTTCGATGTGACGTTGACAATGGCTTCTGGACCAACACATTAAAGGGATTTTACAAACTAGACATCGAATTTTAGCGCCATCAAAAATTAAGTCCGGCATGTCCACTATAAAGTTTTTAACTGTGTCTGCCATTGGTCGTTTTCGCGACGTACCTAACTGTGACATTTTTAAAGCAAACATAAACGTACAATTACGAAATAAGTTACGACAGCCTACATATACACAGAACTACTCGCATACAACATCGATTTAGCACTGACGCTGTGAACGCTTGAAGTAAATAATCGCCGACTCCGCACCACATATCTACTACATTGGCTGTTACCGCTGTTTGCCCAGACTAATGATAACACATACTTAAATCAACAAAACATCGAAGAACTATACACATCGGGAAAATGTGAAATTAGCTATATCTATATATATATGTACGGCGGGAGAGCGAGGGGGGGATTGTGTGGAATCCGATCGATTCGATGCGAGTCGTTAGTACGCTTGTAACAACGTTGGCATATAGACCTACTGTGTGCAAGAACGCACATAATAATTTGAAGTCATGGTCGCCTGGAAATGAGAGTTTCGCATATTAATTTTGTTGTTGCTACGAAGCTTAAACGAAACTAATAAGAAACTCTAAAGAAGAAAACAAAAACAGATTCTGATGAAATGCAAGAAAAGAAAAATAAATACTCTAGAAATTCTTACTAAGATCGTCCGCACATAATGCAGTCTACCTCGTAACTAATCACATCGGTAACCCTAAGCCGTCGATTGCCGCTAACCCCTTCGCTTGTGGCGAATCACCCATTCGCGTTTACTGTTGTCGCATGTACGCTTCGTATAGCTAGACATTTTGTTTCCTTATGTGTATAAGAGTAACACTGACTCTCTTTAACTTCAATGAGAAAAATATGACAGTTGCATGATAGTACAACGCAGAACAATAGGTACTATATTCCTTTTTAAATGCTGATATTTGCTATAAAAGGAAAGCAGCTTGTTAGCGACCGAATGACGTTACAACAATCGCTGGCGCTTCAAAAAGCACACAATTCAAACTTTAATTTTATGGATTTTCAAGAGCTTTTTTCCTTTTAAGATAGTGAAATTTGAATGAAAATTTGCTGAAAATCATCTACGTTCCTAAATAATCATCATTATATAACTTTTAAAGCAAATAAAATTTCATGCAATTTCCATATTGTAGTCTTTCCCTTATAAATTGTATTGCTAATTAATATTGAACTATACTCATCCATAAGTATTAGAGCATCAGTTCTGATAGCTTTTGCTTTTATCCATTCTATACACTTTTACAATTTACTGCATAATATGGAATGCGAACTATGTGCCATTTTTTTACAAATAGCAAAAGCAAATTTTTATCGAATCCGAATATGTTTCCTAAGGCCGAAAATTTCTTGAAAGAGGAAATGTTATATTAAAAAAACTAAAATATCAATCTTAGCTGTTTGTTAAATAATGTTCATAATATCAAAGTAATTTACTGCAGTGTTTCAAAATGATGTTTGATGTTTTTGAATCGTTCTTATTAAAAATATATGTACAAGCAGATAAGTGTGTATGTATATCGCCTTAGATTATGCGATAACTTTAATGTAATCTAGATATCCTTGAGATTCTTATCCATAGCTTAGATGTAAACAAAACACGTTAAATATTTGCTTAACTGGAGTAGTAGTAAAAATAATTCAATTTTCTAAAAGTACCTATATTTTGTATCCTGAAAATATCCATATTATAGGTGTAAAGGTATTCAATGTTTTGTTTGTCGTTGCCTTGAAAGGAATATTATACTTTATTTTGGGGTGCACCAACATACGCAGTCAGAATTCTTAAGATTCAAAACATTGCCATTAGAAATATTATATGTGTCAAAATATATGATATGTCGACCTTTTTTCCGTGACTTACGAGTGCTTACTGTGTTCAGTCTGTACATTCTTGAGGTAGCTTTGTATGTCAAATATCATTACAAAGATTTTGTAAAAAATCAAGATTATCACAATTATGGTACCAGGAACATGGAGACGTTGTGTATCCCGACTCATGGTCTTGCTTGCTTTGAAAGATCGCCCGTGTATGTGGGTGTTAAGATATATAACGCAATTCCTACCCGTATAACTATACACAATTTTTCAGTTTTTAAAGGAGAGTTGAAACTATTTTTAATAGAAAACTCGTTCTATTTATTAAATGTATTCTTTTGTTTTAAATAGTTAATTTCACTTTTCAGGAATATATTTTTTTATTTTTTGTATTTTGGTAATGATTGGATCTTCTTTTGATACTATTGTACTATATTTAGTTAATGCGTTTTTGTACCTTTTTGGTCAACAGGATCAATAAATTATTATTAAATTATGTTGAATATAAGCTTCGGTTTTATGAATATTTATTATGTAATATATGCCTTTGTGAATGGCGATTTTTCATAACGGCTTTTAATTGTTATGAAGCCTGATTGTGGGCATGGTTTAAAATTATATTGAAACCTACAGATGTCTCATAACTTGGTAGCTACCCAAAGTTATTAGGGTTTTTCTCTGAAAATGATACTTACTGGAATCGTTATTTCTTCGGGAGTGCTTACTAGATGTAATATCCTCTCAGGTGCCAAACCTCCGAAATGAATCCTTTCTAAGTCAGAAACCCTGGCCTTAAGAAACTTGAAATCCGACCCTAAAATCGCTGTGCTAAGAACTGATAAGGGAAATGCTACGGTGACCCAGGACAGGGATGAGTATGGGCAAACAGTTCTTTCCTTACTGCAAGACGGCACCTATCAACTTCCTAAGCATGATCCTACTTTCCGAATTGAGCGTTCCACTGTTAACTCCAATAAAGCGTCATCTATCCCTACCGATATCCAGAGGTTACTTCTCCCTAGTAATTCTTCAGTTCCTAAGTTATAGGGTCTCCCTAAAATTCACAAACTTAATATCTCCTTTTGTCCTATTGTCCGCACTATGAATAGTCCTACCTACAAATAATCAAACCTTTCTAACCTTACGCTGGATACAGCGACTCTTTCATCCAAAATTCCCAATATTTCGTCAAACGACTTAAAGAGTCCGGGTACACTATCCATTATTAGAGAGTGCCTCATCTCCAATAATCAACTGGATCATCTGGTTGACTTGGTTGAAGCTTGCTTTTCTTCTACCTATTTCCAGTTTCATGGTAAATACTACGACCACTCACTGCCGTATTCATAGTCCACATGAAACCTCAAGGAAAATCTCGACGTAGGTAAGGGCAACTTTGTATTTCATAGTCGCAATGTCGATTCACTTCCGTCATTCTCGGGTAAGGATGCGTTCTGTAGAATTGGTGAAAAGAATTCTATTAAACTACACTGCTGTAAAGTTAGCTGCTGATCACCACTTATTAGCTTCATTTTGATTTGTTAGCGGGATTACGAGGCAGTTTGTGGTTAGGTTAAATTGTGTTTAAAGTTTATTTAGAAAGGAATTTGTTTATATACATCCCGAATACCTATACTCTGCCAAATTCTTACTGATCCAGTTTTAGCAAAAATAAAATTCTGTTTTCTGCCAAATCAATACAGGAGCATTAAAAAAATGCAATAAATATATTAAAAGAGTATATTAGGTATACATAAACACGTGCAATATATACAACATATATTTAAAAATGCTCATTTTTAAAATTTCTGCGAAACCCAAATCCTAATTTGTTTTGCGCATTATAAGCAACTGGTACAACCAGATTATCGTTTTCTTCTTCGTTGTTGAAATATTGCACATTGTTAGTAATAGCAATATTATGTAAGACGGCTGTTGCGCAAATTTCTATATCAAGAAATGCTTAAGGAAAAGTATAAGAACTATGAATAGGACCGTCAGACGCAGTAACGGGATCTCCTCTGTCGCCAACATCTATAAGGAAGTGTTCGAATAACAAGCCCTATTATCTTACAACCTTAAGGCAAAGTGTTACAGGTACGTTGATGACACCTTTGTCAACTGGCCTGATAGGGACGAATCTTTAAACAATTTCCTACCGTTTCTGAATTCCCAACATGATTCCATACCCTTCACCATGAAAGTCGAATCGGACGGTTACCTTCCTTTCCTAGATATTCTTGTATACCGGCGTCCTAAAGGTGCAATGGGATATTCCGTTTACCGTTTACATCATCCAGCCCAAAAACGCGATGTTATCAATTCTCTTATTATTTTATAACTATTGTATTATTTATAATTATATAATTATTTACATATATAAATAAATATACTCACTCTTATCCAAAGGGCCATTTCCATATCTGAACCCAGTTCGCTTCTTCAAGGAGTGAACCACATCACCGAAGCCGTGACCCGTAATAATTATTCTAGGCAAAATATTCATTAACCGCTACACCAACCCTTCTCCACAGCAACTCCCCTCATCTAACCCTAATTTCTGTAAGCAAGCGTATCTACCCTACATCCATGGTGTCACCGATCGCATCAGCAAGATTTTATTCAGGAACAACATAAAAACCATCTTCAAACCCAATTTCAAGTTCTCAGACTACTTTCCCATCAAAGACCACAATCATCTGGAAGCCCCTAGTGTCTACCAGATTCCATGTTCGTGCGGTAGTGTGTACATCGGTGAAGAAAAGCGGTCGGTCAGCACTCGTGTCACCCGCATCTTGTCTCGCAACCCTCACTATCATAGTAGAAAAGTCCGCGAATCTATGGAGATCTTCAAACATCCCAACAATTTAAATCGCGAAGATGGCTACCCTTTACACCACACGTGGAAATCCCAACATATCAAACCCGAAACAAGCCCTATATAAACCCCTCCGGAATGAATAGTCCACAGTCAGTGTGCAGCAACAGCCCTGAAAATGTCCCATAAGAGTGTTGACGGAACGTCGGCAGAAGCCATGGCAGTACATCCGAGACCGCAAAAGCACTTACGACCCGAGTGGCATACAATATTTTTCCTATTACGGCCCAAAATTTCGAAAAAATTAACATTTTACGAAAATATTTGACATTTGCTTAAATACTACATAATTGTCAAAATTGTCAATTTCGGTTATGTATTGACACCCGTTGCTATATTATTACTTTACGTTCCTAGGGACGTAAAATTCCATTACATCCTATGTAAACAGTATATAACCTGTAAATCGCCTTTATGTCCCACCAATAAGGGCAGTAATGATTGACTTACGTAGCCGGTAGTGGGAAATAGTACCTATAAGTGAATAAAGACGAATTGTTATCCACGAAAAAATAGCAATGAAAATTTCAAAGGTAGTGCAAATTTTAATTTTTTTATTTTATTCACGTTGTCAATAGCAACGTGAATAAAGTGTTGCTGTAAACATTTTATTCACCCTTTTGATTAAACTATTGTTTTAATAATGAGATTTAATATATAAAATGAGTATTTTATTAATAGAAATTGGAAAAATGAATTTTGTTTCATTAATTAATTTTAATTATGTCGAAGAAACCAAGAAAAACTGATTTTTTACCAGTCGCTGACAGACGCCATTATATTAATTAATTAATTAATGGCTCTTAAAGGATATGTCTGTTGAGATGTAATATATCTGCAGACATCAAACATCTATAGGTATTTAAAGAGATTCGTTCCTACAGATTGGGGTGTTACATGGTATATTTATTAGCAGTTTATGTAGTAATCATGATATACGAGAATGGTATAATAAATACCTGTGTTAACGAGGACAACGCAATTGTTTTGCATTTAGTAAAATTATTCCTGGACATAATCTCCTTGTAGCTCTATACACTTAGTCCAGCGATGTTCCAACTTTTTTAAGCCGTCCAAGATTTGTCGAACTGCAAAATAGGCCTTTGTTTCGGCTATGACCTCCTCATTTGACGTGAACCGGCTTCCGCCAAGCCGTTTTTCGGAGTTTGGAAAGGATCCAAATCTGGCGAATGTGGTGGATGGGGCACCAATTTGTACCGTAACTGGGCTAGTTTTGTTGTTACATTTGCCCATGAGTGGGCTGAGGCGTTATCATGATGGTAGAGAATTTCTTTCTTCGCTAGATGGGACCTTTTTCTCTTTAGTTCAGCGTCAAATCGGTCCAATAAATTAGCATACTACTGTCCCGTGATTGTTCTTCCCTTCTCTAAGTAATCAATTAAAATTATGTCTTGCGAATTCCAAAAAATCGTTGCCGTAACTTTTTCTGCTGATAGAATCGTCCTCGCCTTCTTTGGTACACGTTCGTTGAGAAAAATCCATTTTGCCGACTGACCTTTGGTTTCTGGTGTATAGTGATGTATCCGTGTGTTATCTAGAATCACATAACGCAGTAGAAACTCACGCTTAAACATGTCCAAACTTGCTTTCACCCATCTCGCGGATAGCTTTCTCACATTCAATTTTTCGTGAAGGATGTTTTGCACTTGTTCAATTGAGATGTTAGTCATATTAGAAATCTCTCTAATATTCACTCGGCGGTCTGCTAACACGATATCATGAACTTTATTGATTATATCGTCCGTAGTCACCTCAATGGGATGACGTGGCCGCTACATAGTTGTAGGGAGTATTGATGAAAGTTGCCATGAATTGAAGAAGGGTATCTAAAATCGTGATAATACACAGGCTGTTCCATTTAAAAAACCAAACTTGCATGGCGCGCAGCGGAAACTGAACATCCTGTATGCTTGGATATAATTTAATGTTGTGCAGCATTTGTCTCCGAATATTTTTTATTTGAAAACCTTTTCTCTAAATTGCTTAGGAAGGGAATTATCGTCCGTCCACGCACTAGATGGACGCGCGTATAAATTGTTATAAGAAACTAAATATATGTTCCGGGTGGTCAAATAAGAATGGCAGCTGGCTATATCTCAGAAACTAGTAATCATAGAGCTTTCGGGTAAAATCTTTATTAATAAACGTGGCCAAAAGGAAATACTGGAAATGATTTTGAAGTTTGTAAGATGACTAGTAGATGGCGTAATGGTCACGACTAACAATAAGTATAGAATTAAAGTTTTCATCGTGTTTGGTCTAATTAAGAGTTATCGAAAATATATGCATTTTTTTCCCAACCCAATTCCTTTTCTTTTGTGGTAAACACATTCTGTCGCATCTTCTAAAGTAAAGTGGTGGGGAGACGTCAATTGCTTTTTTAAACAAATGTTACTCCTGTTCGGAGTTGGCATTGTTTAAAAGAGCTTTATTTGGTCTATGAAATGCAGTTTTGGTCTACTTCTTATAAATTGTACCCTCACCACTAGAGCGGCTTTTCGCAAAAATTTGAAATAGAACGATATGTTTCTTTTTACGTGGAAAAGTAGGGAATTGAAAACTCAAGATGTCAGTGAAAACGAAAAAATGTAAATATTTGTTGCACTTGGACGCCCCGGTTTTGCCGACTGTCTGCTATTTTATTTGAATTTCTTAATATAACCATATCAGTAAAAATAAAAAAATATACCCTATTTCAAGGATAATTATTCATTTTGGTGCCTTATAAATAAACTGAATCTCATTGTTTTAGTGATTTCAATTTGTAATGAACAATAAAAATTTGATTGAACTAGTAAGAGAATTCTGAAAAACGAGTAGGCTTTGAGTAGTAAAAGACGCAGAATTAAAAAAAATTACACGTTATGTGACAACGTCGAAAAGGCACATGTCTTCGTTTAGGCCGTTTTGTTAATGCTTTTAATTTTCTTTTTTCGCCTTTTTAATTATCAAAATATGCGTCTTACAAACGAAGCATTTGACATGATAGGGGTTTATTTTGAATGCATGAGAAATTCAACTGTCGCCGCCAGGGTATATACAGTGCAGTTTCTTGACAGACGACATCATAGGATCGAGAAATACTATCGCGGATTTTGTGGACAGACGAGGTCACCTTTAATAGTGATGCACGCGTACGTCTCCATAACATGCACTACTGGTCATAAACGAATCGACACTGGATGTAGGAAGTTCAGCACCAAAGTCACTGGTCCATATACGTGTGGTGCGGAATTCTAGGCGGGCAAATTATTGGATCTTTTATATTTAATGAAGCCCTTACTGGATTCGTTTACCTAAATTTTCTAAGAAACGTATTGCCATTTCTTTTAGAAGATGTGCCGCTGGCAATTCGCCGTCAGATGTTTTTTTTCAGCATGCCAGGTGCCCGGCGCATTTTGCGTTGCGGTAAATGTTCGGGACTTCTTAGACAATGCTCGTCCTAGCAGGTGGATAGGACGAACAAATGTATTTCCATGGTGAACTAGACCTCTGGACTTAACTTGCTTAAATTTTTGTTTGGGGGAAAGAATAAAGAACCTCGTCTTTGCAACCAGACCCATTGCAAGAGAAGATATGATTCTTCAAATAATAAATGCAATTAGGAGCACTTCATAGGCAAAAGTCGAAACAGCTGTTTTGTCTACTTGACAGAGAATAGAATCATGCATAGAAAATGATGGGAGACAGTTCGAACATCTAGGAAGCTATTGATAATTCATTTATGTTGTATTCTACAAAGTGTCATCACAGTGTTAATTAAATAATAATATTGTTTTTTGAAATTGGCATAATAGGCTAATCAAATTTTTATTGTTTATTTCAAGTTGAAATCGTTAAAAGAATGAGATCCAGTTTAGTGATGAGTAGAGCAACGCAAACTGCGCTGAAAGCCAGTGGCTGACGCATAAAAGTTTACACAAAATAAACACGGCCGGGACAATTCGATATAAGCGTCAGTATAACTGCGACTCGAAAGCCGATCTGTTGTGTATGCATCTACGCTGTCGTATACTATATCGTAGTTCTACGTTTGTTTTGAAAATGTTTCCTACGTCGCGAAAACGACCAAAGTTGGACACAATAAGAGCATTTATTGCAGAAATGCCTGATTTAAAGTGTGATGGCGCTAAAATTCAATGTGTAGTGTGTAAAATAGATTTGATGATTTTGCATGCTAACTGAAATGAACAACAATGTGGAAAGACTCTTTTTACAGACGAAGCAAGAATACAATTATGGAAGCCTGATGGACGTAGTCGTGTATACAGAAGATCAGGAGAACGTTTCGCAGAATGTAATCTTGCACAAAATCTTAGCTTTGGTGGCGGTTGCATTATGTTATGGGGCGGTATTAGTTGGGAGAGTCGCACGGAACTCATTGATGTAAATTTAAGAATGAATGCTGACTGGTACATACACAACATCCTTGAAGAACATAGTTACCTTATGCCGGCTTTATTGGCTACGATAATTTTATGCTAATGCATGATAATGCCCGAGCCCATGCCGCAAGGACAGTGATCCAGTTCCTTGAGGATATCGGGGTTGCAGCGCTTGAGTGGCGAGCAAATAGCCCTGACATATAGAACATCTATGGGACATTCTAAAAAGAAATATACGAGCACGAAATCCAGTTGCTAGCTCAATTGCAAAATTAAGAATTGCTGCACAGGAAGGATGGAATCGAATTCCTCAAGAAATCATCAAAGATCTTTTACGCAGCATGCCCAGGAGGATGCAGGATATCGTTAGAGCAAGAGAAGGAAGTACTAAGTATTAAAATGTTATTATGTTGCGTTGTTATTATGTTTATGGGTAATTAATGTTGCTTTTTTCAATTAAACGTGTTTGGCCAAAAACAAGTTGTTTTAATAATTCCTCCACGAATTTGCTATAAATTCTCCATATGTAATTTATTTGATTATCAATAACGCAAAACACTCTAGTGTACAAGATTTAGCAACAATAATCACAAAAGTTTTAAAGAGAAAAACAATAAAGGCCGAAAATAAAATATGCAATATTTTTGTGTGTGAGTGTATAATATAAGAAAATAATTATTTTCTGGACAACAAATTTTGGTTTATTTGTTGTATCTTGTTTGAAAAGTGCAAGCATGGAAGCATTCCAATTTCCCTGGTACCTTTTCTCCATTGTTGATATATCCTGATGGAAGCGTTCGCCGTGCTCATCACTTACAGCTCCGCAGTTTCCAGGAAAAAAGTCCAGGTATAAGTGTAGGAAATGGATCTTTAGAGACATATTGCAACCCATTTTTTGATACGATGACAGCATATTTTCAATAAGAGTAACGTAATTGTCAGCTTTTTTTATTTCCCAAGAAATAAGTGACCATGAGGCGAAAGTTATTCCAAGCAATTTTTTCAATATCTGTTAGAGTGCTGTCAAAATGTTCGTCCTTCAGAATATTTCGAATTTGTAGCCCAACAAAAATACCTTCTACCTTAACAAAGTTTTTCATTAGGCCCAATTTGATGTGCAATGGTGGCAACAAAATCTTTTTGGAGTCTACCAATGGCATATGTTGTGCATTCTTTTGACCTGGCTCTAATGATTGTCGAACAGGCCAATTTTGTCTTGTAATGAAGTGCCTTTGCCCGACTGTCCCGTTCACACAAAAAACAGCAAATTTTGGTATAGCCTAGCTGCAACTCAAGTAAAAGTGCAACAACCTTTAAGTAGCCACAGATCTGCCATTGGTGCTCATCGTATTTTATGCTTGTCAATAGGTACTTCATATTGTCGTATCATTCTCTCATGCGAACGGCATATCCAACAGGAATAGACGGTGGAATATTTCCAATATGCAATAGTACTGCCTTTAAACTTAATGTTGAACTGTCTATAAATAATCTCTATTCCTCTGGCTTGTAGTTTATATTTAAAGCCACTAATAAACCGCTAATGTTATTGCAGAAAACAAAGTTATTTTCCATTTCAAAAAATGGTACTAGGCCTTTATGGCGATTATGAAAAACACATACCGAAACATCGTCTTCTAATAAGTTCCACTGCCGCAGTCTTGATCCTAGTAACTCTGCCTTACTTTTTGGAAGTTTTAGATCTCCCACAAGATCGTTTAATTCTGACTGGGTTATTTTGTGCGGTTGGCGGTTTGACGTGATTGGTGTGAAATCAGGATCTCTTGATGTTGATGGCATATCTTCTTCATGACAAATCGCTGTATCGCTATTATCTGATTCGTAAGTGAATGTTCCTGGGAGTTCTGGAATAGGAAGTTCGTCACTATGGGACACAGGTCTCATGGCAGATGGTATATTTCGATAGTTGATAACCGATTTTTTCTTCTTGGATATACCTGTGCCCTGTCCAACACGAGGTATCATGCAGAAATAGCAATCATTAACATGATTTGTAGATTCTCTCCAGACCATTAGGACAGCAAACCGCATAGAACGTTTTTTATGATTTAACCAGTTTCTTAAACTTGAAGAGCATGTATTACAGCAGATATGTGGCGCCCAATGTTTGTCTTGATCCCCTATTTTGTAACCGAAATAAAGCCGATATGCCTGTTTTATCAATGGAGTAATAGAGACACACAGTTGAATATATTCTGGTTTTGGTGGTGGTGAAATTTGACTTCCCCTTGTACTAGGTAGTGACTCCATAATCATGAGGACGTTTACATACATACCAAAAGCAGACATAACAACAAGTAAATAATACTCAGAAGTACTGCTTTACACCGTTTGCAGCTCTTCACAACAAGAAAGGTATAAATGGTAAACACTATACGCAAATATGTCAATCAGCTGATAAAGAAACGTTGTTATTCATGTCAGACTTAATTTTTACTTTGTGATTGTGTATAGAAAATAGCCACAAATTTTTAGCGCGCGATTTTAAAAACACGCCTCCTAATTAAAAAAAAGTGTAGCTAATTTTAAGTTTTATTACCTATTGCATCCAGTGATGCGTAAAGTCTTATTGTGCGCAGTAATTATTTGTCTTGTGAAGATATGGAAGCAATCAAAATTTATCAATCTCATAAAAGATAGTTTCTGAGGAGCTCCACACAAAAGAATCATGGCCGCTAGTGAGATCATCGCTTTCTAGGCGGAAATCTCGGTGCCGACCCTAGCAGTGCACAGTTTAACTAACCTTAAGATTGTACGAAAAAACATCAACCTGTTTACCGACTGAAAGCAAGTCGTATCAGCACTCAACCAATCAATAACGTCGAGTCTGCTACTAGGCTGCCACACAGCTGTGCTCTTAGTCTCTGACACAAACTATATCGACGTAATATGGAAGAAGAGCCACGATGGAAATCCTGGCAATGGAGAAGCGGACGGACTGGCCAGGAAGAATTGGCATAATTGGACACGGTCCACAACCGCCTGTGTATGAGCTTCATGAAAGGATGATTGAAAAGGTGAGATGAAATTACTTCCTGCTATATCGCTAAAGTCACCTTGATTTATCCGAACAAGCATGCAGCACTCCACAATATGGGAGCCAAAAACCTGTCATGTAAGGTGCCGAGCTGAAGACGAAACACTGGAACACTGACGTCAATTAGAAGAACCATGCAGGGCGACGAGCGGCTACCACTTGTCGCCACTAGGGCGATTCCTCTGGGCAACATCCTAACGTACACCAAGGCATGGTTGACGGCCTAGAGGGCTCCTCGGCATAGAGAGGACACATAATGGGCTTATTGTGGCCTAAATGTCGCGGGATCTATCTCACCCTCTCGTTGTTCGTAACCTTAAGGAAAGTGCTGTATTGGTCCAATAAATTAATCAAAGTAGTGACATGCGTCTTGATCAGTTTGTATCACGTGAATTATGGAACCAACAAATACTCGAAAAATATATCAAATGTTACATCACAAACAAAGACTCGGGCAAATGGCCTAAGCGAACCTGCAATAATTGTGGTATAACATTGTTTGTACCAGCGGGAGCATATTTGGAGACTATCGCAGAACTTGAGAACCACCTGAGCTAGGGGCAACTCAATCTATTCGTTCATGGAGTAATCTTTTTCCACTGGTATTATCTGTATTAGACATAACTTTAATATTACTACATAACAGGATAGGTACTTAGACAATACAAGCAATATCAGCATTAAAGCATTTTGATAACTATGTTTTTGAAATGTTACAAAAAACATCGATTACGTTTGCCATCAACTATCATTTGCGATCATTGAGTCAGGAATGTAGCAAATAGAATCAAAGTATGTTAGATGTTTGTTTATAATAATTTTCCACGCCAATGTTGTTTTTTGTACAGTTAATCTTTGGAAAGTTACGATTTACATCAGAATATTAAAACAGTTTTTTATTTCCTCAAATGTTTTTATATACTAAAGTGTAAGAAACACGCAGTTCTGTTATTCAGTGTGCATGCCCCTTTCATTTTAAATGATCAAAGTGCAATATTTATGTTATACAGCTTGTTTACTTGCCTTTTTTTATACCCATAATTATCTTAAATTGCGGTGTCCACGTAAAAAATGTAATATTAATAAATATAATAGAATTTTTGGCATAGATTGGTTACGCAATTATTGCATATTTTAGTGATGCGGGCTTGTAACGGAAATTGAACGGCTTCAGTTACATGTATCCTTTCCGTTGATGTTCATTACATACTAATGTTAATAATCACTTTCTCATTTACCACTGCTAGCAAATTGTTAATTATTCATGTTTACCTTACCTCACATTCGACTTGCTTAGGCCAAATTTAATGTTTTGCTTTTATACGACGAAATAGTAACTTGTTTTTTTGGAGATATTCATAATGTATAAAAGTTATGTTTTTATTACAATTCCAACATCTATTCGAAGTAATTATCATTTATAAATAATAAATAGCCAAAATAAACAGACAATTGTTGATTAAAGTTCAGCATAAAACGAATAGATTTATTTAAAGCTGTGTTCCATTAAAAAAAATTGAAATAATTTTAATCAAAAATGGGAACGATTTCGATGGTCATCTTTATGAACATATCCCAGTATTAAGACGTTTCTTATTGCAATAACATTTAAGTACGTAGTAAAACTTAAGTATATTCCTATACTATGAATAAATATGTTAAATTACTATTATTATCCATTTGTTAAATTTTCACATGTGTTTTATTCCAACAAACCTACTAATTTTACAATAATTTAACAAGCAGATAATAGTAATGGTATTTACAACGGTACTAAAAGTAAGGCGGAGTATTGTAATAAAAAATGGAACTTCCGCAAATTTACATTAATTTTAAAAATATTTAGCCTTATTCATAGTCGTACTTAGTGGCTACTAAGAAGCCACTAAGAAAATTCATATTCATAAATTCATTTAGTAGCCACCAAGACGCTATTAGCTTTAGTTGCCAACTAAAATCCTTTTAAAGCTAACCTAAAAAAAAGCCCGTAAACTTAAACGAAATAAGAAATAGCCTTTCCAAAATTATTTTATAACAAGAAATATGAAAATAGTTGATAGAAATGTAAATAAATCATGCTAGATGTACATAACTATTAGGTTATAAAACATTTTTAGAACAATCGGGAGGAAATCAAGGATACAAAAGCACAAAATACTGTTATCACGGATAAAAGAGCGTTGCAGGTAGCCAGTGTATATTGCGCAATTGGACACATTTTAATAACTTATTTAAAGTTTAAAAGATGGGGCAATAATTTTTTTTTGTTCCTTTCCGTAATATCTCTGATTTCACATGTATAGGGGACCCCTCCGGCATCCACGTTGCAGTCCACACGTAGACAAATGGTTTCTTGTATCAAGAAAATAGATTTTATTGCAAAAATCTGTCTCTATTCAAGGAAATATTTTTATTTCAATTTTGTTTTATTTTAAGCCTCTAAAATGTATAACATAAGAAAATAATTCTCTTGAAATTTTATTTGGATTAAATAAATATGTTCTTAGGGTTAGAAAATCAGGAAAATCTTAGACAGAAAAATGTTTCCTCCAAGTAAATCATCGTTTTAAGTTAAGGAAATATTGATATTAAACGTAGGAATGAAAAACTGGTCCAGATTTCAAAGTTCTATTGAAAAATTAGGCGACCGGTTTCGTGTTCAAAAAACACAGGCCAGTAGCTACAAGGATATCCAATAAAAAAAATTACAATAATGGCAAAAAGCCTAAAGTTAATAATCAAAATTAGGAGCAAGTGAACTAATGAAAAAGTTTTTTTATATATGTTACAGTATAATTAAATTATTTCTTTAGTAATGAAATGAAATAGGGTTTATTTATATGTGGTTAATTATTAACGAGTTAATATTTAAGTTTATTTGCCCCTTCTTTATTATTATTTATTATGTATTAAAAAACTATAGTTAAATTAATACACGTGGTAAATAGTAATAACAAGAAAAAAAAAATACATTAACCGGTATCTTTTGAAAATGTTTATGAAACGTTGTACGTTAAAAGTTATATCATTGTATGGGTAAGTATGGTATCTCTATTCCGCTTTCATCGCTGCTATCTAGGACGGCATAACTATAACTACTGGCACTAGGTGGCACCAGGCAATGTTTCAGTTGCTGTTTTTGAAGGTTAGTGTATGGGCAGGAGCAAAAAGCGTTAGTGCTTTTCTCTTCTCACATTATTTTTGCCGGTAGTGATTCCATCAATACCAGGAGCTATTTATTAGCATTATCTTGGTTATTGTTTCTAGGCAGTTTTTTATGTGTACTTCTACATTAAGTTCACTTTTGTTTGAACATTATTCCGTAGATAACCTCCACCTTAGCCTTCTTAAAATTACAAGCAATGTGAATAGTTTACTGCATTATGTACGGAGATGTCGTACTGTTTTAAACAAGGTAAGTACAATTAATAATATGGATATAAATAATATGCATCATAAGAATTTTAAGTAAATAAATGCTTTATTTTAAGAAAATGAAGCTATTGATTTATGAACAATACCTAAAACATTATGCTGGGTATCCGGCAATTACGATAAAACTTTCAAACAGAAGAAAATGTCAGAACCTAACTTTTTAAATACAACTCCTTATTTTTCTCTTTCTTATCAAATTGCTGTTACAAAAAAAAAAACAAAAAAATGTCATAATCATTAGTATCACTACGCATTTAAAATGGATACTTTTCAAGATATTTGGGAAAATGTGTATTGTAACACAATTTTTAAAAAAAGAAATATCCAGTAATGGGAATGTAGCTTATGCAATTTTTTTTTTAATATCATCCAACTTTGGAGATATCTAAGATGGCTATGACCGTTAGGGAACAATCCAGCATTGATGAAACGTTGAACTGTCAACTCTCCTGTTAAGTTTTACGTTATAAATACGTAGAGATTCGAATTGCTCCAGTAATGAGAATTGTGCTGGTTAAGTAGACCGTATCTTGTAAATTTGGCTTCATTCGTCCAGTTAATGTTGTCCAAAATTGATTCCTGCTTTTGAGATCATATTAAAATAAATTCCCAAAAACTATGTTTTTGAATTTTTGCCTTGACCGATCCAGTGGCTGACCTACAACTATTGAAGTCAGGGACGGAAATCTCCTTGGGCCCTCCTTATTGGAATGATCACCATAGAAAATGTCAGTACAAATATATAACTAACATTTATTTAATTAAAATTAAATGGTTACAATGATTTGGAAAACAAAAAATTTTAAGACTTAAGAAAAAACAACTTACATCTAGCATACAGATATATACTTAAAAAAGCTTGTTAATCTGCCATTTTTGATGTTTTATAAAAATGTTTTTAACTTTAAAGTGAGACTTTAACCACGACACATTTATAAGTAATCATCCTCCCAGAATACAAGGTATCTTCTTTATATTCCTACATATAGGTAGGTCTGATCAGAGGACCGGGGTAGAAAGTAAGCTAGATAGCATCCAAATGTAATAGTATACAGGGATTTCCATTTAAGAAATCAAACTTATGTTGTGGGCAGCGGAAACAAACAACTGTACACTTGAATATAATATTATGCTATGCAGAACTAGTTTCAAAATAATTTTTATTTCAGATTTTTTTTTATAAATTACTTAGGAAAGGAATTAATTTCTACCCACGCACTAGGCGGACACGTTACGCTGTACCGAGTAAAGACAGCAGTCTCGAAAAGTATGCATAATATGGACAAGGTAGGTTGCTTGGCTAAGTCGGAGTAATGTTGAAATTTAGACACGAGTGTGATTTTAACTCCTTTAGCGTCTTATTTGCCGTTTTCTTTTCTGCTACTGTCCTCTTGGCCTTAGCTTTTTACATTTGACCCGCGATCTGGATTCATACAATTCCCACGGTGAGTCTCTGTTCTGACACTCTTTTCACAGTTCAGTTTCTTCCATTACTTGCAAAAATGTACTTTTTGGGTTAGTGGGGCATTCTGTACTTTGGAAAATAGCATTTTTTCTTTGATTATTGTTTGTATTCTTTTTATTATTTACTGACTAATTAAGTACTCGAACTCTGTGGCACTAGAACATTGAAACAGTTCACTAAAACCCTTACCTCAATACTTCAGTCGTACTGGACGTACGTTTCACTAGCCAAGATATCATCAGCAGTAAAACTGAACTGCTGATTTACTGCTGATGATCTAGTTAGTAAACTGTTTCAGTTTACTGACTAGATGATAATCCAAACCCCAAGGGTTTGGTAAGGAACAGTTATCGAGCTAAATTTATAGCTCCTAACAGTAAGCAAACGAAAAAGTCAGGTGAATTTTTTTTCTTTGACAACCCAGATGGATTTCCCCCGGACGGACCCATCATCCCCTGATAACATCATCATCCTCGGACGACAGCAGCATCCTCACGATGTCCCCGGACATGTTCGAGGAAATTTGGACGTCTGGTAACTCTATATACACATAACAAATAGTGAAATCTATTAAATATTTAACCTCAACGTGATCGAAACTGAATTCGATAACCTTCCCTGTTTTCTTCGTTTGTTCTATCGCCGTAACTGTATACAACTAATAAATAATAGTGGTAGGGAACGGTTGCCGAGCAGTATGCAAATACCAAATAATGAAATCTATCAATCAAATATCCCTTGAACGTCTTCTAATTCTCACTCTATTTAAGTCACACCTATGTCGCTTGCAATACCCTCATTTCGTTGGTTGCTGTCTTATTCTATTTTTTAGTCGTGATTTTATGTTATATATACTGTGTTCTATCTATGGCTATACCTATAACAGTATTTCTTTGCCGGTGCAATTTATACGCGCTGTGTGTTATTCATGAGGAATGAACGAAAGCTAACGTTCTTTGTTATTTTGGTTGTAAGCATATCTGCGGATGTGTTAGGTGGACGGTAACAGAATATATTAGCAATTCCAAGAAGTAAAGATAGTTTTAAATGTAAAAAATGTATCTTCTTACTGAGTCAGAATTATGAATGTGGTAAACATCAGGTGCTTATAACTATTCGTACCAATGTAATTAAACGTAACTGGTTTGATATAAAAAGGTAACACTTGCAAATATAGTAAATGACATTGTTAAATACATGAATCCGTTCGCGTTAATTATTTGTTTCATTAAAAGTAATGTCAGCACTTTTACTCTTTCTTTATGCATCTGTTTGCGAATAATGCTAATATATATTTAGATGCATTAAATTGCAAAATACAACAATCATCTAACTTAGGACTTTGTACGAAACTACCGATGCAGTCAATATTTATCAAAGTAATTTTAAACCTATGAGCATGTTATGACAAGATTAATTTAATTATACAATTAAATACGTAGCAAGAATGTTTACCATATCGACAATTATTTATCTAGTGCGTATTTGTTACTCGATTTACTTCTTTCCAGATCGTAGCATAACTGCAATCTTTAACTCTATGGAATCATGTGACCAAAAGATCACAAATTCAAAATGTCATTATGAACCATCGCGTCACATCAACAACATATCGTCATCATAACATGTTGTATTATGGTCGATTTTTGGTGGATTCAAAAGTATTATGATTTAAAAATTCTAAGCAGATTTTATAGAAATAGAAATTATATGAAAAACAATAAATTACTAAACAATATAAAAAATCCAATCTAAGGATTTTGATTCTGTCTCGCAGTAGGTATTAGAAATCTCCTGCTAGGATAAGAGGCTATTCGTACGGGGGGTGCTATAACCACAAAATCTTATATACAATGTTGTCTGAATTTTACTGGGTTTTGCCAACTCTTCATCTTCAGTTTTCGAGTAAACATGTGGAAAAATGCACATGAAAGACTTTGTACACTAAGGTAATAAGTAGATATTTCAAAAACTCTTAATCCTTAGTCAGGCGCGCCCAGTCTGATTCACATACACGCAAAGAAACGTTTCATTTTCTTAAAATAAAGCATTTATTTACTTAGGATTCTTGAAATGCATATTATTTATATGCACATTATTAATTACGCTTACCTTGTTTAAAACAGTACGACATATCCGTACATAATCCAGTAAATTATTCACATTGTTTGTGATTTTAAAAAGGCTAAAGTAAGTGTTATCTACAGAATAATATTCAAACAAAAGTGAACTTAATGTAGAAGTACACATCAAGAAAGTGCATAGAAACAATAACCAAGATAATCCTAATAAATAGCTCCTGGTATTGATGGAATCACTCCCGGCAAAAACATTGTGAGAAGAAGAAAGCGCTCAAGCTTCTTTTTGCTCTTGGCCACATTGCTCTTACTTCTCTCAGTGTTTACCATTAATCTTCAAAAACAGCAACTGAAATATTTCCTGGCGCTACCTAGTATCAGTAGTTATAGTCATGACGTCCTAGATAGTACCGGTGGAACTGGAATACAGATACCATACTTACCCATACAATGATATAACCTTTAACGTACAACGTTTCACAAAAATTTTCAAAAGATGCCGGTTAATGTAATATGTTTTCCTTTTTATTACTATTTACCACGTGTACTAATTTAACTATAGTTTTTTTTTAAATATATAATAAATAATAATAAAAAAGGGATAAATAAACTTAAATATTAACTCATTAATTTTTAAATTACATAAAAATAATCCCTATTTAATTACATTAAATAAATAATCTAATTATACTGTAACCTATAAAAAAACTTTTTCATTAGTTCATTCACTTGCTCCTAATTTTAATTATTAACTTTAGGTTTTTTTTCCATTATTGTAATTTTTCTTTTATTGGATATCCTTGCAATTGGCCTGATGATGTGTTTTTGAACACGAAACTGGTCGCCTAAGTTCTCAATAGAACTTTGTGATACCTGGACCATTTTTTCATTCTTACCTTTAATATAAATTTTTCTTATAAAACTATATAACGATTTACTTCGAAGAAACATTTTTCTGTCTTGGATTTTCTTGATTTTCTAACCCTAAGAAAATATTTATTTAATTCAAATAAAATTTTGAGAAACTTATTTTCCTATATTATACATTTTTATAATCTTGAAATAAAAATATTTTCTTGAATAGACTAATTTTTGCAAGAAAATCTACTTTCTTGATGCAAGAAACCATTTCTCTGCGTGTAGTAAGGCGCGTGGGGTCCCCGGCCATATTTTCTAGAACTTTCTTAATGTTTTCAATTTCCGATGTTAAAGTGGTTAGACTGGACCCTTAGGGACATTTTTGCAAAATAGATGAATTGATACGTGGGTAACTTGCTTTTGTATTGAACAATAAACATAACTTAACATTTCTAATGGATATAAAAAGAAATTATTCGCTGCAATCGACATACAAGAACCTGGAGTGAACATCGCAAACGGGTTTTGCTCACAGAGAAAAATTTTGGAACAGCAAAATTACCCTTTTATTTTTAAAACAAGAACAATTTGTACTAAGAATTACAACACGTTTATTTAATCCAACAAGATATGTAGTTACCCTAACAAAAATTATAGTTGGTTTTAAAATAAAGTGTTGCTGTTTGTGACAAATCCAATTATAATTTTTGTTAGGGCAACTACATATTTTGTTAAATTATATAAACGTGTTGTAATTCTATAATAGTATACATTGTTCTTATTTTAAAAATAAAAGGGTTGCTGTCCCAACATTTTCTTTGTGCACAATCAATGCAACTTTTCGTTGTTTTTTTATTGCTCCTAGGGCAAAAATAATATCTCTTCTGAGTTGGTATTTTGTTTTGGGAGGCATTGAATATGTTATTTCTGTTGATGTAGACTCACCCAGCTTTTGTTCGAGCGGTCTTGGCAGTAATGGCATATTTTTTCTGATGTCCATTTCGACATTTCACTTTATTTGCAGAAGGTTTACAATAACTGCAAATAAGAATTAAGTCCAATTCACCTTTTTTTAGGTTAGGTTATGCAATTTTATGGATTTGGTTCATTAAATAATTATGAAAATGAAAAAGAATCTCAGCAAATTAGTTACGCTATTGGTCGCATGGAGTGGAAAATGTGCATAAACTTGTTTTTATAAAGCTATTTGAAAACGAGCCCTTCAAATAGGTGACGTATCCAACTGTCAGTGTTATATAAATACCAAAATTCATAGAAGTATATTGCAAAGTATAGTTGAATATCAATTGCGTGGGATCGTGGGAGCCCCACGTTTCTAATTAAGGGTTAAGGACAGAATAAATGCATATTTTGTGTACCTATGCTTATTGTGTACAGTAGAAAATTGCGTTACTGATTCTGTGTTCGTTAGCACCTACTTTACCGGTCATGGAGGTTTGATCAAGTAGATAATGTTCAGAAATTATAAAAGTATAAATTGATTCAAATTAGGAATATACATTTATTATTTATGAGAAATAAAAACTGCCAATATACGCATAATGGCTAAACACTCCTTGTGCAGTTGCACCGCTTCTTTTGAAGCTTTTTAGATCCGTTTCTTCGGGGTGAATAAATCTTCATCTCCATCTCTTAACATTTTCTTACATATGTTTTTCCAGAGTTTCATATTGTGTACCTTCTTCATCTTCCATTTTGCAATTCCTGCCCTTCTTCAACTTCTCGAAGCCATTTCGACCTAGGTCTTCCACGCGCTCTTCTAATTCCTGATTCCCATCCCAGCAATCACAGATGTTGTTGCTGTTGTTCCTGCTCTCCACACGTGTTCCAGCCTCTGCATTTCGATTTTCTTTACTGTGTCCTCTCCTTGAAGCTCTTGGAGTATCTCGTGGTTCATTCTTCTTCGATATTCATTAACAGAAACTCTTACCGATCCTGGTATTGTCCTCGTCCTTACCCCTCTAAGGTTCTCCTCGGGTTTTTTCGTCATTGTCATCGCTTTTGCTTCATACATTATTGTTGGTCTGATCAATGTTTTGTAGATAGCTTATTTTTTAATAATTTTTTGTTGATATGTTTTGCTAACTCATAATTTTTTCATGATTTCTGATCTTCTTTCTTTGCTGTTTGATACCATGATTCCTAAATACTTAAATTTATCTACTTGTTCAAAATCATGCTTTCCTATTTTTATATTTTTATCCATTATGTTTTTCCAATTTTCATTATTTTTGTTTTAGTTTAATTTGATTTTAATCCAATTTTTTGCGCTTCCCTTTTTATTTCTTCTAGTATCTCTGTCATTATTTTTCTTTGTTTAGCTATTATGACTATGTCGTCTGCATATGCCACACATCTGGCCTCTACTCGTTCTAAGATTTCTTTTATTTATTTTTCTAGCTACGTATTGAAAAGGTGCCAATATGTGCCAATAATTTGTGTTTCTATTACTCAATAGGGTTACATTTTTTTCTTCATAAAAAATCCACCATTCGCTGGCGTGATTCGGGGGTTGCTTTCAATTAATTTCTGTAAAGTAGGGCCTCGAATATTCTCGGAGTGCAGTTCGGGCGGTACATTTTGGATCATTGTCCTGCAGAAAGAAGTTCTGGCCAACAAGTCTCAAACCAGAAGGAATGGCATGGGTTACTAGAATTTTACGGTACTGTTCTTTCCGCATTATTCCTTCGATCTTATGCATTCCTACCCTAGGGTATGAAAAGTAACCCCATACCGTAATTGAACTACCAGTGTGTTTGACTGTTGATACAGTATACTTCGGAAGCATGCTCTCGTTCGCTGACATTCAGCAACCCTCAGAACGTTTTTCCATTATTCTAGTCCAATTTTGATGTTCTCGTGCCGACAAGCATTTTTAGTTGATTACCATGGTTTGCACGCTGCTAGACGACCGTATAAATTCTTTTTTCGTAGTCGACGTTTCACCGTGCTGACAGAAATCAAATTTTGTGTTCCGCTTGCGAGCTGCAATGCTGTGTATCGTCGGTTTCGTTTGCTGATTAATTGGAGTAGGGCCCGCCCTCCACTTGTGATTTATAGTCGCGCGATTGTTTAGCTGCAAAAATAAAATTCATTGCTTCAAATGGAGTTGCACACGCAGGCGACTTAGTCGCATGTGTGACACAGATATCTTACTAAGAACTCAAACTTAGTAATATACTAAAGCCTACATATTGAATTAAAATATTTTCAATGATCTAAGACATCCGGTTGCACCGGAAGTAGCTGACAACTTGATTTTAAATAGAACACCCTATATATTATTACATTTTTGTATTCCTAGTTCAAAAAAGTTTGTTTGATAGAACAACTATGTTGCCATTTCTAACCATTTTTTAAATATTTATATTTTTTGAAATTTTTTGACAGAAAGACGAGTGCATGTGAACTATTATAACTGTGAAAATGTTTAATTTTGAATTTTTTTTTTTATGTAACTACCTATTTTTCTCTTTCTGTTCAAATTGCTCTTTCAAAAAGACGAAAAAATGCCTTTCATATATCGATCGACGCAGTTCCTCGTGAGACAGAGCCTGTATTTGAAACAATGACTATTTTTCTGCGATTCAACAAACTAAAGATCGCAAGTGCAGGCCGAGCCTAAACGATCATCTGCTGCATTTGTTATTCGTGTTGGTCCTTGATGCGCTTGGCCTTCCAATTCATCCGTTTCTTGATATCGGCGAATGGTATATTTTACAGCCGGCGGAACGAGATTTAATTGTTTGCCGAGTTGTCTGCTGGAATAATCTTAATGAAGTATTATGTTGGATCGTTTGCTTTACCACTAGGCATTTTACGTAAAAATTTTCACTTATTGTAACGCACATTGGATCTAATACTGAAACTGCGGAAAATCGCTCTAACATATGATTAGCGATAAGAAATAAGGACCTCTCGAGACGATGTCTATTAGAGAAACTATAAAATATTTACTTTGATTTATTGTTGGCAATACGAAGGTAGCGTCTTAGGTTTTTACAAACGACCACTAGATGGCGCTATTGAGATTTGCCATTGCTATTTTCGTAAACTTTTACATTTGTTTTTGTTGAAGCAGTGACACCACAGAAATCGTTCAGTAGTTTGTTTACAGTGAGCGTTTAAGAAAAGCAATTTTCTGAAAAATGGAAATTTCACGTTTTCGCTGGATTATTTTTCACGATTTTAGTAAAGACCTGACACAACAACTATGCCCCGAATCGCTTCGTCCAGCTTTTGGTAATAAAATACTATCAGAAAAGACAACTAATTAGCAGAATGTCGTCGTGGTCGTCAGTGACCATCGATGCTGTGCGCAGCATAATTGAAGAGGACCATGTGATTTACTGTGAGATAGAGGCATCTTTAGGTATATCGAAGACTGCAGTACATTCGATTTTGCATGAACAGATGTGAAAAAGATCTGTTCCGTATAATTTGACTCAAGCACAACATCGTAACAGATGACAAAACTTCGATACATTCGTACGTAACAATCAACTGTTCCTAGATGAACCGGATCCAACAGAAGTGGTTCGTTCATGAAACACTTCGAAGAAAATGATTGCTTGTTTCTTACGTTTTACTAGACATGTCGCAAGCATTGCTTTGGAACATCGAAGTACAGTTAATGCTGAATGGCATACAATAATTTGTTTGCCAGAAGTCGTCGATGAAATTAGAATAAACAATCGACAAAGTCGCATCATCTCACATAGTCAAAGGGTTGATTATTAGAAGGAGACAAATATCGAAATAATGTCTCATTGCCATATTCACCTGATTTATCGCCTAACGACTTTTTTTTGTTCCCTAATATCAAACGAAAAATGCATGGACAGCGTCTTCAAAAACCATCTTTTGGGGATACCACCTTCAAAGTAAAAAAAAATGTTTCGAGAATTGGTTCGAACGCATGCATAGTGTATAAATATTTTTGTGGAATATTTTCAAAAACAGTAAAACGATTTGTACTAAAAAAATATTTTTTTTTCATAGTTTTTGTAAAAATCTAAAAGGTATATACATCCTTTATTTGAGTTACAGGTGTGTTTAAAACAAGTACAGATTAAATTAATAATTGTTAAATTCACTACAACTCTTTCAACATTAGAATTATAAACATTTTTATCTTGGCCAAACTTCTGTGGCCGATAGTGTACACGCTGTCCACTTGAGCAAGTATATGTATGACGTCTGCGTAGGCTCAGATAATCATCAACAAGTAAGTAAAAGTATATAAAATGTAGCCTCAAGTGATAATGCCTAAAATAATTATCGACATTTATAACGTTATTAATAGTGATTTGTTATTTATTGTGTACAAAGCAAACATAATAATAACGATGAACATGATGTATTGCATTTTTTCAATTATGTAAACGATAAACGATTAAAAGAAGTAATTATGTTCTTTTTTACTAAGCCAGTTCCATAATTAAACACCAAATAAATATATAAATCCAAAATTACATAAACACATACGCATTTGACACGTTTTCGATGAGATAGCCGCTTATCATCGGATTTGATTTAGGCGTCTAGTCTTTAATCTCTATTTTGTCACCGTCTCATTCTATTTCGAGTTATCTGTTTATAAATTATAAATACTTATACAGATATATTGGCTTTGAATAAAAACAACAATTGAATATTTGTGCTATATTTTTAAATATTACCATCAAGGAAACCCGTAATTTAATATACGAGGTGTGGCAATTAAATAACCGGACTGGTGCTACTATCGGCAAACAGCGAGCACGCCACTGCAGGTTTGAACATGTCTGTGGTTGTAGATGCTTCCCCCACCCTGAGCTCCATGGGCACGGTTGTACGTCGCTCAGTCTCGCTGTAGCAATCGTCCGTTCAAGCCTTTACGCTAGCGTCGCATCGAAAAAATGCAGAGTGTACAGATCGAGCAATGAGTTAACCTCAAGTTTCTTGTGAAACTGGGAAAAACTGCTACAGAAGCTCATGCCATGTTAAAGGAAGCTCACCACGGCAAAAAGCGAAATTAAATTGATTTAGCTTGACTGCACCACAGAAGTCGAGAAAAAAAGGAATTGTTGAATTCGGTATACCATTGCTGACATGATCGTAAAAGCGGGGAAAATTGAAATCGCCGATAAATAAAACTGACTCATTCAAAAAAAAAAGATTTCAAGTGCATCTATAAAATTCTCCAGAACATCTTGAGTTACATCTGGGTGAACGTATATAGCCGCAATTAAGAATTCAGAGGAATTAACATTTACAAATAAGCAAGTCTATCAATGGCGCTATAGCTGAGAGTACGGTGGTATCTATAACTTCGAAGGTAATGTTCATTTTAAATGCTAGTAATACTCCACCACCAATGCGTCTATTACCAAGTGTAAATTTTCGGTCAGATCTAATTACATTATACGATGTTGGAAAAAATTCAGAATTACTAAACGAATCATTAAGCCAGGTTTCGGATATAACAATAATGTCATAAAATAATTCACAACAACTCGACAAAAATGCATGTGATTTAGAACGGAGACTACGTGTGTTTTGATAATAAATTCTCAGTGTAGTTGGGGCGCTGTTGGATCTATTCAGTTTTCCGAACGCACTATAGATGGAATACCGTGAATATATTTCAGCTTTAAGTCGGTTTCACCCGCGTTCAAACGATCCTGCAGAGTCTGCTTCATAGTTCGATGTAATTCGCGTTGCATGTTGGTCCGATCAGGTGAAAAGCTTATATCCCTCCATCTAGTGACAGACTTTATCTTTTTCGAGTTCCTCCGGATTTTTAACACTGCTGTTGGAGAAGACAATTGCACTTTAATTGGACGGCAACGAAGCGAGGTTTCATCAAATTTCCCTAATCTTTGAGCGTTGAATTCAGTTTCATCAACTTGTACTGCAGTAAAGAATTCTTTTATTAAAGCGATATCAAGCTTCACCTGCTCGTTGTTATTTTTAGCATTTGTCTCTTTGGAACCATAAATAATTATGTTCGTTTTACATTTATCTTGATCAGCTATCTCTTGAATTATTTTTTCGGTCTCTATTAATGGAAGTGATGATGGTGAAGTTTTGGTAAAAGACTCTTTCAAAACCCTAACTCCCTCCTTCAGAGCCAAAAATGCCACTTTAAAGCTGTTTAGATCGTTACCCAATTGGGCACATGATCCACAGGACCAAGTCAAGCCAGTGTTGGAGTGAATCTTACGTGCTTCAGAATTCGATATATCAACGCAATCAATTTTGTATCCTTTTTTACAAATAGCACAATTTACTATTTTGTGCGGTTCAGCCAAAGTGTGGCAACAAGTGCACGGTGCAGAACTCATCGTCGCAGCACAAACAAAGGAACAAACTAGGATGTTAACGGGGACACTCACTTCACCCTAGCGGTGCCAGTCGCAGGGGCTTTTTACAAAAACAGCACAAAGGATAAAAGGCAACGGAAGGGATCAGCAACAGAAACAGAAGGAAAGTACTAAATGCGAAATATTTTAGAGTGCACCTCGTATTGCTAAAGATACAAATAAAAATCAACGCGGTAAGAAAATATACAAGAAAACACGAGCGACAACAAAGAGAAATAATTCACTAACAAATTTTGACTTACTGTATTAATTGATTCGCAGCAGAGGTATCACAAAGAACGCAGAAAAAAATGCACTACACACTGGTGTATAACACAACTAATTAATTATACAAAAAACCAATGAAAAATAGAAAGAAATATCGCCGGAGAAAAATAGGTGTATTCACACTCTGGTTTAAGACTATATATCGTATATTATTTAAACGAAATCGGGGAATTACAAAAAAAATACCATCAAAGGCAGCTGCAAAATAGCATTTTTTGGGAAGCCCCGAAAGAAATAGGTCAGGATGGAACTTCTCTTTCGATCTTTGTCTTTCCTTTTCATTTTGCTTTAAACGATTCTCGTTCTCTGTTTTTAACGGGAAAAACCTTTATTTCGGTGAAATACCTATATTGGTGGATAATATAAAAGCCTGCGACAATTTTTAAAGTGTTTGAGTTGTTGACCGTTGAGCGTAATATTTGGTCTGTTCGTGTTTGTTTACGTATATTTTAGAAAGAAGATAACACAGGCACACACAAAAAAAGTCGAAACCCAAAGGGTAAACCCTCCTTTCCCCAAGTATTTTGGGGCACTGAAACCGAATATGACAATAAAAAAAGGTTTTAATTATCCCATTTTCCCCTAGCACCTCCTTACAACCCCCCTTGGGGTTTGAAATTCCACATTTGAAAAATATGTATATTATTAGGTTTCTTGATGCGCTGAAACCGAATATGACGATAAAAACTGATTTCAACCACCCAATCACCCCCTTATAACGCCCAGTGGGGTTAAAATTTCACTTATGAAAATTTAAAATGTGTATATATTCTTGATACATATCAAAAATATGAAGTGGAATTTTAACCCCACTGGGCGTTGTAACACGTTTGTCACGCTTTAGTTATTACTAATGTTCGACAAACGAGTGCAACGTCAGAGGCGTATCACGCAAAAGTAGGTACGCGAGATATAGTATTATTAAAAAATAATATATTCTTACCTTTTACCTGATGTCCACTGCGACAAAATACTACTGCCCCGGTAAGCAGCGTTTGTCGCAGTGGACATCAGGACGTCAATAAAAGGTAACAATATATTACTTTTTAATAATACTGTATCTCACGTACCTACTTTTGCGCGATACGCCTCTGACGTTGCACTCGTTTGTCGAACCTTAGTTATTACAATAGTTTAAGACATACTGCTTATAATAGTATTTTTTTTAATTCAAATTATTTCCTGAAAGTTTATTTGTGTGTTCATTAACTGACTGGTTTTGAAGAAAAATCGTTTTAACTGTCGAAAATCCTTGTTTTGTTGTCGTTAGTCTATTTTCTGGAATTTTTGCCGTGTGCCCTGTGTTAAGGAAGACAACGCAATTGTTTTGCATTTAGTAAATTTATTTCTCGACATAATTTCCTTGTAGCTCTATACACTTAGTCCAGCGATATTATAACTGTTTTAAGCCATCCAAATAATAGGCTTTGTCGAACTCTGTAAAGGAGGTCTCTGTTTCGGCAATCACCTTTTCATTTGACGTGAACCACTTTCCGCCAAGCAATTTTTTCAAGTTTGAGAAAAGAAAGATATCGCCGAGGCCTAAATCTGACGAATATGGTGGATGGGGCGCTAATTCGTACCGTAATTGGACTAGTTTTGCTATCGCAATTGCCGATGTGTGAGTCGGAACGTTATCGTGATGGTAGAGATTTTTTTCTTCGTTAGATATGGCCTTTTCTCTTTAGTTCAGCGTTGAATCGCTTCAATAAATCAGCATAGTATTGTCCCATGATTGTCCTTTCTATCTTCAAATAATCAATCGAGATTATGCCTTGCGAATCCCAAAAAATCGTCGCCATAACATGGAATCGTCTTCGCCTCCTTCGGTGGACGTTCGCCGGGAAAAATCCATTTTGCGCACTGACCTTTGGTTTCTGGTGTCTAGTGATGTATCCGTGTCTCATCTAGAATCACAACGCCGTAGAAACTCACGCTTAAACATGTCAAAACTTGCTTTGAAGCTATCACCCGATTCCGCTTTTGATTAATCGTCAGCAGACGCGACACTCATCTCGCCGATAGCTTTCTCATACTCAATTTTTCGTGATGGATGTTTTGCACACGTTCATTTGCGATGTTTACCATCTTAGCAATCTCTCTAATCTTCACTCGGCGGTCTACTAACACGATATCATGAACTTTATTGATCATATCGGCCGTAGTCATCTCAATGGGATGACCCGCTCGCTCCTCATCAAAGACGGATGTTCGGCCACACTTAAATCCATTAAACCAATATTTGATGGTAGTCATCGAAGGTGCATGGTACTTATAAACTGCAGGCAACTTTTTGATTTCTGCACACGTTTTTCCATAAAAAAAAAAGAAATCAAATCATTGACCGGTATTGCTCTTTTTCCATGATTCCACAAATATATAAACTTGCTCACTTTCAACAGCTCTCAAACGAAATTTTGACAGACGTCGTCTGAAGAATAGTACTCACAGTCGGTAATGCAGATTTTAATGCAAGGTGCCATCTGTCTCCAAACACGGGTACTCCCCATACCATCCTCGTAATTTGTACTACGTTGTATCGCAGCTACCAATAATACGTGGGATTATACCAAAAAGGAATGTCTCTCGACCGATGTGTATCAATATTATCTTTTGTAAATCCTCCGATTGTTCCGGAAAACGTTAATTGTGAAACAACATTAATACTGAAATCACCCGAAGAGGGGAACTGATATTAATATATGGTTGTTAAAAGAGAGAGACATTAGTTTTTTGTGCCACTGCACATCTACAAAATGTAATTGAAGTTACGCTTTTTTAGAACGGAAATAAATTAATTAGGACAACCACGCACTTGCTATCAGTAATTTGTGTATTAATTAGGAACATTATATTGCAGATATCATTTATGTTGCTTCTACACGTACGGATGTGGATATTTTAATAGTGTATACAATAGTACGAAGTCTGTTCAAAATGTATCCGACCTGCCATGTTTCCGGCGAAAGTAATAAAGCGAGTGCGATGATATTTGGTAGGGAGTTGTGGAGTACCCTTGTGCGCATGTGTGTAAAATATCCCGTGCGCAGCTCGTGATCCTCGGCAGTGGCAAGTACGTGAGCGCGGTAGTGTGCTGGCGACTCGTCGTGTTTGCAATTTTTACGAAATAGACGGAACGACTGGAGCAGCGCAACTGCATCAAATTTTGTCAGAAGCTTGGTGATACTCAAGTGGACACCATTCGTAAGATTCAGGAAGCTTTCGGCGACGATGCCATGGGTACTACACAAATCAAGGACTGGTACAATCGGTTCAAAGAAGTTGCTAACGGCGGAGCATAAGGAACTGCGTGCAGAAATTGCGCAGGACATGCTGGACGCGGCAAATGATGTCCCAGATTTCATGAAGACTGTTATCACTGGTGATGAGTCGTGGGTTTATGGGTATGGCCCTGAAACAAAGGCGCAATCTTCCCAATGGAAACATCCAACATCTCCGAGGCCAAAGAAAGCACGGCAAGTCCGCAGTAATGGGAAAGGGACAGTTTTCTTCGACTACCGTAGAGTGGTTCATCATGAGTATGCTCCTCACGGACAGACCATTAACAAGGAGTACTACCAGCAAGTCCTCCGTTGTCTTCGTGATGCCATGCGGCGCAAGAGACCGGATCTGTGGACAGCGGGAACTTGGCAGCTGCATCATGACAACGCACCGGTGTATTCCTCTCACCTGATTCAGACTTTCTTGATCAAATACAGCATCCCAGTTGTTCGTTGGCCTCCTTATTCTCCCGACATGGCTCCCTGTGACTTCTGGCTGTTTCCCAAGTTGAAAATGCTGTTGAAAGGGAAAAGATTTTATACTCGGGAGGATATTATGCAGAATGCAACGGGGCAGCTGAACTGCATTCCAAAAACAGCCTTCCAGAGATGCTTCCAGCAGTGGCAGCAACGCTGGAATAAGTGTGTACGGTCCCAAGGAGAGTATTTTGAAGCCGATTAAGCGTTCACATCTGTAAGTGAACAGTTCGATTTTTCCCGGTCAAAGGTCGGATACATTTTGAACAGACCTCGTATATGAATAATAAACGAATATTATTTTCGATCTACTTTTAATTCTGAGAAGAAATATGTACAGCGTGTTCACCTAGTGCGTGTTCAGAAGATAATTTCTTTCCCACGCAATTTAGAGAAAAAGTTTTCAAAAAATAAATATTCAGAGACTAAATCCCCACAAAATAAAATTATGTTTAAGTATACAGAGTGTTCAGTTTCCAATGCGCACGATACAAGTTTGGTTTTTTAAATGGAACATCCTCTATATTATTACATTATTGAATACCTGTTTTCAATTCATGTCAACTTTCTTCAAAATTCTCTATACTCATCTATCTCAGTTTTTAAGTTAATTGATATAGTTTGAGACTTTGTGAAATGCCGCTGTTTCTTTAACCAGATTCTACAAGTTGGTTATTGATATCCTTGCCATCTTTGCCATGTTTGATTCATCCTATGTAAATTTTTTAAAATGGCAGTTCCTGTATATTTTAACAAAAAATAAAGGGGCTCTCCTAGAATTTTTTGTATAAACATTTGCCTAAAGTGCGTCCTTCTTTAGTTAATTAAATGTGATGGCGTGTAGATGAGTTTTTCGATTAAAAACACGTGTGACGAAATACTACAAATTTTTGTATGTCTAGAGATGTTCATTAGTGCAAATATGTAAACGTATCTTGTTTGGTGCAATTCTACTACTCCAAGTAATCATCATTTCCCTTCATACATTGTCTGGTAAGTTAACCAGCACATATAAATAATAAACAGCTAAAATAAGTAGACAAGTGTTAATTAGAGTTCAAGATAAATCTAATAGATTTATTTAAAGAATCGCACAGCAAGTTTCTTCAGCAATAAAAAAATATAATAAGAACATTCTCAAAGCTATTTAAAATTTTTCGCACTTTAGTTAAATGGAAATGTTTATGAAAAGAAAATTTTCGATGAATTTATTAACCCTTTCTAGGCAGCATTTTTAATTTTTGTGCAACTTAAGTTCTTATTTGATTTATGGACTCTGAATAGTTCAAAATGTATTTAAAAAATGGTACATGTGTTTTATTTAACTAGAAAAAAGAATTAGTAGGTGGTTTCATCGCGCTACCATAACGCCATAAACATCAAATTTTATTTAAGTAATACAGCAGACGCTCGATAATGTGAACTAATTCAAACCAAGTGTGGTTCACATTATCGAAATGTTTACATTAGTGAACGTGATTTAAATAATAAATGATTTATTAAAAGAAACGTTTAATACATACATATTTATGACAAAATAAACAAATATTCTAACAGCGATAAGTATTTTTTAATTAGAAGAAAAATAGTTAACAATTTTAGTCTGCGTAAATTTGCGCTTAGCATTGTCTTCCAATGCCTGCGCCCGTAATTTACGAAGAACTAAAATATCCGTATATGATACTTCTTTTCTTTCAGCCCAATCTAAAGCTTGGTTAAAAACTTGTATAGCTTGCGCGTCAGTCACTACACTTCTGACTTCAATAGGATCATCCTCATCGTTCTCACTGTACATATCTTCCTCCTTATTAGCATCATTCGTCTGCTTATCTTCGTTCCAAAAATTAATATCAGTTGGAGTACAAACAATGTTGGGATTCACTATTTTCAATAAATCAACAACATCCAATAACGCACTAATATCAATATCAACGTTGGATCGCAAACGTTCTCTAATTACGCTTAAGGGAACATTTTTGAATAGTTTGCTGATTAAGTTCATTCCAGGCCATATGTAAATCTAAAACAGCTTCTCGTAATGTTACTTTTTTTAAAGCCTCAGATATGTTTTCAGGATTCTTTGATAAGACAGACGAAAGTAGAAACTTTCGATAGTATAGTTTGGTGAGTCTTATTATATTCTGATCCATGGGTTGAATTAATGATGTTACGTTGGGCGGCATGTACATGACAAAAATTGACCCATCCCCGCTCCTCAGTTGTTGCTCTGGAGGATGACTTGGTGCATTATCCAATAGTAACAACGCTTTTATTGGAAGCTTCTGTTGTTTTAGGAAACTTTTTACCTACAAATTGAAAACACATCTTCAAATTATGAATAGAGCATTTGTGATAATTGATTGTCATACCTGAGGGACAAAGTGCTTGTGGAACCATTTCAGGAATATACTGCCAGTCATCCAAGCGGTTTTTGAACAGTCATAATCAACAGGGATATTAAAATTTTTAAATGAGCGCGGATTTTTTGCTTTTCCAATGGCTTTATTTTGTGTGAACCATTAGCATTAGTGCAGGCTAGAAACGTTATTCGTTGTTTCTCCGGCTTTCTGCCCGGAGCAGATTTTTCAAATGATGCAGTATAGGTAACATTTTCCAATAAAGACCATTTTCATCTGCGTTGTAAATTTGTTCCATTCTTAAATCTAGCTCTTTAATTGTTTACATCAATTTTTCTTTGAATGGTTGTACTAATTGTGGTTGTGCTGATAATTTCTCACCAGATATAGACAGTAGTCGAATTCCATATCTTGTTTTGAATCGTTGTAGCCAGCCATCACTAGCTACGAAATTTTCAGTTTCTTTCAGTTTTTCATTTAACAGTCTAGCCCTCTCTTTAAGTATTTCGCCACTAATTGGGACATGATTTTCCCGTTGTTTTAAAAACCACTTATATAGGGAATTTTCCATTTTAGGCGCCTTCGCATTTTTAAAAGTTTTTCTATTTCCCGGACCTATTGCACGTTCTTTGTAAAATTTGTGTTTTCATACGCTTCATATTACAGATTGTTGCTTTCGATACTCCATATTTTTTTGCTAACTGTGTCACTCGCGCACCTAATGCAACTTCGTCTATGATTTTTACTTTCTCACTCAATTTTAAACACTTTCTTTTATAGGATGTGGATGCCATAGTCGTAAAAATGTATCAACGCGGGCAATGTATTCGCTTAAGTTCAAAAATGAAATACGTACGTATAAACATATCCTAAACCCTCATACGATTGACCGAGTTTGTCGTACTTTATCGCAGAGGTGAATCCACAAAACGGCACTCACATAAATCGGGGCTTCACCGTCGCCAAGAGTTGTTTACGTCATCGAGCGTACACATTGTTTACGTTATCGCGCGTTCCGTTTGATCCTATAGAACGAAGTTTGTGTTTACATTAGCGCAATGTTTTCATTATCCCGTGTTTACTTTATCGAGCGTCTGCTGTATATAGTGAGGACCCAAAGTATCCCCCCTCCCCTACCCCCTCTACTAACTTTCGAACAACTGAGGCTAACGTTTTCGGAAAAAATAGGTCGATTTTTATTTTTTCTAAGCTAACTTTTGGTAATGTCGAGAGTTCAACTTCAGTTCCGGTTTCACCGGAAGTGACGTCAACTTTTTTATTTTAAGTAGAACAGCCTGTATATTTTTACATTTTTGGAAAGGCAATAGAAAGGCGAATTCAACCATACCGCATTTATTATACTTTAGCTTAAGAAATATTACGATATGGAGCAATAAAGTTGGGAGTAATCTATTTTTGTTATTATGAACGTCTCCTGTGACACCATAGCATATCGTCTACCAAAAACTGTAACAAATTCAAACGAACTTACTGTAATAATAAATTAATTGGAAGAATATTCAGTAAAGCAAACGATCAACAAAACAGGAACAAGCAAAAAAATATTGAGAACGGAAAACAAAAAATATAAAACGCGAACGATTTAATAACAACAAAAATTTTACACAATAATAGAAATTTAAATTGATAGACATTAATAGTTTGACAGTTGTTGTCTTTGCGTTGCCTAGTAACAAGATTTTTACATGAACATAGAATCTTTGGGGACAATTTGCAGTTTTTCTTTTAGCCTACTTTGCTCACACAAGTACAATTTATCGTTGTATATCGGGATATTTCTTAATGGAAAGTATAGCGAATGTGGTATCGTTGAATTTGTCTTTCTATTGCCTTTCCAAAAATGTTAAAATATACTGGATATTCTATTTAAAATAAAAAAGTTGACGTCACTTCCGGTGAAACCGGAAATGCAGTTGAACTCCCGATAATACCAAGAAGTTGGCCCAGAAAAAATAAAAATCGACCTATGTTTTCCGAAAACGTTAGTCTTCGTTGTTCAAAAGTTTGGGGGGGGGATACTTTAGGTCCTCACTGTATAATGCACATTACACATAGCACATTTTTAAATAAATTAATAATTTTTACTATGATATCTTGCAAAACAATTCTTTTTATCATTGAGGCACAAACCAACATTACAAGAAGAACAAGACCATGTAATTCGGTGCTGGTCCGCTCGAGTACTGCATAATGCGCATCTTCTTGAATTCCTATGTTTGGGCATGTGTGTAGCTTGATCCCACCTTTCTTCCAAAGGAATATTTGGTTTGAAGGTATTTACTAGATACCTTTTCGCCGACCGGTCTTCCTTTTTGCGGATTTTCGATTTTTGCTCGCACAAGACCACCTACTATGGACAATCGGAAGAGTCATTGACAAGTAATGTACTAGCACTATCACCTACGATGTCAAGGATGTGATTTTCGGATTGAATATCTGAAACACCGATCTTCATTACCATATCATCTTCTTCAGTATCTGAATCATATTCTGATTCAGATCCTGATGGAATCGCCTCTAATATGATATTATAGTCGTCGTGATCCATACTTTCTAACTCAGCATAACTCCAACTCTTTTTTGCAAAAAATCCTAAATTATATCTACTTACAGCTTTATGGTGTCAATTAAAATTACATGTAAATAAATAAAATTCTCCAGTTCAAATAAATTTTATACGTATAAAACAATAGAAGGTTATATAATAACTCATTTAGGAAATAAAAACATTACTTACTTTCCATTTTATCCATATTTCACTTACTATATTAAAAAAGTACACTACAATTGTTTCTACCTTACTACAACACCACAAAGGTTAGTAACAAACAATCAAATGTCAAATAATTACCGACCGATAGCCAGTAATATTTTTTTCCCGATAGATGGGGTCATAAACTTTACACTTACCCCGCGGTGTCATTAGAATACCGCAACGCTTTAATTCAGAAAGGGTTAAGGTGGACATTACAGAAAATAATACTCCTGCGATGTTAGTAAATGCTCAATAGAATACAAAGAATCGCATTTCAGTTTGCATGAAGGAAAATGGTGCTCACTTTGAATATATGTTGAAATTGTATGCCTAAATTAAATTTTATAGATAATTATTAATGAATATCTTAAAAAAAAAGTGTTGTGCCAACATTATGCATTTTAGTAAAAACTTGTCTGTGTATATAGGTTCATATTTAAGTTACTTAAGATCGATAAATTTTAGGTATAGCGAAAAGTTTATAAAAAAGTTCTAGAACAGTTTCTCTATCAGATCTTGCAAAAATATTAAACAAAAATGAAATAGCATGAATCGAATATACCAACAATTTCGACTGCTATCTTGTGGACGCTAATTGATAAAAGAATCTTTGCGATGTACTGCCAACAACTCCGAGACACACTCACTCGATTAAAATTTGAATCACCGCTTTAGCGTGCAAGGTGTTTAAGATACCGGGCGTTAAAGAAACAAAGGCATTTCGCAAATTTCTCAGATTATGTAAATTATCTCAAAAACTGAGATGGATCGGAATAGGGAATATCGATGAAGATGAAAGTTGACATGAATTGAAGAGAGGCATCTAAAATCGTAATAATATAGGTACAGGATGATGCATTAAAAAAAACAAACTTGTATCGTGCGCCGTGAAAACTGAACAGCCTGTATACTTGAGTATAATTTTGTGTTGGGCAGCACTTGTCCTCGAATATCTTTTATTTCAAAACGTATTCTCTAAATTACTCAGGGAACGAATTATCTTCCACCCACGCACTAGGTAGAGGCGCTACATATAATTTTTACAAAAAAAATTCTTATTCATGACGTCATATATCTCACACGTACAAACCAAATCAGTAAAGTCAACATTTTGGATATCTATGTAAACAACAATTTAATATAAATATTTATGAATGTCAATCTAAATAATACATTAAGTTTGAATTCAATATACTTTCATATTTCTATTTTTATGGCAAACGCTTAACTTAAACGTTAGCTACATAAGTATTTTTATTATTACTTAATTAGTAATTACGTAAAAATATTTGTGTGCACACTTATACACTTTTATTCTTAAGTTTTTAACTTTTATTCTTAAGTTATTTATTATTAATCCATGTAAGAAGATAGTTTGCGCAGCAATGGCATAAAGTGTCTACACTAACAAGCAAACTGACAGAACTGTAACTCTCCGATTTCGATGAAACTTTGTATATTGATAGGCCATCAAAAAGTAAAGGACACGTATTTTTTTTAGCGGCCCATATTCACCTTAAGAAGGTGTAGAGTGCGCCTGAAATTACCGCCAAAAACGCATTTTTCATCATAACATCGGAGTCGCGCAAGCTATCGGGATGAATTACAAACCAAAATGTTCGACTTCAAAGGGGATTTCGAACGGACCATAGATGAACGTAGTACGCATCTTCTTATATCGTGAAGAAAACTGCAAATGGGTTAGCCCTTGCAAACGTAGAATATTGTCTCTTTGATATAATTGGATGGCAAAGGCAGATAGAACGATAATATCGGACAGCTGTCGAGTAAATTGTTTCCACCAGCGGAAAAAGTACAAGTCAAGAAGTTGAATGATACCTGTGGCACCCTTTGGAATAGTCATAACTGTAACTTGATGGCACTAATATCAACTTCTCTTAGTAAAATCTCAAAATTATTTTAGAGATATGAATACGTGTATCTGAAAATATTCTGAAATCGAAGCCAAAATATACCCAGCTTACTAACATTATGACGCACTTTAATGTATTTTCGTACTGTATTATATAATCCCAAGTTCTCTATTTTTTTTAGCGATGTATAGTCACTAGAAATAAATCGAAATGCAGAATTTTTCACTGTCTAATAGATTGTTTATGGTAGATGCCAAATGCACATAAATAGTAAACGGAAGACCAATCAGATAGGTATAATAACGGAATATATGTATGCGCGCGGTCGCGCTTTATAAAAAATATTTCCTCTATTATATGTAACCGAGGAAAAAATGCAAAAAAGGTAACTTTTATTTTTAAATGTAGTTTGTGAAAAACAAATTATGACCTGTCTAGGGCGAAAATTGTAGCCAGGGTCCATCTATGGTCCGTTTAAAAGCCCCTTTGAAGTAGAACATTTTGGTTTTTAATTCATCCCGATAGCTTGCGTGGCTTCGAAGTTATGATGAAAAATGCGTTTTTGGGGGTAATTTCAGACGCACCCTACACCCCCTTAAGGTCAATATGGGCCGCTAAAAAAAAAATACGTGTCCTTTACTTTTTGATGGTATACCAATATACCGAGTTTCATCGAAATCGGAGAGTCATAGTTCTGTCAGTTTGCCTGTAAGTATACCGAAGAATAACTATAGATACACTAACAGAATATAGATGTTGCTTAAACTGTCGAATACACTACCGCTAAGTTTATTCTAATCGCATAAAATGCACTAAAATTTATACAAAGGAAACAAAACAAGTCAGATGAATTGGGAAAATGCTTTATTATGAACTAGGTAATAATAATAACTATCTGCAAATGCAAAATTTATGATGATATACCAAATAATTGTAAGTAATAACATTTTTATTAGAACTTAGCGATAAGCAATGAATAAGTATTACAAGTTAGGAAATCCGGGACTATTCTAATTTTATTAATACACGGAAGGGATAAGATCAGATTAGATTAGATTAGTACTCGAGGCGGTTCTTGACCTATCCCACTGCGACCTTTTCAGATCTATTGTGGTTCCTCTATCATTAGATCAATTACGTTAACTTTGCTTTTTCGCCAGACCTAACAGCCTTGTGAGTTTGTTTCGGCTTTAGAATATTCCAAATCCATTTCTGAGAGCCTTATTCCTGCTGTGCTGTGCAGTCGCACTGCACATGGACAGCAGTCTCTTCCGCCTGGCAAAATCTATATGCTGTTTCCTCTGTCAGACCTAGATGTTCATGTGTTTCTTGAGCGTACAGTGTCCTACTGCCTGTAGCAAACCTACTATTGTTCTAACGGACTTTCTGTCCCTGCTTGGTAGGCCTGTGTCCAATCAAAAATTGCTTGGTCTGTTTCTTACCTGGAATACTCTTTCACCAGTCTTGAGATTTCTTATCTTTCCATTGTTTAGTAGTTGCTTTAAGTACCCTATATGCTATGCCTATAAAGTGCCTTGGGTTTTTGTCATCAGTTGACGAGCCTGCTTGGGCTAATTCGTCTGCCTTGACATTCCCTCGATGACCGTGTCCTAGTACCCAAACTAGGGTCATCTTAGTTCGGCTACTCAGCCTATTGAGCGCATTCATGCAGTTCTACACCAGTTTCGACCTCGCCTCTGTGAAGTCCAGTACTTTTATCATTGCTATTTGTCTGAATAGATAGCAATAGATCGATGATTAACTCCCTGCTTGTCTAATTCTTCAATACACCCCAGCACTGCTGCTATTTCGGCTCGAAATACTGTTGCGCTGTGAATTAGGCTTAGCGATTTAGTTATTTTTTGGTCTAATCCCGCAAATTTCGGCACCGATTCCAGTTGGTCTTTGAGCCGTCTGTGTACCAGATAGATTCGGCTTTAATAGGCTGGCGTTTTTTCCATTCTTCTCTACCTGATAATACCGTTTTATAGTTCTTATCGAAGTTGTATTTGGGACTTATGGCGTCACTGGACTCGCTTGTTGTCGGCCCCGTCTTAACAGTTTCTAGTGATCTGCACCTTGCGATCTAATTATGGGAGGTTGTCCAACCATTAGTCTTTAACTTGTTAGCCTAACCTCTCCTTGAATGTGTACATGTAGTGGTTCTAGGTTAAGATTGACCTCCAGAGCAGCTGTCGGCGTGGTTTTCATGGCTCTCGTGGCACAAGACTGCTGGTCTCTGTATGCCACTTAGCCGCCTTATTGCCTCCGCCTGCAATGTCTTTGTCTACCATACCACCAGTAGTGCTTAGGGATGCGTATTTAAAGCCATTGTTTTTACTTTGTTATTTCTGGGTATGCTGAAAAAAGATGCAAAAGTGAGATTTTAATATTTGTATACTATGTAATTATGTATATGTTCTGGTTTTTTTTTATATAGAAAACTGTTATCCTGCATCTGATTGTTGATTAATATATTTTCGTTCATGGCAGTTGCGTTTGAAATAAATGAATGCAATACGCATTTTAATGGTTTTTATGTAATAATTCATGATCGTACATAGTATAAATTACGGCACTGTTAAGCTACAACAACGCAATGTTTTCATCACTACTGATACGAGAAAATTATGTGAAATATTTTCTACTGGTCTATAATTAAAGTGCTAAAGTCAGGAGCCGCTCGAGGTTTTCTTCTCATTAGTCGAATACACATACGTGCAGTTTGAAGTAACTATTTATGTACTGAAAATCCAGGGAGTTGTCTTAATGGTTAGAGATTTATGATGGCGTCAGAGATGTTCACTTTTCGAAGCACAGTGCGAAGCGAATTCTACCGTTCTTCCTCCATTTACCGGTGGGAATATACGCTAACATTATACGAAAGAGTTTAAATATCACTGCAGAAGTGTTTATTAATATTTAAACACCATTGCCATTTCGTTTCTCTTGTTGCTGGTTTCGCAAAAATATCCTTGCGTTTTTGTTCTCAGAGTATGAAATACATGCTTGATTATTTTGTGAATTCATACACATAGTTATTTGCAATGTGCGCACTGAAAAATATAGTGTTAATTTAAATTAACACTATTTAGAGTTTGTATAGGTCCCTCTAGGTAGTGTTGGATTTTTAGCAAAAAAAATAAAAATATAGATTTGATTATAACTCGGTTGTCTAGTAGAACAGCGCGCCTGCTCTTGACTGAGGCAAGGTTATGAGTTGTGCCTTCGAGTCCTACCAGAATCGATGACAAAGTTTCTGGCGGGTTCAATACAATCTCGAATTACAATTCGTATATTGGAAAATTATCAACTGCGCTTTACCCTTTACGGCATGGGGGTGATAGTAACAAAACCATGGAACACTTTATACACACCATTTACATACCAAAGCTATAAAGTTTGTCATAAACACTCCTGTGTTTATGACAAACTTTATAGCTTATGTATCATGTATGTATGTAAATTAGTGAATAATTTACTTCAAAGTTCTGGCCTGCTCGCGTCTTCGAGTTTTACTGTTCCAAGGTTCTTCTACAGCACCAGCTACATTTCATTGCGAAATCCATCCCACTAATATTGGACTGAATTCTCCTCTTTACAAATCCTCTCTTCTATACTGTGAATGATGACTTATTTTACTTAAGCCTGCGGCACTTCAAACTGTCTGTCACTCATCTCACTTTATTATCTTAGCATCATTTCTAACTTTTTTTTAAGTTTTCTTTTTCATTTTTAAATGCACTAATGAAGCTCTTTTAGGTTTCGCCTGTTTGCTTCCCTAATATAAATAAAATAAAAGAAATCAAAAAATCCTGCTGGGTTGTTACGATATACAGGCTGGGGCAGAGCAACTTGCTTATTTGAATTTGGGGCCCTAAAGCGATGGTTGCTCCGAGGAGGGTGAGGGTAGGCACATTCGAGAGGGCAGGGCGTAAAGTTGTAGCTCCACTTGGTTTAGTTAGCATCATGGAGTGGACGAAAGTGGAGCGCGCGTTCGCTGTCGAGGCATACTTTTCTAACGGTCGTTCAATCATCGGTGACTTCTGCCCGTTATGTCCACATGATTCAGGAGTTTTTTCTGCCAACACTCAACGAGATGGAGGTGGGAAATGTATGGTTCCAGCAGGACGGTGCCACGACACACACAGCGCGTGCGTCAATGACTGTTTTGCGGCAACACTTTCCAGGGCGCCTCATCTCATTGAGGGGCGATCTGCACTGACCAGCACGGTCGCCTGATTTAGCCCCCTGCGACTATTTTTTACGGGGCTGTTTAAAATCACTTGTTTACAACGATCGTCCTATGACCCTGACTCACCTGAAGAACAACATTCGTCAAGCTGTCGCCAACATACCCATCGATATGCTGCCTGACATCATCTTTAAAACTGGGAAAACAAAATTTAAATGTTGTACTTGATGCTGTTCAAAGAATTAAATATATATATGCATTACTTTTTTAATTGAATTTCTAAATAAGTAAGTTGCTCTGCCCCACCCTGTACAAAAAATGATTCGTTACTAGATGTTTTATTCGCATATGGCTGCACAGTAGAAAAAATTAGGGTGGTAAAAATGTTTTCTACCAATTTTCACATTCAGAAAATACTATTCAATGCATTTTAATTTAAACAAGAATTATTCTTCCGTCAATAATGTTTTACTTAATCAGTGTTTGCAATTTTACAATCCTGCAGAATTGTGAAGTTCCGGATGTTAATTATTTAGTGTAAACAGGATTGGCAGGATGTAAAAAATTGTATCTTACTGTGTTAAATATCATCTTAATTTTGTTACCTATTTTGCACGTTGGTCTCTTGTTCATCGCCCTTCGATTGGTCTGCACCACAGCGCAATTTACAAAAGTAAATTTTGTAAAATAATAGATATACAATAGACGACTTCATAACATATGTGGATATTATTGAAATAGATAAGTTTTTCATTGTTAGGTCACTTTGGGGTTATATTTACTTAACCTGTTCTACCCGAAAGCGCCTCCACCATTTTTACACGCAAAAACATCATATTAATATTAAATATATAAAGACAGCAGCGCAAGAATATACTATTGTCTTCACTAGAATCTGTAATATATTCTGTAAAGTATGCATTTTACAGAGAGAGTTACATGTACTTTCAATATTGAGTGTTAAAAATTTACACTTAACTTGCGCTTATGGGGAGCTTTATCATTTGTGAGAAATGGTTTTTGTATAATTTACATTTGAAAATCCTCGGTAAGGTACTTCTCGTGAGTGTGGACTTATATGTTTTACACTTTTGAGTATTAACATTAACACTCACTTTTTGGCTAAATGTTTAATAAAAAAAAACATCGTAACATAAACAGCGGACTAAAATTTAAACGTACCTATACAGTAAAAACTTGAGTGTTAATATTATCACTCGAAAGTGGTACATACCCCTCCATGTGCCCAACTACGTTAAGTGCAGGTTTACTCTGTTAACAAAATCTTAGTGTTATAATTTACATCGTTTAGTGTCATGCTTTTTTGTCAGTCATTCATGAATTTCAAGCTACTACATGACTCTTTCAGGTTGTAATAGACGACATTATAATAATTTTGATCTTTTGTGTTAAATTCTAATGAAATTATACACTAACAAATTAACTCCAAAATTTTAACCGAAACATCGAAATTTTAACTCCAGTGTCATGCTTTTCTGTTGTCAGTTCTTACTATGAAAGCTGCTTAAAGTTTTGTTACTAAAACTATAAACTCTAGATCAATGAGAATTTTTACGTGAAGTGTTAGTATCTGATGGCCTTGCTGATGAAATATATTTTTTGTTCAGTCATCGTCTTTGTATTGTTTGTAATTGTACTTAATGATAACAAATTTGACACTTACGAATTTTTTATTCCTATTTTCCATGCATCCAAGTTCAGTTCTTTTTCCATAAACGATTCTATTTTTTGTTTTATTAATGAAAAGGATAAATGATATACGGCTAGTAGTCGTAATACTATCATACGATTTTATGTTCAATGCTATTCATTTACTAATGTACTAACTATACAGTGCGGACCTAAAGTGTCGCACCCCCATGATAACTTTTGAATGACAGAAACTAGCGTTTTTAGAAAAAATAGGTCGATTTCTATTTTTTGAGAGCCAACTTTTGCCGTTATCGGCAGTGCAATTGTATTTCCGATGTCAACTTTCATATTTTAAATAGAACACCTTGTATATTTTTACATTTCTGGAAAGGTAATGGAAAGGCAAATCCAAAAGTACCATATATCTTGTACTTTAACTTAAGAAATATGACGATATGCAGCAATAAAGGTTCTGGTAATCTGTTTTTGTTGTTACGCAAAGTTGGCTAGGAAAGAGCGCCAAATTGTTTCTTGTGACGCCAGACTGACCTGAAGAGCTCGTTACTAAGCAAAGTAATCATAACGATTGCCAAACTGTCAAATCTCAATTCCAAAGGCGTAAATTATTCTTGTTGCTTATTGTTATTATATCCTCCATTTGTCATACGTTCCTTCTTTGTTCTCGTTATTATTTTCTCCCATTTTAACTTGTTTTGTTAATTGTTATTTCTTTAATTATAAGTCAACTAAACTAGTTTGTGTGGATTATATTAACTATATTGTATTATTATAAGTTTGTTTAAATGTGTTAGTATTTGATAGACAATATGTCTGTTTTTTAGGTTTTTATGATGGCTTCGGCAAGAGCCATTCAAAATTGCTGGGTCAATTTTAATATTATGTAAATCTGGCAATAATTGTCACCTTATTTGCCATGGCTGCGCAACAAATTGTAATTGTTGCCAAATTCATGGAATATTAAAATTAGGTATTTGACATTTATTTTACGTGGTCCAGGCGGATGCCAATGTAAAATCACTGAAACTTAAGCACATTACGTATTAAAAGCTAACAAATTTAAACAAATCTACCACAATTAATTAATTAAATTAACAAGACAAGTTAAAATTATAACGAGCACAACGAATGAAAGTATGTAGTTATTATAACAATAAATAATAACAATAAATAAATAAACAACATGAATAGTTTACGCTTTTGGAATTGAGATTTGACAGTTTGGCAATTGTTACAATTACTTTGCTTAGCAACGGGCTCTTCAGATCAGTTTGGCGTCGTAAGAAACAATTTGGCGCTCTTTCCTAGCCAACTTTGCGTAACAACAAAAACAGATTACCAAAACTTTTATTGCTGCATATTGTCATATTTCTTAAGTTAAAGTATAACATATGTGGTACCGTTGGATTCGCCTTTCGATTACCTTTCCAGAAACGTAAGACTATACAGAGCGTTCTATTTAAAATAAGAAAGTTGTCGTCACTTCCGGTGACACCGGAAATACAGTTGAACTGCCGATAACGGAAAAAGTTAGATCACAAAAAATAGAAATCGAATACTACACAAGTATACCGTAATAGTGAGCATACTATAATCACCCGGTGTAATCGGCATTTGTCGGAAATGCGAAGACGAATACGCTGTTTATAACGTGAACAGGGTGCACAAATGAATTTCCAATGAATGACAAATGACATTTGCCACAGTACTCGTTTAGATGCGCTGAGTTTGTGTAAGATCGGGTGATCATAGGAGGATCGCTCTTGCTGTACATGATGACTGATGACAAGTGGGAGAAGTATTACGTTTAAATTAAAAAGTACACGCAAAGCAGGTCGTGTCGCGTGGGCTTCGAAACAATAGTTCTTATCAGCTAGAAACGTTATTGCTATATCATTTATTATTTTATCAATACTTCTTGTCTAGATAAATAACTGATTTTTTTTTATTTTAAAGTATGTGGGAGGAGTGCGTTATCCATCCATAGGTGTACGCATTGTACACCAAACCCGATAGAATTAAAATCCTTTCGTCTATCTATCGAATTTGTACCAAAACCAAAATAAAAACCAATAAAACAGAATCGCCCACTTATACCCTGCATAAATTTTCGTATTTGTGTGTTATTCGCCTACTTTAGATGCTTTTAAAACCCACATGAGAAGCCTTTGTCAATTGAATATTTATGTATTTCTATATACATATTTTCTGTACTTTTACATGTAATATTAAGATTATGTGCTTGTGTGTATGCATACTGATAACTTTGCTCACTAACGCCAACGAGCAGTGGCGGAGGTTCGATACCACTCTCAGTATAACTGCGAGTCTCAACCAGATCTGTTGTGTATACATGTACACTGCCGTAAATACTATTTCGCAGTTCTACGTTTGTTTTAAAAATGTTGCCTACGTCGCGAAAACGACCAATGTTGGACAAAGGTACAGAATTTATAGCAGAAATGCCCGACCTAAATTATGATGGCGTTAAAATTCAATATGTAGTTTGTAATATCCCTTTAATGTGTTGGTCCAAAAGGGTTTGTCTACGTCACGTAAATAGTAAACAGCATTCTTTAAAAAAAAATTGCGCACGACACTATGACAAATTTAAATTTAATGTGTGTTACCTTTATTGCATGTAATCTACCGTTTAATTTACTTGACAAGGAAGCAAATGTCTTCTGTCGGAATAAATATCCGGACTGCAAATTACCAAGTCGGACATCGTTACAATGAATTGTGTCATCTGCTCGTGAACATGTTGAAAAAAGAATTAAATCGGAATTGAAAGATAAAAAACTGTGGTTATGTGTGGACGAAACAACAGATCGTAAAAAACATTATGTGGTTAATGTAATGATACGTACAATGGAACCACATCAATCATCATCTTCAATTCTATTGGCTTCCAGACGAGTACAACAATGTACTGCCGAAGTAATTTCAAAGTTAGTGTTAAATACATTGGAAAAGTTTGAACTTTCAACAAGCCAAACTGTTGATGTTTATGACTGATTGTGCCGCAAACGTGCTTTCTGTAGGCCGGTCTCTTAAAAAACATTGTGCTAACTTGTTACATATTACGTGTAAAATTCATGCTTTCAGTCATGTGGCAGATAGTATTAGAAAATGTTATCCTGAGGTAGACGCTTTAATAGCGCATACAAAACAGTGTTTGTCAAATCCACAAGACGTATTCGCAAATTTCACAGACTGTGCCCTCGTATGCCTGAGCCACCAGAACCTATTCTTACACGTTGGGGAACATGGTTACAGGCCGCGTTTTATTATCATAAATATTTTGAAAATAAGAACGTGGTTTTACAATTCGATCCAAAGGAAGCTGTGACTACCAAGGAAAGCCAGTTGAAATTTCAAGATAGGTTAAAATGAATTTAAAAACTATTCAGAACAATTACTTCGAACTAGTGGAGGCAATAGAAAAATTACAAAATCCTTCGGTGTCGTTAGTGAAATCTCTGCAAATAGTGCAACATGTTCACGCATAGCTATGCGCGGTAGAAGACGTAGAAAATGTTTGCGTTCTAGAAAGGTTTGAAAGTGTTTTAGAGAAAGATTCTGATTTTGGCACATTAAGACAAATTTGTGAAGATGCGTCAACAGAATCGTTAAGTTATTCCAAAGATTATTTTAATTACGCAAATATATCGTCACTAAATGTAGAACGTTCGTTTTCTGCATATAAACACTCTTTTTCCTCACGCCGCACTCGGTTTACCGAAACAACTGTGGAAACATATCTAATGTTGCAGATATTTAACAGACATTATCCACTTTGTGATTTCACGGAAGATTCTTAAGACGGTAAGTGTTTGAGTACGTATTATATTTTATTTCCGACCATTTATTTTGTGTAAACTTTTATGCGCCCACCACTGGCTGTTGGCGCAAATTGAGCAACACTACCGGATAACTATCCTTGATATTGCAAATCTTAGGCACCTCTGACTCACTGTAAACATGTTTTAAATGCGGAGTGAGTGAGAAGTATACGAAATTTCCGATGTCAGAGATGCACACCAGTATACACATTTAACATTGCAAGTTGTGGATTGCAAAAAGTACTTATTTAATTGTTAGGATAATGCAAGTTTTTAACATATATTTCTGTTTAGTGAATCGTTGGTCATTTAAAAATGGATAAAATGTAAATGAATGTGTAATGTAAATTACAAAATCGACACTAAAGTACTACTGATCTTTGTTAGTAATATTCTCTCAGATGTAATTTTAATTACATGTAATGTAAATGATGTACGACAAACTACTCTTCTTTAATTTTTTTCAGGTAAGCCTTTTCGTGATATTCATATTACCGCGAGATAACCAGGAAGACAAGTATACGTGCCTAAATAATTGGTGAGAATTTATTCAATTAATGTATGTATTCAAATCATCTCTTACTTTTGATTTTCAATTGTACCTGCACGGATTTCTGAAATTCTGTTATGATTTGTGATGGATATCTTCAGATTGTATTCTATTGATTGTTTGCCGAAATGTCCTTTCCAGTAACGTTTATTTTTGGGGTTTCATGTTTTCGTAAAGTTTTTTACGTGAATCTCCAACTTGTGATGACCTTAAACATGTTGGGACATTTTTCATTATCTTCATTTATGATATTTAGAATTAAAAGAAGTATAGCCATTGAAAAAAAAGTTATCGACTGCGAGAGTCAGGAATGCACCTTAGCAGGGGTAGTTATTTGAACCATTAAATGAAAATCTTGCCGTAGATAATAAAAAAAGTACATTAGATAACTTGGGATTAGATCGTCTCCAGCAGTTTGCTTATTCCGAAGAGCAGATATGCTCTTTAGAACATCCTCCTCGTTCACCGATTTAATATTAAACGGTAGACGATTGGTGTAGACATCTGGCAAATTAGATTTTGTATCTGGTGAGAAGACATTTGAAGAAATATCCGCGAAAGTGTTAAGGGGGTATGTGGATGCAGAGTTCAGTCATGCGATAGACATTGAGGAGTTCGGTTATCTATCGGGTTCTCATTGTGTGTTTTCGAAAACATGGGACGTAAGCCTGGTGTACCTCTTGCATCGCACGTGAAGAAATATATTTGGCGTTTCCCTGGTTTGGAATTTACAGGTTCGCACATTCGTTGCAAATTTTGCGGTATAGGGTTGCTAGGTCGCACGACATTTGAATGTGGAAGTCATATTAAAAGTAAACGTCATGTATTGAATTTAAGAAACAATATTCCGTACTGGCAATTTTTGTATGACCTTATTTTCATGTTGAGCACGTGCAACATCCCACAACACCTAGTAGATAATGAAAACTTTCGTCTTTTTTGGGATAAATATGTTCCATTATGGAAGCTACCAACAAAAAGACAATAGCGATACAATTTACCACATATGCAAAGTACAGTAAAAGACTGTATAAAAGACGAGTTCAGAAATCAGAAAATTTGGCTCACTGTGGACGAAACTACGGATGCTCAGAAACACAGCGTGATTCGTATTGTGGCGCGTCCTTTAAAACGTAATGGTCCAGCAGCTTCCTTGTTGTTAGCTAGTAAAAGGATTGAAAACACTGATGCCGAAATCGTTGCAAACATAATAAAAAATATCGCCGTGATAGTTTCTGACGGAGCCGCAACAATGCTGAAAGCTGGTAGGATGTTAAAAGTATGCTTTCCGACTCTTCTTCACATATCATCTACCAAAAAAGGGTTTGTGAAATCTCCCAAAAATATCCGCGTATTCAAGCAATTGTATCCGCAAATTCCGCTACCACCTCAACCTGTATTGACGCGATGGGGAACATGAATCGAGGCAGTATCTTACTATCGCAAATATTATTCCCAAGTGAAGGATGCCATTTTCAAACTTAATTCTTCTAATTCTCAAGCGGTTCGCGAGAGTCAACAACTTTTTTCCGATTCGGACGTTCAAGAAGTAATAGATGACATTTCCATAAACTATTCTGTGGTGACACAAGCTATTTCGCACATCGAAAATACTCACTTATCTATACAAGACTCAAGTTTCAAGATGACATTTTTCACTTGTGAAAAATATTTTTGATAGTAAAATACTGTCTGGAGCCATGTTCCCCATCGCGTTATTACAGACTGAGGTGGTAATTTCGGACACAATTGTTTGAATACACGATGTGTTTGGAGATTTGGATGAACAGTTTTTTGGTAGATGCTATTAACTTATCCACCATCGGATACTTCTTTCGAATGGTTTCTGCTACGAGGTGACATGCGTGTATGAGGCATGTTATGTGAAGAAGAGTCGGAAAGATATTTTCAACATCCTACCAACTCTCAGCATTGTTGCGGCTCCGTCAGTAACGACATTGTGATTGGATTCTGTGATACAAAATTCTCTCAACGAATCTTTTATTATCTTGACAACGGTTTCTGCATTAGTTTTCGGAAGCCTTTTACTGGATAACAACAATGAAGCTGGTGGACCATCACATTTTAAAGGACGCTACAACATGAATGACGTTGTGTTTCTGAGCGTCAGTTGTTTCATCTACACATAGGCAGATTTTCTTATTTCTCAGCTCGTCTTTTATACATTCCTTTACTGTACCTTGCACACGTGGCAAATTGTATCCCAATTGCATAGATGTTGGCAGCTTCAGAAACAGTATTCCTGTTTCTTAAATTCAATACATGACGATTACTTTTACAATGTTTTCTACATTCAAACCTATCGCGACTAAGCAATCCGCTATTGTATATTGTGCAATAAATATGCGGACTTGTATATTCTAATCCAGGGAAATGCCCGAGATATTTATTCACATTCGAAGGGAAGGTTACACCCTTTGGGCGTCCCATCTCCGCGTACTTACTTGGCGTGCAGCGTGCAACGTACTGTCGCTTTGAACTCCCTCGCGGTACTGTCGAGATCGGCTACGAGTTGAAAATTACCCCTACCCACGCCGCTACTGTCATCCGGTATCACGTTTTTAGCAAACTCTACCCATCAGCAATAGATCCTTTGGTTAATTTTTTTTTAATTCACAGTAACTTTTATGGATGGACAATAATATGTGATAAACCAATTTTGAATAACGTGATTCCAGATTTATTACATTCGGTAATCACAGATGAACTAAATTTCAGAATTCCTTTCGTGGCTCTTGGTGTTTTGGGGTGAGGTGTGTCATCCTAAAACACCAAGTTGTTGTTGATTGATTCGTGTTCGGGGATAAGCGTTAAGCCAGGCCTTACTGTACGTGCAAAAACCAAGAAATTTTATTTCTAAGTTAATTTTATGGTAGAGTGTAGAGTTATAAACTTGCACATCGTGGTCAGTAAAGAAAAAATATCATTTCCCTAAATAAATTGTTATCCTTTATCATGTTGATTTTGTTAATGTTTTATTATTCAGGCATGCTCATTTAGATAAAAATACTCCGTAATTGACTGGCGTCAGCGAATAAATGCGGAATGAAGGATGTCGTTTATCTCTCTTCGTTTATATTTTTATAGCACGTACTCGTAATAAAAGTATGGTCCAATTTTATCAAATGCATTGAGTATAGACCGCTGTAGTCAAAATATATACATATGTATATTACAATACAGATAACGATAACAATAAAAATTATCTATCTATCGGCTTCGTAAATAAATGAGTTGCAGTTATATACCGAGTCTCTTAAATTTTATTGCTTAAACGGGAAAACATAAATACCTAAACATTTTTTGTATACTTGAAAAGTGTAAACTTTGTAACGTCTAAAATCATACTTGTAGTATTATATTCTTAGATGTCCAGAAAATTTAGTAGTTTTATATGAACAAGTTATACACTCCGTGCAAGATGAATAGGATCGAGCACGTATGGCATTTGTAGTTGCTATAAAACGTAGTAGCGCTAGAATTATCTTCGAAAGTAAGAGGGAGATATAAAAAGATGTACCCAACATAGTAATTTTTGAAAAACTCGGTGCAAATGTACGTTACTGATAGCTAGAGTTGCTAGCACCAACGGGCAGTGGCGGAGGTTCGATACAACCTTCAGTATAACTGCGAGTCTCAACCACCACCGCAGTGTATACATGTACGCTACCGTAAATACTATTTCGTAGTTCTACGTTTGTTTTAAAAATGTTGCCTACTTCGCGAAAACGACCAATGTTGGACAAAGTTACAGAATTTATAGCAGAAATGCCTGACCTAAATTATGATGCCGTTAAAATTTAATGTGTAGTTTGCAACATCCCTTTAATGTGTTGGTCCAAAAGGGATTGTCTATGTCACTTACATAGTAAACAGCATTCTTTAAAAAAAAATTGCACACGACACTATGACAAATTTAAATTTAATGTATGTGTTACCTGTATTGCATGTAATCTACCGTTTAATTTACTAGACAAGGAAGCATATGTTTTCTTTTGGAATAAATATTCGGACTACAAATTACCAAGTTGAAAAAAGAATTAAATCGGAGTTGAAAGATAAAAAACTGTGGTTATGTGTGGACGAAACAACAGATCGTAAAAAAACATTCTGTGGATAATGTAATGATACGTACAATGGAACCACATCAATCATCACCTTCAATTCTATTAGCTTCCAGACGAGTACAACAATGTACTGCCGAAGTAATTTCAAAGTTAGTGTTAAATACATTGGAAAAGTTTAAACTTTCAACAAACCGACTGTTGATGTTTATGAATGATGGTGCCGCAAACATGCTTTCTGTAGGCGGTCTCTTAAAAAACTGTGCTAACTTGTTACATATTACGTGTAAAATTCATGCTTTCAGTCATGTGGCAGATAGTATTAGAAAATGTTATCCTGAGGTAGACGCTTTAATAGCGCATACAAAGCCGGTGTTTGTCAAATCCCCAAAACGTATTCGCAAATTTCACAGACTCTGCCGCCGTATGCCTGAGCCACCAGAACCTATTCTTACACGTTGGGGAACATGGTTACAGGCCGCGTTTTCTTATCATAAATATTTTGAGAATATTACGAACGTGGTTTTACAATTCGATCCAAAGGAAGCTGCGGCTATCAAGGAAAACTAGTCAAAATTTCAAGATAGTCAGGTTAAAACGGATTTAAAAACTATTCAGAACAATGACTTCGTTAGTGAAATCTCTGCAAATAGTGCAACATGTTCACGCACAGCTATGCGCGGTAGAGGACGCAAAAAGTGTTTGTGTTCTAGAATGGTTTGAAAGTGTTTTAGAGAAAGATTCTGATTTTGGTATATTAAGACAAATTTGTGAAGGTGCGTCAACAGAATCGTTAAGTTGTTCCAAAGATTATTTTAATTACGCAAATATAACGTCACTAGATGTAGAACGTTCGTTTTCTGCATATAAACACTTTTTCCTCACGCCGCACTCGGTTTGCCGAAACAACTTGGGAAACATATCTGATGTTGCAGATATTTAACAGACATTATCCACTTTGTGATTTCACGGAAGACTCTTAAGGCGGTAAGTGTTTGAGCACGTATTATATTTTATTTCTGACCATTTATTTTGTGTAAACTTTTATGCGCCCACCACTGGCTGTTGGCGCAAATTGAGCAACACTACCGGATAAATTGAGTTGAATATGTATTCAAAATCAAAATATGTAAACATAATATGGATCTAAAAAACTGAAATAAAGAAAAAATATGGAATAAAAAATAACAACTGTTATCAAGTAGAATACACTTTATTCTGGTTTAAAATAAGATATAAAAAATTAAAGTACTTAAAGTAAGTCAATTTTACTCTGCTTCCATCTCTTTAGTTGAGTTGTTACAGTACACAATGTTTTTTTTAATTTTCAAAATTAAAAGTTCTTCTGTTTAGTCGGAACAGCGCTTTATATTGGCTGAAAGATCTTTCAACATCACAGGATGTGATTGGGGCAAACTTGAATTTGCACAACTCTGCAAGTGAATATGACTCGTCTGGGTGACCATCTGATGTTCCACACAACATATTGCTAATTTTTTGTAGCGTCTGATATCCTTTATTGTTTTCAATCACAAACCTTATTTTCTGTTTTACCACTTCAGCAACAGGGCCTTCTGCTTCCGCAATTTTCGTTTCAATTGTTTTAATGATTTTAATATTTTCTTTTAATGATGTTGACGGATTTTCCAGTGCCTTGATCTGGTGTGATGAAAACAATAATTGCTTCTTATGTGGATCAAATCGTTTCGTAGAGTTTCATCTTGGAAATGTTCCTTTGCATTTAAAATACTAGCAAATTCGTCTTCTAATTCAAAAACAATCGTTTTAATTTCAGTATAATGCTGAGTAGTATTCAATCGCTGCTAACCACGTACCCCAACGCGTCAGCACAGGCTCTGGTGGCAAAAGAATGTCTGGATACATCTCTTTAAATTCCAGGATCCTACTCGGTGCCTTCAAACAGATTTTCTTTACATTTGATACTAAACTATGAACGTTTTTATACTGGAATCTTATGCATTCGGCTAATCTATTAATTCCATGTGCCAAACATGTTACGTGAATCATTTTAGGATACAAAACATTAATGGCATCTGCAGCTTTGACCATGTAAAAAGCAGCATCGGTAATAACAAGAAAACTTGTTCATGTTTGACTCCATTGGGCCACAAAACACTCATAGCATCGTTAAACAGCTTTGCTGATGTTTGATGGTTGCATTTAGAAAGTTCTTCGCACGCTAACAAAAAGGATTTGCTGGATTTATCTTCGACTAGGCGTCCATAAATCACATTGCCTATGCAACGACCTTCAGCATCCGTAGTCTCGTCGATCACAACCCATATAGGGCCATCTTGAATTTCTTCTCGAATCGACGCCAAACAATCCTCGTAAATATCACTTACGTATTTTTTTCTAAGTGTGGACTCATATGGAATAGATTTGCATGAGTACTTTTCAAGAAAGCTTTTAAATACAGGATTATTTATTTTCCACAAAGATATGTCTGCACTCATCATGGCATTACACAAATCTTTCGGTAGAATGAAGCGAAAGTCTTGTTGTTGTGTTCGTGTTTACCGCGCAAGACGCAAGGATTTCCGCGTTGAAAGCAAAAATTGTGCAGTTCCGTCTAGTTTTAGTACCGAAGATTGGAAATATGGACTAATGTGAGTTTCATGTAAAAATATGGTCTAAACCTAAAAATATGGAAAAATATAGTCTAAACCTAAAAATATGGAAAATAGAAACTGCATTTTCTGGCTCCAAACACCATAACTTATGTAGAAAACCCAATAATGAATTAAAATGATTCAAATGAAAAATATGTGTTTGCATATTAATTTGAGCCCTACTGATAACAATAGGTACAGTATTGTAAAGCGCCATTTGAATAATGAGAAATAGCAGCACATAATATGACTGAAACAAAGTGGTATACAATATTAAGAACCACCCGATATTCGCTACTTTTCCCTAGTTTTGAAACTCTAAGAACAGTTTACATTACTGATGGTGTAGTTTTATGGGATAGTAGTCCCGCGGTAGCCGCAACATTACTCTGTCAAATTAGCACTGTTTGTACAATGGCACGTGTCTCCCGGATAGCATCTTGCAGAACTTTGTTTAAGGAATTTAAATTGCCAAGAGTAGTAATGAGGTAGTCGAACTTAAAAGTGGCACCATTTTTGGGAGCAATTTTATTAACGATAAAAAATATCTTCAGCAGCTCTGTTTGTTTTATTCCGAAAATTTTTGAACAGACAGCAATAATAATTACCATAAAATTCTCGGATTTTCATACGTATCCCCTGCTTCAGCTGCCTATCTGTTGAAGCTGACCAGTTGTCGCTATAAACTATTTGTTTCATGTAAACTCAAAAACGCTTTTGATACATTTTTATGTTCAACTCCCTTTGTCCACTGTTAATTTAGCAAAATGGCTCCTCTATCAGGCGAGAAAATATGTCCCCATAAGCATAATTATCAAAAATAAATGATTTTAGTCGACGTTCTATGACGATAAGCACATATTTTAGCATTTAATGCACAATTATCCTTAATAAATAAGGTTCTGAAACATTTTTTTTTTGTTTAATGGCAATCCAAACACACAACTTTGTTACAGTTTCAGTTCACTAGGTGGTTACTAACGAATGGGCTAGCTTGGTGTATTAATAGTTGAATATGGAGCATGAGACAATAAATAAACAAAATCCTGAAAACTGTAAGATTTCGATAAAATACATTAATCGTTAAAGATATAGAAAAGAGGTTAACAAGCATGGATGGTATAAACAAATTCTAGATATTAAATGTATTGCAAGAAAATAAGTCCAAAGTATGGTGCTCAACATTTTACTCCATGACTGTACGATAGATAGGGAAGGTAAATAAAACAATGTAAATGTAACTTTATTAGACTATTGCTGAAGTCGTAAGTGGCATTTGCACGTTTCTTCACGATGACGACGACCCGGTATTCGAACTCCTGGGTAAATAAGTCGATGTTCAATAGGACGCCACTGAATGTGTTTAATTCGTCGTCTCGCTCGATGTTGAAATGCTCGGAGAAAACAATTCAGTTTTTGGGAAGCGGTAAGAAAGGAATCGTACGAATATTCAAAATAATTCAGCAAAAGTAGGTTAAAATTTTCAGCAAATTTGATATTGACAAAGTAAAATATGAATATAAATTCAGGCAAATGTGACACAGTAATATCTAAATATCTTTCGTTACTAGCAAATTATAATGAGTAAATGCGCCAAGTTATTCAAGTAGAATATAAATATCACATGAGAATGAATAAGTAACACTACCAAGAAATCTCCAAATTATTTAGCAGTAACTGCGTGAAGCGCAGTTCAAATTCTCTTTACTTAAATACAAAACTAATTCCTCGATCAAGACGGCTTAGACGTTACGAACTATAAGTAAATACGCACGCTAAATGACCACAACTAGCCATACAAAACGGCTCAAACAGACAGCAAAAGATATTAATTATAGTTCGTAATGTTACACAAAATAAAAAGCTTAAGATTAACTCACATGGAGGTACGGCTGTGACACGCTGTGGATGTACGAGGATCAGATGCGTTCCGACGGGCAGTTTTTTTTTCAATGGCTGTAAGCTCATGTTAGTGCGGAGGTCTGGCCGGGGTCCGTAGGGTAGAAGAAAGAACCAATTCAAATCCGCACCTCAATGTGTATCCTAGGTGATCGACGCAACGTGAACTATTCGCAAGCCAAATGATAAGCCTTGCGGACTAGATATCACCCAGAAGGGTTATGTCAGACGACAAATGTGTGGTACGCCAAGGTAACAGGGGTTTCTCAGCTACTTAGCCACTTACGGCTACGCTTAACCGGCCAACAGTTCGACTGCTATCGGATCAATGATAATTTTAGCGGAAAGGTGCCCTCTTTTATGTGTTTTACGAATCGCGTAGGCTGCTTCCATCACGATATTTCGTACACCAATAATAATGCAGGAATAGATGCACTAGCAATGACGTAAGCGAGATGTGTTTATAGAAGCGGATTGATTGCTAATTACAGCGATTAGCTACGGATAAAATTCAATTTAAATATGACTATATTGCAGAGCAGGACGGGAACTATTTTATTAGACTAAGTATTGTTTGAAAACTTGGAGAAACAAAGATTTCCAGGTGCCTAGAAACTATGCGTACGACGTTCGGTTACTGAATGCAACAACTAATTAATGAATATATTAATGAATTATGAAGGTAATGCAAATTAACTGCTACCATGTGTAAGAATAAAGTATTAGAGGGGTAGAATTTGAAAATATCAAATATTAAGTGTTTTATTGAAAAATAAACATAGCAATGAAACTCAGATTTAGCGTAAAGAGACACAGCGTGTCTCGTCACGTCAGCCGCAGCAGAGCCGTATGCAGAGCATGTAATGTACGCGGTGATTACTTCAAGAACGAGGAATCAGTGAATGATATGCAGTCACAGTATTCACATCGAGCACCCTCCTCAAATGATTCTACATATATTTACTGTATCTATTTTCAATTTTGTTATTAGGCTTTAAAGGTAATTAATTTCCATATTAAACGCTTAACAGCGACGATACAATACTTGAATGAAAGTCGAAATATAAAAGTGAGACACGCGTTTAATACATTAAACGACACAATCAATAAATTAAAAAGTATTCCGGAAAATAAACTGATAAGTTGAAGAAGTGTTCAGCAGAAGCTCCGATCTAAATACACTAAACCAATTGCCGGGGGAAATACAAAAAATAAATACAGTGGTACCGCGGCTTACGGAATTAATTGGTTCCAAAAACATTTCGTAATCCGAAATTTCGCAATTAGAATCAAATGTTCCTATAAGAAATAAAGAAAATAGAGATAAATCCGGTCCCATAACCAAAAAAATAATCACAAATTCATTTTATGTATTTTAAATACAATTGAACATTTAGAAAATAAAGTTACGTACAAAAATCAATTAGAACTCTTAAGATTGAAATTAAAAAGAAATAACTTCACTTACATACACTACTTAGAATAAGGACTCTTTCTGGCGTATGGAAGACAGTGAGGGTGAGGTAGCTTTTTCATACATATTACAAAATTAACGACGCGACAGATCTATAGAATTTTCGGCTTTGTTCTTTGAAAAAGATTTTACACAAAGATAAAAGGATTTTCGTCGGATAAAGTAAGAATGGTATGAATTCAAGTCAACTGCGAGGTGTTGGAATAATGGGAAGTTAACCACACAAACCATCGCATTACATTGTATATAACTATCTCTTTCTAGCATGTACACGAGTCGCGCGGAGATTTTGCCGAATCTGTAAAAATTCTAGGCCGAGTTTCGTATCAGGGTGTACCTTTCGGTTTTGGAAACAAAAATTCATCCAAACTTTCTTCCCGAAAATTCCGTATGTATAAAATATCTCTTATATTCCATTTTACTTTTGCTCCGCTTACAAGTTGTGAAGTTGAAAGAACGTTTTCGATGCTTGAAAACGTACTAACTTCGAAAAGAAGCCATTTTACTGCAGAAAATATAGAAAAGTCTCTTGTGTGACTAATTCATTTCTCTTATTTCCCACTTGACACAAATTTGTTCTATTTTCAATATATAATTAATATATGAATTTCGTTTAAATACATTTGTAAAAACTTACCGTCTGAAATATGCAACATACACTTAGTGTGTCTCTGTATCTTGTTTACGATTCGCGGCTTTGACTCATACTCCTTACGATTTTGCCGTTCACTGGTCATAACAAACGGTGGGAAATATGGAAGTTCGTTAAAATGATGATATTGGTGCAAAAATAACGCTGTTTGAAGCATTTTAAATGTAAATTCAACAGAATCGCTAATTGAGGTGTAACAACTGCTTTTCAGATTTTTGTCGTAATTTATGTAAATTTAATATCAAGTGGTGCGTTTTTTTATTTGCAGCAATAGTAGTGCAGCATAGTATTTATTGGATGTTGGCTTACCGTTTTCAAAACAGAAATAGGAGTCATTATCTAATATGTCTTTCTTCCCACCAAGTTTGAAGTGACTTAAAGTCAGCACTCTCAAGCGATAAATTTGCCGTTTTACAGAGCTGCTTTACATTGTTTTGCTTCAGCACTTTGGATATTGTTTTGTCTGATGCATCAAACTTCCTTCCAATTTTTTGATATCAGTTTTCTATTCAGGCACACAAATCTACGTACCTTTTGGTCAGCCTTTTTTTTTGACATCACCGCGCCGTGATAATCAACCATTTCATTATTTGATGTTGGTAGAAGTGTATTTATATTGTCATTTTTTACATTAAAAACTAATTTAATGTGAAATACTGAGCTCATCCAGAAAGTAAGTACCGTTTGGGTATTAAAAAAGATTTGCTTTCATTTGTATTTTGTTACAGAAAAATCTACACACCTTAAACTGCTTTTCGATATATTCACCATACGAATTAAGGCATGTGTCATATCTTGGCACTAATTGCAACATACCCGCGTCATAGAATTCGGCCGGCTATGACCTGAACCAGCTCTGGACGTTTACCTCGACCTCATCATCACTTGCAAAGTGCTGGCCGGCAAGAAATTTCTTGAGATGAGAAAACAAATGGAGGTCGGATGGAGCTAGGTCCGGACTATAAGGAGTGAGAATTGTTCCCAGCGAAATGAATCAAGTAGCGTCGTCGTTACGCGTGCGGTATGCGGTCGCGCGTTGTCATGCACGAACACAATACGAGAAGTCAGTAGTCCACGCCTTTTGTTCTGTATCGCGCGCCGTAACTTCTTCAATGTCTCGCAATAAGCTGTAGCGTTAATTGTTGTGCCTCGTTCCATCCAGTCCACTGACAAAATTCCTTTACAGTCCCAAATCACGCTGCTTGATTAATTTCGCTGGGAACAATTCTGTCACCCTCCTTATAGTCCGGACCTAGCTCCATCTGACTTCTATTTGTTTTCTCATCTCAAGAAATTTCTTGCCGACCAGCACTTTGCAAGTGAGGATGAGATTAAGGTAAACGTTCAGAACTGGTTCAGGTCGGAGACGGCCGAATTCTATGACGCGGTTATGTTGCAATTAGTGCCAAGATATGAAACATGCCTTAATTCGCATGGTGAATATGTTGAAAAGTAGTTTAAGGTGTGTAGATTTTTCTGTAACAAAATACAAATGAAAACAAAATGCTAATCTTTTTTAATACCCAAACGATACTTTCTGGATGAGCTTAGTATATGACGTTTTAGTGCTGAGGTTAGTGTATGAGAGGTAAGGGAGAGCCAGCTAATTTCATTTTATATCTAAATCATATTTGTAAAAGGAACATACAAATTTAAATGAACACTCTCCGAAAATCATCTATCTTTATTCCTAAATAGTAATTGTGATTACATACGACTTCTAAAACAAATAAAATTTCATGCAACTTCCCTATTGAGAAAAAAATATTGTGTACTATTTTTAGGAGGTAGATCATTTATTTACTTAATCATAGTTTAGAGAAGAGTAATTGCACTTAAACAATCGTACAAAAGCAACAATAAATTTATCTTTCCAATTAGGAAATATTCTGGTTTTTACACGTGGGCAAATGAAACATTTCAAAGGAGAAATTAAAACTGGCTATCATTATGCTCTGAATAAACAGTGTTAAATTATTAATTTCTGTAGCGGAGAGGAACTAACAGAACGGGGTTCAGTTTCAAAAAAGCCTCCCACATTTCCTTGGGTTCTTTAGCATATCTGTACTAACTAACTTTTGTTGAACGAAAAAAAAAGTATGAATGAAAACTCAGTAATCACTTCGTAGAAAAAAATTCTTGGCACAATAGTAGTACAACTACTTAAAATTATATCGCGCTTTCAACTTTAGATCTTCGTACGAAATACTTTTTACGATTCCATATGTTAAATAAAATCTCTTCTCGAAAATAAACATAAAACATCGTAAAAGTAGCATTCCTAGCGATGTAACAAGGTAGCGGATGAATCAACACGAAATTATCTAAGTTAATAACATCGACGATTTTCATAAGTATTTTTATAATACGACCGGGACATTTTTGGCCGTTTTTATCTATGCCGTTGATTCGAAAACATGCTGATGCGTACTTCTGATGTAGAGAGTTCCCCTCGGATGTTTAGAAATGGACGGTGTCTTCTTAGAATGACTTGTCCTCAAACTGGCCAGTGTGGATGGTTGGAACTGTGCCATGGTAGATCTAAAACCGACACTGAATAATTTTTGCCATTAAATGTGAACCGAAGCCAAGAAGGCAATGATGTAAGTATAATAACCTGTAGTAATTGTCATCTGGTTCTCTAAATTATTTGAAAGGGGGCCCAACAACATTTATATTCATGATGAAGATATTCTATAAATTGCCTAGTTATATTGCGCTATTAATTCATTTAAAACAACAAATTTCACGTCAGTTTTCGTAACAAATTTTCGCGGTCAGTTATCCAAAACATCAGGGATAATACTCCACTACTTTATTGTTTGCTCAATATTAAAAGCATAAAACCAACAGAAATTTGGTGCTTGTTAAGAAAATCTCTATTGATAAAATTGATAGAGGCCTGACAAAAAGAAGATTGAAAATATGAAAATATATAGTATAGTTTGAATTGTTTTGAATGAAAGGAAAACATGTCCCAACAATTGGTCATAGACTTTTCGCGATTACTTTAGAACTCTCAAAAACCATCTAAGCTTTTTTAAACCAGCTGCTGTTGTTCATTGTATTGTAGTTTTCCTTTATACGCTGCTAGCTTTTTCAGAAGTTTCCTAATTACCCAGTCATGAAGATGTTGGTATAAATTTCATACTCTTTAGGAAACATGTTTGCAAGTTTCATGCGATAATTCTTTCGAATTAAATCACTATCAATTAATTAAATAAAACAAGACACCACTCAAATAAAAGGGAAACAGGGAAGAGACGGATCCACAACTACGATAATAACCAGAAATATACGCCTATTTGCGGTATATTGTCGGAGTTACCGACAGGCTGAAAAAGACACTAGGGAAGAAGATCGAACTCGCCAAATAAGGATCTTCTTCCGAAACAACGCACGAAGTACACATGTTAATGGGAATTCAAATACGGGAATAGCTGCATCAGTCAAATAGGAAGAGGCATTCAATGCAAAGTAAAGGCACATCGATGTGATGCACAGCATAGATGTACAGACAAATCCACAGTAGTTGAAAACCATAACCTCGACTATGACAACATGAAAGTATTAGCCACAGCCACCCACCACCACCACACAATGGTACGCGAATTTTTGGAAATTCTGGAGAACCCGACCTACAAAATCAGTAACCCCTGGAGGTCAACTCTTCGAGAACACCGACTCATCCAAACGGAACGGATACGGATTAACAGCACAGAATGGAAGTAAGATGTGTATACAACGAGGAGCCCGAGACAACGGCGTCAATCTTTAGGAACATTCTGAAGGAGGTGACAGCATGATCAGCGGAAAGTCAAAAGTAAACTCAACGACACAGCAACACTCGGAAGATTATTCTACAGTAGACAACGGCCGTGAAAGCCTACACCCAACTATTACTAGTCAACTATTTTTGCTGTAATTATTAATTTCTACAAATACTTGAATTTTTGGTAATTGTACTGGTCTCAGATTAAATCTCTTAAGAGTGCTTTGTTTAAAAAAAAATACTGACTACGATTTTCGTATTTGTTTCTTTGGCATAATAAATCCCGTTCTACACCTTACATTTTTCTTAAATTATATATACACTACCGGACATTGAAGTTAGGACGACTATTAGAATTTTAAAAGATGGAATTTTTCAATATTCTCTTATTATATATAAGAAGCTATTGACAGGCCGTTCAGGCCTACAGCATATTCCCTATTAGTATTACTGTAAAAACTTCTAAAACAAAGTTGGGGTAACAATAAAATAGACGGAAAGCCTCATTAGAATAGCTGTTATAGAGAGAAATTTCAATTTATCCTAATAGCAGGTAATAAAATCGTTAGAAACGATATTTAATGAATGGCCTATAAACATGGTTACAAAAGAGGGAATGGGTTTACGGGGTCGTAAAATTTTACCTGCGTGTCTCCGATTATAATACAGAGTAGTTCTTATCACTAGAGCAACGCAACTGCCCTGAAAGCCAGTGGCGGACGCATGAAAGTTTACACAAAATAAATTAAATGTGATACGTGCTCAAACACTTACCGTTTTAAGAGTCCTCCGTGAAATCACAAAGTGGATAATCTATTTAATATTTGTAACATTAGATATGTTTCCAAAGTTATTTTGGCAAAGTGAGTGCGGCGTGAAGAAAAAGTGTTTTTGTATGCCGAAAACGAACGTTCTACATTTAGTGACGTTATATTTGCGTAAGTAAAATAATATTTCAAATAACTAACGGTTCTGTTGACGCACCTTCACAAATTTGTCTTAATGTGCCAAAATCTTTATCTAGTCTTTATCTAAAACACTTTCAAACCTTTCTAAAACACAAACATTTCTTGCGTCTTCTATCGCGCATAGCTGTGCGTGAACATGTTGCACTATTTGCAAAGATTCCACTAACGACACCGAAGAATTTTGTAGTTTTTCTATCGCATCCGCTAGTCCCACGTAATTGTTCTGAATAATTTCCAAATCTGTTTTAAGTTGACTATCCTGAAATTTCAAGCGGCTTACCTTGACAGCCGCAGCTTCCTTTGGGTCGAATTCTAAAATCACGTTCTTTATACTCTCAAATATTTACCATAATAAAATGCAGCCTCTAACCATGTTCCCCAACGAGTAAGAATAGGTTGTGGTGGTTCAGGAATACCGGGACATAGTCTATGAAATTCCCGAATACGTTTTGGGGATTTTACAAACAGCTTTTGTATGTGCTATTAGAGCGTCTACCTCGGGATAACATTTTCTGATACTATCTGCTACGAGACTGAGAGTATGAATTTTACATGTAATATGCAACAAGTTAGCACAATGTTTTTTAAGAGATCGACCTACAGCAAGCATGTTTGCGGCACCATCACTCATAAACATCAACAGTTGATTTGTTGAAAGTTCAAACTTTCCCAATGTATTGAACGCCAATATTGAAATCACTTCGGCAGTGCATTGTTGTATTCGTCTGGAAGCTAGTAAAATTGAGGGTGACGGTCGATGTGGTTCCATTGTGCGTACTGTTACGTTAACCACAGAATGTTTTTTACGATCTGTTGTTTCGTCCACACATAACCACAGTTTTTTATCTTTCAACTCCGATTTAATTCTTTTCTCGACATGCTCACGAGCAGACGGCACAATTCCCTGTAATGTTCTCTCACTTGGTAACTTAAAGTCCGAATATTCATTCCAACACAAGACGTATGGTTTCTTCCTTAGTAAATGAAATGGTAAATTACATGCAATAAACGCATAAATTAAATTTAAATTTGTCATAATCTTGTGTGGAATTTTTTTTTGAAACATGCCCTGCACTATTTACGTGCCATAGACAATCACTTTTCGACCAACACATTAAATCTATTTTACACACTACACATTGAATTTTAGCGCCATCACACTTTAAATCAGGCATTTCTGCAATAAATTCTCTTATTGTGTCCAACTTTGGTCGTTTTCGCGACGTAGGAAACATTTTCAAAACAAACGTAGAACTACGATATAGTATACGACAGCGTAGATGCATACACAACAGATCGACTTTCGAGTCGCAGTTATACTGACGCCTATACCGAATTGCCCCGGCCGTGTTTATTTTGTGTAAACTTTTATGCGTCAGCCACAAAATGTTCTTTGGACTGTCTAATCCAATTTCGAAGTGTTTGGTCAGAAGCGCAGAGTCTTCGTGAGACCAACGAAAGATAAAAGGATGTTGCGCCATTGCATCGTTCCCACGGTGAAACACGGTGGAGGTTCAGTGATGATTTGGGCTTATTTTAGCAGTGGGGACCGGAGATCTAGACAAAGTCGACGGTATTATGCACAAAGGAAGTTATAGACGAATACTAGAAGAGAATCCGGATTGCGGTTAATAGGAGAAGAACTACGTGTTTGCACTTGATAACGACCCCAAACGTACAGCACGAATCTGTAAAGATTATCTAACATCTCAAGCAGAAGGTAAAGTTTTGCAAATCATGCCTTGACCCCACAGAGTCCGGATTTGAACCCCATCGAACTCTGGGATGAGTTTAACAGACCAATACGAAAAGTCTGTCCAACATCGAAAGAGCACCTCTGGCGTCTTTTTCAAACCGAGTGGAACTACATTCCCGGTAAAACTCTAATCAAACTAATAGAACGCATGCCACCAGTGATCCAGGCAGTATTATAGGCCAGGTTATTTCGACGAGCAAAACATAGCCTAATATTTTAGTGAAAATGTTTTGTTTTACTTTTTTATGTTATTTCTTATTTGTTTGTTTTTATCTCTAGTAATAAATTTGTATTTCCTTTTGGATTATTCCCGTTTGCAATAATTCACTAGCTGTCCTAACTTCAATGGCCGGTAGTGTATAATCAAGTACCAATATATCCTTCTACTGCTGACTGTTGAACTACAGAAACTCACGTGTTTAAAAAAATAGATTTTTGTTTTTTGTACTAACTTTTGGTGTTGTTGGAAATTCAGTTCCATTTCCAATGTTGCTGGAAGCTGTTCCAATTTTCTTATCTTGCATAGAGCACGCTGTATATTTTTATGATTTTTGAAGGATATAATGAGATGAAAAATACGATACGAGAATTTGAATATCCCGCCCTAACCTCTTGGTGCACTTTTCAACTACTATTCTGTCAAGTTTCGTCGTCGTAGATGCATTTCTTTTATTGGTTATTTGCTATTTGTGTTGCAACATGTTCTTATGCTTCTGCGAATTTTCAAATGTCTGACGCAAAAAAGCGACGGATTTACATCAAATTCTGTTTAAAGTTGAAGAAAACTGCAGCTGGCTCTCAGCCTTGAATCAAGCAAGAACATTTGAGTGGCTCAAGCGATTTAAAGAAGACCGAGAATCTGTGGAGGATGACAAACATTCGGGCCTACCGTCAACATGCACAACACCGGAAATGATCACAAAAGCGCCTGATTCGCGAAGATAGAAGACAGATAATCCACAATGCTTGTGAAAGATTTGGATTGTTGTACGGAACATGCCAACGAATTCTAGCCGTTGAGCTGAACATGGGACGAATTGCTAGCTGCAGCAGTGGTCACACTGGATGTCAAGTTCGCAACATCAAGTCAATGCTGATGGTTGTTTTCGATATTCGAGATATTGTGCATAAGGAGTTTATTCGTGCTGGTGAAACAGTCAACGGGAAGTTTTACCGCGAGGTTTTCAAGGAACTAAGGAAAAATGCTTGGCGCAAATAGGCCGAATTGTGGAGCTCTAAAATGACAAACTTGAAGGGGCGACGCTTGCCCTCTAGTGAAGATATCTAAATGGTATCGCAACTACTCTTGAAGATACTACAGCGTTCCGACTTCCAAAAGTGCTTCCAAAAAATAGGAAGGCCGTTGAGATCGTTGCATGCATGCCGGAGATGCCAGCAAAAACTAAGGTGTAAGGTAAGTTTTCTGCGTTTTGCAAGAATATTCTCGGAAATTTTGGATAACACCAGTTTTTTTACAAGATGGTAATAAGCAGAAATGCTGTGATCCTATTTCATCCACGTTCTTGTGATTTAACAGTTTTGGACTTTTTTGTCTGACGACCTTACCTGATTTTTTAAACACGTCACTAATTTCGTCTAGAGGGGAACGACAGACACTTTCAACATTTACTTTTATACAAAAATATCGTAAATAATGATTCTAGTTTATATTTTAATTCGAAAGCGTACGTATATTAATTTTTAGGTTATATTCATTGTGTTGACGTCAAATGGTAGACCTGTATATTAAATGTATAGCGTATTGCCTATACACTCCTTTTGAGAACGACATTTTTAGTACGTATCGTATGGTGCTTAAGCTCCGCCTCGTGCATTCATCGCGCATCTCAGGTGCCATCAAATATTAATCGTACTCTATCCAATGCAGATTGGTTTTCGAGCTGGAACCGCAACTGCATGCTGTTTCAAGAATTCTTCATTCTCTATAACAAGTACGATTCCTAAAAGATAACGTGACTTACCCAGTATGACTTCTAACAATAACTATTCTTGATTCAATTTTTAACATTCATCGCTTTTTATCTTCATTTAATGTGATAAATATTTTGATGAGATCACTTAGCGTGGTACCCATATTGCATTTTCAGTTAATTCAAAACATAATATCTTAAAAGTACAAGCGGAACTAACCGTTAATAATTATCAATCGTTGACGATGGTTTTATAATGCGTATATAAATAGAATTTTCTTTCGCAACGCAATTAGTAAGCCATATTGTAGTAGCCAACGTATAGGTTTGCGAAATTTGTCTTTCCATGTAGGTCTTGAATTATTTACGTCAATCTATGCAGCTTTTGTATGCAAATGACCTATCCGACAATTGCTGATTTATCAACGTGCTTTCCATATATCTGGAAAATACAAAAGGAAAATTCTGTCATCTTCCCTGTCGGAGTCTAACGAAGTCCATTGTTACGCGAGACAGGATGTAATCACTTAAATTTGTTTACTTGAGTTATGATGAAAGGTGCTTGCATTTCTTTCTTGTTTTTTTTTGTTCAAGGACGTAGATAAAACATTTTGCATTAACGAATAACAGTGACGTTCGCATTGGCAAATGTTTATTTGCAATGTGCGAATATAACCAAAGTGTGTTAGCATTAACGCGTTGACATAAGTACTTAGACATATAAAGACATTACTGATATAACAATACACATTTCAAATTACCTAGTTTGTAAATGATTGGATTACATTGGAATCTTTTAGAAGAAAATAATACTTTTAATTGTGAGCACTGTAAAGGGCATCATTAAAAAATACTCTTTAATTAATTTGGGTAGTGGTAACTCATTCATGACTCTATGAGGACAATAAAAAATATGTCGAAGCAAAAAGAATGAAACTGGTAATTTGTATAAGGAAAAGTTTTTACTTAGGGCAACAGTGCAAAAATTAAAATTGTGGAATGGAGCAGTTCAAGGAACAGCGAAGCAGTACAATAGAATCGGCACAATGGCATCTAAAACGAGTTCTGTGCAGCAAAGAATAACCTCCACACAAGATGATTTGAGAATTGAAGTACTATCCAAACGAAATGAACTTCAACATCTCCAAAAGTACCCAACGAATTTCAATGAAAACCGTCAACATGCAATATTATTGACCACCGTAAAAATGCGTCTGGCAATACTGCTGTTCGAGAGTATTTATTAGACTTAGGCCCATTACCGATATTTTAATATAATTATGATTCTTCAATTGTCCGTTTATTCTTCTGTCCACTTGTACATATTTCGTTGCTTTTCTTTTTGGAGTTAAATTCAGCTCTGTCCTGGTATAGAGGATATCATAAAGTTCGGAATGATCTTTTAAGTGTTTTAGAAGCTCCATGATGTTTGGAATGGGGGTGTGTGGTTGACAATCCCAATGCTTGAACACCATAAACACTGATTAAAATGAAAGTTATATCTTTCTAAAGATGTATTAGGCAGTACTTCTCTGGCGGCCAAAATAGTGGATTGTTCAAATTCAATTTTCAAACATTTTGGATTAAAAGTTGGAACTTTACTCTTTACCAATGCAAGCAACCTCTTGTAAGTATCCTTTTTTCTATTTGGAAGTAATGCTTACGAGGTGTGTGAGAAAATAATGAGACTGATTTTTTATTTACCAAAATTTTTATTTTTTTTCAAATAATATTGTCCCCTTCAAAGTAAGTCCCTTGGGCAGCTATACACCGGCGGAGTCCCAGTCTTGGTAGCAGCGCTGGAAGGCTTCAGCCGGTATGGCCCTTAGCATGTCCGTCACATTCTTTTGGATGTTCTCCAAAGTCCCAAAATGGCGTCCTTTTAAGACACTTTTTAGTTTGGGGAAAAGAAAAAAGTCAAGGACTGAGATCAGGTGAATAGGGGGGCTGAGGAACCACAGGGATGCCTTTTGATGTCAAAAACTCCGTGATGGAGATGGCCGTGTGACATGGAGCGTTGTCATGACGGAGCATCCACTTGTCTGCAATGCCTGGTCTCACACGAATCACTCTTCTTCTGAGTCTTTCAAGGACACCCTTGTAAAAAACTTGGTTGACAGTTTGCCCTGGAGGTACAAATTCTTTGTGAACGGTACCCCTACTGTCAAAGAAGCAAATCAGCATTGGTTTGATCTTTGATTTGCTCATTTGAGTTTTCTTCAGTCGGGGAGAATTCTCATTGTGCCACTCCTGGCTTTGCCGCTTTGTCTCAGGGTCGTATTAAAAAATCCAGGTTTCATCACCTGTGGATCACACGAGTGAAGAAATCGAGGTCTTTGGCAATTCTTTCAAGAAGATCAAGGCACACGTTTTTTTGAATGCCCTTCTGCTCAATTGTGAGGTTTTTAGGCACCATTTTGGCACAGACCTATCGTATGTGCAATTCTTCAGTTAAAATTTGATGAACGGCGAAACTGTTCAATTGTAACTGGTCACTCATCATCCTTATTGTTAAACGGCGGTCTAACCTCACACGTTCGATGTTTTCATTGGTTTTTGAAGTTGAAGGCCTCCCTGAGCGAGGTTCATCTTCCACCAGTTCTCGCCCACCCAAAAATGATTTGTGCAAGCGAAAAACTTGTGTTCTTGATAAGCAATGTTCCCCATACGCCTGCTTCAACTTTTCAAAAGTTACACTCGCGCATTCCCCAAGTTTAACACAAAACTTAATGGCGTAACGTTGCTCTAAATACCGCTGTTCCATTCTGTGTGACACACAACAAAAACACAACTTCACTGATAACGCTCTCAAAAATTACGTGGTGACAGTAGGAAGTTCAAACTCGGACTGAGCGTCTGGAGCGGACTTACAAACATGCCTAGTGAGGGAGAACAACTACAGCGTTGCCAGATCGCTTGGAATGGTGCCAGTCTCATTATATTTCTAACACACCTCGTATATAGCTGGACGCACATTTGCGTAGTTTTTTGTACTTTTGATATCGACATGAAGTGTGTAAAGTTGGTCGAAAAGTTAAGAACATGAATTTTCCATCTCCAAGCACTGCTTCTGCCACTGTTAAGCTCGCTATTATAATACCCAGTTATAAATTAATTTCAAATACGTTATAAGACAAGTAACAACAAGGGTAATAAAGCTAGGATTAGCAGCAGGCAGCACTTCCACGATCATTAATACATATAGAGGTAGGCGGCAGCACTGCCACTATTTCGGGTAAAATATTTTCATGGGCAGCAATGGGACGGGCAGGAAAGGGATAGACCGCTTTATTAAGGCAACGAAACTAAGAAGAGACTCAAATGGGCCAGAGACCATCAAACTTGGGATGCTAAAATGTGGAAAGGACGGTACCGTGTTGTGCCGATAGCACAACACGGAGAGAGTTCGGTGTTTGTTTGTTTCGATTGTCTTGGAGGTTTTCACCGAATTAATCACTTTTTAAAGAAAGGAGGTTACTTTGAATTATTCGAGCAACATGCAGTTTCTCCTGGGTTTGGTTTGAAGATTTTCGCCTGCAACAGGATAACGACCGCAAAGATAAGACCAGGCTTTGTAGAAATGAATTAGAGCAACAAGAAGAGAAAGGAGAACAGACAAATATAGTATGGTCCCCATAATCACCCGACAGGAATCCCACTAAGTTGCTGCAGTAGGTGAGTAACACTGCGGTTTTGTGGCTCAATAATAATGTTCTCGGGTGGATCACTATAAAACTGCAATATTTTGAATTTTTGCAAAACATTTTCCCTAATCTTCCCGCGTTAGGTTATTTATTTCATTTTTAAATGCGTCAATCGTTTCTTCGGCCAATGTAAAACGTAAATCTCGTAACCTACTTTTTATATACGGAAATCATTAAGTGCTATACGGCCAATGACCCATTATTTCAATGTTTTGGACGTTCAAATACTCAGTCGTTCGGGTAGCAGTGTGCGCTCCAGCGTTATCTTGGTGTAAGATAGACGTTTTTTGCGAACATTTTAAAAAAATTGTAGTGTATTATTCAGCATTAACAGTACAACGGTTCTCCAATGCTATAGTGGAAACATGCCCTGTAATTCCAAAAAATGTGGCGATCATCTTATTTCGGCTTTTGTCACAACCACCTTTTGTTGGAGCCGATTGGTTCTCAAAGAGCCAAATTGCTGACTATTGCTTCCTTTCGCGATCTTAGCAGTATACTCACGTTTCATTACCTGTAATAATGTTGTCCACCGAATAAGACGATCCATTGTCAAAGCGATCCAATGTACATCTGCATCGTGCCACACTTTTCAAACTGGAGTCAAATTGTGGGGAATCCAATCAGCACAAAGCTTTCGTACTACTAAATGTTTGCATATGACAACATTTTATGCTTTCACACCAATTTTTAAACACGCCGTAACATGTCGGCTCTCTTTCGTACAGGACCAATATTCTTTTTGGGAACTGTCGTTTTTGGCTTAGGAGCTCGAAAGTTGTCATTTAAAGAAAGTCGACCACGTTGAATATGACTTGTCACCAAGTACTTGCTTGAGCCACTCTTGAAATTGTAAAAAATCACAGCTCGATAACGCTCTATGCAATTCCCTGATATCTTAGGGAAAGGATTACTTTAAAATTATGTATTTTAAAAACTTTCAAGCATATTTGACAACTTTCACTGTAATTAAAGTTGTTAAAAACTATGTCAAAATGTCAAGCAAAATTTGTTCCAAAATATCACAGCCTGCTGGATAGGCTCAGCGAAAAAAGAACAGCTCTCGTATAATCAAGATGAAACTTCAAAACGGTGGTTCATTTTTCATTTTTACCCACAGCTTTGGGGTAAATATGGGTGCCTTCAAAGTGCCATGCCAAGACGATACTGACCTACTAAGGGGCAAACATTATCCAGTTATTCATTATTAAGTTTATGTTGTTTAACAGATTGCCTTTTAACTTCTTAAAGACTAAGTACAAATCCCCATTCAGCCCTAATTTTAAGAAAGTTTTCTAGATTATTCTCATAATCAATGGAAAGAATTGTTCTGCTTTGTTTTGGGTTGCATATGCCAAGAATTCTTTGTAGAACATATCGGTCAAACTTTGTTGTATACGTAACATAAAATGCCTTGCTTCCAGCTAGAGTAGGGATCAGGGCGAGGCATGGTAGAGGTTCTCCCGAGAGAAAGCCGAGGTCCATTAAAATTTACAAAGAACAACATTTGCTAACAAGGGCAGGGAGTTTCTTTAAAGAAAAGCAGTTAAAAACATTTTGTTGCACTAGTTCTAGAATTGTGGAAATATACAACCCGTAAATTTAGAATCTTAGTAGCAATTTTATTAAAAAAGAAAAACAAGACACAATGACTTTGGTAGTTTGATTTATAATAAAAATGACGATAATAAAAGATAAATTTCGAACATATGAGTCCTGGAGAATCCTGAATTCTGGGGGCGTCGTCCCTGGTAAGAAGTAGAGTGGATATTTCCACAACGGATACCACGTCACTGACCCCTAAATTGTACCAATTTGGTAAGGCTCTTTCATGCTCACGCTAAATTCGACTGAGTCTTATGCATCCAGAAGTACAAAAGAACTAGCAAAACGAAAGCTAAAAGACGCAAATTCAGGGAAGAAAAAAATTCCATGTATTCAATGAATACCGAACAAAGTGATGATTAATAAAAATTAAGCTCGCTAATCTAGTAATTAATAATTCATTGCATATACATAATCTTTGGTAATTCGCAAAATCATCGAATTAATAACAAAGTTTTATACAAAATTGCAAATTGTATAATATTGTAACTTTCAATACACTATTCTACCGATTAATGTTTGAAAATTAACAAGAAGGAAAGCTATTGCAACACGTGCACGACGCTAGACAAAAGGGCCATGCGATAAAGATATAGAATTAGGCAAAAGCGATATTAAAGATAAAGAAAATTAAGGCTGTAATAAAATATTATCACAAAATAACATCAATTAAATACGCTAGGAAAAGATAACTTAAACGTACTCACCCTTCAAGGCAGTTAAGCACCTTTCAAAATGCAATAGAGACACCGCGTCTGATCGTTACAAGTGTCGGTAAGAGGACGAAGGAAAATTTCATTCGGCGGAACGAACATTCGCGTTAATAAACGCAATAAACGAACTAAGAAGAAACTCTCAATATTGCAATAAATTCAACATTCATACATATACACCGCTGTTTAAAATAAACAGAACGCTTAACAATAAAATTGTTACAGTTGCAACAATACAAATTTCTCGTTGTGTTTTTTGTACAATATGACTTGCATATTTATTTCCCTTTTCATCGCTTGTTTTCACGAATCTTGGATCTTTCGTAGAAAAAAAATAAAAAACGACAATAAAACAAATTACATCTGTCATTACACGGTCGTATTACAATCGTCAACGTTTGGTCCATAATTGTCCCAGATGTGCTTCGTTTTTGTTCAAAATTGTGGTTCGTACTTATCCCTTCCATTAAATCAACTCAAAAAATTACAGCAGCGCCTTATCAATGTCCAACTAAAAATACAAGGAGAAAGGGTTAACCTTTGTCAGTACTAATTTTCAAACGTTAAAGTTTAAAGATAATTAAAATATAAATTTCGTTTTACTTTTGCGATTTTTTTTTTGCTAAAACAACATCATGCGACTATTATAAAGTATACCCAATAAATGAGTGGTTTAAATTTATACTGTTTAAATATTCTTCAAGCCAGTTTTTATGGTAGTATGTTTGAGTCGGTTAAAATCTTATAACATTATGCGGATTAGATATAATTTAGCTGAATCAACAAGAAATACATATACTTATTAAAAAAACAGTCATGCATTAAAATTCTACATTTCATTCAAGAATCTACACTTAAATAATTTAAACGGGTTTTTCCTTGAAATGAATAAAATTTAAGGAATTTGCGCTTTTCTTTTGCCAAGAAAACGTTATTATATCTTTATATTATTTTCAAGTAAATATTTACTTCATTCGCGTAAATATTCCAAATATAAACGTTCAAAAATTCTATATTTGTTAAAACATTGCTACCGGTTTCGTGCACAGCACATCCTCAGGCAAGTTAGAATACATAAAACATATAAATTAGAATGTTGTGCTATGTATCTGCTATTTTCTAATTACAAAGTATAATGTATAATTTTTTATATTTTTATAATGTATATGAATTTTATTGTATATAATTTAAATTGCTTATCTTAAATGAATAAACGTATCAATTGCAAATGTCTTAAAAAGAGCAATTATTTCAAATTAGTACAATGAATGTAATTGTTTATTAGTTTTTACTTTTTTTATATGTTCTATGGCATGTAATATGTATAGTTTATGTTTACGTTTAAATAGTACAAACTAGAAATGGAAATTTAAATACTTACAATTTGTTAAAACAGTAAAAATTTATCACAGTTTGGAATTAAATATTTTATATCTGCTACACTGGCCTAGTATTAACATAAGTTTGTAAAACATTTAAAACTAGTTTAAAATTAAATGTAAAGGTGGACAATACACAACACGTTAAAATGACTATAAGTATAACGGCGGGATGTCATAGGTGAGTAGTTAATAAAATAGGATACCGCACACGACAGGAAGTTCTAGTAGTCTGAAAAGTAGATGTAGATTCGAAGTGTAATTGAAAATTCAAACAATTATTGGCGTTTACAAACTGCTGTCTTAAAATTTCAAGAGACTCAAGGTTGTTTAGGAAACCTACTCTATTAGCTGTATGTAAAATGGTGAAGTTGTTTTCTATTGTAAAATTATGGTCGTTATCAATAAGATGCTGGGCGAAATGTGAGAATCATGAGGAATTTGATTAAGGGCATCTGATGTCTTCTTTGATGCGAGTCTCGAAGTTACTATACGTCCTACGAACATAACTGCATTGGCAGTTCCCACAAGTAAGCTTGGAAACGCCTCTTTTTTAATTTTTCAACACTTCCTTTGTTATTTAACAGTACATTACGTAAGGGATGAATCGTTCTAAAGGCAGCATTAAAATGGTTTTTCAAAATACCAGCAATGGATTAAGAAATAGGACCTATGTATAAAGGAAATTGATATATAGTATTTGTCTCTATCTGGTGTTGATACGATAGTCTGGTCTAAATAAACGTTCTTCTCTGAATCTTGTTTAAAAGTTTGTCAATTATAGTTGGATTGAAGTGGTTTGTTATAGCTATTTGTTTAATTGTGTTTAACTCTTTATTAAACGATTCATAAGAAAGAGAAATATTTACCAATCTGTGTAAATAATTATAGAAGGAAGCATATTTATGATTATGTGGATGGTTCGAATATTCGTCAATGATGATGCCATTGTGGGTGGTTTTTCTGTAAATGTCAAAAGTAAGGTTTTTTACTATTCTCTAATTTTGATATGGTAACATCTAAAAAAATTGATTCCGTTATTGTTTTCAATTTATAAAGTAAGTAAATTTGATTGAATTATGAAGATTGTTAATATAAAACAGAAAATCCTGTAGACTCAAGTTATTGCCTGACCAAACTTTTAATGTCATCCACATATCTGGTATAAAATTTGATATATTCACAGAAAGGATTATTGGCTAATAATTTTATATCAATATATTTATATTGGCATATAAATATGTTGATTCAAAAAAATTCATAAAGTCATCTGCCAGAATAGGAGAAATGGGAGACCCACCCCATAGCGAAGCCATGCGGTAGTGAATATAATTGGTAATCAAACTGAAAGAAGTTTTCTTCTAAGAATTGTTTTATTAAATTAATGAAGTCATTACTGAAACACATCCTCTCTGGTTCATTTTTCTAGGACGCCCTGACTCTTTTCAAGGTTCAATAGAACCAGTTCATTTATACTGTTTAATAATCATACAGTGCTCCCCTTAACATTAAACCGTTTAGCAGTATCAACTTGACGTTGCTCATTACTGTAAGCATCAATAATACGGTGTTTTATATCAAAAGAAACTTATTCCACGCGGCATATTGTACGATACAGTCGACACTAACATGTACTGTAAAATCAAGCAGCATATCAAGTTAGAATACTTATCAAACGATAAAAAAACTAACAGACACTTTTTTGTCGATCTATTTTTGTCCAGCAACGTTTGCGCTTTTTTACTTTTACTCAGTGTCAAAGAAAGATAAATATACACCTTTTATATAATTCCTTTTTAGGATAGCACGACGTACAATAAATATATATTATAATTTTCAATGCAGTGATTTTATCCTCTTTACATCAGAAAATAATATTGTCTATCTACTTATGGCCACTACTGTAAATAATCAAGAATTCAAGTAAAAAATGCTTTATTTTAAGAAAATGAAACTATTGATTTATGAACAATACTTAAACGCTTTTTGGAATTAAGAAAACTAGGTATTTACTATCTTTAGGGTGTGTTTATAGTGAAGCTGTGATAGTCGATAAGAGCGACGATAAGAGCTGTGATAAGAGCGACGATACTAGCAGCGATAAAAGCGTCGAAAAATATCCATCGCGAATGACGCTTATGAAGCGTCATTCGCGATGGATATTTTTATTGGCGCCTTTCTTGCTTGATTTAGGTGTTTTTGGTTCCGTATTGGGGGCCTAAAATAAACTTCGCTTGTTAAATTCTCGATATCCATTAAAATTAGAACTGATGAAAGCAGATAAAATTTTACAGTTCGATTATAAATACTCTTATCTTTGCTCACCATCGCTGTCCTAAGATGTCGCGTAGTTCTAACAAACACCCGCATACAAACAATGTATCTCATCGCTTCGCTGTTATCGCTGCTCTTATCGAGTATCACACCTCGCTTCTGTAACCCATGGTTACGCCAAGTTACAGCGCTCACTAATTGGCCTGTTTTGCTAAGGTATCGCTCTTATCGACTATCACAGCTTCACTATAAACACACCCGTAGATAAATATTGTTTTGTGTTATAATATAACGGCCATTTACTTATACTAAGAATCACTTTCCTCAAATTTTCTGCAAGATTTTCTTGAATCAAGTTAACAAATGTCTTAAACAAAGAAATACAATTATTTCATTACAAGTATATTTCTCCTAATCGGAGAAAGAAACGCTAAGAAAATATCTCTTTTGATTTAAAACAGTTATTGTATTGCGGATAATTGAAACAGTGATTGTCTTGCGCGTGTAATATGTTCTTACTTATCCTTTTTCTTTTTGTGCTGTTATTGATGTAGCATGGTGGTTAAAAGCTTGGACACGGATGGTAAATTATTCTTCGGCCAAACCGAACTACGCCAAAGAATAAAAAAGCACACCAATCCGTTGGTTATTACGAAAGATGTCTGCAGAACGATTTCGTAATAGTTAGCGCGGCGCCTGAACTAACCGTGGTTGCTAAGCCGGTTATTACGTCTGATCTAGCAAAGAAAAGGAATCAGTAATGGCCGCACTTGCGGTGGTGAAGGTAAGCGGAGAGCTTCTTCGCTGACCTTGAACCTCGCCAAACTAGTCCTGCAGCAGTGTCAAATTAACCGTGCCCATTTCTTGATTATCAGTACGTTGCGTTTAAACGTAAATATGGGTACCTTATCAACTATGGATCGGATAGCATTGGGCCTAGACACCGTCTACCCTCATATTGTTTACGCTGTTACATAGAAGTAATAATAAATATTCATGTTGTTAAATCAAATTCGCATTAAGGCCGGTTTATTTGTAGCTCGCTGGGACTACGAAATAGTATTTGTTTTATATCCACACCTATCTTCTCGCTATATAAAAGGATAACTAAGCATTTAATTAAGCAGACATAGATAACACAACTTTGTGACATACCTAAAGACCCGTTCAAACGATAACATTGAAACGTGACATTAAGTGCCATGCCGTTAAATATGCATTCCAATAGTGTTATACTCTGAGCTGATTAATGTCTCAGTGCCGTGTTGGCACGAGACAAGTGTCGGGAATCAAAACATTCAAATGTGATGGAGGTCGAATCCGTTGCTGGCATCTAAAAACTGATGAATGATATCTCAATTATGTAATGTGCAACACTGAGAGCCGGTCACGTATCCTAGTTATTTGCGTTATATTTGTAATATAACAGTTTGTTGAACATGCCAACATCAATTTGCAGGAAATCAGGAAAAGATATCGGATTTTCTAACTGCATCTCCCTCACGAGTGTTTCAGATGCACCTAATACACAGAATTCACCTTCTTGCATATTCTCGCTTCTTTTTTTCGGATTGACAGCTTCAGAGTAATTAATTGCTCTAAAACAGTGATTCCCAAAGCGGTCCAGGTGGACCCACAGGGGTCCACGGGAGACTCGACGGGAGTCTACATTGGCGTGAAAAAAAAAATGGGGGTTCATAAGTTGTAAGTGGGGGTCCACGAAAATTTATCTGGTTTCGATAGTAAAGAACAAAAATGTTGGCTTAGCTTTACCTATCAATGTAGGCAGATAATACACTATTAAAAAAAAGGGAGCAAAAAAATTCAAAATTTTTCGGTAATTTTTGACAGGCTGTATTTCAGTGAAAAATTGTCGTATTAAGACTTTAAAAAAGCATTTTGAAGCTTTAAGATTCTAATTTTCAGATTTTTTGGCTAAACATGTTTAGGAGCTACGGTTCTCATGCAATCCTAACTGATAACGCGAAAAAATAATTTTGCAATTTTGTTTTTCTTTTTTTTATCCACGGGCTTGAAAATTTTTTTTTCAGTTAGGCCGGCATATGGATCAGATAGCCTGTTTATTTAGCTTTAATTTCCTTTTTTAAAACCTCCCTTAATTTTTTTGAGTAGTGTATTTTCAGGTCAGCGACTGTTACTTGTAAAAACTTGCATATTCGATATTCAGTACAACGCGTGTCGAGACTTGCAAAGCGCCGCCCGCCCGCCTGCAACGCTTGTTCAGGCGTGCAAAGGGACGAAATACGACTTGTGCTGTGCTTGCAATCTTGCATGAACTTGTTTGATTCTTCACCAATATAAATACGAATGCCAAGGACAAGCGTTACTCATTTGTTTCCGGAATTTTGAAAAGAAAAGTGTGAGTGAATCGATGTCAGTGTTTGCCAGTGCCGGAAAAAGTAAGTACCTGCCTATTTGTTATACATACTTTTATTTTATATTGTAATAATATATTTGTTATGTTTGCGTGTAGTAGGTACGTAATAAAAATTAAATACTGAACAGGGCCATTATTCGATACTTCTATAAAAGAACAGAAAGCCGAGAAAGATCGAACTTTTAGTACTTTTTATTATAAAATTACTTATTTACCCGACTGTGCTGATTCACTAAAAGAGAGATATATGATTGACCTGCATGTTTGTACATATTTCAGTGCCCTCGTAGTTGCTAATGCTAAATGCCTAAAAATATTTTCATAAATTATACGTGTCTTTATGTACCACTCGTAACGTACATCAAAGTAATAAATAAATCATTAAAATCGCGAAGTTTTGATGTCAAAATATTCTTTAACTTTAAAAGTATTTTCTTTCGAATTTACAGAAATGTATCAAAATATAATTAATCAAAAAATGTTTTATATTACATTGCAATAGGTTCAGCCGTTTTGTGAAAACCTCTATATGGGTCTCAGCGGTTTATTGCTTTTAATAATTAAAATCAGTTTTAATCCTATTCTATTCTGTTAAAATAGCCATATCCTGTTAAAATCGCCTTATGATTACTAAAACAAACATTTTTTTCTTTACAGTTTACTTAGAGGTAGGTAACTGATACGAAACATGGCTGAATCTAAGAAGAAATGTCGACAGTACAGTGTTGATTATTTGAAATTTAGTTTTCTTCTATCAAAGGCAGACAAACGATTGCCCATATGCCTTTTATGCAACAAAGTTTTGAGCAATGACTATGAAACCATCGAAGCTTGAAGATCATCTAAGAAGGTGTCATCCTGATGAAATAGGTAGATTTAAAATATTTTCAAACATTGAAGGAAAAATATGAAAAGAGACCCACCGTGCACAGTATGTTCGCTTCAACGTCTCAAAGTAACGATGATGGCTTGCGGGCATCTTACAATATCTGATTGCTTATAGCGAAATCTGGAAACCGCACACCATCGGAGAACAGTTAATTTTACCCGCTGTTGAAGAGGTTTTAAAAATTGTTCTGCACAAACCTCCATTCGACATTCTCAAAAGAATTCCTTTGAGTAACAACACTGTACAAAGACGTATTGATGATATGAGCTCTGATATTGAAAGCTTCTTGTGTAATTATCTGCAAACAACTCATTTTTCTATTCAACTGTACGAGTCAACTTTACCTGGTAATGAAGCATTATTATTGGCATATGTTCGATTTGTTATGGACGAAGAAATCCATGCTATTCGCGAAAACTTTGGAGACGGACACTAAAGGCGAAATAATATTTAATGTCCTGAGTGATTTTTTTAAGGAAAAATCGATTCCATTTACAAACATTATTTCGGTGGCAGCAGATGGAGCTCGTGCCATATTCGGGCGATATCGCGGGTTTATAAGCCACCTTAAAAGAATTATACCAGGAGTAACTGCAATTCACTGTGTCATCCACCGACAACACCTGGTAGCGAAAAATTTGAGTGATAGATTGCACTAATCGCTTCAATTTGTGATTAAAGCACTTAACAAAATAAGAAGCAATGCGTTAAATACCCGTTTATTTGCACAATTGTGCGACGAGAATGATCTTGACTTCCAACGATTGCTCTTACATACTGAAGTACGCTGGTTGTCGAAAGGTGAATGTTTAACAAAATTTTACTCACTTTTTGAATCAGTTTTAGAGTTTCTGGAAAGGTCCAGATTTAAAGGAAAACCTGATCAAATTGAAAGCAGACATCGCGCATTTGACAGATTTGTTCAAAAAATTTATTGAGATTAACTTGCAGTTACAAGGGGACAGCCTAAATTTAATAAAAACAAAGGGTGTAATTTCGGCTTTTCTTGGAAAATTGAAATTTATGAAGCAAAATATTAGTCGGCGCGAATTCTCCCAGTTTCCAAACTTGTCACAAGCAGAATGTCTTGATGAGGATATTCAGACGCCGTGCATGATGACTTCAAAAATAGATTTGAAGATATTCTGACGATGGAAATACCACCATGGATCATAAATCCATTTGATGAAACGGAAGTGGCGAATGTGGTACTACAAGAGGCGCTACTCGAGCTTAGCACCAATGAGGAGCTGAAGGTGAAATTTAGAAAAGGCTATCAAACATTTTGGCTGCAGGCAGAAATACAGAAATACCCGAAAAATATCCTGGACTGTGAGAAATTGCGAGAAAACTTTTGATACCGTTTCCCTCGTCATACCTTGTCGAAAACAGTTTTAGTGTCGTTACAAACCTATTAACAAAAAAAAGGAGCAGATTGAACATCACAGAACGGGGAGATTTGCGGTTATTCCTCACAAAACTGAAGCCTAATATTGATAATTTGCTGTCAATCCATCAAGTACATCCCTCCCATTAAAATTATTTTTTTTTAATTGTTGATTTGCATTGCTGAAGTTACGTTACGTTATTCATGTTTAATTTTAATTCTATTAAGTCTGTAATCATACTATTTTAATAAATAGAACAAAAGAAAATATACTATTTTTCTTTTTATTTTTACCACTCCGAATTTAGGGCTGGAACTCAGCCGCGCAAATTTCCATCGTTAGATCTAATTTTCACATTTTTTGACGAGTTTTGGGAATATGGTGGAAATGTAGCAGCAGGGGGTCCACCGAAACCAGTAAAATTTTGAAAGTGGTCTACGAGAAAAAAAAGTTTGGGAACCTCTGCTCTAAAACATTTCGTACTACATATACAGTATCAATAGATGTCGAGCACCATCGTGGCATCATTAATGATTAATGAATAGAGTTGCTCAATTGGCGCCAACAGGCAGTGGCGGGCGCATAAAAATTTACACAAAATAGATGGTCAGAAATAAAATATAATACGTGCTCAAACACTTACCGTCTTATAAGAGTCTCCCGTGAAATCACAAAGTGAATAATGTCTGTTAAATATCTGCAACATTAGATATGTTTCCACAGTTGTTTCGACAGACCGAGTGCGGCGCGAGGAAAAAAATGTGTTTATATGCAGAGAACGAACGTTCTACATCTAGTGACGGTATATTTGCGTAATTAAAATAATCTTTGGAACAACTTAACGGTTCTGTTGACGCACCTTCACAAATTTGTCTTAATGTGCCAAAATCAGAATCTTTCTCTAAAACACTTTCAAACCTTTCTAGAATACAAACATTTTTTGCGTCTTCTACCGCGCATAGCTGTGCGTGAACATGTTGCACTATTTGCAGAGATTCCACTAACGACGTCCGAAGTAATTGTTCTGAATAGTAGCCTGTAACCATGTTCCCCAACGTGTAAGAATAGGTTCTGTAAATACGTTTTGGGGATTTGACAAACACTGTTTTGTATGCGCTATTAAAGCGTCTACATCAGGATAACATTTTCTAATACTATCTGCCACATGACTGAAAGCATGAATTTTACACGTAATATGAAACAAGTTAGCACAATGTTTTTTAAGAGACCGGCCTACAGAAAGCATGTTTGCGGCACCATCACTCATAAACATCAACAGTTGGTTTGTTGAAAGTTCAAACGTACCATTACATTAACCACAGAATGTTTTTTACGATATGTTGTTTCGTCCACACATATCCACAGTTTTTTATTTTTCAACTCCGATTTAATCCTTTTTTCAACATGTTCACGAGCAGATGGCACAATTCTTTGTAACGATGCTCGACTTGGTAATTTGCAGTCCGAATATTTATTCCGAAAGAAGACATATGCTTCCTTGTCTAGTAAATTAAACGGTAAATTACATGCAATAATGGTAACACATAAATTAAATTTAAATTTGTCATAGTGTCGTGTGCAATTTTTTTTTAAGGGTGCTGTTTACTATTTACGTGACGTAAACAATCTCTTTTGGACCAACACATTAAAAGGATATTACAAACTACACATTGAATTTTAACTCCATCATAATTTAGGTCAGACATTTCTGCCATAAATTCTTTAACTTGGTCGTTTTCGCGACGTAGGCAACATTTTTAAAACAAACGTAGAACTACGAAATAGTATTTACAACAGCGTACATGTATACACAACAGGTTTGGTTGAGACTCGCAGTTGTATTGAGGGTTGTATCGAACCCCCGCCACTGCCCGTTGGCGCTAGTAAGCAACTCTATTAATAAGACATTAAAGGCCGACACAAATTCAACCCAGGAGATGCACATGTCATGCCCACTCCACGCGTGGGAGGAATCTGCGAAACATAATTAGTAAGATTCGACAAACGAGCGCAATGTCAGAGGCGTATCGCGCAAAAGTGGGTACGTGAGATACAGTATTATTAAAAAGTAATATATTCTTACCGTTTATTGACGTCTTGATGTCCACTGCGACAAAATACCACTGCCCCGATAAGCCGCGTAAAACTGCAACATAAGCAACGCTTCCATTGCCGATTCACTTAGCCTTCGACGTTGGTCTGAAAACGTTTTCGTGTATTTCGAAAATGATCGTTCTACATCCAGCGAAGAAGAATTTGCGTAATTCAGATATTCCTTTATCTCTTCTGTGCACTCTTTATTTTCAGTAATAGACCGAACCTTTTGTAAATCGGGATTTTTGTTTAAAACTGCACAAAATTTTTGGACGACATCTAGTCTTATAGGATCCGTCAAGCTTTCTTAGAGCGACTTGTAAATTATCTAAGGTATTTAATGAATCTCGTGAAGATAAGTGACTGTTTTGTAACAGCGATATAGCTTGTACAACTGCAGAATAGTTTATGGAAATTTCATCTATTTGTAGTTGAACGTCCGAATTGGAATAAAGTTGCTGAGTCTCTCGAATCGCTGTAGATTCATTTGATTTAAATTTTAAAGTCACATCCTTGACATTTGCGAAATATTTATGATAATAAAATACTGCCTGAAGCCATGTTCCACATCGAGTTATTACAGGCTGAGGTGGTAGTGGAAGTTTCGGACACAATTGTTTGAAAACGCGGATATGTTTGGGAGATTTCACAAACGCTTTTTTGGTAGATGCTATCAAATTATTCACCATCGGATACTTCTTTCGAATGGTTTCTTGGGCTCCTGTGATACAAGATTCTCTTAACGAATCTTTTATTATCATCATAACGGTTTCAGCATCACTTTCTTCAATCCTTTTACTGGTTAATAACAAGGAAGCTACTAGATCATTACGTTTTAAAGGACGCGCTACAACATGAATCACGCTGTGTTTCTGTGCATTACGCAAATTTTCTTATTTTTCAACTCGTCTACTCTACAGTTTTTTACTGTACCCTGCAAATGTGGTAAATTGTATCGCAATTGTCTATTGGTTGGTAGTTTCCACGAGGGAACATATTCATTCCAAAAAAGACGAATGTGTCCATTGTCTACTAGGTGTTGTGGGATATTCCACACACTTAACATAAACATAAAATCATACAGAAATTCCCAGTACGGAATATCGTTGCTTAAATTCAGTACATGACGTTTACTGTTAATATGTCTTATACAGTGAAATGTGTCGCGACCTATGAACCATATATTGCAAATTTTGCACTAAATGATAGTACCTGTATATTCCCAGGGAAACGGCTAATATATTTATTCACATGCGATGCTAAAGGTAAACCTCGCTTACGACAATCCATGTTTTAAAAGACGCACACCGATAAACCGATAATTATCGAACGAGCGTTTACTTCCACGCCTATCGAATGACTAAACTCTCCACTGGCTTCGCATCGACCAAAATCCACTCTCGGCGCTTCTGCCGTAGCACGTGTTTGTCGAACCTTAATAATTAGCAATACTCCACCGCATATTAGACGCATCTCACGGCCAACTCATGCGTGCCCATGTGTGCTGGGTTCAATTTGCGCCGAGCCTAAATATTAGATAAGCGTTGTACGTTTGGTGATTCAAATTGGCAAAATGTTGACATCATAAGTTTATTATTGCTTGCGTCCACTATCCAATAGTGAATTTGTTTTTAGCAGAATTTTAGTTAATTGGGAATGAAAACGAATTTAACATTATTGTCTTCAACTTTTATACCATCAAAGTTTTACATTCTTTCCTCTGTTCGAAATAAAAATTGAGTTGATTGATGTCGAAGGAGTCTTGTTGTTGTTGATAATCGGAACGCGTTGATGTTGCAATACACTGGGATTTAATGTAATGTTTTGGGCAGGTTTTCGGGAATTTTCCTCCACTATGCGTTGTAATGCACCAGCCGCGGCGAAAAGTATAACAAAAGAGTACCAGCGAACTACGATAAAACGTTAAAACATAAAATAGTACAAATGAGAAAACAACAATACCGTGGCATTCGCGAACCTATCGTATTAATTCAGCTAACTGTTAGCTATAATTTTTTCTGCAGTTCACACAAAGTAGGTTTTGAAGAGTCGTCTATTATAAAAGTAATGGAAACAATTTCTTTAAAAATAGTTTTCATTTGGTGTGTATAGTGTCATCCATAAGAATAATTTCTTCACGATTTAACACTCTGTAGATGGAGAAATCACTGTTCTGATATGAAAGGTGATCTCTTATAAACTAAATGCACTTACAGATTAAGTTTGTTTTGCAAAAATCACAAATTTTTCACTAACCCTGCTGGTTTGTAATTTCTGAAGAAGCAAACCGTATTAGTGGTGAATCGGACGTCAGTGGTTCTAAACAGCTTCTTCATTTTTTTTATTCACGTTCGATTTTGAAACTAAAAATAGCATCATTGGCTTCCTTTTGAACAGTATTATAACAATAACTCGCAACTATTTATAGTAACCCGGTATGTTCTTTTATAATGTTTCATTTGTAAGTCCTACATGTCCCCCTTTATTACAAGAACAAGCGCCTTTGTATTACACCTACGACAAATCTTCTCTGAATATGTATGGGAGAACAGGACCTGCCGTAATTTGCATAATTCATTCACTTGAGTTAATTTTCAGGTTACTTTACCTGATGCGACAACCGTTCGGGGTGCACAATAATCGGTTTGTCGGTTAGTAGCGACCCAATTTAACCATTTATACAGGAATGAAATGTTAGTTCAAAAAACGTCAAGTACAGATTATAGAAGTTTTGAAAACATTTTATATGTTTCCAATGCTTCAATGGCCCTACGTACTAACAAGTCTTAAGAAGTTGGCGTACAAAATTAAATAAGTTTTTTTTTAATAAATAAAAAATGATTAGAAAAATCAAAAGTACACAAGTACAGGTAATTTTATTCTGAAATTTTGACGAACGATGACGTTATCGTACATTTATAAAATGACAAAAATATACTTTAGAAATAATCTGCTCTAATTATTGATTTTCTCTTAAGTAAGACAAAGTGGACATGTGCTTTTTGAGATCATAAATTTTATATTTATATTCGAATTTGGTAAATATTAAGTAGTAATCAGGTTGCATTGTAAACAATTTGGTAGCACTGCCAAAAATCACCTCAGTAATCAATATTTTGAAGATGCACATTAGCTTGTTAGAAAAACAAAATGTAAACATGTTAATCCTTTTTGGTGTGAAGAAATCGTCAAGAATTGTTTGTTATTTTTCTACGCAAATGTAAATATAGCAAAACACTGCCATCCGACGCACTATCAGCTGGACATGCAGTTTGTTTATTTTTAACTTTCCCCAATTTTTGCCAAATTACGGTTCGCGAAGAGCGGGAAGAGTACTGAATATTATTAGATGAAACGTTCTGAGGATCAAGTTGGCAACCTTGATGACAAATTCGATCAGCTGTTTGAAAGAAATAAAAACAAACATAACCTCTTTTGTTCATATCAAAATGTCAGCTCCTCTCGAAACATGTACATCAGAAGAGCAATGTTTGGTGATAAGATTTTTGTTACCCGAAGATGTGAAACCAGCCGAAATTTATTCCAGAATGTTGAAACAGTACGGTGAAAAGTGTTTAAGCCGCGGAAAGGTGTATAAATGAATTGAACAGTTTAAATCGGACAGAACAAGTGTTACCAATTTCATCGATTCGGACGACCGGTTGAAGTCTTGGCTAGCGTGCTGCAAAATCGCATAAATGAACTTACTCGCGATGACAGACGTACGTATAAAAATCTCGACAATTGCCGATTTGTGTAATATTAATATTGGAACTATGAATTCTTGCAAAACGCGTTCGAAACAGTTGGCTCATTCACCACCAGAATCAAAACGGCAAAGTATTGAATGGAATCGGATTCACCCGCGAAGAAAAAATTCAAAACTCACGCGTCTGCCGGTAAAGCGATGTTAACGGTCTTCTCGATGCCCAATTCTTTATCACTATTTAGAAGAATCACTGTGAACTATTCTGATATGTTTCAACATCGAGTGGAACCTGCTATAAGAACAAAACGCCAAGGTGTTCTCTTCATAGGTGTAATTCTGCTGCACGATAACGCCTACCCTTATACAGCCCAGAAAACGTGAGAGATCGTCGAAAATTTGGGTAGGGAGGTGTTGCGACGTCCACCTTATATGAGGGTGGCGTCGTAAGTTTTTGCAAACGACCACTAGATGGCGCTATTGAGATTTAACATTAGTATTTTCGTAAAATTTGATATTTATTGCTGTTGAAACAGTGATGGCATAGAAATCGGCCAACTAGTTTAAAAAAATGTAAAATTTTTCACTTATTGTAACGCACATTGGATCTAATACTGAAACTGCGTAAAATCGCTCTAACATATGATTATCGATAAGAAATAAAGTCCTCTAGAAACAAAGGGAGCGTGTGAACCCCATATTTGCTTGGTTTTATCAAGACGATGTCTACTATTTGAGAAACTACAAAATATTTACTTTGACTTGTTGGTTACATTATTGGTAATACAAGGGTAGCGTCTTAAGTTTTTACAAACGACCACTAGGGGGCGCTCTTGAGATTTGCCATTACTATTTTCATAAAATTTGACATTTGTTACTGTTGAAGCAGTGATAGCATAGAAATCGGTCGAGTAGTTTGTTTACAGTAAGCGTTTAAAAAAGCAATTTTTTTGAAAATGGAAATTTCATGTGAAGGTTTTCGTTGGACAATTTTTTACGATTTTAGTAAGGGCCTAACACAACAATGCCTCGAATCGCTTCGTTCAACTTTTGTTTATGAAGTCCTATCAGAAAAGACTGCTTACAACTGGTTTGCGGAATTTTGACGTGGCCGTGCGTCTGTCAGTGATGATTTTCCTGAAGGTCAACCAAAATCGGTTGTTGTTCCAAAAAACCTGGATGCTGTACACAACATGATTGAAGAGAATCGGCATGTAACTTACCGTGAGATCGAGGCATCCTCAGGCATATCGAAGACTGCAGTACATTCAATTTTGCATCAGCATTTACATGTAAAAAGGACCTGTTCCCGATGGATTCCGCATAATTTGACCCGAGCCCAAAAAAGGCTCGTGTTAATTATTAATATAAGGAAATGCTCAAATAATTCAACAGAGGATCTTCAAAATCGGTATATAACATCATAGACAACAGATGACAAACCTGGATACATATGATTCGGAAACTAAGCAACAATCAACTGTTTGGGTGTTCGCAGATGAACCGAATCCAACAAAAGTTGTTCGTTTACGAAATACTTTCAAGGAAATGATAGCTTGTTGAACGGTTGATGCTGAATGGTATACAACAGTTTGCCAGAAGTCATCGATGAAATCAGAAAAAGCAATCGACGACGTCGCATTATCCTTCATCATGATTTATCGCCTAACGACTTCTTTTTGTCACCTCAAGAAGCTGTTGAAGCTTTCAACAACCATGTTTTGAAGATACCACCTTCAGAGAGAAAAAATGTTTCGAAAATTGGTTCCAAGGCATGCAAAAGTGTATAAATCTTAATGGCGAATATTTTGAAGAACAATAAAACGATTTGTACTAAACAAATTTTTTTCTTTCATTGTTTATGTAAAAACTAAAAAGGTATCCCTCATAGTTCCGACCTTGCCTCGTCTGATTTTCATCTGTTCGGCCCACTCAGAATTTTTACGCGGCACCAAGTTCGAAGACAGCAAAGTGGTCAAGAAAGCTATTTGCAAGTGAATTAGAGAGTTTCCAAAGCGATGGAGCTTAAATGTTAGTGAAGATTACGTTAAAAAGTTGTGTAAGTTTCATTGTCACTGAATAGAACGTTTTTTGTCCACGGCCATTTGTCTCGTTAATTATGGGACGTCCCTCGCATTATACTTAAACTGAATGAATAAGGATTAAAAAAAAACGTATATGACTGTATTGGTTCAATTATTACCCTTTGAATTAGTTAACATAACTGGAGTACTTTTTTAGTTTAAAATGTATATTTCTACATCCATTTACATCATTTTGCCGTGCCATGACCTTTCACAACATAATTCGGATATGTCCTCATTTATTATCCATGGGGCTTCGATTACTACCAACATCGAAAACTACTTTAGAGTCATTACCTGTTTTCCATTGTTAATGTACGCGTTACTTTCTCGTTCATTGGTAGCGTAGAAGGATGTTCAGGTTTAATAACTACTAAAATATGTATAACTGTCTCATTGTTCAAATTCAAGCGCATAAATCTGTCAGAAGATTATGTTGAAAATAGCGAAAGGCACTGTTAAGTGATAATAATAATTAGAGCCCGGTAACTGGAGAGCAATCGCAGCGGCGGTGTGACTGTGTTTAAGTGGGCGGGGAGGACTGGTCGATTATGATACGACACGACAAATCATCATCACTCAGTTCAGTTTAGCATTGGATAGCTAATAGTGCGTGTTGATTTTATTGATATAGACGTAGTTATTAATTCTAGTTATTATTTAGTGTAGTGCGTGTTGATTTTATTGATATAGACGTAGTTATTAATTGTAGTTTTTAGTGAACATGTCGAAAGCTAAAAAATGACCCTTTCAAGATATAGTAAATAAGTTTATTTCTGACTTTCTCGATTTGTTTTACAACGGAAGTAAGATAGTTTGTAAAGTGTGCAAAATACATTTGATGTCAAATAAGAAGTGGAACTGTACAAGACACGTAAATTCCGCACAGCATAGAAAACGAAAATTGGGCATGCTACCGAGAAGTGCATTTTTTTAAATGTAATTCTTATGTTGATAAACTGTAATTTGCTACTAAGCTTACTCGATAAACAACCGTTTAAGGACTTTTGGGACAAATACATCCCCGAGTTGCGGTAGCCAACGGAGAAAACGGCACGTAAGCATGTTGCATTTGTACGCGATGATATGGAAAAGAAAATGAAACGCATATTGAAAAAACAGTTTCTTTGGTTATGTGTTGACGAGACAACAGACTGTAAAAAAAATTCAATTGTAAATATTATGGTACGCATACTAGACCCTAGTAAACCTACATTACCACTGTTACTAGCTAGCCGAAGAGTACTACAAGAGTGTACTGCTGCAGCAATTACGAAGGCTGTACTTAGTACGTTGGAAAAATTTCAAATTTCAAAAGATAGTGTTGATGTTTATGAGCGATGGCGCAGCGATAATGCGTTCGGTAGGCCGTTCTCTTCTTGAAGATGGTTGCAAGTGTTTACATGTTACGTGTAAAGTGCATGCTTTACATCTTGTGGCAGAAACCATTCGACAATGCTCTCCCGAGGTAGATGCATTAATAGCAAGCACAAAAAAAAGTATTTTTGAAATCTCCCAAACAATCATTTCACACAGAGTGTCCTGGTATTCGTTAACCACCGGAGCCAATTCTTACACGTTGGGGAACATGGTTGCAGGCAGCTTTTTATTATGCTGAACATTTCAAAATAGTAAAAGCTGTTGTTGCACAATTCAATCCTGCCTAAGTTGCAGCTGTTAAGGAGAGCCAGTCGAAATTTCAAGATATTTCCGTTGAAACAGATTTAAAAAATATTCGTAGCTACTATAAAGGATTAGCTGACGCAGTAGACCAATTACAAAATAATTCGTTATCATTATTGGAGTCTCTGCAAATTATGGACGGAGTGCATACACAGCTACTGACTATACATGATGCAAAATATAATCGCGTTTTAGAAATGTTCGAGAGCGTGCTACAGAAAGATCCCGATTTTAGCACACTAAAACAAATTTGTGATGGTGTATCGAATAATCCACTGACTAAGTACAAAGGGTATTTTAATCATGCATGTATAACATCGGTAGATGTTGAACGCTCTTTTTCAAAATATAAACTCATTTTCTCACCACGGCGAACATCGCTCACCGAGACAACTGTGAAAACACATCTAATGGTGTATACTTTTTGCCACTCTTATCCATATGATGTTAATACTGATAATGGTGCTTCTAGTTTTACTGTTCCGTAGTCAATGCTGCTTAAAAGGGTGAGTGTTTCACTACTTTTCACATATTATAATTATGTATTAATTCTGTTATTTTTTTTCTATTTTCTTACTATCGTTTTTGTATACTAGGCAAGTACGGCTATGGCACGGCTCCCTGTTACCGGGCTCTAATAATAATATAATCTTTATTTGCTGCATCGTACATTAAATATTTACAAGAAGTTCTAAGTATATTAGGAAATCACAGGATGAGGTTCAGGCAAAGTCTGCTTGACAACATTAACCCTGATATAAAGGAAATGCCTATAGTATATTCTGCGTATACACCCACTATAGTAAAGAGGAAAACTTAAATGCATTTCGCATGTTTGATTTCAGTTTTTAAAGCATTGCCAAAAATGTCATAACTGTATTTATATATTATATAAATTATATAAATTTACGTAAATTCTACATTTTTGTAGTATATAAAAATTCTGAAATTTGCAAAAAATAAGGGGGTGGAGGGTTGTTTCCCTGAACAAATATTTGTTATAGGGAAAATACCATCGTTAAGAGCACTAAAACAGTTTTTAAATCTTGTCTTAACTTTTTTTTGATATCTCTTATAGTTTCTGAGTATTTGAGTCAAACAGCGAAGGGTAGTGTTGAGCTTTGGGGGCTTTACACCCCGCCGGTGGGCGATTGTAAAAGCTAAGATAGTTATCGTTGTTTTACACTAGATCGGTCTATAAACCCACAAGTTTCATTTAAATCGGTGACATGCACTTACCTGTGTTTTTCCTTGTTAGTGGTGTCATGAGGATTGTCTTCAACTGAGGACCGTTTTCTGCCGCGTACACCTCGTTTTGAAAAATTGGCTTACCGAAAGCGGTGAGTGTCATTACATTACTGTATTCTCCCTATACTGTGGTATAATACAAATCTACATATTCGAGCATTTTTGTCAAAACAGTTGCTAGAATGTTATCGAATTTATTCCTTTCATCATATACGCAGTGTATTATTGATTATTGACGATATTATTTTCTGCAGTTGAAATTTTTAATTCAGTATCGTTAATTGAATTCGTTACAAGTGAAAATGTATGAGTTACGAAAACGTTTGTAATTTTTCTCGTCTGTAATTGTCGAAAATTATACGTCATCGATTCCTAGTTCGTTTTCACAGCACGGAGCAGCGCTTTCGATTTCAATTTATATTTTATAGCTAAGTATGGTTGCCCTTGGTCGATGTCTGTTGTAATGTAATCAAGGTATGTCAGTTTGACATTGAACTTGACCTAGGGAAATTCCTCGTTGAGTTATTTTTAAAACTAATTACGCTATTTACCAATAAAGAAGCATGAATTGTTGAAATGCGAAGTAGGTGAGCGAATATGTACCTACATATAACTTGTGCAAATGCAGAATTATAATTATAGCTAGAAAATTTTTATGCATTTGAATTTGACTTTAGGTGAGGTTACATTTATGAGTCAACTAAGTTTTAAAGCGTTGAACTGAAATCACGTTATATGTTGAGATGCACGTCATATAAATGACGTCAAATGTTCGTCATAGGTACTAAGACATACCACAAACACGGATGAATTTGTATTCTTATATAAATAATTATCTACAGTGACGATTTGATTATTACGCAATAGATATACTCACATACATTTCATAAAAATAGACATACATATGTATGTCGGTTATAAATTACATTAAACTTTGGCAGATTTGGGGAGTATCTGGTATTATACAGGGATGTCGCAACCTTCTGGAATTGTAAGATTGTACCTACTGTGTACATAGTACGAAGCGAAAATTTTCTAACATAATCAACATCACAGAGTATCTCTCAAAAATATTTTCGTATACGCAGGGTGATCGGTAAGTAGCTAGGCAGACACCTACTTTGTTACCTTAAGTAAAACGTCCTGTATATTATTACGTTTCAGCTTACCCTTCTAGAAATAAACCAAATTTAAATTAGTTTTCATCTGTCGGTTTCAAACAATTACAGATTTTTTAAAAAGTTTGCCCCAAATAACCCCCAAAATTTGGGCAAATAACATTAAAAATGCAAATCTTCTACGTAGATTAAACTACATACTTACCTCTACCTAAAAATTGTGTTAGAATACTCTTAATTTTTTTTGTATAAGTGTGTTATACTGTTTGATTACCACGACAAGGGGAAAACAAAAGGGATCTAACATTGCTTTTTTAAACTTGATTCAAAATTTTGACCCCAAGTAGCTATTTATAGCCAAATGGAGTTGTGTATTTGAAATTGCATCCAAAATGGTTTTCTAAGGGTGGTTTTACATGAAAGAAAACGCACAATTTACGTCAGACACTCCCTCGCATGTAAAATTCATTGCGACTGACCCCCCAAAAAGTCGGACATCTCTTGCCTGAAAAAAAAAACTTGCAAGTGTAAACCGAAAACTGTCACTTCTGCTTTAACTCCCGTACTATGGGATCTTTTCAAATCGTCCGATATTCTCTGCGAGTTTGTGATGGTTCCAAAAAAAAAAAGGGGGAAGATCGGAATATAAAATTTTAAAATTTTTTTGTACGAAAAAATAATTTATTGTGGGTGTTAAATCTGTATCGTCCGCGATCGAAAAAAAAAACAAAAAATTTTTAGAAAAATAGCGCAAAATTTGAAAAAACAGTGGCAGAAGTAAGTCGTAAGCTGCAAAATTTACGGAGCGAATATATGCAAGTAGTTAAAAAATCAAATGAAAAAAGTGGCCAGGTACAGATGAAATATTATGTAAAATTGGGCCCTTATTTTTCGGCTTACAATTTATGGTAATTCAACAGATAATTTCAGCAACAAAAAGTGATTTAGAAAGTAATAATTTTTTTTTTTTAAAAAAGCATTTTTTTTAGAAAATTTAAATAACTTATATTGCCAAGGTACTCCCCTTTTAGTCATAAACTATTTTTTAAATTTTTTCACGAACTTCTTTCGCTACATTGAATAATTTGATTTACACCCCCTTTGGGAGTTTTTTAATAATTCTGGGTAGGTTATCACCTCATTTAGCCATCCCCATGATAATTCTGCATATTGCACTTTTTTTATCAAACTTTCCAGGAGGACAAAGGGGCACAGAATCTTTTTTTACCTCAAAAAAATTATGTAAAGGCATATCGTAGTACTACTGCCTTAGCATTTTGGGGTTGAACGAATGGCTTTTTTAAAAACTCAAAAATCTTTTGGGCAAAATACCGAAGCATTTCTCTATATTTTTTTAGATCTTGAAAATGGTAATTAAACACTCGTTGGGCCAGGCTGTCTCTAAAGGGATTGGTTTCATAAGAAGGGTTTCAACGAACGCATCTGGGGAAACCCACTACATCGGTAGGCTTTGTTCTTCCGGTAGTTCAGTAGGTTCTGGCAAATTAACATGATTATTTTCAATGCTGAAGACAAAGAACAAATTTTTTGAATACACCTCCATCGGAAATTCTACCCTTCAAACCCATACAACATAAATAAATTGTAATGCATCTACTAACCTATCATAAAAATACTGTAGCTACCTTTTGTAATTTAATAATTGCCCCACTGTTAAAAGGAGCTTTTTAACGTGTGTTTTTTTGTCCAACGCCAAAAGCAGTGGGGAAAATTCCCTCGATCTTCAAATGTTTAGCATGTTGCAACCATTTTTGACTTTTTGTTGGTACCTGTAAAAAAAAACTTTATTACTGATTTTTTCCTTTTTTTACTTACAGCAATTTGGAGAAATTAACGAATATTCAAAGCAGTTAGAAAAACATCCAGAAGAAATTAGATGGAAAACCACATATTAGAAAAAAATAAAGAAAGAAAAGGAAATAATTGGGGAATCTGATTCAGAATGCTCTACAAATTACAGCGCCTAATGTAGGACAAATTTTTGGGGGGGGGGGATTTTATTGGGATCAGAATTAAGACAATTTAAAAATCCTGAAATAAAAGAAAGTTGGGGTCTTATTAACAGGGGAAAAATGCAAATTTCTGATGCGATTCGAACGAATTACTGTATTTGTTAGAATTAAGTTTAATGTTATACATTTTTATTTTGTATTGTATGGCACTGTGCTGCCTCTTACAGAGTTAGAAAGTTTTGGGACTACGATTAATATGTTTTTTTGTTCATGTATTTTTAGTATTATGGTGTTTTAAGAAATAATTTCTATTATTATTTTTTTGAAATTTTTAATAAAATAAAATTTAAAAAGATTTTATTACCTTTAGGGATTTCTCCTTTAATTCTTCATACAGTGCACTACATACTTTTGGAAAGAATTTGCTCACTGTGCATGCTGGTATTCTGAATAAGTACATCAGTGAATTATATGAATCACCTGTAAGCAATATTATACCATTATAAACTAATAGAAGCACGTAAATGAGTATCTTGTTTCTTAATTTTATTTCCCACCACCATTAAAAGGTTCTCTAAATCAACTGCGGATATACGAATAAAGCCTTCGGATTGCTGAGCATCTTGTAGTCTTAATTCTGTAAGCAGAATTTTGTAGGCTCCATAAGCTTCCCTTCTTAATATCCAATCTCTAACCCAGTATTTTCTTTTAATTTTCTTTTTATACTGTTGTGACGAGAGAATTAAAACTCCAGCGGCCCTTTGTGAATTATTTTTGATGACGGCATGTTGCAAAATAAACTGACACTTGAACTTGCAGAAAGCTAACATCAAGTGTAAATACATATGCAAGTAACCTGCGAGAATATCCTGCGAGTTCACTTGCACGACAGAAACTATAGCGATTTATTGCGGATAGTATAAATAGTAGCGGAAGTCGCTTGCGACAAATATTGCGCAAATAACTTGCCAGTGTATTTGTACCTTAAGTATAGTTTGGTTACCATGGCAACAGTAAACAAAACATACTCATATTGACGATCTTAGACTGTTGATTCAAAAGCCTAAGTATAGAAGAGTTAGGTAAGACGTATAATTTTTGTTTTGGGAAAAAAGTGAAGGAAATCGTGTATTTGGCTAGTAGGACTGACGATGTCCACTACTAAAAACATTTGTCAAATTAAAGCTAAGATGTGGTGCAACAGGAAACATTCATTCTACTACTACAACATCTTCTTAGCGGAAAAGAACAAGGGAAACAATATTTTAATAAAAGTTCATACAGACTAAGAATAAATGATGTAAATACATATATGCCAGCATCAATTTAAAATGAAACAAAAATTGAAATACACTATGAACAAACTAATAATAACATGAATGAATTACCTTTGGCGGTAAAAACCACTTAATCGATTTGCTACCCTCGCAGAAAATTGATGCAATGTTGGTTGCTCACTTCTGTAGAGGTCGATATAGCTTTCACTTTCGACATTCCCGGTGATTAAGGTATATTTAATTATATACTCTCATCCATACTAGTTAAAACTAATAATCTTCGTTGTAATTTTTATTGCATTTTATAATAATTAATAGCTATCTACTTATTTATCTATACATTGAACGCTCGAATTCCTTCTTTTCGCCCCGATACATTTGCGCATCGTTCGTTAAAACCTGTTCTGCACTTTTCTTAGTGTAGGCATATAAGTGTTGCACTCCAGAATGCCTGCATTATACTTAACTTCATACGTAAATCAGATGTATCAACTCTTTTTTAAGTTCTTGATTGCGTAAATGGCTACTTAGGCTTAACATTTTGAATCAATAGTTAAGACCAACAAAGTCAGTATGTTTTGTTTTTCTGTTGTAGTGGTAACCAGACAATACTAACACCCGAATCCGCTTGGATGTCATACCACACTAGCTTAAATGTCCCCAACAGCTGTCAAAAAGTACGTATAAAATATTTTTTTAAGTAACAGAAATGCAAAATGGAAAAAATGGTATAGAAAACTCGTTTCGTAAGGCATTTTGTTGCAGGTGTTCGTTTGAACAACTCGCCTTCGACTCGTTTTTCAAATCTCGGACTCCTGCAACAAAAATGAAACTTGTTTTCTAATATACGTGTTTAAGTTTTAAAAATTGTTCTTTTAATATCGTTGATAATGCAAACTCACTCACAAATAAATAATTACTTCGATTAGGATCATTTCAAATTCCGATATGAGCAAAGATATCATAAGATTATCATAGAAATACGCTATTGGAATTTGAGTGTTAGATACTGTTAATAGATAAAACGCCGAGGAGTATGTCGATCGTTAGGAACTAACACGGGGTTTCAAAACTGTCGGGATGACCATCAGGGTTTCAGAAAAATGTATCTTTTAAATTTCACCAATATTTCGCTTTTATTTAAAGCTTCATCAGTAACCTGGGCAAATATGCAGTAACAGCCAGAGGCATGGCGAACGCATAAAAGTTTACCATAAAATAGAAGGTAAGAAATAAATTATAAAACGTGCTGAAACACTTACCGTTTTAAAAGTCTTCCGTGAAATCACAAACTGGGTAACATCTGTTAAATATTTGAACCATTGGATATGTTTCCACAGCTGTTTCAGTCAAGTGGGTACGACGTGCGGAATAAATGTTTTTTAATGCCGAAAACGACCGTTCGACATCTAGCGATGTTATATTTGCATATTTCAAATAATCTTTGAAACAACTTAATGGATCTTCACACGCACCTTCACAAATTTGTCTTAATATAAGAAAATCGGAGTCTTTCTCTAAAACACTTTCAAATTTTCGTATTACACACCAATTTGTTTCGCCTTCTACAGCGCATAACTGTGCATGAACATCATTCACAATTTTAACAGAATCCACTAGCGACATCGAAACATTTTGTAGTCTTTCTATTCCCTCCGCTAGTCCGAAATAATTGTTTTTGAATAGTTTGTAAATCTCTTTTAACCTGACTACCTTTAAATATTTCCTGGGTTTTCTTCATTGCTGCAGCTTCTGTCGGATTGAATTTAAAACTACCTTCTTTACTTTATTAAAATATTTGTTGTAGTAAAACGCAGCCTGCAAGCATGTTATCCAACGTGTAACAATCGGCTGTGGTGGTTCAGGTAAATCAGGTCACAGTTTGTGAAATAGTTTGGATACGTTTCGGAAACACTGCCTTTGTACTAGCAATCAATGCATTTACTGGTGGAAAACATGTAGGAATCGTTTGTGCCGCAAGATTTAGAGTATGGATTTTACACGTTACATGTAAGAAGTTACCACTGTGTTCTTTAAGAGATCGGCCCAAAGAACGCATGTTTGCGGCACCATCACTCATAAACATTAAAAGTTGCTTGGGTTAAAAAACTTCAAATTTGTTCACCACCTTTAAAATCTCATCGGGAGTACAATTTATAACTCTTTTGAAAGCAAATAAGAAGGAGGATGACGGTCGATGTGGTTCCATTGTACGTACCATTACATTAACCACAGAATGTTTTTGACGATCTGTTGTTTCGTCCACACACAACCACAGTTTTTTTATCTTTCAATTCCGTTTTCATTCTTTTTTTCTATATGTTCACGAGCAAATGGCACTACATTTTGTATCGATGTCCAACTAGGTAATCTACAGATCGCATATTTATTCCTGAAGGAGACAAATGTTTCTTTGTCTAGTAAACGAAACGATAGATTACATAAAATAAAAGTAACACGTAATCAAATGTAAATTTTCTTGGTCTTGTATGCCACTTTTTGCAGAAAATGCTGTTTGCTTCGATGTGACGTTGACAATGGCTTCTGGACCAACACATTAAAGGAATTTTACAAACTAGACATTGAATTTTAGCGCCATCAAAAATTCCGGCATGTCCACTATAAAGTTTTTCACTGTGTCTGCCATTGGTCGTTTTCGCGACGTACCCAACTGCGACATTTTTAAAGCAAACATAAGCGTACAATTACGAAATAAATTACGACAGCCTACATATACACAGAGCTACTCACATACAGCATCGATTTAGTACTGACGCTGTGAACGCGTGAAATAAATAATATCTACTACACTGACTGTTACCGCCGTTTGCCCAAAGTATTCATCAGGGTCAAAAATTAGTTAAAGTAGACAGACCGAACTTGTGAATTAAAGATTCAACGATGTCCATCTGAGGAGCTATGACTGACGAATGAGCTTATTCAGCCTCATTCATCAGTCATAGCTGCATCTTTCCAAGGTTGGTAGAATACATTTACTCTAAAGGTGGTCTCAGTTTAAAATGGCGTGCGCAATGACGTCAGTGGTGGTGGAATATACAATATATGATATCCATCAATTTAAACGTTGTTACGAGCAAGTATATCTATATATTACCACCACTGACGTCAAAATATGCGTCTTTCACCCCTCCGCCCACAAACTTTTGGTCAAGTATTGCAAGATAGGAACTGAGACAACCTTTAGAATACATACATTTTACCAGCCTTACCATCTTTCCAATCTTTTGTTCTAGTTATTCAGTCAAGATTTGCGTGTTCCGATATATTTACTTTTTTACAAAAGGTACGACAAAATAAATGCACACATTTGGAAGGGTCGCAAAGATTGTAACCAACATACTCGAACTCATGATCAATTATAAATTAGTTGGTTAATTAATACATCGGTTAAATGTTGAATTGGTGTTCCTCATGAAACTGTCGCCACTTGAATGATTTTTTTTCTGTTAATCTTTATAATATTGACATTTATTTTGTCTATAGTAAATAACATTTAAAGAAGTGATTACAAATAATGAATGTTGGCAATTTCAGCTATCTACTTACGCTAAAATATTATTAAAAAAAGAGCTGCAATAACATAACATTTAAAATTGCGTTTGGAAATGCAGATCGCCAAAAATTTCATCTCAAGATATCAAAACGTTCCGAACATGTCATTCCGTATTACAGCAGCTCTCAATACGTGTCCTGTAAAAATATATATTATATTATATATTTGATAACCTCGCTCAAGCATTGTTCGCTATACTTTGAAATAAATTGTTCTATTTTAACGTTACTCCTTTTTTCCCCACTTTAGTAAATGTCAAAGCTCGTTGCTCACATCCAACGCCGGACATACAAAGAGAATTATTTATATCTTTGACCCCGGTGGCAAGGCGTGTGTTCATATGCTTCGCGAATGAGGAGATACCGCGCAGAAAGAAATGTGTGCTCAAAACTGTCGTCCAGGCGATAAGGTAGAAACAAAAAGAGAATAAAGGGACCGAAGCTTATTTTGGAGAAGCTGTTGGAATACCTATGATACATAATATATTTATAATACTTGTTATAACTGTGTTAACAAGCTTAACTGTATAAAAATTATATTTATTTTTATATGATTAAAATTTACCAGTTTTCCGTGTGTTACTATTTAAATTCATTATTAATTCCATATTTGTTGGTGCATAAACTTTTGCATTATACAGGCTGCTCTAAATTAACGGCGACTATTATTATGGACGCTACGAAATCGGGTAAATTGGCAAACTATGATTGTTTTTGCTTAATATACAGTTAATAGAAAACAATTGAATAATGTATTTTTATTTAAAAGAAATCAAAATTCGCTAATTTTTAAAATGGAATAACTTGTATATTTTCAAAATTGATAGACTATTGTTCTGGAATAAATAATAAAGTTACAGTGAGTTTTAGTATTTAATATTAAAGATCCCCATTTATAACTAGAGTTGGCCACGCGCGCCAACAGGCAGCGGCGTTCATTCGATTAGGCCTCGGGTTCCACTAGAGCTATTGTGTGTACATGTTTGCTGTCGTAAGTACTTTCGCGTAGTGTTAAATAAAATAAAATAATGCGTGCTCAAACACTTACCATTTAAGAGTCCTCCGTGAAGTCGCAAAGTGAATAATGTCTGTTAAATATCCGTACATTAGATATGTTTCAACAGTTGTTTCGACAGACCGAGTGCGGCGCGAGGAAAAATGTGTTTATATGCGGAGAACGAACGTTTACATCTAGTGACGTTATATTTGCGTAATTAAAATATTCTTGAAACAACTTAACGGTTCTGTTGACGCACCTTCACAAAAGTGTCTTAATGTGCCAAAATCAGAATCTTTCTCTAAAACACTTTCAAATTTTTCTAGAACACAAACCTTTTTTGCGTCTTCTATCGCGCATTGCTGTGCGTCAACATGTTGCACTATTTTCATAGATTCCACTAACGACACCCGAAGGATCTTGTAACTTTTCTATTGCCTCCGCTAGTCCGAAGTAATTGTTGTGAATAATTTTTAAATCCGTTTTTAACCCGACTATCTTGAAATTTCGACTGGCTTTTCTTGATAGCGGCAGCTTCCTTTGGATCGAATTGTAAAACCACGTTCTTAATATTCTCATAATATTTATGATAATAAAACGCAGACGCTTAGTAGCGCATACAAAAGCAGTGTTTGTCAAATCCCCGAAACGTATTCGCGAATTTCACAGACTGTGCCCCCGTATACCTGAGCCACCAGAACCTATTCTTACACGTTGGGGCACTTGGTTAAATGCTGCGTTTTATTATCATAAATATTTTGAGAATATTAAGAACGTGGTTTTACAATTCGATCCAAAGGAAGCTGCCGCTATAAAGAAAAGCCAGTCAAAATTTCAAGATGGTCGGGTTAAAACAGATTTAAAAATTATTCACAACAATTACTTCGGACTAGCGGAGGCAATAGAAAAGTTACAGTTCGGTGTCGTTAGTGGAATCTGTGCAAATAGTGCAACATGTTCACGCACCGCTATGCGCGATAGAAGACGCAAAAAATGTTTGTGTTCTAGAAAAATTTGAAAGTGTTTTAGAGAAAGATTCTGATTTTGGCACATTCAGACACATTTGTGAAGGTGCGTCAACAGAACCGTTAAGTTGTTTCAAAGAATATTTTAATTACGCAAATATAACGTCACTAGATGTAGAACGTTCGTTCTCTGCATGTAAACACATTTTTTCCTCGCGCCGCACTCGGTCTGTCGGAACAACTGTTGAAACATATCTAATGTTGCAAATATTTAACAGACATTATTCACTTTGCGATTTCACAGAGGACTCTTAAAGTGGTAAGTGTTTGAGCACGCATTATTTTATTTTATTTAACCACTACGCGAAGTATTTACGACAGCAAACATCTACACACAATAGCTCTAGTGGAACCCGAGGCCTAATCGAAACAACGACGCTGCCCGTTGGCGCGCGTGGCCAACTCTATTTATAACGTTGGGTATTTATAGCAGCAATTGTAACTCTAGGCCATATATGGGCAACCCCCGGCCCCCGGCCGGATCCGGCCCTCCACCAGCTTCTATCGGGCCTGCGAGGAAATTCAAATAACGCGCCAAAAAATTAAAGATTAGCACACATAGTTTATTATAATTACCGTCAACCAACCTAAAACTGTATTTATTCAAATCATAAAGACTAAAATCGATAAATAATATTATTAAGCCTACGCAATGGAACGCCACAGATCGTGTCAGAAATAGTCGTTAGAAAAAGACAAACAGATAAACATTCGGGAAGCCGCCCGATGACCTCGAAGCGCTCCAGAGCCGACTGTTATTCATAACGCGGCTAGCATCGCATATTCGCGTACGATCGAGAGTATTCTAGTTGCTTATTGTAGGTAATATATAAACCGCTGAGCGCGGTGTCAACCCATTACTTCTTAACTGATAAGAAAAGACGCGGGAAATATTCAAGTAAATTCAGCTCAGAAGAAAAAAATCTATCAAGATGTCTGGTTTTAAAAAAGCGGAAAGTGGACACAGAATGTCGTCAATTCCAAAACAAATGACTGAAGAATACTTTTTTATCATGCACAGTGGTAAACCTATGTGTTTGCTGTGCAATGAAACAATTTCTGTTTTAAAAAAGAATACAATATGAAGCGGCATTACTCCAGCAAGCATTTCGCTCAATATAAATTACTTACGGACCAGTTAAGAAAGGATAAAATTAAAAAATACCGATTTAGGGAAACAGCAAGAAATGTTCCATTCACAAAGATCAAATCTAGACAGTGTTGTTTAAAGCTAGTTTATATTAGTTCCAAAATAGCGAAACATCGAAGTCATATTCTGAGGGAGAGTTTGTTAAAGAGTGCCTAGTAGATGTTGCAGAACTTTTGTGTCCAGAAAAGAAAAAAGAGTTTGAGAAAGTGAGCTTATCGCGACGTACTGTTGTTCGACGTATAGATATGATGGCTAGTGATATCAAAAAAACATTGACTGATAGACTGGCTGGTTTTCAAGCATTTTCGATTGCTTTGGATGAGAGTACAGATTTATCTGACACAGCCCAGTTAGCTATTTTTATACGAGGTGTTGATGAAGAATTTGTAGTAACAGAGGAATTATGGCTTTACGGCCGCTACAAGGGACCACTACTGGAAAAGATATTTTTGCCACAAATGAGAATAAAAACTTTTTTCATTTTTTAACATTATCCAGTCACGAAAACATTGATTACGGTGGCTATGCTGAAGAACTGAAACTACTGTCAGAGCGATTCACTGATCGGTTTTTCGATTTTAGGAATATGGATAGCACTTTCAATATTTTTGCAATCCGTGTAAGTGTAATGTGGAAGATGCTCCGCTTCACCTACAAATGGAGTTTATCGAGCTTCAAGAAGACTCATATTTGAAGTCTAAATTTGATGATGTGGAACTAAGCGAATTTTACAGAACATACCTTTCCGAAGAAAAGTATCCACAGCTGAGAGTTTTCGCAAGAAAAATAATTTGCACATTCGGAAGCACGTATAAATGTGAGCATTTTTTTCAATCATGAAAAATTAATAAAAATAAGCATCATACTCGGCTTACAGATGTTAATTTAGAAAATACTTTGCGCCTATGTACTAGTGATACTGACCCCAATATTGATTATCTTGTTTCTCAGCTTCAAACTCAAGTCTCGCATTGATTTTCATTTGATTTTTCTATCTTTTTTGTTAATTTGCTTTGTATATGTTTTATTATGCTATTATAATTCTAATAAAAAAAAAATGTGTGAATTTTTATCGCCTTTTTATTCACTACTACCTACTTATTTCTTACCTACGGCCGCGACCTGATTAAGTCCCGAAATTAGCTCTCAGCTAAGCAAAGGTTGCCCATACTGCTCTAAGCGAAACCAACTAGCCTACATCTATGTCAAAAAGGTATATTTAACTATTAAACGCAGAAGGAATTTGTACTTTTTGTACTTTTTTGGCTCTTAAAGGACGTATGTAAGTTATTTGGGTTTGCATATAGTTACAGCAGGCTCACTCCACATCAACTGACCCAGAAAAAAATTAATATCACCCACCACTTCAGATTTATATAACATTTTTTGCAAATTATGATACCATACATTTTTTGCGTAGGTCAAGTTCTTTTCAATACACTGAGGTTCAAAATTTATGGAAAAAGGGCGTTTTTTTTATTCTTGCAGCTCCACGGGAGTCGTTCTGATGCAATTTTTTCCCTGAAATGTGCAGACACTGTAAAAAATTTATTGTGTTGTTTTGAATCATAGTAAAAAAATATAACTGCACTATAAATTACTTTCAAAATGTCGAGGTAAGAAAAAATGATTTTTCAAGGTTGTTAGGGAGGTGAAGCAGTGAAGTTACGAAGTTATTACCTTTTTTTTTTAATGTACCTGGAAGTATGATCTAACAGAATGTGAAATAAAGTTAATGGAATTTTAGTTGCCTATATATTTATTTTCTGACTTACAACTTTGACTACAGGGTGCAGCAATAGTACGTCCGTCTTTTATTGCTCGGATTGTATGCTAGATAACAATTTGATATTTTGGAGATCTAATATAATGTTAATTGTGTATCTTTAGAAAATATATTCCAATATACAAAGTGTTTTATAGAAAGGTAGCACAGTAAAATTCACTTTTTTAAATAGAACATTCTGTATATTTTTACATTATTAAAGATCCATAATTACACTCCATTCATTCCCAGATTATGAAAGTAACCTGTTTTGTGGTTTTCGAGTTACAACTGCTTCTGAAAAAAAATTAAAAATCACAATATAAATGATGGAGTATTAGGTGGTGGCCAGGAAGTAGCTAACGCATTTAATTCATTTTTTTGTCACTCTTCCTAGAATTTAATTAAGCGAATTCCATATATTAGCAACGATTTCAAATTTCCACTAATGCTACTTTCTTTTTGAATCCTGTAACACCGCATGAAGTAAAAAATATTACAAAAAACCTTAAAAACACACATTCAACTGGTCTGGATGAAATACCAGTTAAGATATTAAAATTATAGTTCAATATGTAGCTGAACCACTGGCATACATAATCAATGAGTGTTCTTGCAATGGATATTTTCCTGATCGTTAAAAATGTCGAAAGTATTCCGCTTCACAAGTCCGGCAATAAGAGCACAGCGAAAAAACTATCGCCCTATATCGATATTACCTAGTATATCCAACGTTTTTGAAACTGTTTTAAAGACGAGAGTTGAAAGCTATTTTGAACATAACGGTTTTTTTGGCATCGCAACAGGGGCTTTAGAAGCAAATTTTCTACAAATTCTGCTCTTCAACAAATGCTATCGTATACTTACGACCACATTAACAAGGACAACTTTGTAGCTTCTGTAAGTTGCGATTTGTCGAAGGCTTTTGACTTGGTTCACCACTCTTTGTTGTTGTCAAATTTAAATCAGTGTGGTTTTCGGGGTACTGAGTTGCGTCTTTTGAATCATACTTAACTAATAGGCTTCAAACCGTTCAAATAAAAAAAACTTTAACATCTGGTGAAGTAAAAAATTATTTTTCTAATACGGCCTTAGTCAAAACCGGTGTTACCACAAGGTTCCATTTTAGGGCCTATCTTATTCATAATTTTTATTAATGATCTATCTTTCAGCGGTTATAATTTAACATTGTATGCAGATGATGCTATTTTGTCGATTGCTAATAAATCACTAAATTTTTTAATTGAAGACACTAAATTGGCCTTGAATAGAATAAACCAAGTGGTATCATGGGAATAAATTAGTTATTAATACAGATAAGACAAATATCATAATGTATAAACAAGCAGATTCTTTTAACATTGTAACACTTGACAATCACACGTTAACTACGAACCAATCATTTAAGATTTTAGGTATTCATATTGCTAGTGCCTTGAAGTGGACTTCTCATATGGATAATTTGAAAATAAAGTTAATAAAGCACTCTACGCCATTCGGAGATGTAGAGACATCTGTAGTAAAACTATACTACGTGTTATTTATTTTTCTTATTTCAATGCCAATTTGATCTACGGCATTCTGTTTCGGGGAGGAAGTAGTGGTATAGATGACATACTCAGCAGAAAGCTTTACGTACAAGGCCAATGTAGGAAGCAGGGAATCTTGCAGGCCCTTGTTTAAGGATTTCAGAATTATGACTGTGATTAATCAATACATATATCAATGTCTTCTGTACGTTCGCGCACATATAGATTCGTTGCATAGTAATAACGATAATAATTATCGAACAAGACAAGCTGGCGATTTGAGATTACCTCTTTCGAGAACTACATTACATCAACATTCATTCGCTTCCATGCCTATTAGAATATATAATGCATTTCCTTCTGAACTAAGGAAAATAATGAGTAGAAAGAGTTTAAAATGATCGCTAAGAACTTTTTAATCAATAATGTTTATTATTCTATGGGCGAGTTTTTCAATCGTTCTGGTGGGTGGTTTTTTGAAATTTTTATATTCCACATTTGCATCGCCGAAGTGATTATTTTATTGTTTTATAGTTTGTGACAGTGTACAAGCTGTACTGTATTTTTTTTTTTACTTATTTATACGATTTATGTTGTTTTATCTATGTGTATTGTGTGTGTTTATATGTGTACGACTTATATGTTACCCATATGTGTATTCATGTCGTGAGGTGTTAACGAATAAAGCACTACTACTACATATCCCAAAGAAAGTATTCCTGCATCTAAACGCTTTCAAATTTAGCAATAAAGTTTTTTTTGTGTGGATTGGTTGAGATTGGGTGGCGATCTCAGTAAATTGTGTTTATCACCAGATGTAGGGGTTGATCATTAGGAAAATATTGATTTTACCAACTTCAAAATGATTTTTCTCGATTTTGTCAAATGAAATACCCAATATATTATGACTAGAAATGACGCAGAATTACATCAATCCATATTAGATTTCCCTATACCTATTTTTAGCGGTTTCTACAATAATCCAGAATAATCAAAATTCCAATAACTCAACTCTTTTTTCTATTTTAAAATAAATTTTAAGTGAATTAATTTAAAGAAAAACGGACGAAGGTTTCTTCCTCGTAAGAAGAAGTACATATTAATAATAAAATTATTGAAATGCAAAAGTGGAAATAAAATATTAGTCAGTAAAAGTAATGCAAACTTGACGAAATTAATAAAAATGTATGTAATACTTAACTTAATTGAAAAATCATATACAGGGGGTTTGGCACAACGATGTAATGTTTTGAACAGCCGATAGGCGAGGCCTTTAGGAAACCATATTAACCACATTTACCTTAGTCTAAAATCTAATGGATTTTAAGATATTTAAACTTTTAGTAATTTGATTTTCCGGCAAAAATTCGCTATTAAACATAATAAACTCTTCTTATTTTTGTTGGAATCACGCTAAAAGTTGTTTTTTATGGAAGTTTAATGCATGTTCCTTTGAAAAGAGGCAATTAATTAAAGTTCAAAGTTATTTAGAAAAAAAATATGTGCCTAGATATCTCACTTAACTGGTGGAAAAGGTGGAAAATTTATAATTCTCAAGTTTGTGGTGATCTTTTTTTTTTTAAAATAAAACAATCCAAATATTAAAATTACTTTAAAACTTCCTTACTTATGCCCTTTCGAATAATAGGGCATGCGTTCGATGGTCATTAATATTACAAGGGTAATCAGATATTGTGTTAGTAAAGAACGCTAAAAACGTAAAGTGTTAGGTGTAAACCTAATAAAACAACATAATTAAGAGTCAACTTATTTAAATATCTTGCTCGAAGGTCCTCCTTCATGCCTTATATAAGATCTTAATCTTCTCTTCATCTCTACCGTGGTAATTTTCAGTCTCATGTCTTCCCTTATTCTATCGAATGCACTATGATTTTTCTAATTAGATGGTCCCAATTTTGAATTTCCTCGTAGACAGGCTCTTAGCACGCCCCCAACAAAGAAATCGAGGAGGGTCAAGTCTAGTGAGCGTGGCGGCCACGGAATGGGATCATCTCGTCCATCCATCCATACGGAAAAGCGTCGTTTACAAATTTTCTCGCGGTTAACGATAGTGAGCCGGACAACCATCATTTTGAAAAAGTATAGGGCGTCTTTCATTTACAAATGGTGGCAAGTCCTGTACCAAGTCTGACAGATCGTTTTGTAAAAAATTGTAGATAAGCTTCTCCATTGAGGTTGTCGAGCAATAATATGGGGCCATCTCTCGGGTATACGTGTTATTTAGATAATCTTTGTTCAGCAATAGAATAGTGGGAGCTGCTCCGTCATACTGTAGCCATATTTCTTCCCGGATTTCAGAAGAGCATTTGCCAACAATCGTGGTAGTTTATTTTGTAAGAACTCCAAGTACATAGGTCCATTTAAATTATTTTCAAAATAATAAGATCCTACAACACACTCGCTGATTATGCCTCCCCGTTAACACTCCACCGATGTTGCTGATCCACTTATCGTAAAATTCTGGGATTTTCATCTGTATAATAATGAAAGTTATGCTTATTTACCGATCCATTTTTGTGAAAAGTTGCTTCGTCAGAGGAAAGCCACTGTAAAAATAAAATAGGATTTTCTTGTAATTTATGTCATTACACGATGGTGCCAAACGCAAACTTAACTGAAAAATACTGTATTATAGAAAATTTAACTTCAGTTACCTTCCTTAAAGTTATTACTTTATTTTCTAAAAGTGTTATACACAAGAATTACAAAACGGCCTAAATGTACAGGGTGTACTGTGAATACCACGGCTAATAGAGTAATACACCTAGTTTAAATAAAGATATTTGCCTTGATAACTAGAGCGGGGTAATGTGCAAAAATCGATTCTCGCATGTCAGCGACCGCTGTTTATTTTTCGTTTAGAGATTAGGAAACGAGAGCGTGCTTTGTGTTTCGTGTTATTCGTTGTAAATATATGATTATTAATTTAAAATGTGTAATGTGAACAAGGCTAAAAAACGACCCGTTGTTGCACAACAAATAAGTTTATCTGTTACTTTCCGGATTTGCTCTACGACGGTGCTAAAATAGTTTGTAAAGTGTGCGAGAAACATTTGATCAGCTGGGACAAGGCGATTGTAACAAACATGTAAATACCGAAGAACACAGAAATAGAAAAAGGGCGTGCCTACGACAACTGCCTTAATTTTCGATTACTTGTCATGATAACCTGTAATTTGTCACTTCGCTTACTCAAAGAGAACCGTTTTAGAACTTTTGGTATAAATACAACCCGAGTTGAAGGTGCCAACTACGAAAATGGCACGTAAGCATGTTTTATTTGTAGGCGAAGACATGAGAAAGAAATCAAATCTGCATTAAAAAATCAGTTGCTTTGGTTGTGTTGACGAGGCAACAGATCGTAAACGAAATCCTATTCTAAATATATTATAGTATGTGTAGTGGACTTTCATAAACCGAGATTTCCACTGTTACTAGCGAGCAAAATACTGGAAAAGTATACTTTCCAGAAAACTTTCACCGCGTTTCCACCACGTCAAGTGTTGATGTTTATGAGCGATGTGCCGCGACAATGCGTTCGGTAAGCCGTTCTCTCCTGAATACGTTTGCAAGTGTTTACATGTTACGTGTAAAGTGCGTGCTTTACATTTTCTGTCAGAAACAATTCGACAATGTTCACCCACGGTAGATGCATTAATCGCAAGTACAGAAAAAGTGTGTCTCAAATCTCCAAAACGCCTTCGCTCATTTCACGCACAGTGTCCTGGTACTGTAAAGCTGTTATTCTACAATTTAATCCTGTTGAAGCTGCAGCTATTAAGAGAGAGCTAGAAGATATTTCCGTTGAAACAGAGTTACAATCTATTCGCAACCAAAAAGGATTATATGACGCAATAGAACAATTACAAAATAGAGCGTTATCGTTAGTGGAGTTATTGCAAATAGTGAAACGAAGTACATACACTGCTACGCAGACATGACGTAAAATATGTGTGTTAAAGAAAGATTCCGATTTTATAACATTAAAACGAATTTGTGATGTGGCATGGGCTAATCCATTAACTGAATTCAAAGAGTGTTTTAATCATGTATGTGCTACATCCGTAGATGTCGAACGATCTTTTTCAAAATATAAACACATTTTTTCGCCACGGCAAACATCGTTCAACGGGACAACTATGGAAACATATGATGTCAACTTTCTACGACCCTTATCCAGTGGGTAATAATACTGATAATAGTGCTTCTACTTTTAATGTTCGGTAATTCCGATGCAGCTCGCCAACCTACTGTATAACGCTGCTTAAGAGGGTGAGTGTTTACAAATTTTTAGATATAATTCTTGTTTGGTTCTGTTATTATTCGATTTATTACTTATTTTTTGGTACTGTACGTATTGAAGGAAGCGCACGCCTACGCCGCGCTTGGAAGTATTACAGTCTGCTTTTACATAAAAAGACCTACATGTGTTGGGACGCATGTTGTCGGCCGTCCGCCTGCATTGCAGTAGAACTAACAGATTGAATTTCTTATTTAAAAAAATTTAAATTCCAAATTTCAATTATTAATCTCCTTTTAATACTGCAATTGTTAATTACAATGTATCATGTTACTACTTTATTATATATCGACTTTGGTTACCAAAAACACAATAGAGGTACGTTACAGCACTGTTTTTGGATGATCCCATTGTTTTTGTATAATTTTTAGCTTGAGAAAGGTGCATGTTTTAAATTAGCACCGAAACGTTGCGTGAATAGATAATACCAATAAATCGCTGGAATTGTAACATTTTTCTTCACATAAAAAAGTATTCCTTACTGTTCGCCCATTATGAAAATCATACCTACCAATCATATCTTTAGAGTAATTCATATTTATGTAAAACTAATACTCTTCAGTGTGCTTTTCATACTTTGACAACTTACTTATTTGTTTCATTTCTCATTTGCCGCTAGCTTGATAATCTTTTGGATACATTAACTTTATTAACAACTTTGACATTTTGATTATCTGGATTATTGTAGAAACCACTAAAAAGATGTATAGAGAAACCTAATATGGATTCTTCTAGACATAATATAGAGAATGTTCAATTTAACAAATCGAAAAAATCATTTTGAAACTGGTAAAGTCAATACTTTCCAATAATCGTCCTGTACATTGGTGATAAAACAATTTACTGACATCGTCACCCAATCTCAACCAGTCCACATAACAAATTTTATTGCTGAATTTAAAAGCGTTTGAATGTAGGAATACTTTCTTTGGAATCTGTTGATTTTTCAATTTTTTCTAACAGAAACAGTTGTAACTCTGGTGGGGGTCCAGTCAATTATAATTAATTTTCCAAAAGTTGTTGTTTTTAAAATTGTATTTCTTTAAGAGCAGAAGACAATTTCATGGATAAAATACTGAGAACTGTAATTACAATAAGATACATTTATTGCTAAAGCATGAAAAAAAGTTAATAAACATAGATAATACAAATAATTTAGAATATTGTCTATAGTTCAAGGTTATTACCAATATATATATTTTGATTACTGATGGTACGATGTATGAGAAGAGTAAAGCAAAGAGGTAATAAAACAACGTAATTATAATTTTATTAAATTGTTGCTGACGTCGTGGTTTGTACTCGCATCTATTCTTCACGACGGCTAGAGTACGATTAATATCTGATGGCACCTGATATGCGCGATGGATGCATGAAGCAGAGCTTAAGCACCCATACGATACGTCGTTCTCAAAAAGAGCATATAGGCAATACGCTATACAGAATATAACCTAAAAATTAATATACATACGCTTTTGAATTAAAATATAACTAAATGTTGAAAGTGTCGGTTGTTCCCTTCTAGACATCTTTGAACTCTTCTTTTTTTGTCATTAAACACATTTTCTAGAAGTTGTGCAAAAATATTTAATTAACCAGCAAGGTAATTCATTGTTTTAACTTCCCTAATTAGTGACGTGTTTAAAAAATCGAATTTTTTAGGTAAAGTCAGATAAAAAAGTCAACTGTTAAATCACAAGACCGTGGAAGAAATAGAATCACAGCGTTTCTGCTTATTATCATCTTGTCAAAAAACTGATGTAAATATTGAATAGTATAATTCTCCGTAAATGTATTTATGAACAAAACAGAAGAGTTTAAAAATTAAGATCTAAAGATAAAGTTATTGAAATAGAGAAAAGGTATTCCTTTCAAAAAGTACGGATTTTTTAACATTTTTTATTTGCATTTGTTGAACATGTTGTGACGAACCATCCCGTTCGTCAAATTTAAAGACTTTAATTCTGAAAGAACGAAGAAAAATTATTGTTTCAATTTTTACCTGTCTTGTTTAGTACCTAAGTACTAGGCTATTATACACATGGACGTTCCGTAGTAGCGTGGCTCTAGCTATCTATTACGAAACCTTGACGACCGATACATTCAAAGTACGTTACCGAGAATATTTTGTAAGTGGCTTGCCGCGACATAAAATTCAAAGACCGATTAAAATCCGACCGAACTCGTAACTGAGTAACTCATTTTGCCCGATCTATATATATTTGTATATGAATTGATTTTAGCTTGCTAGAGAATTTTATTTTATTTGATGAAGTTATGTGTAAATAAAGTGTTGTCGTTGTACTTACATCTTTTCCTGTTAAATTGGACCCTTGGCATTTCAACGCCACCCCGTGGTTAAGACTGCCCACACACGCCGAAACAATCAATCCGATATTCACTTAACTCTTCTTGATTACTAAAAGCCGCAAACATCTAATAGTTTTATTTTAAAAAGTAAATAAACATTAAGCCACTTAAAATACATGTTTATAATTCTGATATCTGATACTTAAAAAAATCCCGTGACAATTAACGACATCCCCAGTAACGGCAAATCCATCTATATTATGGAGTTGATATATAGATCCCCTGTACACTGAGTATGAGATCTTAGGTTTAAAATAAGAGAAGTTAATGTTGTATACTTTATTTCCGTCTGAATCACTCAGTAATATGAAATTAATTAAAAAGATTGTCTAAAAAGTAAAACCGTTATATATTCTTTATACGATAATCTCCGTATATCATTCAGAGATATCACTAATGAACAGAGTCTAACTTGCATAGCTTGGCAAGTGTGTAGACAGTCGCTATTGTAATTTTGCGTCTAAGAATAAGAAAGTTATTACATTCTGGCGCCGCGAGCAGGAACGTTACATTTTGGCGTGGAAGAAGGACGTGCAACGTTACAACGTACATTATAGAATTTCTTCTAATATTAAATTACAATCATATTATAATAAATATAATATTGCAGTATAATTAAAATCATTTTAAAATCAGTTTTAATCAGCTGAATACTAGTACAAAAATTGTCTACATAACTACGAAATAATAAATGTTTCAAAGTTCAGTACCAGTAATAAGCTTGAAATAAAATATGAAACTATACCTACACCATTTTTTTTATTTAACAAAATGGAAGAACATAATAAAAATATACACTACAGCGACCGAAATACAACTGAACTAAACACAGACTAATATTTGCGTGTTGGTCTGTACTATGTTCGTCTCTCTCGTTTCATGGTGCGCACCCTTTTTAATTCTTTAAATCGGTTTCTGCGCCAGTGCTATCAAATATTAATCGTACCCTACGACCCAATATTCGAACTCCTGGGTAATAAATACGATGGTAAATTGGGCAGCCACTGAATGCCTTGCTGGATAGTAAAAAGCTCCTCGAGAACCATTCAGAGTTTTCAGGGAGAGATAAGAAGGATCGTACGAGTATATGCTTTTAAGTTCAAAATATTTAAATTTAAATTGATCAAATAGCAAATATGAATTGTTAAAAATACATGCAAAAGTTATCAAAGTGAAATATGAATATAATTATTAATAAATATGTAAATTATTCGGCGGGAATAGCGTTAGGCGTAACTTCGGTTCTCTCATGCATTAAACTGGTACGAGCTGTAATTAAAGATCATACAACTAGAAATGACATCAAATAGCCATACAAAACGGCTTAAACTGAAGGCGAATGATCTTAAACATAGTCCGTGGTGTTATACAAAGAAAAACTGAAAACGAATGATTTAATCATAATCATAGTCCGTGGTGTTTATACAAGAAATAGTTTAGAACTAACTCACATTAATACACGGGCTGTTGACACGCGCTACGTGACGAATGACGGGTTCATTCAGGTAGAAATAATCTCGATGTCGGTGTGCACGGGACTGCTGCGGACTTGCTAGTCGGAATCCGGGAGGAAGACCCATATATATCCGTATAACGGTACGTTTTCTAGACAATCTACTCAAAAGTCGACGAAACCAAAAAGATCGACAGAAAATATGCCTTGCGTGCTATAAATCACAACGGAGTGTTATGCCACTTGGCAAATGCCACGCCAAGGCTGCAGGTCTCTAGGCAACTCTGCCCACCTACGGAGGCTACTAACAAACCAACAAGGGGTCCAGGCAATATACAAATGATCGACTCGAAGCGAAAACGTCCTCTATATAAAGATTATTGTATTGCAGATAATAGAACAGTAATTGTCTTGAATTAAGGCGGACAGCTTTGACACAAGTAAACTTTTTCTCTGCGTGTGTTCTATTTAAAAAAGTGAATTTTACTTTCCCACATCTTTTTATAAAACTCTCAATATATCGGAATATACACATAACACATGGGCTGAAAGTTCCGGCCTGACAAAGAAAACACGTTTTTTTTTGTTCAAAATTAGCTTTATTCATCAACGTAATTTCCATCAAGAACAACGCAATCATTCCAGCGCCGCTCTAACATTTCAATACCACTTTTGTAAAACGATTTATCTTTTGCCTCAAAATATCCCTCAGTTTCAACGATAACCTCTTCATTCGAGCGAAATTTCTTACCGGCGAACTTTTTTTTTTAGGTCTGGCGAACAGCCAGTAGTCGCTGGGAGCCAAATCTGGCGAATACGGTGGATGTGGGAGCAATTCGACGTTCAATTCATGTAGTTTTGCCATTGTTTTGATTGACTTGTGACACGGTGCGTTGTCTTGATGAAACAAATTTTTTTTCTTCGCCATATGCGGACGTTGCTTTGCAATTTCGGCCTTCAGACGCTCCAGAAAACGCTATATAATATTCACTGTTGATGGTATTTCCCTTCTCAAGATAGTCGATGAATATTACACCACGCACATCCCAAAATACCGAGGCCATAACCTTTCCAGCCGATTGTTGTGCTTTCGGGCGCTTTGGACGAGGTTCACCAGTTGCTGTCCACTCAGATGACGATCGTTTTAATTCCGGAGTGAAGTGATGGATCCATGTTCATCCGTTGTCACAAATCGACGCAAAAATTCCGGTTTGTTACGTTTAAACATGGCCAAACACTGCTCAGAAGCATCAACACGTTCTTGTTTTTGGTCAACAGTGAGCAAACGCGGGCACCCATTTTGAACAGAGCTTTCTCATAGTCAAATGCTCATGCAATATAAAGCCAACACGTTCTTTTGATATCTTTACGATGTCAGCTAACTCACGCAACTTCACTTTTCGATCATTCAAACGTTTTTGGGTGGATTTTTTTGATGGTTTCTGGTGTTACCGCCTCATTTGGACGTCCACTGCGTTCTGCATCATCGGTGTCTTTACGACCACGTTTGAAGTCAGCAAACCAACGTTTTATTGTTGTTTCTGATGGAGCGGAGTCCCCATAACACTTTTCAAGCCATTGCTTCGCTTGAACGGTATTTTTTTCCCATCAAGAAGCAGTGTAAAATTAAAACACGAAATTGTTTTTGTTCCATTGTTTTGGAAATAACAAAAGTAGCGTCACTCTTAGCACAATAACTCACAAACTAATGAATAGAATATCATAAAATTTAAACAGCTGTCTTTTTAAGGTTAGTACTAACTGCAAAACAGGTGAATGCAATAAAACTAGCGCCATCTATGTGTTAGGCCCGGGACTTTTCAGCCCATGTGTTATGTTCTAAAGATGCACGATGAACATTATATTACATCCCCAAAATATCATATTGCTATCTAGCATACAGCTCGACTAATAATACGGACGTACTATTGCTGCATACTGTATATCTACGCGTAACAACGGCTCCGATCGTGTCGCGCCGCCGAGAGTTGCAACTGTAACTATCAGATATATTTGACAGTGTACAACCAGGCCTAAGATAATTATACTTTAAATAATAAATCAATAATAATTACGGCTTGGTGGCGCAGTGGATGTCTGACTTTTGCACTATGCGTTTGAATCCCAACAGGGTCAAGTGGTAGATTGAGGGTCCGGTAAAATCCCAAGACACCATTCGCATATTGCGGAATAATTAATTGCGGTTTTCCTTTTGCGACGAAGACGTGATAGTATTAAAACTATGAAACACTTCACACACACCATTTACACATTAAAAACGCTCCTGATGTTAAGACACGCCGTACTATTTATACACCGCGTTGAGTAGTTGATTACACGTAAAAAATCTGCTGAGAGGGATGTCCACTTAAACGAATATCCACTTTAGGGAGGTTTTTCTCCCCAGCATTAGAGTTATTTAAATTGGGAAGAAATTTTATTTTTATTTACCTCCTACTCTTTCTTATTTCTTTCTTCAATTCAAGGTAACGGAGAACTTATATACAAAATATCAATTAATTCTATTGAAAAGAGAAACCAACGGTTATTTATTTTAATAAAATGACACTCAATCACATGACACGTGTGCAGTCGCCGATAAACTTGTGTAAATTGTGATATGTACTGAAAGAGCAGATTAACATTATTATAATTTAATCTATACCGGAAAATAGAATCATACCAGTAACATTCAATAATTATTATTATTTAACGTCTATGTAAACAACACTCAATAACTTATTTATAAATGTACACCATGTGAAGACAAAATAGTCATTAACTTTACGGGAAAATATTACATTTTGTGGGGAAAAAGAATCGTAAAAATGTCCAAACGAATATTGTATTTTTGCATGATTTCATACATTTCGTACATGATTCGTGCTTAAGCCATCGTAAAAGTAATAACATTAAAAAAAAACTGGAAAATAATAATAATTAATAATCTATGCCTTGACATCCCCCAACAAACAGCTTTCGCCGAATAATTATTACGCGTGCGCCCATAGAACGTCTTAAAACATTCACCTTCAGCATTCGCCAAATTTAAAGTAAAGCAAACTACGGAAAACTTTAGTCTGAGAGTTGCGACCCCGGGGTTGGAACATAATGCCCCGAGACTGACGCCACCAGTAGGAATCACATTGCTTCAAAAAACCAACAAATTTAAACGAATTCACCATAATTAATTAATCGTAGTAAAGTCCAATAAAGTAAACGCGTTCTAACAATTAACAAAATACAGAAAAATAATAGTAAGAACGAAAAACGAAAACATCAAGCACGCCGGATTGAATAACTTAGACAAATAATAATTTGCGATTTTGGAGTTCAGAATTGAATGCTATTGCAATTGTTGCAGTGATGTTGCATAGCAACGAGCACTTTGAGTGAATCTGGCTAAAACTGACATCACGGGAGGCAATTTTGCGTTTTTTCCTAGCCAACTTTGCGTAAAAACAAGAATATATTACCAAGCCGGTGTGAAAACAGCAGCCTAAGATAGCAGCCAATTTTTACGGAAACACCCGAACGTCCAGTGACGTCCATAATAACGGTAAAATTTAAGATACACCGCTACGATTTTTACTAAACACCAAATGGCGGCAAATTTACGGTTACATTAGAAAGATAGAAGATGCACCCCTTCTATACCGATAGGGAGTATATTCCCTAAACAGCGTTAACTTGCCGAGGTTCCCTGAAATTTAAGAAAATCGCTAATGTAAAAATTCTATCTCCGGTGTTATTCGCCGGAACATAATGCGCTTTGGCAGTTATATTCCCAGTCCTACAGGGAGTATACACCCCGAATATGGTTAACTTGCCGAGGGTCCCTGGGGTGAAACTTATGAAAATCGGTAATGTAAAATTATATCTCCGGTGTTATCGCGCGAACATATGCGCTTTGGCAGTTATATTCCCACTCCCATAGGGCGTATATTCCTCAAATATCGTTAACTTGCCGAGGGTCCCTGGGGTGAAATTTAAGAAAATCGCTAATGTAAAAATTATATCTCCGGTATTATTCGCCGGAACATAATGCGCTTTGGCAGTTATATTCCCGGTCCTACAGGAGTATACACCCCGAATATGGTTAACTTGCCGAGGGTCCCTGGGGGTGAAACTTATGAAATAGTTAATGAAAAAATTATATCTCCGGTGTTATTCGCCGGAACATAATGCGCTTGGCAGTCATCTTCCTAGTCCTATAGGGAGTATACTCCCCAAATATCATTAACTTGCCGAGGGTCCCTGGGGGTGAGATTTATGAAAATCGCTAATGTAAAAATTATATCTCCGGTGTTATTCGCCGGAACATAATGCGCTTTGGCAGTTATATTCCCAGTGCTACAGGGAGTATATCCCAAAAAGATCGTTAACTTGCCGAGGGTCCCTGGGGGTGAAATTTAAGAAAATCGCACATGAAAAAATTATATCTCCGGTGTTATTTGCCGGAACATAATGCGCTTTGGCAGTTATATTCCACTCCCATAGGGCGTATATTCCTCAAATATCGTTAACTTGCCGAGAGTCCCTGGGGGTGAAATTTAAGAAAATCGCTAATGTAAAAATTATATCTCCGGTATTATGCGCCGGAACATAATGCGCTTTGGCAGTTATATTCCCAGTCCTACAGGGAGTATACAGCCCGAATATGGTTAACTTGCCGAGGGTCCCTGGGGGTGAAATTTATGAAAATCGGTAATGTAAAAATTATATCTCCCGTGTTATTCGCCGGAACATAAAGCGCTTTGGCAGTCATCTTCCTAGTCCTATAGGGAGTATACTCCCAAATATCATTAACTTGCCGAGGGTCCCTGGGGGTGAAATTTATGAAAATCGCTAATGTAAAATTATATCTCCGGTGTTATTCGCCGGAACATAATGCGCTTTGGCAGTTATATTCCCAGTGCTACATGGAGTATATACCAAAAAACATCGTTAACTTGCCGAGGGTCCCTGGGGGTGAAATTTATGAAAATCGCTAATGTAAAAATTATATCTCCGGTGTTATTCGCCGGAACATAATGCGCTTTGGCAGTTATATTCCCAGTCCTACAGGGAGTATACACCCCGAATATCGTTAACTTGCCGAGGGTCCCTGGGGGTGAAATTTAAGAAAATCGCACAGGAAAAAATTATATCTCCGGTGTTATTCGCCGGACCATAATGCGCTTTGGCAGTTATATTCCCACTCCCGTAGGGCGTATATTCCTCAAATATCGTTAACTTGCCGAGGGTCCCTGGGGGTGAAATTTAAGAAAATCGCACATGAAAAAATTATATCTCCGGTGTTATTTTCCAGAACATAATGCGCTTTCGCAGTTATATTCCCACTCCCATAGGGCGTATATTCCTCAAATATCGTTAACTTGCCGAGGGTCCCTGGGGGTGAAATTTGAGAAAATCGCACATGAAAAAATTGTATCTCCGGTGTTATTCGCCGGAACATAATGCGCTTTGGCAGTTATATTCCCAGTTCTATAGGGAGAACACACCCCGAATATCGTTAACTTGCCGAGGGTCCCTGGGGATGAAATATAAGAAAATCGCACATGAAAAAATTGTATCTCCGGTGTTATTCGCCGGAACATAATGCGCTTTGGCAGTTATATTCCCAGTCCTATAGGGAGTACACGCCCCGAATATAGTTAACTTGCCGAGGGTCCCTCGGGGTGAAATTTAAGAAAATCGCACATGAAAAAATTATATCACCGGTGTTATTCGCCGGAACATAATGCGCTTTGGCAGTTATATTCCCAGTCCCATAGGGCGTATATTCCTCAAATATCGTTAACTTGCCGAGGGTCCCTGGGGGTGAAATTTAAGAAAATCGCACATGAAAAAATTATATCTCCGGTGTTATTTGCCGGAACATAATGCGCTTTGGCAGTTATATTCCCAGTCCTACAGGAAGTATACACCCCGAATATGGTTAACTTGCCGAGGGTCCCTGGGGGTGAAATTTATGAAAATCGGTAATGTAAAAATTATATCTCCGGTGTTATTCGCCGGAACAAAAAGCGCTTTGGCAGTCATCTTCCTAGTCCTATAGGGAGTATACTCCCCAAATATCATTAACTTGCCGAGGGTCCCTGGGGGTGAAATTTATGAAAATCGCTAATGTAAAAATTATATCTCCGGTGTTATTCGCCGGAACATAATGCGCTTTGGCAGTTATATTCCCAGTGCTACAGGGAGTATATACCAAAAAACATCGTTAACTTGCCGAGGGTCCCTGGGGGTGAAATTTAAGAAAATCGCACATGAAAAAATTATATCTCCGATGTTATTCGCCGGAACATAATGCGCTTTGGCAGTTATATTCCCACTGCCATCGGGGGATTGAAACAGACCATAGTAAACACATTTTAGAGAATTAACTGTCAATTTGGAACTTAAAGATCGTATCAAAAAAATTGTCGATGACAGTTTTTTTGGATAAAGCATCGACATGACTTTTCAGTGAGAATTTCCTCCAGATAAACACCTAGAAATTTTACAGGTTCTTTTGGTGAATCATTTACAAAGGTCGTAATGTGAATAATTGTGTCTGTGTTTTATCTAGATTAATGCAAAGCTTATTTGCAGAAAACCAATTCTTAATGTTTATATTCATATCTTCAGTTTCATTTCTGAGATCAGTTAAAGATTGATTATAATTAATCGCAGTTGTATCGTCTGCGAAAGGATAAAATTTGTATTGTGATCACAATATTCTAAATCATTCATATAGATTAAAATTAAAAACAGGGACCAAGGACAGATCCTGAGGTACTCCGTGGTTAATAGTAAGAATATCTGAAAAAACGTTGAAATTTACAAGCTGCAATCTATCACTGAGGAAAGATGTAATAAGTTTGATACTATTACTGAACAAATTATATATAGGAAGTCTACTCCCCAAATATTGTGAAGTTGCAAAAATGATATCCAGGGGAGTTTTGCTATGGTAAACTCTGTCGGCGCTTTGTGTTAATGTATTGTTTATTAATACTGTCTGCATAAATCACAGATATTGTTTCGGAAGGCAGCTTGTGGGTTGGATGCATCGATGAAGCATGCGGCAAGATTTGAAAAATGTTTTAGGAGCAGGTGTTTGACTTCCGTCCTATAGTCGTTCATAACGTTTTCTCCTCTAAAGCTTGGTTTTTAATGAATTGTTCGAAAAAATATATAGCCTACATGCCGCAATTAGAATTGTCTCTGTTTGAAAGATGGTGTTTCCTAGAGAGTTTGCCAACCCGTTGCAAATTGGCCATTCAGTTACATAGTCGTTTTAAAAGTTCTTAGAATCATTTGAAGAGGAATCCATTTCTTTACCTATATAGGCAGAGTAATTTGAATCAAAAAGATGTATTCCTTCTTGGAAATATTTAAAATTATCAAAGCTGCAGTGGCGGTTATTTTCATTAAATGGCATGGTTGCAAAAGTTTCATTGATGTAAAATACATGGTAAGGAGGGGACTGATTAGCGAAGACGATAGTAGATAACTTTATAGAAACGGTGGAGATCAAATTGTCCATTCAACAAATATGAAGTTATATCAATTGCAAAGCTAGAAAGCTCCTCCCCAGCATCTAAGGTTTGTATCAGAATACGATTTTCCGGCCAAGTGACATTTTCGAAAAGGACAACTACACAAGATCGATGACGTGGTTATCTACACGAATCTCTACTTTTCCGCCTATCAGGAATGTTTTGATAATAGTTAACATCACTAACTAATCCATTTGGCAGAAGGGTAACTTGTTTAAGTGATCGCCATTTTTTGCCATCGTATGAGGAATAAGTTACAACAGAGAAGACTATTGCAGGTAATAAGTAAAAGTGATAAAAGCCTGCTAATTTTGGCAACATATGGTTTTCCTAAAATTCGTTATCTCTCTATACATTCACAATTTAGATTCCTTTAAACGTATAAAATACTAAATCACTCCATTTCTTTTTAGTTACATTGAGTAAGCCTTACACCTGGTAATGGTGATTGGATGACATCTTTAAAGAATCGTCATTATTTAAGAAATCAAATTTGTATAATTAGGATCATAATCGGCGCATTAATCGGTGGAGTATATATATATTATTTTTTTTCTATTATTTTTCAGTTATCTTTTATTAAGTATTATATTTATTTTTCTCTTTGTATTATGTGCACATATATTCGTATTATTATTTCGTCCTGTAATTGGGGTATCCTGTTGGGCGAATAAAGTTTATTATATAAGTTTATTATTATAATCTTTATACTTATGAGAACACTTAATCTCTATTACACCATCATCTTCAATAAATCCATCTGATGTGCAAACTAAGAATGGTATTTTCCGTAAATTATAAGTCCACTTCTACATGCATTTTGGTTTTCATTCACATATTTTCTTCTAGCAATGTCTTCGTATTTAAAACCAGTTGCTTCAGTTATAACATTGTTTCCAGTTCTTATTTCTCGAACAATCGACATTTTTGTTATTTCTTTACACTTAAATATTTTAAAAAATAAAGAAGATGCTTCTTCTAGGTCTCCTTTCCTTCTCCAAGCTTCCGTGAACTAATGTATGCCTTTCTTAGTTCTTCTGTTCAGCGTTGGTAAGGGTGACCACATGGATTTCTTTCATATACTTCTGATGCTTTCCACTTGAGTCTTTGATTCGCTCAAATGGGCCCCTACATTATCTATTTTTCTATTTTTTATATATGACCCAGTGAAGTTGGTGCTTGCTTGTTTAGTTCCTTTACTCGGTCTTTCTTCAGCTGTTCCCTCTTCACAATTAGATTCTGGAATTATGTCAACATTAGTTCTCCTTTTCTTTAGATTAATCTCATTGCCAACGGCAAGTTAACAATACGTAAGGAATATACTCCCTATAGGACTAGGAATATAACTGCCAAAGCGCACTGTGTTCCGACGAATAACACCGGAGAAATAATTTTTGCATGTGCGATTTTCTTAAATTTCACCCCCAGGGACCCTCGGCAAGTTAACGATATTTGAGAAATATACTCCCTATGGGAATGGGAATATAACTGCCAAAGCGCATTATGTTCCGGCGAATAACACCGGAGATATAATTTTTTCATGTGCGATTTTCTTAAATTTCACCCCCAGGGACCCTCGGCAAGTTAACGATATTCGGGGTGTGTACTCCCTATAGGACTGGGAATATAACTGCCAAAGCGCATTATGTTCCGGCGAATAACACCGGAGATATAATTTTTGCAATAGCGATTTTTTTAAATTTCACCCCCGGGGACCCTCGGCAAGTTAACGATATTTGGGGTGTATACTCCCTATGGGACTGGGAATATAACTGCTAAAGCGCATTATGTTCCGGCGAATAACACCGGAGATATAATTTTTGCAATAGCGATTTTTTTAAATTTCACCCCCAGGGACCCTCGGCAAGTTAACGATATTCGAGGAATATACTCCCTATAGGAGTGGGAATATAACTGCCAAAGCGCATTATGTTCCGGCGAATAACACCGGAGATATGATTTTTACATTAGCGATTTTCATAAATTTCACCCCCAGGGACCCTCGGCAAGTTAATCATATTTGGGGAGTATACTCCCTACAGGACTAGGAAGATGACTGCCAAAGCGCATTATGTTCCGGCGAATAACACCGGAGATATAATTTTTACATTAGCGATTTTCTTAAATTTCACCCCCAGGGACCCTCGGCAAGTTAACGATATTTGGGGTGTATACTCCCTATGGGACTGGGAATATAACTGCCAAAGCGCATTATGTTCCGGCGAATAACACCGGAGATATAATTTTTGCAATAGCGATTTTTTTAAATTTCACCCCAAGGGACCCTCGGCAAGTTAACGATATTTGGGGTGTATACTCCCTATGGGACTGGGAATATAACTGCCAAAGCGCATTATGTTCCGGCGAATAACACCGGAGATATAATTTTTGCAATAGCGATTTTTTTAAATTTCACCCCCAGGGACCCTCGGCAAGTTAATCATATTCGGGGTGTATACTCCCTATAGGACTGGGAATATAACTGCCAAAGCACATTATGTTCCGGCGAATAACACCGGAGATATAATTTTTGCATGTGCGATTTTCTTAAATTTCACACCCCAGGGACCCTCGGCAGTTAACGATATTTGGGGTGTATACTCCCTATTGGACTGGGAATATAACTGCCAAAGCGCATTATGTTCCGGCGAATAACACCGGAGATATAATTTTTGCAATAGCGATTTTTTTAAATTTCACCCCCAGGGACCCTCGGCAAGTTAACGATATTCGAGGAATATACTTCCTATAGGAGTGGGAATATAACTGCCAAAGCGCATTATGTTCCGGCGAATAACACCGGAGATATAATTTTTACATTAGCGATTTTCATAAATTTCACCCCCAGGGACCCTCGGCAAGTTAATTATATTTGGGGAGTATACTGCCTACAGGACTAGGAAGATGAATACCAAAGCGCATTATGTTCCGGCGAATAACACCGGAGATATAATTTTTACATTAGCGATTTTCTTAAATTTCACCCCCAGGGACCCTCGGCAAGTTAACGATATTTGGGGTGTATACTCCCTATGGGACTGGGAATATAACTGCCAAAGCGCATTATGTTCCGGCGAATAACACCGGAGATATAATTTTTGCAATAGCGATTTTTTTAAATTTCACCCCCAGGGACCCTCGGCAAGTTAATCATATTCGGGGTGTATACTCCCTATAGGACTGGGAATATAACTGCCAAAGCACATTATGTTCCGACGAATAACACCGGAGATATAATTTTTTCATGTGCAATTTTCTTATATTTCACCCCCAGGGACCCTCGGCAAGTTAACGATGTTTTTTGGTGTATACTCCCTATAGCACTGGGAATATAACTGCCAAAGCGCATTATGTTCCGGCGAATAACACCGGAGATATAATTTTTGCAATAGCGATTTTTTTATTTCACCCCCAGGACCCTCGGCAAGTTAACGATATTCGAGGAATATACTTCCTATAGGAGTGGGAATATAACTGCCAAAGCGCATTATGTTCCGGCGAATAACACCGGAGATATGATTTTTACATTAGCGATTTTCATAAATTTCACCCCCAGGGACCCTCGGCAAGTTAATCATATTTGGGGAGTATACTCCCTACAGGACTAGGAAGATGACTGCCAAAGCGTATTATGTTCCGGCGAATAACACCGGAGATATAATTTTTACATTAGCGATTTTCTTAAATTTCACCCCCAGGGACCCTCGGCAAGTTAACGATATTTGGGGTGTATACTCCCTATGGGACTGGGAATATAACTGCCAAAGCGCATTATGTTCCGGCGAATAACACCGGAGATATAATTTTTGCAATAGCGATTTTTTTAAATTTCACCCCCAGGGACCCTCGGCAAGTTAACGATATTTGGGGTGTATACTCCCTATGGGACTGGGAATATAACTGCCAAAGCGCATTATGTTTCGGCGAATAACACCGGAGATATAATTTTTGCAATAGCGATTTTTTTAAATTTCACCCCAGGGACCCTCGGCAAGTTAATCATATTTGGGGAGTATACTCCCTACAGGACTAGGAAGATGACTGCCAAAGCGCATTATGTTCTCGGCGAATAACACCGGAGATATAATTTTTTTAATGTGCGATTTTCTTAAATTTCACCCCCAGGGACCCTCGGCAAGTTAACGATATTCGGGGTGTATACTCCCTATAGGACTGGGAATATAACTGCCAAAGCACATTATGTTCCGGCGAATAACACCGGAGATATAATTTTTGCACGTGCGATTTTCTTAAATTTCACCCCCAGGGACCCTCGGCAAGTTAACGATATTTGGGGTGTATACTCCCTATGGGACTGGGAATATAACTGCCAAAGCGCATTATGTTCCGCGAATAACACCGGAGATATAATTTTTTACATTAGCGATTTCATAATTTCACCCCCAGGGACCCTCGGCAAGTTAATGATATTTGGGGAGTATACTCCCTACAGAACTAGGAAGATGACTGCCAAAGCGCATTATGTTCCGGCGAATAACCCGGAGATATATTTTTTACATTAGCGATTTCTTAAATTTCAGGGAACCTCGGCAAGTTAACGCTGTTTAGGGAATATACTCCTATCGGTATAGAAGATGCACACCCCTTTCTAATGTAACCGTAAATTTGCCGGCCATTTGTGTTTAGTACAAATCGTAGCGGTGTATCTTAAATTTTACCGTTATTATGGACGTCACTGGACGTTCGGGTGTTTCCGTAAAAATTGGCTGCTATCTTAGGCTGCTGTTTTCACACCGGTTATTACCAAGCCCTTTATTGTTGCATATCGTTATATTTCTTTCATGTAAAATATAACATACACTGCAGGTCATAAGTTTGGAATTACTCCAAATACTAGGTGTGGCTATAAAATAACGAGACTGATGTAAAACATTTTATTTTAAATTTATACATATTTAATGATTACCCCCTTCAATATATTTTAGTGGGATGCTCCAACGTGAACAGCGTATGTTAAATTCATTATAATTAATATTATATCAAAATTCGCCGAGATTAGATTTTAATAGAGTTTTATGCGGAACTTGAATTATTTTCGATTAATATTCGAGTTCCGACATTTTGATTATTTATATTATCAATCTTTTCTTTAAAAAAAAAAGATTCAGTTAATGACATTAAACGGATACTCTAAAACTGTGGCACTGGAACACTGAAACAGTTCACTAAAACCCTTACCACAACACTTAATTCGTACTGGACGCACGTTTCGAGTTCAGTTCAGTCTTGCTGCTGATGATGATAGCTTGGCTATCGAAACGTGCGTCCAGTACGAATTAAGTGTTGTGGTAAGGGTTTTAGTGAACTGTTTCAGTTAATGACATGTTACAGGGGAAAGTCAAAATCCCAGCTTATTTTAAGTTATTTATATATTTAAAACATTATTAAAAATCACATTGTATTTGGAAATGACCGTCAAAATCCCTTACGTTACCTGCGATACCGAGTTGGAAGTTCAAAACATCAAAATTTAAATATCAAGTCGTTAGATTGGCAATGCTAGGGACGACGAGAAAAAAACAGAAGTCAGCAACGAAAGACAATTCTGACAGATAACAAATATCCTTTCGATTGACTTTTAGAAAATTGCAACATAAAAGTTAAAATATCGTGAAAGTCATCAGTGCAAATATATAAAAAAACATTTCAAGTGAACTATAAATGATATCCAACGATTGTTAAGGATATTTAATCAGTCACAAAATTTTAAGAACCATTTGAAGAAATTTAATTGGAGAAAAGGGCTTCAAAATAAGAGGATTTTACCAAGAAGAGGGAAGAAGGAACCAAAAATAAGAGGATTTTACCAAGTAGAGGGAAGAAAGAACCAGTAGGATTTTACACACACACACACACACACACATATAAAAAACACGCCACAAGATAACTGTAAGTAATTTTAATTAGATTGAACTCATTTTTTCCTTTGTAAGTAAAAACTTAAAATAAAAACAAAACAGATTATCTCCCCAATTCAAATCTTTTAATTGTTATTTGTAACATATACAATATACCCCTCCTCTATCCCAACACCACTGTATGCGAATTTTCCATTGTTGGAAACAGTGCTGGAAGTCTTCTTCTGTGAGCTCCTTCATCACGTGTGTCGCTTTTTCTTTCACAGCTCCAATGGTCAGAAATCTTGTTCCTTTTAATGCAGATTTGACCCTGGAGAACAGATGAAAGTCACATGGTGCCAGGACAGGTGAATAAACATTCATTGCCATATACTTCTTTTAATAAAAGAGAGAAAGTTTCAGTAGCGATTTTTCCAAGTTTCATATGAAATTTCACGACAATTCGTTGCTCTATTAAAACACTTATCATTTTTTCGGCAAAACAACATAAATGGATCTACAGACACAGGAGGGACAATCGAAACAAGGCTTCACGCTACACTGCCGTCGGTCGTACGACTTTGGCACATGCGTAGTTCTTCAGCAGTAGCATCAGTCTCGTTATTTTACAGCCACACCTCGTAAACCTAAAATAATAAAATATTGTTTATGTTACTTTCATGCAGTTAAATAATTATACATACCTAGATGTACGAGAACTAATAAATTTTATTACCACCCCTTTCACTTCATCTGCTTATGTTTACAACTGTTTTTTTTATACTTATAGAGTAGAAAATGCAAATATGGAATACCATTTTGTCTTATTTTATATCTTCGATGTAAATCGAATTATTTAAAGTTCATTTTCACTATCTAGAATATACTCAAAACAGTCACTGACCAAGATCTTTACTTACAAGGGAACATCCCGAACCCGTAAATTCCAAAAAAATTCAAACTTTATGGACAAGTCGTCCTCACCCCAAGATGTTTGAAGCCATTTTCCTTATCGGCCCAATTTTGTTTTAAGAGGGTGAGACCACCCCTGAAATTTTACTTGATTTTCGGTTTTTTGAAAATAATTCAATAACGGTTGGACCAAATACAAAGTTATATATCAAAATAATCGTCTCTGTGAGCTCTATTACATATGTGAAAATAGCATAGTTTATTTCTATTTAAAAATTTGGTGGTGCTTTCCCCCACCCCTTTACGAATGAACCTATTCAAATGCCATATTGTGGATGTTATACAGCCCTTCAAGCAGTTTCAAAAACGTACTTCACTTTTTGTAAAACAGTTGTTAAAAAAATGAGGAAAATGGTATTTAATATGTCGTCTTTAGAGACTGTGAAGGAATGTAACATCAATTTTGATGTTTTTAGATAGATATGTTTTAGAAAACAGAAATATAGATAAAAATGAGTTAATATAATAATATTGCATGCCTTTCGGATGTCGATATTACAATTCATAGTGGTAGAAAAGTTTATTCAAACTAACATATAAAATACATATTATGACATATTTTGTAATATATGGCTTATGTATACATGTGTATATATAATATATAGGCTAGTAATTACTTAATTTGCATGATAATGCATTTCTTCATAAAAATGCTTATAGCACAAAAAACTGTTGCACCAGGAACATCATATTATAGCACGCGCTCCACATATGGAACATCGTGATGGAATTTGAAAATCTTCTGTGAAGGCAAAGGTGACAGGATTATCGAAACGATTTGGCCGGTCCGCAATATAACAATTTTTGTACCATGCATAAGCAAATAAATTATGATGTTTTGAAGAAGATAATTGGTTGCGCATTAAAGACTGTAATTTAATAATGTTACGCGTATGCAAATTAATATCGTAGTTGTGTAAGAGTATAATATCAGATAATTTCCTAACAAAATTTTTCCAAACACGAAATCCATAGACGTCTAGGGGTTGTATCATACCAGTAGTTTTCTTTGGTATTGTGAGGAGGTTCACATTCTTGTCGGCCGATATATGGTCTTTTAAGTTAGATGGACAATGACCAGTCCACGAATCTAGCAATAAAATTGTTTGAGATCCTGTATTTGGAAGATATACCTTTGTGGACCATTCCGTGAATAATGCTGTTGTTAGTTTTCCGGATGATGAAGCAGTTACATAAATATTTTCTGCGTGGAACATTGGATTCTACTACTCGTGGTCCAAATGTACCACTTTGTTCTTTCAAAACCATGAATAGGGGCGACAACAAGCGTCCAGACGCGGATATTGTAGGAAGTATGGTATAGCTGTGTGTTGTAGCGAATATAGATTGCACAATACTTTCAACTGCTTTCGATCCCGTGGAGCTAACGTGCGACCAGAGTGCAATTCCAAATTGAATCCACTTTCATCGGCGTTGAATGTATTAGTAGAGCCTACCTTCGCAATATAAGGTTTTACTTCTTGTACGAAAGCCGACGAAATTTGATTTAACTCTACCGTGTCTGTACTATATGAACGGGTTATAAATTTGGCAATTTTTCTAGAAACTATCCTGTATACTTTCTTGAAGTTCCATAACCAATGTGGGGATGCTCTGAAATTTGTTAATCCGATTTCTTCATTGGCTTCCATAGCCCATTTACGAAGATCTAGGTCGTGAATTGTAGCATGCGCTTCGCTGCTAGTAACAAATATATTAAAAACATATTCCGAAATTTGTAATAATTTCTCTCTTCGTGTTCCTCCTTTTTGTATTGATACCTCCCATCTAAAAAGCAAAAAATTTGTGAATACAAAAATGTCTTAAAATTGGCCTGCAATTTCTTACCTATGTATATAGTTGTTGTAAAGACTTTACTCTCTCAAATCTATGTTTTACAGCTTCAAATGATCGTCATTTTTTCCCAGATTTCCAGAAGGTAACAGCTTTTGTCTTATATTCTAAATCGACAATATCTTATTCTTCTGGTGCACATTCTTCTTCTTCAAATTGTATAACTTCTAAGACTTCTTCCCGTGAATGTGGATATCTATCTATCATCAACAAATTCTACAGAATGTGGCCTAAATTCTTGCAAGAATTCTAGCGTTACGTCATTATCTACTTCAAAGGTTGTATCGTCCCGAGACCTAATTAATATATTCTTCAATACGTCGTGCATTTTACTTTCTTCATTGTTGAAAACTATTGGACGATTATCATTTGCGGCATTAAATGTCAGTATTAGTAATCGAACTACATTTACTGGGTTTACTACCATTGTTGAACCAGTACTCTAATTCTCACAGTCAGATGCAGTATTAAAAAGTTACAAAGGTTACCGCCGATAAGAAAAATGGCTTCGAACATCTTGGAGTGAGAACTACTTGTCCACAAAGTTTCGATTTTTTTGGAATTTACGGGTTCGGGATGTTCCCTTATTAAATTTCTTGTGGTCTTGCACGTTCTCGAAAAAAATGCCAAAATTACTTGAGGCACTGGAGTGCAAATATAGAATACACTGGAAATTTGCTACATAACATTTATTTATTGATAAAACCTACAGATATTATGATTGCAGTAATAACATAATGATTTGCACCAGTCACGTCCTTTTTTCTCTGACTGCTGTAATTGTCAGACTCGTTTCTTCTACACTGTACTGCTTTCTTTTTTTTTTACAAACTCGACGTCGACTTTTTACTAGCATTCTAAAACAGAAAAAGGAAAGCTTTCATAGAGAACATATGTGAAGAAACGGGTGTGCAAATATAGAATAGTGCTATTCTATATTCCCAATAACAACCCACATTGTAAACATTTTAGATTATAGATTTCGTTAGGTATTAAAGAATAATAAATGGCAGTAGTATTTTTGTAAAACCCATTTCACGTACTAGTCAACAGTAGCAGACATTAAAATAAGAACAAGCTACAAAAACAAATAATCACTCATATCTACTGGCCTGTTAAAATTTTGAAAACGTAAAATATCGGTGGAAATTCTAAATTTGTTCATGGGTCACTGTAACCTTAATAGTAGGTCTAGGCTAAAAGTTCACGACTCGTTTGATAGAAATAACGACATATATTATTGAGAAACCTTGGTGTTTCATATTACCAACATATTTCACAATTGCATCTTTTACTCTACATTTTGGTGGAAGGTGAAAAATATTTTAGTTATCATTTTTTCAAAGCGAGTAGACGTGTAAGTAAGATCAAATTACGAAATATTAAAGTGATTATGTGGAAAGGAAATCAAGTAACTCTCGAAAAACGCGCACGAATTATTGAATATCACACTCACCGGGATTCCATCAGAGAAATTGCGAAAAGAATGTGCATTTCTTCAAAGCTGTGCAAAATACGATTAAAAGGTATCAGACTACCAGCGGATTTCAAGGCAACTTACGGTCAGATAGGCCTAAAATTATAAGCGCTGCAGAAAACTTAATAATTACCGTCATGTCCAAGAGAAATCGACGATCAACAGCATCTGAAATCCGTGCCGAGTTCAACAGAGCGTCAAAATACGATTTCTTTGACAATAAACAAACGACTGAGAGCGCGGGTGCGTTCGAAGAAGCTGGGTAATGGTAGGGTACTGGCAGTAGGGGTAATGGCCACGTGATCTCTTATTATTCGAACGCAAATGGATGATAGGTGCTGGAGTGGAGTTTGAAATATTGTTAGTTAGGCTAGATTTCAACATTTTGAAATTTGTTAATTGTATGTCCTCTATAATTTGAATAATATGGAATTGCAAAGAAAAATGGAGGTTATAATCATTGACACGTTGGTTGCATGTTTTTTTTCTGTTTCTATTAGAAGTTTTTTTTCTTGTATATCTCTATATTTATTTTTATTATTTAAATATCGTGAATTGCTAATCATATTATATTATAATAAATACCCTTCCAATACATAACCAACAAAAGTTTTGTTTTGGGTTTTGAAGGAATGAAGTAACACTGTGCATGACGGATAAATTTGTAATTCTCTCCGGCGTCCAGAGGTCGGTAACATTGCGGTAACAGTGGGGCATCTACCCGCCCTCGAAAACTACGGTAAATATTGTCCAGAGCAAGTTATCCGCTATTTTTTGGTAGGGAAGTACTCGGGGATTACCTACTCAATTTTCGAACGCGTCTCGGTGGGCTTATAGGACGTCCACAAGCTGCTCCTACGTGCGCCAAATAAAGGAAAAAGGAACACTTCGATGGAACATTAGAAAATTGGGGAAGAGTTTTGTGGATTGACGAAACCAAGTATGAAGTGTATGGTTGTAGATGCCGGATTTTTGTAAAAAGATCTGCGGCAAAAAAATGTCACCACAGTTTGTAGTGCCCACTGTAAATCATGGTGGTGGTTCCGTTATGGTCAAGAGGTGTTTTTGTCTATCTGAGCTAGATGACGACAAAATTGACGAATCATTGAAAAGGGAAAGCTACAGAGATATCCTCGACACAATACTGTGGCATCGTATCTGCGATTGATCGGCAAAAACTTTACATTGATATAAGATACCGACCCAAAGCAAACCTGTAAATTGTGTAAGGCATATTTCTAAGAAGAGGAACATAGTGGAACAAATATGGTTTAACCACCGCAATCACCAGCTTTTGTGGGAAGAACTCAGTCGGAGAGTCCCAATGTCTGATGTCGGAAGAGAGTTCGGGGCTCATTTTACAGTTCTATTCGTGTCTTATTCTTGTATATGTAATTCTCATTTTTAATTCAGGAGAACGTGATGCAAAAACATTGATTGCGCCTTTTTGTAATGAATGTGCTATGAAACACATTTTACATATTTTTTTTTTAAGTTAAAAATACATTACAGAAATAAAACAAACGGTAAATATTGTCGGAATACCTTCTTGCAAAACATGGTTTGTAGAAATTTCACTGAAAATTTTACCCATTTAGATACTCCAAAATTCGTTTCTGGCGAAAGTGCAGCCTTGCTTATTATAGTTTAAAGATCATTGATATATGTATGAATGTAAAAAGTTGCTTCTTCGTTTAGATGTCTTATATATGTATTAACACACATTTTCAGTAAAAAGTGATAGTGATAACATTCTTCCTCTTCTATGCAACAGTTTCTGCATTTTGAATAGTCCGATACATCAATAATAATTATATTCGTTGTCATCCATGCAGCTATTTTTTTTGATGAGACCGTCATGAAAACATAATTCTGGTGCTTTATTTATGTAGGACATTTACAATATAAATATAACTATATAACAACAATCCGTACGCTGACGTAGTTTTCTGTTGATAAGATATTTTCATTGCTTAAATAGTTCTGCTTTATAAAAGTATTTAGTTTAGGAGATAACTCGTTCTATTTTCGGGCGAGCATATAGTTTATATACAAAGATTTTATCAAAGTTTTGATCGAAATCATAATTATGTTGATTGATTCATTTAAATGTGCTCAAATTTGTTTATTTCAATATACAACATGTAACGTTAATTGGAATTATTAATGAAACCAAGGGGTTCCTCATGTCTAACACCCTTTTTTTACATCATGTTACTTATCCAATTAGTAGCTTTTTATAACGTAGACAGTCACCATTGGATATCAACCTATGTATTTGTGCGCCTTTATTTCAGAAAGCTGATTTTCTTATTAGCCTTCGAGTGCGGAGAAGAAGAACTACTGTTAATGTACCTTCTTCTGCTGTCTCCGCATCGTTTCTTCTACCAGCAGCAATCATAAATTACGTCCTCCTTATTACAAACAAACCGTTACAAAACAATGAATGTGATATTAAGGCTACGTTATTTCAGTTTTTCGGTCGCACTTGTGATGGAAAAAAGTGATTTATGATGGAGAAATAACAGTGTTGGTCTCTTCCATTTATATAATCCTGGTTACTATCGTGCATCGAAAATATATATGAGATATTTCCGCCATAAGCCTATAGAGCCTTGGTTTAGTAGTGGATCTACGATCTTAATGCAAAGTACCTAAAAATGAATAAAGTCGTGACCAAATATTATTGAGAATTATTATTAACACGGACGTTTAGTAGTACTTACATACATCAACTTAACCTCTAAATTAGTTAGAACGAAAGTTTGAAGCGTAACAAAACACTTTGTTAGAGGCAGAAACTGTTAATCTTAAGCAGTTCTATTTTTGATATTTTCTTTGCATACTGTGCACTATTGCATACATTACGTCTTTAAAAAATAACTAACCGTAAACTAAACTTCACCAATTGAAATCAAGCACAATGGTATAAAACAAATTATTAAGGGCTTAGGAAAGATACTCGTGGCAAGTCAATTGGAAACTCAGTAGATATTTTGAGATAATTCAAAAGCTGTGATTATGAACATTTATTGGAACTGTACTATTATAATACGTGCTGTTAACAGTTGTATTGCGCTCTTTAAAGATAATGAATAAAATACCCTCACAATCCCAGAATATTGTGGCCATCACCTTTTTCGTAGATTGAACGACTTTCGCGTTTCTGGAGAGAGGTTCATCGGGTTGCCCCCATTCCATCGATTTCTTTTTGGATTTAAGGATCGTAATACGGGACCATTGTTTTATCTCCTGTGACAATGGACTCCAAAATCGGTTTCAGATTGTCTCTACACATGTTTAAAAACGATCGCGCACATTCGACTCGATGTTCACGTTGGAGAGCAGAAAGAAGATGCGGTACCCATCTTGCACCAATCTTATTCACACCCAAAAGGTTATGGAGAATTCGGCCAATACTTGTTTCAGAAATGTTAGACATCACTGCTAAGTGTTCAAAGATTATTCTAATCATACATGTATTACATCGGTAGATGTCGAACGATCTTTCTCCAAATATAAACACATTTTTTCACCACTGCGAACACGGTTCCACGAGACAACTATTGAAAATATCTAATGCTATCAATTTTTTACGATTCTTATCCACTGGGTTATAATATTGATGATGGTGCTTCTACTTCTCATGTTCAGTAATTCCAATGCAATCCGCCAGCCTACTTGATTAGGCTGCTTAAGAGGGTGAGTGTTTCACAGCCTTACAGATATTATAATTCTTGAGTGGTTTTTTTGTTATTATTCGCTTTATTACTTCTTTTTCGGTATTATAAATATTGAGGAAACCGCATGCCTATGGCGCTACGAACGATTATCTTACTCTAATTATAAGACAAAACAATAAAAATGAATTAATATTTTGTCGGGTAACTGAGCTTCTATTACTGCTTTTAAAATCTAATAGGCATTAAATAGACAAGTTTCTTTGTTAAATCTTGTGTTATTTTCTCCCATTGTTGTGTAAGATGTCTCTTAAGCAATTCTTTATTTGATATTTCCTTTTTGATAAGGGCACTTTTCAATTCTCCCCAAAGATGTTCAATGGGGTTTATGTCTGGCGACTGTGGAAGTGTATGAAGTTGCCCTGGAACATTGTATAACACCCAGTCCTTAGATTTCCTAGCCGAATGTTTCGGGTTGTTCTCCTGTTGGAATATAAATTGACCAGTCAAACCTAATTTGTCCGCACTACTCAGTAATTTTTTTTTCAAAATATTAATATAGATATACTGATCCATTTTTCCTTCAATAATGTGAAGTTTTCCAACCCCAGCCGCCGACATGCACCCCCACACCATTTTATAGAGCCACCGCCGTATTTTACTGTTGCCTGTAGATTTTCTTCAAATGTAGCCTTTTTAACCCACATTATCGAAGGAAAAATGGATCAGTATGTCTATATTAATATTCTGAAGAAAAATTTGCGGAGTAGTGCAGACAGCTTGAGTAATTCTGGAAATTGTATACTGTTAGTAATAGAAAAGTAATTACAGTAGTTACCTTTTTTGTATTTACAGCAGCACGAAATTAGTAAAATGCTTTTGGTTACAGGTATGGATACAACTCATTTTTCCTAATGTCACTTGGGTTACAAATGCCATTGCTATCCAGAACATCTATCACTAATTTCCAACAAGTAAGTACGCACTAATCACGTGTATAAATTAGAAAAATAAATTTATTCAAGAACCACGTTGCGTGCGTCTCTCGACGTTGGTTCAGCATACTTATTTTACCTTATAGAGCACAAAACACATGCAAAGCACACATAGACTTAAGAATTCGCATAAATTCGCGTTTGGGCTTTTCACACCGTTAAATCATCGTCTTTGTTTCTTTTTTCCACCGGCAGCATTCTTTAGACAGTTAAGTGATGTTAGTGTTCACGAAGTCTACTGCGCAGAAATTCTTTCGCGTCGTCCTCGTTTGTCAAATGGTTTGCGCGACGCGATAATGCAGGAACGAAACGACATTAAAATACGAAAAAAGAATGCGAGGAGGGCCAAAGTTACGACTCCCGGCGCTCGACTGTTTGTAATTATCTTTGGGTAATCTTCGTTTTTCGTTGCCAAAATAGATTCTCGGATTTATTTAATGCAGTTATTTTAATTTTAAACAATAACCATCACCATATCTTAATGTAAAACAAATGGATATATAGCAAGCATGCGGAATCTCTACAATTAACGCTGGAGCTGTTATCCAGATCCGGATAATTTCCGGATATCCGGATTTTGGTGTTATGATCAGGATCCGTTGTCTGGAACCTCGGATCCAGATCCGATATCCGAAACTTCTGATCCGGATCCGCTATCTAAAATCTCGGATCCGAAAGTAGCCCCATTCTCCGATAACTTTTTCAAGCAAATCGTAAGTACCGTAAAGTTTTGTAGTAAATGAAAACCTGCAATAAGTCGAGTAATTATCAAACAACATACACGGAGAGAAATGGTTTCTTGTATAAAGAAAATAGATTTTCTTGCAAAAATCAGTCTCCATTCAAGAGAATATTTTTATTTCAAGACAATAAAAATGTATAATATAAGCAAATAATTTTCTTGAAATTTTATTTAAGTTAAATGAATATTTTTTTAGGGTTAGAAAATCAAGAAAATCCAAAACAGAAAAATGTTTCTTCCAAGTAAATCATTTAGTTTTAAGTTAAGAAAATATTCATATTAAAGATAGGAATGAAAAAATGGTCCAGGTCTCACAAAGTTCTATTGAGAAATTAGGCCATCAGATTCATGTTAAAAAAACACATCATCACTATCAGGCCAGCTAGAAAGATATCCAATAAAAGAAAAATTACAATAATGGAAAAAAAAACCTAAAGTTAATAATTAAAATTAAGAGCAAGTGAATGAACTAATGAAAAAGTTTTTTTATAGGTTACAGTATAATTTTAATAATGTAATTAAATAGGGATTATTTTTATGTAGTTTAAAAATTAATAAGTTAATATTTAAGTTTATTTATTCCTTTATTATTATTATTATTTATTATACATATATTTAAAGCTATAGTTAAATTAGTACACGTGGTAAATAGTAATAAAAAAAAAAATTACATTAACCGGTATCTTTTGAAAATGTTTATGAAACGTCGTACATTAGATTAGATTATATCATTGCATGGGTAAGTAAGCCATCTATATTTCGGTTTCTATATTCACTACTCTCTAGCAAAGAGTATACACATGTACACGTATATACACGTGACGCCAGAAGGCATTTCAGTTGTTGTTCTTGAAGATTAGTGGTATAAACTGAGAGATATAAGAGCATCGTGGCCAAGACATTGTTTTTGCCGGTAGTCATTCCATCAATACCAGGAGCTATTTATTAGCATTGTCTGTCTTGGTTATTGTTTACATGCACCTTTTTCAGTTGCTGTTTTTGAAGAATAGTGGCATAAACTGAGAGATATACGAGCAATGTCGCCAGGGGCAAAAAGCTTTAATGCTTTTCACTTCTCATATTGTTTTTGCCAGTAGTGATTCCATCAATACCAGGAGCTATTTATTAGCATTACCTTGATTTTCTTTCTAGGCACTTTTTTCATGTGTACTTCTACATTAAGTTCACTTTTGTTTAAACGTTATTCTGTAGATAATCTCTACTTTTAGCCTTTTTCAAATTACAAGCAATGTGAATAATTTACTGCATTATGTACGAATATATCGTACTGTTTTAAACAAGGTAAGCGCAATTAATAATGTGCATACAAATAATAGGCATTTCAAGAATTCTAATAAATGCTTTATTTTAAGAAAATGACACTATTGATTTATGAACAATACCTAAACGCTTTCTGGAATTAAGAAACTATTTACTATCCTTAAGAAAATATTGTTTTGTGTTATAGTGGCCATTTACTTATACTAAGAATCGCTTTCTTCAAATTTTCTGCAAGATTTTCTTGTATCAAGTTAACAAATGTCTTGAACAAAGAAATACAATTATTTCATTACAAGTGTATACATCTCTTAAGTGGAGAAAGAAACACTAAGAAAATATTTCTTTTGATTTAAAACAGTTATTGTATTGCGGCTTTGATACAAGTAAACGTTTCTCTGTGTGTAGTCCATTTTAAAGCGTAACATCGCCAGATTTAAATTAGGGGTATTAAAAAAGAGCATTGTGGAAGAATGTGAAACTATAACTACAGACACCTGCCCAGAATTTATTTTGATTGCCTAATCGCATTAAAGTTGTTGTTAAAGCATATGGTGGATCCACAAAATATTAAAATATATTAATAAATTGTTGTATAGGATACCTATGTACAAGCAGTTTTATTTAAACCAGTGTAGGGGAAGGTGTTGTACCTTGGGACAAACTACATTTTCCTGCTATCTAGGCGAATGAGAGGACAACTAACATGTTGTTGTCTGTCTAGACACCAGAGAGCAGTTCAGAAAAACTTGTGTTGTTACCATGTGTTAGTAGAAGGGTTAAAACTGCTTTCCGTGCATGTTATAGAGAACTGGATATATATTTTCAGATTTAATATTCGTTCCGATTTGCATACTGCTAATTTCCTTAGCAACTTGTTTTTAATTTTGATTAACTGGTACGAGTTGCTAAAGCAGTTAAAACGAAACAGCTAACACTTTAGTAACTCGTCATTAATACTCTCATATTTCTGCTCAAATCACATAGGAGATGCATCTTGAAATCCGATCTCTGCATGTATGTAGAAGTAGTAAAAGGTTGACGTTTTACTGTTTTAGTGTTGTTGTGTTTTCTTTTTTTTCTTCTCTAGTTCCCGTTTTATTTGTCCAGAAGGGTATTTCTATGAATTCGTAATATTTGCCTTTGGTGCGCATTTTTCAATCAGATTTCGTTGTTTTCTCTTAAGCAGTATATTCATAAACAGGGAAAAATAGAGGTTTTTCTTATCGCAATGTACAAACAATAAGTCTTTCAATTGAGATGCATTAGTACAAAAAGTTTCTACCGCTACTATTATTTTGCACAAAATTTTCACTGATGAATTGCGACGGGGATACCAAACTAATTATAATTGATAGATTTCTTACTTTGTATTGTGTATCACTACATAGGGTAGGTTGTAAACGTTCTCGCCTTATCTAACAATTTAATTTCTGTTCTCAGGCATTATTGTTATTTTAGTCACAACTGTACGTATAAATGCTGCTACAGCAGGATTTCCCATTTACACAAGTAGTAACTGACTGCAGTAAATAGGAAGTAATAATATAATAATGCACTGCATAAGAATTTTTTTTTATCCCGACATATGCAATAATTATACAGTTTATTTAAAGTCACTTTGAACCAAACTATAAATACGAAGATTCATTAGTGTGTTGCTGTTTATTTTAAAAATCCTTTGCTTCGAAGGTAAGCTTTATGGTAGCACATACACACATGATTTCCTGTTTATCCGGAAGCGGGTCGTAATGAAAACTTTAAACTCACGCGTTACATTTTCTCCCGATTCAAATCTAGTAGTAAAAAGAAACGAATAATGAAAAAGGAAAACGTTGACATAGTTGAGCGTGCAAGTGCATATATACATATGTATATTGAAATCGGACGCGATATAAGAGTTTGTAATTTTATTATTCTTGATGGGTATCACTGTCCATAAGTAGTAGGCTATTTACATTGAAATGAAACGATTAATAAACTAACTTTTGACGGACCTAACATTTGCTTTGAATAACGACAAGGGAACACCGGCAACCCGCACTTCTCGATTTCGATGAAACTGCACAGACTGAAAGAGTACCATGGTATAAGAACACCATTTTTTTCATACCTAGCGTATCTCGCCGATTTGGGGGTACAGCCCCCTCCAAAGATTTTTATGTTTTTTTTATTTGTGTAAATATCTCGGAAATTATAACAGATATCTTTTTCTTTTTAGAATATAATTTGAAGTAAATTATACTCTAAAAATTAGACCCAAGAATGACGCGAATTATTTTCGGAAAAAATTTATAACGCAGGACCCCCCCCCCCCAAAGCAGGGGGGGCTTTGCTTTGAATTTTTTTTTCTTTGTTTTTCACAAATAAAGTATATTACATAGTCTAAAAGATGGCGCGAATTATTTTCGGGAGAAATTAATAACGGGGGACCGGGTACCCCGTACCCCCCTTTTTTTATTTTTTTATTATTTTTTTTCACAAATCAAGTATATTACATAGTCTAAAGGATGGCGTGAATTATTTTCGGGAAAAATTAATAACGGGGGACCCCATACCCCCATTTTTTTACATTTTTATATTTTATTTCTTCACAAATAGAGTCGGTTTTATGTAGAATATGTATGTGGTCAAATTGAGACAGTTAATAATAAAGATATTAAAAGACGATAATAAAACTTTACTTGTCATTGATTGTCGTTATAAATATATATTTATTTAGAAATTATTTATTATTTCGATACATGCTTTAAGAAATACTATAATATAATGTGATTGAAATGACCACAGGTGGCTGTTTAAAATAATGTATGAGAAGCGTTCTTTCGTGCAGTGTAAATTTACAGCACCGCATATTCTACAGAGCAATATCCATATAACTAACTTGTTTGTAACTAACACATTTTCGGAAAACAGTGGAGCAGAATAAAAAAGAAAGTGTAATGCTTATGAAACATTCAATACACTATAATGTGATTATTGAAATTATGATTGTGACTGGTAGTATTATACATATAGTAATTATGCTATGTAATGATTACAGTAATGGTAGTCAGTATAAAAGTGTTCAAAACACAGGTATTGCTTGCACCACGAACAACGCACAATAGCAGGTTTTTCATAAACAAGGGCGTAGACTCCGCGTCTTTAGCAAAACAAAACTGTACTGGATTTTTAAAGGATCCCGGTCTTTCATCCACGTACCCACTCATACCACGAGTATTTGAAGATATCGAAAAATCTCGGTGAAGAAAACTGATTGTGGGTCAACGATTGCAGCTTGATAATACTATTTCTCTGATGCAAATCTATGTCGTTGTTCATAAGAATCACTGTATCAGAAAAAGTTGTAATAAAATTTTTCCATAATCTAAAACCAAACACATCTAGAGGTTGTACCATTGCTGTTGTTTTCTTAGGGATATTTAAAATGTTAACAGTTTTATCTTTTGGCTCCAATTTCTGAAGTTCGGCAACACAATGTCCACTCCAAGAATCAATCAAGAGAACACCTTGTGGTCCGATATTTGGTAAGAAAACATCTGTTAGCCAGGTTTTGAAATGATTTGAAGTGAGCTTTCCAGACGTCGAAGAAAAAATATACACATTTACTGGTCTAAACAATGATTGCGCAACTCGAGGTCCAAACGTATTCGTAGATTCCTTTAATACCAAAAATAATGGCGAAAACATCCGTCCATCTGCAGAAATGGCCGGTAAAATTGTATAACTATGTGTTGTTGAGTGCAAAGATTGCACAACAGCTTCAACGGTTTTCTCACACTTTATTGCCAAAGTACGACCGGAGTGCATTTCTAGATTAAATCCACTTTCATCGGCGTTATATACGTTGCTTCTGCCGATACTAGCGATATGGGGTTTTGGAAACGTTTTCGAACTAATTCATTAATATATGTCTATTTAGAACGACAATTATCTATGTACGTCAATCAATGACAAGTAAAGTTTTATTATCGTCTTTTAATATCTCTATTATTAACTGTCTCAATTTGACCACATACATATTCTACATGAAACCAACTCTATTTGTGAAAAAATAAGGTATAAAAATGTAAAAAAAAATGGTGGTATGGGGTACCCCATTCATGGGTTTTTCTGCAATAGTTCGTGGATCTTGACTACCCAGATCTTGGCAGTTTTGTTAATTTTCCAACACCCAATCCTTAAATTGAATTCTTATTTTAGCTGAATTTTGTATAAGACATTGAGTGAAGATATTTTGTTAAAATTTGTAGAGTATTGTCGTAGGAAGGCTTTAATAGTGGTGAACGATGGTGAAATTAGGTGTCTGTCTGTTGATTTACACTTTCTTTCACTGCACCAATATTTCCAGCTGACGGTGGTCCTACATTGATATTGAATCCTTGGTTTATCAAGAATTAAAAGACTGGCCAATTTTTTTTGTTCTAACAATTAAAGACAGTTTTTCACTATATTTCACTAACGTAATTTAAGTAAGGATTTTCAAAAGCCTTTTGTTTTAAATAGTGAAAGATTAGTAAACATTTACACATACAACTTTTAAAGCGAGTAAAATTTCATACATTTCGCCGATTCAAGGTTCTTGGTATTGGGTTTAAACAATTCCGGGTTTTCACTATTAAGTATATACACTTCTTCGTTTTCACTAACTATCAACTCATACATGGATTAATTGCATATAAAATAATACTACTTATCTATTCCATCTTCAAATTATAGATGAATAAAAACGAGATCTTCTCAAACCACTCGACGCCCAACCTTTATTCTTTCTTACATCAGAATAATAAATCAAGTTTTTTGAATGTATAAATCACTGCATGTTATTCTTGTACAAGAAAAACTATTTACTTACGCTAAATTAATGCAACGATGCTGCGAATAGCCCGTAGATATGAATCTGTTTATATATTCAAAAACTATTCATAAGTATAATAACTGCCATACCATACCTTCTTTTGCTTTTATCCTCTTTTCATTAGGTTATGATTGACATTAATTCCCCTTGAAAATAGTTGGCACAATAAAACCTAGCCACCATTTCACTTTTAAGAAGGAAAATAATATTCAAAAGTGTAATAGTAGTCCGATAACTTGTGTATTGTGTACATACCTGGAGCCGATACGTTGAATATACGCTGTTTTTATCTTCTTGGGAAGAACACGACTTGCAGGGTATTGTTGAATATAGAATATTTATACGTACACACAAAGGATTATACTCCTGTATCAAAGTTGATGATAATGAACTAGCAAACGTATAAACTGCGATACGGCACGTTGTTGCCTCCTATGCAAATAAGCAGATAAAAAACTACTGCCTCGCCGGAAGTACATTTCCGATTTAGAAATTGGCCATTGTCAATGTAGCTAATGCTCGATTCGATTTTGTCGTATTATTTGTGAATCGCTAATAAATACCATCCATGATCCATTTTTGTAGAGTGGACCGAAGCTTTTTCTTTTCAGTAGCATATTCCGTATAGTTTTGCATTTTTTAGATAGTAATATAGTAGATAATTACAAATTCCATTGTGAAAATAGCACGTGGGATGCTTCTTTTTTTGTTCGAAAGTTGCCAAGCAAAAGAAATACATTCAATCAATTAACTATAATAGTTTCATCAAGAATGTGAAATATACCCTTTTACAAACTACTTAATTTTGTGTCCAAATTCGTTCTTCTATTTAGCAATGTCTCTAGACTCAGCAATATATTATAAGAAGCTGAAATGATATTGTTCTACGTCTTATCTTTTCAATTAACACCATAATGCAATTCTATACATATTGTTTTTGATATAACTCCACAAAAAGGAGTCTAACGATCACAAATCTGGAGAACATGGTAGTCATTCAACTATGCCACGTTGTCCAATTTTATTAAACGGTTTAGAACATAATTCGGAATATCATTAAGTAAGTGTTCAACTTCTTCACAACTTCTAATTTGGTCACCATAACCTCTCCTCACCAGAATTGTTATCCTTTCCTATTCTGTAAATATACAATGTTGTATTTCAGTGTGAAATATGAAACTGCTTAGTATTCGTGACGCTCTGCTACTTGGTAGAATAAAACATAGCTATAATAGCTATGAAGTATTTTAATTGGAAATTAGAGAAATGTTTCATATAAGATTCAAAGTTTCATCAGTGTGAGGTGAAATTTTTTTTTTAATTAGACTGTTTGATGTGGTGCCCTAAATTAGTTAAATGTGAACTTTTTGGTTATGTAAGTTCAATTCACACATGTACTGCCTAATATATTGTGATGTTATCAAAAATAACATTGTGGTCGTTCACAAGTACGGCGAATACGTCATGCTTTATTTTAAAAATCGTTCAATAATATAATGTTTTTCAAAATCTATATTATTATTAGAGTAACCTAAACTTGTGGACTCGCATAGGCGTCAGTATTACGGGTTCATATAAGAATATGAAAAATTCATAAATAAACTAAACCGGTAGAGAAGCAGGCATGTAGTGTCGACCTTGAATATAAATCATGTTAAACCGCGCTGTGAGAGATTTCGTTTTAGTACCGGTTGAGCTGTTGCAGAGATTAGTCGAACGGTCAAGGTTATGTACTTACGTGTCGCTTTTGAAAATATAGCTGGTGTTTTTTGTGTGTTGTAGTATTATACCAAGTACATAATTAGTGTATCGTTTCATATAGAACTAATATTTACATACCTAAGAAAACAATGCCTCGTAATAGATTTGCTACTAATGTACATAAGTATGTGTCACTTTTTCCCCATTTAAAATATGACGGTAGTGCGGTTTTTTGCTTAATATGCAATGTTCGTTTGGCTGCATTCGACAGAACTGATTGCCAGAGGCATGTCAATGGTATTAAGCAACAATACGTTCCAAAGTACCCATTACCCTCACAAACACAATTACAGAATCATTTGCCGCGAATGAAAGAGATGCTAGAAAATGTGTGTAAACGTGATTTGTGTTCCAAAAAAATATGGATTACCGTGGATGAGACGACCGATATAAAGAAAAACAGTATTGTGAATGTAATAGCTCGCGTTTTATCTAGCGAGAACACAGCATCTCGATATTTCTTAGCTTGCAAACGTGTTCAACAATGTACCGCGGAAAATATTCAAAAAGTGATAATAAACGCTTTGAAAAAATTTAAAATTGCCCGAGATTAAGTTGTGATGATTGTGACAGATAGTGCAGCAACGATGTTAAGTGTTGGACGATCCTTAAAACATATATTTCCTAACTTAATACATATAACCTGCGTCCTGCATGCTTTGCATTTAGTTGGTGAAGTTGTTCGACAACATTACGGAAACGCTGATCGGATGATTGGAAGTACTAAAGCAGTGTTTCGTAAATTTCCTAAACGTTTAAAAGAATTTCGTAAATTTTGTCCAGGTATTCCAGCACCTCCCGAACCAATTTAAACGCGATGGGGTACTTGGCTAACAGCAGCTTCTTACTATTTGATCAATTTTCAACAAATTCATAATGCGATTTAATCGGAATGAATTCAAAGCAATTAGAGAAAGTCAAAGAGAATTTCAAATTCCTCAACTTTTAGAAGATTTAACAACAATATGTACCAATTATACAGTATTACTAGATGCCATCAGAAAACTACAATGTACTGAATTGTCATTGCAGGAATCATTAGACATAGTGGAGGGTGTAAACAATAAATTACACACATTAAATGATACGCCAGGATTATGCGCTAGTCAAAAGTTGGCAGATGTTTTAAGGAAAAATCCCGATTTTAATACTTTAGAGGCCGTTTATAATAAGTGTAAGAATAGTGAACTTTTAAGTGATTTTGAAAAACAGTTTCTACATGCAAATGTAACTTCCTTAGATGTGGAGAGATCGTTTTCTATGTATAAGAATATTTTTTCTTGTCGACGCACAAGGTTTAAAGAAGCAACTGTGGAAACATATGCAATGATGCAAGTTTACAGCAGTTCACATCCTGATGCCTCTAATTTGTTGAATAATTAGCAAGTAAGTTTATTTATGAATTTTTCGTATTCTTATATTAACCCGTAATACCGACGCCTATGCGAGTCCGCAAGTTTTGGTTACTCTAATTATTATTATATACAAGCACGAAGAACATACACGTTGCGACACTGAGTGGCTGTACATACGGGCTTTCAGTTGCAATAGTGGAATACTATGTACGTATGTGCATCGTGGCGATTGTGACTCAGCGCCCGCATCCCCCTACTACGGTTACACTCGTCTCACCTAGCAGCGTATGCCTTCAGTGCGTTAACAGAGGCAGTAGGCATAATTTCGTTGGGACAGAGAACGATTACGGAACTTACGTATTATGTGTTCGCAAATTATGTTGAAAATGAGTTCTCATATTTATGTTGTTGCTGCTAAGAGGCGTATACGGAACCAAAAAATAATTCTAAATAAGAAATGAAAAGTATTCTGATGAAATAAAAGAAAAGAAAAATAAATACTCTACATAACTATGTACAAAATAAATAAAAATTCTAAACCGCTCTACGACAACGTTACTAGCTGTATCTCCTCTCGCATCCGCCCTGGCTCTGCCGAACGAACTCGTGCTGGCGAATATAATCGATATATGCATTGTTGTCGAACTGTGTTGTTTTCTTCATGTTGTATGTACAGCCGATCTGTGTCGCAACGTGTATACTGGAACACTGCGGCATTGGAACACTGAAACACTTCATAATTTTTACGACTACCTTTCACTAGCACTGGGCGCACATTGTCTTCATCTTCAGTAATAAAATCGAACTCACAAACTAAGCTAAAACTGCAGTATTTATACACTTTTAAAGTTGTTTGTTTTTGTAGATCTCCTTGCTTAATTGTACATTATTGTCTGCGTCCTTAATTCACATTATATTATTAACGTTATGAATGTTATGATTGTATTCAAGCATACCACTAGATTTGTCAAGCCTTCTGAATTTGAGATGAGCCAGATGCTAATTCTCATTGAATTTGTTGTGGGTCCAATATGTACTTGATCACAATCTTGTTTACAAGATATTTTGTAAATTCTCGATTTATCCATTTTATCTACTAGCTGATTTTTTAGATTTCCTAAAATGTTATTGAGATTATTATTTGACGAAAAAACAATGTTGCCATCAACTTTAGCAAAGGTTTTTTGAAGACCTATTGTGTAACTTAGATAGCAGAGTAATTTAACGTTTATTTCTTATTACTATTGTCAATACTTTCTAGAGTGCTTATTGTTATACAACTTGCAAATGCGACGTTTCAGAAATAACTCTTAAATGAAGTTTTATTAATCGAAATTACACTTGGATGCATTTTACTTGACTTATTTACTACGGGGGTAGCATCTTAAGTTCTTACAAACAACCACTAAATGGCGCTATTGAGATTTGCCCATTTGACATTACTATTTTCGTAAAATTTGACATTTGTTATTGTTGAGGCAGTGACAGTACATAAATCGGCCTAGTAGTTTGTTTACAGTGAGCGTTTAAAAATAAAGCAATTTTGTGAAAAAACCGAAATTTCACGTAAAGGTTTACGTTGGATGATTTTTTGCGATTTTAGTAAAGGTCTAGCACAACAACGTCTTGAATCGCTTCGTTCAACTTCTGGTAATGAACCATCAGAAAAGACTGTTTACAACTGGTTTACCGAATTTCGTCGTGGTAGTCGTGAAAGTCGACCAAACTCGGTTGTTCTTCCAAAAAACATCGATGCTGTGCGCAACACGATTGAAGAGGATCGGCATATGACTTACTGTGAAATAGAGACGTCCTTAGGCATATCGAAGACTGCAGTGCATTTTGCATGAAAATGTTGGTGGAAAAAGAGCTGTTTCTGATGTATTCCGCATAATTTGAACTAAGCACAAAAAAGGCTCGTCTCAATTGGTGCAGAGATACTGAAAAAATTCGACAGAGGGACTTTAAAACCCGTAACAACGTCGTAACAGATAACGAAACTTGGACATATTCGTACGAGCCGGAAATTAAGCAACAATCAACTGTTTGGGTGTTCCCCGATGAACCAAATCCAACAAAAGTTACTCGTTCACGAAGCACTTCCAAGAAAGCAATTGCTTGTTTCTTTCGTTGTACTCTACGTGTCGCAAGCATGGCTTTGGCAGATCGGAGAACAGTTAATGCTGAATGGTACACAACAATTTGCCTGCCAGAAGTCATCAATGAAATTAGGAAAAACAATCGACACCTTCGCATCATTTTTCATCATGACAATGCCACCTCTCACACTGCGTGATTGATTATTCGAAGAAGAAAAACATCGAATTAATGTCTCATTGCCCGTATTTATCTGATTTATCGGCTAACGGCTTCTTTTTGTTCCCGAATGTCAAACAAAAAATGCGTAGACAGCGATTATTATCACCTCAAGAAGCTGTTGAAGCCAAAAACCATGTTTTAGAGATACCACCTTCAGACTGGAAAAATATTTCGAGAATTGATTCGAATGCATGCAAAAGTATATAAATCTTTGTGGCGAATATTTTGAAAAACAATAAAACGAATTGTATCAATCTTTTTTTCTTTCCTTGTTTTTGTAAAAACTTAAAAGGTATCTATCCATCGTATTAGAGCAACCGCACAACCTTTCCGAATTTTATCTCTTAAAATGGATCCGCGATACACGGCGACCTGTTCAATTTTGCCGTAAAAATTGAGTCGTGTTCTATTTGTAATCTCGGAAGGGTTATCTGACGTAAAAAAACTACAATCCTTTACCTAGTGCGCACGTATGTTTATGAAAACCACGGTCGCTGTAACATGTAACTCGCTGTTTATACTGTATATCTTTTAGCTAGAGATTTTAGTAAAATGCATTGAAACCCTTAAAATTGTTTACTCTATATTATGAAAATTGGAATGAAAAAGCAAAGGGAACGCACCTATGTTTACTCTAATTTATTAAATATGTGGATTACCAACATTAATTAAGTTACAAGAATAAAATAAAATTATCATGTTTTCCTATATACATTATGATCCCGAAGTGTAGTCAACTTTCTTATTTTAAATAGAGCAGCTTGTAAATTTTTACGTTTTTGGAAAGGTAATCGAGAGAATAAAATATGACTATATGCAGCAATAAAGGTCTTAGTAATTTCTTTGTGCACGGAAAGTTGGCTAGAAAAGAGCGCCAAATTGTTTAATGTGACGCTAGACTGATTTAAAGAGCTCGTTGCTAAGAAAAATAATCATAACAATTGCCAAACTGTCAACTCTCCATCCCAAAAACATAAATTATTCTTGTTTATTGTTACTATATCTTGCATTTGTCATACGTTCCTTCTTTGTTCTCGTTATTATTTTCTCTCATTTTAACTTGTTTTGTTAATTGTTGTTATTATCTTACTTTATCGAACTAGGTTTGCTTAAAGTTGTTAGTTTTTGATAGACAATATGTCTGTTTTTTAGGTTTTTTGTGTTGTTACTTTTATGATGGCATGAACCATGCACAATTGCTGGATCAATTTTAGTATTATGTAAATCTGACAACAATTATCACCTTATTTGCCGTGATTGTGCAACAAGTTGTACAGCAATTTAAATCATATTATCTTCTATTAAAGCAGTTCGCCCTGTAAATTTTATATTATCCATCCTTACTTAGCGCAAAGTTCAAATGCTTCCGGCTGTACAAGGGCGGTGTTCATTATGTTCTACTTCGTGGAAATTGTTGCCAAATTCACCGAATATTAATATTAATTAATTATTATTAATTAATATTAATTCGGTACTTGATGTTTATCGTGCCATGCGGAGGTGATTGTAAAATCAACAACATAAACAACTGAAACTTAAGCACATTGCCTATCAAAAACTAATAAATTTAAACAAACCTGCCATAATTAATTAATTACAATAAAGTTCGATAAAGCAAAGGAGAAACAACAATTAATAAACCAAGTCAAAATGAGATAAAATAATATCGAGCACAAAGAACGAAAGTATGACAAATGCAGGTTATAATAACAATAAATAACAAGAATAATTTATGCTTTTGGAATTGAGATTTGACAGTTTAGCAATTGTTATGATTACTTTGCTTAGTAACGAGCTCTTTAGATCAGTCTGACGTCATAAGAAACCAAATTGTTTCTTATGCGCTCTTTCCTAGCCAACTTTGCGCAACAACAAAAACAGATTACTAAAACCTTTACTGCTGCATATCGTCATATTTCTTAAGCTAAAGTAAACATATGTAGTATCGTTGGATTCGCTTTCCGATTGCCTTTTCAAAAGCGTAAAACTATACAGGCTGTTCTATTTAAAATAAGAAAGCTGACGTCACTTCCGGTAACTCCGGAAATATAATTGAACTGTCGATAATGGCAAAAGATAGCTCATAACAAATACGATTCGACATAGTTTTTCTAAACACGCTAGCTTCTGATGTTCAAAAGTTAGTATGCGGGGGATACTTTAGGACCTCACTGTATGTTCTTCAATGTACAGGAGTCTGTAATGGTATTCTTAATTATCGCTTATTTAATAATATTTATTCACTAACACTTATTGACTACACTTACTTGGATAATTGCGCAACATTTATTTCTAATTCTTTCATTTATTTCTAATTCCTATTTTCCTGATAGTATTATAGACTACATCTTCAGAAAATCCGTTTTCAGTATTGATGATGATTTATTTGAGCTCGTTTTGATATCTATCTTTAGTTAAAGGGAAATTGAGCAAACGATGTATCAAAAAGTTCATTGCCGAAAGTTTATCTTCCTCTAAGTGATGTACTTATGTTAATTTCTAACATGTTCTATGTTTCACCTTCATGGATAAAATTAATAGAGGAAAATTTTTAATTTAATTGTTGCAAAAAGTCTGTTATTCAGCATTTGTTGGTGTCAAAGATGCAAAATGTAATCAACATATCTGATCCAAAGCCGTAGAATATAAGTCAAAGTATTCTTAAGATCAATTTCAAATTTACTCAAAGGGAGGTGAGCCTTACAAGAAAATAAGCTGTTATCGATTTCCATTCCTTCAGTGTGTTGATAAAAGGTGTTATTAATCTGGAAAAAAAATATTTCATACAAAGTCTTACCAAGGAAACTAAACTAACAATCTCTTTGCAATATTCCAAAGTTACATCCATCGAGACGCTAGGAAACAGTAAACTTACATAAACAACACTAAAACATCGCTATCAACGGTTCAGTGTCCATAATTTTCTTAATGAACGCGTATGGTTTTTTAACTGCCAAATTAGGAACCTGCACTGGTAAGTTGTTAAATTTGCAAGACAACTATCTGGAAAGCAAATAAGTAGGATTATTAATCTTGGAGACAATGGATCTTATACTTTTTCCTGGTTTGAGTATCTTACGTAAGCAATACACATATATTTGAGGTAACTCTGGAGCTATTACGAGGCATTTATGGAACTTTATTAAAAATTGTTTGAAAACAAAAAAATCAAATTACATGATTTTGATATTACTTGCGTTTGCTGCACAATCTTCAAAATGTTTCACTTTCACAAAAGTTAAATCAGTGTATTTATAAATACATATGTACATATATTGAATGAGCTGAATAAACGAAAATTAGAGCCACTTCTGTATGTAGTATATACGGAATGTTGCTGTAAGATTAAATAAAGGGGTAGACTAAACAAAACACAAAATTTATACTAGTATGTATAGCACATATCTAGACTGTGTAATAATAATTGGTACTTCTGTGAAGTACTTACACAACAGACTAAACACATGGATAAACAAAACAGAATGTGAATACAAAGTTAAAACGAAGATGGTAGAGAATGCGTTACGTAAAGAACAATTACTAAAAAATTATGGCCTTATAATTTACTTTATATTTTTTTGGAAAATATGTTCAAATGCCTAGATAAATCATTATTTGATTTAGTAAAAATCAATTCCGTACTTTTTCCTAATTTTTATACTTTATTTTAATTAAATACAAAATGCAGTTTCAGCTCTTCAGGCAAAATGTAATTGCCAAATATTTAAAAATACATGGTGTCTATTTTGGCGTGTTTAATTCTGTATTATCCATCGTGAATGTTTTGAAAATTTGTAAAAATAATTTAATTAACCATTACGAAAACGTGTAAATTTTTGGACCATAACTTTTTTATTTCGAGTAAACTTACAAAGAAAAGTTCCCGTGATATAAATTCTGATTTCAATGAAACTTGGCGAGAATGTAAAGCGTACTAAAGTATGCACATAGCAACTTTTTTATCTAATAAAACTCACCTAGAAGACGGGAAATACCGCTTTGAAAGTTGGCGATTTTTCAGTTTTTTTTTAAATAACTGCATAACGAAGAAAGATAATGCAAAAGTTGAACAATATTTAAGGCTGTTTTAGAATATGCGATCAACGTATAGTATATACAGAATGTTACGGTTAATCTTAACTCATGCGCTGATCTTTTTTAACTGTGAAAAAATGTCTTAAATAAAAGTTGTTAGCTTGTTTACACCATATAGGGTTTTCCAATATATGGTGTCCCTATATAAAGTAAATATCACCATATTTTAAGCTAAAGCTAAAGAACATCCAACATGTATGTGTAGGTTCAAGCCACTTTTATCCGTGTTGTATATTGTTAATTAAAAACAATTACAACAGTAGATAGCGCAGTGTGGACTGTCGTTCAGCCAATATCCGCTTAATCAACTTCGGTCAGGAGCAAAGTCGTTCTGGCCTCTTTCTCGGTTTCGTCAGTGACTTTTATAGCCTCGGATTCCCCCCTTCCTGCCCCGACGTTTTGTTAAAATTATCCCAATTCAACGATAACCCCAGTGAAACGGCTAAATAACTCGTCTTCGCCCCATTTCTTCTTACCTTCAGAATAAATCTGGTTATCTATTTCATAATGGCTTCTTCTGAGCTCTTTCCTATATCGTCTAGGGTACCACAGAGGCCATACTTTGGCCTTTTATTATTCAACATTTTTTTAATGACCTACTCCTAAAATTGAATTATGAGTTGTTGGCATACGCATTATATATAAAAATATATAATGTAATCCATTCAGAAATGGAATGTATGAAACCGCAGATCAATCTTACAATTAGTGATGAATGCTGTAAACAGAATAGGATTTCCGTGAATGTTGCCAAGTGTTCGAGTTGTATCTTGCATTAGATGTATTACTTCAGTACTTTTCAGTTATTTTGTCAGCTCAGAATCTATTTATTAGAAAATATGAAGTGGTTGACTAAGGCGTATTATTTGATTCAAAGCTGCTTTTTCTCAGCATATAACAACTGCTTACTTGTCAGCATCCAGACCTTTAGGTTTTCTTATACGATTTCGCAGGTTTTTCCATAATGTATAAATTGGAATACGTTTCCATGGTATGATTTCCTTATTATATAAATCAACAACTTTTTTGAATTGAACGAATGCAGAAGAGGTTTCTCCAATATTTGTCTTTTAAGATCACTAGTATGTGCTCTGAAAAAAGTACAGACTATATTAGTAGCTTAACTGGACATTAATTATCAATAAAAATGTTTGCTAAGTAGTTTAGAATAAACATTTTTGTAAAATTTATTTGTTACTACTGGATACAATCCATTGCAACAGTAACTGCCCAACTGAAAACCAACTTGTTAGTTTTAACTCTGTTAATTATACAAGAAGTAACAAAACTGTTTGAGTACCACCCAAATTCAGAGATTTTACTTCATTTGAATTATGAAAAATATAAAAAATGGAAATATGTAATTTCTCAAAGTTAAATTCTAAGTAACTTTTCCACTGTTTAGGATATCATGTCATCTAACCTCACTTTTTGTCTATTCATGGCGTATTTTTAAAATTTGCCGCCATACTAGTGGTCACCTTATGTGTGCCAAAATAAATTTTTAAGTTTGATATTAGCTGAACTTATTCCCCAAAACTTCATATTTCAATAATTAAAAAATTTCCCATATGTTGCAACATTTACACTACCGTTCATGGAAGTTCGGGCAAGCAAAAAAATTTACGGAAGTCAAAGAAAATAAGAGAAATATTAAATGGCCATGTATTTAATACTTACTTACATGATTTTACATATTTTCAAACACAAATTTATTAAAAAGAAAAAGTTAATGTAATACAAATAATTTAAATCCGATTTTCATCGAAAAATCCACCTTTTGCCTTTAGGACTGCTGCCACTATTCTTGGCGTCCGATTCACTAATTTTGCTAATGTTTCATTGGGCAAGCTTGTCCATACTTCCTGGAGAATGGTCCACAAATGTTCCATCGATTTTGGACTCATCTTCCTAACACATCAGTCTAATTCTTCCCATAACAACTCTATCTGGTTCAGATCGGGGACTGTGGCGGCCATTCCATAATTTTTAGGGTTCTTTCATTTTTTTCTTGCTGCAGGTAATCTGTGCACAATTTAGATTTATGTTTGGGGTCATTGTCCTGCATAAATTCAAATCCACAACCAATTAATCGGACTCTTGACGGTATGGCATTTTCCTCCAGGATTTTCCGATATTCTTCTTTTTTCATTATGTCCTCAATTTTGAGCAAGTCCTCTGTTCTGATTAAGGAAAAACAACCCCAAACCATTACAGATCCGCCTCCATGCTTCACCGTAGGAACTATACACTCCCGTAACATTCTTTCCCCTCTTGATCTGCGTCTATTTCCAAAAACCTCAAACTTGGATTCGTCAGTCCACAAAACGTTTTTAAAATCGTCCACTGTCCAATCTCTATGAGCTTGTGCCCATTTCAGTCGTTTCAACCTATTTCCTCTTCGGAGTAACGGTTTTCGACAAGCCTCTCGCCCATGCAGCCCAGCCTCTTTCAACCGACTAGAATCTCGTTCATTATTGAATTCTGCAACAATTTCTGATGCTGTTAGTCTTCTATTGCGCTTACTAATTATTTTTATTCGTAAATCTTCCGCAGGAGTCGTTTTTTTTTACGGTCCTGGCCGATTACGATCTTGCACGTCACCGGTTGTCTTAAATCGAACTATAGTATCATGTACTGTAGATTTTTTTTTTTTAATTTATCCACAGTCCGTCTTTCTGCGTACCCTTCCTGATGCAAGGTAATAATAGCAGATCGTTTTGAAACAGCTAGAGGCTTTCCACGGGGCATTTTAAGCAGTCAAACCGAAATTATTTTATTTTTCACTTGCGCAACCACAGATACTTTCACAATAACAATTTCTTCAGAACTACTGCGTTTACAAATGTTATAATACTTTATAAAGGGGATACGAATATTTCCAGGTAACACGAGTGAATCAGCTAACCCTCCTAGGGATTATTATAAAGCTTTATTGTCACTGTAATTATTGGGGATTTCCAACATAATTATATATTTTATGATAACGGTCTTATAATAGACAAATACTACCTGGAAATTGGTAAAAGGCTTCCAGAAAAGGTTAGTTTTAATAATTCCTCACAGAAATGTATATTATATAATTTTAAATTTTTTTCCTAAACACTTAATACAATTTGTCAGCTTGCCCGAACTTCCATGAACGGTACTATATGTCGGTTATGATTTTTGTTTATTGGATTTCTATTGTTTGGTGGTTACCCGTGCTTTGATTAATGTTATCGTTATTTTCCGAATCATATTATTCAAATAATCAGATAATGACGAATAATCATAAAAGACACTTGTAAATATAAATACATATTTTTAAACAAATTTGGCTATACTAAATAAGTAACCACATACAATAATAGGTGCACCTAATCATATGATTCCGTTTGCCTGACTTTACATCAATAATACTTTAAGCAATATATTGCATTAAGGTATGTACCTAGTATGTACTAACATTTACACCATTTATTATTAACAATAATATTAGGATGTAATAATAATAGAAACTTTGTTGCAAAAAAAATAATGTAATATAATGTCATACAAAACAGAAGTAAAAACAAGAATCTTCTTTTGCAAATCGCGAGGCGAGGTTCAGTATAACCTGTTCTGCCATCTAAACATCGACATTAACAACATTATGAGAGTAAAGCCTAAATTAAATAAATGAGAAAATAATTCGAAAGATGTTGCACTCGGGATACGTCATAATTTGTGAAAAAGAAAGCGAATAATAATAAACATACAGTCAATATTAATTTCCGGCCAAGCACTCCCGAAACCTTTTCCTGAAAGTAAAAACCGGTAGCTTCCGGAAACTTAAAATAAAATAGTATAGATTGAAAATCTTTAAAACTGAAATAAATTGCGTTCCCTGCTTACACAACGTTAATCTCACCACATAAAAAATACGCTCAAACCCAATAGGGTTGAAGGTGTGGTGATATTATCTTTAAGAGTACCCTGTATATTGAAGAACTATATCAGGTCTTAAACAGAATTAAAAAACAAACAGCTTTTACTTAAAACATTTTTCCGTATTGCTTAACAAAAAATGGGGCGCTTAAGAGCTAGGCTTAAACGTAGCACCTTGTATACGTTAATTACGTGTTCTAGAAAACCGTTAAATATGGTACCACTTTTGCATTTATCTCTTCCTTCTAGCTTCGTTCTGCAGTTATATTGAAAAAACCGAAAATCCGTCAACTTTCGAAGGGGTGCTTCCCCCTTCAAGGTGAGTTTCAGCAGATAAACAATATTGCTATGTGCATAGTTTAGAATGCTCTACATTTTCATAAGTTTCATTAAAACCTGTATTTGACACCCGAGAGCCTTTCCTTTGTTATTAATTTTCCGTGTGATAATGATTTCAATAAATGTATTCTATTTATTACAGCATTTTAAAATCACATTTTTGACTTAACGGAGATGATCATTTATTTTAATTGTCAAATTTTCGATAGCTATCTTTATAACAACAATTACGTGCATAGACTGCACAAACCAGTCAGCATATTTTTGATTTATATAAATGAAATAACATTTTGATGCTTGATGTATTGCGGAACATGTCGTGTACATTTGTGGGAGGTAATTGCTAATTGGATAATTGTGATACGCCTACTAAACAGCATCGGTTGAGCCTTTGACAGACGGTTCTTACTTCAGGGTCTTTGATGTTGCTGTTTTGTATGCACATCTACACAAATCCGGTACCCCTTCGGATTAAATTAATTTCCGCGAATTTTAGTTGAATACTACTATACAATAAGCCTTTTCCTACATGCATAGGTACTTGAAATGTTAGTTTTACGTAAAGATGCGTTTATAATTAGCCAGGTAAAACAGCGCAAACGAAATAGGAATCACAGTGCGACATTTATATTTTTTTAGTTTATTTTCTATTAATAATCTTGCTAACACGTTCTTTTTTCGCGATTGTGAGATTATAGGACAAATTCGAAAAAATATACATAGTTGCTTTCATCGGGGAAATTAAAAAAAATATATCCAGAGAGCAAATTTTGCTATTTGTAAACATAAATTTGTAAATACAGACATGTTTTACTACTTTACATTATCGTTATCACTACAAAACTTCAGGCGTGTTGCTAAGTGACATTTTGCAGCATATGTGCCATTACAAACGAATTCCAGAAGTTCGTTAGTATGAAAATAAAGGACATTCATCCATACAGGCTTTAATTAAAAATTACTCTCAAAGAATGACTCATATCTAATGTACCATTTTTTAAAATTAAATGCGAATCGAATCTCCATAAATCGTGCCGTAAAAGAGTGAGAAATAATAGCACACATTCCAGTATTTATTAATAAATATTTACGAAAAATTCGGAATTACGCATCCCTAGATATGCAGTATGTGTAGCTTCGGTTGCATAAGTAAGTAATCGAAGATTTGTGAAGCTTTAATTTGCATTTAATTTGAAAAAGATGGTACATACAGCTAGATACCTATAAAATTCCCCCTGTATAAGAAAAATATAAAAAATCATAAAGTTCTTATAATTGTAAAAAATTAAGTTATTAAACTCTTCAGTAAAACTATGTGTAAGATTATGCCCCCGGGTATTCTACTACCTACAACTGGAAAAGTCTGAGCAGGAATAAGACTGACTTACAATTAGTCTAAATTTTTAGATTCTTTGTGGGATCGGGAGTATTTCTCAATACTCTTTAGGCAATTTTCTAGTGAATTTTCCAATTAATAAATCGAAATTAACAAATGTTAGAATTAAAAATGTAACTATTCTTGAATTCGAACGAAGCCAGCGTCATATAAACGCCCTGTTTATAATAACTCCTACAGGAAACTGCCTGTTCTAACCTTCAACCCTTTTCTCTTTGAGTAAATACTTTGATTTCACTAGCGAACACTTTAAAATGGTATCGTACTCAAGTAAACAAACTGATTCGACGAAAGCTCAATCGAGATTCATTAAAATTTTGGCGTCGCTTATCTTTCTTTTATTTGTAATCGCGAAAGATGGCGATTGTTTCATTCCACAGCAAATGTTGATAATTTAAACCCAAATATAAACTTTTCTGATGCATTTCGATGGAATGAAGTTATTTATGGAAATAGCATAGGAGAACAAATGCATTGACGCAACCAGGTGGTTCAACTTAGAGGACTCTATGACTTAAATTCTGTCTAACAAGGTTTAAACGTGAAATTTTACCAACGATTTACTTAATAATGTTCGGAGAAGGATTTAAGTTATGAAATGATGTTTGAAATACCTTTGAATTTACCCTGTTGTTTGTTTTAGACTTTTGCATTAATTTTGACGATTTACAAGATTAGAACAATAAACTGACTTAACTTTAATATTTAACATCAACGCCCCAAGGCTAGTTGGCTGGGGGGAAATGGTGACTTGGAAAATTACTACTGCTTGATTTATAATGTGTTTAAACAGCTTGAAGCTGAAATAAAAAGCAAATCAAATACACTGTATGGAAAACAGTTTAAGTGCATTACCTAAATCAATAACTATTAATACTTCATTGACAATTACAAAAGGAAAAAAGGTTATAAAACGATAAGATTTCAGAAAGCAACCAAATGTGGCGAAATTTAAATAGAGGCTGTCAATTTTATGTACGTATTATTTATTTTACTTTAAACGCTAGCCTAACCTAGGTGTTTTCTAGTTATTTCCCAGAAAAGGTTTGTTTTACTCATCTACTACAGATTGTAATCCTACATAAAAAAAGCTTAGTGTACCGAGTCATTCATCACGAAGGCCTATTAGACGTACCCCTAAAAGTAATCAAAACATCCGTTTGAAATTTTGGTGAATGAGGTAGGTAAGGATCTACTTTTTAAAAATATCTTGAATTTCCTGGCACTTTTGCTTCAATCAGAAGGAAATACCAGATTTCTTATTTTAAATAGAATACTCTGTCTATTGCGGATTCTTTGCACAGCCTTCTTAGATGCGAGTTGGTTGTAGGATGCACCAACTTTGAGAAATTGAAATTGAAGGTACAAACTTCAATTTAAATACCAATCTCTTTTCTTTGACATTCCTTAGTTTTCAATTTTGACATTCTTATAAATTATACAGATAGCTATTTATATGGTTGTAAATAAATATCAAACATGTTATACAGTATGTAGCGAAAATCCGGTCCACACATGGACATGTTCGACTAGGAAAAAAATTTTTTAGAATAACAACTGGTTTCCAAATTATTTGAAAAAATTAATAAAAACGGTCTCTAAAGCAATGGAGTTAATAATGTAGGTTTTATTTTCTTCAGGCAAGAAATTGAAAGTGTTAAGCTTGATATATTGTAGATTCGAATTCCATATAATTCATTTGTGATTTGTATACTAGTACAAGTGCATATCTTTACAGATATTATGAATACTTCCATAATAATACGAAGGAATTTCCGGATAGAATGAAAAGAAGCGCAAAATCATATGTATTAATTTAATCTCACGAATTTAATAAATAAAGTAATTAGTGGCTAACGAAAAATTTAAAAAAGCACGTTTGTATGCCTCTGGACTTTGTTCCAGCCAATTTTACCAAACAAGAATGCTGTTCATTCAAATCATGCAAAAAAGCGGTTGTACCAACTGCTCTTTGCTTTCTACAATGTATTTAAAAGAAATTGAAAATATTTTTATCATTGGACTTCACCACGATTTACCACTAGTTTGATGAAACCAAAGCCTACCTTTTTAATTCAGTTGCCTGTTAGAAAATGTAGTGATTTTATATATTTCTTTAGATAACTCGGAAACCAGTGAATTTAAGACGAGGAAATAAAATACGTATGACCTTTGTTTTTTAGAGCAGAATGTGGAGGAATAATCAAAAATAGGGGTTGCTATTTAAAAAAATGACTTTCAGTACATCCTATATAATATTTTTGATGATTTTATTTATAACCCTAAATAGTTATTTATGTAATTCGTAAGAATTTCAAAACTGATTTACATAGCTAAACATTGCACGTCACAATTTTCAGAAAAAAATAGTTTCTCACAGTTTGTACATTCTACATCCATGATATGTTATATAATTTAACTCGCCCTTAAGGAGGCTATTCAAAAAAACGTTTACCGAAATTTTAAAAAGGGATTTAAATCACTTTCGGAAATACGTGTAATAGGCCATTATCGTGAATGACCCTGCATATTGATTAACATTCTGCTAAGTATTAACGTTGTTGTTGCTGTTGCATTGTTGGACGAAGCGCTGGGTTACGGAATACAGCTCGCGCTCCTGGGCATCGATTACTATGAACTATGATCGTTATCCGACCTTACTCAAGTTTTGCCGAATCCAGAGCTCTTCCAACCTCCGGTACGGATTTTTAATGTGCCAAATATCCTATTAACACGGGAATTACTAATGTAATGTACGCTTTAAAGTTGAAAAGTCGAATAAGAAAATGAGTTGACTTGCGTTGGTAGATTACGTTAAACAGGCGTTTCAAATAAAATTCAATAAAATAACAGCATTTGGCCTTCCCTACTTTTTTTGCCTTTCTAAATTTGTGGAGTCAGTTGACGTACTTTTTAATAGTTAAACATTATCGCCAATTTGCTAAAATTACCGCTATGCACTGCGTGTATCGATTTATAATCCTATCTTACTTTAAAGCTGGCGCGTTAAGGAATTTTTACGTGTACTGGTTGGCCAAGCATAATTCATAACACGACATTACATCTAGTGAAAACACCCGTAATACTATAATGCAAATATACAGGTCTCGCGTTGTAGGATCGCGAGTTCCGGCGCTGTCCGAAGGTACTGTCGAACATCGTTCGGGAAAATTCCAGTTTCAATTCAACATGTAGTGGCGTAGCTCGACTTATTTTTTAAATTGTTGGCATAATAAAAAACGACTATAAAATAAAGTCTTGTATTTCCACCGCGCATCTGAAGCGTTCGCCATCCTATAACGCACAAACTGTACTTGTACATACTTCTGCACTTGTACCCATTAGTATGACTTTCGCAGGTTATTGTGTTGCAAATACATACTTGATACTCGATACTTATGTATTAAGAACGAGAGCTTTACGTGCAGTGAGAACCCTTTTGCCAGTCTCCTGAAAAAAGATGAATTTCAAAATTATAGATTTATTTTTGTGCAGTGAAATTTAACATTATTTTAAAAAAGTGTATAAACATTAGAATATTTAAATTTGGTTGAAACAAAATAAAATAATTGCGATGAATCAATATTACTAACGTTGGTATTTTTTAAATCTCGCGGATGATTTAAGTTCCGACAATACCGGACATGTTCCTCTGTATTACGTTAAGAAATTGGCGAATATGTCCTTTATTGCCGGAACTACCAACCTAGATCATCCGCGAAATTTAATAAATGCCAACTCTAAATATTACACAATAAAATGTACATTTAGAAAGCTGGAATTTTTTAACCGCTTATGTTGTGCCTAAAGTTATAGTGCGTGTTTTTAAACTTGTGTGATTAAGTAACCAGGATAGACCTTGAATGTTTAATTTTGAATTAAGGCTTAATGTAAAAATATTAAATTAAAACTAAATTCATATTAATTGCAGTGCCAGTTATCCAGTCCTAATTAAAACAGTTTAATAAGGAAAATGCAAATTTTAGTTTCACGTATATCTAGATCTACCGGGTGATCCAAAATGGGTGGCGAGGTACCATATATGAGGAACTAAGAGTCGTATAGCTGTGGGCAAAAATCTCCATAAGAAAAGTGACCAAGAAAAAATGCTGGAAATTATTTTTAAATTCCTATTTCTACGCTAGGGGGCGTAACGATTATAATCATAAAAAAAATGATTTTTCTATAAAATACACCCATATAAGTTGTCAAATAAATCTTATCGTCGTAGAGCTAGTAGAATTTGGAATCCTTTTTGGACGACTTTTTTTTCTGTAGAACAAAGAATAAAAGCTCGAGGGGAGGGGTAATGTTTTTTAATCAAATTGGTTGTAATTTCGGTTTTCAATTAACCGAATGTGATAAACGAGATCTCATTTCAAAGAGGAAGCTTTACTGATTAGAATAAAAAAATAACCATCACCTATTGATTCTCAAAGCCATCGCTAGAGGACGTCATTTGGAAAAATCACAGTTTTTATCATTTTTTTCAGAAATTTCAAATGGAACGACGACCCAATTATTATACCATATTTGGAAAGTAGATTAAATTTCCAAGAAAATATATCAAAGAAGCAATTTGATATATCTATTAGTGTTTGAATTATCGCCAAAAGAATAATTAATAACACGTTATTTCTTACATGGTCAAGCATGGAGTTAAATTGAAATGTCAAATAAGTGAAGCTTTGATAAGTGTCATGTTGACAAGTATTCTGTAAGATCATTTTTTATAACTAAAACATAAGCAATTACATGTAAAAATGCTGCATAGCTGATAGTCTGCAACGACAACAAAAACGCTTTGTTCACATTTCTTCGTATTTAACTTTTGCATTGGCTTATTGTCATATATTCTGCTCAAGAGGTATATAAAAAAGGAGGGTTGAAATGAAAGAGGAAGCCTAGGGAAGAGCTCATTAGGAGTAATCAATACGGAGTTCCGTTGTGAAATAATACTCTTACCTCAGCATGTATAAGAACAGAGAACATCGGATGAACGCTGCACTTGCTCATTAAAGAATTGCGTCATTGTTAGTAGCGCGCTAGAGAAAAACATGTGATTTAATTCTGATGTTTACTATCAAAAGACCTAGAGTTTCTTACTTGTAATTAGTCACAAAATGAATTTAGGTTATTTAGAAATTCCAGAAAATGTAAGATAGGCACTTCGCAATATTTAGGGTTTACCTGTTTTCAAAAACCGGTTTTTCGAATTCAAAAAACTTAGAAAATCGGTTTTATTTAGTTAAAGGCACCATGTTGATTTGAAATGGTATCGGGTATCATATTACGGTAAAAGTAATTTACTTAATATCTTCAAACGTAAATCCCATAAATGCATTCCTATTATGTATTGCTTTGTAACATCACAAACGTTCATTATTTTATTTTTTTCTTCGATTGTATTTGGAAGGGAGTAATAAACAGCTAATGAAAAAATCCTTATGCTTATGCTAGATTTTAAAAAATACTTAAAGCTGTTCGTAATCTCCAATGTTCTGAATGGACGATTTTTTTCTAATTTCTTGTTACTTCATTGGTAAGCATTATCGTCTATTAAATGAATTTATAAGTATGGCGGCATTGTATGGAATATACGTAAATGATGCTTAAACTGCGTGTGACTATTAAATGTGTAAAAAAAAGATTAAAATTCAAAAATTATTTTAACAAAACGACCAAATTCAAATATGCTCGAATATATACAATGACTTTACGATATTTATTTATTTACATCCGATTCACCTAGTACCTACATCCATTCTAATCACTGCCATCTGTTTTAAAAACCTAACTGTACTTGGGTTTTATTATTATTCTATTGTTGTTTTGTAAACAAATGGTGTAAGATAAACAAATATGTAAAATGCCTGAGATGGAATTTGTTGTAGTGCAAAGTGATAAACCGATACAAACTGGGTAACATCTGTTAGATATTTGAATCATTAGATATGTTTCCACAGCTGTTTCAGTGAAGTGAGTACGACGTACGGAATAAATGTTTTTTAATACCGAAAAAGACCGTTCGACATCTAGCGATGTTATATTTGCATATTTAAAATAATCTTTGAAACAACTTAATGCATCTTCACAAGCACCTTCATAAATTTGTCTTAACATAAGAAAATCGGAGTCTTTCTCTAAAACACTTTCAAATTTTCGTATTACACACCAATTTGTTTCGCCTTCTACAGCGCATAACTGTGCGTGAACATCATTCACAATTTGAACAGAATCCACTAGCGACATCGAAACATTTTGTAGTTTTTCTATTCCCTCCGCTAGTCCGAAGTAATTGTTGTGAATAGTTTGTAAATCTCTTTTAACCTGACTACCTTGAAATATTTCCTGGGTTTTCTTCATTGCTGCAGCTTCTGTCGGATTGAATTTTAAAACTACCTTCTTTACTTGATCAAAATATTTGTTGTAGTAAAACGCAGCCTGCAACCATGTTGCCCAGCGTGTAACAATCGGCTGTGGTGGTTCAGGTAAATCAGGACACAGTTTGTGAAATAGTTGGGTATGTTTCGGAGACTTTAGAAACACTGCCTTTGTACTACCAAACAATGCATTTACTAGTGGAAAACATGTAGGAACCGTTTGTGTCTCAAGATTTCGAGTATGGATTTTACATGTTACATGTAAGAAGTTACCCCTGTGTTCTTTAAGAGACCGGCCCAAAGAACGCATGTTTGCGGCACCATCACTCATAAACATTAAAAGTTGCTTAGTTGAAACTTCAAATTTGTTCAATGAGTTCAACGCCACCTTTAAAATCTCATCGCCAGTACAATTTGTAACTCTTTTGGAAGCAAGTAAGAAGGAGGATGACGGTCGATGTGGTACCATTGTACGTACCATTACATTAACCACAGAATGTTTTTGACGATCTGTTGTTTCGTCCACACACAACCACAGTTTTTTATCTTTCAATTCCGTTTTCATTCTTTTTTCTATATGTTCACGAGCAAATGGCACTATATTTCGTATCGGTGTCCGACTAGGTAATTTACAGTCCACATATTTATTCCAGAAGGAGACAAATACTTCTTTGTTTAGTAAACGAAAGGATAGATTACATAAAATAAGAGTAACACATGAATCAAATGTACATTTTTCTTGGTCTCGTATGCCACTTTTTGCAGACGAATGCTGTTTGCTTTGGATGTGACGTTGACAATGGCTTCTGGACCAACACATTAAAGGGATTTTACAAAATAGACATTGAATTTTAGCGCCATCAAAAATTAAGTCCGGCACGTCCACTATAAAGTTTTTAACTGTGTCTGCCATTTTTTAAATGTGTCTGCCATTGGTCGTTTTCGCGACGTACCTAACTGCGACATTTTTAAAGCAAACATAAGCGTAGAATTACGAAATAAGTTAGGACAGCCTACATATACACAGAACTACTCGCACTCGTGAAATAAATAATCGCCGACTCCGCACCACATATGTATCTACTACACTGACTGTTACCGCTGTTTGACCACACTATTTATTATATTGGGCGCTGATGAATATAATTTTAACGTAACTTTTCATATTGAGATATGTAAACAAAAACAATTTAATTATGTATAAGGCCAGTATGTAATGTAAATAAGATATCGAATTATAAATACACGTGTAATGTAAAACGTAACCTCTGTGAATGAAGTGAGAATATCAGTAGTCCTATGTTTTGCGCATGCGTCAACAGAACACGGAACTACGGAATGTACTAAATATTAGGTAGAAACACGAAGGGAAAAGGGATTTCAAAATCGGAACAGTTCGTTATTTTTAAATAAAACACAGTTTTGTACCATACAAAACGATTCAGTATACAATGCAGTACAATACTTGGGATCAAATGGAAAGCAACTTATGATTACAAATTAAGGTTTTGTATACATTGGTAAACATGACACTACTTGATTGGTTGAATTGGTTGATAAGCATAGCGCACTAAGTTCTTTCTGTTGTTTTTCGGCGTTCCATTCGTAGGCGATTACAGATTTTGAGGCCTTGACAACCCTATGGATTCGTGCTTATGAAACGAAAGCAACTGTTATAAAAATCATAATTTTTCTCTTAATACAATTGAGTTAAAAAGGATTTGGATTTAATTTTTACTCTCTGCATTATAGGGTCGCCATACTACGTAACTTGAAAAAAATTGTCCGTCTTGGATAGCGACATCTCCAATATCGATCGAATACTTTCGTTTAAAAACATGCCGGATGTAAAAACGCAAATTTCAAATTTAGTTTGAAGAATTATCGCTTAGGTAAAGGTATTTACAGTCATATTATGTGGATTTAATTGGAATATGCAATGCAAATGCTTACGTCGTCTATTATACCATACACAAGGAAATAAAACGCGAAATAGCCTTACTTATTTACTCGTAATATTATCTATTATGTCAAGTACATAATCTACATAGTTGGCTATATAGTAAAGTTCTGATTCTGAATGGAATGTGTTGTTGTATCACTTGTATAAATGATGTTTATGTGTGCGTGCCTATAAAAAAGTACGTGTGTGTTTACCCTTAGGTATCTACAATGTATACACTTTACATACGTAGTAGTAGTAAAGTCGATGCGTGTATTTTTGTACACGGTGCACATAAGAAAGTATGTATTTATAATACACGTTCGCATACACAGTGTACTACCGGAATTACATTAAGTGTACAGTGTAAGACAATGTAAATAAGAAAGAACGCTAGTTTAATATTATAATTAAGGCTGGGAATAATATTCGAATTGTTGCATGCTTTAAATTCGGATATTAGTATGTATGTATATCCGAATATTTGAATATTCGAATAGTGAAATAAGTGGATAATACTGGAATAAGTTTGCAAATTACTATTCAAATAACCTAAGCCAAAATACTCCCCGCTATAACTTATCTTATAATATAATTAGAGAGCAGATGGATGACATCGCAAAAAGACATGAACCCTTTGTTTTTAATTCCTTATTTTTGCTTTGTTTGATGCGTTTTGTTCGTTTTCTCTTACATCCGTATAAGAAATTAATTTTGATTTTATGTACAGTTACTCCCATAAGTATTTGGACAGGGTAAACATTGGTATTGTTTTATTTAAGTGTATTTCGATATTTTTTTGCTCAAATAATGTAGATATGATACGCTATTAGACTAATCTTCAGAAAATATAAATTAAAAGCTGAAATTCTTGTAAACTATATACATAAAAAAAAAATCAAAACATAAATTGCACATATTCATATACTCAAAAGTATTTGGACAAAATACAGGGACACAAAGAATAAGAAGGATTTCTTTAATTTAGTATTTAGTTGGGTACGCCTTAGATTGTATAACACATTTTAGTCTATTTGGCATTGACTCCACTAATTTACTTGTAAATTCAGGACTAATTTGGTTCCATTCTTGGTTTAAAGCGTCTATTAAGTCTTGTCTCTTTGAAATCGTGTGTTTACGTATTCTAGATTCTAATTCACCCCACAAATGCGCAATGGGATTGAGGTTCGGTGATTGTGGGGGTGTATTTAAACATTTACGGGTATTGAGCAACAACCATTGTCGAACAACGAACGCCGTGTGTTTGGGGTCGTTGTCATGCTGGAAGATGTAATTGTGTCTTATACCCAATTTTTCAGCATTTTGATGCATATTTTGTTGAAGAATTTTTAAATATGTAAATTTGTTCATAATACCATCTACTACATGTAACGAACCTACACCATTCGCCGCCATACACCCCCAAACCATCACCGAACCAGCCCCATGCTTCACTGTGGCACGAAGATTTTCTTTGTTTAGCGCTCTACACGGTTGTCGCCACACTTTTACTTGACCATCGCTCCAAAAAAGATATATTTTTGTTTCGTCCGAGAAAATGATACAATTCCAGAAGTCAGGAGGGTATTTTACATATTCCTCTGCGAACTTTAAACGCTTTTGACGATTTACCTTACTGACATAGGGTTTCTTCCTAGCAACTCGTCCATGGAAATTATGTCTTCTTAAGGCCCTTCGTACCGTTTCACAACCTACAGATTTGTTAAGTGTTTCTTTTATGTGTACCACTATTTTAGGATCACTCATAAATGGATCTTTCTTTGTTATCCGCACAATTTGCGCTTCGTCTCTTTCGCATAGCTTACGTGGACGTGCAGATCTCGGTTTATTTTCAATTATATTCTCGGTTTTGAACTTTTTTATTATATAACCCACAGTTGGATGGCTCCTGTTCACTAATTCGGCTATTTCGCGGCAGGTTTTCCCCTTCCTGTGCAAGTTTATTATTATTTCGCGCTTAGAAACAGTAGTTTCTTTACCTTTCATTTTGAAACGCTGTTGTTCCAGAGACTGCAGAAGTATTGATATGAGCAGAGATATTTACAGTAAACGTGGGAGTACCCACCTAATGCGAGTGTAGGAGATTTACCGCACATTCTATTATGAATTAATATTTTGTCCAAATACTTATGAGCGTTCGCCGTTGCTATTATCTTTTTCTATTATTTTTCCAGGGCACATGCAATTATTTCTAAAATATTTGATACGCGTTTTCTAAAGAGTAAAATATAATCTACAAAATTATTATAATTCAAGATAATTATGTGAAACCATATGTTTTTTACATAAACAATTGAGTGTATATAGAGGCTGTCCAAATACTTATGGGAGTAACTGTATGTCTTTTAAATAGTTGTATTTTCTATATCTATTGTTCTTTTTTATTTTTTACTATTCCTAAATATGCATATATGTATTTTTTATTTTTTATATTATACATACATATGTATATACTAGGGTATATTGAATAATGTTGGTGCTTGTGTTGGAGCGTCCTTGATTCGCTTCGCGCGCTCCCCACCTTATACTTTCATAGCGGGCAAACGTTGTAACACTGTCCATATATTTTAGCGGTTCACTTTACTACGGAACTTACGAACGCGGTATAATTGCAAGAAATATATATTTTTTAATACAACTTCCATTATTTATGTAATAATTTTCGCATTACATATAATAATATACAAATATCCTAATAAAATTAAAATATTGGAATATTATCGAATTATTCGAATATTCGAATAATTCAAAAATTCGAATAATTTGATAATATTTGAATATTCGAATAAATTTCCAAATTACTATTCGAATAACATAAGTTAAAAAATTCCCAGTTCTAATTGTAATGAATCTAAAACGATTTGATTCGTTCCAGTTCTATATAAGTTTAACTTCAAAGAAGTAGAACCGATTTACAGATGCGATTGATACAGTGAAGCAAATTATAGAAAATGCTAGAGTACCCATTCAAAAGAGTATCTACCAAATACAAATGGCTTCCAGTAGTTGAAGATCTAACCAGGGAAGGAATTACAAAATGGAAAGAGAAGGTGCACAATATATAACTCATGAAAAACATTTGTAGGAAAATATGGAGATGGGGATTTATCCACCCCCTGTAGATGTGAACTAGAAGTTCAGATCTGGAAAGCTTCAAAAGAAGCGTTGTAACTTCACAAGGATCGTTTAGCCATTGATAAATTGTGAAATTAGCTATATCTATATATGTACGGCGAGAAAGCGAGGGGGGGATTAAGTGGAATCCGATCGATTCGATGCGGGTCGCGTGTTAGTTTAGTACCAGCGTTGCCAGAAGCAGTGCTAAAGCACTATTTGTAGTACTTTTTTAATCCTGCAGTACCAAAGTGCTACTTTTAGAAAACAAGTACTTTTTCATTCGATGGTTCAACTAAAAGCTGCAAAAAAGGAAAAAGTGATGGAAAAAGATATGAATTAAATGCATTATTAATTTGGCATAATGAAATCCTAAAAAATAGGCGGTTAATTGGTTATTTGAAGACGTCAAATGATGTCGTTTAGGTAAATACATGATATAAATGGAAAGTGAACGCAGCAGGCGGAATTAGTACAATTTAGGGATTTTCAGTACTTTTTGTTGTATTGCTAAAGTGCTTTTATGTTGATACCCCTGGCAACGCTGTTTAGTACGCTTCTAACAACGTTGGCATGTAGACCTACTGTGTGCAAGAACACACGTAATCATTTGAAGTCATGGTCGCCTGGAAATGAGAGTTTTGCATATTTATTTTGTTGTTGCTACGAAGCTTAGATGAAACTAATAAGGAGTTCTAAAGACGAAAATAAAAACCGGATTCTGATGAAATAGAAGAAAAGAAAAGTAAATACTCTAGCAATTCTTACTAAAATCGTCCGCACATAATGCAGTCTACCTCGTAACTAGCCACATCGGTAACTGTGAACCGTCGACTGCCGCTAACCCCTCCGCTTGTGGTGAATCACCCATTCGCGTTTACCGATGTACGCTTTTTCGTATAGCCAGACATTTTCTTTCCTTATGTGTACTGAAATGTTTTATCTCGGGGGGTAATTAAGTTTTTAACTCGTTTGTGAGATTCGAGAGTATTCTTTGATACTCTTTCGGCAATTTATTAATGATTTTTGATGTAAATAAATGGAAATTAACGAATGTTAAAATTTAAAAATGTAAACTAACCTTGATTTTAAGAAGATATATAAACACTATGTTCCTTATGACATTTATTGGAAATCTGCCTGTTCTAATCTCCAACGCTTTCTTCTACCTGGAATTTATTCTCTAATTTCTATATCGTACACTTTAAATTGGGACGGCAGCCAAAATACTAATTAACTCGAAGAAAGCTTAGCCAGGATTGATGAATTTATTGGCGTCCTTTTTCTGCTTTATTTTAATCGCGATGGCGATTGTTTCTGACGACAGCAAATTTTGATGATATTTACCCAAATATAATCTAACGAGGAATTTTTATGAATAAAGTTATTTTTAGACGTAGCATGAGAAAATGAATCTAGTGACGCTACTAAATGACTCAAACTAGACGAATCTATGCTCTAAAATACGACTGACAACCATTAAATACGAAATTTTACTGCCAAAAACGAATTTACCTTAATGAAACATATGTAATATACGAAATAATGTTAGAAATATCTTTGAATTTACCGTTGTTTGTTCTAGGAGAATTTTACATTAATTTTGAAGAGTTACGAAAATAAGAAGATGAACTAAAGAGGAATAACTTCACCGTTTCTCCGCGTTTGTCGTTATCTGGACTTATATAAATTATTTAATGTCCACACTCTAAGGCCAGTTGACCTGGGGGGAAATTGTGGCTTTCGAAAAATAGCCTTTATTTACCAGAGGAAATTTCATTACTATCGGGTGGCTATCCTGAATACCCAATACGTTTGAAACTGACAACTGATATTTTCGAAGTAAATATCTAACATAGCAGTATATATGTATATTCATACAAAAATTATCAGAGTAGTTATTCTATCATAAAAACAGATCAATATTCAAATAAACTCAGCTAAAATATTTTAAAAAGTCAAATAATTGTAGTCATATTGTTGAAAATAGCAAAGTATCCATTGTAACGTATTGGCCATAATTGAATCTTTTGCTACCACGCTTGAAATAGCAACGCCGTGATGCAATTTGATTGACGCCACGCGCACTGGGGTACATAAATTAAGCGGCCAAAATTATTTCTGTAATCTAATTCTAAATTAATCAAATCTTGTTATGGTGTTTAAACAGCAATTAATAGTTTTGTTATTAAGAAAAATATGTTGTATGAACTTTTCCAACTATGTATTTGTGAAGTAGATTTATTCAGTTTTGTTGCTATATCATGCCAAAAACTTTATTTTACTTTATTTCATTAATATTCGATTCCTAAGGTAAAATTCGAAAAAATTCAGGAGGAAAACAGGTCACATACTTGAACTTTGCGGTACTGGAACGTTGAAACACTTCACTATTCCCCTTATCACAACACTTCACTAACACCAGTGTTAGTGAATTGTTATGGTAATAATGAAGTGCTTCAGAAAGTTACAGTTATAGTTTCACCGGTCCTTGAAACTGTAGCCGTTGAAAAATGATATCTTCTTTTACAAACTCAGAAATCCTAGTATACGACGTCACAGTACTATAGGTTAGAAAAGATTTTATGGTTTATACAACACTAGAAAAACGTTACAGGTGTCTGCAACAAAATATGGAAATATCACTACACAGTATTTTTTTAAATAAAACCAATATAATGCGGATAAACCAATTCAAAACGATCTGAACGTGTGAATGTCCAATCTACAAATATGGCTGATCGACTACCTAGTGCAATATACGGCACAGCTTGCTGACGTCAGAGCTGGTTAGCCTTGTCTTCTCGGTAGTAACGACTTAATGTAAATAATGCCGTGGTAAAATATGTGTATTAGAAGGAATTGGTTGGGCTGAAGATTTGACAGCCTGTTGTTTGCTGACTATTCAAGTTTGCCTTAACGTATTTTTCTCAGCGTGGATTGAATTTTACAAAATCGATTTTTGGTTGTTTAAGTCGATCAAATATCCTACTGAAACGGGTAAATACCTACAGTGCCAATTGTTCATGTTTCAGCCCTCTATTAAAGTGTAACTGAAAAAGTGTCTAATGATCTCGCGTAAGCAAAATTCCTCGTTCAGAACCCTTTGTTACAGCAGCCGTAGTAGAAACAATTCAGTAGGAATATTGAAAAGAGTATAAAGTGTAAAATCGAAGCCACCTACGATGAGAAAATACATCAATTCTGCTTCTACCCCCACTCTTACCGCCCCGTCTATAGGCCAAACAAGTGGAGTGTGAAGTGAATTGAAATACGCGCTACGTAGAGAATTTGAGCGCGCCCCAAGCTGAGCGGAAAGATATTGGGGGCGTCCAGGAGGCAAGGAGAGCCTATCGAGGGAGGCGGTATGTGGTGGTGACGGTGGGTGACGCGTCTGCCGTCGCTACGCGCGGCGTCGTCTGCAACGAATCAATAATGGCGGCGGTCGCGTCGACCGGCATTTTCTCCACCGAGAAAAAGGGAAAAAATCGGAGAATACGGTGAGAGGGGGGTTGATGGAGGGGAGGCGAGAACCGTACTGGTTAGGAAAATAGCGGAGAAAGTGTTTGGAGGTCGGCGCGAAGTCGGCAAGGCCAAACAAAGGAAAACGTATAAGAAAAATATCTATGCATTAGATATCACGTATCGAAAAAGAAGAACTAGGGTATATACGGTATAATACAAAAAAGACAAAGTATGCGTTTGTTTCCAAAAAGCCATTTTTACATTTTCTTGAATATTTAGCTATAAAGTAATTATCTTCATTTGAAATAATTTGATATACAGTACTGTGAATATGTTCTTCCCGACCACTATATAAGTACAATTTTATTATTTATATTTAGCATTGAAATGACAGTGATTCAATATGGAGGTGAGGTTCCCATAGTGTTTGTTTCGTATACAACCGTTCTTTTCTTTCAATATAATAAATTCGACTTTTGTGTTTAAATGTTACACCTTTATACAGACATTCTTCATATCTGCTGCATAATGAATTTCGAATTTGGCTGTATATCTTGGAACCTAGCGGAAATAAAGAGACGATTAAATGGAGAAAGAATTGCAGTTTTACGAGTTCAATTGAATGAGTCTTTCGCTTTTTAGAAAAAATGCACGGCTAACTAGACATGTGGAAAAAACTGTTTTTTTTATTTCGTTCGGTGCCTATAGCTCCGTTGATATTGACTTTAGACTAAAAGTGTAAAGGAGAAAGTTGTAATTATTATCATACGGCAGTCTAACCGAACTTGTAATTTTTGAGGTATCACAAAAGATTTGTGTGTTTTTTTTTAATGAAAACCATAGTTGGCCATGACTTCGTAAAAAAGGATTTTTTTTAAAGATTCCAACGATATAACACTTGACATAGTTATTTTTACAAATAAATAAATTAGGCCATTTTCTCCTTTTAATTGCAGAATTGTTCACGACAATTATTAACAGATGCAAATAGCCATGGTTTCTAGTTAATGTTGATTGAGGTTTCGTAAGTTAGCATCATGAATTTTTCTAATCAAGATAAGCGTAATGTGATTATGTGTTGCATTTTGTGCCACAAAAATACTGTACAAGCTGCTCAACAGTATTTCGAGCGACAAATTTCAATAGAAATCAGGAACGGCACAACGTGCTGATGTACGATTACTGGAGAAGCATAGGTTTTATCCCTATAAATTACCAGTTGCACAAACACTACACCCTGATGATTACAATAAACGTAGTGAATTTTGTACGTGGTTTACTAACATGCGTGAAGCTGACTGACTGTTAAAAAAAAAGTTTTGTGAACAGATGAAACACGATTTACAAACTGCGGCATGTTTAACAGACATAACGAACGTTTATGGATACAAGGAAAACCGCATGTTGAACAGAGGAAATCCCAAGTTAAGTTTGAACTTAATGTTTGATTCCACGATTTGTCCGATTTATGTAGATCGCTATATATGGGGAATGGTAAAAAATAGGGTATATCGAAAATCATACGACACAGTAGATGACCTTAGAGACGCTGTACTAGAAGCATTTGCTAATATTGATGGACGTTCCTTTAGAAAAGCAACAAATTCAGTTTTAGAAAGGTGTAACTTGTGCATTAATCATAATGGTGGGCTTTTTGGAGTATTTAGTCTTAAATACTTTACTTACTTTAATTACGTTGTTTAGGTATTACTTTAGTTGTATCCTAATTTCCTTTATTGTTTCTTAATTTATTGTTTGTCATTCTCTGCTTGTTAGTTTATCAGAAGTTATTTTTATGTAATATCGTAACTCCAACAAAATAAAGATTTCACACCAAAATAATTATGATTATAACTTGGAAATGAAAAGAAAAATTTTAACAGCTGTCTTCAAACTACGTGTACAGTTCGGAAAATGAGAAAATGTCTGTAATTTAATTATTTGTAAAAATAACTATGCTAAGTGTTATATCTTTGGAATCGTTGCAAAAATACCTTTTTTACGAAGTCCTTGCCGACTACGGTTTCAAAAAAAAACAATTTTTTTTTGATACCTCGAAAATTATAGTTCAAATAAAAAGTTCGGTTGGACTTTTTGGAGGAATGAAATCACAGACATTGTTTTTTTTTCGTAGAGTGGGTGAGAGCACAAAATTTTCTCTATACAGCACATAACTGTTAGTATAATTGTTATGCCGTATCCCAAAAGCTGCCAGCGTTTCTAATGGAGGTCTCATTGAATATACCTCGAACGGCGGAACTGCATATCATTTTACGGGCGTAGAGTTGCAGCACAAAATGTTTTCTATTCAACACAAAACGGCACGAAACGTTGGTCTAATAACATTTCGAAAATTCCAAAGTACGGGTGCCAACTTTACGCGCCCCCCATAAATAATCTTCTCAAACAAATCCTCTTGTATTTTTAGATAAATTGCATCAATTTCGTCTCATTGCCCGCATTTAAAACTTTCGTTTTTTTATACAGGGCGGGGCAGAGCAACTTGCTTATTTAGAAATTCAATGAAAAAAAGTAATGCAGATATATATTTAATTCTTTGAACAGCATCAAGTACAACATTTAAATTTTATGTTTCCCAGTTTTAAAAATGATATCAGGCAGATGGCGTCCATTATTCTCAATACGCTACGTTAATCGAACTTGGAAGTTTCGTTCAACTCTTTCCAGCATATCGACGGGTATGTTAGCGACAGCTTGACGAATATTCTTCAGGTGAGCCAGGGTCCTAGGACGATCGTTGTAAACAAGTGATTTTAGACAGTCCCATAAAAAATAGTCGCAGGGGGCTAAATCAGGCGACCGTGCTGGCCAGTGCAAATCGTCCCTCAAGGAGATGGGGCGTTCTGGGAAATGTTGCCGCAAAACAGTCATTCACACACGCGCTGTGTGTGCCGTGGCACCGTCCTGCTGGAACCATACATCTTCCACATCCATCTCGTTGAGTGTTGGCAGGAAAAACTCCTGAATCATGTGGACATAACAGTCAGAAGCCCCCGAAACTGCCCGTTCGTTTTCTTCAAAAAACCTTGGACCAATTATTCCAACTCGCGATGGTGTACACCAAACAGTTACATGTTGTGAATGTAGGGGACGCTGATGAAGTTGTCTGGGGTTATCAGGGCTCCAATAGCGCATGTTCTGCTTATTTACAGATCCCGAAAGATCTTCCGAGTTCGATTAACGCAGTGTATTGAGAATAATGGACGCCATCTACCTCATATCATCTTTAAAACTAGGAAAACATAAAATTTAAGTGTTGTACTTGATGCTGTTCAAAGAATTAAATATATATCTGCACTACTTTTTTTTTAATTGAATTTCTAAATAAGTAAGTTGCTCTGCCCCACCCTATATTTGTTCTCCTCGGTGGTTATGATAGGAATATTTTTTCTGACATTTTCGTTGAAATTAATTTGCATGGTGGTACAATACAATATTTAGTATAACTGTTTTTGTGCTTTATTTTCCATATTCCATAAAGTGCTAAACATCGCATCGATATCTTTAGGCACGAATATTTTGAGGTTATATTTTCCATCAGAAATGTGTAAGGACATATAACGTCACGGGTGTTTTGGCAGTCATTAGAAAATTGAAATTTTCATCAATTTTTTTTTGTTCATACAGTTGAGGTAATAAACATTTTGATGTATTTTTATTCATTGCGCTAAAAGGTTTTTCATATTAGGTAACTTGTCAAAAATGCTCCTGTACCCTATTACGAATTTCAGAGCCTATTCAAATTATTTTCCCTAAAAGGCACAGGCTATACGTACACACATTTCCGCTCAATCACGTAATATTATAATTCAACGCCTTCTGACAACATCTGTTAATACAGAATTACTGCGTAATTTTTCTATATTCTCCGATTATGTTAGAAAGTACAGTTTCTTGCATTCATTTTGTTGCTGCTATACGATGTAGAAGAACGAAAAAGTAATTCTAAGTAGGAAAATAAACAACGATTCTTATAAAATGAAACTAAAGAAAAATAAATTCGATAATTATACAAAGTAAATTGAAATTCTAACAATGTTACTCTATTGAGGGGAAAAATTCTCTTGCAATTTGGAACTTTGTAGCTTTTGTTTTTGTTGCGTTTCAAAATACGTTTCACAGTACTTCTAGTAACACCGACTTCGTCTGCAATTTGTCGGCTAAAGCAAGGTTCGTCCATTTCAACTACCGAACAAACCCTCACTTCTCTCTTCTCCCACTCGGGATGCACTAGAAGGATTTTAGGTAGAGCTCTGCACGGGCCTATTTTTCACGGCTCGGCCCGCCCGTGGCCCGTCACAGTTTGGAGTGGACCCGCCCGTTGCGTTCAATACCTCGGCACAAGGCCCGCCCGTTTGGCCCGTCTAAATTATTTTAGCCTGTTTAAGTAATTATACTTGCACCGTCTATTTCTAAACATTTTTTAATTAAAACGTAACATAACATTGCATACATTAAAATTGTTAATACAAACGATAGTGTAAAAACTAAACAGCATTTACTGCATACGTTATATCCATTCGATGTATTTAATAAAACATTCTCGGCCCATCAGGCCCGTACGATTTTAGGCCCGGCCCGCAATGAAAAGAGACGAGGCCAACCCATGGGCCCGGGTGGGCTGGGCTTTTCCTATCCCGTGCAATGCCCTAATTTGAGGCTGTTCGTCTATTTGTTGGCATTTACGGCAATTCACAAAATACCATTTAATGATCTGTACCATCTCTGCAATTGTATAACTTAACATAATGTATTCGAAATCCACAATCTCTTGTTAGAACCTTACGAGCGCACAGAAAGACTAAGAGTACATCTAATAGGCTTCTCAGAGCTACAGTTGCGCGGGGCGAGGCTGGCCGGCGGGGATAAATGCGAGGATGCCAGATAGCGCTACGTACAATATATCTCGCAGCCCGGTGAAGCCTGAGCCAACGTGCATATTTAAACATCAATCGGCAGAAAACAGAATCCCTTCACAGAATATTTTTATTCTGTATCCTCCTAAAATGAAAAATAAAAGAGCTAGGATTAATTTTCCACATAGTCGCCGTAAAAGCCGTGGAGTCACTCAAAGTATCAAGAATGCGTAGTTTTTTTTTTGATGACTTGCATTATCGTAAAGCATTTACAATTCCCATTTCTAAGTGTACATCGAAATATTAGAACTTCTTACATGAGACCTCTACACATTGCAAAACTTTCTTGTGGTAAGAAAAGTAGGACCATTAGACCATGCAATGCTATTGGAAAAACATATTTTGTTTAGGTTCGTTGTGCTTCTAAAAATGTTTAAAAGTTCCTGGTACAACTACCGATTTAGTGAAATGTTTTACATCTATACAATACGAGGTGCATTCAAGTTATAACACCTCCGATTTTTTTTCTCAGAACTGGAAACAGGTAGAAACATGCGGTTTGTTACACAATCCTGCATGAGGACCCGAAAATGCGAAAAGTGTCCTCCAGGTGGGTGCCACAAATGCTGACAGACAAACAACTTTGAAGTGATTTCTCATGCTCCCTACTCACCTGACCTGGCTCCTAGCGACTTTTGGTTGTTTCCAACGATGAAAGACACTCTCCGTGGCCGCACATTCACCAGCCGTGCCGCTATTGCATCAGCGATTTTCCAGTGGTCAAAACAGACTCCTAAAGAAGCGTTCGTAGCGGTCATGCAATCATGGCGTCGACGTTGTGAAAAATGTGTATGGCTGTAGGGAGATTACGTCGAGAAGTGATACAAGTTTCATAGTTTTCGTGTGATTAGCTAGTGAGAAAAAAAATCGGAGGTGTTCTAACTTGAATGCACCTCGTATATCACATTTGTACCTGGACTTTTAAATTGTTTTTTTTATTGCTGCTACTTACTTTCTTCAAGAACTCTATTAGAGGACCGTATAATGCAAGTAAATTTTGAATTATCTCATAAAACCTGGTCATTGCAAGAATAAAATTAAAACTATATTTAGAGTCTTTTATGATTGTTTGATGAAGTAAGCATTTAAATAGTCTACGTCAGTATGATTCTATGGGTTATTATCTGGTAGGCCAATTCACAACACAAATAAATAAGTTTCATTGCTTTTGTGTAAATCAAAGAATTGCTATCGTAAGATTCTTTGTTGAACTTTGAAACTAAGCGTATGCAGTTTTTACAGCATATTTTTTCCTGTCTACTTTTATTGACAAGCTTATCTAATCAATGTTATTAAATACACACTCCACTGTATGCATGCACATCTATTTTTACGATATACAGAATACATACATACTTCAAAAGATAAGGTCATGTTCAGCCATCCAGTGTACAGAGTGTCCCAACCTTCCGGAATTGCAAAATTGTGCCTGTTGTGCAAATAGTTGGAAGCTAAAATTTTCTCATGACATACTAGACCACATAAAGTATCTTTCACAAATATTTCCGTATATACGAGATGATCGATAAGTAGTGCACCAGGTATTTACTTTGTTACTTTAAATAGAACGCCCTGTATATTGTTAGTTTTTCCATCTAGAAATAAACCAATATAACACGGGTTTTATATGTCTATTTGTAACAGATTTCGAGATATTTATAATTTTGTCTTCAATCGCATAAATTTACTTACACCTATTTCCTTTAAAAAAATTCGATTCGCAATTACATTCTATTTTTTTTTACAAAATTAAATTACATTGGCTCTATATAGACGATATTAAAACGCTTTCGAAATATAGAGGATATTCAGTATTGAACTAAATTTTGCCAAGTTCAAACACCCGAAACGTAATTTTTTACATTTTTGCATAGCATTATACATATATATTTTCTGTAACCACCGTATAAGAAATTTATATCTCTAACGTTTTTTTATAATGATGCATTTGTCTAACATTAAAAGTAAAAGAGATATTTAAAGTTATTATTGTTTGGTTACCTTGACAACAGGAAACAAAACATACTGACGTTGACGATCTTATATCGTTGATTCGAACCTAAGTAAAGAAGAGTTAGGTAATAGGTATAATTTATGTATGAAGAAAAAACGAAAGAAATGCTGCATCTTAGCTTGCAGGATGTATAAGCTGCGCTATCCTGATCAACAATGCCCGCAACCGAAAACATTTGCCAAATTAAAACCAAGATTTGGTGCTATTGAAAACATTAATTATACGTAGAAATGAAAAAAAGAATTATAATGCTAATTTATCTTTTTAGTGAAAAAGGCCGCCGGAAAATATTTTGAAAGTTCATACAAGCTAACAATAAGCAATGTAAACGTAAACATGTCAGTATAAATTTAAAATCAAAACAGAAAATCTAATGAAAAAACAATAACATGTAACAATAGAAATACAATTCCAATAATTAATAACTCTACTAATTTATCTATCTACTATGAATGCTCGAGATTTCTTCCTTCCAGCTCGATACATTAAACGTTTCTAAAAACTGTTCTGCACTTTTCTTAGCCTACTAAGTACTGCACTCCTGAGTGGTTGTGTTACACTTAACTTCATATATAAATCATATGCATTAACTATTTTAATGTAATTCATTTCGTAAGTAGCTCCTTTTGCTTAAAGTTTTGGATCAACAATTAAGGACAGCAATGTCAGTATGTTTTGTTTGCTGTTGTCATGGTAACCAAATAATATTATAGCACCAGAAACCACTTAGATGCAATATTCAAATGCAGGACTCGCGTTTAACTGTGAATACAGTAGACGTTCACAAATTAGAACTCGTACAAATTCGAATCGTTCGGAAATTAGAACCTGAGCTTTTAATAACGCATTCAAGGGTCTAAAATTAGAACTTTAGGTTCTAATTTGCGAGAATTTTTTTTTATTGTTTTGCACACATTGGTGAATCCCTGGTTTCTTTGGCTTGATGGAAGAACAAAAAAGGGGAATCATCATACTACACGGGTATATGTAAGTGATAATTCCTTTCGCGTGTTTATTGCCATACTCATGTAAATATTTGGTCATACGCATGTGGAAATTTGATACTTGTGTCTACTCATTTGTCTAAGTCTCGATAGAAAAGTGAAAGTGAGTGAATAAAAATGTCAAACAAACGTAAAAAAAACACTAACATTAGAACAAAATTTAAAATATTAAAAAACCTTGATGAGAGCGTTCAAGGAAATCGTTTAGCTCTAGATTTCAATGTGACAAAATCTGCCATCAGTTACATAAAGTCGAAGAGAGAAGCTATATTAGATGCTGTTTCCAAAACCTATCAGAAAACAAAAGCAAAATCTTTACACAACACTGAATATCCCGCAATGGAAATTCGCCATTATGACTAGTTTTTAAATCAACGTGAAAAGAAGTGTATAATAACTGGATCAGTATCAAAGACGAAAGCTAAGACAATTTTTGGTGAAGTATATCCCAATAAGGGTGAAAGTGCATTCCATGCAAGTGATGGATGGCTAATCAATTTTAAAAATCAGCACGGTATTCGTTACCTAAAAGTTGCTGGCGAAATACTAGTGATGTTTATCCATAAACTTCCAGCAAAGGTGGCTGAGATAGGTCTAACGGAGACACAAATATACACAGTGCGACAAATAAGTTTCGAGACTGGCCGTGGAAAACATCATTGAAACAAGATATCTGCATATTTTTCGATTTTTTTATTCAAAATATTCTCCTCTAGTTTCAATACACTTGTTACAGCGATTCTACAGTGATTCAAATGCGTGTTCTAGCTCATTTTGTGGAATTGCATCTAGTGCTCGAGTTGTAGCTGTTTTGATGGTCGAAATGTCATTAAAAAAACATCCTTTCAACTTCAATTTTAATGTTGGGAATAGAGAGAAGTCGCACGGGGCCAAATCAGATGAATACGGTGGATGATTCAACACACAGACTTGATTTTGAGCCAAAAATTGACGAATAATGAGTGAGGTGTGACTCGGTACATTATCGTGCAACAGAGACCAGGTCTCTGGATCACGATATTCGGGTCGGGTTGCCCAAATCCTCGTGAAGAATGATTGGGATCGTTTCTCTGCTGATGTTTAAAGTCTCTTCTATCATTTTCAGCGAAGCATTGCAATAATTTGCAATAAAATCACGTACTGTTTCGTACATTTCGGGTGTCCGAGCTGAAATTGGCATTCCTTCACGTTTATCATCTTCTAACGTATCTCTGCCTTCCAAAAAACGTCTATGCCACAGAAAAACATTGCTCTACTCAAACGATCATCGCCGTACACTTGCTGCGTCAACCGGAATGTCTCTGATGCATTTTTGCAAATTTTTGCGTGAAATTTAATAATTGCTCTTTGTTCTATGTTAGTATTTCAACATCGACAACAAAGTTGTTTTGGGGGAACTGTCATAACTTTGCTATTTGTCAACCGATTGAAGCAAAATTGGTATTACTAGAAAGAGGAATATCACAGCTTTCAAACGTCGATCTGAACACATAGATGGCGCTACTAGTTACTCAGATATGGTTCGAGTCTCGGAACTTATTTGTCGGACTGTGTATAATGCCGATGAAACCGGTTTCTTTTTCTGTTGCTTACCAGATAGAACGAATGTTGCTGCTTCTGAAAAATCTGCTCCTGGATACAAGAATTCAAAATGGAAGCATTTCAATTTTAATAAGCGCAAATTCTGATGGCTCGCACAGATTAACGCCATTGGTTATCGGAAAAACAAAAAACCAAGATGCTTCAAAGAATTTAATAACTCACTTCATTACAACTTTTTGAAAAATGCTTGGATGACGTCGTGAACCTTTCAAAAATGGTTTCACAAGATATTTATTAAATAGAATAGAATGGAATAGAATATACTTTTATTGTCCAACAGAAGATCCAATTATAGGACAATAATAAACTCATAATATAGCAAAGTAGGTTTCCATACCTAAATTAAATTACATCAAATATTACAGAACAACAAAATAATTAAAAAAAAGAACAAAAATGAAAAATGTAAAGAAGTATGTAAACGAAGAAATCCTGGTTTTTGGTTCCTTGATTTTTAAAATATTTTTTGTTTAACAGGTTATCCGTTTTTCTGAAAAAAATAATTTACCTCCAAAGGCCTTTTGCTTATTGGTAACTGCTCTGCTCATGCTCCAATTGAGAAACTTCAAAGTGACGATGGAAACGTAGTTGCGTATTGCTTTCCACCAAATGTGACAGTAGCTGTGCAACTAATGGATCAAAATCCCATAAAGTCAACAAAATTAATTTACGGAAGTAAAGTACTTGCTCAAATAATCGCCGAAGATGGCGAAATGAAAGCTGTTTTGAAACGCCATTCAATTCGCAATGAACATCTGTATCTGTCGGTGAATTATGAAAATCTGTGATTTCCTTGGACTTTACCAGGACGAGATTTATTAGTATTTAATTGCCGGAAATTCCAAGGAAATTACAGATTTTCATGATTCACCGACGGCAGCCAAAATATATTAATTAATTAGTGGACTTGGCATGTAAGAATTAAAAATTGTGTGTCGAAATATTATGATATATTTGCAGACAAAAATAATAACTAGGTATTAAAGTGAACGTTCCTGGCATCACGGTTCTCGTGGTGTAGTGGTTAGCACGCCCATCCCGGCAGATTCGATTCCTTCCCGAGACGAGGCGTTTTCAAGTATTTAATTACTATTTACTTTGTTTACTTTTTACGGCTATTACATTACGTACATAACAAATGCCGTTTTCAAACAAAAAGTTGCAATAAAACAGTTCAACGCATGTATATATTCGCTATATTTACCAAACATGTTTATTGCGTCAGTTTAATTTTTTTCCATAGGATACTGATTTCTAAATTTCACTTCTGTCGGGTGTGAGTCACACATACACTCTTTATTTATAATACGCGGTCCATGCGACTGATCCGATTCTGTCGGGAAGACCGATTATGCCAGGCTTAACTATTAGTATATTACTTACTAATACTAATAACCAATAATAATAATAATAATAACCAACCAACCAAAACGTTTTAAAATATCATTTTATTTGCTTAATTACGCTACTAACACTAGCGTACCATTCCAAATATTAAATACTGCTCTGTCAAACAGCTTTCAGCGAATCTGTTCTTTGTCTACACCAACTACCGTAATAATGTACGAAGGCGTACAACAAAGACTGAAGTGCAACCAAGAATGTTTGTTTACCTAAATGTTCAAAGGAAAGTTTCCTCAATATATTAATCTATAATATGCGTTATTAATGGAATAGTAAAATAAATTAATTCATAAATTTCAGAAGTTAAAGTAGCTACATGTACCATGCGTTCCAAATGTTCTGACTCGAAATGTCGTGAAATCTTCTAAAAGTGAGCCTTACTTGAAAATACATGTATCAAAGAGTTTACGTAGCTGGTCGACTGCTTGCAATTAAAACAGGCAAGTGCTGACCGGCTCCTTTTAAAGGATTAAACAAGGGAGCTTTCAATAATAATCACCGATTATTAATCAGTGATCCGACAAAATATTTAGTATTTACTTAACCAAGCCGAACTTTGAAGTAACATAATTGTTCTACTGTATCTTTTCTTGTGAAACGTAGTTCCATTCACACGGAATTTAGTGGCACGAGGTGTATCTATGATCTTTCTTTATATTCTGTCGCGTTTTATCGATACCGCTTTACCTAGATAGTGTTAAGGACAAAACACTGTGTGGGATTAGTGATTACTAACGCTGGCCACGAGCGGTACCGCGCATCGGCGTAGAATCAGTTCGGACCGAGAGGAACGGTAGTATTACTTCGTCTGCGGAGCAGTACGGACATTTTCGCTGCCGGTCATTTGCGCAATTGTTTATCTGTCCTAGAAAAATTATGATTTCGTCAGCAAAACGACCCGGTCGGACAAACTTCGAAAATTTATTGCAGAAATTCCAGACTTAATATATGAAGGTGCTAAAATTAAATGTGTAATCTGTAAAATCCCGTTAATGTGTTGGTCCAGACAACATTGTCTACGACACGTAAATAGTGAAAAGTATGTCTCAAAAAGAAATTGCGCACGAGACAATGAAAAATTTATATTTAATTTATGCGTTACGTTTATCGCATAATATACCGTTTAATTTACTAGACAAGGAACCATTTATCTGCTTTTGGAATAACTATTCGGAGTGCAAATTACCAAGTCGAACATCGTTACGAAGAATTGTGCCATCTGCGCGCGAACATATTGAACAAAAAATAAAATCGGAGTTGAAAGATAAAAAATTGTGGTTATGTGTGGACGAAACAACAGATCGTAAAAAACATTCTGTGGTTAATGTAATGGCACGCAAATTGGAACTCATCAATCGGCACCTTCAATTCTATTAGTCTCCAAACGAATACAACAGTGTACTAGCCGAAGTAATTTCAAAGTTAGTGTTAAATACATTGGACAAGTTTGAACTTTTGAACAAACCAACTCTTGATGTTAGTGAGTGATGGTGCTGCAAACATGCTTTCTGTAGGCGGTCTCTTAAAAAGCATTCTGCAATTTGTTACACATTACGTGTAAAATTCATGCTCTCAATCTTGTGGCGGATAGTATCAGAAAATGTTATCCTGAGGTAGACGCTTTAATAGCGCATACCAAAGCAGTATTTGTCAAATCACCGAAACGTATTCGCGAATTTCACAGACTGTGTCCCCGTATACCAGAGCCACCAGAACCTATTCTAACTCGTTGGGGAACATGGTTGCAGGCCGCGTTTTATTATCATAAATATTTTGACAATATTAAGAACGTGATTTTACAATTCGATACAAAGGAAGCTGCCGCTATCCAGAAAAGCCAGTCGAAATTTCAAGATAGTCAGGTTAAAATGGATTTAAAAATCATTCACAACAATTACTTCGGGCTAGCAGATGCAATAGAAAAATTACAAAATCCTACGGTGCCGTTAGAAGAATCTCTACAAATAATGCAACATGTTCACGCACAGCTATACGCGTTTGAAGACGCAGAAAATGTTTCTGTTCTAGAAAAATTTGAAAGTGTTTTTGAGAAAAATTCTGATTTTGGCACATTAAGACACATTTGTGAAGGTGCGTCAACAGAATCGTTAAGTTATTTGAAAGATTATTTTACTTACGCAAATATTACGTCATTAGATGTAGAACGTTCGTTCTTTGCATATAAACGCGTTTTTTCCTCATGCCGTACTAGTTTTGCCGAAACAACAGTTGAAACATATCTAATGTTGCAGATATTTAACAGACATTATTCACTTTGTGATTTCACGGAGGACTCTTAAAATGGTAAGTGTTTGAGCACGTGTTATTTAATTTTTATTTAAAAGATGAGCGAAATTTTTGGCGGCAGCAAACATCTCTATTAGCAGAATAACTCTGGGGGAACGCGGGGCCTGGTCGACTCTACGCTACTGCGCGGTACCGCTCGTGGCCAGCTTTAGTACCACTACACTCCGACAATCACTAGGTTTTTCAACCTTTTGATCCTACACCCCTTATTCATACGCATGAGCATAGATCTTTGTCCCCGCTAATATTCTACGGGGGGTTGACTGAAATCACAGGTGGTGAACGTTTTGTTCACGCACAAGGATATTTACGGGGGGGGGGGGGGATCGATCATGGAAAAATTCTTTGTGTGAAGGTGGAACTGCAGTATGTTAGCAGAATACTGTTAGAGTTCTCTAAGAGAAACGTCAAAGAGCGAGTACAGAAGAAGAAAAGCCAAATATTACATTCTGAAATATCTACCAAAATCAAAAACCAGATAAATTAAAAGATTACGTATTATGTATCAGTAACCATGAAACTCTGTCTCTTGAAAATGGTATGTTATAGAAAAATCCTTCGTTAAATCCATACATAATAAAAATCTACGTGTTTTTTTTCCTAAAAACACCAGCTTCTATTATTTAAAAATTAGTACGAAGGTGGAGTGGAAGCTACTCGCGACACCTAGAAGCTTCTTCGTAGCGCTCTTTGCATTATCAAAAGAAGAATGGTAAATGTGAAACTATTAATTTAGATCAAAATTTAAAAATTTCCCTAGATCCTACTAGGGTAGAATCACTAACGTTTTCTTGAATTTGTTACCCGTGCAGGCTGTTAAAGTTCACAATGTAATTATGTTCGATGGGAAACGTACGCAATATTACGCGATTCCGGCCCTGCCAGGGTTGCTCCTATGAATGGATCAGCGACTACGTCTTTGTCATTGCCCGGGGGTTGTCTGCAAAACTGGCCGCGTCATCGCACTCCTACACACCCCTCCTTCGCCCCACGCACCACGAAATACGAGCTTCGATCTGCGTTTCGCCCGAAAGACGAGCAAAACGAGTGTGATCGATAACACCCGGCCGTGGCTTCGAGTATTTGTGTAAGAGTGTGTATATGTGTATGTATGCGAGTGACTGTGGAGTAGATGTCTTCGGCAGGTCTGGTGGTCTGGGTTGTCGTCTCGGCTTCTATCCTTGTTTGCGCCTGCTTCCCTCTCTATCTTTGACCGATTTTTGTGACACATTCTCTACCAGCTACAGCTCCGTTCTCCTTGTATACATATCTGGACGAATAGTTGCTAGATGTTTACGTACGATGAATTGGAAAATATATGTACATTTACACAGATTTTTACACAAATGTTTAAATCTACAAGAACTAGAAAGCTTGCCGCTACTAAAAAAAGAAATATTAGGAAATATCCTGGAAACGTACAAGTATACCTCAGATCTTTAAGAGTTTCATAAGGAAATAAAGAAAATATGCGTACGTACCCGTTTTGCCACACAACATAACCATTCTCTTCAAAATATAATCCCAATAAATAATATTCACCACAGAATATAAGCTTTACGCTCTGATAAGATGTGTATATTAGCAGAAGTTAGTTACAACTTGTAATTTATTGCTAGTATTGTATGGAGGGATGGTGATTGAGGGATTGAGGGATGGTGAAAAAATGTGTTTATATTTGGAGAAAGATCGTTCGACATCTACCGATGTAATAATTGTATGATGATGAGATTGCTATCTGGCTCTCCTTAATAGCTGCAGCTTCGGCAGGATTGAATTGTAGAATAACAGCTTTTACTTTTTTTAAATGTTCAGCATAATAAAAAGCTGCCTGCAACGAGGTTCCCCAACGTGTAAGAATCGGCTGTGGTAGTTCACGAATACCGGGACACTGTGCGTGAAACGGTCGAAGACGTTTTGGAGATTTGAGAAACACCGCTGGTTAGTTTTGTAAGTTGTATATTATATGATCATACTCGGGAGTAGACTTGCGTCTGGTTTGGTGCCCAGTTTGCTTACATCCTTTTTCAGCTGTTTCTCATCTTGACATTGTGCAACGTTTCTACAGAGAACGGCCTACCGCACGCATTGTACGCTGACCATTGCTCATATAACATCAACACTTGACAGATTTGGACTTTGAAAGTATTTTTAACGTTTAAGTATCACAGACTAATACTTGCACTAATACACCCTTGTAATATTTCGCTAGCTAGTAACAGTGGAAATTCGTTTTATGTTTATCATAGAAATATAAATGTAAATAGAATTTTTTTTACAATCTGTTTCTCGTCAAACACAACCAAAGCAACTGATTTTTTTAAATGTAGATATGATTTTATTTTCCACTCTTTGCGTACAATATAAAACATGCTTACGTGCTGTTGCGTAGTTGGAACTGTTATCTACAACTTCGGTTGATTATGATTCTAAAGTTTTAAACGATTACATTAGTCGACAGTATGTTAATGTGACAAATTTCATGTTACCATCATGCAATGTTATCGAAATAAGTCATTTCTATTTGACGCGTCCTTTTTACTATTTCTTGTATTTGCACTAATTTAATTTCCTACGATCGTCTTTTTGCCAGCACATAAATTTTACAGTCGGCACATTTACATCATTACAGCGTCGATTCAACATATGCTGGAAACTACTATAAAGTTTTTTACTTATCAAAGTTCTTTTAGGTTGCAACAATTTTTAAAAAGTAATTTCTTGAGATAACTATATTGTTATAGTGATGATATGTTACGATTGAATGTTTGCAACCCAATTTAACATGCTACGTGCATCACGAGCGAACAGTGCTTGTAGACCATCTTACCTTCTGCTCTTATATCTTTTCACCTCTTCCCTCAATTTTCTCCTAGTGCGGTATAATTTTATCTCTGTCTTACACAATAAGATGAGATTTTCGTAAAAAAAAAATTAAAAAAATTCCAGACAATAACGTGCACAGTGAGCCACTAATTAATTAAAATATAAAATATTTCTTTAAAAATAGATAATTCAAAATGTACTGAAATTGGATAGGCAATTTGTTAAACACTACAGTTAATGGATTTAAATCATCGTTTTCATGGTAACCGCATTGATATTGCACTACCGTACCTACAACATTAAACTACCATAACCACGGAAGCGAATGAATTTTCTAATCGACGTACAAGAGGCAAGCTTATTTATGAAAATATAGTCAACTGGGGCTTCAAAAACAAAAAAAAAGAAGTCAGAGAGAAAATAAAGTTACGACACACAACTAATTTCCAAATTCTTCGATAATTTCTACAAATATTTAAATATAAATGAAATTTTATTCTGAATAAGCTGTAGTACAACATATCAAAAGCTTTTCGCAATTGTAATTTGTAACATATCAAGACCCGAAGACCAAGCTTCTAGTCCACCTATTGAAGACCGGTTACGATCCAAAGAAACATGCCGAAGTAATACATCAATGCATAGGTACCGAACATTATTAAAAAAATTTGGCCAAATAAATAAAAATTTGAAACAAAATCCATTCATTTAATTATAAAATCCGATTTCAAAAATATAAAAATTTCAACTTAACAATTTAACTTATAAATAGCTATCGGTTAGGGTTGGTGGTAGGTTTTTGTACAACTACTATTGTCCGAAAGAAATATAATTTATCTTGTTTTAAATTTATATCAATTATTATTAATAAATCACTGTCTCTCTCTAAAATTATTAAATCGTTTCATTTTTCTATCAAATAGTTTATTTGCAAAAGTCAATAAGTGAGATTTCCTACGTTTTACAACAAAAAGTAAACCCTGAAATACTAGCATAATTTGTTTAATTTAATTTATAAAAAATACAATTTTTAATTGATATTTACTCAAATATATGCATATATATATATATATATATATATATATATATATATATATATATATATATATATATATATATATACCGGGTGAGTCATATTTCTGCATATGGGAAATAACTCGTTTAATATTAGAGGTAGAGGAAAATAGCATCAAGAAGAATTGAATGTTAGTTGCACGGCTACAATTCTATTTGATCAGATGTTTCCGAGCTTCAACTGTTTTGGCGTGGCCCCCTTATTTTTTTTTAATTGCATGTCACCTATTTTTTCACGCCATTTGATAGAGAATTATTTTCTCTTTCTGATGGTCTAAACATTTCAATACCTGACAACAAACATTTCGAGAAAAATGCAAACAAAGTTTTCATCGCGGTAAGCAGTGGACATTATATGAAAATCCTAGATCTGTGAATTTTTTTTAACAAATCACATTTAAAACTTGGTATATTGCATTATCTAGAGCGATTGAAGGACAGCAAGGAAATGAAAATGTTTATTACCAGGTGATATTTAAGAATGATGATGATAAGAAGGGGCCAATCACGTGTCGTCTACGATACCACCCCAAACATTTAAAGACAATAACCTTTGGTTATCTATTTTCCTCATCCGATGGGGATTTTCAGTTGCATAATAATGCATATTACGGCGATTTGACATACCATTACTTTTGAAAGTCGCCTCATCAGAAAATGAAATTCTGGAAGTGAACCCGTAATCAAACCGCAGCTGTTCTAGCACCCAGTTGCAAAAATTTGTACGATTGATAAAATCGTCTCTGTGAAGCTCTTGGTTTAAAGAAATATGGTAATTGTGGCGTTTGTATTTTCGTATTCTGCCCACAGCGCTCTGGCTAATGTACATTCTAGATAGCTCCCTCTGACTAACATGCGGGTTCTCCTCTAGAGCAGCCAGCACTAGAAATTCATTGTTATTTCTGTTTGGATCTCGTGGACGTTTACAATAATCAATGCTACCAGTTGCCGAAAATCTGTCCAATAATTTTTGAAATGATGATTGTTGGGGGGGCTCTACGGTTCGTATATCGGTTGGCATATAATGCTGTAGCTACAGCTACATTTCTCTGAGACTCTCCAAGAATAAACACCATGTCAACTAACTCCTCTTTAGAATAACTCATTTTACAAAATTGAATTGTTAGTTAATACAACAATAGGAATTATCGGTATAAACATAAGCACTTACTGACAAGGATGTGTCAAAGCGAATGACAGTATTACATGTGGTCATTTTGTAATGTTTTAGGTACATTGTCAGAATTCATAAGTACATTATTAATGTGGAAAGTAAATAAACATTACTCTGCAATAAACATTTTCATTTCCTTGCTGTCCTTCAATCGTTCTAGACAATGCAATATGCAAAATTTTAAACGTGATTTGTTGAAAAAATCCATAGATCTAAGATTTTCATATCATGTCCACGGCTTATCGCGATGGAAACTTGCTTTGCATTTTTCTCAAAATTTTTGTTGTCAGGTGTCGAAATGTTTAGACCATCAGAAAGAGAAAATATTCTCTATCAAATGGTGTGAAAAATAGGTGTCATGCAATTTAAAAAGAAAATAAGGGAGCGTGACCACGCCAAAACAGTTGAAGCTCGGAAACAACTGACCAAACAGAATTGTAGCCGTGCAACTATCATTCAATTCTTCTTAATGCTACTTTCCTCTATCTCTAATATTAAGCATGTTATTTCACATATGCAGAAATATGACCCACCCGGTATATATATCGCCAACAAAACTGTGTTGTTTGTCCAACAGCGACTGCCAGTTACAAGACCATAAGTATATAGAAAAATGATACAATGTAAAACAATTTTATTACTATACGAGGATGGTATGAGAAATACCCGTGTTCAGATTCAGTTCAGTACCAAGTAGATTCTTTATTTTACTCTTAGCGATCGATTTCGACAAATGTCATCATCAGGCTATTTAGTCATTGACGTCGTTGAGAAAAAATGTATATCACATAATCGCATAATCATATCAGTTGTTCAGAAAATGGGATGGGAAGAACGGCCCATCCCATTTTCCTCTATCTTTTTCTTCTCCTAATAACAAACTTATCAAATTTCAATTTCCAAACTTTAAATTTTTAACTAATATCTTTAAACTCTAAATTTCAAATTTTATTGTATATATTCTGACGCTAATGTGATACCAACCTAAGTGATTTCATCAATTTTATTACATTACCGACTGCACCATTCTTTAGTCAACGTCTGCCAAAATTTCGGAGAGATTCATCGAGTAGTGTTGTTTTGAGAGCTGTTGAAAGTGAGCAAGTTTATATATTTGCGGAATCATACCTGTCAGAAACAGAGAAACAATACCGGTCAGTAATTCGATTTCTTTTTTTGGATGGGAGAACGTGTGCAAAAATCAAAGGGAAGTTGGTTGCAGTTTATAAGGACCATGCACCTTCAATGACTACCATAAGATACTGGTTTAATGAATTTAAGAATAGCTGAACATCCGTTTTTGATGAGGAGCGGCCAGGTTGTCCCATTGAGGTGACTACGGACGATATGATCAATAAAGTTCACGATGTCGTGTTAGCAGACCGCCGGTTGAAGATTAGAAAGATTGCCAATATGGAAAACATCTCAATTGAACCTGTGCAAAAGATCCTTCACGAAAGTTGAGTACGAGAAAGCTATTGGCGAGATGGGTGCCGCGTTTGCTGATTGATCAAAAGCGGAATTACCTGATAGCTTCAAAGCAATGTTTGGACATATTTAAGCGCAATATAAGTGAGTTTCCACGGCCTTATGTGACTGTAGATGAGACGTCACTACACTCCAAAAACTAAAGATCAGCCGGCAAAATGGGGTTTTCCCGGCGAACGTGCATCAAAGAAGGTGAAGACGATTCCATCAGCCGGAAAAGTTATTTAGAAAAGCAAAGGGTAATCACGGGACAGTAGTATAACCGATTCGACGCTGAACTAAAGAGAAAAAGGGTCCACCTAGCGAAGAAAAAACTCTCCACCATCATAATAACGTCCCGGCCCATCATCGTCATCGGCAATTACGACAGCAAAGCTAGTCCAGTTACGGTACGAATTGGTGCCTCATACACCATATTCGCCAGATTTAGCCCCCTGTAACTTCTTTCTTTTTCCGAACTTGGAAAAAATGGCTTGACGGAAAGCGGTTCACGTCAAATGAAGAGGTCATTACAGAAACAGAGGCCTATTTTGCAGAGTTCAACACATCCTATTATTTGGATGGCTTATGTATAGAGCTACAAGGAAATTATGTCGTGAAATAAATTTACTAAACGCAAAACAATTGCGTTGTCTTCCTTAACAGAGGTGTTTATCATACCATGCCGCCGATGTCCATCTCAGACGTCAAGACCCTCGTACGCCTCCCTCTCAAACTAAACGTAACTATGTGAGGCGCGAGTAAGAGGTTTGCGAGAGTCCTGACATAAGATGGATCCTGCTTTACCGTTACCACCGTAACTAAAAGGCCTCATAGCTCTTCGATGACGTCAAACTGTTTAGGCAATGTATCGCCATGCACGATATTAGCCTAAGCGGTAAAAGAATCGTTTTTTTTTGCTTTTTTTAAGTTGAGAGTCCTGACATGAGATGGATACTGCTTTACCGTTACCACCGTAACTAGAAGGCCTCATGGCTCTTCGATGACGTCATGCTGTTTAGGCGATGTATCGCCATGCACGATATTAGCCTAAGCGGTAAAAGAATCGTTTTTTTTTTGCTTTTTTAAAGTTTTGAAGGGCTTCCGGTTTGTTCAATTTCACGACAACATTTACAGACGTGCTATTTAACCAGGGTCTTAAATTTCCTATTATGTGGTGTTTTACCTATTCTGTATTTCCTATTGTGTGGTCTTTTACCTAATCTATCCGTTACTTTTCCCACAATCATTTTTAAGTAGGGTATTTGTAGAACAAGTTATTATAATTGTTGCAATACGTTCACTGCTGTGAATATGACATTTACATATATCTGTATCCTAAATGGCTACGTTCGGTGATATAATTTAAAATATATTGTATTAAAACAGAACGTTTATTACATACATTTGAAAACATCTCTTCGTGTTCAAAAATTATTTTGTTAAATATAACGTAAGAATATAAAACTATTTGAACAATAACATCTTCACGTTTTTTGTCAAATACAACGGACACTTAGGGAATTGAGTTGGAATAGCATATTTTTTAAGCCTAGGATATTTTAAACTTACACTTATAGTTTCACCGGTCCTTGAATCTGTAGCTGTTGAAGAATAAATAATATCTTCTTTTATTTACAAAGTGTAACTCACAAACAAAACAACCGACACCATCTTAGGTTAGGTTATCTCGTTTTTGTAACACTAGAAAATCACTGCAGGTATCACCAATAAAGTACAGAAATATCACTACACAGTATTTTGTTTTAAATAAAACCAATATGATTTGGATAAATAATTCAAAACGCAATAATCGATCCTAACGTATGAAAACAACTGACTCGATTTTAGGTTAGGTACCTCGTTTTTATCGCCTCAGAAAAGGTTTTATCGCTTATACAACACAAAAACATTGCAGGTATCACCAACAAAGTACGGAAATATCACTACACAGTATTTTTTTAAATAAAACCAATACAATTTGGATAAACCAATTGAAAACGCAGAGATGGTCTCAGTGTGTAAACGCGTTTATTGGCCTAAATCCAAATATGTCACAGACTGCTGACGTCAGAGCTGTCTACCTTGTTTTCTCGGAAGTAACGGCTATACATGCTGGCCAATCAGAAACGATCCACAAACTATAGTTGAATATTGCATTGTACAAGCATCAATTTTTCATTCATTAATTGCTTATAATATTAAAAGATTGTTATTAAATTAAGTGCACTTTATATAATAATCAATATAAGTCAATAGCTAACTATGTTTGTAAGCCAAACAAAGTTAGAATAAGTAGGTATAACATTATAATTTTTTTCACAGATTTTAATCGACAAATTTGTAACAATCGTATTAATATGCAGTTAGTTGAACAAATCATGGGGATCGTTCACCTAAATCTCCATAAATCCAAATTTGGGTCAAATGGAAATCGTATAATCGAATGATGAGTGCTACCACCTAAAATACTAGATTTTAAGCAAGGATTGATAAATATTAGTTTAATTTCATAGTAACGCAAAGCATCTCTCATGCAGTTAAATGCAATAGTGAAACTAGGAACACAAGAAAAGCCTAAAAAATATTATAGGATGCAGTGTAAATCCATATTGTTCAGTAATACTATCAATACTATTCGATAACCAATTGAACTACAGTTTCGAATGAACTGATGTCGTATATCTCTAGATATTGTGCTGATGCCACAATTGCCGTTAATTTAGCAATTTTATTGCTCGTGCACTTAGATAAATGAGTTCGCGCGCATACGGGCGGAAAGTTATCCCACTAACTGTTAATGTACTAAATAACATGATAATTAGCACTTTTTAAATTCATAACAGCACAATACGCAGCTCTTTCCTAAATGATTTCGTTATTATAATATAATTATTTTCAAGGTTAAATGCATGTATATTATGCATTGTATTTTATACGACTACATAGTATTGATTTATAATCAGCGATACTGCTAATACATACATTTTTTTATAGTATCACCCAATGTGCCACTTTTCGTTTCATTAAGATAAGTATCTACAAACAAATGCTAGGTTCTAGACCGTGCCCAAAAATTATTTCTACGCGATTAATTTAGTAAATTAGGGAATATAAAAGAGGTATCTATAAACAAAAAGTAATCTTTTTGTTATTTAAAGTAGACCGATCGCTTAATCATTGTGCCATTTAAACATCATTCTATAAGTTTTTGACGTTAATTACGGGATCCAAAACAAAATTATATAATTTGCATTATTACAACGATTTATCCCATAACATAAAGCAAATAAAATTATATCTATTGTTTATTATGATTATAGCTATGTCCAAAACAAAACACTACAATACGCATCTTGAATTTACGAGTTAAATTATTTATGCAATTTCCTCTTGAAATTCAGATCAAAAAGAAAACATCCCCAATATGCTGGCCAGTGGCGTCTGCCAAAGCCATATAATAATAATAATAATATCCCCAATATGTGCATGCTACTATGGATTTTAGAATAAAAACAATACAGGAGTATTTCTTATACCTACCCCGGGTACCACCCAACCAGCGTTTCGCAGCCCACCATTTCTCGTACACGTCGAGTACGATCGCTGAAGTGCGCGTGTTTGGCCCGTATTCCGGCCTCTGTGGAGGTCAGTAGGGTGAAAGAGGCGTGGGTTTGACGATGAGGGTAACTACACCAGAAATACTATTAAGTAAAGTTTGCGAAAACACAACCGTAGTAAAAGCCTTTTCCATTTTTAGGAAAATACAAGTGCATTTCAAATTGTTTGTATTTAAGCAGTAAAGTAAACAGGAATTATGACATTTATGGTTGGCAAGTAGGCGCCAGTACGAAACTGCAAAATCTATCTTAAACGAACAAACCACGTAGTCAAACACTGCGGCAATGGAACACTGAAATACTTCATTCTCATTCTTAAAGCTAGTTTATTAGCGCAAGTAGCCGTTTACACGTTTTTAGTATTAGGGTTGCCAGCTCGCAAAAAAAAATTCCAGAACATCGCAGAACAATTGAAAATGACTCGGAATTTAGGGAATCCAATGAAGTAATCAAGTGGTGGGTTTATAAAATAAATTGCTGAAATCAAAAACTTTATGTATTTTAAACAGAAAATAAAACGAATTCATAAAAAACATTATATATCACAAACAAAAAAATACAAATAAATTCACAAATAGACAAGGCATACTTTTTGATCATTATGATCGATTACTTTTTAAATGTATATTTTTTATTTCCTCTTGCCGCCGATAATACTTTTGGGTATTGTTTTATGAAGTCGCCAAATTCAGAGCAACTGAATTCAAAGTTTAATTTTATTTGCAGTTCGGCTTTCACAACTTCAGAAGACGATTCCTCTCGTTAGACCACAAATTTCCCATTATTGAAAACACTCGCTCACAATAAGCATTACTTATAGGAATTGAAAAAATAAACTGAATAAATTTTACGAAATTTGGCATTTCACTATTTTTAAACACGTGTTGCCATTTTTCTGCACACGTTTTGTTCATTTTAATTAAGTCAATAATTACCTTTTTCAAAATACCGTATTCATTGTGCAATTGATCTACATCAATATAATTTGGAACTAACTCCAGTTTTTCAATCAAGTGTTCCAAGTCCGTCCACTCTAGTGGCGATTGTATGTCCAATATTCTCATATATTTAAAACGTGAATTTTCTAAATCAAAATATTTTTGCACATAATTTATCGCTCTCTTGCGAAATTCTCTGAACTCATTACGAATGTTTTCACATTTGAAATGTTCTAATCGCAGCAGACCAACATTTGCTTTGTATCCGTAAAAATTATCTTGCATTTTTTGATTAAGTGAATTTACAAAATTTTCTATAATCCCGTATAACATAACAGAATTACAACTTTTACTTTCAAATGCTAATATGGTTTCATTGAATAATCCAAATATATGATGAATGAAATATAAATATATCTCAGGTTCTGATATATCTTTGATATTCATCTCATCTTCACTTTGGCTAGCCACAAATTTCCAGGTTACTTTGTCGCAATCAACTAGGCTTAAAAAATACGATTTAAGGGCTAGCCATTTATCCACAAGCCTACATATTGCTGGATATAAAGACAACCATCTTGTAGGTACATGACGTAAAATTTGCGCTCATTCTATATTCGCAAATTCACAAAATTCTTTAAAAGATTCCACATTTTTCGCCGAACTGGAAAATTCATTGTAGATTTTTATTACTAACGTTTCAACGTCAAATGATAATATTTTTGAAGCATGTCTGCCAGCATTATTTATTACATGGCAGTTACAGCTTGCCAAGACCAAATGAGGAACTTTTTTTTTTCAAATGCACAAACACTGAATTAAATTTTCCGTAATTTATTGAAGCATTATCAGCTGTGTAGGCTGATATTTTTGTGTAATCAATATTAAATTGTTGTAAAATGTCAAGTGTTTTATTAAATATTGCAGTGGATGTTTCATCTGCATCTTCGAAAAATGTTAAAACTCTGTCACGTAATCCTAAACTAATACGAAAATACCTTAAGCAAAGTGGAAACATCTTTTTGTTGCCTTTATTTGAGGCGTCACTAGCTACAGAAACAAATGAGCATGACTTTAATTCTCCAAGTATCATTTCCACTGAAAAGGCAGCTAAAACACTCTCACAAATAGCTTCAATTTTGGTTCGCCCGGCTGATACCTGTTTTACAATTTCTGAATCTGTAATAACACTAATAACTTTCTTCATGACCTTCAATCCACAATTCATTGATAAGTAAGAATGATGATGCTGAATACCATGGTATATGTTTGTCAATTGTGTTAAAATTACCCTATTTTTGTGTATTTCAGAATGAGGGTTTCTAAGAAACGAAGCCATTAAAGAGTTGGTTTTTACAGATTTAAGATTAGAGTATCTATAAAAATACTCTAATCACTGAAAAAGTCGTAATTAATAGCTATATCGACCTCTACCTAATTATTTTGTTGTTTTGACAACTTCTTACTGCATTATCGAATTTTGGCCTGATGATGTGCATCCCGCACGAAACCGGTCGCGTTTATCAATTTTATTAAACAGAATTTTGTGAGTCAAAACTTTCTTTTCTTCTCGCCTTTATTTTTGGCAATTGTTGGAATTGTAAGTTATTTCATACTATATTGTATGTTCGGCGGTCAACTTGATATTTTAAATTGTTTGTATTACTATTTACAAACACTGGATTTAGAATTCTTTTTAAACTTTTTAGGAATAGGTTTGTTTTTGCAGCCGATTTGTAATAGTTTGATCAGAGGTTAATTTGGATTAATCTACGCATGCGCAAACTAAAACTGATTTGAAACTGATTTAACAATTTAATCGCACGAACGCTTTTTTTACAATTATCAGGTGATATATAAGTTACAAGCGTATTTAATAGACTTAAGAGAGAAAATATACTCAAATATGCAGATGAAAACAATAGATTTATCTTACATTCAAATATTACAAAAATAGGTAAGCGAAAACAGAAATAAACGCGAAATGTTTAGACAGGATTACAAATTTATTACAACCTTAAAAGAACTGTTAAATCCTAACAAAACCACAGACATGAATAAAACACGCGTCAAGTGTGAACATATACATACAAAAAAAAAAACCTGTAACACAACTTTTCACTTCACAATATAACAATGCGCAGGCGTCTGATGGATCACTGGGCGATAATCTTCAAACTGGAGCAACTATCAGCAAACCGTTAGAAATTAATTTGGAGATCTGCACGAACGCCAAATTACGTCAAACTAGTAGTCAGAGTTTGGCGTTTTAACTGCACGAACACTATTTTTGTAATGCGCATGCTCTAACGATTTCAAACGATTTTAAATCGCTGCAGAAACAAACCTAATATAAAGTTGCAATTATAAACCTAACTCTGTTAATAGATATATCCTTGATGCATACTAATCTTAAAAAGCTAACAAAACAATATACACTTCGTTACTTTTCTGCATAATGCTCGAAATAACTGGAACGTAAATTCAACTACCCGGTAAAACGGGGTTGAGGCGATGACGCAAATTCGGGCTTGATAACGGTGTGAAATGGAGGTAGGAGAGGGCGAGTTAGACGGGGGATTTACCCGTCTAGGACCTGACTAGCCAGGCACCCGCGTTCGTCGATAAAACGACAAAACAGGGATACAAGAAGAAGATAACATGAAAGACAGAGAAGAATAGTCCAAAATGTATATACGATGACTTCATGATTCATGAATTTTAGGATTGAAAATGGACCTGATCTTATAGTCTTTATATTTTCTGTGTTGTGTAAGTACTACATTACGTAACTAGAGGATTTTTGTCGTAAGGCGATAAGGTTAGGAGGAACAGTCCACATTCATTTACTAGCCTCTTGCACTATTACGTACAGGTTATTTCATTCAGAACGTCACATTACTTTATATACGAAATGGGTGAGATTTCTGACATCATAATTAGATATCAGTGTACAGTCCCTGGCCATATTACTTGAAACATGTCATAAATCAACCCTTTTACCTGGAAATTTCCATCATATTATAGTGATATTCTTTTGCTTTGAATCCGATCGTTTATAGGAGGACTAGATATTTAGAAGAGTAAAGTACGTATATATAAATATTTCAGTTATCAACTTATATTTAGCGAGTTCACAGTTTAGAGAATGCATCGATATTTTTTAAAATATTTCGTCATAACCGTATAGAAGCTAAGTTGTGGAGTATCGTTAAGTGTTTTGTGTTGATATATCGTTATTGCAAAGGTAAAATTGTTATTCTATCTCTCTCTTAATAATTAATTTGGAATTTGAAAAAAATTGAAATATTTGGGGTTTTTTGTAGAAAATGCTCGGGAAAGATTTTACAAGTGAACAACAAGCCGTTATACAAGCTCTTCTACAATCAAACAAACATTCACAACGAGAAATTGCAAAATTACAGAATGTATCTCCTTCTTCTGGAGCGCGTTTAACTAAAAACTTCAATGAAGGAGCTAGCACATCGATACAAAGACGGGCAAAGTGCGGTCGGAAAAGAAAAACTTCGAAGAGATCTGACCGTGAAATTGTTCATCAGGCTTTGAGCAATAGGTTTGCTACAATTAAAATGATTCAACAAAATTTACAAGAGAGAGGAATAGAGATTTCGAGCAGAACTGTCAGGCGCTGATTGCGCGAAAATCGCCTAATGGGCCGAAGACCTGTAAAAAAGCCGCGTTTAACAGAAAAAATGAAATCTGCTCGTCTCAACTTTGCAAGAGAATATCGACATTTCACAGACGAGAATTGGAAAAAGGTGAATAACTTAACAACATGATTTTTACTGAATTAATGTTTGCATTATTTAATAGGTTTTTTTTAGTGACGAGTGCTCGCTCTGTATGTTAGTGCAGCGAGCACAATTTATTCGTAGACGACCTGGCGAACGTCTCACAGAGTCCACAGTTCTTCGAACTGTAAAACACCCTCCGCAGGTAATGATTTGGGGAGTGATTAGTGGAGACGGACCCGGCTCTTTGTATTTTGTAGAAGGTACAATGCGTCAAGAGCAGTACATAAATGTGTTAAAAAACACGTTATTACCGTATTTTAACCCAGGACGTCGCATACCGACAGGGCGTATATTTATGCAAGATAATGCTCCGTGCCATGTGGCAAAAAAGGTTAAGAAATTCTTTGAAGACAATCACATACCTCTTTTACGTTGGCCCGGAAATTCACCGGACCTCAATCCCATCGGAAACGTATGGAATCGACTAAAAAGTAAGGTATATGAAAGAGAAAACTCTACAAAGGAAATATTAATGAAGAATATAAAGGATGTATGGGAGAACGATGACGATATAAAAGAGGCAATCATATCTTGCACTGAAAGTATGCCCCGAAGAATTAAGGGTGTTATTAAAAATCATGCGTTATGGACTAAATATTAATTACTTATTTAATATTTACATATGTTACATATTTTTACAATATATTTTATAAATAAAAAATATAATACATGTATAGTTTAAAATACCTTACACACGGGGTAGCATTTTCCCTAAACCTTTGGTAGTATTGGTAGGTTGAAAAATTGTGGTACTAATAACAGTACATGTTTGTAAAATTGTATAGGTGAGGGAGATGAAAATAAACAAAATTTTCAGATAATATTCACCCATACTGGAAGATTACTTTTTAAAATAAATAATAGTTTTTAAAATAAATTTTGTCATCGTGAAAATGTATGCTGTTAAAACCGTGGACAATTATCGTGCAAGAACATTTTTAATAAGGGTATACGATTTTATTTACAAAGATCACTGGTATTAGAACAATGTACAGGCTGATCTAAATTAAACAGCCTTTATTGCTACCTCCTTTCGTCCTCCAAATTCACTTAAATTGACAACTTTGATGCAGTTGAGAAAAAAACGATTGAAAAACGCATTTTTTGCAAGAGAGAAAAAAATTAATAATAAAAAAAAAAAGATATGCACCATTGACACATGGATGGCGAAAGGCATTTGTGTCCAAAAGTAGAAGTTTTGGGAATAACAACACCCACTTACTATTGAAGTTCTTTCGCATTGCGCGGTAATTTCCTTTTCTCAAAGGTGCAGTAGTAAAACAGTATACATTTCTGGCGCGTTAGCTATTTCGTTTTTTTGTTGAGTTTTTTAGTTTTTTACATATTTTTCTTTAGTCCTTCGTTTTAACTTACTGTATTTATAATGTTTTCACAATTGGGAAATTGCGACATGTTGAAAACTTTTATTGCATGCAATAAGTATTGTAGAAAGTAGAAAGACTAGCGAAAATGTTAAGCTAAATATTTTCTATTACCTGCACAGTTGACTCAGCTTTACGACAGATACAGACACGCTTTACATCAAATTTTGGCAACACGGCTTAGTAAAAAGAGATAAAAAGAAAAACATTATTGCTTGAATGAATTATTGATAATGTTAAGGAAATTAATTTAATCAGATCTAGCAACACCGTCTGCTAGGTATTCCTTCTAGATGTTAAACAATTCTGGTTGCTGTGTTAGTCAGATCTAACTAGGATCATCGCAAATCGTCAACATTTTTGTAGCGCTTGCTCGTAATGCTTCCTGTTATAGAATGTTAGTAGTTTTTTGTTTTTAATGTTGTTACGTGTAGTATATGTAATAAATAAAATGCTTTCGCTAACTTTCGTTGTCTTTCAGTGAAAATTTTGAAATTTAAATGTACAATATATTGTTTTCTAATATGCAGGTTGTTTAAAGTTATTCGGCCACTATTGAAAATTTTTTGATTATTGTAGCTACGATGTTGGTTAAATTACCAATGATATGGTGATTTTTGCGCTGATCACAATGGTGTTGAGCAAAACATTGCAGCGCTAACTGGAATTGTTTATATCTTTTAAATTGAACATCCTGTATACCTTTCAATTATTTGATAGGAAATGAAACCTTGCATAAAATATCCTTATAGTACTATAATTCTAAAATGAAAAACAAAAGAGATACGATACATTTTATCGTATCTCCTTTATTAAATTGATGAAAAGCAGCTATATTTTCTGTGGTCCCTTTAATTGCGCTCCGCATATCTCCATATTTCTACATTGCTGCCTGTACATGGTGCTCTTTAAGAAGTCCCACAAAAAGAAATCCAAGGGTGATAAGTCGGGAGGGTTCTAGTTCACCTATCTTTACAAATTTCAGTTAAAGCGTCTGCGATTTGCAAAGAATTATGCACAGGGGCACCGTCTTGTTGAAAGAGCCTTCTCCTCCAGATTAAAATTGTCTAAAAATTCTAGCACACCACGTAAGATTGGAATATAAGATTGGCAATGCGATCTGCAATTGTTTTTTTTCAACACCATTGTGATAATAGTGGTCCGATCACTTTGAACAGCCTGTATGCAGCGTGCCTACCTAGTGCGTGGACGGACGATAATTCCCTTCCTGAGCAATTTAGAGAAAAAGTTTTCGAACAAAAAATATTTGGAGACAAATGCACAACATAAAATTACATCCAAGTATACAGGGTGTTCAGTTTCCGCTGCACGCGGGACAAGTTTAGTTTTTTAAATGGAATTCCGTATATATTATTACGATTTTAGGTGCCTCTCTTCAATTCATGTCAACTTTCATCACTATTCCCTATATCTGTCTATCTTAGTTCTTGAGATAATTGACATGCTTTGAGATTTCTACGAAATCTCGCTGTTTCGTTAACGGCCGATATCTTATTTCTTAGAGCTTCAGGCAATACATCGAAAAGTTTTTTATATCAACTGGGGTCTACAGGATGGCCATTGAAATCGTTGCCTTGTTTGATTTATGCTATTTTAATTTTTTTAATGGAACATCAGTATATTTTTCCGCGATGTGATAGGGAAATTGTATTAGAATCTTTTTTATAAACACTTCCCTGTATCTGAAATGTGTGGTTCTTTAGTAAATTAAATATGAAGCTATGCGGTTAAGTTTTTTTGCTAAAATTCATGTGCTGCGACAAAATACTATAAGGGAAATAAAACAAGTGGTAGGTCAAATTTTCCTCACAAATTCTATTTAATAGAATAAAATACTATAAATTTTTGTTTTTCTAAAGATATTCATTAAGAATAAACTGCAAAATTAAATTTATGCATACAATTTCACATCTATTCAAAATGAACACTTTTTTGCATCATACAAACTATATTGTGATTCCTTGTACTTTATTGAATATTTACTTACATCTCGGGAGTATTATTTTGTGTAATGCCCAAGTTATGCATTGCCTTAAGAAATTCATCCAATTGTACCAAAAAAGATAACGTTTACACATTTGCTTTACTAAATATCTTTAGTTAAATAAAATTTCGTCACAGCACCCTATGTTTTTAAAGGAAAGGCTTATCTCCATAGCTTAATTTTTAATTTACCAAAGAAGGGCGCATTTTAGGTATAGGGAAATGTTTATAAAAAAGATTCTAGAAGAGCTTCTCTATTATATTTTGTAAAAATACATAGGATATTCCATTTTAGAAAATTGAAATAACAAGAATCAATCTTGGCCAACGATATCGATGGCCATTTTGTAGAATCTGGTTGATATAAAAAAATCTTCGGTGTCTTGCCAAAAACTCCGAGAAATACTTAATCGAATAAAATTTGAATCACCATCCTAGCTTGTAAGATGTTTAAGATATTGGTCGTTAAAGAAACAGCGACATTTCGCAAAAATTTCAAATTTTATCATTTATCTCAAAAACTAAGATAGGTACGGGGAAAATTGATAAAAGTTGCCATGAGTTGGTGAGAGGTATCTAATCGTAATAATATTCAGAATGTTTCATTTAGAAAACCAAACTTGTATCGTATGCAGCGGAAACTGAACGCCCAGCATACTTGAATATAATTTTATGTTATGCAGCATTTGTCCCCGAATATTTTTTATTTGTAAACTTTTTCTCCAAATTGCTCGGGAAAAGAATTATCTTCCGTTCACGCACACGTTGTATACGGTGAAAATTAATTGACAATGTTTTTCGATAAGATATGTTTACATGAAATATAATATTAAGTTAATTCTTACATATGTTGATGCTTAGAAAGTTTTCAGTCGTATAACAGTGACCATTTACACCCTCTTGTGTTGGTTGTGCCAAACGTGAGCGTTCAGGCTGAATTGAGGCTTTTTGTTGTGCCAATAAATGTCTCTTCAATTTTCTCTTGGCATCCATTAAGATAACAGGAGCAAAGTAGGTGCACCCGGGCAGTGTTTGGTAGGCTGACTTGCAGTGCCACATACTGACAAGAGCCAAAGAAGTTTGAAACACCGCTGTCTTGTGATCAAACACAGTTTTTAATGCTTGTAGTTAGGGAGTGTATTGGTCTATTTGCATTTCATACGTGTAAAAGCATTTTTACCTTTTGTACATTTTTTTATTGATATTAAACATAGTTTTATTTAATATCAAAAAACATTGTTTTAAATATAAATACATGACATTCTTGGTTTAAATAAAAATTATATTTATAACTAATGTATTGTATTGTTAGGTTTAATTGGAAAGAATACTATTTTCACAATATTCTGTATTAATAATTTATATATTCAATGTTTAAGTTTAAAATTATTTATTGCTATTTTACGAAAATTCTTCTCTAAAATGTAAAGAATTACATTGTCGTTAGAAGTATGTAAATTTAATATATTTTTTAATATGTTTAATATATTATATTCCTGTCCTCTATTATAATAAAAAAATATATTAGACCGCAATGTATTTATGTTTAATTTTGCAATATATTTCTCTCCGTGTTTTAGCAAATATATTCAATTTTAATATTTTACAAAAATGTATTATCCAATCCTTCTTCTACTAAATGAGAGACTGTTCTTACTAATGTTTGTTATATACATCAGTTAAAGTTCATAAATGTACGATTATTATCACGTTACATTCTTACATTATTTTATTTTTCTATGTAATTACTAGATTGGCAAATAGACTTGAAATAATAATAATCAATTTATTAAACTAAAATAATGTGGGCCATCTTTGGAAATACTGACTTCGTATAACATCGGGCAAATTTATGATACCATACGAAAACATAAATTTAGATATACTCTGCTCTGCTGTCCAAAGAATGGCATAACGGAGCCCATTTCTACCATTTGGTGTAAGGTATATACTACATTTGATTTCATTTATATAGTGTACACAAATTTTGTCCATTCTGTTTTATTCTTGGCCAGCTTCTTTGCTTCATCCCAGGTTATAGTCCTTTCGTTGAGAGTTGCCGCTTTCTCATCATTCCACGTTTTCCTTGGTTTTTCTCTTTTGTTTTGTACTTTAGCTTCCCAAATTCTCTGCACCTGTCAATTGTCGTTCATTCTGTATTTGTGCCCAAACCATTTAAGTTGGTTCCTTTCTATCATTTTGTTGATTGGTTCTACTTGAAGTTCTGCTCTTACTGTATCGTTCCTAATTTTATCTCGCTTCGTGATTCCTTTAACTTTTCTTAGATATTTCATATCGATGGCGTTGATTTTGTTTTTCAATGTTTGTGTTAGTACCTAGCTCTCACTTCCATATGTTAACATTGGTCTGAAAATTGTTTTGTACGCGACCATCTTCGTTTCCTTGTCGACCTCCTTTTTGCTTATGAAACCTTTACTTAGACTGTGGTACACTTGTGATGCATTCCTTATTCTTTCGTTCACCTCTTCTTCCATATACCCCTCTCTTTGTATATTTACTCCCAGGTATTTGTATACTTCCACTTGTTCAAGTTTTTGTTTGTTTATTTCTATGTTTAATTTTCTATTTTCATCACCGATACTCATGATTTTTGTTTTACTTGCATTTATTTTCATTTTTCGCTTTGTCAATTCTTCCTCCAAAATTGTTAGGTGTCTTTGTAGTTCGTTTTCCTTGACGGTCAATATAACCAAATGTCCGCAAATGCACATTCAGATACTCTTATTAGTTCAAGTTTGTAGTATCCTACTTGTAGTTTCTGTATCTCCTTTTACGGCTTTTATAATATTATCTATGTTTAGAATGAACAGTGTAGAGTTCAAGGTTCCCCCCTGTTTTAGTCCATCGTTTATTTCGAACATTTCCGACTTTAAATTGTCTTTCCTTATATAGCATTTGTTTTTATTGTATAAACTTTGTATAGCTCTTCTTAATTTTGGTTGTCACATATACTATCTGCAAATGAAAATGCAGCTCCTTAAAAATTGTTAGAAAAGCTCTTATATTTGTATGTATGTAGCTGTTCTTCCGTTACATTCTGAACATAGAATCCTTATTTAAAGCATATCCTTCATAAAAATATAAGAATTCTTTAAACGAATTGTGAACTACATCAGACTATTTTTGAGGTAGCTATTTTCAATCTCATACTACAACCCTCATACTTTATTTTATTATAATTTAATATTTTCGTAAATTCGATGAAAGCACGAACAGGGCAGAAACCAGCGAAGAACCGAGAAAATAGGTCACAGACCAAATAAAAACGATATCACATCATTCAGGTCAGAAAGCATCTCTCCCCTCTCTTCTCTTGCCTGAGCCGTCAGGAGAACTGCGAGGGTCGATTTCCCTCTTTGCACAAAAGCAACGGCGCGTCGCAACGTGACGCCCGTATATAGGGGCGCGTCACACCCTTCCAATTCATCAAGCTGTCAACTTTGAAACCGAAGTACACTAGTTGGACCATTGTGGTAGTCCCCGTAAATTAAGATGGAACAATGGGCTTGGGTGAATTTATTAAAAGTGCATGATTGTTGTCGACCTGCGAATTAAAAAAAAAATATTGGTCATATTACTGGTATCTTATATAAATAATACAAGCAGACTAAAACTTTTCACCTATATCTGCATATACATACGTGTAACCTAAAATATTCCATTTTCTGGTCGTTAAGGCTCTTTTCTAGCCCAGGTCTCGTGCTTAGCACACGGTCTGATTCCGGTTAAAGTTGACGTGTAGACAACATTATTAAAATGTATGCGGTAGCGAGAGTTTGTATATGTTTTCGGGAAAACATAAATTATGTTATCTATCGTAAGAAAATAATATTGCAAGTGATTACCTAAAAACGATAAAAATGATAAAACTTATTCAAAACACCACATTAGTATTTCGATTTTATATTTTTATCATTTCTATACATTTAATTCCCTAAAATTTGTAAATTATTATTATATTATTGTACATTATTGATTATTAGATATCACAACACACAACTCCTACAAGATTGATTTTGATTTAGCTAATTCTTGTACTTGATCCTTTTGTTTATTTGAGTTTTTAATTTGATGGGATGTAGGTTCAAATAGCTATGTCTGTAGGTATTATGTTAGCAATCTAAAATAGCGTTCGCCACATTCATTGTAGTAAAGAATCATGCTAAAGAGGTCTGAAAACAAACCTAAAATAAATAAAAAGCTTAGTTGTTTAAACTTGAAAACGCCCCACAAAATTGAAAACTGAAATTGATTTTGATATTTTTATATAAAACTTACGAACAATACGATTTGTTCAGTTCTGTAGAGGCGTTTGTAGTAATTTACTCGACAAAAATGTATAAATGAGGATATCTAATTAGATTTCCTCATGCGTACATGTAAACATCTACTTCGTATATATACGATTTAAAATATTGAAATGCCATTACCTTCCACAAAGCTATGCTAACGAGATGTATAACATCGAAACGCGCGTCCATAGATGGTGGATAGGTGATGGCATTACGTTTCAATTAATTAATTAACCTACGGCGGTTTAAGCCAGTAGTTGAGGCTACTGTCGCGTCAGAATTTGTAGCAATACGATTTGTTCAGTTCTGTAGAGGCGTTTGCAGTAATTTACTCGACAAAAACGTGCAAATGAGGATATCTAATTAGATTTCCTCATGCGTACATGTAAACATCTACTTCGCATATATACGATTTAAAATATTGAAATGCCATTACCTTCCACAAAGCTATGCTGACGAGATGTATAACACGAAAACGCGCGTCCATAGATGGTGGGTAGGTGATGGTATTACGTTTCAATTAATTAATCAACCTATGGCGGTTTAAGCCAATAGTTGGGGCTACTGTCGCGTCAGAATTTGTAGCAATACGATTTGTTCAGTTCTGTAGATGCGTTTGCAGTAATTTACTCGACAAAAATGTACAAATGAGGATATCTAATTAGATTTCCTTATGCGTACATGTAAACATCTACTTCGTATATATACTGATCAATAGTTTGTTAAAAAGGTGGTACCGGCAGTGGCGCACCGCATAAAAGTACATACGTAATATACAAAAATAATATTGTTACCTTTTCCTGTCGTCTCGATGTCCACTGTGGCAATTGGCAACCGCCCTGGTAAGCTGCGTAGAATTGCAACATCAGCAACGCTTCCATTGTTGATTCATTCAGCCGTCGACGGTGTTGTGAATACGTTGTCGTATACTTCGAAAATCACCGCTCGACATCCAGTGCAGTAAGATTTGCAAATGTCAGATATTCCTTTTCCTCATCTGGGCATTGCACCAAATTTTTGAGCAACATCGTCTCCTATAGTGTTCGTCAAGTTTTCTAGAGCGATTTGTAAATTGTTTATGCAATTTAATACGTCTCGTGCAGATAAGTTTCTAATTGCTCAATAGCTTGTGCAACTTCAGAATAGTTCATGGAAATTTCATGTATTTGTTGTTGAACGTCCAAATTGGAAAAAAGTTGTTGACTATCTCGAACTGCTGCAGAATTATTTGAATCAAGTTTCAAGATGACATGTTTCGCTTGTGAAAAATATTTCTGATAGTAAGATACTACCTGGAGCCATGTTCCCCATCGCGTTATTACAGGCTGAGGTGGTGGTAGTAATTTCGGACACAATTATGTGAATACACGGATGTGTTTGGGAGCTTTGATGAACACTTTTTTCGTAGATGCTATTAACTTATCCACCATCGGATACTTCTTTCGAATGGTTTCTGCTACGAGGTGACATGCGTGTATGGGGCATGTTATGTGAAGAAGAGTTGGAAAGCATATTTTCAACATCCTACCAACTCTCAGCATTGTTGCGGCTCCGTCAGTAACGAACATTACGACTTGGGTTCCCGTGATACAAAATTCGCGTTAGTTTTCTGAATTCTTTTACTGGATAACAACAATGAAGCTGGTGGACCATCACGTTTTAAAGGACGCGCTACAACATGAATGACGAGTTTCTGAGCATCAGTTGTTTCATCCACACATAGGCAGATTTTCTTATTTCTCAACTCGTCTTTTATACATTCCTTTACTGTACCTTACACACGTGGCAAATTGTATCGTAATTGCATAGATGTTGGCTGCTTCCATGAGGGAACGTACTTAGCCCAAAAAGGACGAAAGTATTCATTAGATACTCGATGTTGTGGGATGTTGCACACACTTAACATAAAAATAAAGTCATATAAAAATTGTCAGTATGGAATACTGTTTCTTAAATTCAATACATGACGTTTACTTTTACAATGTTTTCTACATTCAAATCTATCGCGACTTAGCAATCCGCTAGTGCATATTGTGCAATAAATATGCGGACTTGTATATTCTAATCCAGGGAAATGCCCGAGATATTTATTCACATTCGAAGGGAAGGTTACACCCTTTGGGCGTTCCATCTCCGCGTACTTATTTGGCATGCAGCGTGCAACATACTGTCGCTTTGAACTCTCTCGCGGTACTGTCGAGATCGACTACGAGTTGAAAATTACCTCTACCCGCCGCTACCCCAACGCTACTGCCATCCGGTACCACCTTTTTAACAAACTCTAGTTATCAACCTATCACATTGCCGAAATATTACATTCGCCCGTGTTTGAATATCTCTTAAAAATAAGTTATTTAAACTTTCTATTATAATGTTTGCAACGTTGTTTGCTGAGGGTCAATAGTTTCATCAGCGCTAATCCATAAATAATCCACTACTTTATTGTATACTATTGATGTATAGTTTTTTGTAATGGTTGATTCATCGGGTATATGTTTACCAGTATATTTTTGCAGGAAAGTTGGAAAAATATTATTTAATTTTAAAAATGGAATATTAGCTGCAATAAACGCCTCACAAAGATCGGTATAGAAAGTATCTTTATGTGGATTTAAATTCGATGAATGGGTTTTTGTTTGAACATGGCGACGTCGCTCCACAGAAATAATTCTATCCCAAACACTGCAATATACCTGATAATTGCTTGTAAGACTTAAATTTTCATCAACTTTAATCCAAGTATTTTTTCTCGCCACAGCTGCGAATTATTTTCAGCCATGTTTAAAGAAATAAAATATTTTTAGAAATGAAGAGTTGCTTTTATAAACGTATAAAAACGCAAATATTATTCAAATCGTAATAAAAGTAAATACTATAAAATAAAATAAATGGTAATTCTTATAAACTTTAAAGGAACCAATGAGTGAAATTAATATTAAAATAGAAACAATGTTTTCTTGTTTTAAATTGAACGCAGATACGCATACAACCACACCTCGCAAGCTAACGAACGACTGACGATATCGATATCTACACTCTACTATTTTATTATTCGTGCTATGGATCGAAGACCGCATGTTCGACGTATTGATGACGTTTGCTTAGATTCGTCCGTACTCTGATAATTAGCCCGAATTGTTAGGTTGTTTTATATGAATGTGCATTACACTTATACATTTAGGAGACAACCTCATGTTTGATAAGTAGTAGACAGGCTGCAGTACAGTCCATAGCGCTTTAAATGTTTCTCGAAATATTTGACAGACCGTTAATTTGCTTCTACTATTTTCCATCAATTTTCAAATAAATCAACATTTATTTCTGCATATGTATAATAATATGATCATGATTTAAAATTTTCTGAATTAAATTAAACAGTCCCATTGTTTTTTAAGTATTGATGGTCTTATCTTTTTACATTTATTTTTAAATTTTTTCGTCATGATTATTGCAGAAACTGTTAACAAACACAGTATATAACATTTTATGTCATTCCATCCATTACAAAAGAAATTATTAACAGATAAATTAAGGTTATGATACGACAAAGTAAATCGAGATGTCAGATATCATTATGTCACGAAATTATTTTAAAAATTACGGCAGAATATTGCAAATAATTTAGCGTTAATCCTAACGATAATTTCACGCAACCCTATGTGAACGCACCTTATCGCCGTCCCTTTTCTCGTTTTGTTTTTTGCCGGGGCTGATTCCACCAATACCCTAAGTTATATTAGCATTAATTCTTGGTTATTGTTACTAGGCATTTTTTCATGTGTATTATTAAGGAGATAATTAGCTTACGTACCATATTTACGTTTACACTTGCTTAAAACATAAGTTGGTTTTCACTTTAAATTGCAAATTATTGAAGAAGATGATTCCATAATATAATTCCATATAGAGAGTACTCTTATATGCAAACTACTTTCTATTGTTATCTTATTATGTTTTATTTACTTTACTTCCACCTATATATTAAACAGACATCATCCCAATGTACTTTCTTACGTAACAATCGCATTTTTCTAAGATTCTTCCTTTCTTAATCTTCCAGGCACAATGTAGTGCTTACCACATAAGTATTAAATGGCGACGAGAGGAGTTCCTCATAAATAAAACTAAATACAAGTCTTCACAATAAGACTTGATAGCAGCGATGGCGGGCGATGGTATGGTTTGCCTGAATAGCGCTCCCTTATTCTCATTCACTAGCTCATTGAGTTATTCTGAAGACGGCAGATTCGTCGACGACCTCATTTTATATCTTGAAGTTAAAGAAGCAAGAGCGGGGGTTCTTTTACGAGAACCCGTAGCGCTGATGAAATGTCACGTGATTCATTATACTCGAGCATTCACGTGCTACACCCTACTGCGTACCCGGAGTTTTCATTTTATACCATTCTTATCACCCTTCTGCGCTTCAATTCTTTTGAGAGCTGAAAGCGGATCGAATTGAACTTACATGTGGACATTCCGGAGGCACAGATGATAAAAAACCCTCTCTTTTGTGATATACATATGAGTGTACTTCCTTTGCACCGTAATTGTCTTGGTATTCGGTGTTCTTTTTCTCTGTTGCTTTATGCGATAGGAATACTTAAATTGCGCCTTAAAATTATCTCCATTAAAATTGTATGGGGTAGGTATGTGCAAATCTGTTCTACGTTAATAACTTAAAATAATAATCGCACAAGAATAAACAAAATTCTTACTTACCTAAAAAGTCATCAAATAGTTCACATGTATGTATGTACGAGGTGTGGCAACCGGACTGGTGCTACAAAACATTTTATTGATCAATTACATTACAAAGATTATCCCCTTCTATATACTCTCCTTGCCGATCCCTATAACGCTCCATATGAATTTTCCACTGTCAAAAGCAGGGCTGGAAGTCCGTTTCTGTCAGTTTGTTGAGAATCTTCCTCGCTTTCGTTTCACCGCTTCCACACTGTCAAATCTTGTCCCCTTAAGCTCCGATTCTACCTTAGGAAATAAAAAAAAATCACAAGGGGCCAGGTCGGGCGAGTACAGTGGGTGGTCCAACACGGTGATGCCGGATTTCGAAAAGAACGTCTTCACGGACAAGCCGGAATGGGGCATTGTCTTGGTGGAGCATCCAGGATTTGCTCTTCCACAAATCGGGTCTTCATCTTCTCACTCGTTCACGAAGGGTAGTTAGAACCTCGTGTTTCATAAGAAACTTGAGGTTAACTCGTTGCTCGATCTGAACACTCTGCATTTTTCCGACGCGACGCTAGCGTAAGAACTTGAACGGACGATTGCTACAGCGAGACTGAGCGACGTACAACCGTGCTCATCGAGCTCAGCGTGGGGGAAGCATCTACAAGCACAGACATGTTCAAACTTGCCATGGCGTGCTCGCTGTTTGCCGATAGTAGCACCAGTCCGGTTATTTAATTGCCACACCTCGTACATATTTCGCCGACAAAACTTATACGACTGATGCAAATGTGCGTAAACGGGATGACAGACACCGATCAAAGCCGGGATTGTTAATAAACGCAGAACAAGGAAAAGTTCACAATTCGACGGTGAAGCACCTTTTGATGAGCATTCACAGTATCCTATTTTTCAATTTTTCTAAACAAATCTGCTCCTAGTCAATCTGTTAATATGAATTTGTACGTACATATATCGTATCACATCCTCTTTATGTACCTGTTCATAGGCTACTCAATATAAAAAGCTCATGAAGAGGTTGTCACTAAGCCAGTATACTTCTTCGCAAAGGCTTTTGTAATGTTCACTAGTCGAAACTGGAGTTTTCATATTCGCAATATTTGTGGCAGCAGAAGCTTATGCAATTCTATCTTCACATAATAATAAATTATTTACCTATAGTTGTACAGAGTGTTTGATGTTTGTGGCATGTTGACAGCATCGAACCATATCTTTTTCCAAAACGAGTTTTGAGATGCTGGTGACCGATACTGGTTAATGGTTAACAAATTTTTTGTGACCAAATTTAGATGAAGTTGATTTGGAGGACATGTGGTTCCAACAAGACGATGCCACATATCATATTGCTAATGCCACTATTGACATATTGCAAGAACAGGTTGGTGAAATGATAATTTCAAAAAATGCAACTGTTAATTGGTCCCCAAAAAGTTGTGATTGAACTTCTTTAATTTACCTGATGACACTTGACGCATTAAGATTGCGCATCTACCGCTATATTCGTGATATTAGGCACGTTTTTAATGGAACTTTCTATATATTTTTCAAAATTTTGAAAACTGGTTCAATTTTTAGTATAAAAACTATAAAATATTGTTGCAAAATTAACATTAAGAAAGTGATAATGACTTTTAATTTCTATTAAAGACACACTTTAATTGACTGGTTTGTGACCTATTTGTTTTTTAAATTACCACAAATACTTTGTGATATAGACAGTGTAACAATTTTATTGTTACGCGGTCTGTTTACTTTGAATGGCGCGGTATGCGCACAAATATTTATTTCGATTTGTTACAACGTTGAGTTTTTTTATTGCGTACCATTCGGTACCTGGCGTTTTGACAGAACCTTAACGGATTACCAGGACCAGTGAATCGGTGACGCGTGTCCCAGTATGTTCGAGTGAACCTGATAGGAAGGACATCCCTGGTACCCAAATCAGCCTAAGATACAGGTTTTTCCGAAAAAACAGAAAAAATCTTCATGTTTTCTTTAAAAAAAAAGTAACACGACGAAATTCAATATTATGCTTTGGAAATGTTATTTATTTAATATATGAACATTATTTATCTAATAAAATTGTTGTTAACATTTTTAAATTTACGTATTATATATAATGGGTTTTTCAACAAGAGCTGTAATTTTAAATTTCGCGCCATTTTTGAACTATTAACATATAACTATAATTACGATGACATTTGACAAGTAAAAACTAGAACATTTTCAGATATGGATCAATACACACTCGCACAACGCATTGAAATAGTGAAAATTCACTACAAAAATGGTGAAAATATCACGGAAACGGTTGGTAAAGTTCGTATTGCTTTTGTCATCGTCAAGCGCGTTCTTGCACAGCTATAGTGAACTTAATCAATAAATTCGAACGTCCAGACAAGTTAGTGATGTGACTCCAATTCGTCCTCGTCCCTCAGATCAGCTGACAATATCGCCGCTGTAGCTGAGAGTGGCTGAAAAGCGAGGACAATATTAGAGCTGCTATTGGCGAAATACAGCCGCTATTATGCGAAAACGTGATGAAAAATTTCATTACAAGAATGGCCGTTTGTAGGCAGAGCCGAGGCGGACATTTGGCAGATATTGTGTTCCATTACTAACCTCAGAGCAAGTACTTTGGATTAAAATAAAAATATAACTACTTTTTACGAAAATATTGCGTTTTTCTGTTGATTTAAAATGACACCTCTTGTTGAAAGACCCATGCATATTTCCACATATCAAGGAGAGGCGCAACAAAGTTTTTGGTGCTTTTCTTAAAAAAGCTCCTGGCGCCCTAAACAAATTTCACCATACATCAAACTTTGATGGACTTCGACTTTCTCTTCAGAGAACCTCTGCTATACCCCAACCCAATCCCTGCTCTAGCTGGAGGCACAGTATAACACTTTTTGGAGGGTTATAACAGTAATCCTTAATTAAGTATGGATATCAGTATAATGTGAAGTTTCGCATAAGTAGCTTTTTTACTATTCATTTTAGAATAATGGTCTATATGAAAATTGAAATATTTTTCAAAATTAAAAAATGCACACCGGGTTTCATTTAAAAATATTAAATGTTGATGTTTTACAAAAATGCGTTATTCAACCGTTTTTAACAGTACTGTAATCAACAGCAAGTTTGCTGATTTAGCCGATTTCGTAAGACCAATAATAAGGGAAATAACAATAGCAACCCGTTAATTGGGCTCACCCTGTATACCATTGCTTTTCGACTTTCGGCAATTGATTTGGATTTGAAATCGTCGAAATTACCTTAGCACAAACTTCTTTTGTTTGTTTGTTTTAACTGAAATGCAAATTAAAATAAACCCCATAAATGAAAAAATATAATAAAATTTATGTTAAGGGGTTTCGTCCTATTTGAATTTCATTAGACGGGAATTGGAATTAAGAAGCTGAGATTAAGTAGCTAATAGTACTATCTAATGAACATAGGTAAAATGTAGAAGACAACCGCTAGCAAGAATGGTGTAAAAGGATTGACTATAACATTGAAACAGGTGTTCATGAAAAAGCTAATTCAAGTCTTGTATGTGGTGTAGCAATGACAATGGAATAATTGATACTGACATTTAATTTGTAACCTCAATATCTATTTGCTGTTATCTCTGCTAATTTCCAACATAATCGGCGTACAAAACAGGATTTCGCTCCACCACACAGTACATGAAAATTATTATTCGATCTTTGTCCCTATAGAAAACATGCTGTGAATCGCAATCTTAGTTCAATGTACTACAAATGTAGAATAATACTAAGAGTATGTTAAATATAACTGCATATGCCCATATGCATATTTAGCGCAATGCAAATTTTAAAACAATATTGTCGGTAATATACATAATAGTATATATATCTATAAACTTAAAGTACAATACAGAAGAAGCAAAATTAAAGAATAATAAGACCTATAGTTAAAAAACTGTAATTTCGAAATTATAGAAGAGGAATAGTTAAAAAAAGTACCTAAGATATTTTACCAAGAAACACACAAGTGCATTCTTTTGTTTTCAATTTTCAAAAAAATAAACAAAAGAAGTTTAAAAAGACGATACGTATAAGGCACTAGAGCTACTACAAAAACTACAAAAAAAATAATAATTCTCGAAAAGTAATATCTCTGGTTTCACCAGCAACTCAAAAATTGACAAAAATTATTAAAATGTAACTTAGGTACTTTTTGCACTGAGGCGTTCAATTGTTCTCAATAGCTCTTAAACTACCCTATTGACTATTGACAAAAAATATATTTATAAATAAACTCTATTGCCCAACAGAAAGTTTTTCACTTCCGTTTTGGATGCTACTGCATTATGACCCTTTGGAATAAGCGCAATGGTTTTAATGGCTCCCGAGAGAGTTGTCGGAAATATACCATGGCCTCGAGACGACTGAATAACTTAGAAATCATTTATTTAACCGAAAAAACTGTAGATGAAAATGTTACCATGTGAGGGGGGAAAGTGTATTGTAAGGTCTACGTTTAATTTTAGAAGTGCCATCAATGTCTTTCGAGTGTTAAGTTAGTTTCTTCCAATGGAAACCTATATGTTTTTCATACATATGTTATTGTACACGAAAAAACAAATAACTTTTTTTTATTTAACTATTTACAGATATTCATGCCTAGTAACAATAATCAATAAAGCGTGACAGACGGTTGGGGGGGGGGGACGTATGTGGATGCAGAGTTCAGTAATACGGTAGACATTGAGGAGCTTGGTCGTTCGGTTATTTATCAGATTCTCATTGTGTGTTTTCGAAAACATTGGACGTAAGCCTGGTGTACCTCTTGCATCGCATGTGAAGAAATATATTTAGCGTTTCCCTGGTTTGTAATTTACAGGTTCGCACATTCGTTGCAAATTTTGCGGTGTAGAGTTGCTAGGTCGCACGACATTTGAATGTAGAAGTCATATTAAAAGTAAACGTCATGTATTGAATTTAAGAAACAATATTCCGTACTGACAATTTTTGTATGACTTTATTTTCATGTTGAGCACGTGCAACATCCACAACACCTAGTAGATAATGAAAACTTTCGTCTTTTTTGGGATAAATATGTTCCATCATGGAAGCTACCAACAAAAAGACAATTGCGGTACAATTTACCACGTGTACAAAGTACAGTAAAAGACTGTATAAAAGACGAGTTGAGAAATCAAAAAATCTGGCTCACTGTGGACAAAACTACTGATGCTCAGAAACACAGCGTGATTCATATTGTGGCGCGTCCTTTAAAACGTAATGGGCCAGCAGCTTCCTTATTGTTAGCCAGTAAAAGGATTGAAAGAACTGATGCCGAAAAAGTTGTAAACATAATAAAAAATATATTAAAGAGAATTTTGTATCGTAGGAGCCCAAATCACCATGTTAGTTTCTGACGGAGCCGCAACAATGCTGAAAGGTGGTAGGATGTTAAAAATATGCTTTCCGACTCTTCTTTACATAACATGCCTCATGCACGCGTCATCTCGTAGCAGAAACAATTCGAAACAAGTATCCTAGGGTGAATGATTTAATATCATCTACCAAAAAAGTGTTTGTGAAATCTCCCAAACATATCCGCGTATTCAAACAATTGTATCCGCTACCACCTCAGCCTGTATTGACGCGATGGGGAACATGGATCGAGGCAGTATCTTACTATCGCAAATATTATTCCCAAGTGAAAGATGTCATTTTCAAACTTAATTCTTCTAATTCTCAAGCGGTTCGCGAGAGTCAGCAACTTTTTTCCGATTCGGACGTTCAAAAAGAAATAGATTACATTTTCATAAACTATTCTGTAGTGACACAAACTATTTTGCAGTTAGAAAATACTCACTTATCTATACAAGACTCGTTAAATAACATCAACAATTTAGCAGCCGCTCCAGAAAGCTTGACGGATCCTATAGGACTAGATGTCGCGCAAAAATTTCGTGCAGTTTTAAATAAAAATCTGGATTTACAAAAGGTTCGATCTATATCTGGAATTCAAGACTGCACAGAAGCGATATAGGAGTATTTGAATTTCACAAATCTTACTTCATAAGATGCTGAACGATCATTTGCAAAGTATACGAGAACATTTTCAGACCGTCGTCGAGGCCTGACCGAATCGACAATGCAAGCATTGCTTATGTTGCAGTACTACGCAGCGTACCATGGCAGTCGCACATTACCGCCTTATCAATACGTCAATAAAAGGTGACAATCTATTATTTTTTTATTAATGCAGTGTCTGCTTTTGCGCGGTACGCCCCAGACGGTTCCACTAGTTTCTCTAACATTATAAATAGTACACGCACACTGATCAACCGATAATAAGCGAACGTCTACTCGATTCCTTGTATGTACCTATGTAAACACAGCTCCTTTCACGGCGCCTCTGCGGGTGCAACCGTTTGTCACGCTTTAATAATAAATATTAATGCTAATATAGCCCATGGTATTGGTGGAGTCATTCCCGGTAAAAACAATGCGAGCAGATAAAGAAGCACTAATACACGGACATGTTTTTGCCCACTCGGTGTCATCAGCGTGGTTTCGAGCACTATTTTCTGCTGCATGCATTGTGTTCACCTCTCAGTTTATGCCAGCAATCTCCAAAAACAGCATTAATGCTCGTATAGCTCATGGTATTGGTGGGATCATTCTCGACAAAAACAATGCGAGCAAAGAAAAAAGCACTTACTCACGGACATGTTTCTGCCTACCCGGTGTCATCAGCGTGGTTTGGAGCATTATTTTCTGCTGCATTCATTGTGTTGACCTCTCAATTTACCACCAATCTCCAAAAACAGCACTGAAAATATCTCCCGGCGCCACCTAGCGCCAAGAGACACAGTCATACCGTCCTAGAATGTAGCGACACAAACCGGAGTACAGATGCCCGCCACTTATCGGTGGCGGCGTTTAATAATTACGTACACGTTACTAATACTTGTAATCGATGCTCCTTCATAAATTATGTAGGGTTGAGCACCTTGCTGACGAATTTTAGCTTTCGCTATTGTTTTTTCAATAATTTCTTCTACTTCGCCTGGATTCTGAAGCACACAAGAGAGAAAATTATAGTGTATTACTATGTAAGAAACCAATAAAAAAATTCGATACAAATAATACAGCACTCGTTAAAACACTTACTATAGCATGTTGAACTACAGAATCTATGCACTCCTGGACAGAGAACTGCCAGTGACTTGTTGAAAGACGTTTTCTACCGCGACATGTCATCAAATGGGCCAATATATTCACTTGTACTGCAACAGCAGTATCTAGCAACGAAAAAATGTAAGATGAAAATATTTAATAATGTAATGTAATGTCTTATTTTTCTCAATGTTCTCATCGTCGAGATAAGTGGCAAGTCCCATTACAGCATCATTTTTTGGTGCGTAAGAATATATTTTATTAAAGAACGTATCCCTTTCATTGATCAAATTTAGTTCTTTGCTGGGAAACAAAGTTTGAAAATCCAAATTAATCTACAAAGGAATTCCAATTAGTTTCTTTTAAACAAGGGCATATTGAATCGCTGTCTTTTGAAATGTTCAGTCAGTGGTTGGTTGATACGAACTAAATTTATTTACCCCCCATTTCGAAAGATGACTTACTTATTTATTTAAGTATAATATAACCAATAGATTAAAAGATTTACTGTAAATATTATATACTAACGAGTTTATTAGCCCTTCTGTCTCGCAACAATGGCCAACTTTGAAAGAATTCTTCTACTTTAAGTGATGTATCGTTTCTACGCAAGAGGAAAGTCAATTTCCATTTTTGTACCACTTCATCCCAAGGTTCACTGCATGTTTGCAGCCATGTTCGGGCGTTAACTAGAAAATTTACTAGAACAGTTAGTTCCTAATTAATTTAATGGAATGGAGTGGAATAGGGGTAATAATTATTTATTTATCAATTAATCTTTTGCTTACTACCTTCACTGCTTGTTCCACTACTTGTTTCTTCTGCAACTTCCGCACCCTTTCTATCACGCGGTGATCGTCCTAAGTATAATAAATTTTTGATTTTGTCTGCAAGTTTTCCAAGGGCAAGTATATATTTTCCTGAGGGGCTATCGTGTTTCTTAATGGCAGGTACGTAATACGTAAGAGAATTTTCATTTGGAAACAAATTTATAATTTTAGATACTAGAATATCGTCGTGTTTTATCGGACTGCAAGCATGTATATAAAACAGCAAGTTTATACGAATACTGAAATGATCCAACTCACCCATTCACTAACTTGCAATATATATGTTTGCATATTAAATCTGTAAGTCTGTTTCTTCTAGTATTATCTAATACATTGTAAGTTCCACAATAATTTAAAACACTCTTTCCTACAGGACTGGTTTCCAATAAAGTTTTTAGGTCGAAATCAAAGTGTGATTGTAATACAATAGAGACACTTGTGTCTGGGATGTTCTAAAAAGCATAAAAAGAAAAACAGAAATAGAAGTAACTGTATTCCCGTTTGAATGTAAAAGATTTTTACATCAAACATACATTTGAAGTGTTTTCCACATTCAGATCGCTACGTTTAAATAAATGGTTTCTAAATTATTCAGTCGTCTCAAGATAAATCAATCACCCGGTATATATAAAGTTGAACTCGGATTTTTCAAGGTATTTAAAAATATACATATGTACATAAGTAAGATACGTAAATAGCTTGTTTGGGCCAAAGAAAAACCTTTATTAACCACTGTTCAGAAACGAAACCGATTGATTTGGGCAAAATAAAAAAATTGACTTTTGACGATTAGAAGAAAGTTATTTTCAATTACAAATCTAAGTTTGACGTTTGTGTAAGGTATAATCGAAAACGGGTGATTAAAAAGAAAAGAGAGGCTTTTCATAAAAGCTGTCTCAAAAAGTCTGTTAAATTTCCAAAAGGCCAAATGATGTAGGGTTATATGTCTGCCAGTGGTTTAACTCAATTGAAATTGATTGAAGATCAGGTGAATGTTGCAAAGTATCAAGAAATTTTGCAGGACAGTTTACTGCCCAGTACTGAAAAATTGTACAAATGAAACATCAATTTTATTTTCCAACTGGATGGCGCCCCGTGCCATATCGCACGTTCAACCAAACAATCGTTTGCGCAACAGATTATAAAAGTTTTGTCTTGGCCCTCAAGTAGCTCGTAAAGTAAATGTCAAAAATGTATAAAACGAAAAGAAAAAATACCCAATGAAAAATCTTCAAAGAACTGGCTGATTTAGAAACTACTGAATTTTGCAACAAGCGAGTGAAGAGAATGTCAACGTGTATTCAAACGGTTATCAAACCAAAAGGAGACATTAGGAGTTACTAAAGTTATTAATTATATTAATTTAGTTCTGGGACCTAACCTTTTGTTGTCTTTTTATTAAATTTAATTATTTATTGCTGTTTAAGATATTTTTTTTGATCCATAGATACGTGTAAGAATTTCTTAATAAACATGTGTCTTCAAACAATCATGCGTTAAGAACCTTAATAAAATAATACACTGCATCTCAACAGTTGCTAGGGCTCGTATATAAATATTTTATGTTATCGATTTATCATATTTTTAAATTAGACCCTATGCTAGTTTATATTACGACATTTACGCTTTTATTAATCTTGTCTAGGCACTTACCTTCGTCCAGTTTTCTAACTGTCATTTACACGTGATGTAATGTATTCGAACAAAGGACCCTTTCTCATGCCGAAAACACATGTATACAGGTACTTAAGGTGTTTACAAAAGTTACATTAATAACGGCCAAACACACTAGAAGAAAGCACAATGAAGAAAGACCGAGGGGAAAGCTATTAAGATAATGTTTTCTATGTCTCCTAATATAAATAATTTAGCTCTTGGAGATCTTTTGATAAATATCTTATATGTTAATACAGGTATTAGTTTTATAACTACTGGCTTACTTTTTTCTCTGCTAAACAAAAGAGAAACTTAGTTTGAGGAGTGAATTTCAGAGGGAAACTGCCAGCATGTGCTGTTAAACTAATTACACTCCTAAATTTAAGTTTAAAACTCTAATAAATAGGTTTTTTTCTAGAGTCTTATAAATAATGTTAGTATCAGCTTTTATGTTTAATGATCTCATTGTCAATTTTGGATAAATTGAACACAAGTTTTTGAGAGTATCTGCAGTTGCATAGTTTTTCCGTAAATGTTGCTGCTATTGGAGACAATGCCTTCTAACTCTCCTCGCCAATTCATCTCACAATAAGTCAATTGGATTAATCTAAGGCGACTATGGATGCCACACCATTTATTACGTGTTACTTCAAGATTTTTAAATGACGTTCATTTCTTAAAATGCGCTATGCGCATATGTATTGGCAACCCTCTAATCCATTGATCTACCACGTGCTTTTGCAACATTTTCGACCTAGGTTAAGTTCCAATATTTTGTGATTTTCTTTTTTAGCTGAGTTTTGCAAGCACGTGAATGTTGAGCAATCTTATATTTTACAACATACCACAGACGCTTAATGAGCAACAAGTCTGAGGACTGTGGTGGCCAGTCTAGAAGATAGACGCTATTGTCGGTGAATCAACAAAAAGCGTTATCTTACTGGTAATAATAATCGGGCATATCTTCATCAAACAGTTTAGCAATTCAGGGCTCAAGCATTTCTTGTAACATCGAAATATACCGTTCCTTGTTCATTCGCCACCGCATACAGTAGATTAACCGACACCTAATGGTGACGTATGTATGTATAACTACAGGCCATTACGCTTCCATCCCCGTGTTTCACAGTAGATATTATGCAGTCTGAATGGAAAGCTTCACTGCGTTTTCTTCGTACGAATTGCGGTCTAAATCGACCAAAAAGCTGCACTAAGTGCGATAAAAGGACGCTAACATCAATTATTATATCTAACAAACATTCATTGTTGCAAATCATTCTCTTATTTGACCAAATAGCATCTAATATCATTGCAAAACATACCTGTCTACAAATAGAGACGAATCCAAATTCGTCGAAAAAATCACATGCGACCAATTTTCAAAGGAACAACTTGTACATATTTTGACCGATGCAAGTCGTTTCTTTTATGCGTCTCTTCTTCCGGCAGTGCAACGCGGGTGATGCAGATTAGCTGCTGTTAGGTGTCTTGTCGTCATTACACCACAGTGTTGCCATAGTTTACCACTAAGCTCTCGATGATTTTCGACGATGTCTTAGAGCCATTCTTTCCAAGGAGCAATCATCACTGGCACTATTTCGTCGTTTTTTATCCTGTATTTGATAAATTTTCACAGCTCCCCGTTTCTTTAAAGCGTTTCAGCACGTTCTGTACGGCACTTTTGAACACTTAATTTTTTTCGCCATTGCGACTTGCAAATGTCCTTGCGTACGATTAGGCCCCTTTTTGCAAGGCTTAGCCTTTTATTAAGCGGTGTTGACACTATGCTAGTTCATTGGTGATAGTCAACTAGCGCTAGTCGACTAGCATGTGTAAACAGTTACTAGCGCTAATACTGCGGTTAAAATAATTTATTCTTTTTGTGTACCTATCAAATAATTACAAATGGCGCCGACTAAATGGAATGCAAACGATACTTTTAACTTTGTACATATATGCAGGTTATGGTGTTGACAATAGGTATTATGGACAAAAAATTTTGAGTTGGAATTTCATATTTGGAAAATAAGTCTTGCTTGGTCTGGAACTTATTTTTAGTTTGCTTTCGATTTTTTTAAATTAAGTAAGCGAAAACTATTTTCGTTACAGGTAAAGTACCTTTTCCTTTCACAGTATGCCAAAGTGAAGAAAAGCTGTTCAAAATGAAAAGTTATGACGTTAAGCAAATTCCAACTCAAAATTTGTTCGTCCATAATACCTATTGTCAACTTCATCCGTTAACTATTAACATGTGAATTATAGAAATCACGATAAAACGAAGCAGTGTCTTCGAATATATGCAACGGGAAATAAATATGAAAGATTTAACAATAGATTTTATTATGGGGAAAGAAAAAAATAAATAAAATAAAATATCTCGTTATTTGGGACAACAATACTTCCCTGAAACATGTGCTTTTTCTTACAATTTCTATAAGTTTTAATAAATCGGCAAAATTGTCAGGAGTTAATCGCGAATGATTGACAGAAGTGTGCGGATCTGAAAGTCTAACTTCTTGCAAGTAAGTTGCTGCATACACTAAATTCTTCGCGATGTTTTATCCATTCTGTGGTTTAAAACTGTGTTGGCCGATGTTCGTTCTTTAGAGATTTTCTTAATTCTATCTGCAGGATTGTAGTTAAAACGATGTAAGCAGAGAAAATAGCACGAACACACGGACAGGTTTCTGTTTACTCGGTGTCATCAGCGTGGCTTCAAGCGCTATTTTCTATTGCCTACATTGCGTTCACCTCCCAGTTTATGCCACTAATCTCCAAAAATAGCACTGAAATATTTCCTGGCGCCACCTAGTGCTATGAGATATAATCATGCCGCCTAGAAAGTAGCAACACAAATGGGAATACAGATGCCCACCACCTATCGAGCAGCTCATGGGCTGCTTAACGCAAGGTGGCGTTGCACCTAAGCGCTACGGAATCTACACACGTAAGTGATTTCTCAGGCTAACCATGATGTTTTTGGCAGGAGTGATTCCACCAATACCATGAGCTATATTAGCATTAATTTTTGGTTATTGTCACCAGCCATTTATTTCATGTGTATTTTCAATACATCATGGTACTTTTAAACGTCAAAATAAACTATCCTTCGACCCAAAGTATTGCAAAGCATGTATTACATTTAAGTTTATTATTTCAGGGAGTAACAGTCTGTAGGTTGGCTGCTAACAGTCCCATGTTAAATCCGATAAAACATCTTTGGAGCGTGTTTAAGTCCGAAATGAAAAAATCAATTTTAACCCTTTTACTACCTTACAATTTTTTATGTACCGGCCAAAAATTCCTTGGAAAATATGCAATTTGATCGAAATTTTTTAAAATTAACATATTTTTCTTAACAGAAAAGGCACTCTCTCGTATTAAAACAGAAACGTGAAGATCGGTGCCGTTAATTTCTCGTATGCACACATATCTGAAGCGAAACAAGTTTAAACATGTATATTCCTATTCAGTAGAAATATATCCTACTACAAAGATTTCTTTTATTAAAATTAAGCGTTATTGAATAAGTTATAATTGTTTTGAAAATTAAAAGCCGATATATCGGCTCGAGGTATTTCTCGCAAAAATCACGAAGCCCATGTATCACTTCTAAGGTAGTAAGAGGGTTAAGCTCAGTGTGCCGTTTTAATGCGATGCGATCTCGGCAGAATTTGAACATAAACAGAATTTAGAACATTTTATTGAAAATATTGCCAATGGGAAGGATTCATGGCAATATATGTCTTCATGCGTATAATCACATATAAAGATATCACCCTGCTGCTATGCGGCAAGAAGATTTGACCATATAATAATATAGGCAACCAAGAGCTACACTTGCAAGTTTTTTTATGTTTGCAAAATGTAAATGAGAAATCTGAAATTTAACTTTCGTTTTCTGATATTTTACTTTTGTTTTTTGAAATTAAAATTTTGTTTTCTGAAATTAAAGTAGAAAAGGTATCGAAATTGAATAGTATCGATAATCCAGGGTTTTCTCAAAGGTGCCTAATACAGCTGTATTTCTTGGACCAAGAAAGCATTCTTTTGTTTACAAAGTGATTTTTAAGGGAATCATAGAATATTTACTTTGATTTAAAGCTGTTTAATTCTTATCGTTTTTTTTTTCATTATATTATTACTCTAGACTGTCAATATTACAGTCGTAAGACCCTTTGGGATTTAATGCGGGGATTACTTTATATCCTCGCTATACGAGTCGTTGTCCTCGTCGAGCTTCTGGAAACTTAATTTAGCATTCACCCCATGATATTCTATATCCTATCCAAGTGTTCCATCCACTACCACACAACATACACACGGCTTATTCTTCTTAAACAAAGGCGCCGGTTTTTTTTTCTATTTGAATATTTTTTGCGTCTTATCCTTTTCTTCTTTTGCTTTTCACGTGCAATGTAAATCACGAATCATCGTGGAAGCGATGAAGAAAAAATGCAGCGAAGAAGGGGCGAGCATCAGAGCAAACGCGGCAAGCATGCTTATACGACCAAGGAATCTGAATTGAATATTAAATGAGCTCTTTGTTTAGTCAAAGCCGTCGTAGTAGGAACGAATTAAATGCTCAAGCGAGACGTCACAATACCGGTATACTTATGTTATGTATGTGTTTAATATGTGTGCGCGCAGTAGTTCAAATCTATGTTTATTCAATGATTCAAGTAAAGTTTGTATGGATTCATTATTCATTACTGGGAGAGATATTGCGACAATAAATCCAAATTCACACAAAATAAATTCCCAAACAACCTTCGATACGCTTTTCAAATTTTATTTGTTTGTTATTAACTATAAATTAGTTTTTATTTAAAACATCCTGGTCTGTTGTACAAATCTTTATTTAATAACAGATTTCTTTAATTTGATTCGCATTTTACACTATAGATAACAGCATCATTAGGCTTTCTTAATTTATTTAATTTTTTTGCCAGCCGCTTTTGTATATAATTATTATTAATAATATATAAAAGATATAAACCAAACAAATCATTCCAAAAGCAAAATTAAAATTGAAGGGGCAAGAGGACGAAGAGGTTAAGTCACATTTTTCAAAAAATCTACTTTTTGTCGTAATGAATAAATTTCATGAAAATTATTTGACCATATATTATCAATCCATAACCCTTTCTTACTAATCAAACAAACTGCATTTGAAAATAATCATTCGATAAAAGATACCAACTAACCGTATTAAAACCTAATTTATTCAGAAACAGTTTCTTGTAACATAACTCCATCCACTCGCCCCTTTAATTTATTGTGTATACCGTAAAATATTAAAAGTACATTTCAAACAAAACTCTTTTCCATATGAAACAATTTAGGTAATGTACCGTATATGTTATAAAACGACTCAAACAAAACAAAAATGTATAACACTACATCGAATTATTTATTTACGAAATAAACATTAAGAGACCTGTTCATTTGAAATATGTACATCACTAACATTAATACACTGCACTATGTCCACAAAAAGATTTATACCTAAGTATTTTAAAAAGCATCATTTTCTCTCATGATTACACAGAACCAGGTACAAAAAATTGAGTGAACTTATGAGTAAGAATCCAAAAATTCCCATTATACCCAGCTTTTGTAATGAAGCTTCATGAGTAAAGTGTGACAAATGGTTGCACCCGCAGAGGCGCCGTGAAAGGAGCTGTGTTTACTATGTACATACAAGGGATCGAGTGGACGTTCGGTTATTATCGGTTGATCGGTGTGCGTGTACTATTTATAATGTTCGAGAAGCTAGTAGAACCGTCAGGGGCGCACCACGCAAATGTAGACACAGTATTAATAAAAAAATAATAGATTGTTACCTTTTATTGACGTATCGATGACCACTGCGGTGCAACATAGGCAATGCTTCCATTGTCGATTCGGTCAGGCCTCGACGACGGTCTGAAAACGTTCTCGTATACTTTGCAGATATAGATCGAACCTTTTCTGAATCCGGATTTTTATTTAAAACTGCACGAAATTTTTGCGCAACATCTAGTCCTATAGGATCCGCCAAGCTTTCTAGGGCGGCTGCTAAATTGTTGATGTTATTTAACGAGTCTTGTATAGATAAGTGAGTATTTTCTAACTGCGAAATAGCTTGTGTTACTACAGAATAGTTTATGGCAATGTCATCTATTTCTTTTTGAACGTCCGAATCGGAAAAAAGTTGCTGACTCTCGCGAACCGCTTGAGAATGAGAAGAATTAAGTTTGAAAATTACATCTTTCACTTGGCAATAATATTTGCGATAGTAAGATGCTGCCTCGATCCATGTTCCCCATCGCGTCAGTACAGGCTGAGGTGGTAGCGGAATTTGCGGATACAATTGCTTCAATACGCGGATATGTTTGGAAGATTTCACACTTTTTTGATAGATGATATTAAATCCTTCACTGTAGGATACTTGCTTCGAATTGTTTCTGCTACGAGATGATATGCATGTATGAAGCATGTTATGTGAAGAAGAGTCGGAAAGCATACTTTTAACATCCTACCAGCTTTCAGCATTGTTGCGGCTCCGTCAGAAACTAACTTGGGGATTTGGACTCCTACGATTCAAAATTCTCTTAACATATTGTTTATTATGTTTACAACGGTTTCGGCATCAGTTCTTTCAATCCTTTTACTGGCTAACAACAAGGAAGCTGCTGGACCATTACGTTTTAAAGGACGCGCCACAATATGAATCACGCTGTGTTTCTGAGCATCAGTAGTTTCGTCTACAGTGAGCCAGATTTTTTGATTTCTCAACTCGTTTTATACAGTCTTTTATTGTACTTTACACATGTGGTAAATTGTACCGCAATCGTCTTTTTGTTGGTAGCTTCCATGATGGAACATATTTATCCCAAAAAAGACGAAAGTTTTCATTATCTACTAGGTGTTGTGGGATGTTGCACGTGCTCAACATGAAAATAAAGTCATACAAAATTGCCAGTACGGAATATTGTTTCTTAAATTCAATACATGACGTTTACTTTTAATATGACTTCTACATTCAAATGTCGTGCGACCTAACAACCCTATACCGCAAAATTTGCAACGAATGTGCGAACCTCTAAATTCCAAACCAGGGAAACGCCAAATATATTTCTTCACATGCGATGCAAGAGGTACACCAGGCTTACGTCCCATGTTTTCGAAAACACAATGAGAATCCGATGCATAAACTTGTGCTTTGACTTTTCACTTCTTTTTAAAATTTGACTATTTACGCGCTGAAGTTGGCTTTTTCAGCCGGAATTAGTTCTCGATTGTATATTTATGTTATAAGAAATAAAGAGGAATTTTTATTCGCTACATTTAAAAAATAATATTTTTGGGGCTTATAAACAATGAAGCTGCTGTAAATTAAAGTTAAAGAAACATATTTTCACGGCACTCTTGCCACTATCATATTGTTTTCGAAAAATGTTGAGATAATATATATATAATCTATCAAGACATGGCATCGCGTTTTGATGTAGACTAGATATGCTACGACAGGTTTTGTTCTGATTTTGACATTGATCTACAAGTAAAAAAAAAAAATAAAAACTCGGTGTAGCGTATGATACGTCTGGTCAGAGGAGGTTATGTAATTTCATTGTGTTTATAAGAATTGTTTCCTACTTGTAAAGTACTTTTAGTTTTTATCTTTAACCAAGAACATTTTTTTATTTAATTACTAATATTATATTAGTATTACAGTGGGCTGCACTTAATGTAATCGCAGTTAATGTTATCACCTGGTTATTGTTATCGTGTTAATCAGGATACCGGTTATTGTTATCATGTGTTGGCTTTATGGTCTTCAATTTAAGATTTAAGATTTAAATTGAAGTAAACATGGTTTCATCGTCTGACCTATACCAGTGGTTAGTAATAAACTTACAGCCATTGAATGTAAACTTAACCTGCTGAGTACATGCTGGCACTCGATAGTTGAAGATGTACTAGCATCACTTCTACAATCAAGCCACTGTATGCACTATTTTTTCCTCAGTTTTGACTAAAATAAGATGTCTGAAGTAGTGATGTGCGAAACTGGTAATTTGCGTTAGCAGTCGAATACTGCTACTGCTTCATTAGCAATTAAAAGTAGCTGCTAATTTTAACAGTTTTCTATTATGTACTATCCCTGCTGCTTAAAATAAAGTGTACAAGATCTAAAACATAACTTAAAGATATTATATAACAATGTTTCTAGCACACTAAAAAATAATTTTGAGATGTCATTGTCTCCAAACCATTTTTTTCCTGGATTTAGTAATGTGAAATAAATAATCTCCTCTAGGGTACAATTTTCTTTCACTTGTCAACAATGATTCTTCAAGAATTTGTATATATTTCTCGACCGCCATCTATAAAAGTTAAAGTGACCGATCCCGTCATTCTCTGTTCATCATAATTTAAATGTTGCGTTTAAAGTGAGTCTGTTTTTTTGCTGAACTAGTAACAGTAACGGTTTTTTTTTTTTTGGCCTATACAAAATATAATGAATAAATCAAACTAAGGATACCTTCATAGCGTGATAATTTCTCAGGGTGCTTCTTTTGTCGGTTTTAGAAAATTTTGATTGAGCACCTTAAGTGTCAATTGCTTTTCCTCGTCCCATTTTAGTAATTATTTAGAAGAACAAAGCCAATTATTAATAAAAATTAAGCAGAAAGCTAATAATTTGCAGGCGATACGTCAGTTTAAATCATTTATTAAATTCTTATCACAAATATTTCAACGCCGCTTTAGTGGTATATTTTTAATGCAAAACAAATTCTGTTTGTCCCAACATTAAGTTGTTGGCAAACTTCAGCACTCAAGAACTAAATCAACGGTTATTAAACTATAACAACATTCTTTTTAGTTTTAAAAATATAGTAGCAAATTGCGGAGTTTTGTCTCACTTTTACTTTTCGAATATAAAAGAGTGGTTTAATAATTTCACAAAATCTGGGTTATTTTAAAAAGTTTTAGCTTGTCCCAACATATAGTTGTTAGGGCTCGTACTAGCGATCCGTTATATATTATAGTAAGCATAATTCTGAATGCAAAATAAAATTATTTTACTGTACCAAACTTTCAGTCAAAGAAATACAACCGCTTATTTGTACTATTATTATTATTATTAAATGGCTTTGGCGGACGCCACTGGCCAGTTACCCCAGACACCTAACAACCCGAATGAACACAGGTATCAAAAACACAGACACACTTCACACTCGGGGCCGATCGGGTGGCTCACAAAAAAAAAACACAGGTAGGCCCCATAGGGTAAAAGGTAAAACCCACAAAGGATAGAAACACATAGGAGTATCAAAAGCTATATCATAATATTTTCTCTACTTAAAAATGTGAAAAGACAGAAGTTTACTTCAAAGCTAATATAATTAGCATTTAACGGTAACTGCAATCCCATATTTATAAGTTCTGTTACCAATCTGTCTGCACTGTGCTTCTTGCATCCTAATATGATGTGATTCATGTCTCCTATTACATTACAGCGATCGCACAAATCATTGTCGACCAAATTTATTTTATGGAGATGCGATGGAAATCTGCCATGATTAAAAGAAAGTCTCATAATTTGTGAGAACATCTGCTTCTTAATGTAACCACTATCATACCATCTTTTACTGATGACGTTCGAGTAAATTCTGTAGAAATTCGTGGGTCTATTTTTATTTATTCCATCATACCTATCTTGCCAGCGTTGTTGTTGTAGCTGCCGGATTTTTAGTAAAAAGTCAGTATATGGAATTTGTATGCCATCTTTTGGTGTTCCAGTGCAGGCACTTTTAGCTAACAAATCCACTATTTCATTATTGCGAATATCTGAGTGGCCTTTCACCCACACGTATGTAATTCTTTTACCCATCAGATGCAGCATGTAGTCCAGATGCAAAATTTCTAAGATGATCGGAAATGATCTGTAGTTTGTATTATTCAAACCAAGAAGAACGCTTTTGGAGTCGCTGAAAACAGCGTATTTGTTTACATCTGTCTGAAGAATATATTGCAATGCACTCTTAATTGCTAGGGCTTCAGCAGTAAACACACTTGCTTCTGTGGGAAGTGTACTTTTAGCACAATATGCTGTGGATGGAACATAGAAAGCATAACCAGTTGCGTTGTTTTTTTTTAGCACCGTCTGTGTAGATATCAGTAAATTCGGTTAACTTTGCCCTCACTTCAGAGAAAATTTGTTTATTGTGATGTACCTCTTTCGTAAAAACTGGGAACCAAACTGTTGGTATATAGGAAAAGCATCCATAAGGAAGTAGATAGTAAAAATGTGGACCGCATTTGTGTATCTGGCTATCATAGACCGCTGTATTAATAAACGGTAATGTAAGAGGCGGGGAAACTTTCTTACCCTAGTATCTGGCCATCAAGTTATGCTGATTTAATCTAGTGATTTTGTTTAATATATTGGTATTCTCCTTTCCTCTACATTGTAAAATGAATTTCTCACAGAGAAAATCTCGCCTAAGCGATAGAGGTGGTTCCCTAGCCGCGGAGTATAATGCTTCTACGGGAGTGGATTCCATAGCACCCAAGCATATACGCAAAGCGTTGTTATTAACAACATCCAGCTTGTATAGTAGTGTTTTACACGCAGATCCATAAAAGATACATCCATAATCTAGTATAGCTCTTACTGTAGCTCTATAGATCAGTCTAGCAGTGTGAAAATCCGCTCCAAAGCAGATCTTGTTAATAAGTCTTAAAGTGCTATTTGCTTTTTGACACTCATCGACGGATTTAATTATATGTGTCCTCCATTTTAACTGACTATCCAACCACATGCCTAGGTACTTAGTAACTCTGGTGACTGATATTGTTTTGTTTGCCAAATTAACGTATGGAACCTCGGGTATTCTATGTCTGGTAAAAAATACTACACTACATTTCGAGATGGAAAGCTGGAATTCCTTTTCATCACACCATATTAAAAACGTTTTCATGGCGGTGTTTAGTACTTCTATACACTTATCATACGACGATTGTTCGGAACGCATATTTGTAAATTTCACAGCTGCTACATACAAAGGTCACCCTCCAAAACTGCTTTATGCACCTGATGCAGTCAAAAGGCGAGTCCTTGTCACATTACATCAAAACATCCAGGACCCATATTGATCGTAATAAGCGGGATCCATTGTATTATATCTGCGCAGATTTTCATTTCACATATGGATTTTCTTTATAATTTCATATTTCATTACAATAATTAATCACTAATTTATCTTAATAAATATTAGATTTTGTTATATCATATTATACTGTTGCTAGCATTCTAGCTTTAGCTTGATATGTTAATGAACTCAAAATAAAGGAATTTGTAGATAAATAGACCTGATTTTTTTGTTTAATTCTTTTTCTATATTTATTCATTGCAAGCTTACGAAAAAATAAAAATAAAAAACTCGGGCGAATTATAATGGTAGATCCTTTCAGTGTTAGAAAAACTACAGGCTTTTACAGAATATTTTCCTATTATAGTATCTAACAGTCAACCTCAACATGCAGTGTTACTACCCAGTGTTGTATTTTATGTTGATGGATGTGTTCCGTTATATAATTCGTGCGCTGTAAACTACAATCCTGTAACTTGGGTGCTAAATTACTGATCTTCTATTTTCCTCTTAAATCGCCATAATTATAAAAGTATCACATGGTTTATTAAAATTTGTTCCCAGAACGCTAAAAGAAACGTAAATACTAAATTATGTAGGTTTTTACTTGTTTCTCTAAAATAACACTTATTTTTTATTTACAGATACTACACCATGGCTCGGATATAATAAAACTTGAGGATACGCCGCCCAAGAAACATAAAATGGACGACTATCCTCAATTGCCCTATGGTCTACCAATAACTCACATTCTCGAACCGCTGTACATCCAATACTTCCAGGACCAATACTTGACCAACAATAGGCACATTTCAGCATTCAAACCCCTAAGCGGTCATTCAGCGAAAGACATCAGCAAAATACGCCATACGATGCGTTACGCGGAACCGCCAATCCTTCAACATCCCGAACGTGTAGTCCCGCATTCGAAATCCGAATCTTTTGAAGGGAATTACCAGCCGAACGTAGCTCTGGTACCATCTACGAAAAAACATCGCTATTTAAAACAAGAAAACAATCGTCTCGACGAGAAGGAGACGAGAGGAGGAGTTCCGAGCAATGAAGTTAGTTCAACTAAGGAAAGTTTAATTCCAAAAGGAACCTCGGTGATAAGGCACGACAAATACATAGAACATTCACCGAAAAAATCACCTGATTCGCAAAATTTAATCGATTCAACGGTATCAGTAGTACAAAGTACAGGTAATTTAGGAAGGTACAATTCTGAAATCGAACTTTCAACGGATACTGATGATAGTGGATCTGAAACATCAGAGAAACCGGATATCTGCAAAATGGAAGAAATAATGAAAGGTGTCGATCATGTTATCAAAGGAAAAGTGGTAGAAATGTTCAAAAACATATACAAAGAACATCAACAGTTGCAACAAGAAAACAGAAGTAAAGATAATGAAATTACTGAACTCACAAGTGTGGTAGCCAATTTAAAACAGCAATTAATGGATTTACGGGCAACCCAAAACAATTTGAATGTACTAAATAATGGTTTTGCCGAAAACTCCGTAAATGTAATAGAAAAAACTAAGGATCGAACCCCAACACCTACCAATGATAACGTCAACATAGTTACGACATCCAGCGACAATCAGCCGTCGATAATCGAAAATAATCAATCACAGGTGAATAGTTGTGTTGAAGATAATACTAGTTCTTCCAATGAAATTTCCCTGAAAGAGAGTGAAGATATAGAATTGGTTCAGAGTACTTCAGTTATAGCTAGTACGGATGATCAGGAGAAAACAATAAATAAGACGACAGCTCCGGAATGAAAAGAGTATAGATTGAATACTTATGCGTTGAGGGGAGGTGCTACGATTGTGTTAAAGCTCTCTTATGCGAACAACATTTTAAACACCACTGATGCAGGACACTGTAACGAGCCACTTATTTTTATGATACGAGATTTTACAAATGTTCATTTTTATTTTGTATGAATTAGACCTTCTAAGGAATTTTCCCTACTTTTCCCTAAAATAATATAAGTATTAAGTTTTCGTTCATTTCTCATTTTATTATACCAAATTTGTTTGGAATTGTAAAGTATAGGTCTGTATAGGAAAAAAATTGTTTATAGTATGTAAAATTGGGTTTTGTAAGATTGTCAATATTTAAAACGTCCTTCTGTAATATTAACAACATTCCCAATTCGTCTATTATGGTTTTAAAAAAGCCATTAGTAGTATAATATTAGAAATATTCTCAAATTCACGTGCCGTTCTCGATTGTCCAATTCTCAGAATAAAATGGGCTGGTGTAGGTTTAGATAAATACGACCTATACTTTTTATTTGATCAATGCATTAAACCGGTTAAAATGGATTCTCCTGTATTTCTTGTTTGCGTTCTTTTCCTTTCTATAAATTTCGACTGTAACAAATGGTCACTTGTTAGATTGTATTCGAAATTGTTCTTGTTATAATATTGTTTTTAATTTATATTTTGAAAAAATTGTTAAGAGATGATATTTTTATTGATAAAGTACAAAGCGCCAGTTATAAACTGGTATAACGCTAAATATATATAGAAATAAATATATATAATATATATATATATAATTATGTAACCATATATAAAGATTTTTAAGAAAAGAATGTATGAGTACTTTTCGGATGTATGGTACACTTTTTTTATATACAAATTTTAAAAAATAAAAATTCATAATTGCATCAATAATAAGAACATTCACACACGCGTTAATATAAACAAAAATGAAGTGTTTTAATCAATAATATTTTGTCATATGTACGTCTACATTACAATAGGAACGCTATACGCTTACGTGCAAAATTTGATTATAGCTTCATTATTGATTCATAAAATGCTTCAGTATATTTCATATAAAAAAATCACCATTCTGGTTAAATTTGTGGGAACAAAATCAAAATATTCAGTTTGTTATGGTTACTACACTACGAATCAAATCTTGCATATTCTTATTTCCATACATATTAGGGTGGTCCTTATTTATATGGAACATTTTTTATTGGAAATCAAGTTGCAGGAGATTTGTTTAAATAGAGTAAATAACAATATATACAAAAACTGAACTCATTTGGACATTAGGAGCACGTGCCCCGTCGATGTTGAATATTAAGTTTATGTAGAATATCATTTTATCATGGGCTTCTCAAATTTACTTCACAATGAAATCGAAGTAAGATGTGAAGAAATAAAGACTTTATATAAAAAAGATCTATAAGTTATAAACAATAATAGAATAAAAACGATATCTCAATTCCATGGTTTCTTTGTCTCTCGGTTGTGTATTGGAAATTTCTTGCGATAGTCTTACACTGTCTAAAATAAATTGCTTTTGAGATACATCTTTGGTGAACTGAGAGTTAAATTGCTCTATTAACTTTACTCAACTGCATCACTAACAACCTTCATTGATTCTCCCTTTTAAATAACTTTATTCATTTTGCTCGTGGTTCTTTGTAGATCTTTATTAAGAAAATGTTCCAAATCATCTGGTTTAACTTGAAGCTTCTTTCAAAAATCGTCAGAATCATTTGTTTCTATACACGACACGGTAAATCAGCCGGCCGGCGGTTTCGCCGAGAAAACCTGTAATACAGGCAAGTTTATGAGACTCTGCATATGCAAAGCAATTTTCCCGTGCGCAAAGCATCATAAACTTGCGTGTATTACAGTTTTTTTCGGCCGGTAGATTTGCCGTGTTGTGAATAACTAGCCCAATTGCTATTTCTGTAACTGATTTGTCATCGTTTCTATAAGCTACCACTATTTTTAATAAATAAGCATTATTCTTGGGATCCTCGATTGCGTTTGTAGCCGAAAAGCCTTTATATAAGAAAAATTGGATTTCGCGACATATTTATGCAAAAAGCACATGAAATAACAATAACCAAATTAAATAATTATTGTTTTCGAAACTCGAGTAAATTTACGGCTTGGATACACAGTCGTGGTCAAAGATTAAACAATAACTACATTCTTGTACAGTGTTGCCAGATCTGTTCTGACATGCGCAAAAGCAAAAAACAGAGCTCGGGCTGAGATTGCTCGCGGTAGCTCGTATGTAACCGTTTTTTTAAGCAGTTTTCAGCCGTGCGGGACACGGATTCCTTTTTATCGATTAATTTTAAATTTTGTGGAAATCATTTATTTATATAAATGAAGCAACTGAGAGGATCCTGCAAAATAACTTCAACTTGTAAAATAAGAACCACCCTAATACATATAAGTGTATAGAATTCCAATCCTTGTTTCTCCTTCATCATCCTTTATAGTCGATAGATTTTCAATTGATTTTCTCCACCTATGTAACGTAAAAATAAATGTTCTATATTATGCCTAAGTATAAAGGTGTACAGTAGTTTTCGCCAGTTGTGCTGGAAAATTATCTCAGGTATAAAGGAAACAATCAATTTTATTTTTGCATGTATATTGTTTCCTTCTTTTATATGTGCTGGTCACATAATATATTTTATGTCCTAAAATTAACTATATGTGAATGCAGTTATGAATTTAAGGAAATTTTAATCACTAAGCATAGAATGGTCATTGTATGACAACGGAATACATTTGTTTTATTTTTTCCATTTGACAAAATTTTGAATGGTTGACTTATTTAGCAAAATAAAGGAATGTTGTGTGTACGAATCAGACATTTTCAAATGTATAAATGCCATAATATTAACTTGAAGTTTTCACTTTTTTCTTCGAGATATATACACATATTTCGATATATGTATATATGAAGATAGTATGTCAATTAAATTATTTGTGTTCCCTACTTTTTAACGGCTTTGGAGATTTTGTTAACTTTTTAATTTAATTTTATATAGCGTAGATATATTGAAAGATATTTTTATATTTTCCTTATTTTTATTTTGTTGGCAAGAGACAATGTGATAGACATTAACTAAAACACGTTGTATGTGTAAAAGAGTATTGGAACTTATATAACTACGTTATATTTTCTCTTACCATTTATGTGAAACATACGTTTTACCAGTGCAGTTTTATGAAATGTATTTGTAAATTAAGGAGCTTCCCTTGCCTATTCTTTTAAAAGATTGAAAAAATAAAATGAAAATGATAATATAGTTTGTTTCGCAGCTTTTTTAAGTAATCGAAATACTTCTTCCAAAATTATCAATCTGTAATGCTGAAAAGCTTATTGTTTACACATTTCGGTTGTAATTACTCAGGCTATTTTATTTGATCTTATGATATTTTGTTCCTGATGTAGGACAGAAAGCAACCTACATATATATTAAAAAAATATCAGTCACAATTATTTTTTTATTTTTTTGTTAATTGCAGTAGAAAATCTACGTTTAAAATTATGGTATCATGTTTACGGTAGTTACTATATGTGAAGTTATATTCAAATTTTAACCAATATTTTTGTTGACGACTATTTCATGTTTATTAAAGAAATATAGCGAAATGAATTAGACCTCTTTGATATACAAATACGGAGCTTAATTGTTACATCTTAACATTTTAGGGGCAGCTTTTAACTACTGTTCTTCAAACGAATATTTTGTTTTTGAAATAAACAAGATAAATATACCATCAATTATTGTGAAAAATATACTGGAAGCTGTTGCCAGAATTGATCTCATACGTAGGGCATTAATTTGATAAGTAAAGTCATAAAGACTATTTCAATATTGTTCCTAAATTTTTATATGAGAGCGGATGTATGTCGATAAAAATAACAAAAAGAAAATTAAAAACTGCCAAATTTTCCTGGAGCAATACTTTTTTACGAATTATCCGGTATATTTTTCACCGACTGAAATCATCACACTCAAATTGTTGAATTTGTTATTAAATATGTATTTTGTGATCTCAGCATTATGTAGAAAAGAGCACTGTTCAAAGTGCTCTGTATTTAGATAGTTTTTGTGTGTTTCATATTTTTAAGTTCGTATGTATATTACACAAAATAATTTTAAACATATATTTCTGAATTTTACGTGTCAAATAAAATATATCCATTAATTTATAATAGATCTGTAGTTTTATTTCGTATATGCATTGTAGCAAAATTTAATGAAAGTAACGAATTTATATATTTACTTAATATGACGCTTTGTTAACTTTGAAGTAATTATAATAATTTTAAAATTCAATTTTTCAAATTAACAATGAAGAAATGTAAAAGTAAAATTGTTGATAAATAAATGAAAGATTATAGTCGCATAACTTCACATAAAAGTTTTCGAGTGAATAAATGTGAGTGGTTTTGAAGGCTACAATATATTTTTGTTGTCCCTTTCAAGGCTCTTGTAGAATATAGCTTCAATTTCTTGAATGTTCTTGGATGCATTCTGAAAATGAATGAAGTAGTTTCAATTCGTCAAGTTTAAGGTGATTATCATATGTGATTATACATCTTTGTTTTTGTGTAATCAATCAATGTTTTACACAGAATGTACCTATAAATAAAATTATTTAAACTAAACCTTTTTTTTAATCTGCTACTATTGGTACTATTTATTTTTTTATCTTCCTTTCAAGTCGGAATTGTAGAAATCTTTAATAGACAACTTACATCCAGATTGCATAATGTATGGAATTGTTATATAGCGCATTCCTTAGAGAAAGATATATTTACGCCATACTCTGCGGAAAGACTTGCGTTTCAGAGTTTCCATGGCTTAGCAACAGATACGCTAACATCATATGCGGGCGTTTTGCTTCATCGTCATTGCAATTGTATGCCCTGTTGAAGTTAGTAGTTGTTGGTTTAATTCGTTTTTGGTTAGTCACGGTTCAATTACGTAATGTACCTTTCTCTAACGAAACGCACTATACTCAGTAGCGATGGGTGATGTAAACGGGAGGGCGCAGACAGAGATTCGATTCCCTCGTGTATTTTCCTTGTTGTTCCTTGCATATTGTGTACATTGTGCTATACAACGGAAATACACGACAAAATCGAATTGTCCGCGCCCTCCCGTTTGCACCACCCACAACTGCTTATACTATAAAGTAGTGTTGGGCATAATCGATATATTTCAATAATCGAATGAATCGAAATAATCGTTTAAAATAATCGAATGATCATTCGATTATTATCCAGTGGGCATTATTTGACAGAATCCGAGAGACGAGTAAATTATTTTGAAACTCGAAACCTCGGAGTTTCGAATATAAATCTCGAATCGTAATCCGTTTCCTGCGCAGTCGAAACGAATAATGAATGATTTCTGAACCACAATCGAATGATCGATTATTCGGGTATAATCGATATATCTCGATTATATCATTCATAATCGCCTAACACTGCTATAAAGAAATATTAAGAAAATGCGATCGTGGCTTCTGTGATTGATGTACAATGGGATAAAAGTAAACTTGGGCGAATAGCAGGCGACGTGGTGGAGTCGGCAATATAAATAGGTTCACTTTCGTATATCGTACAGGTTTGCTTTTGTGCCATTATGCCTATGCAGTCACGTCGCAATGATTTTCTATATATCTTAAGTAGAAACCTGTGCGAAATATCGCTGGCGTTCATCTACCTACAGCAAGATTTCTAGGACCTTTCCGATTGTAATAGAAAAATTGTCTCACAGATGGCAACATCTGTCATGTATTTATTTTCATCCCAATTTACCGAATAATGGCCGAACGAGCACCGAGCGACCAATACTGTAAAATAGATCCAAACTTAAATGTCATAATTGGACAATCGATCTAAATGTCAACGGTCTAAAAAATAAACGATCCAAGTATTACTATTTAAAAAATGAAGTGCATTGTAGAAAATTGCAGTAATACAAACGGTGTTCGTTTCCCCAATAATGAAGAAGAAGCATCTAAATGGATCGCAAGTTTAAGACTACAATCGCATCCTAGCGAAGAAAGTATTGTATGTTTAGATCATTTTCAAAAGAGCGATTTAAACGATGGTTACGAGGAAGGTTCGCATTTATACTAAATCTATTAGGTGTATGTTTTAGTAATAAAGAATATTATAATAATTTTGCAGATAACTTAACAAATGTGTTAAAAGAAGGAGCTATTCCTCACATTGAAGATACTGCACCTACACAACAAAATGAAAAACTCCCACAAGAAACGGACAATATATCTGCATGCAGATTATGTGCCAGTTTAGAATATCTCAAGTCCTCAATATATGAATCGCTTGATAATGAAACGATCTCAAATATGATAATGTTATGTTGCCATCCAATAACAGTAAGTTTTCTTCTTTGTACTTGCCTTTTTACAATCTGACTTTTCAGATATCTGAAAACGATGGATACCCAAATATGATATGCTCCACATGTTTGCAACAATTAGAAGCTGCATATAACTTCCGCAATAAATGTTTGGAAATAAATGAACTATGGACTAAGAGACAAAAGCAAAAGAAACGAAAGCAAAACATCGAAGATAATACAACAGTTAAGAAGCAGCGTGCAGAAGATATACCTACCATATCTAAAGATAATGCAGCTTTAAAGAATACAACATATGCAGTTACTCGTGTACTAAGTGGAAGGACTGATAATGAAAAGAAGAAAGATTATATTCCACGTATTATATGTATGTAAATTGATTAACAAGTTTCTTTTGTTAATTTTTAAGGTTTCAGTTGGTAGTGAACCACCTCCTCTTGTTCTTATAGATAAAAGTGGAAATGAAAAGCATAATAATGAACCGAATTACAAAATTCAAGGAAAGGTAGAAAATGAAACATCAAATATAGTAAAAGACGAAGTGGAAAATCCAGCATCAACATTGAGAAAGGAGGCCAGTCATCAAGCAGTAGCATATAAAGATAAAGTAGTTTTACCAGATGGAATAACTGTTAAAACTCAAAAGAAATTTGAATCAAGTACTGGGATATATTCCTGTACAATAACACATGGTTTGCAAGAAAGCGTGTTTGTCATGGCAGATGATTATCTATTTACGTTTGGTTTATTAAAAGGCACTACTAGGTAATTATGTTTTAATTTAAACAAGAAAACGGTGGAAAATGATCATTCTGCATTTTGACCCATTGAAACAAAGGAAATTGTACTTGTCTTTCAGGGGATGCATATTCATTATAAATTTAGTTTCCCAACCTCCCCTTCATAAAAGTGATCATCTCATCTCTTATTACTATAGGGATCAGGGCTCATCAATTTAATGATAATTAAATTTTCTTTAGAATGAAGCATCATCTGTGGAGTTGCAACAAGCTAAGTGTTTGAAATATGGTTTATTCAATTCTAGAAAGACGGTTAATGAAATCTAATACCTAGGCTTCCGCGGCCCTCAATTGTACTATCTTGGTTTCCAGGCTGGGGTCGCGTCGTTGTGGTTGCTTCTACCGACCGAAGGGTAAACAATTTCCTATTGCTTCTAAATTCCCAACACGATTCTATATTCTCCACTATAGAGGGCGAATCGGGTGGTTCTCTTCCGTTCCTAAATCTCAATGGCTGCTCACACCATCACCCACTTCAAAAACGCGGTGTTATCAATTCTCTTACTCCAAGGGTCATTTCCATATCTGGACCTGGTTCACTTCCTCAAGAATTGAACCAAATCACCAAAACTCTCATCCATAATAATTATTCTAGGACAGATATTACATTAACCACTACACCAATCCTTTTCCACAGCAACTCCTCTCATCGAACCCTAATTTCCATAAGCAAGCGTATCCACCCTACATTCAAGGCGTCACCGATCACAGCAACAAGATTCTCTTTAGCAACAACATAAAAACCATCTTCCCGATTCCAAACTCAGTTCTCCGTCAAATACCATAATCATCTAGAAGCCCCTGGCGTCTACCAGATTCCATGTTCGTGTAGTAGTATGTACATCGGTGTTACAAAGCGATCGGTCAACACTTGTGTTACTGAGCACGGGCACTGTTCGTAGTTGTTGCGTGTAGCTGGATCCGCCTGGCTGAGCATAGAATGGAAACTGGCCATCAAATCCAATTTAGAATAATCGCCAGTCAGTGTGCAATAGCAGCAGCAGTAATATCAACGGCAACAACAGAAGCCCTGATGATATCCCATAGGAGTGTGGACGAAATGCCGGTAGAAGTAACCATAACGACGCGGTTCCATCCCGGAAACCAAGAATGTATAGAGTTGATATATTTCACTTTTGGTGGTCGATCCTGCATATACATTCTCAAGAGAAAATATATACATCTTTGAACAGCTTTAAGTTCTTTACTTGCCAAAATAAATGTCGTTAAGAAACTTTAATCAACTAGCTTACAATGGGAGAACTAATACATTCGTTTGTGTATGATTTGCACTTGTAAGGTAATCCTGCAGTTTACGACTACCATTTTACGCGATCACCATCATAAACAAAAACGAATGCAACGTTGCCAGGTTTTCGATAGTTGCTTTAGCTGGCACTCGCGAATCGTTGGATGAAATTCAAATTCAGTTCTGCATTATTACTACTATTATTGTTATTATCAAGTGTGGCAATTGTTAGTGTTTTTTAGTTTACTTCATTATTGATTATAATGTTTATTGGTTTACGTTATCAATGTTTATATTTATTAGATTTCGTTATTGGTGTTTATTAGTTTATGTTATTAGTGTTTATCCTTTTATATCAAAAAATGGCAGGAAGAAACTCTTTAGCCGGACAATTATATTATCGTGAATCCCGAAGAAGTAGTGGAAGCTCATGAAATTTGCAATGAGAAGGTCACCTATCGAAACATTATTTTTTCGGAACAAATAGAAAAGTGGTTAGTTAAGCACAGGTTGCATAGAAATTCTTCAAATCGCGAAAACTGCCAGATATCGATGTCATTTATTAAAAAGGCGGAATTAAATGGCCAGTATCATTGGCAATGTAAAGATTGCCGATACTCACTTACCGTACGAAATAATTCTTTTTTTGCAAGGAGTCATTTGGGACTTCAACAAATACTAATTACTAAGGTTAGGATAATTATGCACTAAAAAACTTCGAAATATGCATGCCAATATACACTAAAAACGTACTTAAATATGCACTAAAAATCAACTTTTATAGAATAAATACTATTTTTTTATATTAATACATATTTAATTTTCCGTTAAAAAGCACAAACAATTTTTTAAATTCAAAATTATTTAAACAAAATTAATTAAAAACATAAAATTATTAAATTAAGACATTAAATTATAATAACATATTATAATTACATTTAACCCTTTGAGGTACAAATTAAAAAAGAAGAGTTTTTTTCAGAAATAATCATTTAGGTAGGTTTAATAGTATACATCCATTGTAGAAAAATGCAAAACAAGTTATTTTTAACATTATTTATTTATTTAAAGGATGGAAAAAAATAAATGAATTTTAAAGGTGTCCGAAAATGAACAAAATAGATAAAAATAAACTAATTAAGTGTTCTTATGAAAATTTATAAAACAATTTTTTGCTGCAGTAAGGCATAACCCAACCTTATAGATAAAGCAACTCAATTTCGTCCGGTGGGGCTGCTGGGTTGTGCTGCATAAAGCATATCTTCTAGACGTACCATGCACAGGCATGTGTTTAGATTGGTCCCTTCTAACTTCCTTTGGAACATTTTTTTTTAATTTTGACGTTGGTGACTCTAAAGATGGGCGACCTTGGGGCAGCTTAGAACTATTTGCCCTGACCAATCTCCACTACAATATCCAATCTAAACCTTTTTAGAAAAAAATTATTGAATTATTCTCTGTCGATATAAAATGTATGAATTTACTATTGTGGTATCTAAAAAAAGCCAAAATAATCGATGCCACCATTTTTTAACTTTTCTATCAGTGGCATAATATAACTTCAGCATATCGGCTTTGTTTACGTATCCCATGCAACATCTGTAATCTTTTTTAAATACAGGGACGGCTAACTTCCATAACACTACCATCTTTTTCTCTTTTAGAACCGACAGAACTAGAAGATGGGGAATGGATTGCAGAAAGGAGCTGAACTGCTCTTTTGCCTTTCCACTTTATACACGATATTTCATTATTACGCGTAAACCAATCCCACTCGCCTCTATGTACACTACCGTTCATGGAAGTTCGGGCAAGCAAAAAAAATGTACAGAAGTCAAAGAAAATAAGAGAAATATTAAATGGCCATGTATTTAATACTTACATGATTTTACATATTTTAAAACACAAATTTATTAAAAAGAAAAAGTTAATGTAATACAAATAATTTAAATCCGATTTTCATCGAAAAATCCACCTTTTGCCTTTAGGACTGCTGCCACTATTCTCGGCATCCGATTCACTAATTTTGCTAATGTTTCATTGGGCAAGCTTGTCCATACCTCCTGGAGAATGGTCCACAAATGTTCCTTTGGTTTTGGACACTTTTTCCTAACACATCGGTCTAATTGTTCCCATAACAACTCTATCGGGTTCAGATCGGGGGACTGTGGCGGCCATTCCATAATTTTTAGGGTTCTTTCATTTTCTTCTTGCTGCAGGTAATCTGTGCACAATTTAGATTTATGTTTGGGGTCATTGTCCTGCATAAATTCAAATCCACGATCAATTAATCGGACTCCTGACGGTATGGCATTTTCCTCCAGGATTTTCCGATATTCTTCTTTTTTCATTATGCCCTCAATTTTGAGCAAGTCCCCTGTTTCCGATTAGGGAAAAACAACCCCAAACCATTACAGATCCGCCTCCATGCTTCACCGTAGGAACTATACACTCCCGTAACATTCTTTCCCCTCTTGATCCGCGTACGAAAACTCTCCGTCTATTTCCAAAAACCTCAAACTTGGATTCGTCAGTCCACAAAACGTTTTCAAAATCGCCCACTGTCCAATCTCTATGAGCTTGTGCCCATTTCAGTCGTTTCAGCCTATTTCCTCTTCGGAGGAATGGTTTTCGACCAGCCACTCGCCCATGCAACCCAGCCTCTTTCAGCCGACGTTTCACAATACTCACAGAAACTTTGGAATCTCGCTCATTATTGAATTCTTCAGCAATTTCTGATGCTGTTAGTCTTCTATTGCGCTTCCTAATTATTTTTATTCGTAAATCTTCCGCAGGAGTCGTTTATCTTGACGGTCCTGGCCGATTACGATCTTGCACGTCACCGGTTGTCTTAAATCGAACTATAGTATCATGTACTGTAGATTTTTTTATTTTTAATTTATCCGCAATCCGTCTTTCTGCGTGCCCTTCCTGATGCAAGGTAATAATAGCAGATCGTTTTGAAACAGCTAGAGGCTTTCCACGGGGCATTTTAAGCAGTCAAACCGAAATTATTTTATTTTTCACTTGCACAACCACAGATACTTTCACAATAACAATCTCTTCAGAACTACTGCGCTTACAAATGTTATAATACTTTATAAAGGGTATACGAATATTTCCAGGTAACACGAGTGAATCAGCTAACCCTCCTAGAGATTATTATAAAGCTTTATTGTCACTGTAATTATTGGGGATTTCCAACATAATTATATATTTTATGATAACGGTCTTATAATAGACAAATACTACCTGGAAATTGGTAAAAGGCTTCCAGAAAAGGTTAGTTTTAATAATTCCTCACAGAAATGATTATATAATTTTAAAATTTTTTCCTAAGCAGTTAATATAATTTGTCAGCTTGCCCGAACTTCCATGAACGGTACTGTAAGTCCTTATCTAATTTCAAATTGCGGGGCAAGTCTTTCCTATTGGTTCTTACAGTCCCACATGAATAAATTTGTTTTGTTTGCAATCTTTTGACTAATTTTACAGTCGTGAAAAAAATGTCGAAGTAAACGTGGTAACTTTTGTCTTCGAGCCCTCGAGTCATATCTTCTACCACACTTTCTCCCAAACCCTGTTGTTGGTTTTCTTGTCGACCAGTATAAATTTGGAAATCATGAAAGTATCCAAATAGATCGGCCCGAACCCAGATTTTAAAACCTTGTTTTATGGGTTTCTGAGGCATATACTGTTTCCAAGCCACACGCCCTTTGTATTTCACCATACTCTCATCAACAGCTTGTTCTTTTATTGGGTTGTAAAATTTCTGGTAATTTGTCCTTAATTTTTCAATAAAGGGTCTTACTTTATACAATTTGTCGAATTTATCCTCGCCTTTTTTTGGCATGACGCTATTTCATTTAAATGAATATTGGATAAAAGCTTGCCAAATAGGTTCACACTCATAAGAGCAGAGATATAAGTGTCTCGTAGTTTCGGACGTGACGACCGAAAACTCGATAACTAGGTGCCCCTCTAATTCCAGCCAAAATGTTGATTGCCAAAAACAGCTTTATTTCTATTTTGTTTGTAGGTTCAAATCTTTTACCGCTTTGCACAGTGTAAAGATTTGTTTGAAAAACAATATCTAAAATTTCATCCAACAAACACAAAAAATAATCAATAGGTAACTCTTTTCCTTCCAAGTCCGCTGTTGAAATGGAGTCAAGTTTGGGACGAAATCTTTCTTTTCCCAGGAAATCGAAAACCGGGCAAGGGGAAGTTCGTCATCGAAATTCCATTCTGCAGAGTGAGACTCCGTTTCCAACAGCCTCTTCCGACGTGAATTTATGTATATTGAAACGGGTACTCACTCTGAAAAAAAAAATTTGTACTCGTAGCAGCGTAGTGATATCATTTTCATCCATTTTACAAAATTTTGTAAAAATTAATCGTGGCTTTTACATAGGTGAATAAAGATGAAAACAATAAATCAGAAAAACATTTTCTTACCTAGATTAGCTCGCTTTTCACTACTATAAAATATCAATGCACTTGTAGGAAACGTAACTCACGATATTAGTTGAGTCGATATCGATTTTCTGTAAAATAGCTACAACTGAATGGTTGATATTTCTACCCACCGTCAGATGGCGCTTGAAATGCACGACAGATGAATCGGTTTCGATCTATTACTGCTGTGCTGCACACAAAAAAATTTTGAATGTCTGGTTTTAAAAGTATACCACTTCACTTATTAACCTAGAAATAAACTCTCTTCCATTATTTATTTTTAGTCCAAAGTTCGTTTATTTACAAAATACGCGATGGTAAATATAGCACTGCAGAAAATGCATTGCAAATTGGCTGGCATGATTCCGACCAAACGAATGATTCGATTTTGACCAAATTTTGCAGGATGATTACAAATTACACTTTTTCAACAAGTAAATATTTTTTAAGGCCCCTCAAAAAAGGAAAATTTCAAACTTTCAAGTTTGGACGCCCGCCATTTTGTTTAAACAATTTTTTTCTGCACATTTCGGAATTTCAGACCCAGGAGAAATCGATTGGCTATCATCCTGCAAAATTTGGTCAAAATCGGATCATTCGTTTGGTCGGAATCATGCCAGCCAATTTGCAATGCATTTTCTGCAGTGCTATGTTTACCACCATGTATTTTGTGATGCTGATCATAGTACGCTCGCTCTTACGGTATACAATTATATACAGTAAGAGCGAGCGTACTATGCTCACCCGATTTTACCTGAAATCAGCGCATCTAAAGGTGTACTGTCATTTTGCTTGTCAAAATTACGTGAAGGCAAATTCAGCACCTTGTTCACAAGAATGCCGATTACGCAAGGTGATTATTGCATGCTCGCTAGTACGGTATATTATTAATCTATAACCCCTTCTTACCAATCAAACCAACCGCATTTGAAAATAATCATTCAATAAAAGATAGCAAATAGCCCTATTGAAATCTAATTTATTCAGAAATAGTTTTTTGTAACATAACTCATTCATCCACTTGCCTCTTCAATTTTGATCATTTTTTATGAAATTAAATATAATGTAGTTGTATAAAAAATTTGTAGCTGCGCAGTTGGGTTTTAAAATAAAATAGAAACGACCTTAAGAAACTTAAGGATAATAAAAGATTCTCTTGGAGAAAAATAACGAAATAACAATTCTGTTGTAAACAAAATAAGGAAAATAATTTTATAGCAGAATTATGCTTTAAAATAATATAAAAACTACTTTTCCTAGGAAAACCAAATTAAATATTCTCTTGAAGAGATGTAAATAACAATACTCTTATAAATAAAAAGAATAATTAATAATGATAATAATAATAACAGTCTTTATTGACATTATGTAAAATACACCTAGCAAAAGTCAAGAAACTAAGAAAAGAAAAATAAATTGAACCATTAGTTAAATGCATGTTCAAAACGATCTCCTAACTGGAGAGCGCAATATCCCAATCTGTTAACAAAGTCTCTGTTCAATTTCCGTGCATTCTCTCACATAACGCGAATGGAAACGCACGAGAACGTGTAATTGCTCAACTTTGACATAAACCATACGTAAACGTTCACGTTCTGATATAGTACACACCGCCTGTGACAATTACTGTCAAGTCTACTCATTTATCGATAAGTCAAGTTAAGTCAAATCGATATGAAAGGAAAACACTTGTAATATTATTATTGTTATTATTATTGTTAAATAATCTTATGTTATTATGTTAATACTCAATACGATAGAATGACATTTATGTGTGTACCGTGTTGAATGTCATTTGCTTGTCACAATTAGGTGAACGCAAATTCAATTCTGCACCATAATTGTTAGATACATCGCATCGGCTACTAACGTAGCAAGTCTCGACTTCGCTCCCGCATCCGAAAAATGCCGATTACGTGTTTAACAAAATTTTAGTAATTGTAAACTAAACATAGAGGGCTTTCTGCAGTTAATAGTTCATTTTTATAGTTTTTCATTTAAAGATTACTTTACTGTATCCCTTTATTTAAAAGTCCATTAATAAAAGATCTCTTTCGAGCTTGCAAGTTACCGCTCATTCCGAGGAAAGAAGTAATATCAACTGATTTACAATGCATAAAAAATTGTCTTTTAACGTTTTGTGTATGTTTTTTAAATTGTACAGCATCTAAATTTGCTGTCGGCATATTAGATCGCCTGTATATGCTTTTAATTGTTTTATAAATCTGAGGAGTATACTTAATTGTAACTTCTACTGATTAAAGGCGCAAGAACCAACTAGAATCACTATTTCATTACTGTAATATTTTTGTCCTGCTAGATTGTTAAAATATCACACTGTGTGGTGGTAGGAAAAATAAACTATGCTACTCGTGCTGTAAGTATTTTTGCTGTGGAACAGTTGCGCTTGCTACATACAACCAATGCCGTCATCATCGACTGGAAACGCTACGTTTTGTTTACGAAGAAGTGTGTACAAATGTATACAAAAAATGTATACCGATTGGGGAAATGTGCAATTAGCTATATCGCTATATGTACGGCGAGAGAGCGAGGAGAGGATTGGAATCCGATCAATTTGCAAGCGGGTGGTGCTAGTACACTTCTAACAATGTTGGGATGGAGACCTACTGTGTGCAAGAACGTACGTAATAATTTGAAGTCATGGTCACCTGGAAATGAGAGTTTCGTATATTTATTTTGTTGCTACGAAGCTTAGACGGAACTAATAAATTCTAAAGACGAAATAAAAACATTCTGATGAAATAAAGGATAAGAAAAAGAAATACTCTAGAAATTCTTACTAAGATCGGCCGCACATCGTGCAGTCTACGTCGTGAGTCGTCGATTGCCGCTAACCCCTCCGCTTGTAAACCCATTCGCGTTTACCGTTGTCGCATCTACGTTTCTTATAGCTAGCTCTTTCCTTATCTGTATACAGGTTATCCTGTATATAAAGGTTGCTCATATAAGCAATTTATATATGTGTACCTATGATTGTAACGTACTCTTGTGTCCAACTGCCAATGTCACTTCCTTCTCCTGTTATATATGATGACCAAAATTTCTCTTCCCTGAAGATCTGCCATAACCAGAGTTTATTGTATTACAAACAACATAGTCTATTAGTTATTGATTATTTTTCTTTTAGGCATTTACGATGTGTTTTACCAAATTGTAAAGCGAAAGCGGAGCAGACGCTCTTGGACAAGGACACTTATGAAGATAGAATATCAGTTAGGATTCCACATAGCCATAAAGCTCCCAATGACCAGCTTCGAAAAAAACATATGTTTTTCCATGTTATGCGCAAAAGAATGCAACATGATAAAACGTTAAACATTAGAAGTATTTACGAAGAGGTTTGCAACCAGTAAGTTATATACATTATACTTTTTAACAATGAATAATATGCTGTAGTAAATTCATTTTTCAAATTCATTTTAGTAATTTTTTCAAATTTCATAATCATGTTTGAGATGAAAAACACATTAAGATGAGCGATAAATTTCTTCTGGGGTTGGTAATTTCTAATGTATGTAATGAATATGAGAGATTGCATTCAATAATGATGTGTTTTCATTTTAAATAAGTCATAAATTCAGCCAAAATAAACATGGGCACCAAAAAAATTAGTGCTGTAGGTATCCAAGAAAATTGCGAACTGGATCCAAAACCAGGGTCTGAATACCGGTATTATTTTAATATCGGTTTTATGTCCTCAAAGCCATACCGGTACCGTTATAATACCGAAACCGATATATTATAGGTTCGTTCCAACACACCAGAAAACCAGTTTGTGAACCGTCGGGTACATGCGCAAAGCAAATTTGGCGTTCCAACATAACTTCTGACTGAAATGTGTACGAATAGTCAGATGTTCCAACACAAAATTTGACGATGACCGAATCGTTCACTGAACGGTCGGATCGGTCCGTAAATTTTTGTGGAACGGCTAGTCAGAGGCATGCGCAGTATGTAATTAGAATATTTATTTGATTTTTTTTTTATTTCATTTAATTAGTATATTTATTTTATTTATTTGATTTTCGTCCGTGCAATAAATGACCGCAGTTTATAAATAACGTAATTGTTTACTATTAGTATTTATTTAAGAAATCTGTTAAAATGAGGGATTTGGAAGGTTTCTCCGATTTCTTAAATAGTTGAATGATGGCGATTTAGACGTTCAGTTAGTGGTTCCCAAAAAAAAAAATTAAAACTATTTCATTATTTCTTTTGGGAACCTATATGTATAGTTACAGGTAAACTTAAAGTGTCAGACAAGTCCAAATTCAGTAAATGTCCATAAGCCGTTCCAACACGCTACGATACGAAATCGGTCGGAAAGTAATACATTTTTAACGCATGCGTAGAAAATGGTTCATGAACTAATCCATGTATCGTACATGTACGATACACAAACTGCATGTTGGAACGAACCTTATAAAAACCCAAATAATTACCGGTATTTTTCCGATTTTCGTTTAGTCAATACGATTTCTCTAAAACTTCATAATTTAATTCAACTTCGACTTTGTAATTACATTTTTCATACAATACTTTTCATTATACTATATGACTATTTAACTGACAAGACAAATCTCACTCACAATACATACATAAACAAAAGAGATTTGTTTTATAGCGTTTTCGTCTTCGCACTCGGTGTGTGCGAGAACTATACCAGTGCATATGAGTGCAACTGAAGTTGTAAATGTTTACATATTCGTGCAACTATAAGTCGAACAGACATTTGAACTGACTTAACCTTACTTTTACTGAATAATTCAGGCAGCAGGTTACAATTTACAATAATCGAATAGAAAGTTATAAAAGGTATATATGTGCTTATGTATATCTGGCAATGACAAAACATGAAAATAAATTTTAAAATAAATAACAGCGCGGAGGCTGTATCTATATTGATTCTTATTTCAGAACATAAACTATGTTTTGATTTAACAAGTGTGTTTATTATCTTTTTATATATTTAAAATATATCGTGTCACTAAGGAAAAGTCACTACTGAGAAATAATGTTATTTGCAGCAAACTTTAAATATTTTATCATTGCTATATAATTAATAAAATAATATGCAAAGTACTACAGTAGTAATACTACATATCCACAAAAATAAAAGGACTTCTGCATGGGTGTAACCAAATACTACTGTTTTTATAAAATGTTGAATGGCCTATATTTTCCTTTGGCACGTTTGTTGTTGTTTTAGTTATCCTAAAATTCTTCCGAAACTGTTAATTAGTTAATATAAATGTGTACGTTTGTCTAATTTAACTTACATCATTATCATTAGACTTATTTACTACTTCAGCAAAGTTTTTAATTTTCATTATGGTGTTCCTTTTTCCTTCCTTTTTCACAGGTACTAACCAGTATTTCTTCAACTTCTGAAGATGATGTTGATGAAAGTATTTCCATAACATATGAAACAATGTTCAGCTGATTCGCCGCCATATTTGCGCTGCTCCTAGCACGAGCTCCCACAGCTCGTGCCAGAAAGAGTGCACTTGGTGCGCACTATGTGCGTTTTTGTGGTTAAGACAAACATGCGTCACGAAAATAGTACAAACTTGAATTTTAAGTCGAACACTCAAATTGTAAATCAGTGCATCCCAGTGTGTCCCAGTGCATATTTCCTGCAATAGGACGAAAACGCTATTTAGATAACTACGTTTTATGCACTACTGAAAAAAAGCGCGATTGTTGAAGTAATATTCCAAGATGACAGTGTAATTTAATAAACCGGTATAGTCACCTCAACGCTTAGCAATATTGTAATCAAACTTAAGGAAAATCAACAAAACATTTATTGCATTTAACAATAGTAACTATAGGGCACTGTTAAATTAACAACATTAATATTGGGATTTGTATTGCTTTAACTAGAATACCCTTGTTTGAAATCTAAAGAAGATATTTTACAATTTTGGTACGAAAATAAACATTGCATACCCGAATTATATTTGTTAGCCGAAATCGCGTTATCAGTGCCGCCAACTCAAGTTAGTGTCGAGAGATTGTTCTCTTCTTTGTAATATGCATAGTCGCCTTTACGCTACAAGTTATCCCATGACAGTCTGAATGATATTTTGGTAATTAGAGCTAACGCCAAAAGTGTAGATTTATAAGTTATAATGAAGGAAAATATTTTTTGTGGACTTAATTATTATTCTCATGAATTTAATTTCCTTTTAAATTGCTGTTTTAAATGTGTTTGTAAAAATATAGTAATTTGAAATAATCAAATAGGTAAACATCAAGAATTACTGGTAAATACATCCTAATATACCGGTATTTTTTAGGTTAAAATTCTACAATGGTACGTAGATATAACCGAAAAATACCGGTATGATACCAGTATTTTGTGTTTCGGTCGAAGTCACTGTCCAAAACTATCCGGATATCCGGATCCACTATCTGATTCTCGGATCCTTATCCGTTATTCGATTCTCGGATCTCGATCTGTTATTATTTTGCAATATAGAAAGTGTTTAATAAAGAAAACATCGAATTGGTGTTATATGGAGAAAAAGTGCAATAGTTTTTAAAATCCGTGCATTCAGAATAATTCTGGGCTTTCGCGTGCATAATTCAAAGTTACTTTGCATTACATAGGTGTTCAGTATATCTGGTGATTATTACAGCTATATTGTTTGATAGAGTATGCTCGGTAACTCTTGGCACAAAATTAAAAAATTCCTATAAACTAAACTCAATATTTCAGCAACAATGAACTTTATTTGAAATGATAAGCAACATATTTATATAAACTTTTACTTATGGTAAGGTCCGTACACCCCTAGACTACCTACTTGACGTAGCTTTCTTCTTACATTGCTCATTAAAGATGCACCATTAGTTTTTGAAACTTTTTGGGCTATAGCCGTCACTATACGTTTGAAGGAATTCAAACTTTTCGCAGGCGTTTTCCTTTTAGAATATTCTCTCTTTAATAATGCCCAATACTTTTCAATGGGTCGGACCTGAGGTGTATTTGGAGCGTTATTTACTTTTGATACAAAATCGATGTTATTTTTTTGAAGAAATTCTATACATTTGGCAGCGTAATGACATGTTGCCATATCAGGCCAAAATAGAACATTTCTATTTTTGATAAAGGGAATAAGCCTCTTGAGTAAACACTCATTTAGGTAAATTTTCCAATTCATGGTGCCTGTGAAAATATACGGTTTTGAAACATTCCTATATTCATCCATCGCCTGCCATATCAGATATAAAAAAAAAATTTTTCTTAGGTTTGAATTTTTTTTCAGTTGGTACGTCTGTATTGGGAGCACAATTATAGTATTTTCTCCCAGGAACATCTTTTGGATCAACGGCACAGTATGTTTCATCATCCATGATAATAACTTTTCCGCTTTCTGGAGATGCCAATTTTTCGAGAATTTTTCTGCAAGCAGTTTTCGCTCTCGATTCTTGATCGTTAACATAATGTGGGACGCTTTTACATATGTGAGATTTAATTCCAGCTCTTTTAACTTTTACTTCATGTAAATATGAAAGCGATATATTCAACAGGGCAGCCGCTTTTCTTTCAGACATGTTTGGATCTCTTTTGTAAAGGGCTTTAACACGAAACAATAACGTTTTATTTCTTGCAAATATTGGCCTTCCTCCTTCCGATTTATAAATTGCAGATTTACGTACTTCATAGCGTGACGAAACATTATATATAGTCCTTCGATTGCTTCGTACGCATTCCAAAAGAACAAGGCGTGCTTGCATACTGGCGTAGTAACTTGGCCAACGTTATCCGTTACTTCCTAACACAAGCCTTGAACTTCGCCTTCAAGGACAAGTACAAGCAAATCTTTCTCAGTAGTGTAAACAAGAGAACACAATTCTGGAGGTATTTCTTGGGCAACTTGGCATCCGGTGGCGCTGCTGGTGCCACATCGCTATGCTTCGTACACCCACTCGACTTCGCCAGAACCAGGTTTGCTGCCGACGTCGGCAAAGTAGGTAAAGATCGTGAATGCACGGGTCTTAGAAATTGCATCATGAAGATCTTCAGAAGTGACGGTCTTATAGAATTATACCGTGGTTTCGGTGTATCTGTACAGGGTATCATTATCTACCGTGCCGCCTTCTTCGGTATCTACGACACTGCCAAAGGTCTTTTGCCAGATCCCAAGAATACACCAATTGTTATTTCCTGGGCTATTGCTCAAACTGTTACCACTGTTGCTGGTATTATTTCTTTTCCATTCGATACAGTCCGTAGACGTATGATGATGCAGTCCGGGCGTGCTAAGAGCGAAATTATCTACAAGAACACAGTCCACTGCTGTGTTCTTGTAGACAGTTTCGCAAATTAAGGCAGTCTTCTAAGTAAATTGCATACGTGGAAGAAAAAATGTGCAGATAGTATAAATAAAATTTTCATCACATCACGTCATAAAAAACTGAAATTTTCAAATTGTAAAAGCGTCCGCAATCGGATAGTCGACAAACCGCGTTAGGATACTCCTTTTAATTGTAAATCGATGGGAGAGTGTCCGTTTTTTTCATTCCGGATGTAGAAATCGTCGCCTCGAAGAAAATGTTCTAATGTACAATTGAAGATGCTTCCAAGTATGCGCACGCCTAGCGGATATTTTCTTCGCAGCGTTGCGGATTTTGGGCTGTCTACGCATCCGTTTTTGTATCTTTCTGCGACACTCCTTTTCGCAACACAATTGAAAGCAGTATTTTAATAAATTAATTACAAATAGTTTAATATGTTATTAATTTATTTCAAAGTCAGTAATTAATGGTATTTTTAGTTTAAAAACAAAACATTCAACTGACTGTTCGTTTCTATTATTATTATTATTATCATTATTATTATTATCTAATGATCGCACGTCTACTTCGCAGAAAAGGTCGTGACTTATAAAAAAGAGCAAATTCAATGTGTGTTACGTTTACTGTTTCGTCTTAGTTGGGTTAAAAATGACAAAAAAACGCCTGTTTATATGTAATAGTAAAATACCATAGGTCTGTTCGTCGCCACAGCTTCGAGTAGTTTAATGTAAGAATAAAATTAATTATAAGCCACATAAAAAGAAAACGATGTGTTGTGACAGAAAAAAAAGAGAAAAACGCTATGTAAGATCGCGTACCTAACTGTAAATATTACCACTTGCAAGATATCTGTTACAAGATTCATTTTTTGTTTATTTTACCGTTTGCCAGAAAATCGGCAATTAATAAAACTTCTGGCCACCCTTTCTTTCGTAAAATGCCTAATAACATCTTTCTTGACTCGATTCGCAGGATTTTCAAAGTAGTGGCAAATTCTTTTTGCGAGTTCTTAGTTCTTAACAGTTTTCATTTCAAAACCACGAATCGTTAGTCTATAAAACTTATGTCACTTATACATCATGATTTGCTAATGACAACTAAACATTTATTTGACATTTACTTTGACAGTTCGTAATTAAAATACATACTTAAAACAAAGTGTGCCAGGAGTTACCGAACATGCTCTAATTACTCGACCTATTGCAGGTATTTGCTCGGAAAAGTTGTCAGAGAACGAGGCCGGATCCGCATTATTGGATAATGGATTCGATCAGATAAAGAATCCGAATTCAAGATTTCGGATAGCAGATCTAGATCCAAGTCATCAGATAACGGATCCGGATCTGAGGTTTCGGATAATGAATCCGGATCCGAGGTTTCACATAACGGATCCGGATCCGAGAATTCGAATAGAGGATCCGGATCTGAGGTTTCGGATAATGGATCCGGATAACACCAAGATCCGGATATCCGGATAGTAAATTATCCGGATGCGGATAACAGCTTTAAAGAAAACTTATACTAAAGTTGAACAAATATTTCTGGAAGATTCATTCTATTACAGGCGCTTGAATAGATTTGAAAATATCGATATAATGTAGACATATTTAATTTCATTATAATTGGAAATCACGAGGTACTCGTTCACGGTGAAATCTAGACTGATATAATTGACATAAATCGCGCTTTTTTCTAAGTTGCACAAGTGAAATAACGCGCATTTAAAAAATTTTATGCCTGTGTTGCATAGTCGCTTACATGGGGCTTTAAAAAATCGCCCAATTTTTAAAGCGTGTAACATATCTAATTGTTGACATTTGAAGATAATGGCAGATCAAATCAATGTTTATAATATTTCTAAACTTTCTGTTGGTGCAACATTAATATACGTTCAAAGGCGACGAAGAAGTATTCAAACGAAATTGAGAATTTAGGTAAAATTATGGGTTAGAAAACAAGAAAATTGTAGTGTCGTGAATAATTTATTACGGGGTTTGCAAAACGAAGATGAGTTTTTTTATACGAATTGGTTTATTTAACCCCGGTTATTCAAACAAGGTTTTTTGCACGTACCACCTTATTTTAATGGTTTTTGTAAACAATTGTAAAGTTAATAATAAAATAATTACTTACAATAGATTCGATCATATCATTCTCGTAGTTTTCTCTGTGCTGAAATAAAAATAAAGACTACCGACTTAAAGCCTTCCCAGAATTTGAAAAATGCCAAGTGGGATGAGACTTTTGCAGTACTGTGCTCTTATAATTGTGTACATTACCCAGACTAACAGGAATATAGAGATTTAGATTTAAATTTATACAACTTTAAAAGCTCTGAGAAACTTGAATTTTTCTAATTACTTTTTGGAGTGTATAAATAAAGCAGGAAATTGCATTAATTAGATTTATTACCTCATAATTAACATGTAAGTTCCTACATGCATAAACACGTTGATAGCACATGTTTGTCCTTTTATAATTTTTTTAATATACAGGGGTGAGCAATTCGGTTAGAGTAAACTTACTCTATCCGAATACGCATGCAATTCTCTAAGTCGCCCACACCGCGCAATTCGCGTAAATTCACGCGAGATGAGGTGCAGCTGAATGCGTAATTTTAATAAAGGCATATTACAAAAAACACGCAGATTACAATTTTTCAGCAGTTTAGTGAACAATTTCCCGAGTCGCCGGTACTGTTGGCGATGCTCGGTGCTCGGGTCGACCACGGACGGTGCGAGTAGAGGAAAACTACCATATGCGTTCGTCGAAGCTCCCACGCAATCCGCGCAGCGTACAACGCAATAGCTCAAGTTAACCCGTCATTCGCTTCACAGAATCATGAAAGAAACCGATTTGAAGTTATATCGGCCTTCAATGCTCCAAGCTCTCTCGGAGGATGATTTTGATCGACGTCTGGAATTCGCAGAATGGTACTGCAGCTGCTCGCGACTTTTGGAAATCGATTCTGTGGAGCGACGAAGTCATCTTGAGTCATGGAGCAAGAGCTGAACTTGCCGGGAGTGATGGTGTGGTGCGGCGTCAGTGTTCATGGGATCATCGGTACTTTTTTTTTTGATAACGCTGTGAACTCGGCGAACTACCTAGAGATGCTTGAAGAACTGCGAAAAACTTTGAACCATGATCCTTGCTTCACTAATCGGGTCATGATGTTACAGCTAGATGGCTGCCCGGCACATTACGGTCTCGCCGTTCGTAATTTTTTGAATGATCACTTTGCTTCCATAACTGCTTAAAATTTCATTCTATTGTCTGCATTTATCTACCTTACCTAAGATTATTATATATTTCCAAATAAAAACTTAAATGTAATATTATCGTATATGAAACAAAGAAAACGTAATTTAAAAGGAAAAATTATGACTTCTAAAACTAAATAGAACCTCTCATTATAAAATAACTAGATTACATGTTTGCATTTCCAAATATCCAATATATTAAATGTATAAATGATAGTAAGTGCATAATAAATACATAAACTTTTAAATGCAGATTCCAAATTGAAAACATGTTTTCTAAATCTAATTAATGGAATTTTATGTCAAAATGAATCGTATTTGTATGTGTAAAAATTCAGTCGAACCTATTATTATAATAGATGTTCAAATAAGCAGTCATTTGCAGTGCTGCTTGAAATTTCATGACTTCTTAGTCTATAAGAACATAATTAAAAAGAATTGCACAGTATAATTTCAAGACACAAACTAAGTAAATCAAAAATAACCGAGGAGAAAAGGTCGAGAAAAGCAAGGATGATCAATTAAAGAAATAAACTAGGGGTATAATGCATGGCTAGAGTCTAGCGCGATGGTCCTCTGACAGCGGTTGGATTGTTACCGATTCTGATTCATTTCCGTTGCGCGACTTCACGCCCCTTTTACTTTTATAGTGAGCATAGGTTGCAACAGTGTCCATATATTTTAACGGTTCACTTTACTACGAAACTTATTAACGCGATATATTTTTGCAGTGATATTAGATTCTAATTTGTATTCAAAGTAGAGTTATTTATAGTATTTGATAAAATTGTATAAAGAAAACAAAATTTAGTTATAGAACTGTACCAAAAATTTGTCATTTCCATTGATTTAGAAACTTATGGTACACAGAAAATATTTTTTCTGGCACCTATTTCTGTTACCTACTAGTCTAAAAAATGCTTCGTTTCTGAATCAAGCTTTTTAAAGAGAGCGTGGGCCCACCAAAAATTCGTCAAGCACGCCAAGGATATTTTCTGCGATATATTTATTTAGATTTATTTTATTACATTAAAGTGTACTTTATTCAACCCTGTACATATTCAAGCGCATCTTACAACGCGTAAGAACTGGGAAAAAAGGGAAAATTTTGCCCACTAAAGAAGAATGAAACAGTTCACTCCACACAGTACCAGTGTCACATATTTGTAGTACCTCTTTATTGCACTAAAGAAGAAAGTTATTTTCGTAATTAATCTTAACTGAGAAAAACTTACGTATAACAAAACTTTGGGATAATATTCAGTAAATATTTCTGAATTACCCAGCAAACAATTTCCGGGACGATTTAAGTTGGTAGTTCCGGCAATAGTGGATATACTCACCAATTTCTTAGCGTAATGCATGCGAATATGATCTTTAATGTCGGAATCGCCAACTTAAATCACCCGCAAAATTTAAAAGTTTTAGTGGGTAAATTATTTGCTTATTTGCTTCCAGATATTCAGTTGGCGCTACATTTTTTATTAAAAGTTTTCATGTCTTATTCACGATTATATCTGGATTTAAAATGAAGCGCACAAATTAATTTATTTTTCAAACTGTCTGCCTTTATATTTGCCATACAAATCTGGCCAAAAATTTTTTTCTGCTCTTCTATCCTTTTAGCGTCGCTTACTGGAAATCTAAAGAAAAATATACCTATTCTTTTCTTTCCGTTGATTTCGTCAGAAATTATCATAAACGCACCCATAATTTACGGTGATCATTTTCGTGGCACCCTTCTATCCACTTACACTCATAATCAAACCCGCACGGCGTATGGGTCTCAGACCCAAATCAACAATGCGCCATCTATATCTCAGACCCAGCAGTGGTTACTTTTATTTACATGCAATTGTCGATTTTATTGTATTTTGTTGATCAATGGTAATGCTTTATCTTAATGTAAAGTTTTTGCAATATCTTATCTTAAGGTCACAGAGATGTTTCTTTTTAGTTCTAACATGTTTTCATATTGTTTTACAGAGAACCTGAAATTAGAGAACTTGTCCCTCTGCGCAATGTTATTAATGAGATTTGCAAACATCAGGTATCGAACAAATTGCCACGTATCACGTCTTTCGAGAAATTTTTTGAGAAAATAGAAGACGAATGTTATGAGAAATTGCATTTCACAAATACGAACAAGCAGTTCTACCAGGAACGTTTTTGTACCGACGATGGAGGCATGGCTATTGTTTTCTGCAATACAGATGTGGTTGAAAATATTGGTCAATGTACGTTAATGTATGTCGACGCATCATTTAAAATAGACACCTTCGAAGATTTTAAATATCAACTCGTGACTGTTTTGGTTTGGATAGATGACAGTGTATGTTATTTTGTCATTGATTGCATTATTATCTTCCCATCATCTATATGTTCTAGTATTATCCCATACTGTATGCATTAGTAAATAGAAAAACACAGGAGATATTTAAGAAGGTCTTCCAATATCTTCACGATGTATTGGCCCCAAATATAAGACCTCATGAAATAGTGACGGATTATGAAGCAAATTTGTATTATGCTTTAGGAGAGACCTACTTGGAATCACATATCGGCGGATCAGTTTTCTATTACACGCAAAATTTATATAAAAAGATTTGTTCGTTGAATTTATCACGTGAATTGGAGACAAATTCCAACTTCAGAAATTTATATCACATGATGTTAATGCTGCCACTATTGCCCGTAAATACAATTTCGGACGCGTTAAATAACATTGAATTGCAATCGAAAGAATTAAACTTATTGATGCTTACAAAACCAATATTTGATCATATTCGCACCCAATGGATTTCTAGTGTTACTTCCGAAATGTTTTGCGTGCATCGTTTAGAGAATAGAATCAACGAAAATGTAATCGCCCCTTTTAAAAAGTTTAGAGACTATTTGCTTCTTTTTAAAAGGAAAGTGGATCAAACCCATATAACAATAGGGCAAGTGGTAGAGAAACTAATAGAATTAGATTCATTCCTTCACGAAGTGTACAACAAATCAGACAAGAAATCCTTTGGTAGAGATCTAAGTTCCTTCCAAAAAAAGAACGTTATTCGTGCTTGGCAGTATATCGAAACTCATCCAAAGATAAATATAAATAATTTTTTCCAAAAAGTGCTTGGATACATTAAATGCATGGAAAACCAACTTTGGATTTGGGGATTTTATCGGTACACTGGAGACTGCGATGATGTTTTAATCAATGCTGCAAATTCAACGTATGTAGGCGATAACGTTCAACAGGAGAACGTAGACAGCATCCAGAAAGATGAAGACACAGATACAGATGAAGCAACACCTGAATATGTGGACGTAAAATGTCAAACTTCTATATTAACTGAAGAAGTAGCCGAGAATCCAACAATTGTAATGGAAGCTGTTATTGATAATGATGGCGGCGTTGTGCTGCAATCTAATGACGTATTAAACAATGAAAAGCTTGGAAAAACTTATTTTAAGTATATAAGATATGAATAGGTAAGTATATCAGTCCAAAATATTAATTTATGTGTAGCTGTATTTATTTCTTTCGTTTGTTTACATAAGGCAAATATATAGATATTTCTTAATTATGTTTTTGTCTTTTTTAGTGATCAAATAAATAATTTTTAATCAGTGGCGCTTTCTCCACTAGGTCAATTGGTCTATGACACAATACACTTACTACAATGTATACAGGGTGTTAATTAATTGGCGGAAAATGAACTCGTAGCGATATTGTCCGCATAATTGTGAGTTGAAAATCTTAATATGAAATTTTCGTAAATATCTTTGTTTGGCCACAGGATAAATTTTTGTAATTCAGAATTTTGGCAACGTTACATGACGTTTAATTAAATAAGACTATTTATTGGTTCAACAAAGTCAATTAAAAAAAAAGATAGTAAATAGTAACCATGATAACGAACATTTTAAAGAATTATTATGACAAATTTTCAAAATGAAAACCACTAACTAACCGATACAGCGTTGAAGTCTCCGAGGAATAGCATTTTTGACTGATTGTAACATTTCAGGAATAATTAGCTGGACGGCTGCGTTAATTTTGTTCCTCACGTCTTGTTGAAGATGTAGAAATCCCCAAACAAAGAAATCGAGGGGATTAAGATCTGGAGATCTCGCAGGCCATGCAATGGGGCCATTATTGGCAATAATTCTGTCCCAAAACTGTCCCTGCAGCCAGATGCGTATGGCACGTGCATTATGAGCAGGAGCTCCGCCATGCATGTAATACATGTTTGGTCTTAACATTAAAGGTAAATTGTCTAACATTTCTTCTAAGACATTTATGTAGCCGTCAGCATTTAATCTATTTTGAATAAATATTGGACCAATAACCTGCAAATTTATAATTCCCAGCCAAACATTAACAGAGAATTTACGTTGATGTCCAAATTCATGAATTGCCTGAGGATTTTCGTCTGCCCAAAAATGCGTATTGTGAATGTTAAAACAACCATCTCTTGTAAATGTGCATTCGTCTGTCCATAATATTTTTTGTAAAAAATCTGGTTGTCTATTTATTAATGCCATCATTCTATTGCAGTAATTTACTCTAGCAACGTTATCTTCGAGATATAACGGTTGCACTTTTGTTGAATGGTATGGCCGCAGAAGATTCTCAGTAAGTACAGAATGTACAGTGCTATTGGACATATTAAAAGTTCTACCAATTTCTCTCGTGCTAAGTTGAGGGTCTTCGTACACAGCTTCCAAAATACGTTCTTCAACATCCACTGTGCATCGAATCCTTGGTGCTCCTGCATTATTACGCATAGATACAAATGTACCTGTTTCTCTTAACCGAGTATCCAGCCTTTTAATTGTATTGTAAGATTTGGATATCTCACTCGATATTCCTCTACGGCTGCATAAGCGTTTTCATTACAGAAGCCAAACACCATGTACATGTCGGCATGTTCATTAAAAGTAAAATCCATTGTAAAGCAATACAAAACCAATAACCTAATTATAGCAAAAGTGAAGTACAATGGATGTAATGTTCTACTTTGACACTTACAAAAATGACAACTAACAATCAAAAATAGTTATGTTCATTTTTATAAATACATATTACATTGTTGTCAGATCTATTTTTTTTATAATTTTCCCTAAAAAGAAAATTCTAAATTCTTAATTAAGTAATGAAACGGTAACGAAGTTCTAGCATTCTTTACCAATGGCTTCCTCAATGTCAATAATTGACATAAAATCCCAAACATTGAAAGATTTATCTACTAATAATCGAAATTCGGAACTTTAATGAGCCGGTGTAACCAAACGAGGATTTTTATAAGATTTTTATATTAGGATTTTCAACTCAAAATTATGCGGACAATACGAGTCCATTTTCTGCCAATTAGCGAACACCCGGTATATGTATATATACAATGCACTTACTCGTTTGCCAATATGACCACAAGCTGCCACTTTTTTAACATACATTTTAATTAATATTACCACTCGAATGGAAGTGAAATACAAAAATCGATAGGTTTAAGTTTGGCATTCCTAAAAATTGCGTAGTGCTAATTTTTTGTATGAACCATCATACTTCTCTGCTGATTGTTTAATAGCAGTGATGGTGTATAATAATGTTAGTAAATAAAATAAAAATGCATAAAACTTAACACTACAAATATATTTTTGTTCTATTTCCCTTACAAAGCAAACTTAAATGCTGAGGTGGATAACATTAGAAAAGTAAAGCTAATATTTATGTAAAAAAAGAAACGATTAGAATTAAACTGTAAATACTTTGCAATACGCGTTTTAAATGAAAGCAATAAAAACAAATAACAAATTGTTCTTATCTAAATATTGTCTATTGTAATACAACCCTAAAATTAATGTTCTCTATTATTTTACAATTATATAATAATAATTTACAAAAGACACCTTAGTGTACCTTGATTTAAAAACAGACTATCAAAATACTAGGTTCTAAACCTCACACAATATCGAAAATAATATTGAAAATGTTCAACAATACTGTACAAGGAACACTGTTATCTAACTTTAACTGCATATATAAAATATTAAAGATAAATTTCTAGAGCTTTAACACCACACTTACACGTTTGTCTTTGTTTCAAATTCTGCTATTACACACTCTAACTTTTTAATAGCCATTTCGACATCCTCATCAGTAATCTCCCAATAGAAGACAAACCGGATGCAACTGATGTCTCTTGTTGAAGCCCGTATTCTTACTTTAACTGGATCACTTGGATAAACATCATACAAACGTTGAAGAAAGTCATCTGCTGTTACCTTTGTACTATCAAGATACATCATTAATATGTTTGTTTCCACAGATTGCAAATCCACTTTGAAGAGCTTTGAATGTGTATTGTGTATAGCTAGAAATATATTAATAAGAGATAAATAGTTTTATTGATGTAGATTATTTTACCTTTCGCTATTTTGTAAGAATGCTCATGATCCACACGTAATTGGTCCATCATCGTATCTAGAGCAACTATTCCAGCCGCTGCAATAATTCCTGATTGTCTCATACCACCACCAAGAACTTTACGGACTCTCTTTGCCCTGTGGAAAAAAAATTGAAACGTAAATGTTCTACATCTTCAATTGGTCAATATTATTTGTAAGACCGCAAAAAATGATTAGTTATAACTTTGTTGGATGGTCAAAATTTCATTTTTTGAAATGTAGGAGTGCTCTTTTGATTAAATTAATGTAATGTATGGAAAAAATAAAACGGTATGTATACCGTCCATTTTGTTACCACTAAACATTTATGCATTGGTGCATTTTTTTATAATTGAATATATGTATATATAGGCGTTTGGCATAGCGAGTAACTACTGGGATTATTACAGAAAATAGAACACAAATATTTCAAATTTGATTTAATTTTTTATCGTGTCTAATTAACAGGTCACAAAAGGTTATGTCAGAAGTTTATTATTGTTGTTGTATTATTGGGCGAAACGTCAGGTTATAGAATACACCTCGCATTTCTAGGCATCGATAACTGTGATTATTAGCCAATCCTACTAAATTTTGCCGAATCCAGGTGTTCCAACCGGTAGGGATTTTTAACCTTTCAAACATCGTATTGACACGGGCCCCACGGTTTTACTCCCTTATCCGAGAAGAAGGCATACTCCGATTTTTATCTGTAATTAAAAACCAACTGTCTCGGCCGCGTGTGAACCCGCATCTTTCGGATCGAAAGGCAAGTATGCCAACTGTGTGACCAGCAAAACGATCTTAAAGGTTTATTATATATCAAGAAAGAAAAATTTTCCCAATAAACTAAAAATTTCCGATGATTATCTGGAGAATAATGTTTTTCTAGGGAAATTCAACTGGAAAGTCGTTGACATAAGTATGTAAGTGCTTTATTGTGGCAGCCAATATTTAGCAGAGAAATACTCAGCATCTAACACCGTCTTTATCGTTATCGTAGGCGAGATATCGCTTTGGACGATTTAGTAGGCATATTTGTCGTTTAAATCCAAAGAACTTGGGGCAACAGAAGCGTTTGGTTACATTCAAAGGTGAAAACCAAAAAACCCTTCAAGAGTAGCGGTAAAACAGGATTGAATTTTGTGATTTGTAATCGTAACTCGTAATTTCAATCTTCGTCTTATGGTTACTGACTATCTACTATTGACCTTAATAAAGTATCTTCTGCGTTTAAATGTTAATAATAATAATTCATGCCTTCACGTCCCCCAACAGCTCGCCAATTATGCAAGGGGCGGCTGGCCATGAGTTACGTTTGCATTCGCCGGGGAGTGAGAAAAATCACCAAATCCTCACTTTGGGAGTTGACAGCACCGGGATTCGAACACGAATGTCTTTCACACAATATAACAGAGAATAACGTTACTAGCAAGGGTGCATATTACCTTATAGATGGTATACACTTGCTGTATTTATAATTAATGATATAATTGATTAGAATTGTTTCTTTAAAATAGTAGTTGA